>CM063313.1:45278507-46575174 GCA_032173965.1 Sitta carolinensis
ACAAACGCAATCATATGTGGAATATGTGTAATCTATCTTCATATTATTTACACTATGATAATTAACATTTAAGAGTTTCTAACATTTCTAGTATACTGTACGTGGTTTTTTTCGATTTTTGAAAAGCATTGCCAAAATATATAAATTGGAATAGTGAATTTTTGAATTAGGTATCAAAATAGTTGTGATGAATTAGAGAAATGTACTGGGAAGAAAAAAAAAAAGGTGAGGCTCAGCAAAAACTATATCGCGCTTTTAATAGTCAGATATAAATGACAGAATAGCAAGCAGACAGATTTTCAGAGGATGTTGTGCTTGCAATGAATCAGAATGGGAACAATGATGAACCACCACCATACTGATAGAGGTAAGGGAAACATCAATATGTTTTCAGCTTGTTCAACACTGGCGAGGTCTCAACTGAAAGACTTTCACCAGTTGTTGACGCTGCACTGAAGAATGTTGTCCAGCAGGAGTTAATCCAGAGCAAGGCACCAGGAATGATCATGACTTGTGAGAAAGGATTGATTATAATAAAGAAGCAAAAGAGAGAAAGTAGAGGAACAAAACATAATGGCCATTTCTAAGCAGCAAATCTAATACTGGTGCTCCCATGCAGACCTTTTTTTTTTAATTTTTATGTATATTACAGCCTAAAATACAGTAGTGCTATTCCAAAGTCTTAGTGAAAAAGCATGCCCAAATCTGAAGTTGTTTTGAATTTAAGAAGATGCATGAAATGTAGAAAGACCTGGTTGATGATATGCAAGGCAGACTCTAATTATTTATCTGTAAACTTTTGGTTTTAAGATCTTGGAGTAAAATTTACATCAGGGATGTAAATCTACATCAGATTTGTCTAGTATTTGCTATTGTTCCATGGAGAAATTTGGAGTACCAAAACGCTTGTTTATTTTAAGATGGACATCTCCCTTTTAGTGATACTAATATGCTTCCTTTGCAAAAGAAACAACTTTATGCTAAATGTATGTATTTTGCATAAAGTCTACTAAATAATTTAGCATAAAGCTAATTTTCTCTGCAGAACATGGAGAGTTGCTTTTTCTTGCTTCTCTCAGAACATGCATGGCCTGGGATGGTTTTTGCCTTTCAGCAGAGGCTCCATGGCTAGGTTTAAGGTGATCTTGACCCCTTCCATTTTGTAAATTATTTTTTTCTCCCTGCAAGCTGTTTCGTCCCAATATATATTTAAACCAGCAGAGGAGCATTTGAAATGAGTCTTTGATTCAGTTCTCCAGCTGATGACATTATAGTGAAACTGCCAAATTCTAGCCATTTCTCAAATTCTCCTCTTAACTTTTCTCAGTATTTTGTTTAGTCACAGGTGGTAATAATAGACCTAAACTTTATGAGGACAACCTAACTTAACTATTTTCTGTGCCTGATGAAGTATTCATTTCAACATGCATTTGTAGGTCTAATACAAACATGGGTTACGCAGCATTATTGTCACTACAGGTGGTTGCTTACTCACGTGCTGGGAGATACTCTTGTTGAAAAAGTATAATGAGAACCATGCTCAGCTTGTGCAAAGGAGCACTTGCAAAACTATAACCAAGTAGAACTTCAGGTTTCATTTATTTCCAATACGGAAAGAAAATATCACGAACTGAGAGAAAATAGCTGACTCAGCAACCTTTTTCAATATGCAGTATTCTGAACTTTTATATTTCACAGCTATGCAGAATAGCTGTGAATGTCAAGCATCTAAAATGTTTCTGTTCTTTCAGCAGCAACAGGGACTGCATGGCTATCCTTGGTGTCATGAAACAACAGACACCTTTTTAATGTGAAATCAGACATTTTTTAAAAAAAGAAATCTAGGAAAAATACTGATCCTATCAATTAGAAAAGATAACTTTTCAGAAAATATTAGGTCCAAATGGGCTGTTAAAAAGTGAACATCTAAGTGAGTTCAAAGACCGTTTAAAGTGACTGATAATGTGGCTCATACTATTGTTTTAACCTCAACATCAATCTAAATGTTTGAACAATAAATGCTCCATCTCAGTTTTTAATTGTCAGGTATCATGTCTCAGTGACCCCTAGCTAGTTTGTCACATTTAATTAAGTTAATGTGTTCTTGTAATATATATTTGCATATCTTCTCGAGGTATCTTTACACAGAAAATAAGTGCATGTGTAAAATGTAAAGCCTGTTCCTTTTTGTTTGGTGTTAATATTACCTCGTGTGCTTTCTGTTTCAATAATGACATTGGTTGTTATACAACCAAGGTATGCTTCAAATTTTGCTCAATACATTACTAATACTTTCAGACACAAAAGTTATCCACTCATTTCTAAATATGTTTGGGTATGGGGACAGGGGGACTAAAGTTCAGCGACAGAAGCAGAAGAAACATATAACATATATTCTATAAATAAAGATCTGGACAAAGGGCAGTGTGTTTGAATTTAAAACTGCCTTAAGGCATGTCTACATGTTCAGGATGGTTTGACAGTAATATAGATGAAAGAAAATTTAGTACTATTTCCTGTACTACATTTGTTTGATGCATCATATGTGTACTTGCAGGCACATGCAACAGAAATTTTGGAACTGTTTTGTTCTTTTAGAGTGTTTTTGTTTTGTGAAATACCTTTAGCTATTTTCATGACACATTTACTGTTCCTCTTTGACATTGTGGTTTCTAGAGTTGGGCAGGAGGTGGAATTATCTCAAGACTCAAATCGTACACCTTTCCAAAGGCTGGCAGCAAAAAGGTGCCTCATATACTTTTTTTAGGTTTTTGATTGGGTTAAAAATACTTAAATGTCTAATTTCACTCTCTTCTCCGACTCTTTTTGCTTGCTTTCTTGACTACTAACAACTAGATTGTGATGTTTTTGTAAGTTTTCTGCATCTATCCTAATCATCGGCATAATTAGGTCTTGATTTTATAACTGAAGCAATGGGTTTGAAGGAGTTTTAAAAACAGAGGGACTCTTTTTACTTAATTTCTGGCATACCAAAATAATGCAGATCTCAATATTTCTGCAAATGGAATGTAAATGGTAAAATATTTTTCAAAACTACTCTGTTATAGCAGAACAAAATTATATTTCTATTCTCCTTCCTAATCAGAAAATTGTCTTGCTTACACAATTATGTTATTACCAAGCACATTTAGGGAACAATAAAACCAGCAAAATACATACTCACATAGCATAATAAATCTTGGTATGTGTTCACTTCCATTTAGGCAAGTGTAAGATATCACAAGACCAAGCAGAACGGGAAAATTGACAAGATGCCAGGAAACCAAGGGGACCCCAGCCCTATCCTAGTGAAAATTCTTTTGCATGGCCAAAAAATGGTGCTGTACAGTAATTCATGTAGTTCTGAAGCATGTAGCTGTGAGTTTGTTTGCATGCTGAGAATAGTATGTATGCCTCTATTTGATTCAGGAGTCTCTATGTTTGTTTTATTTCTCTTCAACAAAAGTTGCTCTTCAACAAAAATGAGCAGGCATGAAAAGCCCTAGAGGTATGCAACTGTTCAGAGTGAAAAGCTGTGTTTGATAAATACTGTATTTGATAATCCTGACAAATAACAAATATTCTTTTCCTACAGCTTCAGTTCACTTTTATGCTGAATTACCAACAGCTGTTGTCAGCTGTGTATCCCTACAGGACCCTTACCTCTTTTTCATTGTGCGTTTATCACATAGGAATACAGACGCAGTCTCACAATCTGCTCTCAGCCATCTGAAATACAATTACAAACTATCACACATTTTGGGTTGGTTCAGAAAAATGAGTGTGGGGTCTGAACTCTGTAGATATGTTTTTGGTCTGTTAAACTTGTAAAACCTGTGTCTTGCTCTGGTCACTTTCTGCTATCAAACACCTATTTCCTGTCTTCTGGGCAACACAGAGTAGAGACTGAAGAACATTGGCAGAGTAAAACCAATCATTTAAGAAAGTAATTTCAGAATTTGATTGCCGTTTACGTGTATTTTACTCTGAATACTCAGACCCACATCATACTGCCAGATTTTAGACTCCAGACAAAAGTTGTGCTCTGAACAATTCAAAGATTTACCATTTGTTAACCCCAAGTAGAGTTTACTTTAGACCCAGTTAATTACTCAATTACTTCTACTGTGTCAAACGCTTTCAGACAGTAAACTAGAAAAACTATATTTACTATATATTTTATATATATATATTTGCTATATTAACTCATTCTTGGGATTTTTTTAATTTCAAAGATTCACTATTTGTATTAAATTTTAGCATCCAGATCAAATTTTTCAGTCTGCTTTACTAGCATAAAATTGTCAAATTAGACAATTTAAGTGAAATCGTGCCACCTACTGGCAGTGAGTTGCCTTAGCCAAAGCTGCTCTCACGGCTATTGTCATGCAGTATTTAGCTATTAATTTAAAAAAAAAATAAAGAAATTACTTTATGGTCTGCATTTTTTCAAATCATATTTATTAACCTGAAAGAATATTGCACTTGTTGTACAAATTGCCTTCATGAGACTATTACTATACTATTTACTTTAAATTATAATCATCACTGTAAAAGTCAGATTTAGAGTAGTTGGAGCCATTTCATTCATTTTTAAAAGGCTCCTCTAGAGGACTCATTTCTTGTATTCCTTTTTATTGGTTGAATAAATCCATGGTCATCGTGCCCATTCTCTATTTCTTGTAAGACTACAAGAAGCAATCAGTTATCCTATACCTTAGATGTATTAAGACAAAGATCCTTTTGTCCAAAAATGTTCTGCAGAATTATACTTGCTGTTTTAAAAGTGTAGGGCAGAAAGGACTCTGCATTTAAATGGTAGCTAAAAAAAAGTAAATTTCATTTTTCTATCACTCAGATAGTTGTATATGCAACAATGCCCTATTTCTAGTCAATCTTGCTTAACATTAGGACAAAAAAAATCCAGTTCCTGGTAGAAAATCCTATTCAAAGTTACGTAGGGTGCTACATGCCATGAATACATGACTGGCAGGACTAAAGATAAATATCTGAGGTATTCTGAGTGCTGCACAATTTTCCCAAGTTGCTAATAGGAGCTGAAAATGTGCCTGTGAAATATTAAATTGTAGTTCAACCAGCAATCATAGAATCACAAAGTGTTAAGGCTTGTGAGGGACCTTAAAGAACATCTAGTCCCAGCCTTGTCTGTCATGAGCAGGGGTCCCTTCTACTAGACTAGGTTGTTCAAGTCCTTATCCAAGCTGTCCTTGAAAACTTCCAGGGATGTGGTATCGACAGCCTCCTTTGACAACCTGTTCCAGTGGCGTGTTCAGTGTTCACAGTAAAGAATTCTTTCCTATTATCTAAACTGAATTTCCCTCTTTCAGTTTGTACCCATTCCCCCTTGCCCTGTCACTATAGTTCCTGATGAAGAGCCTCCCCTCCAGCTTCCCTGTAGACCCCCTTCAGGTATTGGAATGTTGCTGTAGGGTTTCCACACAACCTTCTCTCCTCCAGGGTGAACAGCCTCAACTTCCTCAGCCTGTCTCTGCAGGGTAGTTGCTCCAATCCCTCCATCCCTTTGTAGCCTCTTCTGGACTGTTTCACCAGTTCCATGCCCTTTCCATGTTGGGGCCACCAAAGCTGGATGCAGCACTCCAGGCAGGGTCCCACCAGAGTGGAGCTGAAGGGCAGAATCTCCTCTCTCAGTCTGCTGGCCACTTTGCTTTCCACACTGCTTTGGATATTGACTTTTCATAACCCCCAAGTCCTTTTCTCTCAATCACTTCTCTGCCCAACATGTAGGTGTGTCTGGGATCACCCTGACTCACGTGTAGGACTTTGCATTTGAACTTGTTGAAATTCATGAATTTCACATGAATTTCACCTCTCGTCCTGGTCCCTCTGGATGGCATCCCTTCCCTCCAGTGTGGCTGCATCACACAGCTCAGTGCTGTCAGCAAACTTGCTGAGGGTGCACTTGATCCCACCATCTGTGTGACCAACAAAGATGCTGAGCAGCATCGGCCCCAGTACTGACCCCTGCCATCATCACTTGTCACAGGTCTTCACATGGATTTTGGGCCCTTGACCACCACTCTTCATGTGTCATCATCCAGCCAATTCTTTGTCTACCCAGCGGTTCATCCATCAAACCCACCTCTCTTCAATTTAGGGACAAGGATGTCATACAGAACAGTGTCAAACACTTTGTGTAAATCAGGTAGACAGTGCCAGCTTCTCTGCTCCATTCACCAGTGCTGTAGCCCAACCTCCTCTGTCATGAACAGGGACCCCTTCCACTAGGCCAGATTGTTCAAGGCCTTATCCAGTCTCTCCTTGAAAAATTCCAGGTATGTGGTATCCACAGCCTCCTTTGGCAACCTAAAAGAAGGTAACCAAATTTGTTGGGTATGATCTCCCATTAGTAAGTCATGTTGGCTGTTACCAAACACCCCTTTTTTTCCCCCCCACATGACTTAGCATAGTTTTCAGGAGAATCTGCTCCATGACCTTCCCTGGTACAAAGTAAGACTGACTGGTCTGTAGTTCCCTCAATCTTCTGCTCTCCACTTTTCAAAAATGGGGTCATGTCTCCTTTTTTCCAATCATCAAAGATTTGACCTTCACTGCCACATTTTTTCAAAAATGACATTAGTTTAGTGACTTTGTCTAACTCCCTCAGTACCCTCAAATGAATCTCAGTGGGTCCCATGGGCTTATACACATCCAAGTTCCTTAGATGATCACAGACCTGATCCTCTCCTACAGTGGGCTTAGGGTTTTCATCCTTCCAGTCCCCACATTTTCCTTTCTCGACTTGGGCAGTGTGGCTACAGCACTTGCAACTGAATGCTGAGGCATGGAACTCATTGAGAACCTCAGGCTTCTCTTTTTCCAGGGTAGCCAGGTCTCCAATTTCTTCCAGACAGGAAAGAAGGAATACTAATAAAAAAGACATTACTAAGCTGTTTAATCAATTTGGAAAAATTAGAAATAACGTTCTACATGTATTAACCAAGCTAAGTAATGATAGATAACACTATGATTCTTAAATATGAGCAGCTCTGAGAAAGAGAACTCACTTTGTTGTATCTGGTGTCACTGTGTGATTTTCAGTTCACAGCTGCAGAGTTTTATTTACAAGCTTGGAAGTGATGTACTTTCTGGTTTTATGCAGTTGCTGAGCAAGAGCATACAATCCTTTCTGATTTTGTTGTTGTTGTCCTTAAATTGCAAAGAGCAGGAATGTCTCACATGTCTAATTTGAGGACTCAGCTATGTCTTGGCCAGAGCTATGTTTTTACATATGTTTTTACATATGTTTTTATGTTTTCTTCACTGGTGAATGGATTCTTGAGGTGTACAAAATTTGGTGTACATTAATTACATTTGGCCAGTTCAAAGAATGCCAGTTGACTTCCAGTCTCAGTGGGAGTTTGGGGGTTAGTGAATTACCTGTGTGAAATAGAGTGACACAGGTCTTAGAAAGCTATCAGAGTGAATCAGTCTAGAAACACAAAGCTAGAGCTGAGGATCTTGGTTTATAGCTTCATTTGCCTTGAGAGTGGTAGATCAGTCAGTTTGTTCCTTGATGTATCCCAGGGTTTTGTGGCTTGCCTTGACAGCAAATGGCCTTTTAACACTGTTCAAAGGCAGAAATTTTACCCTTACCGTGTCTGATGTCAATGTGCTCATGCTAGTTGGCCAGAATATTGAAATACTGAAAATACTGAAAACTGGCTTTCTACACATGGTTTGCAGTAATATCTATGTAACCTTTCATATTTCACCCATCTGGGCAGATAACTTCATTATGATTTCAGAGTCTGTACTTCCCAGGTCAGGTGTTTCCCTTACTAAGTGCAGTTTTCAAATTATAAAACATCTATTGCATCCAATAGTTCACTATAGGAAACTTCACAGAATCATAGAACTATTTGTGTTGGAAAGACCTTATTTTGTTACAATCCCTTTGCCAAGGGCAGGGACAGTTTCCAGTAGAGCTTTGTTTCTCTTTGCTTGAAAAAAACTAACCTGCAGGAATAGATTCTGTAATTCCATGTTCCAAAGAGCTCACAAACAGAAGCGACCAGATAGTGGTTTCTCTCATCTATACTTTATTGTACCATACCCAGGCAAGGAGCTCCAGAACACACAATAGATAAGATAGTTTGTGTATGCTATGTTATTTCTCTGACAAGAGTAAAAGCAGAAGAATTGTATTTGAACCAGATGCTTAATTAATTAAGTAATCTTGTCCCTCCTCAGAACAGACAGAAAGGCCTGATATCTGGTCTATGATGTTTGTCCCTGATGTTACACAAGCCTATTGAAGTAGTAACTTTATACTACAGTTGCTTCCACTTCTTTAAAATGGAGTTCCTTTGTAATATCCACAAGAGAAACAAAAAATTGGTTTTTACTTTCATTTGTACTCATAATTTCTCTATGGCCTAGATAGGAGGAAAGATAACTTGAAGAAGGAGAAAGGACAGATTAAAGAGAAATCCTTCTACTTGTGTTGCATTACAAATTTGAAAAGAGCATGTAAATTTAATATTTGCAGAATAAGATTTTTGCATAACCTACTACAGTTAATTCTGTCTTATCTCATGATCTGAAATATTTGTAATATCTTTCTCAGCTTTTTCCCTGCTCTAACAATAACCTTCAGAATGAAATAACCTCTTTTGGATCCCTTTCTTTCTGATTCTCACCTATGGGTCTCTTGCAAACATTATGCCAGAATTCTTGGGGGAAGAAAGTGCTTTTAACTTACCTATTCACTGTTAAACAGAAAAACTTTATTTGTGTGCTACAGCTTCAGCCAACTATCGGCCACCCACCAGAAGAAGCACCTTTTAATCCTTATGTGCTGCAAAGGAATAGAGGCCTTACAGGAGCAGAAAGAGGTAGACAGAGTAATATATGTCATTAATGCAATTTTCTTTCTTATGGCAGAGCCCTCTCTCAATCCTTATTCCTTTTCACTTGCATGTATTTCATATCCCATTATAGTCATTAGCATTGTTATAGTCACTATCATAACTTAAGCCTGGTAGCTGAAGATGCCAGATGTAACCATCTATAACAGAAAATCATTTAGCAGAAATCCCTTTCTCTGTTTTGAAGTGGAGTAGTATTTCCTGGACTCCCTAAATACTATACCCTTGCTTGTCACAAAAAGAATTTTGCCCTATTGCATCCACGGTGCCAAGCATAATGCAGTTAAAGTTGGGTGCCTAAGAATGAAGTCATATAGGCAGCATTCTGAGTGAAGAACTGTGTGAATTCACTGATGGGAAGTGCTAAGGAGAAGGACCAACATTTTACCCTCCTTTTGTCAAGGAACCTCCTGGTTTCACCCTGCACAAATGTTCCGTAGTTATAGCATGTCACCAGGGGGAGACCACTGTCTTTTGGTGTGCTCTCAAATGCATACAGATGAACTGCATGTGATTTCTTTATAATGCCCTTACAAGTCAAACACACAATGATCTTGAACATAGAAAAGGTGAATATATTAGCTGTGGCAGCAAAAATGTCTGAAATTATGTCTAATTTTTTCATTGTTTGAACTGCAGGTGATCAGAGAGAGGCCTTACCCATGGATACTGAGGTCTATGAAAGTCCATATGCTGATCCAGATGAAATTAAACCAAGAAATGTCACACTTGACAGGAAATTATTGACTTTGGAGGAAGGTGAACTTGGCTCTGGAAACTTTGGTACTGTAAAGAAAGGGTTCTATAAGATGAAAAAGTGAGTGTTGCCTTCTATTTTCATGGAATCTGATAGATAAAAGCTCTAGCCTTTACTTTTTGGAGCAGCAGTAGTCTCTGGATGTCATTTGGGGTGACAGATTGTAACTAATTTGAGCTAATATTCACCATTTTCTATCTTTATATGTACACTTATGCACTCATTTTTGTCTGTAAAGTGGGAAAATGATGTTTATGACTATTTTCTCCCCTGACAGAGATAGTTGAGTGGGAATTCCACAGCCTTCCTCCATAGTTTGCAAAAGTACTAATGCTACCCAGTATTTCCCATCTACACAACATTTTTGTCAGAAAACATGGAGAGTGCCATGGACAGTTTACCTATAGCAAAGAGAGTTTTCCCTGAAGGGTGATAAATACCAGTTTCCTGAAGCTAGAATGTTGATTTTCAAGAAGACAGAACAGTAGCATTTTCTGTCATGTCATGTTAGTAGAAACAGACCCTGTTTATACTTGACTCTTCATGCATTTTCATAATAAAATGTTATCAGTATGCTGTTTATGTGCATGGACTGATTATGTACACACTCTGATCTCTTGAAGTTGGAGGCATTTCTTTAACTGAGGTTTTCAGAGGCAGAAAGAATTTCTCTTTTTCCAATATAAGCTGTAGGGATTTGAGGTCTCTGATCTCAGCTTGTGTATATTTTAATCTTGTTTCACACTTGAGCTATGTTGATCTCATCAGTCACTCTTTTGGTTTGCTGTATGAATGGAAGGCTGCAGAATAGGCTTAGATTCTCAGGATTTCACTGCCTTTCAGTGATTTCAGGCACCTGGCAATGCTGCATGTTTCAGTCTCACCCCCAAAACACTCCAGTGCTTAGAAAGCTCTTCATAGCTTTTCTTGCCAGAAGAGCTTTATGCTATCCTTGCCAGAGTGGACAAGAAAATTTTGACCAGTTTTTTTTTTTTTTTTTTATTCAGGCTTCTTTAGGCATTTTTATGACAATCTGTAATTTTCTCAGGTTCTTTCCATTCTTGCTCTTTTGTTTAGCTGTCTTCTGAGCATTTGATAGAGAATGTTCCTGTTATGGCTGGTTTCTTTCTCCTCTGAGTGTTAATTCTGTCTTTTGTTACAATTTTTACGATGTGAAAGGAAACATCTGATGAAGACTCTGTGTGTTACTGAACAGATTTTTCAGCAACTAGTCCCAGAACTGAATTTTCTTTTGCAGGGGTGCCAAGCCTGTGGCTGTAAAAATTCTAAAGAATGAGAGTAATGATCCAGCCATAAAGGATGAATTACTGAGAGAAGCAAATGTCATGCAGCAACTGGATAACCCATATATTGTCCGAATGATAGGTGTATGTGAAGCTGAGGCCTGGATGCTAGTAATGGAAATGGCTGAACTTGGGCCATTGAACAAATTTTTGCAAAAAAATAGGTATGTAAACTTCGATTCCATTCCATAGGATACAGTTACTTGCTTTTTTTTTTTTTTTTCTTCTTTTTCTTTAGGGACAGCTAAAATTTATATGTTGTTAATGTAATAATTAATGATTGTAGTTATTCTTCACTGGAACATGTCTCCAAATTGTCAAGTATTTATGCCAAAATAGAGTATTTTGAATAAATGAAAGACTTTTCACAAATCCTTCAACTTCTTTATTGATGTGATCACACATTATTTTGCCCAGTACAGGAGTCTAGATTGCCTTTTCTAACTGAAGCTTAGCTAAATGTAAGTGAATCAGGTTCCCAGTGTCATGTGGACAAGTTCAGAGTAAAGATTTGTATTTGAACTCCATAAAAAGTCATGAAAATGAACTATTGACCTCTTTAAAATTCAATTGTGATTTTCAGACATGTCACAGAAAAGAATATAACAGAGCTGGTGCATCAGGTTTCCATGGGGATGAAATACCTGGAGGAGAATAATTTTGTTCATAGGGATCTGGCTGCAAGAAATGTGCTGTTAGTCACCCAACATTATGCCAAAATTAGTGACTTTGGACTTTCTAAAGCTCTTAGCACTGATGAAAATTACTACAAGGTAAGGTCTGAACACAGCATGAAAACTGTATAATAGCATAGCTTAATAAGGATATTTTCAGTTGAAATGCAGTTGAAAATTAGAAATGTTATGTATCATTCATTATTTTATAACCTGATATTAGATTACCAAATTCAAAATATATGATCAACATTAAGAGACATGTGGGGAAGAAACAGCTTGTCCCTCCTTTTACTTGTCTACTTTCATTTACTTTTGATAAACTTGTCATTAGCAGATTGAAAGTTATTGAGGAAATTAATACTACCTTATATAAAACGGGGGAAAATGTGTTTGTTGCAAAACAGTTCTCATTATGTCCAAGAAAAGTGTAGGCTAGCACTAATGCACTGTCTTATAGTACAGAATTAGGAGAGGTTTTTAAAAGAATACCATTGTTAAATAGCAAATTAACCTAAGCAAAATTTGTTTATCTTGGTTTTAAATTCCTTGGACCTCTGTACAACTCAAGTTATTAAAGTAATTGCAGTGTTTAATAACATAAAAGGTGGGAGACAAAGGCTGTTATCATGTCTGTATTTGTTTTCCTCATATATCACTCTTGCTATTCAAATTACTTCTTCCTTCTGCTTATTCCCTTTTATCAGCTCTTTGAAATTAATAATCCAACCCCTAAATCACTGCAGAGGAGAAGCAAGCACACGCTCCCTTCTGATGACCTCGCTGTATAGGAACAGTAGAAACTGCTACCACAAAAGGCATCTTAAATCACTGCCACTAGCCTAGCCAGAGATGTTTGTCAATTCCAGTCTCAAGAATTAGTATCAAAGTCAATTTTCTTTACAACTCCACAGGGTGCATTAGGTCCTGTCACTAGATCTAGCACTGTGCTGGTATAGCTTAACACTCGAATGGTCATATTGCAGTATTATGGCATAATTTAGGTAAACTGTGGTTTGCCACAAGGCAGCCACTGTGCTTTGAAATAGAGCACCCATTTCAACCATCTGGACATGACTTTTACTCTTTGTGAAAGCCAAATGGAAAAAAACTAATTCTAAAGAGCAACTTTAAATTATTAAATGCCACTAAAAGTGTGACTGAAAGTCATTTAGCTATGCTTTTTATTAACCACAGATTTAATTTCAATGCATCGTTTTGAAAGTGGAAGATTAGAACAATTTTGTAACACTTTTGAAGAAGCTGTTACCCATTCTTTCTAATGCTAACTGCTTCAGACATGTTATGTACTTAGTACAAATGTTTGCAGATCTAAGTTAACATGAATTATGTGCATTCGTGTTGTTTGCTACTTATCATTGTATGTAGTCTGCTTTTTTTCTTTTCTGTAATGATGTATTTTAGGCACAAAGTCATGGAAAATGGCCAGTCAAATGGTATGCTCCAGAATGCATGAATTTCTACAAATTTTCTAGCAAAAGTGATGTCTGGAGCTTTGGAGTTTTAATGTGGGAAGCTTTCTCTTATGGACAAAAGCCATATAAGGTGAGTTTTTATATTTGGCCATGTTTTTTCTTTAAAAATTCAGAGCAAATTTGAACCAATATCTTTTCCTAACTAAAAGGAGTTGCTGCAGTAAATGAGTCAAAGTACAGCCCAAAAATCAGTTCCAGGCATCTGTTTGACTTACGCTATCATGTGTCCTGCAATCATTTGCAACTTGGATGACTCTTGTGGTCACTTCATTTCAGGGAATGAAAGGTGGTGAAGTGGCCCAGATGATTGAAAGAGGAGAACGAATGGAACGTCCTGAAGTCTGCCCAACAGAAATCTATAGTCTAATGAAATTGTGTTGGACATACAAGTGAGTGTGATGGGATGCTCTTTTGTAGAAGTACATTTTAACCTACATGGTTAATAGCCAGAAAGGGGGTGGGTAGGGGTTACTTCAAAATGCATCTTTTCAGCTGGAGTTTAGCTTACAGCTGTACTCCAAGCTAAGGAGTCAGTTGCACTTTCAGGTGAAAAGTATCTGAGCTATAGAGTGTACTACAGAAAGCAAACTTTGTAGAACAGTTTTCCAGAACAGTTATATACAAAATACAGGGTATCATAAAAAAATAAATCCACAAAAAGAACAGTCTAATGCATTTTGAAAAGAATGTTTGAAATTAAGCAAATATTTTTGTTTCATTTTGAATTGTGCTTCATTTAATTTTCATTTCCACAGCTTTATCTTTGCTGAAATTTCAAATTCATATTGCCAAAATGTTTGTTCTATTCCTCAATATTTAATTGTTTATCTCTTCCCTCATAACTGAATATATTCAAAAAGGATCCCACATTGACTTTTTATCAGTGAGAGGCAAACCATCTTTTCGAGTCATACCTGATACATCAGAAACATTTTTTTTCTATTTCATAACAATTTAGAAATTAGAATTATGAAATATATAAAAAAATAAAGCCTACCTTATTTTTTTAATTAGTATTTTGCAAAAATATATTGAAACTGGTTTATGATTTATTGTTTTAAACTATTCTGCTGAAGTTATTTTTAACTATAGGAAGTCTCTAGAAAACATCCAAAATGACTGTAATATCACTTATTCTTCCAGTTCACCATCTGGAGAATAGGCTTGTCCAAAATTCTACATTAAGGAGCTCTAGTACTTTACTTTTAGGTACCTTGTTTCTTTGGAATGTTATTAAACCTACTACTCTAGAAAGAACAACCAAAAAAGTAATTCCAGCCTTTTCGTTTGACTCAAGGCATGCTGTAACAGTTCTACAGTAAAAGGGATAAGGTTTTGTTATGATTGACAAACATATTATAAACCATGCTGATTTTTTATTTTTTTGTGCTAAAACATCTTTATTACTGGAAAGAAGGTAAATTTTAAAAAGCAGGTTCAGATCAGGAAGAGTAACTATCTCAATACACAATGTAAAAATTGTAAGGGCTTGTTGCCAGTTTAATTGTGTTCTCTAAATAAAGAAACAATTGCAGATCTAAAAGAAAGATGGTACAGTCATATGGTGTGTGGGTAGGCTCCTCTCAGTGCTTCTAACCACTCTGTGTGATGGTACTACCCGTTATAAGGCAGATATTGCACAGCAAATATTATTTTCTCCTGATTATTGCTAAAGTAAATGAAGTAGAAAATTAAATGGAGCTGGTTTACCATTTCTTTCTTCTAGTACTTTCACCAACCACAAGTAGTGTAACAACTAACAGGCATGATAGTAAATCCACAGACTGGATGCTCTGTAGTAGTATTTACCACTTGGTATTAATTGTGTAGCGTTATTTTTGTAGCCTTAAAATATTGTGAGCATAGTTAAATGAGCTGTCACTGAGGTAGAGTCTTGAGGGCTGTAAGGCCATGAACCTCAACAGTTCTGTTCTTCCTGCACAGTAACACTTGTCATCTTTCCACAGCGTTGATGACCGACCAGGATTTGTTGCAGTCGAGATGAGATTACGTAACTACTATTATGACATTTCCCACTAACAGCATAGAGAACAGCAGCTTCCTCGTCTCCAGCCAGCACCCTCTTGAGAAGCAACTCATCTTCCAAAACCAAACAACGTTAATTTTTGTATTTCCATTTTCAACCTGCAAAGCTCAGAGCCAAGCCTAGCATCTATAAGATTGCCTTTTCTTACTTTCTGCACAAAAAGAGTATTGGAAGTCTCAAAGTGTGCAGCAAGGATGTTACATAAGATGCTAGTACTTTTGCTACATTCCATTTCATTTTATTTACAGCCTTATTTGCATTATATTTTGCAGTCCTGTAAAACCTATCTAAACCTATGACTTTGAGTCCTCTTGCTCTTCTATATCAGAATGCAGATTGGAATTTAAATTATTCTCATCAATGTTCTTAGCCTTTAAATGTATTGACTTGTTCCAGCATTCCTTTTCCTCAAGGAAGAATAGCATAAACATTTCTCACTATGAAGCAAATCCTCTGTGCAATTGTGTCAGACACTTTGGCTGACAATGTGTTTGATTTTTTCACCAAGCCCCTTTAAACCAAATCATATTCTTTTTAGTAGTAAAGTAAGCAGAGGGGAATTGTGAGTTCTGACATTCTAACACCATCACATCCTTTAAATGTGACTGTCTTCTTTAGTTCCTCATCTTATGTGTGGAGCCCAGCTGTTTCTCAGGGAGTTATTTTTTCCTAGTGAAAACTGAAAACTCAGAAGCTTGATCTCATCTTAGAAGAACACATATCAGCACCTAAGATGATTCTATATTTTAACATAAACTCCAACACTGCATTCCAGAAAATACATCTGTGATGGAGCAGCTCTTACCTTTCTCTGTGCTCTTCCATCCTTCTCCAGACGTAATTTTTCTAAGTATCTATTTGGGTATGTCATAGCTCCTTGCATTGTGTTTTCAGCAAGAACAATTTCTATCTTTTCTTCACACCTTTCTTAAAAAAAACTTCTGTAAGAAGTTCACCACACCTTATCACCTCTAAAGTTAAATTTCACCTCTAGTTCAAATATTTTATAATGGGCATATGGACAATAAGATTACTTTTGTCAGCTCCAAAATCTTAGTATTTTTCCTGTGGGAAAATGACTGTGAGCATCTCAGGAAAAGGCATTTGTCTTATCACTCTTTTGTAATACAGTGTGCATCTTCATTAAATTGGAAGTATAATAGAGTAATAACAAGTAGTGTAATCAACTTCTGATTCTGTTTTTACCCTTATGCTTTGCTTGCTCAATCTAGTTTTAAATACTATCAATAACAACATTTTTATCACTTATTACTCACAAGCAGCTACTTTATTTTCATTTGCATATATCTCAGAAATCTACATACATTTTTTGCGCTAGATATAGAAATTTTAGAAAAATATAAAGAATAAGATTTAGAGTTAGATATATTTATTGCATATGGCTGGTTAGAGTATACCTGTTTAATTTTTGTGTGAACAGAGTATTCTTAGAGATCCAGTGGTATTTTTTTTTTCTCTAGTAATGAAATTGCGTGAGCAATTAAACTGAGAAAGGCTGAAGTAATTTTCAAAAAAGACAGGACTATAAGCAAATGTAGAAGCTACTGGGTTTTTTTCCTTTTACTAAGTTTATGGTCTATTTGTTAAATAATATCTGACGCCTTTTGGTAGTTTAGTGTTGGCTGTCCAGTGCAAGGCAGCACAGGCTACTGGAAGATACTGAGTGCGAGAGACTGTGTTTCAAATGTGACCAAACATGACTTACCTGAAGATTATTTAATTTTGGGGTTTTTTTAAGAAATATTTTTCTACAAGACCAGCTTGTGTAGACATTACCCATAGTTATACAGAGGTGCTTCGTTGCTTTAGTTATGTTGCAGAGAATTTGTTATCTCTGCATGTGCAATTACTACACTTATGGGGATATTAGTTATAAACAAATTGCACAAATCTCTATGAATCAGCAAGTGACAGTACTCAATTCCACAGAATGAGAGATATAGTCCTCTATATCTCTCACTCTCTTAAAAAAGATGTCTGATACAACAAACCTGGAGGATTCTTTCTTCTCCTCTCTTTTGAGTAAATGTGAACATCACTTTCTGGAGTTACCAGATTATTTTTAACTTCACTATTACGTAGTGGAAGTTTACAATGAGAGTATAAAGTATTGTGAAATAAATGGATTTGGTTTTAAAAATTTTAATTAAAGATACTTTTACAAAATATGCTGTCTTTACAAGAATCCTTTCATAATTACATGCTTTGTGAAAAATCCTGATGCTGTGCAATGTGCATATGTACACAGTTGCTGTGATTGTTGTGGAAGTTTGAGATTTTCCTGTTGATAGTGAAAGGTACCCAACAGGACAGATAACCTAAATGAAGCCTGGGCTGCTTTTGGAGCAATTCAGGAATAGCAGGAAACTCCCAAAATATGCATGATGTTATTGCACCTAGTGCAAAAGTGATTTACAACAATACTGTGCTGGATCTGGAAGGTTAGAGATGCCAGGAGTCAGTGCAGTATATCAGCTAGCCAAGAATTTGTGCTTTACAGATGTCAGCTGTGCAGGATTTAAGTCACATTATATGACATGGACCCTCCCTCAGATGCAGACAGCTGTTCTAGATATTCTAAAATAGAAACAGCAACATCTTAGTCTTTTATTTAGCTCTTTTTGCATGCTTAGGTTCTCGGGAAAGCTAAGGCTAGATGGGTGTGAATGTGAATTTGAATAATAAACAAGAAAGGTGGAAAGGCGGAAAGGCAGACAACTCTTCACACAGGTACTTATCTTTGGGAGGATCAGTCAGTGACTGACTGACTCAGTTCTGCCGTGGTTGTTTTCCTGCATAGCAAATCTGGCCTAATTGCTTCACCTTCCCACTTGTGAGACTACAGCATCAAACGATATGAAGGGACTTTTTGTCTTTTGTCTGGATCTGGTTGTCTATTTCTAGATTGACTTGTCTCAGAAATGCCACTTGGTGGTGAAGGCCCATAAGTGATTGTCATGACAGAATTAAGGGGTAGAAAACTGCAGCATATAGTTAGGGAGGCTGGTGGAGAAGAAGGATCAGGTGATAACATGCTAAGAGGGCTTTTCACTGGAGGAAAACTGCTTATTGGTTAGGGCTCAAATTTACAAAAATCATTGAGTTTTCTGAAGTATAGGAAGAACGTGCCTTTTTCCATAATGACACAGCCAAAACATCTTAAAAGCCCCGGTCCAGCCTGTCCTTGCTTCTAAAGCTGTGAAAAAAGGCAGCTTTTAATCAGACAGTGAGAAATATCCATAATTTTCACCCCTGAAATCATCACAGTCAGCATTGCCATTTTGCCAAAGAACCCATCTGCTAGCTGCCTGGCCTGCACAGCCAGGTTGTGCACCAAGGCAGCAGTGTGTCCCCATCCCAGCCCTGCCAGGAGGTGGCAATGCCTGAACACGGCTGGAGTGAAGCACTTGTCTGGCCATTTCTGGCACTCTCCACTCTGCCCTGGCTGTTGCTGTGCCTGCGTGTTACAGAGGACACACTCTCTTTGCTCCTTGCTGTGAAGCAATGTTGCATGTGAGGAGGAATCATCATTTATTTATATGGTGAACAGTCAGCTGTGGATGATTAACAGACTTCTGAGACTCGGTGTCCCCTTGTCTTTTAAGTGATCGCAGCAGCGAGAGATTGCACGTAGAAAGATACAGACTATGCCTCACACGTGCCTAGAAAGGAGTGAGGGTGCATATGGATTGAATAATACAGGGAAACATTAAGCAAGCAGTTGTAATTACCAGCCCTAAGTTTAGTGAGGACAGAAAGACTGCAAGGCTTGCAGAAGGAAAAAACAGATTCCTGTTAAAAAACAGAGTCAGAGAAATGTAAGGCAGACCCTGAGAACAGTCCTCCAATCACTCAGAGTTCCCTGAAGCCAAGCTAGAGCTGAGCATCTATCTCCAAATAAGTATTTTATTCTTTTCTGTCATATATATGATAACTGAGACAAAGACCCACTGAGTTCCTTGGCATATAATTAATTCTGCATGGAGTAAAACGACAGCTTCCCTGAGGCTGTGAAGGTGTGCACATTTCTTGATAACCAGAGAAGAGAGGAAACAAGTGGCAGCAGGGAAAGCATTACACTACTGTCTATTAAAATTCATTACTTCAAATGTAAATAATCCCTGGATGACCAGTCCAGTGTAAATGTGCAAAGATCATTAACTCCCCTCATCCATCCACCATTGCAAATGCCTTAAAATGTCACGTTAAGAAACTGTTAGGTCTTGCTTAACTGTCAAAGTATTTGTGGGGGAATACCACTGCCGTGCACCTGCAGCTCACTCCACGTGTCAGAGGTTTAGTCAGCTGAGTGCCAGGCTCCCCGTGCCTCTGCCATGTTAGAAATGCCACACATTTCTGCAATGACTGAAAAAAATAGAAGAAATTTTGCAAAGAACAGTTCAATTGTACTGACCTGTTACAGTGCCACCTGCCAGTGTGTGCACTGACATCAACATCTGTTTTTCCTGCTTTAATAAAGAGAAATTTTGCCAGTTTCAGCAACAGCAAGAGTGCCAAGACTATAATTGCATGACCGAGCAGCAGAACAGGCAGCAGAGAACTTTTATAGCTGTTTCTTGAACAGCCTGAAGACTTTCCTTTAAAAATATTGCACACTTATGCATGTATGCACATGTATTTCTTGTCATTATTTCATACTTGAGTTCAATAATGACTTGTTCCTTGTTTATTACTGCACAACCATTGTAGCTGCTATCTTTATGTCTTGTTCTAACCTATGTGCAGATTTTCACCAGTGTTACCAAATGATTTCTCTCTGACTGGTGTACCAGGTTCCACGTCCAGTAATCTGAGGCTGAGACCAGCTGGCAAGAATTAATAATGTTGATTTTCAGTGACAGTTCTAGGAGATAACAAGAATACTGCATGGAAGGAAACAGTTGTGGGAAGCATGGATCCATCAAGAAATGCATGAGTGTTTCAAGTTCTCTGAGCTTGCCAAAGAGCAGCACCTTGAGACATTTTTTTTTCCCTTGCTACTTTGAAGCAGATGTAAATTGACTGGAGGCTAGGTTTGATGTACCTTTTTGCAAAAGATACATATTTAGAGTCAATGTTTCCTTAATTTTCCCTGGTAATGACACCTTTTTATACCCATAGTTGGGTATAAAAACCTAGATTTTCAATGTCATTTGGTTTCAGCAAGGTTTCCTCTGTTGCCAGTAAATACCCCAAATTTGGCTGTTTCTATGCATACAGCTACATTTCTGTTCTAGCAGCTTTCATGGGCTTAATTCCTCTGACTACTCTGCAAACACGTGCTTAATTTAACCGGAGCACCAGTAGACAGCCCTCTCCCAGAGTCCTCATGATCCTGCTGACAATCAAAGGGCAATGCAGAGGAGCAATGCACAATAAAGTTCAGCCACCACCATGAGGAAGGTTCCCAATCTCCTCTCAGCATCTATTTTTTAGACATTATAGCCTCTTTAAGACAGCAAATACAAAATGATGCAGATATTTGATATTAGATTACGTTGGTGTTAAAGGACCCCTACACATGCCTTGCTCTCAGGAGCCACCTTATTTTTTGCAGACTTTTAACGCACTAGAGCACAAAATCTTTTTGTCTTTTTCTTTGGTAAATGTGTTGCTGACTCTGTCATACATACATGCATATCTTTGGCAATTTTTAAATTCTATATTCACTGGTATTACAGCTTCCCTAGGGCATGCAGCAATGAGGTACTATTTTTAAGCTACTCAGTCAGCCATGACTTCCTTTTTGTCTGTCCACTCTGTAGCTGCCATAGGGAGTGAGCATGGCATTCCTCATCTTTTTGTGGTTTCTACTTATAAGGAATAAGTAGAACAAGTAGGGGTTCTCGCTGGTGCTGGAGTACTGCACAAGTCAGATTACAGGAAAAAGCACAGACTGAATCATGTCTCAGAAATTCACTCTCCAATGTCACATTGTACCCAAGTTAATGTAAACCAGAACTCCTGCTACACAAGCACAAGTACAAAGCTCACAGTTTGTTCCCAAAACTCCCACTGCTTTTTCCATGCCAGCTGTATAAAAGAAAAAAAAACACAAAAACCTAACCAAACACCAAAACCCAACAAGATTTAATAATATGACACATTCCTGTGTTTGTTTGCAGAACTGTATGTGAGCAATTTTATGAGTCATTTAATTACAAGAAAGCCAAGGCCTGGACAAAGAAATACACTCAAGGTTTGCTTGGGTTGAAGAGAGCCTCTTTCTTTCCCCCAAAATGAAAAGGTCTCAGTGTGTTTGAAATGCAGCTAGAAGGACTGAAGACATCAGATGCCACACCAAAAATGGACTCTGAGGCAGCTGTGAGACTGGTGGTTCCTACATCTTTTACTTGAAAAGCAAGCCACATAAGCTTGCCTTATGTGGTGGTAGTATGCTGCCAGGCCCAAAAGAGCCAGCAGGTGCCACTGCTTGGCCCCCAGGCCTCAGCAGGAACCTGCTGGCTAATACACATTAACAAATAATTGTGGAATAAAACACCCAAATACTGCACCCTCTGAAAAACTGAAAATGTCATACAAACTGGGACATGTACTTGAAAGGAAAGGAGCATTTATGCCTTTAAATATATTTATACCAGTAAATGCAGCCAGTCTTTGTTCCTTCTTACCCAAGGAGCTGACCTGTTGCCAGCATGCTTGTATCCTGACTAGATGTTATTCCATACCTTTTGGAGGTCACCAGGAAATCATTAACTTCAAAAGGTGGGGTGGGATGGGAAGGGAAGGGGGACAGACACTATACTCATTACTTTGGAAAAATCCTCTGAAACACACATTCACTCATAAGCTAAGAAAATTAAAGTAGCTGTAAACTGGGTCTGAAACTTTCAGGTCACCAATAAGGCTCAACTTTCAGCGTAGCAAGTAGTACCATGTTTGTAAAGACAATGTGATAGAGCACAATTTTTAAAAGGCCTTTCATTTGTAAAAGCAATGCCCATGTAAGATTAAATTCATAGGACTTCTTTGGTTTTGATTTTCCTTAAGCTTGCTTTTTTTACATGCATTTATACATTCAACCATGTATAAATCTGCCTTCAGAAATATTTTATTTGCCACTAATTAACAGGCAAGTACCTTCCAGACTTGCTCTTGGTTGCAGAAAGCCTACAGCAGCAGGAAAAACTTGGTCCAGATCTATCCATTTCAAGGAAGAAAACTTACAAATCCTGCTGCATGCTCAGTGCTCCCCTACTTCTGCATCGCCATTGGTATTCTCATTGGGCTGACCATAACTTGTCAGCAATTCCTCTGCCACCCACAGAAACCATTTTGACCCTAGGCAGGTTGTGTGAAGGGTACTGGACAGATGCCAGCCAAAAGAGACTTCTGTGGGAAAATGCTCCAATGAAAAAATGGCAAAGAACATCTGGTACCAACTTCTGCCACTGCTTAGGAACAGGATCTGGGATCCTGTTCCACTGAGGTGGCAACAGCCCTGGTGCAGCCATGCAGCACAGCTGCTCTGCAGTACCACTAGCTGCTGGTGAGCCAGGGGCAGAGTCTGAAGACACCAATGCAAACCTCAGATGAAGGGTTGGTAGGAATGTTGTTTCTGTCTTTTAGATCTCTTCTGATCAGCCTAATGAATTTTCTTCTTCCCATATTTCAGACAGGCTCTTTTGTGGCTCTCCGAGTAGGAATATCAGTCTACCTGTCTGTGTAAAGAAAACAAGGGAAGAAATGAGGCTCTAGATGTCATCACAGGAATGATGGTGTGCAGAGCAAGTATTCATGTTGGTGGGGATCTTTTGTTACACTCTGGAAAGATGTTTCTTTTTGGTGGCACAGAGTTTTCAGCTGAGCTTTCCCACCTTTTAATTTAGATTGAAAAATATACATCTAGGTTTAGGTGACCAAGTGAAGCTAAAGGATACAGAAAGAAGTCTTGTACAGTAAATAGCCAAGTGCTTATAAATTTCAATGTCTTTTTTTATTATTATCTGACCTATAACTCAAAACCACTTCAAATTGGTTCTGTGATGCTTATTTGTTTCTGTTCCTCACAGTCTGCATGTGACAATGAATAAACCAAAAGGTCACTTCCTGTAAAGCTCTCCAAGAAATGATCCACAGCCATAAACTCAACAAGGTCACAAAGAAAACCAGCTCAAACCAGCCAAGTTTCCAAAACTGCCAAGATTTACAGGGAAGCTAGATCACATACCTGTAGATCAGAATGGCCTGAACAGATGGTCTCATCCAACCCCTCTCTGACCCAAAGGACAAATCCCCCTTCCAGCTGAAGAACTCTAGGGTGAAGTGAGTGTGCAAGAAGCTCACCAGAGGTCACCAAAGTTTAACAAAAAAGAGAACTGTGTTATTTCTATCTTTGTGTGCATGCACATGCACACACACACACATACACATTCAGGCAACCCTTGTCTGGGATACTTAACAGTAAAAAGCCTTATTAAAAAAAGACAAGTAGTAAGACTAATCTGGAAATTTCCTGCCTACTCTATACTCATATTTCCCTAGAAAAATATCTGTTTCTGTTGTCATCTGAAAATTTTATTACGAGACATTTTTCCCATATTTTCAACTCCACAGTAAAATAATGAAAAGATACTGGGCCTAACATGAAAGGAGTCAGATTCCCCTGACAAAGATGGAAAGAAAAAGCATCTCCTGTCATCTGTCACTTTGCAATCACAAAACTCATTTAACCTAGAGGAAAGGGTTTTAAAGACCCTAGAATAGAATCACAGAACTGACAGATCACGCAACAAAATTGTTTTAATACATTCCAGATGTATTGCTTCAGTGAATTTTATACAAAGACTAATCTGAATCACTGCTCCTATGGTTGTCAGTCTTCAATTCTCTCAGGGATACATGCCAAATTTTTTCTGCTTTCAACTGCCTGGCTTTCAACAAAGTCAAGCCAAGGGAGTACACAATTTGGTCCCAAGTAACTAGTTAAATATTTGAAGCTGTTGCCAGCCTTTTATGAGCTCAGTTCAAAATGACATTTAGGGAGGTTTGAAGCATCTTAGATAAGAAAGATGCTGAAGAAATAGAGGAGGATCATCAGCTGGAAAAAAAAAAAAAAATCACTATTCTACTGAAATAATAGAAATTACATATATAAACAGACATGTACACATGTTATTCCCATATTCACTAAGCGTGCACTATTAACAGAAATTCTCAAATTATGAAAAGATATGCAAAGTTGTTTAAATCCTAAATATTCAGTTGTAGGGAAGTGATTTATTCTGTATCATTAAAATGTTTAGACACAAAACAGAGAACAGAATTGAATGTTCTGTTCAAATACTTACATAAATCCACAGTGAAGTTGGAAGACAACTCTGATACCATCTTAATGGAATCAGTATTATTTACTTAAGGAAAAAGAGTATTTTGACAAGACTAAAAAAAAAAAAAAAAAAAAAAAAAAGGAAGTTTGGGCTATGGTAGTGGTGAAGCAATCCAAACTACCTCTGCAAAAACAGCAGAAATTCAGAAGAAAATATTAATGTCAGAAAAATCTTTAAATGAATTCTAAATTATTTTTTAGATATCTGATGAATTTTAAAAAGTATTACCATAGTCACATAAACTTCATTTTTTTCATATAAAGCTGTGTATAGCATGAGACTTCCCTTTCAGATCAGAGAAACTGTTTGAATGACGACATTAAAGCAGCGAGATTCCAATTAGTGTATGAAACACTCTAAATCTGTCAAAATGAGCTGCTTGGATTACTGCTAAGCCCAGAAAACCCCAAATGATGGAAGATGAAGGTGAATAGAAACTCAGATATGGAGCTCTACCTATTCCACAAGTGCCTTTCCCTCACCCTGTTAGATCCTAGAGCATGTCTTTTTGCAGTCATTTTGTCCTTTTCCTGGTCTACAGGTAGATGAAGAATAAAGTTTTATTCAAAATGAGACTCAAGGAGAATATTTTATATAGCACAGGTTTGAAAGGCAGTGACCCTATCTGTCTTGCTGAATGAGTATGTCTGGTGTAGATGTAAGTGGAAAGAAGAGAAAAGAGAATAATGTTGATGCCTGGGCTGAAAAGAAAAGTTTTACATAGTAGCTGAAAGAACAAGATCCTTGCACCGAAAAATTTGAAGCTTCCTGTCAGATATTAGCATAAAGTTAAAGAGACCTGACAAACAGCTATTTCATGTAAAAATGATTTAGGGGATTTCATTTCAATATCTTCAGTTCTTTACTGCATCTTTTATGTATGTCAGGCATGCACACACACATACACAATATGGAAAACTTTTATGGACATGTAGATCAAATTGTTGTTTAAAGGAGTAAGTTAAACAAATTTATCAACCCTGCTCTGAAGTGACACTCTTTATGCCTCATTGGATCCCACTCAAGGGTCTTACCCTTTACTTGAAAACAAACACATGGAAAACTATGTTTCTACACTGTCCTGGGATCTCTGGTGACCCACAGACCACTCAGTGAGCCCACAGAAAAAATGAAGAAATTATCCACTCTTACCCCTGTGCTGAACCACTGACCTTACTGAGAACATCCCTTCAGTAAAAATAAATATTTACAAAAAAGCAAACTCCTTCTCCATCTGTGAAAATCACCTGTCTCACTTTTCAGAAGCCAAGAACCAATAGTGTTGATGACTTCTTCTTTGACCTGTTCAGAAAATCTGTGGTGTGGGGGACAGGCAGGAAAATGTCCTCCTTCTCCTGGGAATTTTTCTAGTCTGGGCGATATTTTGCAGTGTTTTCACTGGGAAATACCTGGTCCTGGTAGAGCAAGGCTCTGTGCTCATGAGGGCAGGAGCCAAGGTGTCCCCAGCAGTGACAGGATGGATGGCAGAGGACAGGCACCAAAGCCCACAGCATCAATGCCAGGAACCATGTGGGAAAACTGCCTGTCAGGGCAAGTTATCCCTGCAGTTGCTGGATGTGCTCTTTGCCTTCTTTGGCTGTCCAACACATGACATTCTGCAGCTGCTGCAGCCATTTTGGCCATAGCAAGGCTGAAGAGGAGGGAGGCCTAGAAAGGAGGAAAGGTATATGCTGCCCAAAGCAGTATCGGACTGCATTTCTTTCACACTTCTCATTCATTATTATTTTCTTAACAGAAACATGCAGTCTACTATTTATGTGTTTAGAGGGGCTGAAAAAAAAGTGAAATAACCAATTTTCTCTATCCTCCCTTCAGATTCTGCATACTTACATATTTTTCATACTTTCTCAATGTTGTTACTAGTCTGCCTAGTAGTCATACTGTGGGCCTGACAGCCCATGGTGGCACTAAGCAAGATCATGACCAGTGCTTGGTACAGACTAATGGTGTGACCTGTGTCATCTCTACCCTCCAGGGCTTTTGACAGTTCCCTATAGTATCCAAATTTTATCCTAGTATTCACTATGTATTTCACTTCAATACATTCCTCAAGCTGTCTGTAAGAGGAAGAGGTCTAAAAAAGGTACATAAACATAAATAGAAGTCTAAGCCAGTTGTCTTAGCAAATTTCAGCCACCAGTCTCTTGTCTTATAAGGTACCTTTTGGATCAATGTGCTGACTGGAAAAGGCCTTAGCTGGACAGATGAAGAATATTTGCTCCCCAAGCGCCATTCCCACATGAGAGATCTTGCACAACTTCCTCTCTTGATTATTAATCTTAATATGTTTCCTTCCATCAGTTTTCTCTGATAATATCAGTGTGAAATCTTCTGATGGTCTTGATGCACCCCATGATCTTTACTTCTGTGAAGATGTTTCTTAGTTTATATTGAGTGGTTTTACACACTTAGTAGTTCTACACTTGATTTCAGGAATCACTGTTAAGGCTAGACAATGTATTCTGGTCAGAGCACAAAATTTAATTTTAGAGACACTACACCTGTATATTGAAGCTGTTGTTTGTTATAGAGATATTAGCAGAATAATCATCCTCTCTCAAATTAATTCAGAACTTACTATGTTCTATGGTATTGCTTAAAAATGCTGTAGTAATAAGCACGTGTGTCACTTTGCTGCACCTCTCCCAAGACTTAAAAAAAATCCTTAGATAAATGCTTTTACAACACACTAGCTAACTCATTGGGAAATACAGCATTTAATAATAACATTATTGAAAGTGATTACTAACATATGAAATGGGTCTTTTTCATATATATTGAAAGGATTGCAGTCATATATAATTTCTGTATGATAAGCTGAGTCATATTTATTGCAGGGTAGTATCTACCAATTCCACTGAAGCTATATTAGGGATTAATTTTGCTCATGACGTCTTGTGTTCCTATTCTATATTAGCTACATTATATTATCTCCCTCCACAGGCACAATTGCACGTACGTCAAACTTGATTTCATGTAATTATCTAGGAATAAATTGTCTTGTTTTGGCTTGTTCCAACAATTTGAGCCATTTCTACCCAGTTCCCACAAGATTTTTCTGCCTGCAGAACTCTCTTGGCAGTTCTTCAACTCTGATCTAAAACTTAATCTGAAAAGCTACAAATCCTTTCTGTGTGCCTACTGTATAAACATGGTTGTTGCTTTTTCTTTCTTTTTTTTCTACAGCATGTCACAGCTTTTGCAGGTGGCTTACGACAAACATTAATTTTAAAGCACTTTTTAGGACTAATTCACTTGCATATGAAAAGCAAGGGTATCAATGACACTTCAGTTGCTTGTGAGAAACACACATTAGATACCTATTGCAGCTTAAGCTCCTAAATCACTTCCATCCTTATAGAAAAATATTTGTAAGCTATCACTTGTATGTGGTTGTTTGGACATATTCTGGTCTATTGACAAAAATAAAAAAGAAAAGGTTAGTTTTTATTACTAGAACAAAAATTGGCAACCTACTTCAAAACACCCTACAGCTAGCAGAGGAAGAAGCTGTGTTTTCTTCACTGTCAGTCTATGGTTCAGACTTGAAATGTCTTGGCAAAGGCAGAGAGCAAAGACAGTGACCTGGGCAAAGATCTGAGCAAAGACTGTGATCAGTGACCTCCCTTTTAAACTCCTCCTTAGGGAAGCTCTGTGTGGCTAGCATGCAGATACACATTTCTGTTGCCCTTCTGAGGGTCTAATGCTGGCATGAAAAGTCTCAGTTTTGACTGAACTAACACCTTCTAGGCATATTAGGAGCAGAAATCAATTTAGCAGATACATCAGACAAAGCTCTGGGACAGCTTCAAAGTGCATCATAAGTTGCTGAGAAAGGAAATGGTACTCCTCATTTTTCTGGTTATTGTCTAAAGGTGTTTGTAAAACCTGCACAGTCTAGCACCAAATCAGGCATCCAACAAATACAGAAACAGCTAAAGAAATGTAGCACCCCCTGAAATCTGCCTGCTCTTTTTCACTGACTGTTCCGATGGCCAGTCATGGTGAGTTGAGCTGCCTTTTTGCTGCATTTGAACAATGCAGATCAGATTCAAGGACTTTAGGTACTGCTGGACTAAAACTGATCAATATTACTGATATCCTAGCAGTCAGGAACTCACCCAGGAATAGTGGAATCTCATTCCACCTTACAGCTATCATTTTCACATCAGTGCTTGGTGCTTACATCCAGTGAGGTTTTCTGTGCTCTCTCTGCTTCCATGCTCTTGCAGCAGGGTGAGGAATGACAGCCCCTCACTCTGTCCTCGTTTTGTGAAATGGAGAAATTCACCACCACATGATGCTACGTGTAACAGGATTATAAATAGTTGCAGAAAGCCATTAGGGAAAGCCAGGAATGGAAGGTCCTCAGAAGGTCTGCTGAAGAGAGAGAGAGGCAGCAACCTCCAGCATGGCAAGTCTCTGAGCCTGGCTGGTAGTTAGGAAATCTTATACCAGAGAATGCTTGTGGGCATGTGTTTTTTCTGGTCTAAGCATATGTCAGAGACAGGACATGTGAGCAGATGAATTTTTCTTCTGAACTCATGTGGTTGATTCTGTAGTGTCAATTTAGTTTTTCTGCTGTCCAGGCCTAGTAATGCATATTGCAGGAAGAAAATTAGAAGGGCCAAAGTCCAACTAGGTTTTTATCTGTCTGTAAAAGAGAATGAAAATGGTTTATTTAAACACATCAGCAGCACAGGGACAGCTAAGGAGAATCTCCATCCTTTAGTGGATCCTGGGCAAAAACAGAGACTAAGGATGTGGAAAAGACTGAGATGCTTAATGCCTTCTTTACCTCAGTTTTTAACAGTACGGCCAGTTGTGCTCCAAGTACCCAGCCCTCTGAGTTGGAAGAAAGGGATGGGGAGCAGAATGAAGCTCCATAGTATCAACAACAGTGCTCAGCAACTTGCTACATAATTTTTATACACAAGCCTGTGAGACCAGATGGAATCCACCAAAGAACAGTGGGGGAGCTGGTGAAGCTTTCACTGAGCCACTGTCGATCAGTTCTGGTCAAATAAGGAGGTCCCAGGTTACTGGAGATCAGAAAGTGTGATGCCCACCTATAAGAAATGTAGGAAGGGACACCCATGGAACAACAGGCTTGTCAGTCTGATCTCAGTGCCAGGGAAGGTCATGAAAAAGGTATGAGTACTATCGTGCAATACATACAGGACAACCAGGTGATAACACCCAGACAGGAAGGACTTAGGAAACACAGATCCTCATTGACTAACATGTTCTCCTTCTGTGACAGGGTGACCTACCTTGTAGATGATGGAAAGGCTGTGAGTGTTTGTCCACATGGATGTTAACTAAGCATTTTACACCATTTTCCAGATATTATCACAGAGGAACTGGCTTCCCATGACTTGGGAAGATGCTCTCTTTGGTGAGTTAAGAACTGTGATAGACTGGTGAGTGGAGTTACAACCATGTGATGGATGGTCAGTAGTGCTGTTCTCCAGGGCTCAGTATCAGGGCCAGTCCTGACCTGGCTAAGAGGGTTCACCCTTAGTAAGTTCTCAAGTGACACCAAGTTGGGTGGGAGTGTTGATCTGTTGGAGGATAGAAAACATCTGCAAAAGTATGAAGACAGACCAGATCATTGGGCCAAGGCCAGTGGCGTGAAGTTCAACAGGCTAATTGATGGATCCCACAACACCCCCAGACTTCAGACTTCAGACACAGACTTCAGGCAGCATCTGGAAAGCTGCCCAGTGGAAAAGGATCTGCAATCAACAGTGACTGAACACAAATCAACTGTGCCCAGGTGCCAAGAAGGCCAATGGCATTCTGGTCTGGGGCAGCAATAGTGTGGCCAGCAGGAGTATGGCAGGGATTGTCCCCCTGAACTCAGCACTGGTTGAGGCTGCACCTCAAATCCTGTGTTCAGTTCTGGGCCTCTCATTAGAAAAAGGACATTGAGTTTCTTGAGCTGAGAAGGGCAAAAGAGCTGATGAAGGGTCTGGAAAACAAGTCCTGTGAGTGAGCTGGGGGAGAAAATGGAGGTTCAGGGGTGACTTTATTGCTCTCTACAATTCCCTGAAAGGAGGCTGTAGTAAGGTGGATGTCAGTCTCTTCTCCTCCCAGGTAATGAGACAGTGCAAGAGGAAATGGCCGCTATTTCCACCAGGGGAAGTTTAGGTTAGATATTAAAATGTCTTCAGCAGACAAGCTGTCAAGCAGTGGAACAGGCTGCTCAGGGAAGTGGTTGAGTCACCTTCTCTGGAGATATTTAGAAGACATAGTGTTTAGGAACATGGTCAAGTAGTGGACTTGGCAATATTAGGTTAACAGTTTTATTCAATAATCTTAAATGTTTTTTCTGACCTAAATGATTCTATTACTCTATTAACCTATTGCCTTTTTCTTCCATTGTTCATAATCTCACTCTTACCCTCATAGAAAATGGGAAAATCTGCTGTGGTTGAAGATTCTTCTGAAAGAAATAAACAAACTCTTAGCACACCATAAAATACTGCCTCTTGTATGCTGTGAAGGTTGTAAAAGCCATGGGTACATGTGGCTGCAAGACATTAGACCTTCCCAAGGGAAAGTTCAGTCTGCATGCAAATCAGGCAACATAGGTTTTGTCACACACATGGCACAAGGGGATGGTGATGCCATCACTTCGCTGATGAAGGTGACAGGTTATTGCTTTTCTGGGTGTGGTGCTTGGCCCATTTTTACAGCTCAGTTTGACAGTACACATCCCACAAAGCCAACAAAAACACCACAGTCAGATTTCAGCCTGGTCTGAAACCCCATGAACAAAACATACGGCCTCTTCTGCCTAAGAACATTTTGTTTTCAAAAGAAGAATTTTTGTATTATTTCACTGATTTGAAAAGGGAGAGTTTGTGACATGATTTTTATAGTGAGATCAGCTGAAAGATGTGCATGTGATGGTCAATAGTGGCCATCAACTTCAAATTCTGTAAAGCATAGGTCTGTCCCTGGCAAAGCTAGGAAAGGCCACAGGTGGGAAGCACATGACACTGAAAAGAGAATGACCAATGGCAATCTTAACACTAAAAATACTCTAGAGTGTTCAGGCTCCAAATTATTTCATATTCTGCAGTGCAAAACACTCCTCTTCTGCAGGGTCAGATGCCTAGACAGTGTAAATAATTTTCCCAGTGCCACCATCATTGATGTCTGCCAGCTGGCATCAGCTGTGGGTTTTACTGAGGTTCTTATTTTCCTGAAGCCAAGCAACACCTTTAAAAGTAGTCAGAAGCCTTAGTCCTAGTTGTTTTCTTTGTCACACCCCTCCTAGTGGCAAACCTACTTGCCAGCAGCTTGCTAGGATGCCAGTTTCTAGAAGCACAACTGCAAAAATGATGGAAAACTCCCACATATCTCTTTCTTTTCCCATTCCCACACAGAGGAACCTCGTCATCCCATGGAGGAAGAAGGTTTGCTGGACAGAAGCCCCAGCCCAAGTGGGATATTTCAACCCAGTTAATGAAGGGGAACAATCCCATTCAGTCAGGCCAGAGCCAATGCTCAAACATTTTACACAACTATTTTTGTGGTGGGATCTAATGGCTTGGTATCAGAGACTTCTGCTGAAAATCAAACACCCTTTGTATACAGCTCAGCCAGCCTCACACTGCTGGTTGCTGAAGCCACAGCTCTGGGCTGCTTCTCAGGTTTTGTTAACGGCAGAAAAAAACAACAAACCAGCTTGCTTAAAACTGCTATCAATCATGCTTGGTGTTACTGTGTCAGATACACCTTGTGAAAAAACCAAAAACCTGCAACATCCCCCACATGTCTCTCTGCTTCCCCAAATCCTATTTTTGAGAGAGGAGACAAAGTAAAAGCATAGTTATGGAAGGACTTCATGACTTTCAGCCTCTAATTGTAGGGGAGTCCTGATCTGCATTGAAAGAAAAACCACCCTGCCCCCCCACACACACACATGTATTCACACTGACTTTCTCAAATACTATCATTCAAGTGTCAATTTCAGCTGCTGGTTCCTTCATGGGAACACAACACAAATATACAGTAATAGACTCAGTGTGGTTTTCTTTTCTTTTTCTTCACCTTAACCATTGCATTATTTTCTTGAGGTCAATTCTGTGATGTGAAATGCAATACTTAGGTCCCCTGCCCCAAACCAAGATACCCATACTCTTAAACCAGCATCACACAGATGTTTTGTATTCAGAGGTAATGCCGTTTGAAGCTTTGAGAAGGTGGTGTGCAGCCAAGATCTGTAAGTCCTCCTGAGGCATTTTGCTTTATCTGTGGCACATAGTCTAAATGAAGTCAGAGGATTATCTCTGTAAGAGCTGCAGCACCCAGGTCTGACCTACAGGCCTACTTAGCCGTAGACATATTCCCATATATGTACGTATACATGCACTGAAGAGAGAATAACATTCAAATTAGACTTCAGACATTTTGTAAAACTCCTCAAGAAATGGTATCCCGATATCTCTACAAAATTCTGGTTTTGGAAAATGTGATTTAGCTTTTCAGTGTCACAAGAGAATAGAGTGGTTCCTTTGGCTTCATGGCTCCAACATTTGGCTTCAAGCAACACGACTGAAGGGCAGAGTGACATATGTTGCTTACCTAACATGAAAAGAAGTAGTCTTCCATTTTTTCACTTGCTCATCTTCCAAGTGAGGATTTACATAGTCTGCAAATCAGCCAGGCTGAGGCATGAAGACCACCCAGATCACCCCACGGTTAATACCCTCTCTATGCTCCAACCCATATACTTTGTGGCTGAGGAGATGAATCACTAGTCTCTGAGCCCTCAGCTCGAATATACCACATCTTTCCTTGGAAGGACAGTGGCATAAGATTGGTTGGTTCTTTGTTGAACTCCAAATCCAAATCTGCATCCTTCGTTCCAAGTTTAATAAGGTCATATGCTATTTTAGATGCGTAACAACAAAAATGTAGTTGTAAAATCAAAGAAAATTAAAAACAGCTTGTTACACTCAAATATTCAACAATTACATGTGAGTCATCCACAATACAGAGTTAATAAAATAGGAGAGGACAGGCAGAAACCCCAATGAAATGTAAATCACAGGGAAAATACAGGGGAGGACAGCAAGATTCTGAAAGAGATTTTTAGAAGCCATCCACTCTCTTTCTTAGGACAAAATCACTATTTCTGTGATTCTCTACAGATGTTTTTGTTATTTTAGACAAGACAAACATCAAATACCTGTAGTGGGCATTCCACAGCCTTTCAAGGCAGTCTGTCCAAGGATTTCACTATCTTTGCTTTAATGCCTTGACTTTCTTGCCTAAGATTTTCAACCCTTACTTTGATTCTGTTCCTTTGTGTCATAACCAAATGGGACAAGAAAATGAGTATAAATCAATTCAGAGAAATTACACTGTATTTTGAACAAGGGGCAGCAAACAGTTTTCCTTTACAAGTTCATTGTAAGTAGTTCTGATTTACAAATATGAGGTTTTCCCTTTTCTCTTTGTTTTAGGGCCAAATTAATTCCCACATGCTGGCAAAATTATCAGCTTCAGAAAACCCATTAGTAAGAGTAAATCCATATAAAGATGTGAAGATGAGTACTGAAATCCTTTCTGAATCTATTTAATAATATTCCTGTTAGAGGTCTGAATCAGTAAGACCTAGAGGCGTGCTAGGGTCTTCAATGCCAACACCTTGAAAGGTGATTTCATATTCTTATATGTAAGGATATATGCTGAAGTTTTTAGATATATTCTGGTTTGGCCAGATAGTTCCTCTCAGGCAATAGGAGTTTTACCAGTGGTGTAATTTGAGAGTTTTTAAGAAGAAACTGGTAAGAAGTGGAATTCTTAGTGCAGGCTGTGGCATCATTGTATTGCATTGCCAAAATGAAACCAGTTCCTGTGCAGCACACAGTAACTTTGCAGAAGTTACGATTTTGACAGTGGTCTTCTATTCCCATGGGAGGATATTAGTCACTGTGGATGGCCACATTCAGTTTGTGCTACAATATCCATACAAAAACACATTTTCAGGATCCAAATGGCAGATCTGCTGCAGGGAATGAACTGTCATAGCTTCACCAACTTCCACTGGGCAGCAGTGAGTTCCATAAATTAAGAAACTTGTTCCCAAACATCTCATTCTTGAATTCCTTCTCTGTTTATGAAGGCTGGCGTCAGCTTTTTTTGAATGTGTTCTTGAGCATCTTACGGCTGTTCAGCTTGCCATGATTATAAACATTTCAGTACTGCTAGTAAGTACAGAACAGCCAGAACTTTAGCAATTGAATTAGAAAACAAAACCTCTATGTCTTACAGTCATGTTAGTTAGTTCTGCATTGAAAAGAATATATTTATAGTGGAATTACTACTGTTTGTATGGGACAGTTATATGAAGTAAATAGAGTAATACAAGTTTTGTCATGGGTTTGATAGCTTGAAGTCAGCAGAATGTCTTCAGGCTTTAATACATATATTACATATCCAATGAATACAATAATGCTTATGCAAAGACTTGACATTTGTCTTTTATTGAGATCCTACTCAGAGATTTAAACTATGGCATAAAGGTAAGACTACAAGATGAGACTGCCAATCTATGCACAAACCTGAACACTTCAAATTTTGTAGATCAAAATTCTGCATGTCACAATACTCAGGTTGATGCTGCAGGGCTCAAAGCAGTTGGAGACTGCTTGCCAAAACTTCCTGACAGAAATTCTCGCACCACCTGACTCTACCAACCGCTTGAAAGTTTGATAGCGCAGGATAAAATCTGCTGCCAATCCCTGATCTATAGAAACATGGAAGTACATGTACAGCTTACCACTCATGATCAGATCATGTGCAATGTCAAGTCTGTTCTCTTACACAACCCAACCTGAATTTGAGTATTGCAAGAACTGACTTTTCTTCATTTGATATTGTAAATGCAACATATCCATCACGTGTCTTGCAATATCTTGCCTGGACTGAATAAAGAAAATCAGGCATCAAATAGGCCATTTTTCAGAAGTGTATGTGTCTTCCTTTCTCTTCTCCATGACTTAATGTTATTACTTCCCAAAAGTCTAGGGGCACGTATCCAAAATCCCACAGCCCTGAGAGACTTTTCTAAGGAAACTGCTCTGCTTTCTTGATCTTCAGAATATTGTCTCTGCACAGCTGGAGCAGAATGTGGCCTTGAGTGTCTTACCTCCCATCTCTGTGTGTGATTTCTCTTCTGTGTTGAAAGGTACTGTCAATGCAACTTTGATTTCTTTATTTCACTCCCTGCCTGACACATTTACAATGGCAAAACTTCTAGATGCAAGATCATTTTGGCAAAAAGCCAATAATTGCCAACACAACCAAAAGAAAGTACTTTATATTAAAAAAAGCACTTCCTGTTGTATTAAGAGACATCCTAGAAGAGGACCTTATTTTTTTCATTAGTTTCACTACAGAAGCCCTGTTTGACCACTCAAGGCAGCCAGATGCTCACATACAACCTCCCAGCTCCAAGGAGAATCCCAGGCCTTGTACCCATGCCCTGCTGCATGTCACAATGGAATGGGACAGCACATGCCCAGAAAGCCCTGCTTCCTCCCAGCCTGTGCTGCCAGATCCCAGACTGGGCTTGGCAGCTAAGGGAAGGAATGCCCTAAAAACCTCAGGAGGACTTCCCAGTGTTGATGAACCCATGGGAAGCTCTGCAAGCCTCCCAAGCATTCACGGTGACAGTCAATAGAAGGCCAGAGATAAGAGCTTGTTTATTACATTAAAACACAAGGTTTAGTAAATATGATACAAGGAAGGAGATGCTGCAAAATAAAAGGCATGTGTTTAGCTAGGTTTAGCTTGATAGGGCTTCTCTTAAAATTCAGACAGTAGTTCCAAAGCCAGACTAATCTTTGGGACAACTACCACAGCTCTGAACAATATTAAAGCTATAGACATTGGTAGTTTCAGCAATGTACCTGTTCACACATACCTAAGGATTTTCTGTAACCCCCAGCTCCAATAGCTGATTCAACCAAGGCATCAGTTTATATCTATTTTCCTTACTAATGACATCCCATATTCCACCAGCTCATCCACTAGCAGGAAAATGGCTTTTGAAATACATCTTTACAAAGAACAGGTGTAGAAGTGTGGCTGAATGTCATAGAAACTTAGAGGTCATGTAAGTTTATGTGCATAATATCTCTGACAAAATCTAGTTATTTGTAAAACCACAAACAGAATTAAGACAGAGATTATTAAAACTGTATAATAGAGTTTAGACATAGGGCAAGTAACTAAGATTTGACCAATAGAATCATTGGAAAGGTGATTTCCAGACAGAATTTTCTTAGTAAAAATAGGCAATAACCAGTGAGTCTCCTTCCATGGCAACATTCTCTTTTACTCCCTGAAATCATCAGGACTTCCTCCCAGGATAACAGAACAAGGCAATTTCTGACCCATGGATATTCTGTGTTCCCTCCAGCCAGGTCTTTGTCACTACTCTTACTCAAAAGGCAGCAAAACATGCAGTTGCCATGTAACCATAAACTTGAGTGGTCTTGTCTCAAATTACCCATAATTCGCTATCAGGCTTTTCTTTTCCAGGTGTAATCAGGCTCTCTTCTAAAGTAATCAAATTAATTAGGTTCACCAATAATGTGAGAAGTTTTCTAATTAACCTTCTCTATAGCACAAAGAAAATGTCTTTCTCATTCTGTCCCCATAATCCCTGCCCAAGAGGACTTCAGCAGCATCCTGAGCAGGTACACCTGGGGAGTGACATTGAGCACCTTATTATAATTCATATTTTATGACATTTTAACTGGAAGTCTCTGACTAATAGTATTAACTGCCATGAGCTGAGTGTATGGAGAGCTAGAGGAAAGCTACATTTTGTCCCAGGGAATATTTTACTTCTGCTGAGCAACAGGGGCATGCTATGGGAACCCTTGCTTATAAGGAAGAGAAATCAGAAGAGCAGCCACATAATTTCTTGTCATTTGTTAATTAACAAATCACACCTGGATGTTGTTCCTTAAGTCAGAAACAAATTATAGATTTGCAAGATAGTTTGGGAAAAGACAGCTAGCAGCGCCCTAGGGCACCTGTCCATCTCTCTCTATCCATCATCTTCTCCCCCAAGTGACACATCACCCTTTTTTGATCTCTCCTATGGTTTGGAAATTGTTGCATCAGTTCTCTTCAAGAAGGAGGGCACAGAATGGGAAGGAAGTACAGGCACATCACTTCTGCTGTGAAGGTGTTTCAAGACATGAAGGAACTGCCAGGCCCTGTCTCTTGGTTTTAAATCTGGGAGAGGTTAAGAGTCTGGCAGATGCCCAAGTGTCGCTGCTACACAGTTGGTCCAGGTACATCTGCTATGCCAGCTTTATCCAGTCATTGGCACACAGATGTAAGGATTCCAGTTAACATTTTCACATTTAGCAGTACAGGGAAAAAATGGTTTTACTTCTGTCCTCACTGATCTTCACATTCATCTGGGTGTTTCTATGGAATAGACTCCTTTCTAGTCCATTGCAGAAGACCCTGTCTACCTTAGCCCCTATATATAGAAAGCACTGCAAGTCCAGTCAGATCCCAGGTACCAACTCTCCTTGTGTTGTGTCAGCTTGCATGTATGCAAAACTGGCTTCAACACCATAACCCCACTAGGCTGAGTTTGCCCAAGCTTAGAGAATCTCCAGCCTCTAAGCAGAGGTAACACCTGGAGCCTTTAATCTAACAGCTGTGTAAGTTCCACGTTAACATGACTATGAAGGCAAGGGAGTTTTCTCCAACATAGGTATGCTACAGAAGATTTCTATGCCATGAGTCATTAACACTGTAAGCTGTAACCATAACTATTAAATAAACTCATCTGCTGAATTATTTCGAGAGTATGCTTCCCACACACACACCTTACATCTAAGGCCAGAGTAAACTAGCTTTTAAGAAATACTGTTAATACTTCATAGTAAAGAGAGGTACAATTTTTCAAGGAAGTATAGGAGCTTTCCCTGTGGCTGAATGAAAAAATAATGCCACTTGCCTAGGGAACAACCTTGAAAGAACTAGTCTCACATGCAAATATGAAAAAATACTGTGTAAGGTGCAGCTGTCCATTCACAGCCTTGTAAAATTTAATGATATCATGTAGAGTGTGGCTGCTAATGTAAACTGTAAATAATACATTGGAAGCAATTTATGTGAAAGGATCTTCCAAAGGTCTTGTGTGTTTTTTTTCCCCTAGTCAGTGACACAAACTTAGACCAGAACAGCTGTGCACAGGCTTGGGGTTTACTGGGCTGAGGAAGTTAGGCCCAGAAAGAAGAACACTGAGTTACTGATTTTCAGGGGCTTTAAGGATGGGGCTATTGGTGCATCACAATGCCCAATACCTTTTTGTGACAGTATGTGTATTTGATTTTGGGGTTTTTTCCACGTCTCTTCTACTAGGGAGAAAAGTGATGGTAGTCCTGCCGATTGGCCAGCTGCTTCATGCACACACTTGCAGCAGTGTCATCTCCTATTTATCCACCCGTTTGCCATGGCAGACAAAGCCAAGGTCTGGCCATTCTGGCAGTGCTGATAGTCCCAGAGCTGCACTGTGGTTACCATAAAGTTGCTTCAATTTAGAATTCCTCCTTGCTGTTAATTACAAATAACTTTTTCTCACACAAATCTTCAGCTTGTGGCTATACCTGCCCTCCATCAGCAACAAAAGAAGCTGCATGCTGGTTTTAGTTCTCTTTCCTGCTGTGGTATTCATAACTGATGGCAATTAACGCCCCTCTGGAGCAGGCTTTATTCGTATTTCTGTAGCTGTAAATACCACACAGCAGGCAGGGCAGCTCTCACCTCATCATGTCCTACAAACCTCTTGCATTTTGTGGTCAGAGGAGAAACAGAAGGTGAGATTAGCTGCCCATGCTACCATTGTTAGCCTAAACCTTCCTTGTGGTGACCATTAAAACCCTGTTCCTAAAACTGGAGGTTTTAGCAGGAAAAAGAGGAGTATTTCAAACAGAGCTGGATACTTTAACTTCCTCTCTTCTCCAGAGCAATACAGCCTTAAGATCTACCATCCCCCCTCCCCAGCTTTTTAACCAACAGAACGAGTATAGAGCAGAAGTCAGCATACCAGTATAATTTATCTCCGAGACTGTGTTTGCCTTGTGGGGAGACACCTCATTTTTTCTCTGTGCCTCTGCTTCCCCAAAATGGCTGTTCAAGTTTCTCAAAGACTTTCCTGGGAAAGCACCCTCTGTGTGTTAAATATTATGGTAAAGGGTCTCTGTTCACATTCACTGCAGAGCAAGCTGAGCAGGCTCATCTGGCAGATGGTGCTGCTGATCCGCCTTGACCTTGGTCACCCTCTTTCAACTTCAGTCCTAGGCCTGAGTCCTTTTGTTTTCCCAAGAGGCCTCATTTCATATGCAGTCTTTATTTCTTAAGAGATGTCGTGTCACGACCAAAGTCTCAAGCATAACAAGGTTAAAAATTACTTTTTAAAAGAAGCAAAAATAATGATTTTTCCCTGCCATAGTTAAGCCCCATTAGGCACCCTAAACACAGTGGGGGAGTGGAGTTGGGTTTACATAAGAACAGTTTAATAATTGAAATAAAATATAATAATAATATAAATATAACACTAACTATATTTAAAAGGGAGCCAGCAGAAACAGAAAGAAAACCCAAGAAAGACAAGTGATATACAACACAGTTGCTCACTTGCTGTCGACGCCCAGCCCCATCTCCCAACAGAGGTCAGCAGCTCCCAGCCAACTTTCCCAGTTTACACTGGGCACGATATTCCACCAGTTCAGGTCAGCTGTCCTTGATTTAGGGTTATCACTACTTAGCAACAAGCAAAACATAGGTGTGTTATCAACATTATTATCATAATGAATTCAAACAACAGCTACTAAGAGGAAAATTAACTGTGAATTAACGGGTGAAACCAAAAGGTTCACTCATCATTTTAAGCCTCCTGCCTGTGAATAATGCATAGATTTGTATTTTTCCCTTTCAAAAGAATAGCAAGTGGATATTTAACCTATTTTCAACCTGATGAAACTCAATCATACACACCTTCAAAGCCCTTTACACCCCATTCTAAGGTTCATGAATCAGACCTATTCTGACAATTTTGGCAGGTCTGTCCCAGAAGTTCTGAAAAGGATGAACTAGACATCTCCCCTGCCTCTAAACTGGCTTGTTTACAGGGTGAAAATCTCTGCAGTCCTCTCCTTCCCTCCATATTACATCCTCCTCCTCTGATGTCCCTCTCTACCTCCGTCTGAAAAGTGGCTACTCAGATCCCTTGGGCCATGGCCTCAGCCAGGATCCCCACCCACCCAGGCTGTGCCAGCACCTCGGTGTAAAAGTGCAGGAGGCAACTGTGGGTAACCTCATTTACTTGACACCTAGGGTCATTCAGGAACTGGAGAGAATGTTTTAAGTTATGTCTCTGTATGTTTATATCCACAGAAAGCAACAGAAGAAGGATTCTGGCTGGAGGATTAGCTAGGTAGAAGCAGGCTGAGAACTGACAGGAAGAAATAGAGGGAACCTATAGAGAGGCAGGAGAGTAAAGACTTTTCCATTCACTGTAATGAGCATCCTCAATGCTTTTCTGACTGTGTGTGTCTTAGATTCTAAAGCTAGAATTTTGAAAGAAACAGTAATGAATGGTTAATGTTGGTTTACATGTAAGTGTTTAAACTTAATATATGCAAGACATATGTAAAAACAAGGTGGAAACATATAATGTAATCTCATTTGGTAAGACTCAAATCATTAGACCACCCTCAAAATTTTAATATTTTTCACTTTATCAATGCTGGTGAGCTATGCCACAGACTGAACATTTCCACCAGCAGAAAATTTAATTCTTCAAATTAGTTAGGAAGTGTATCAAGAGAGCTTCATCTACAAATTCCTGGCATCTCTGATTATGTGAAACCTTTATTCACAAGTGTGCCCAGAAAAAAACAGTAATAATTTGAACTGATATTACCCTGCTATATTATAACACTTGAACTTACTGCATGTGGTTCTGACATTACAGGCAGAAAACAACCAGTTCAAGCCCAGATGTTGCACTTCTCACCAGGCACCCTTTCTTTGATTTTCAGTGGTTTTAAAGGCCATAACTCAGCTTACATGAAGTGCTAATGAAGCTCAGTGCAACAGACCAGATTACATTTTGCATAAAATTAAGTACTGAATCTAATAGTGAGGAGAGGAAGAAAGAGCAGGAGAAGGAGGGACAATTACAGGCTCCAGACAACGAGTTTGGAAGGAGAAAAAAATGCTCTCCATGTATCTGTTCTGAAAGCTGTCAGACTTCCTGCAACATGGGATTTATGTGAGGACAGTAAGCAACAGCCAAATACCAAGAAGGGGTCTAGAATGGGGAGTCCGTCCTGGTGTATGGCTCACTAACCACCAGATACAACAGCCTTGCTGGGGCAGACAATATGTAGAACAAGCACTACCCAGAACTGACCTTATTCTGATCCCTTCACAGACCTGATATTCTTTGCACTAGTATGGGATTATTTCTTTGTCACCATGGCTATGTCCTGAAATGCTGGTGCTCACCAGGGCAGGAAGCCTGGTGCAGAATAGCAAAACTATTCTGGGAGGCAGTGGAGGCAGCAGAAATCAGAGCACCAACTGACTGGTACAGCACCTATGAAGAAAAAAGTCTATTACAAGCATTGGCAAGGAAATAATTACAAAAGCAAAACAATTTAACATGTATAACAATGTTTCATTCATAACATTAGTGACAATCTTTAGAAATGCCAGTAAGAAGCACATATTTAGAAATAGGCTCGTAGTCACACAAAAATAATCTTTCTGCATGAGCAGCCCAATTAATTATTAACAGTGCAATTGGGACAGTAGTTGTGATTTTATTCCAATGGCCTGTGACTGACATTCAATGCTGTCTAGGCAGAATGTTAGTTTCAGATAGCCATGCACCTAACTGTTATAAAAAGCCCAAAGACTCTAGCAGACCCAGAAATGAAGGGAAAAGAGGACATGCTTTTCACACTAATGCAGGGCCCTCATTTCCACTTCAGAAGGTTGCCCTATGTGCCTCCAGATGAAAGCCCAACTGGGCTCCCTTTCCAGGAGGCCATGCAGTGGAGAGGGAGATGGATGTGAGGTTTGAGTTATTTGGCCATTAGCTGAACCCTTGCTGTCACTGGCCACACAGAGTTCTGAGCTCCACAAGCTGCCTTTGATTTTAGTGCTGTTTCCAGCCAGGTGCAACACAGCACCTGAGTGAGGTCCAGTGCTGCCTTTGCTCATACACGACCTTGAACTTCCCTTTTCCTCGCACGTCCATGGGCAGTATAAGCAATATCAGCCACTTCCAGGAGCAAAATGACCAACTTCTGCGAGCATTGCATACAAACCTGTCTACAGTGCATGTGAACACATTCACACTCCCTAGGCTGATTATCTACTCTGCTTAAAAAACACAAACACATACTCACAAAATCTTTATTTTTCCCAAGTACTGGATTCAAATTAAATATTCATCTCCCTTAAAAACTAATTAAATTTTACTCTCTAGCAATTTGCAAATCTAAACAGCAAATGTAGAAAAATAATTGGCATAGTAAGAAGTAAGTTATTTCTCTGATAAGCTCATAAACCCTTTTAATTAAAGTCACAATATTTTTAATTGCTAAAGGGAATATTTTGTTTATAATAGCAAACATTTCTAAGTTTTAATTTAAGTTTCAATCTAATATTTTGATAACTGAGAAATGGCCTCCAGAGGGCAACAGTATCCACCAAACAAAATAACGTGCATTTCAACTTTATCAAAAGATTCCTTGTATGTATCTTCTTGGGATACAGGAAAGTTAAGTTAGCCTATGCAAACTTCGACTAGCTTCCTGTGAGAAGACACTGAAGAAAACAGTCGCCATTCATTCAAAACTCCACTTATAAAAAAATATATTAGTCAAAATACAAAAGCATAACTTTATGCATGAATCTAAAATTCCTAATAAAATGTATAAATACGCATTGTTTGGATTTTAGGCTTTTAGACATGCCATATTGAAGACATCTGAAATATCTTGGAATTGCTGTACTGTGACACTTTCCCTGTTGACAGCAACCTATTGATGTGCAAAGGATTTACGAAACTTTGGGGCTGAGAGATCCAGTGTCCTGATAGAGGTCGGGGTGACACCACCCCGTGCACAGAGAGCGGAGGGCAGGGCCAACCACACACGAGGATTGCTCAGCCCTCAGGCAAACACCAGGGCTGTAGGTAACCCTGCCTGGTTTGCTCGATGGCTGGCTGGGAGGACTGTCCCTCACTGAGAAATAATCTGAAATAATAATAATCTGAGAAATATGCACACCCAGTACGGATCCCTTCAGCAGGTGGTTCCTGGAGCAGCCATGGGCAGGTGGATCAGGGTCTCTCACAGAGTCTTGGGCTCTCCACCACTCCAGCAGCACACCGGCCTGCCCAGTCAGGCTGAGGAGTCACACAAAATCACATAATTAATCACATAACCTCACGATGAGCACATCCAAGATGTACGTGTTGGATGACAAGAGGCACATGTCTCAGTAGTAGGCCAACGACATCCATCAATCAGAAGAAGAATTCTGAAAAATGGCCTTGACGTTCTGCCAGGGGTACCTTGAAATTGCCACTCCTGGGAATTGATCACAAAGTGTTACTACCAGGCCACTACTTACTGGCAGCTTTCTGACAGTAATTTTGTAAAATGTTGTCATCCTTATTTCAAGTAACAGTCACAATAAAATCCAAATTTTCTATTATAGATTTTTTTAAAAAGCTGTTCATTATTCATTATTTACTGTGTTGTTATGTCTAAACACTTAGTCAAGATAATGCTGCCCAACTTTTTCGGAAAGGAATTATCCCAGAAAGCCTGTAGTCTAAAAGTGCAAGAAAATACATACGACTGAGGGCAAATGCAGGTGTCACCTTGTAAAGCAGCCCGAGACATGAGGTTAGTACCTGGGAAAAAAACAAAGGCATCTAAAGGAAGAATTATCTCCAGGTGCTATTTCTTAAAAAAAAAAAAATTACGAATAATATAATTAAACCAGAAGACTGAATATACAAGGAAATAACAGTAACCAAAAACCTCACATTCATGGTGGGAGAACTCCCATCTTCCTTCTGGACACTATCCACAGAGATCTGGACTAGAGGTACATGATAGGAGGAGAGAGGAGAGACACTTTAGTCCAGGAATGTGGTCAAATACAGTAATTTTTCTTTTGACTTTTCAAGATGCTTGAGCAATGATGAGATCCAAACATAGCACTGCTTAATTGACTTGTTGATCTGTCTTGTTCTGTTTGATTTTTCTCTTCAATGTCTACATGACAGTCAGAATACAGTCTTAAATTAACTCTGTCATGTTTAACTTGGCAATTTTATTTTGGATCCGAGGTGCTGGTGGAATATTTTCTTTCATTTTGATGATAAAGAGGGAAGTCTATTTTGAAACACATTTGAAATTCCATTCATCATGATGCTTTTGTAGTTTACCATGTCCAGGCTTGACAAAGTGTTGATCAATCACCCATTGAGAACATGACTCAGATAGGAGAAAGCACAATGAAAGCTGTGTTTCTCTGACTGCAGATTTTAATAAAAGGAAACTGCTCTTTGAAGAACACCAACTTTTTTCACCCTAAAGCAAAAGGAAAGTCCAATAAACCTTAGGAAAAAAAGTCGAAATAACTATCTTCCTCCATATGAACCAGCATTTCAGAGTTCATTCCAAATGCCTTTAGCAGAAATACTTCTAATGAAGTTGGATTAAGCATCAATTAGCATGGTGTTAGTAAGGCTGTCCTCAACAAAATAAATTTTTATTGTTGCCATTAGAAATTGAAGTAATTTCATTGTTAAAGGAGGGAAATTCTGTCATGTAATTATTTTAAGTAACTTTTACATTTTAACATAAGTCTCTGTAATAAAATAGACAATTGGTCTTGGGAAAAAGAAAAAAAAAAAAAGGTTCTTCAAAGACATATAAAGGTATAATTGCATTAAGAGAAGCTCAGGAGAAAAGAGTCACAAAATCAATACATTCCCATGTTATTTAATAAAATAAACCCTAAGGTAACCAAGTTTTTTTCCAAGACAGAAACTTACTGGCCATTTAATTTTGAGTGGTATTTCATAGCTTTCAACTCTGGTAAATTGTGCCCAGTGATCTGTACTTTGGCCACTGGTGATCTGTACTTGCTCACCGGTGATGTTTCTTGTAGCAAGTTTTGATGAGTACAAGATTTCACATTTAAGAAAAAGAACAGGACTTATTTGGGCATCAGCCATTCATGAACTGTTTTGTATAATTTCTGACCTTTTGTAGCCAGATATTAAGATACATTAACATAGTCCTTCATACATGCGATGAGAAAACCCACACTTTTAGAAGACTAAGAATCAAAGGAAAGCAAATCGTCGGCCATCTAAGCTCAGCGGAAACATGAAGAAGTGCTGAAGGTAACACAGAAAACCAAACACCTGAAGCTGTGTGCATTAAGGAGAAACTTGTCTGGGAACAGCTACAGCTGTGAGGTCATTCTCTTACAACTGTTGAATAGCTGAAAAGTGGAAGCTGAGAACATCTTTTGCTACGGATAAGTAGCTGGGAGTGTGGGACTGCCTTGCAGGGCATGTCTGCACATATCACACATTAGTCGCCATGACAACACGAACTTTCCTTGCGTCAAAGTACACCATTACTGTGGGTTTTACACCTGATTCTCGCCAACACAACATGTCCAATCAACTGTGCAACTTGTTCAAGTGATTTTCCATGGACGTTATTAAAGTAGAATGTTTACTATAAATTTAGGTCTTGTGCAAATCTTTTTCTCTGGAGAGCCTTCTCATTTGTGTTTATTAATCATACTGGCTCTCTGAAGCTCTTATTTTTTTACTGTTTTCTTTATTTAGTAAACTAGCATTGTTGGATAATAGAAAAATACTATCTGATAGTTTCCTTTTAAAAATCATTAGTCCAATTTAGTGGGTGTGTCCTTGTGGCCTTTTTTTTTCTTTTTTTTTTTCTCATAAATTCTGGAAGCATCTGGATTTGTTCCTTAGCAACACTTTTTAGTTTGCCGTTTGCTTTTATTCAGCTCCCTAAAGAGTGCTTTTAAAGCTGCAGTAAGGTTGGCCATTTCAGAGAAGAAGCTTTTATTTTTCCCCTTGAATGAATGGTGAGATCATGCTCAGATATCACAGCCTGACAGCAACATTCACCAATATATTAAAAACTGTCCTTGAAACAATGGAATACTTTTAAACTGAGATAATAGGTGAATTACTGGCAAGAATGCTGATAACTTTGGCTATTGTGCTTGGGAAGGGCACAAGAGGAAAAGGACAGCTAATTACTTAATGTTCTGTATAGAAAGTTAATTTTGACTAAACAAAAGCTTAGACATTTATCTGAGCCTCCAAAGATACTTCTCACCTTGTTAGTATACATCTAGCACCTAGCTTTGCCTACCCACACATAGAGGGCAGTCTAGTTACCAGCACACTACACAACAGTGCTTACATATCCCTGCATACTGGTAATACCAGATGAACAGCACAAAATTTACGTGTAGTGAGAGCAAATCGCCAGAGAGTTGCTCCCTTTGGACATAATAGGTACCACAAAATATACAACATCCATACAAATAGTGAAAGTCCTTCCAAATAATTCAAGGTCAATATATTGATGCCTGTCTCTGTACTTTGCAGTTTCACCCTTCATCACACAAAGAGTTATACACTGTTTCAAAGGTGAGATTTTTCACAGCATGCTTAGACAATGGCAAATGTGACTCTTTTAAGTTAATTTATAGTGAAATAATAAAACAGAGAAGAACAAAGTGTGCTACAATGGAAAAATTGTGCCAGTAGAAGTCTGTTCACCCATTAACTTCTTTGGAAAGGCCCTAAGACATACAATGGGCAGCTGATTAAACAGAGACACTGTGCCTGCTCACTGACTGCTCCGAGTCACCAAAATGTATGGTGCTCTCTTTGTTTCCTGGCATTCCTCCAAGTTTATTAGGTGCCATGTACTACAGACTGATCAGTTTATCTATAAATAAATATATTCCAGGAAAAAAATGTTCAATTTCTGCATGCAGGCTTCAGCCTATTTCGTGACCTAAACTATTTCTGTCCAAATAAGTAATTACCAAAACCCTGCAATACATAGTCTCTTTGGCTAGACCCTTGTCCTAGTCTACTCCCCTTCTGCTGTTTAACCAGAACAAAGGGCTCTTCACATTTCTGAGGAGAGATAATAAGTTTGCTACTCACCACAACTCTTTGTGTAGCTGCTTTGGACGTGGTTTCTGGCTGCAGTGTGGAAATTCAGGCAATGAACTCCAGCACGACAAGGAGCAGCCATTGTTGGGTGCAATAAAAAATAGCTTTTTGCCATCACTCTTTTGCCCCAACATACAGCATAGAGGAATGCACTAGAGTTTCAACACACTTGGGTATCTGTTTCTTTCAAACTGAAATTCAGAAAGTTGTAAGACTGATATAAATCTTCCTTCTTTAGACACATTCTTGTGCATGAACAGAAGATCTAAAGATCCATTAGGAACATTTAATCTACAGGGCAGCCAGGATGAAACCCTCTTGGAGGACATTTGACAACACCTAGCTTATTTTTTCAGTTGAATCTCTGACGTTCAAACACACAAGTCTCAGCCTTGCCCCCAGGGCAGCAATTAATATGGAATCAATAGTAGCAGAAGAAGGGCCAAAATGGAGTTTGTTAACAGCCAGATCTGAAACATATGTTACCTGTTAGGATGTCCTCTGACACGTACCAGCCCTGCTAAAGAGAGATAAGAGGCATCATACCATCATCTGACACAGCACAGCACGGACACAGATAGCCCAGTGTCAACGCTGAGCACTCACTCAGAAGATAAGCAAAATGGAACAGAGACAAACTGGATGGATACCTACCATTATGTCTTTTTTGCTGCCCCTACCACCGATATTCACCTTTATCAGCTTTCCAGAGTTTGCTCTTGCAAATCCACTCAGAGGAACAATCATTATAACTCCTCTCACTCCAATAGAATTCATTGCCTCTGAGATGTCTTACTTAAAATCACAAAACTTAATGGTGAACTCTTGGTTTTGCTCCCACTTAAGACCTGGGCATTCATATTCTCTAGGAAGACACTTGGTGGCACTCATTCAACATCGTTTTTACTTCCCACACCACAGACTCTCTGGGTTAGCCTAAAAACATGGAAAACATCCCCTTAGTAAGTGTATCCTATGAACTTTGTAACAAAGATCAACTTTTGCAGTCATTACTCACTTTTCAACTTAATCATTAATGATATAGAGAAAATACTTATTTTTTTGTTAAAAAAATACCCTAAAAACCACTTTGTGATAGCAAACTGATCACTAAATTTGAGCTGACATGTTTTTGTCCACAAATTACTTTGCAGAATCTTTATGTTTCTGCTTTGATGGGTACTTAAAATTTGCTCCCTGTGTAAAGTGCGAATTCTTTGTCCCTTAACATCATTGTTCTCTGCAACTCAAATGGAGGTCTTTGAAAACAAACAAGAGAAACAAACCCAGAGTGAACCATCTGATTACCAGGATAGTTACTCAAAGACAACTGCAAAGGAGACAGAGAGTTTCACTGGTTGTACCCTGTAGTACTTCTAATTTTTACTTCTGAGTGACAGCCATTTCCAACCCAATATTCATACCATGTTTTCAGAAAGACATAGGGGAACCAGCAGCACCCTGACACATTTAGATGAACAAATATCTATAATACCTCTATAAAATCCATCTTTTCCAGGAACTACCACAGTAGTTTCTCATAAAGAGTACCCTAAAATGTTGCCAAGGACCACAGCCTTATCACAGGCACCTGGCATTTATTCTTATCAAGGCTGCTGAAAGATCTGACAGTCAGGAGGGGATTTATTTATTTATTACCCTTAACAGCAGGACAGTATGACATTAACTAAGGATAATCTAACACCGTTAGAGAGCCCAAAGCTTGACTGAAGCTGCCTCCTTTGTGGGAGGGGAAAGATCATACCCAGATGCCCCTGCAACTCTCCACTTAGCACACTCAAAATAAAACTTCTGCGAAACAGATTTCAAATAGGCCAGTGGCCTCTCAGTGGAAATGGGGCACAGTTAAGCACATTCTCAAAACACAGATAATGCTCTCACCAGCCGTGTAAGTGGCCTTCCTCTAGAACAGAATCAAGGTTCATCGCCCATCCCCACCATCCTTCAACAGCCAAAAGAGTGACCCACATCTGTTACTCCACGGTCACACTGACCACAGAGCTTGATTACCCCATGGAGGCCTATTGGTCCTGAACCTATGAAATCCATGCTGCTAGGAAACTCCTTTCCCAGCAGTTCCAAGTTTCACCAGCTGCACCAGGAAAGCTTTAACTTTTTCAGACAAAGTGACCATACCATTATCTTCATGTACGTGAATGTAATTTGTTTGTATACTCAGTAGAGTTTACATACTTGAGGAAAGTTTAATAATTGTCTAATAATCTTTACTAAAACCTAGGATGCACTTTTCAATGCAAGCAAAGATTTTTTGCATGTTAAAAGATGCGCACCCAATGCAAATTTTTTATTTCAGAACATTTTACTTCTGGCCTTTCTAGAAAGACTATTGTATTTAAAAATGTGAGAGTATTATCTTTCCCCTTTACAGGTTTTTGTGCAGCTAAAGGGCTTTTCCTATAAAATTCTTCTAAAACGAGCAAAATACAACGCACTGTTTTAGCAAAAACACACGGAGGCAAAGCACAATCTAAAAGCGAGTTACAATTAATCAGCTGAATATCAAATGGAGCACTATTTGACCACATTAAGCACATCAAATACAAAGCACTTTTACATGTGCTATTCACACCTAGCCAGTATTCAACCTATGCTGCGTCAGACGCGTTTTGTCACCATAATCATACGGCCTTTCCCATATCAGATGCCAGAGCATGAGCCACAAAGGGCAGAGCCTCTCCAAAACGCTTTGATGACCTGTCCCTTGCAGGAAGGCGGGGCTGCATAGTACAGAACTGCGAACAGCGCCATTTCTGTGAGTTCTAGGTACTACGTATTTCATTACGGTTATTATTATTTGTTTTGCTAAAGGTCCGTTAATGGGAGGGGATCACGGGGAGCCGAGTCGACAGGAGACCCGGGGATGCTTGGGACAGTGGGCGAGCAGGCAGGAGTGGTGTCGGAGGCCGGCGCGGCCGTCCGTGTCCGCGCACCGCCAGCGTGGTGCTGCGGAACAGCCGGCACCCACACAGCGGCCCGGCCCACGGGGTCCGGCCGCAGGCCGCGCGGCGACGAAGGGAACAACCTTCGAGCCCCTGCGTGGAGGGTCGGCAGCGCGGCGAGCAGAGCCGGAGAAGTGGTCACAGCCGCCCGGCGGCGGGGCGGGCGGGCAGGGGCGGAGCAGCACAGGCAGGGGCGGCAGCAGGGCCGGGCAGGGGCGAGCAGCAGCAGCAGGGGCAGCAGGCAGGGCAGGGGCGGCAGCGCAGCAGGGCAGGGGGCGGCAGCAGGGCAGGGCAGGGGCGGCAGCAGCAGGCGGCAGGCAGGGGGCGCAGGCAGAGGGCAGGCAGGGGCAGGCAGGGGCAGGGCAGGCAGGGGGGGCGGGCAGGGGCAGGGGCGGCAGCAGCAGGCAGGGGCGGCAGCGAGCAGGGCAGGGGGCAGGGCAGGGCAGGGGGCGGCAGCAGGGCAGGGCAGGGGGCGGCAGCAGCAGCAGGGCAGGGGGCGGCAGCAGGGCAGGGCAGGGCAGGGCAGGGCAGGGGCTCTCCCTTGCCGGGCTGCAAGCGCTCCCGCTCTGACTCCAGGCGCCTGAAGCTTGCTCCCGGCCATTAGCAGATACAGTATTTACAACTCGATAGCTCTACCGCTCTGTAGGCATTTGTATTTTTGTAAATACACAGACACATTCAAGGAATTTCGGAGGGGGAGGGAAAAGGAGGGGGAGGGAGGGGAGGGCGCTGGGAATTAAAAGTGAAGCACAATTTGAAACTCTGCCTACACCACAGCTTTTATAATCAGCTTGTGACATGCTTGGCACTAAACACTGTTTATGTCCACAATTAATGCAGTTAATACTAGGTTAGTAACTGTGGCAGCCAGCCACGTGCATCGCCTGGCACATGGGCGCCTGCTCCCAGACGGAGAGGCAGGCTTCGCTCTTGAGCGCACACAGCCAGGCCAGTTCAAGCACATCTGGAGCCAGTTTAACTGGGGTCTTCCTCCAACGCAGTACTCAGCATTGCCAGTGTATTCTTTCACACAAAACGCTATAAAAAGGGGAGAAGGAATTACGACAAAAATGGGAGTGAGAGAGGATTTAAAAAAATGAGAGTGCAAGGCTTTCTCCAGGGGAAGCCACCCTGTCACACCAGGCTTCATAGCCTGCCTGAACAAGACCCAGCATCAGGGAGCCCCTAATGGGGCCTCCAGAACCAGTTTGACCAGTTCCTGTTTTTCCTATCTCTCCATGCAGGTGGACATCTCAGCGAGCATTACACACCTGTAGCTGCTGCTAGGCATCTGTTGTCTCCACCTGATGAGGGGAAGTGGCAAGGCTGTTCTTGATAAAAGGTGGTTCACGTAAGGACTGTACACCTACCAATCATAAGCATGAAATCCCAAGTAAAGTCTTCCAGAGAAATCTTTCTCAAGACAGAGTCTTGTTGCAATGGGAAGATTTTATGAGCTGGCTGTAAAAATGCATTTGTACTTTTTGGGTGGGAGGTGAATTTTGAAACTGAATTTTTACAAAGCTTGAAAACTCTAGCAAAACTTCTGCATCAAGTTCAAGGCTTCCTTGGGAACTCCAGCATCTTCAAACCAATATCTATGTCCAGGCACACGCCTATGGACCTGCTCACTAATACACCAGGCACACCAGTAACATGACCTGTTTTTCTTTTGTGGCCACTTACAACTCCAGTGAGAGCAGAATATACGTGGGAATTGGTCACGCATTAAGTAACATCACTATCATCTGTCATGTGTTTGCTCACTTATCTGTTCCCCAAGGAGAGGAGTGTTTGTTCTGAGATTTTACATGCCTCTAAACATTTATTCCAGTAATGTCAAGGTCAAAGAAAGGTGTTCTTCACTTGCAGTAGGAGCTGATGTAATTTGAGATAAGATCCCAGAGGAAAGGAAGTCACGGCTTGGCCATCGAAAACAAATGCATTCTGCACAGATACACATCGCCCTCCATCTGGAGGGCTACCTCATGTTGGAAGAACATCCCTGTCAACGCTCATGCCATAACTCAGTTCTTCATATAGTCTGAAATGATCTGTCATACCAATTCTCGCTTTCCTTGGCATGGTAGCATTTGAAGCAAACTCTGTATTTAATTTCTGTTCAAAACAAGTCCACAAGTACTAGAGTCATAGCTTCTTCAGTAATATTTTAATCAAAATTGTTAATATTCTCTTTTTTGCTGAGTAAAAGGGAAAATTCAGCTTGTTTGTTGTTTTGGTTTTGTTTGGGTTTTTTTTTTTTTAATTAAACCACAAATTCACTAAAGGAAATTAATACTTCACAGGACCCAAAAGAATACAAAGGACCACATGTGTTTGCTGTTACTGTTCTCCAGACTTCTTTCCTTTATTGCATTCTTAGTCACCCATTACTGCTTTTTCACCTGCTTCAAGCTATAAGCAAGAGGGCAGCAAATATACAGCAACACATGCTTTAAAGTGTGCTATCCTTTACTATTTCAAGGTTTTAGAAGTAACTTTAATGCACATACCTCCAAAATTCACCAAGAAGCTCAAGATAACTGTCTTCTTACCAGAAAAAAAAAAAAAAGAAAAAAAACAAAAAAAACCCCCGCTTACAATGATCTTTAGCCATGCTTAAATATCACAGAACTAATACTGCATATAGACAATGAAAGGGTCACACACCCATCAACAATTAAAAATAATCATCTAGAAATGCAAAAATACAAATGTATGAAAAAGGATTTTGTCCAAACATTGCAAGGATTATGAGGAAAGAAACTTCTATGCCCATTGAAGGGAAATGGCATTCTATGCAGTGTGCAATCATTTGATATACAAGAGAGATATTTTATCTCCTAAATAATGAAGAAGAGGGATTAGTTGGAGTCTCTGTTCATTGCTGAGTAAAACTTTTCACTATTTTTTCATCAATGCAAACTTGTGTTTAGGAAAACTGGATAGTGCATGACAAAAATTCCCTCTCCCTGCTGATGACCTCCTTACCATAGCAATTCAGGTAGGAATACTTCCCCTGTTTAAAATGTCTTTTCTATCCATTTTTTTTTTTCTATCATTCCTACTGCGGATAATCAGAGTGTTTAAGCATGGTGCATAGCCCTCACTCCTGGGGACAGGGAGGGGCTGACCAAAGCCAGTGGAGCTAATAACGTTATTTAGTGGATTTATAAGTAGGATTCCTCGGGCTCACTGCTATTCATTATATAGTTGAAAACTTCAAAGATGGAAATGCACAAAGCTGAGAATGGACATGGAGTATACCTGGTCTTATCATTGAAATCACTGTGTGTCAATAACCGTGTCCATACTAAGGAAGCTAGTCAGACCCGCTCTTCTACCTGCAGCTGGAGGACACAGATTGCCAGTGTAGCTTTCTTGGCTAACTCCTTGGGGAAGAAATCTGTGGAAAGCCCTGATTTCAATGCAGTGAAAACTATGGAAGTCATTACAATCAAATGGCAGAGAGGTCATTTTAATTTTTAAATGAAATCTAAGAGGAAGTCTGATATATTTACATGCTCACAGGGAGCCCTTCTCTCTGCCCAAGTGGCTGCAGCACACTTTGTTTCTTAGCAGAATATTCAGGAAGAATCAAAGAGTGAGCGACTGAGCTGAAGGACACCTAGGCAATGGTCAGTGGAAGTGGAATGTAAATATGGAAGGCAAACAATGCCACCACTCACAGCCAGATATTGGACACACAAGCAGCTATCAGCCCTCAGAATAAGCACTGCCTGTGGTAGTCAGTGCACAGTCAAACCACATTTTAACAGCTGAAAGAGGAAGAAAGGAGAATTTTACTCTCTACTCCTTCATCCTGTTTCCTCAGATACGCAGGAGTTACAAGAGAAAGTGATCACTCTAAGATAGACTTTAACCCACAATATAGAATAATTGTCCTATTAGTTATAGTTGCAACTGGGTTCTGCTGTACACTGTGTGGGTAGAGCTGATTAAAATGTGTGCCTTCAGTCATTTGTTGACTAACCCAGTCTTTGTGGCCAACTCATGCATGTTCCACTGCGAATACTTTTGATAATGCTGCTATAAAGGTTTGTGAATGTCAGTGTAGGAGGGCAAAATATTTTGAGCTGCTCAGCTTCACTTTATAAATATTTTTGGAAGCCACCAGTGTGAAATGCTCCATTCACATTCAGCACGGAAAAAAATAATGGCTTCTTCTAAAACAAAGACACATCTGTCAGTGCAGTAGAGTATATGAATTTACATAATCTGCAGCACAGAAAAAGTACTTTCTCAAACAAATTAAGTCAAAGCAGGCAGAGAAAGAACAGCATGAAGCTCTCTATGCAATGTCAACAATAATTAACAGAGTACTTAATAGTCTGCCAGTGCTTCCCGTGAATAAGGTACTCTCAGACATTTGGTATGAACAGGCTGCCCTCCTGTTTCTCTACTGCAACCCAAAGCTGCAAGTCTTCACTTTTACTGGCTAGACTATCATTAACTTTTAAATGTTGTATGCCACCCAATATTTCCCCTTAGAAGGGCAAAGGATGGAGGGCATGAAGATTCTGTTGCAACTGCTGCAGGGATTCATGGGGTTTGCTTTGCCATATCATACGAGGAAACTCAGGGAATTTGCTTTATTCTGGGATGCATCAAAATAAAAGAAAACACCCCCCACCCCCCCCAAACCTCCAAATACAGCCAAACACGTTGCACCATGCGCAGAACTCGTTAAACTTTTTATTCCTCAGTTTCCCTGTTGATACCTTGGGAGAAGGCAGCATTCTTGTTTCCCTCACATATGCATAAATTATTTGGAAGTTTTCTTCAACTCCTACTGATTCTGCAGGGACACAGTCTGCAGACATTTTGAATCATGGAGTCTCTTCTCTTAGGTGCCTGTGCACAAAATGCAGAACTGATGTGAGCCTGCTTTTGTGCACAGAAGAGCATTGTATTGCTCCTGTACCTCTGATTTAATCACACTGCCTTTGCATGTACTTACAGATTAGATTTCCAGTATCGTCACAGAATGGGACACTCCTGACATCATTCTGTCTTTACAAATGGTAAAACTTCAGCCTTGCCTAGAGCAGAGGGATTTCCACAGGTTTTTTCCTTATAGACTAATTTTGACTGATTTCTTCCACGTGTAAGAGTGCTCAGAAGGTTGTCAGGGAGACAATTGTTGACACAGCTTTACCCTGGTATTTGAAGGGCTTGGGCAGTTGAGTGCTTTTCAGCCGATTGTGCATTCGTGCAGATGCAAGCACACTGTCAGACTACAGACTTGACTTTTTCATTTGCTGGTCTGAGCTCACGAGTAAGCACTACCTCCAAACTACTGCTGTAAGAGAAGCCAGCATACCTCAGCTAGTGTTATTTGAACTGGTTTGAGCAACAGAAAAATCCTGGTGACCAAAAGTCAAGTACAGTCAGTATGAGACACAGGACTTATTTGGAAGGTTGGCCTGCACTGTGTACATTGCTGCTAGTAGCTCAGCTGGTTGTTTAAACTCACCCAGACCAATACAAAACACTGAAATAATGCCTCTCTGAAGCCAGCATCCTTTTAAAATGCAGCCCTGAGCCCAGAAATTCCCGTCAGCCTGCAGTCTGCGTCATTGCCTCCAGCTCCTCTGTGTATCTCAGTGCTTTCTTCCTTTCCTTTCTGCAAGCTGTGACCAAAATTAAATCAAAACCAGCCATCACGTTCCCTGAATTGGTGTAAAGGTTGGAAACAAGTATAATAAACTTTGCACCGACTGCGGCTAATTACCACACAGGCAATCATTTATGATTAAGCCATATAAAATGTTTGTTATTAGCACAAGAGCTGAACACTACAATACACAGCAAAGGTCCAGGGCACAGGGAAGTTAAGTGACTTTCTCAGTTTGATGCAGCAATTCAGTGACAGAGATAGAAAGAGGCCATTCAGTTTTCTCTCTCAAAACAGGTCTAATCTCTAGATCATACTTTGATCTCCCTTTAGCAGCAGAAAATAAAACCTCTCTGTTCACGGTAAAAGTCTTTACAGAAATTACTTTCAAGTTACACACTCACCATTATCACATCACTGCAAGATCAAACAAAGAGAAGGGCAGTAGGAGAGGAAAAGAAGGGTTACTTTGTGTCATTTACTTCTACAGTCTGCTCAACAAAGCCAAAGAGGAAACCTTTTTTTTTTTTTTTTCAGACAGATGTCTTTTACAGCACATCAAACACTTCTCATGGGCGTATGTCAGAGACATTTTACTACAAAGGCTTTGTCCTTTGCATTCATAGCAGCCCGGATGTTTATCAGGATTGTCCATTCCCTAAATTCAAGATCACACTGGGATCTGTGTTAAGATGGCATCAGAAGTACATCAACAAAGTCCAAAGTACAAAATCCTTAGTAAAAAGGAAGCACTAACACAACTTGTTCCTGCACCAAGGCTGTGGTGGGAGTTCCTGTCATCTCTAAAGGAATGTCTGGAGAAGGAAACAGCCTATTTTCAATGCACTGGCTTGGAGACAGTCAGTACAAGGGAACAATTGTCTTTCCTAATGGATTTACTTCTAGTAAATGTTTAAGTTCTCCATGCAAATCATGTAGCCACAATATCATGAAGACTACATCCCATTATTTACTGCATAACATCTCATGCACATATTGTGCTCTCAGTGTGCCTGCAGCAATCCTCTGATTTGTTTATTCATAAGGGAAGTTTGTAATTCTTTAAGTTATCTAGCACAACAAAGAGCATTACACACAGAGACAAACTAAATTTAACATTGCTACATACTCTTCGTCTCTTAGGCCAAGACTCAACAGCATCTTGCATTTCCTCTCTCCTCACCCCATGCTCTGGTGTGCATAATCTCAGTCCACAAATTACTATAGGATCCTTTGAAAAACTCTTGTATCCTTCCTTGGTGAGGTGTTCTTCTTTCTAGGAACAAATCAGGTCACTGAGTGTTGCTCTAAGGCAGTACTCCCAGCATCCCTGCCAGCAGAACAGCACAGTAGAGGATGGTGTGTGCTATCCCAGCAAACTGATCTGCTACACTCCCTGGGAATGGTCATGACTGAAGGTTTTTGAATCACCAAGACACATCAGCAACAATAGAAGCACCTATCCCCAAACCAAATACTTCACTCTTTTCACTTAAGATGAAAAAAAAAAAAAAAAAAAAAAGCTCTTGTGGGAGCTTCCACAAGACATTATGTTCCCTGGCACCACCATAGATTTAAATGCTTCACTTAAGAGGAAATTTCATTGTAAGCCAGGATAGCATGTTCCAATAATTATTGCAGAAAAAGAGGATAGGCAAAAATAGCAGAGATGTCTGGGGTCCCTTCTTTTGCTTCTGTTTGGAATATAAAAAAATCTCACAGTTCTTCTCTATGACAATTCTCTTGTAGTTTGAAGGAACTTTTGCTGTTTCAGTCATCCTCATTTCTCAAGAAGGTAAGAAATCAGGTAATCCTATACTTTACTGTCTGACTACCACCACTGTTACTGTGTAGTCTCACACAGCATTTGTGCATTGCCCTTGCATTCACCAGCAAGGAACGAACAGATCCATCCATCAGGCTCCAGCAAATGTGTGTCTGCAGAGAAGAGAACTCATGTCTATTACTGGTAGCAGTGACTCCTTCCCCAGTGAATCTGAACAGCCTCTCTCCAGGTTAAACCAAATGGCTTTGGTTGTCTTTCAGAGACGTGAGTGAATGGAGTGCCGCCCCAAAACTCCCACCTCTCAGATCATATAGTGCTTATGTGAAAACAGTGGGTAAGCTTCTGGCAGCTCTTCCTGTTTAAAATGGGCTGGGGAAAAGCAGCATGTAATTTTCTGGCAGCAACACTGGAACAGTAAAAGTAATGAGTCCCCACAGCTATTCCCACCTGTCCTTAGAGCAATATATATATATATACCCACCCATGAGTCTATCTGTGATGTTAACTCAAAATATAGAAATCCCCCCAAAACAACCCAACCCAGACCCCAGACTTTCCTGCACAGGAAAAAGTGTGTAAAAGAGCAGGTGGGAATTTCACCTGTTTTGACATCTCGCTTAAATTGGGTCTAAACTCTTTCCATAGAAGGGAATAAAAGTAGGACAAGTATGTCAGCAGCAGCCTCAACCCAAGGGTGATACTGACCAGAGATACTGTAATACATGAATATGGAGCAAGATGAGGGTGAGTCAGCAGAAGATGTTTGTCTTCTATGCGAAGTCACAAAATTTGGCTGTCTGTTACAGGAAATTTCACTAATACTGAATCACAGTTCTGTACACATCATCATAATGTACAGATGTTTTCCATGGTGAGGAAGTTGTTGTTAGGTAGGTTTTACAATTTTATGCAATAATTTTATTTCAAAATGTTTTCTAGAGTGTCCAGCTTTTCTTGGGCATGAAAGTATCTGCAGTATTTATGATTTCTATTCTCTCCAGTAGAAACTGACCAAGACACTCCAAGGATAGGTGCGACAACCCTTCCATATTCAGCCTGGAAAAGACAAATAGTTTGCAACTATTCTCTAACAAAACACACAGAAGAAAAGATGAAAGAACTGAAAAGGGTCAGTAGAATACTCATAAAATGGAGATTCTTCTCATGATGCATGCACCAGGATTGCCCGAGATTTTTCTGAGAAATTTTTAATTTTTTCCATATGATTTTTTTGTTAGTAGACATATTTTCAGAAGGAATATACTAATTTAAAAATGCTTCCATTATGATTAGAATAGGCAAGTTTTCTGTGCTTTTTCTGCAGAAACATTTTTTTAAAGTCTTGGGAAATAATAATTTTAAAAGTTTCAAAGATTCTAGAGGTTGACAGAGAGTTAATTCAACTCATCTGTAGCAAAATATGTTTAAAATTTATTTCTTTTAATAGCTATTAAATGTTGACAGTGCAGTAAAGAGATATGCTGATAACAGAAAAATCATCCCTTTTGCAAATAAAACCAGTAATGAGGCATTATTGCACAAGCAAAAAAAGCAGAAGAGCATTTCATCCTGGATACCATTTCCCCTCAGACAATGTGACCTTTGGCAAACTGTGATGTTATCCAGGTCTTTAAACAGTGAGGTTTCCAAACAAAAGATTGTGTAAAAAAGATTTGAAGAAGATATATTTATAATTAATGATGGAGCTTGGAAGGAGTCCAAAAATTAAAACAATTCTTGTTTTCTAACCTGGAGAACAAGCTTTCTATAAACACACACAGTGAAGATTACCCAGTAAAGAAGCAAAGTGACGAAGTAAAACAGGGTACAGGTACCATACTGGAAAATGTTTCAGACTTTTGAATATTCTCAACCAAACTTCAAGATATCTATCACAGACAGATTTTGGATGTAACATCAGTAGAATTCTGTGGAGGCAACTTTGATTCTACATCAATACAGCTCCAAATGATCCTGCTTCCTTTCACAGCTACTTCTGGGTTGAAACAGTTCTACTATCTTTCAGTAGCCTGTAAATCAGCATTGCATAGAGTGAAGCAGCTGAATTGCAGTTGTTGTTCTAGTGTTTAGTGTTTTGTTTTCCTGGTGTGTGCTTTTTTTATACATTCACTGCTAGTTCCCTGATTGAGGCTTTTGCCTAAAATACAGGGGGGAAGGGGTGGTTTGGTCTTTGCAAAAGCCAAACCAAAGCTGTTTCAGTTCCAGGTCCCATTTTTTCTGCACCCTGAAAGTTAAAGCCTGGGTGGCTTGGATAAGTGCTTCTAATTCTAGCATATCCCTATTTAAAACAAGAGGGAGGATGTGTTTTTAAAAAGCTAAAACTAGTATGGCCTGGAATGAAGTCCCTGAAGACATTAGGGAGGATTCAGATAAACAATTCCATTCCTCTCCCCACCCCTTGTATCTCTCATTATTTTTTATCCTATCCGTTCCTTGCTTTCTGTCTCTCAGATATTGTTTGCTTCCCCTCAATTTCCAATAGAGTTTGAAATTAGATTTCCTTTACCTCCTTGCTAGTGAACAAAACTCTGAACCATGCATCCTGGTGAAAGTTAACTCCCAGACTTAGTCACTGAGTTATCTTACACCTCTGTACCTGAACAGGCTGAAACCACATAAAAGAAATTACTGTGTAGTCCTGTGTCCATCTCTCACCATCATTATTTGATTGTTGGAAGGATAACTCTGAGTTTAGTTGGACAGAAATAGAACCACCCAATTGTAATGGTTTTAGTCTCCATTTATGACAGCAGAAACTGGGCCACACTGTTCCTCAAGATAGAAACAGCCCTCATTGTCACAATTTATAACTTCATCAGGAGTTAACTTGGGAGCTGCAAGCTGGCAGCAATAATTCATACATTGCTGCAAACTGTATTTTCATAATTTCTGTTGATACTGGCAAAGTGCTTGTTTTGCCTTTCTGCATGTTGCAGTCATTAGTATAATGTAACATAGACACTCAGATATATTTAGGGGAAGGTCATTTTTATACAAATTATTATGTACTGGGAAGTTAAATAAACAACCAAGTTAAAGATATCAACAATCCCACTCCTTCATCCATGCCAAAGTGAATTTTAAACACTAGTTGGGTTCAATTGGAGGAAAAGTCAAGCAGCTATTATACCAGTTGGAAGACAGAGGACATTGCATTTCCTTTTATTTGAGGACTCACCTGGAATGTTACTCCTTGAATATGGCTAAATGTAAATATGGCTATCTGTAAAGCTAGAGGTGTTCAAAGACAAGCTAGAACATACTCGGTTGCTATACCATTAGAAAAATTATTCATCCTGTTCATAATAAGGAAAATTCCTATTGAGACTTCACTGAGCAGAAAATACAGAATCCTGACTACTTATTAGCAGCTCTTTGGAATGCGTTCCCAAGGCACAAAAGGACATTGGCCTTGAAAATAGAATTTGGGTGGAAGAAAATGTCTACTGTTTTCACTTTGCAAATTTGTAATCATAAAAGTTAAAAAACTAGTCACTTTTGAGAAGTACTCATCTTTTACGCTCATTAGATTGCAATCCAGCGATGACTGAACATGATATTTAAACAGTAGTGTTTTTGCCAATGAGTTGCATGATCAACACGAACTGCTAATGTTTTCTATTCTAAACCTTCTCAAAATGTCAAGTGTTCTTGTCAGCTGAGTGGAAGTGGCAAAAAAGTAACTTTTGAAGTTGTTGTTGATGAGATACCCTTGGGAAACTCAGTATATATACTGAAATGATATTCACAATATTCTCTAATCCCCCCTGCTGCAAAAGAATTAATCTTCCAACTCACATTTCTATTGATGGTAATGTAGCACAGTCTGGGTCTTCCTTCCAAAAAAGACACTGAGCATTCTTAAATAACACAGGTCTTGTGTCCTGAATTTTCTCAAGTGGCAAGAAAATAAAACCCTAAATTAAATACTTTCCTTTTGAAAACCTAAACTTGATAACTAACTCTGTTACAACCCTTATAATTGCAGCACTGTTAATTTATATATAGTTTTTTTACACAGCAGTTCACCGGACAGCAGAAAAATTCAGAGTTGTAGCAGATTCACAGATTTCTTCAGCCCCTGTTTCTTCTGTGCTTTGAAACATCAGAGAAAGGTGAGGAAACTGGTGCATTACCTAAGCTTCTTTCCAAGGATATGGAAGACCTGGGTTCACTCTATGCTACTCATGGCTATCATGTGTGAAACTGTACAAGCCATACACAACTACTTCCAATAACAAATTGAGGCAGAACTTTGATGTGCCTGTCCAGAGGTCTCACAACTTCAGTCAAGTGCCTCCAGTGCTCTTTTGGCTCTTGCAGGGCACAGTTGCCCCTCCTAGATTTCACCATATTGCAGCAGGAAGAACCATGGGCTTCTAGATTTTGGCCCAAACCAGTGCTGATGATGTTTGTTACACGATTTACAGCAAAAGCCATGAATTAATTTGCTTCTAAAGTTGCAATTAAATCAAGATCATCACTGACACTGTATTTCCAGTGCCATGGGTTTCACATGTTGCAGATCAGGTGCTCCTTGGAGCCCCCTTTTTTGCCTATCAAACAAAATCTTTTACTCAAAGTATTTCCCAAAAATTTAGTTAGACATGTGAAACTTTATGGACTGCTAGCACAGGGACTGCACACGTGTGATTAATGTACTTTATTCACATGTGAGAGAGTCACAGACTGGGTCAGATTGGAAGGGACCACAGAGGGTCATCTGGTCGAACTTCTCTGCTCAAGGAGGGCCATATTAGAGCACGTCATAGGATTGTGTCCAGATGGTTCTTGAATATATGAGATCTTTTCCTCAGAAGGTGCTGAAATGTCCTCAAGTCTCTGTTCACTTGTTGAAAGACAGATTGGTATTTTATGCTGTTGTTCCATACACAAGTGTCTGATTGCAATAATAAATGGTATTTTGGACAAGGAAACTCAGTTTTTAGTTTTAGCACACCACAGCAACTACCGTGGTGCAAAGCATAAGCATTTATAAAGGTAAGTTTTGTAAATGGCCCTTCATGGGTAAAGTGAAAACAAGCATAAAAATCTAAAAGCAGGATAGAATTTGGTATGTATTTTTATTATCTGATTTTGTATCTGCATTTTTTCACTTGACCTGTAGCAAGCATTAGTTAGGATATCAGTTCCATTAAATAAACATTTCAGAATTTGAGTGCTTTCAAATTGCTAACTGCTCATTTGTGATCATTTAGTAACACTCAGTGATGATGTCTCTATAACAAGTAATTAATGTCTAAACTGGCTTTCACACTGCTGAAATGTAAAAGTTCAAGCATGCTGGTAGAACAAGTTGGCCTCCTAAGAACATTTCAGGGTCATTTCACATAGTCTTGCAACTATGTTATGACATTCCTGGATCTAAAAGCCTGTTTTCACTCAGGTAATATACAGTACAGCAGCCTCATTTGCATTGTACTCACAAACTTAGCAAGTGGGTTGAAAAATGCATTGGGGCTCTTCAGCAGATAGGTTAACCCACACACAGAGATATCCAGAATGTGGGTTATGCACAGGTAGAAGAAGTACAAGAGTACAGCTGCCACATCCAGGTCAATGAGATGCATCTGGGTTCTCAGCACACCCTTGCCTCAGCTGGCTTCCTCTGTAAACCAGGCAACTGGGCCAGTTGGCAATGCTGCTTAGCAGCTCACCCTGCAAGGAGGGCACTTTCACTATTAGCCCCAACTGCTCACACAGTCCTGAGAGTTGTAAAGCCCAGCATTTTGCAATATCGATTCACTGTCATGAAGTATGAAATTAATCTTTAGAACATCACATAAGGTAGGAGCTTTCTCAATTACTAACAAGGATCACAAACTCCTCAACAAATTACAGAACCATAAATGCAGCAATAAACATCCTATCAGTATGAATTTTTAACCAAAACATCAGAAGACAGGGGACTGATTAGAAGCAAGAGGCTACTGTTTTTTGTATAAATAGTAACTTTATTTCTTATAATTTTCAGATTTATTTAATCTTCACACACATGGGGATGACAAGGCAGCAAGAATACAGAATCTGCCCAAGGCCAGCATGAGGAGTCTGGAATGCCTGGCTGCCAGCCCCATTCTCAAAATATATCGTTCCTTTCTAGAGACAGCAGCTGTTTGTTCTCTGACACTTATAGAGCATGTAAGATTATTTCCATTGAAGTTAAAAATCTGTGCAGTCCAGCGAGAACAAAATTGGGTCATAGATGTTTAAACTGGCCCAATTTCACTGAAGACTCCTGGTAAACTCATGGTTACACACAGCTCGGTAATTATCAGGTTCAGTTTGGGAAGCTGAGTGGCACATGTGGAAGGGTGGGAAAACAACACAAAAGCTGTGTATTCAGCTTTATTCTGCCACAAGCATGGCCAGTCTTTTGGTCAGGCCGATTCCTGTAGCCTCAAATGAAGCTGAGGGTTGCACACTGTACCCTGAAATGAAGCTGAGGGTTGCATGCACTCTGTGTATCCTCCTATACCATCACTAGAGGCGTGTATTTTCTTCAAAGAAAATCCAAGGATTTCCCCAGCCCATGACCAATGCAGGCACTAGAGATGTGAACACACAATACCTTGGGCAAAAAGGCTTCCTCTAGTATCTAAGAGCATTTCTGCATTTCAGTTGTGTGATGGGCTTTTCCATCCCATGACAAAAGGGGCACTGTGGTTCTCGTGAAAGTGGCAAACAAGGGTGTATAGACAGGAGAACTGTCCTGGCAAAGCTGGATCCAGATTTGAAGGCCCAAGTAGGATGTGATTGTTATGCTTTAGTATCTTTGTGAGACCTTGGGCAAAACATAAGCATTTAAACCTTCTTCCACAACAAAGCTGAGGATATAATTTTTTTAAAAAAATTCTCTGTTCACCAAAATTCAATAATTCTAAAGCAGCAGAATTGTGTTGAATATGGTGGACAATACCTTGTGACTGCAAGAAAAACCTCAGTGCTTCTGATTTCCATCGAGCTACTGCACAAGCAGGACAAAGAAGCCACGAGCCATGAGCCACTGACCTTTGTATATCAGAAACAGTAGCATTTAAATGAACACATTAATTTCTTTTGAAGAAATTTGTCGTTATTACTCTTTTTTATTTTTTTTTTTTTGAGCAGTGGTAGGCAGAGTGAAAATGGATGTCAATCTGACTCCTTATTACAAACTTCCTCCTGCTTTTTGTACCAGATTCGGCCCTTGCTATATGTCCAGAGGGCATACTGAGACACTATAGGCATTTCACTGGGGCAATCCTGAGTTGCTGTCTAGCACTTTGGACATCCTTACTGTCACTGAAGAAATGAAGGTACCATGAAAGGATAATTAAGCCCACCTAAGAATCACAAAGTGTATCAAACAGCTAACACCGAGTCTTGTGTAATAACTTACAATTAGCATGTAATGCCCAAGGCATTTGTACATTGACAGCATGGTTTAATCCAGTAATAAAGTAGGCTAAAATAATTATTATAGCTAATAGTATTTTTAACAGAAGTGAAACTACAGAAAAGAAGCTACAGAAAAATATTGATTTCAACTGTGTGTCTCTGACAAGTCTATATAGATTTTGTTATTTATGGTCCATTTTTTTCAAAAAGGACCCAAGGCAAATGTAGAAATCCCTTGTTGTATGAAATGGATGGATGTGCATCAAAATGAGAGATTTGCATGTTTAACTGCCCATATTTGTATCCTTCTATCCAGTTTGCATATGCAAAGGCAAAGACTGTTATATTTATCAGTGCATAAATGAAAGGAGAAGAGATAAATGACCTGGTTTGCAGAGGTGCTGAGCACATGCAGTTTCCATTTATTTCAACTGGAGTGTGAAAAACAGGCCCTAAGTGACTGGCTCAAGCTCACACAATGCATGATTGTCAGTGCCAGGAAGAAAACCCAGAAATCCTTCCAGTCTAATCCTCCCAGTCTAAATCCTCCCCAGTCTAAACTCTAGACACAGTCTCTCCAAGAAATAAAAAAAAAAAAAAAGAAAAAAAAAAATCTGTCCAATAGCCTGACCGCACTCCTATTCCTATCTTAATTTGCTAAGAGAATAAAAAAATGGGACATGAAAAACTCCTGCATAATCTTTAATGACTAGCAAATAATGCCAAGTAGGGCAAGTAAATATGTGTGAAGCATTGCTCACACACCCATCAACTTGCATGTGTGTCACAGATGGTTTTAGTGAAGAGCCAAAAAGAGAAGAAGAGAAAGGAAAAGGAAAACAAGTCCAGATAAAGAGTAAGCTAGAAAGAGAGACAAAGATATTCTCTGTTATTAAAAAAAAAAAAAAAAGCCTTTAAAATGCTACAAAAACTAATGATAAAAAAATAAAGCACCATTCCCTTTCCTTGATAACGTGTAGGCTAATCTCTACATAAATAGAAATAACAGCCTTTTGAAATGGCAATGATTTGCTTGGAAAACATTCATTAAAAACGTCCTGCAATTATTGACTCTATCATTATTTCTTGGCAGCAGCTGAGTCTCACTGCATCTTGTGTTGTTTCTCCAATGAAAAGCAGAGCATTGTTTGGGAAAAAAAACTACAAAAACAGAAACCAAAAAAAAAAAAAAAAAATCAGACCAAAAGAAACCCCACAAGGACATTGTATTTGATATATGTTCTTGGTGACATGGAGCTGATTGCCCAAAGGAATCAGGATACATATATTTGTATTATTGTACACGTGAGTAGCTTGAATCATGTACTGCTCGCTCTCTTTGTTTGGATTATGCAGCTTGTCTGGGCAGCCATCCAAAAGATTCACATTAAATTCTAGCTATATTCAGCACAAAAGCCATCTAGCATCAGAGGATCAAAGTTACATCAACCAACAAGCACTAAGGAATTGATAAGCCACTAAAATTAGGTCATCTCCTAGCAGCTGCTTTTGATGGATGAAGTAGAATTTAGCCTCAGGTTTTCTATTTAAAGATCTGTTACAGCATCTTTTCCTGCAGCTACAATGGGAACACAACAAAGTATAATGCTTCTGATTAAATGTTTAATCATTACTCTTTACTCTTCTGATTGTTTCTGCCATGGCACAGATTTACAGCACATACTATTTGTAGCTTTCCAAGCCCTTTTAAAACTGACATTAAAACAGTCAGGGTTTTTAATTCCTTAGTTGAAAAACCTAATACCTTATTTTTAAAAAATGTGGATAAAAATTTTTCAAAGCTGTTTACTTGCCACACTTAAAGAGAAAGACTGTCATTTACTAGAACTGAAAATCAGTATCTAAGCAATTAACCCACGACTCTGCCCTCTGGAAGAATCACCACATCACTAGGAACCATATGAATACAAAAGTACATATCTGTGCATATGTACATAGGGCGGCTAAGGAAATTTTTATGTTTTTATGATTTTATTTGTGCCTACTTTTTCAGAAACATTTTCATTAATCTAATTAACACATATTTTAAAAAGTACTAGCTAGTGCACTAGGCTATCTTTGGTCATTAGCGACTGGCATTATAATTGCTAGAGTACAACATATGCCCTACCAAGAATGATCGTGGTATCAGGGTAATACAAATAGTGCCATCATTATCATCATTAGCATCAAAACCATGACACAGCTTTAAAAGAGAGTACAAAAGGAAATAAATAAAAGAACCTGAATTAGTTTCAAATAAATAGAACTTGCCCTTGACCTGTTCAGAAGGTTGGCTGGCTGCAGCCTGTGTAAAACCCTGTGTCATCATTTCATAAATGAAGCTAATGCAGGACTTCATTGTCAGGGTTTTCAGTATGACATCTCTCATATCTGTTAAGATCACTAGATTCTTATTTAAATAACCTTTAAATAACCTAAAACAGGAAGGGAAAAGTAACTACATCCATCCAATATAAAAAAAATGAAGTAGTCTTCTGCTTTTTCAAGTAAAAAAATGATAGGGTAGAAAGACTGAAAAATATAGTACATGACAATGCCACATATGACACATAACTTTCTGCAAATGACAGACACATGCATGCTGCTCTATAGCAGTCATCCTCTGTGTTACCTTCTGCCAGCCTGGGTAAGAGTCCTAAGAGGTTGAAACTCGCTGTCATTTCCATTCCAAATTTGGTATGCCTGGTCTTTATTACTTGCGAAAGCAACATTATGCACTGTAATTCGAAGTCTAGATCTCGCTTTTTCCAGCTACATACCTCTTTTTCAAACAAAAGCCTAAACTGGGGCTGGAGGGAAGGAGGGGGAATGCCTAATATGTCTGGAGTAGGCAACACAACTGAAACTTTTTCAAGAAAGAATCTTTACAGGAAGAATGTAAATGAGTTTAATTTATCAGTTTTGCTTAGTACTGTACTCAGCTTGGATCTCAAGCTAATCAGCTTTGTCTTTTGCTTGGGGCCTCAGAGAAAAATCCAGCCAGGGAGCCAGCTTGTAGGTGCCTATCTGGCTCATGAAGTAGGACATCTGGTAAGATGGGGATGCTTTGATGCCACATAAATTTCTGACAATCTCAGCTGAAGGCTGTCTGTCATAACATCTGCTGTCTTACTGCACTATGACCATGCTATGCATTGAGCATATCTAATATTACACTATGCAAATCTTGGGATTTCAGTTTTGACTGGCCTAAGTAGAAGTAGGACAAAAATGACTCTTCTGTGCTGTAGCTGGCCTCCTTGGCATATCCTTTCTGTTCATTTGTTTACTAACAGTTACCTCATCACCTCCTAATAACTGTGTGCTTATGTCAAAACTGGCCAAAGATGCCAGAATGCAACAAGAGTTTGCTTGCTTTGTGATATTGCATCTCTGCATCAATCTAAGGAAATAAACATAACGTCCTCTATTGTTAAACAAAATGCACAACCCTTTTTCCATGTATTTTCACTAGGTCCACAAAGTTTGTTTAACTGAGGACCGAAAAGAATAATAACTTTTTCAGGAGTAACTATTTCTGGCAGTGGATCTCATTTAAAGTTAAACCAATTACTAAATATTTCCTTCTTTCAAATTATTCTTATTCTTGACAGTGACAAACAGGCATAAATGACAGTGGGGGTTTAGTTTACATAGTATACTGAGTCTGCTACTAATCTCAATGCAATATAGCATTACTTAACCCATGACTATATATTAAAACTTGATTGTTCAAAAAAGGACCTGAGGCACTTTTGAGAAATCTAATAGGACAATTTATCATTTGATTGTTTGAAAAATTATTTTTTGAATTATTGTTTAAAAATCTTTCTTTTGCCTGTTTCTTTTCCTAGGGTCACTTCCTACAAAATCCTACAAATCATGTGATGATCAGAATTTGGGGATAATCTAAGAAGGAAGAATAGCTGCCCTTCTTGTTTGTGCCATTACCAGCTTTATCAACTGTCAATACCCTTGAAAAGATAAATGGAGCTAGAAATAAAACACCATAAAAATTAATTAAAAAAAAAAATAAAAAAGAAGTCAGTACAGCAGTTCAGCAGTTTCTCATATTTAGGGCATTTGTTCGGTATACTACAGTTCCTAGTTTTGATAAAATTTTGTGGGTTTAAATATAAGATTTGTCATTGTGATTGTGAGAAATGGTACTTTGTTAAAAATAATGTGAGGAATTGAAAACAGATCAAATCACATTGTTATGAGCTGTAGTTCTATTCACCAGGTATGAAAGCTCTAATAGTTGTAGCTCTTCTTGCTTGCCCACACATGGTTGCTATGCATTATGTTCCAAAACAAATGCACAAACCTGCTAGCAAGAATCAGTAAGAAGAGAAAAATTGTGGTTACACATCTTCTTAGATGAGACTACCTGCTTCTTTTAGTTCTTTTTGCATTTGTCTATGTCAGAAGAACTGTGCCATCCTCTCTGTGTCTTCTTGGAAGGGCAATATGTCCTATTTCCACTTAAAGGTTGAGGGTTTGGCAAGGAACATTCTGATCTTCTAAGAGTGAACAAACATTGTGCAAGATCTCATTACAGAGATCCCAAGTTGCCAGCCTAAAATGCTTTACCAGGCAATCACTATTTCCTGGGTATGCTTATGTACCACAAGGAGCTTGATATTTATGCAGCTTGCAGTATGCTGCACATATTAAAATCAGCTAAAAGAGGGAAAAAGTGTTTATGGAATAAGAGGTTGGTATACACTGACATTTTGATGGGTTACTAATCTAAACAAGCCAAAGCAAAGATTAAGCTGACAGTATGAGGTTTGGTTTGTGGTCATGTGTGCTGAGGAACCAGCTGTGCCAGCTGTCTTTCAGAAAGTGTTCACATTGTTTTCCATACCCATGGAAGAACATACCCACTGGAGAAGAAAACTGTGAGAAGAATAATTAGACTCACAAAATGAAGCCCTTGAACCTGTGTAAGTTAAGCAATAGGATTAAGGTTTTTCTCTGCCTCTTAATTGAGCTTCTCCCCACCCCCATGTTCCCCAAGCTCAGTTCCCATGGCCAAGTTCAGTTACACACTTCATACCTACAGAAAAGTAAATAATATAGAACACGGTCAGATATTCTGTTGGAGTATCTTGCCTTCTTTCAGTGAATGGGCAGTTACACAATACTTATGTTTATCCTACTCATTCAGCATGAGATCTCAAGTGTCATTTGCTGCATGCTTTTAAAACCCTATAAGCAAAAGAGAAATTTTCTTTCTCTTAGGCTCTTATCTGTCTTCTACATCATAATACATTCACATTGTTTCCTGTTTTGGTTTTTGTTTTCTCTTTAAAAAAAACCTAAATACATTTACTAAAAGTGTGATGTCATTAGATGCACTAAAAGATGAGTTCCAGCGAGAAAAAAAAATTATATTTTTCTATACTGTAAGCTAATATGTGTGGCCAGTTTGAGTTGCCAGCTCCAATTCTCAGTACTTGAGAGAACTCTATATTTGCCAAATATGATTCTCACTGCCATCAGTTTCTGCTGTGAGGGTTTAGTATTTCTGCATATCAAATCAACACCTCTAAACATGGATATTCCTAAACCAAGAACCTACTGTTCTTCCCCAGCCTTCTAGGTCCTTCTCTTCACCTGCCATTTCTCACCTTTTCACTGATTGCATTGCACCAAAGCCGCCATCTTCCCCTCCTACCAGGTCAGTAAGATTTGGATTGCAGCAAGTGTAGTATCTTTACTCCTGTGTCTAGTATTTAGCTCCAGATAACTGCTGACAGCAGCAATTTCAAGGGAAATTTGCAATGAAAAATCTCCTACTGTTTGTGTATGTGCATGCATGTGTGTGTAGCGGAGATGACTGAAGTAGAAAATTTTTATTTTCCCTTGTCTTTATCTAGTACCATGTCTAAAAGCCTTTGATCACATCTCTTTTTCTATCCTGCAGCTTGTTGCTGAAGATATAGAACCCAATTTGGGGTGCTCTACCCCTTTAACCTTTCCCCCACTTCTTCCACAGAGGTTTGGGCTGAGGTTGCTTATCTAGGGCCAAGACCCATAATTAAAAGGCATGGTGAGAATAACATGAACAAAAAAAAAAAAAAAAAAAGAAGAAGAATGTTCACTAAATAGAAAGGAAAAAAATTATTACACTCAGGAATTTATTTAAATCCAGAGCAGGCTTCTAAGAGCAATAGTGGAAGACCAACATCTCAGAGCTGTGTAATCAAGTGGACAAAACTGATTTTATGTGTGTTTGTAGAGGATGATTTGAACATATTGTACCAGACCTTTGCCAGCTAAGATTCCTAGAATTAAAGCTTACTCTCATGATGCTGCCAGCAGCCTTGTGTAAGCTTTGCCTAGCTGAAGTGGTCAAGAAAGGTACATCAAGGCCTTCCTAACTTACTTGCAATAGCAGTAATGAATATACAAAATATTTTACTTCCATTTTCCTTGCCATATATAGCAATTATTCTGTCATTCATCAAATGTACACAAATTTCTTTTCATATGTAAATAGACCATTTGCTTCACAGCTCTAGCCAAACAGTTGTGCAGTTCTTTGTTAAGAAGATAATATACTTAATGACGGAGTGCCTTGTTTCCATTGTATGGAACAGGTGTTGTTTAATGGCACAGGCATTGTAACATTATATTCATTTATTAATGTGAGTGTAACGAACATATTGTAGAGACATGAATGTACTGGTCTCATAGTTAGGGTTAGTGGTTTCTTATGATGTGGTAAGTGTAGGATAGTGGCTTAGATTCAGACTGCAGAGAAGCAGGAGTTCATTATAGCAAATCCAAGTGATGTGGCTGGTTTTGGCCCTTGTTCCCTTTTGAAAAGCAGAGAATACATGAAAGACTTCATTGAAAATGTGCAAGTTATTCAGTGTGGTTAATTCTACGTTGGCTTCGCTCCCACCTTCTTTCAAGCCTGTGTATGTGAACATGCTTTCTGAAACAGCAAAACCAATCTGCAATGCATTTATGTTGCTTTTGGATACATGCACAATCCCTAGTATCCTATTTCATGAAGTAACCTGTCTTCAAATATGAGGGAAGAAATCTGTAGGTGATCCACTAAAGCCAAGAAACAATGCTTGCTTGGATACTGCAGCTGCAGAAAGTCAGTCCTTTAATCTTTTCACACATGCTGCCACATTTAAGTTTCTGCTCTGAGTGTTACTTACCTAGAATTGCTACTCAGCCAACTGGCAAGGGAGCTACAGCTGCACAGGCAAATCAGGTGAATGAGTGAAGTAACTAAAGTATCTGATTTTTCTTATTGTGTGAAATTACTCATTTAGTATGAGTCAGAGGGCCAGAATTAACAAATGCAGGTAAATGCTCGCAGTGTCCATTTGCTTTATGGAACTCACATGCCCACTTCAGTTTGTTCGGACACATCTAATTTTTTTTCTCAAGTGCCTCATGCTAACTCTGATGTCTTATATCATCATTATGCAGTGCATTAAAGCATCGGGGTTTTTTAAATATCTTTTTGGAAATGCTGCCTTTAAAAATCAGGATATGTAATGAAGTAATTCTGTCAGAGAAAAGTTAATAAATGTGACTAAATCTTCACCTCTCTACCTTCTAATATATGAAATATCTTAGTTTTTGTTTCATCTGGCAATTTAATAATCTTAATCATGTTGATCAGTAATTCACTTCCATCTGTAATGCTAATGGGTCCTTTCAGAGCACTTTGTATACATCAGCCACAAACACTTTTCTAGTAAAGCAAATGACAGCATCCCATTAATGATTTTCATTGCATGAACTCCATCAGTTCCCAGAGTTTTACTTTTCATGAAGGATCAACAAGAGAAAAAGGTAGCTATGGAATAAAGTTCTAATATTATTCAAATATTTTCTTCACTCTTCTCTTGAATCTTCTTCATATCTTTAAAAGCAGCTGAACAAATGCCCCCATGAAGCTGCCCTGCTTCTCTTCTTGCTTAAACTAAAAAACATATTTGCCTTATATTCTTCTCACTAACACCATTTTTGTGATAGTCCATCTCCAGCTGCAGCTGAATTTCTTTACACTTACAACTCAGTAAACAAGCAAACAAACAGATTCATTATCTGCTTTCCAGTTTTCTCCCATGAGGCTTGGGATCAAGGCATGCAGTGTTCAATTCCAGCAAGAGGGGAAATTCTGTGTTCATGGTCAGTCACAAACTGGTGAGAGTGAGAAGTCCCCACACATGATGATCCCTAAGGCCTGGAAGCTCAGCCCAGACAACTGGGACCTTTATTAGAGCCACTTCACAGATTTGCTGCTGTGTCAGTTACAAACATTGTTCCTTTGTTCACAAACCAGGCTCTGCCCCATATCCCACATCTTGTCATCTCATCCTCTTAACTCAGACAACAGCATCGATCCTCTTGTCCCTGTCATTTCACTCTCTCTTCCCTGAAGACTCGATTTCTTCTATTAAAACTGGTTTTACTGAGCTACCTCCCAAACCTACTGCAGGTTACAGAGAGCACAGGAGTCATCATCCAAGGGCACATTGGTTTATTTTGCACTGTAACAGTGACACGTGGCACAGATGCTCATATGTGATAGGTGTTCCTGTCTTGGACATGGCCTATCTGGTCATTGTAGAAGCACATCCTGAAATATAGCCTCCTCCCAAAGCCATCTGTCTGCCTAGAAAGCAGGACTGACAATGGATTTATTTTGAGTGGATGCATGGGCAATTCGCCTACTGTTGCAAAACACAACAGGAAACTAGGAGCAAATGCATCTTTTGGCTTCCCGACACAATACTGTATCTGACAAGCCATGTCAGTCTGTTTTACTTATATAGCTTTTAACTGAATTTATTATTAACTAGAATGAAATCTACAGCAAGATGGGAATAGTAGCCAGCACCTGGCTGTGGCAGACCACACAGCCTTCCTAGAAGACTGGCTGCTGTTCATCCCTCTGAGGACACAGACCACAGCACAGGATTAATCACACAGGTTGCATTATCAGCTCTTCTCTTTATAAATACCTCAGTTTTGTTGCCTGCCACCAGAGACCTCAGGACAGGTTTAAGTATGCCTGTCATGCAAATGAGATTAAAAAAAATCACCCTCTCCAGGGTGAAACAGATAGCACAGCCAGGTTTACCTACCAAATCATTGCAAACAGGACCTCAAAAGGAGAGGCAACAGGGACAGTTAAATCTATACACGGCCCTGAGTGGACCTTGCTCAGACATCTTTGCTACACAGACTTCAAGGTTACAATATCACAGCTTTGTACCTCAACTGGAACCAAAGTGGGCAAAGTAGTTCTACTATTTCTCCCATGGTAAAGATAGCATAAAACTTTCAACAGCATCCTCTGAAGTAGTTGTCCTGTGAATTACAAACATAATGCATTAAATGCCAGTTAGAGACACATGAGGTATCATGCTTAATATTAATTTTTCACAGAGTTCACTTCTACCCACATCAGGAGATCACACTGTTATCTGCAGCAAGAGCTTTTCTTAACCGATGGAAAAAAAATCTGATGCTGGCCAAGAGAAATACCATTTCTCTACATAGGAAAACAGAAAGAATATATTCTTAGAAGGACAAAAAGAAACCTCTGATTGATACAAAAAGACAAACAAATTTCTTCACAGTTCCACATCTGTCAGTGATACTGGCCAATTTACCCTTAACTGCTAGCAGTGTAGCTAAGACCAAATTCTAACCAGTAACTGTGTCACATTTTATCTTACTATTAAAATAATTACTAGCATGCAAAGTGATACCAAATCACAACAGCATGAAAATAGAAAAGCAGGTAGGTAGGGAAGACAGGTGATACAAGGTTTTCTAGAAATAATTGTCCCTGAACAATAGAGGCTTTCTGTGAAAAAGCTTTCTAGTGGGAATATCAGTATCCTTCAACTATCATTTTGAAAAAAACTACTCTTCCTTTATAGAATAAACTTATTAACATTGCCCTGGAGCACTTAAATGACAATAAAGGCATTAGAGTATTTTAAGAAGAAATCCTCTGTGTCCAAATTTGTGTTTTCCACACAAAAAAGAATAATATTATAAAAAAATAATCAGTACAGACTTTCTTTTAGGAAAATTTTAATGCTTTCTGTTCAAAGGTTTAAGAAGACTAAAGAAGGCTCAAGCATCTGTGTAGTAAATCTAGAGCCTATACAGCTGAGGGAGATGCAGTAATCAGTGACAGTATAATTCCCTCTTTCTAAAAATTTGACTGTGCCTGAAATGATGTGACATATATGGATACAACACAGCTGTTGTATGGTCTCAGGCGGAGTGCAAGGGTGCTAAAATTATGTCACTAAACATAGCTATCATTAAATTATTTTTAAAGTTTTAACATGGAAACATGATACTACTAGCTAACAGTTACTGGACAGACCAGCTGTGGGGATCTACTAGCAGCATAATTCAGGACATAGACATTCAAGACATGGCATATGAATCTTAAAATAAGCAAAAAAAGGGGTAGAATTCCAGAATTATTTTTAAAAACAATTTCGTAACAACCCTCTCCACCATGCCAGCTACTCAGTGCTTCAGGACACTCCCTGGTAACTGCTGTGGTCTTGCTATCACGATCTGATCTTGAATTGTTGTTACATAATGAGCTAAAAAAATTAGTATCTTCTTATGAAAGCAGAAACCCCCCCTATATTCTAAACAAAAAATGCACTCACAATTTATAGATATTAGTTGCTGTTTTCTTCCATCAGCTTCCTAAAAACCTACTTGCTAGTGACCTCATGTGATTAAAATTTTCTTCTTTGCCTATTGACAGCTGTTGGGTGGTATACAGGCTAGAATGGGCGTGAATGGAGCAAATGGCACATCAAGGATTTCTACAGCAGCACCACATGTGGCACATTTAGCAAGGAAACTCAGAGCAGAGGTTGCACTGCTTTGAGCAGTACAACCCCTGCCAGCATGGAGGATGAGCATCAGCAGGTGACAGGACTCCACAGCAGAAGGGTTTCCTAGCAACATCTACCCTTACCTGGAGCTACTATGATGTTGAATTGTGAGAACACAACTTAAGTAATACAGCTTTTTCTTTTCTTTTTTTTTTTTTTTTTTTAATTAGTGATAGTAATCATGTTTACCCATTCTCACACTACAGACTTCTATTTAATGAGCTAATATATTCCTCAAGTTATGCAACACTCCCATAAGATTTCTCAGATTACAAATGGATTTTTTTCTAGGTACTATATTGCCATGTAGACCCAAATTATCAACTGACCTGCATTAATTCAGAACTTCTGAAAAATCGTTATGCAACATAGCAAGAGAGGTACAGGAGCAGAGGTTAGTCATTACCATGCCCCTAATTGAAGTGACAGCACTAAAATCACATTAGGGAAGAATTTCAAAAGCTAAACCTACAGTGTCTAAGTAAAGAACGTAAATGAAGTGTTAATTGAAAGTCAGAGAAGTAGCGAGTTATGAAAATACAACAGTAAGAGTTACAGAAAAAAGAGACACTCTGCTGATTGAAGAGAAATTATTTATAAGGCAAACTGCTGTAATTTGGATAAAAAACCCTCCAGGAACAGCCAATTTGATATTACCTTATTTATGTTGAATTGAACAACATGAAAGATAATTCCTGAAGATGCTAAATCCATACACTGGGGAACTCACCAGGGAAGGCTGACCATGCCTGACATTTAGGATAAAATGCCATGAGGTTGCACTGTTCTTTTCATTTGCCCTCTGTACTCCTCCATTACTGCTTGCTGGTAATATGCTCAGAAGGAAACCTGAGCTGCCCTCAACAGTAATGAAGTGCCATTGTGTTTTAACAGCATGCTTAACTTATATGTTTCAGTATTATTTTTGGCAGCCATGTGATAAAACCCAAAAACTCTGTGTGTGTGTGTGAGCAAGTACATTAAATTCAATTCACATGAGCAGCAGGCATAATTCTGTCCCAGAAATGAATGTAGTATCAAGGCTTAAGTTTTCTAAAAGTGTTTTTTCCTATCTGATGCTTATTTGGGCTAAGAGAAATCTGCTTGTCCTACTTGCAGACACAGCAGCAATTTGCAGTAGTACATCTGCCTTCCCTCCCACCTCAACCTTTAGCATTTTTCCAGTGCTGCTGCACTCCTATATACAAACTAACCACAGTATTGGAAGTAAATCTGCATCCTTGCCTCATGCCTCCTCATGCCAGGACCCAGAATAGTGTATGATGGATCACCAGGCTTCAACACAGTGGTGCAGCAGGACTGACCAGTGCTCTGTGCATAAGGGCAATGCCATTTCTAATGCAAACATAAGGTGTTTGCAAACCCATCTGCATCAATGGTGAGAAACTCAAGCTTCTGATAAAGCTTTCATCCCGGCAGGGTAGCATCTGAAGAGAAAACATAGAGTGTCTCCCATGATTACTCCTCCCCACAGTCTCAGAGTGTCCTTCACAAGATGGATAGATCAGGAAATAAGAGAAGTATGAAAAAGCATTATCAGCTGCCATATCTAAGCCAGTTGAGCAGAGCAGGATACTATGGAAAACCCCAGGTTAGCTTCAAACAAAGCCAACTCATGTATCAGGCTGCTTTGGTCCATTCCACCTGGAGCTCTCTACTCGATACTTTGGAATCCTTCTCCAGCACCATGGCCTCATTTCTGGCAAAACAAAACCAGTGACATTTGGAAGATATTTTCCCTGTCATGGCAACAAATGCAATAGCCTTTGTGGATGTCAAGAGATTGCTGGGCTTGTATAGGCATGGCTCTCATCTTGCAATACTAACAAATGAAGATTTAAAGGACCCAAAGAGCACCACAAAAAGCAAGAATGGGAAGCCATGATGAGCTCCAGGGCCTTGAGGAAGAAGAATATTTGGCATGATTAGGACATACGGCGGGTAAAGGTCTGTGTAAGCTGCTGGCCAGATTGGCCAGGACCAGGACAGTGATTGTCCTCTTGTACTCAGCACTGATGAGAGCACACCTTGAATCCGGTGCAGTATTGGACCACTCACTACAAGAAGGACATTGAGATGCTGAAGGTTGCCCAGAAGGGCAACTGAGTTGGTGAATGGTCTGGAGCACCAGTCCTGTGGGGAGCCGCTGAGAGATTGTTTAGCGTGGAGAAAAGGAGGCTCAGGGGAGACATTATGCTGTCTACATCTGCCTGAAGGGAGGTTGTAGCAAGGTGAGGGTCAGCCTCTTTCACAGAGTATAAGTGGCAGGATGAGAGGAAATAGCTTCCTCAGTTTGAGGAGGGATATGGGAAAAAATTGGAACAGGCTGGCAAGGAAATGGTTAAATCACCACCATCCCTGGATGTATTTGAAAGATGTGTAGATGTGGTGCTTAGGGGTATGATCTACTGGTGGGTATAGCAGTGTTAGGGTTATGTTTGGGCTTCATAATCTTAAGGGTCTTTTCCAAACTAAATGATTAAATGATTCTAAACTACCTAAATATCTCTATGCTGTACCTGGCTGCTGCTGAGTCACTTGGTTCTTCTGGTGCAAGTCAAAACTCTGTGAAGAAAGTGTCTCAGTTTCTTCCCTTTGAAAGCAGAATGTTTACTTAGCAGAGTAAACCTCAGAAACAACAAAAGACTGTCCTGCACTTTGAAGCTCACAGATACCATTTTACAACACAGTCATTCCCTTTTCTCTTCCTGCTGTTTCCATATGAAAATGAAATTATTCCATTAACACTGAAAAGAAACCTGGTTACTAATGAAGGTCAAACCTTTGTCCTTTCAGGTGTCTCTCCCCAGTCACCTGCACCCAAACCTGCCTCATCAGACCTCAATGCGTTCCTTTATGCACAAAACTGTGTACTGTACAAAGTTGTACAAGCATGTTGACAGATGACAATTTCTTTACCTGCCTTCCCTTCTGCAGAGCTACTGCCTCTGCCTCTCTTCTTCTAGACAGAAAGCAGTTTCCACAAATCTAGTCAAAATATAAATATTGCAAACACTCTTCAAATCCAGCTGAAGAATTAACAAGTTCAGAAGGTGCTTGTGAGGGGAAATAGCAGAAAGAGACTGATCATAAAGAAAGATTGCATAAGCATCATTTTCTTATGAAACCAAGCTACAGCAGAATTAGGAGATTCAACATGATGTTCCACAAGGACTGCAATGCATTCACCTTATACAATTTATTATACACCAACATTTTTCATTTCACAGAGCAACACAATTACACAGGAAAAAGAAGGGCTGATCCCTCATTATAGTTTTAAGGGTCATGAACCTCAAGCAAATACAAAAAAATTAACTACTGCATTGAAGAACTTCACTTAAGAGTTAAAACTTACAGAAAGGTGAATAAACAGAATCAGGATTTGGATTTATCATCACATCACTGAAAAGCTAAGCTACACTATTTTAACTAACTAAAATATCAATTAATCACAGACATCTACAGGAATAATGGTTACCCTTATAAATTTCATTAGATACAGCTTAGTCTTCCTCACAGTCATGTCTATATACCTAAATGCAGTTCCCACAGCTGAGCTCCATTCTGTGGCTGTTTTGCAGTGGCGTATGTGCTTTACATTTTGGTATTATGCACACTTCACTTTTAAAGTGTGAGCTTTCTGTTTAATTTAAGTTCCTCATTCCATTTGTGGTTGCCATCAAAGTATTTAACCTTGTTTAAAACTCACAGAACTGAAGAGTTACCTCAACAATATTGAAGCCTATGCCTTCCTGATGACCTGCATTCAGCCATTTTAAATCACCAAACATGTCTTTTCCCTGACCCTTTTGAGCTTTTGTTCAAAAGTTTGAAGGCTGCTTACTGACAAGTGATTTGTTTCCATTAGAACATGCCTCATTCCAGCCATCCGTGACCATTTTGTACTTAGGGCTTTATAACCAGCACGTCTCAACATTCCTAAAATCCCAGAGAGGATCTGAAAATAGAATAAGAAATGAGCATTTAAATTAAAAGCAACAGCACTTGCATGAAGCTGCCAGGTTTTTATGGTAGATAGTGTCTTTCTGCCCACCCCCACTCTCTCTACTCCCCCTTTTTCTCAGGGTTGTAAGCCATGTTTTCCATAATATTTTGCAATGCCACCTAGGGTTACATTCACTCTATTTATAGGGGCCTGTCTTAAAGTGAAACAGGTGTCAGATTGAATGAGGCTGTTGTCAGCGTACAAGTCCTCTTGGGGAGGGGATGGGAGGTCTTCTAGTTTCTGTACCGGGGGAATTTACAGTCTGATCACTAATCTCTGTGCAGGGCACAGTAGGAGGAGGGGGAAAGGCAGAAGAACAGTGGAAGGAAAGGTTAGCTTTCTGCTGGAGCTATGCACTGCTGCCTCTCCCCCAGATCCATGCAATCAGACCTTTGCTTTTTTCATGTGCTGAAACTGATCTGAGTGTTTGTAAAAGAGGCCAGAGAGACAGAATGTCCTGAGGAATTAAATCCTTCCAAAAGACATGAAACAGACAGAGCTCAGCTGAGAACAGGGCAGCTGAAGACCCCTGTCCACCTGTATCCCATCCACTCCTTTCTGTTGATTACACCAGGGACCAGTTCCAGGGAACAAAGATCAGCATAGTGCTTCCATGCCTCTCCATCTCATGCCACCTTTGACATTATTATATCCTGAATAGCAATCCATTAACATCACAATCAGGAATGCTGCAAGGACACAAGCTACAGAACACTGTGCTAATGGTGTGTAGCAGTAAATACCAGCATAAAGAGTCCCTGGCACACTGACCTCAGAGTCAGACCAAGAAGGCAATGAGTTTGTGAATACATGAAGGGGGTGGCATGGGAAGATGAGGTAACACTTGAAAAATAGTTTAGAGAAAAGAAGTCACAGCTTGTTGCTCACCTTCAATTTGTTCGCAGGATGACCATGCTTACTGCCTAGGTAGTGATTTGTAAGACTTAAATAGAGACCACTAAGACAGCTGACACAGACCAGTAGCAGTTCATGAATTGCTAAAACTATTAATCACTACCTATATCAAAACTAAGACTCCAGAACATGCCAGACATGCTACAGTGTCAAGGAAAAGAGTTGCTACTTATTCAGGAACACATCCAAACTGCAGAAGTCCACTTGACACACAGGACAAGGGTAGTGTGAAAGAAGTCAGACAGCTGACATTAGGAAGGGGAATCTAACAAGAGAAAGCATGACTGGCTTTTCTTGCAGAAAAAATTTAAGGCAGAAATTAGTGCCCTTTTGGCACAGTATAGAACGCAGGTCTTTGTGAAGAGTAGGAATGAGAATCTCACAAAGGGCATCAATGTGTAGGGAGAACCTGAGAGATGTGCAGCAGCAATGCCAGAGGCATGGTGTGCTCCATGAAGATTGGAAGGAGAGCTGTCAGGGTGAAGATAGTGTGGAAAGACAAGAACAGAGACTATTTGATAAGTAAGATGACACTGGTAACACTGATTTAGAAGTATCTTGGACTTCTCTGGCATTACTAGCATACCAGTTTGGCTGTACAATATAAATATTTTTAAGTATTCACAGGTATTCATCAGGATTTGGAAGCTAACAACTTCCATAACACCTGAAACTGAGAGGATCTTTAAATATTCCTCTCTTCCAGATTTTTCTTGAATGTAGGTTAGGCCATCATAGTGATTTCCATTGCAAGAAAGTCATCTGTAGTTCTTCGAAAGATGTATGTCACGTAAAACTGCCATATTTATCCAAGGAACAAGGCATTAAGACAAATGGATTTACATGTGCAAAAATCAGAGTTCAGCATGTGTTTGTGGATTTACTATGATTCATCAGTCATTCATGTTAATTGGCTGTACAAATAACAACTTACATTTTAAATTTAGTATTTGTACTTGGAGCTATCACTACTGTGTAACTCGTCATGGTATTTGTGGTTTCTTTTGTATATTTATTTATGAACACTTGGGGTTTAAATATAATAGAAATCACAAAAATATGAACAAATAATCACAAAAATATGAAATTCCCATTGCACAGAAATGCAGTGGGACTCTTTCAGAACTATTTAGTTTTGTTTATTAAGGAAGGAAACAAACTCTGAAAATAACAATGAAAAAATATCACATAACTTCATGGAAAATGGGATTGGGAGAAAACACACAAATATTTAAGTACAAAAGGTTACATTTTCAGAAGAGCTCACCAGCTTCCATTCCTGAAAATGAACACCAGATCCATTGGATGCGAAGTGCTGTCAAAAATCTAACCACTTCACTGGAAGAGCCTAACTGAGAGCTGAACTGTCTTTGTAATCTGATCCCACTTGGGAGATGTGGCATACCAAATTCTTCGGAAAGAACTAGATCTTATCATTGCCATTCCTGAATTAATAGAACACAGTTGATAAAGCACTTTGTGCAATATAAGTAATTTTAATAACAAATTTGCATACTGTGAAAACAAGCAAGCAAAATATCTGAAGAATCTAAGGGGTGTTAGCAGGTTGTTCTTACATTTGATAGGGAACTTCAAAACAGCCATCTGGATAAATCCCCATATGCTGAGACCCCGGGCACAACTTCACTGGACTTTGCCCTTCCCTAACCTCCTAACAGGGCTTCTGTTTCTTATGCACAAGAACAGAGGGAGAGTGCTGGAGACTATTAAAACTGCCATGGCTCTTTTGCCTGCTGCACTATCTTACAAAGGATGGTGCAACTGTTTCTTCCATTTCACCATTCCTAAAGCTGTTGTGCCTAACCCCTCCCTCACGTCATGATTCAGGTGTGCAGCATGTCCATATGTATATACACATATGAAAATACAAAAACTGAGACACTGCAGGTTTTCCAGAGAGGATTACAAAGCCATTGCTTCCACTCCCTCAAAAGTGTTTGGGTTTTGAATTCAGCTATAACAATGTAAATGCTTTCCAGACAAGGTCTGCTATTAGTCTCCATACTTTCAACTTTTGTCAGACCTCATACCTCTAAGGAAATGCTCATATTTTGAATTACAGGAAAAAAGATATGACAATCACTGTAGTCTTTCTTGCCATTCTTAGGACCTTATCCCTAATATTCTTGGCAACCGATCACTTCAAAATGACCACTATCTCTATCAATCTCAGTAAAGCTGCTAGCTGTAGGTCTTTGTTTCGATCTACTCTCCTACAGATTCAGTTAATTTTGCATTTTTTTCTGAGATCACAGTTCTTTCAATTATTTCTGCAAAATGTCCTTCCTGTCTACAGCATCACACAATTCTGCATTCTATTTTCATTGTGTGACAGGGCTTCATTCTTGAGGGTTACCAAATCTGCATTTGAAATTTCCTTGATGGCTGGAGCAGAAGCTTGTACACCACTCCTTGTGCTATAAAAGTAACAAAATAATAAAAGCATCACTGTGCAGCAGGAACATCACTTTCACCTGTTTGCCACCCTTATGGAGTTAATTTACATTAACATAAATATTCCATTAGTAGAAATGTTTATAACATACTTCTCTCTCAAGAGGTATTCTGAAACAAGATTCTTCAACCACTTATGTTTAACTAATGTGTATCACATTTGAATAATATAAAAAGACAACTGAGTTAAGTGATTGAATGCCTGAAGAAAACCTATGTTAATTTCCACTGAAAGCAAAGCACATTCCCTTCATTTTGCCACTTAATTACTGCAGCGTTTGGCTCACAAATAAAAAGAAATATTTCAAGCCCCCAATAGTAGGTTGTTGAAGCTTATTTTTGCCCTCCCATATACCTCTAAAAAGGATTTTTCATATGCATTATTTCAAGCCTATTCCTGTGACCCAGAGCAAGGCTGGTAAGGTTGAATACCTGCTCCCAATATGTTTTTGTAATCTGATAATCTTGCAGGAGCTTGGCATGGGGTGGCTTCTGCAACCCAGGTTACATTAGTGCCAAAAATCCACCTAAAGAATATGAAAACAATGCTCTTCTCAATTCTGATGGGATATTCTCCACGGTTCTCTGGAATTTTTCCAAAGAAGCTTTATAAGTCAGCTTTAGCAATGAACTGATCCCCATGCTATTCTGCTACTGTGACTTTTAAAAACAGTAGCAATGACTTCCTCAAGGTAGTTGGCTAAGATGAAGGACATACTGTTTCATATAAATTTCAACTCACTGATATCCAAAATAGGTTGAGTTAGTTTTCCAACCATTTAAAAGGCAATCTTAAAAAATTCCATTAAAATGAAGAGAAGGCAAAAGAAAGTCATTAAGAATGTATTAAAAAGCTTAACCAGCCTTCTAGTTTACGCAGAGAAAACATATCTCTAACAAAGTTCAGACAAGCTCAGAACAAAGTTGTGGTCACTAGCAGGATCACTCCTTTGACTTTGGTAGGACAAGGGCAATTTATTTGGAATTAAGCAGTGTACTGACAACTTAAATCATTTCTCAGATTTCTACTCCAGGCATCTGGAAACTTATCATGAGTCACTTAAAGTGCAATTATTCCTACTTTATCAGGGTTATAGAAAGTTAACTTGGTTTTGTATGAACTTCTATGAAATTTTTACAACCTAGTTGCTAAAAATTTACTTCTAGAGACTGGTTTTTGAGCAGTCAGATGAGCATGCAAGAGAAAAACTGAGAAAGATTAATCTGAGCCTTGTAAGCTTTAATTTTTTTCCTTTAAAAAGGTCTGGCTTTCAATAAGTAATAAAATCTTTGATTCTTCACTAAAGTATGTGGAAAGATCCGAAAAACAGCATTAGCAGGAAGCATATGTTTAATTTCAACTCAAGCTTCAGTGACTTTTAAGAAAGAGGGTATGTTTCCCTCAATAGACCACATGATCTATTGTGTGCTCTGTCCACCCCAGTTCTCTTATCTTTGTTTCTAGAGTGCAGGCAAGTGCACTGTACAAAGAGTCTTACAGGACCACCCTTTAATGTAAGTGGACATTCACCTTCTGGCAAGACTTTTTAAATTCCTTATAATACATGTGGTACATGCACTGATATGGCTCACTTAGATTATTGATTTCTATGAAAAATATATATTGAAAAATAGCAGAATGGCAGATCTCAGAGAGTTGTAATCAGTGGCACAGGGTCTGGCTGAAGGCCTGTCATTAGTGGTGTCCTTCAAGGTTCCATACTGGATGCAGTATTGTTTAGTCAACAATGACTTGGATGAAGGGGCAGATGCCTCCTCAGCAAGCTCCCTGATGGCACAAAGCTGGGAGCAGTGGATAATACCCCCAGAGGGATGTGGAGCCCTTCAGAGGGACCTCCTCAAGCTGGAGGGATGGGCAGAGAAGAAACTTCTGAAAGGCAGCAAAGGCAGATGCAGGGTCCTGCACCTGGGGAGGAACAACCCCAGGCACCAGCACAGGCTGTTGGAGAGCAGCTCTGTGGAGAAGGACCTGGGGTCCTGGTGGGCAGCAAGGTGTTCATGAGCCAACAGTGTGTCCTGGGGGCCAAGAATGGGATCCTGAGGTGCCTTAGGAAGAGCATTGCCAGCAGATTGAGGGAGGTGATCCTGTCCCTCTGCTCAGCCCTGGTGAGGAACATCTGGAGTGCTGTGTCCAGTTCTGGGCTCCGCAGGCCAAGAGAGACAGAGAGCTCCTGGAGCAGGTCCAGTGTATAGTTATGATCAAGGGACTGGAGCATCTCTGTAACAAGGAAACGCTGAGGGACGTGGGCCTGATGAGCCTTGAGAAGAGAAAACTGAGATGGGACCTGATCAATGTCTGTCAGTATCTGAAGGGAGGGTGCCAGAGGATGGATCCAGGCTCTTCTCAATGGTGTACAGCAACAGGACAAGAGGCAGAAACTGATGCATGGGAAAGGAAGTTCTACCTGAACTTGAGGAATAACTTTACTGTGCAGGAGACCAATCACTGGTACAATTTGCCCAGAGAGGGTGTGAAGTCTCCCTTACGGAAGATATTCAAGAACTATCCAGACACAGTCCTGTACCATGTGCTTTAGGATGGTCCTGCTTGAGCAGGGAGGTTGGACCAGATGACCCTCTGTGTCAGACCCTTCCAACCTGACCCATTCTGTGACTCTGTAGCAGACTTAATGCAGCATGGGTATGAAAAAGTGCACAAGGATACCATTCATTAGGGACAAAAGACTGATGAGAAGCAAAGGAATAAATGTTTAAAAAAATGATGTAATTTTATTTTTAAGAGCCTCTCATTTCTCACATCCAACATTTGAAGTCGGTTTGATACAAAGGCACAAGCAATTTAGTTATTTGCCTGCTCATACAAGGGGTTATTTGAAGCAATCAAGCAGGGCTGAGAATACTACACTCATGTAGAGATTGTCCACAACCGTGTGCAAAAGGGTATTTATGCGGTTACTCTGAATTATAGCTTTTGTGGGTGTGAGTAAGAATTTTTTCTAATTTGTAGAGGGTTCAACAAGTTCAGAGATCCTCCTTATTTCCAGATGTCATACCAATTATTATCTCTTGAATAAAGGAGATGTCTTATTTTCAAGAGGAAGGAAACAGTTATATCTATATGACTCCTACCCAGTGTTTTTGTCTTTGGGCATATTAATTGGATAAAAACCCCAACCAGCTGAGCTGTTCTTCTACCAGCAATCAAACAAGGAATCTAAGTATTTGGCTGATTTTATACATATAAATATATTGATGAAATCTGCTTATATTTTTGAAGTTAGACAGGTACTACAATTACTTACACAAGACTAATTTCTTAATGATGATGGACTGAGACTAGACCTTGGAAAAAAAACTTGCAGGTGTTTGTGGATGAAAAGCTCAATGTGATTCAGCAATGCGTACACACAGTTGCATCCAAAGCAGTGCATTTGGGCTGCATCCAAAGCAGCGTGGCCAGAAGGACACGGGAGGGGATTCTGCCCCTCTGCTCTGCTCTGGTAAGACTGGTTCCACCTGGGACCCTGCATCCAGCTCTGGGGTGCCAACAGAAAAAAGACATGAATAGATCTAGACAAGGGCCACTGATTTGTTCAGAGGTCTGGAGTACCTCTCCTACTGTAGAGAAGAGAACACTCTGGGAAGACCTTACAGCAGCCTTCAGGCATCTAAAGGGGATCTACAGGAAGGCCAGAGAGGCACTTTTCACAAAAACATTTAGTAAAAGGACAAGGGAAAATGATGGCATTAAAGTGAAGGAGAGTAGGCTGAGATTAGATATTAGGATGAAATTCTTTACTATGAAAATGGTGAGGCACTGGAAGGCGTTACACAGAGAAGTTGTGGGTTATCAATTTCTAGAAATGTTCAAGATCAGGCTGGATTACACTCTGAGTAACCTGCTGTAGTGGAGGGGGTCCCTGCCCATGGAAAGAGGAACTGGAACCAGATGATTTAATCATCCTTTCCAACTCTAACCATTCTATAATTTGAATTAAATTTTTATTCTTATGTATAACGTTCATTTCAGTACACTACCACAGACAATTCAAAACAGTACCTGCACGTTTCATGGCACTTCTTCAGACACCAGATATTTCTTATCTGCTAGCTAGGTAGTAGTAGAATACTTATTTTGCAACTGCCTTATTTTGCAGCTGCAAACTTCTCTGCATTGTACAGCAAACATAATTTCTCTGTTTTAGTTTAGTGACTACTGGAGTCACTAAAATTTTGCCATAAGAATGAAAAATGCTACGTGCATTAAATAAAAACTGTGATGTGTGTTAATGGAAATAAAAATTGGGTTATAGAAAGAAATAAGTCCTCAATCTGATTTGGTAAAACACAGGGCAGTAGAACAGTGTGGAGGCATTTCTGAGTGCGCATAGAAGTAATCAGCATGAAGCTGTTGTGGAGAACTTTAGATGCCAGCAGGGATTTCTAGCGTGGGCAGAGAGGATGCACAGAAGATCAGGAAACATGATGGTATAGCTGGGGAAAAATGTGCCAAGGTTCAGAAGAGCCATGGGGCAAGAAAACCTATGTACCCACCTCTCCATAATGAACCATATTACTCCTTTCTGGGAAAACTAACAGTGAGTTCCATGCCACAGTCACAGCACCATACATCAGACATCAAAGAAAAACACAACTGAAACATATAACCACAAAATAAAATAAAATAGAAATTCTAGCATTTAATGGCTACTGATAATACTTGTAACTGCATTTCAAACAATAGACTCTGTGCAGCCAGACATTCACAGTACACTCTTGATCATAAATAGCAGAAGATTAAGCCTTCCAGCTTCTTTGTAAGCAAGCCTGATGAAGGATGCCTCTCTGATAGCTATGTGAAGGATTTAAGCCTCAAATTTATTTTAGCAATACACAGAGGTACACTACTGTGGAAGCTCCACTCTCCCCTAGATAGCAGCAAGCAGAAGTTGCTGTAGCAGAAGCTACAGTTGCTGAAAGGGCTATCCACACTTGAAACTCACATCTCTATCAAATATATCTATATCTATATCTATCTATCACTAATCTATATCTATATCAATATACACACATATACATTCACACATGTAATACCACCATTATCATATGGAGTTACTCTCAGCTCTGCTCACAAAAACAAGCATAGAGCTATCTGGCCTTCTCTTAATACATCATAAACTTTGCCACTGGACAACCACAGTCTTAGGAAGAATCACCAAAGTGCCTGTGAGGAGTATCTATCAAAAGTATCTATGAGGAGACATCACCAAGAAGCAGATGCCTTCCTAAAAGGCATATTTCTTTTCTTATTTTATAGAAGAAATATATTCTTAGCATTCACAGTAGTACTTTCTCAAATACAGGTTATATAAAGCGATAAAACACACACACAGAAGCACGCAAAATAAAATATGAATGACTCACTGCACTTATGCAAACTAAGTTGCATAAGCTGTTTTTCTCAACTCTTAAAAAACCCCAAAACAGCACATACACAACCCTACAAAATGAGTTGAAATGCTCAGTTATGAAAGCTAAAATTGTTGAATAAAAGCAGAACTCCCTCAGCTTCTTGGGGTCCTTCACACCCACATCTGGTACAGTGTTTACTAATGGATAAAAATAGAAAGTTGAAACTTAACAGACCCTAACATTTATCGCAGTATTTAAGAATCAAAACAGAAAACATCTGAGAAGTGGCATTCACTTCTCAGGCAAAAGAAACCTAGAGAGGGAAAGATCAACAGCTGCATTTTGAAAGGGATTCAGTTAACTCTCACTGAAATACTACCCTCTAGGTATTTAGCAAGGACAAGCTAGAAAGAAAATAATCAACTGTACTCCTTCTTTTCAACAGGTAGGTAATTTTAACATAACATGAACAGAATTTAATTGTTTTTAAAAATCTTGCAGGATTTCCTCTAAACCACTACATTCAATCCCTTGTTGGCAGATGACATTACAAGACTTGATCTCTTTAGACATGTACAAAATGCATTTTTCTTGTAAAAGAGCAGGTCATTTTCTTATCTGCAAGAACCAGCAGATGACAGCATGAATGGTAGAAGTAGGACATGAGCACATGGGTCACTGTTCAGGGGTTCAATAACCATTATCTGTCCCGTGTGCAAGGTATCCCTGATCAGCCCATAAAGCAATAGCTGTTCAATTATAGATTTGGAAAACTTTGGCCAACTTTGAGAGCTGCCAAATCATGCTTTTGAACAGATAAGCCACAACATTTAGATAAAGTAAGCCCTGAATTAAGGAAGGTGTTCATGAAATGAACCTTCTAATGTACTTTCAGAAGTGAGCTACAAAATAATCTAAGAGAGTTTTTGCAAATAATCCTTTTAATTGCACTAGTAGTACTACTTCAGTGAATTATTCAAATCTACTGCTGATAAGATGTCAGGCTAGAAAACTTTATGAGTCAGCTAACTCACTCACAGGATTCTATTCTCCCTCTGTCTCACAGACACATTACACAGACACATAGCACAGAGGTGGAGCATGCCATTAATTAGCCATTGGTTTTTGTGAGCACCTGAACATCACAGAATCACAGAACGGCTTGGGTTAGAAGGCACCTTAAAGAACATCTAGTTCCAACCTCTCTGACATGAGCAGGGATGCCTCTTATCAGACCAGGTTGCTCAGTCTTCTCCAGCCTGGCTGTCAACACTTCCTGTTCCAGTCTCACCACCCTCATAGTAAATAATTTATTCCTAATATCTAATTTAAACCTACTCTCTTTCAGTTAGAAGACACTCCCCCTTGTCCTGTCACTACAGTTCCTGAAGCAGGATCCCTCTTTGGTTTCCCTGTAGGCCCCCTTCAGATACTGTAATGCTGCTATGAGGTCTCCTTGCAACCTTCTCTCCTTCAGGGTGAACAGCCCCAACTTCCTCAGCCTGTCTTCATAGGGAAGGTGTCATTATCAACTTCATGGCCTCCCCTAGACTTGCTCCAGCAGTTCCATGTCCTCCTTAACCTGGTGGCACCAGAACTGCACAGTGTTCCAGGTGGGCTCCCACCAGAGCAGAGTAGAGGGGAAGAATCACCACCTTGACCTGCTGGTCACACCTCTTTTGAGACAGTCCAGGATGTGGTTGGTTTCATCAATCAGCACCCCCAAGTCCTTCTTCTCCAGGCTGCTCTCAACCACTTTGCTCAACCTCTAGCTGTGTCTGGGACTTCTACAATCCAGGCATAGGACCTTGCACTCTGCTTTGTTAAACTTCATGAGGTGCAGCCAGACACAGCTCTGAAGCATGTCCAAGTCCTTGTGGATGACATCCCTTCCCTCTCATGTGACTGCATCACACAGCTTGGTGTCAAACTGGCAGACTTGCTGAGGGAGCACTCAGTGCCAAGTCTGTGTGACTGCTCAGAGGCTGAAGTACTCTTTTTCCTCAGAGAAAGGGCAGGTGGCAGACCCGAGCATACCAGCTGTCTGTACCAATGCTGAGCAGAGCTGTAGTGCCAGGACAGGCAGACCATGAGGACCCTGTACATGATGGGAGAGAATGCTGCACTGGCAAAGGACAGCAAAGAAGGGAACAGAGATGGGAGAATGCAGGACGGCTCAGGAAGAACCTGAGGCAGGGCAAGAAATTTTAAAGGTGAGGCTGTTTTACAGAAGGTACTGAGCAGGCACTAGAATATTATACATATTCTAGTACATATTCCTTCATATTATATGTAGGAGGAAAACTCTTAGCACATCTTGTGTTAAAAGTTGCAGCTGTATCTCAGGATTTCAGTACCTCTGCTCCAGCACTGTGACTGCAGAAAAAGCCCCTGATGGCATCCTAGCCTCACAATTGAAAGACCTGCCTGTTTTGTTTAACATGATATATCGGACACAAGTCCTGGTTCTGTGCCCACTGCATGTTATTTATTCAACATGACAGACACATAGAAAACAGAACAGAGTATATTTAGAGGAAATAAAAGCCTAGACTTTAAGGCCACAAGCCACAGCTCAACCATTTTGTAAGATTTCTTTAGAAAAATACCATTTTCTGTGTTGTGGTAAATTAAGAGTTTCCATTTGAAGAAAATATTGATTTTTTGAACTACAGAGTGAGCAATACAAAAAAAAAAAAAAAAAAAAAAAATATTGCTCTCTGTCACAAGAGCAATCATAGTAACCTTGATTTTCAGAGAGCTCATGGATGACCAGACTTCAGTTTTAAACTGTTGCCAGTATATCAGCTTTGAAGTACAGGTTTCCAGTACACTGGTAACCCAAAAATCTACCTGCGCTACTGCCTCAGCCACAGAGACAGACAGCATTCATGGAACCAGTTCTGTCTGCTCTGGAAGACAGCCTAAGGCAGAATCAGCAGTTCCCCTGCCTTCAAGTTAATCTCACTTAACACTAGGAAGGCAAAGAACAACTACATTCATGGACTTCATGTTTCAAAGATGCTTCTTTTGCTAGAGCAAAATGTCCTTCAAAACTGAAGACTAGCCTAGGTTTGGTTTCAGAAAAGACTCCCAGGTATCACACAGCATCAGTTACTGCATGACTCTGCCTTCCACTTCAAGACACTTTGGGTCATTGCAAGGTCAGGCTGAGCCAGAAGTAGAACACCATGCTAGGCAGCAGCAACACCAAGACAATCTGTCATTAAAATCCTGATGAACCATACGACCACTGCAAAATAATTCTATTCTGGGGAATCAGACGAAGGCCAGTTTGTACTGCTCACTGTCTTAACATGCTTTAAGCAAGTTGTTATGGGTATCAGAAACTTCCACTGCCACACAGAGTTTTGCATGGGTCATTTATGATACACTGTGCCACACAGACTAGGTCCAGAAATTATATAATCTTGTCAGCTACAAAAAAAAATAAAAAATATCTTTCTATTAATGGAATTTAAGTGCATAATCACAGATAAATACAGCATGAATGATACAAACAATACTATGGTTGAGAAAAGACATAAGGAGGAGCTGAAAGAAATAAAGTGACACAAATCTAAGACCTATCTTTTAATCTTAACTCTACTGATTTTGTCAGAAAACATATAAATTACCTTTCTGATCTTAAGATGCTTTTAAAAACAAAACAGACGAAAGTTCCAGTTCTACCAAGTGGTTGGTTAACTCCATTTCCACAGTTTGTCGAGTCACATAAAGTCAAATCATGCATAAGTTTTTGCATAATGCAAATTTTTCACTGTTAGCCTTTTCAGAGGAGGAAACATTTTGAATAACTAACACAAGCGAGAATACTGTGCATGTACAATTAATACTATTTCAGTATATTTGGATTTCTATTCAACTTTTGTCTTTCAATAGTGTGACAATTAACCAAACCAGTTTATTTCCTGCATTCTGTCTTTCAAACAACATGATAGAGGACAAAGACAAAATGCACTGTCAGACAGGGCAAAATTCAGTTTTACAAGAAACTATTTCACTGAAATCTGCTAAAAATATCCACCTGGGTTTCACAACTTCATCCTGACCCATGACAAGGAGTCCTGAATTCCACTGGAGATTGAGAAGATTACATGCTGGTACTCCATAGTGCTTATACTGATAAATTAACTTTATTTTTAGGAAGTAAAGACCCTATTTTCAGAAAGTACCACCACCACTACACCCAGATTCTATTTTTAGGCACAGGCAAGAATCTACAAATTCAAACCAAACAGTTATGCCACTGATTCAAGTCAAAGGTAGGGACTTTACCCTGCATTCTTTACCAGTTCTTCCCAACTTCCTGATTTTCCTTCCTTCTGATCAGTACAATAAAGAACAAGATAATAATTTTATTCATTGTGAGACTACATGAGTGCAAAAAGCAATGATGACTGCAAAAGGAAGCTGACAACAACTTAGAAATTTTATATTCCACATTTAACATGGAGAAAAGAATGCTTTCTCCAAAAATCACAGTCCAGCTTCCAGATTATGCACTAGGAATTTGCTGAGGCTGTAATTTGAGTCAAAATGTGCTGACATCACATTACAAATGCTAAATGTTAAATAATTGGCCCAAATCAGAAGACAGGCAGCCTAGCCCTAAGAAATGTCAGTCTAAGTGAAGCCTGATGGCTGGAATGTAGCAACTCACACACACAAAGTCTCTGCTGTTCCAGCCAAATTAGGTACATCAGTTCCTGACCAAAAAGCATCACTGCTGGGCACCCTTCTCAACCATACAAGCCCTAAAGGATAATGATGGGAACTAAACTGTTCTTCCAGCCTCAGAGGCAGGGCTGTGCCACACTGGCAGAGCTGCTCTTCAAACCTGGAATGATTCTGGTATTGCCAGCCGTGGTGTTGATGGAAGATGCTGGGCTCAGCAATTACACTAAACATGTCACACACCATGTCCAAATTCACTTCCTGGTGCTAATGAGATAGTTGAAGAGTCTGATACTGAGGCTGTCTTCTTTTCACAAAAAAACATTTAAAATATGCTCCATAAATGAGGGTATGATAAGCACACAGGTATGTGACAGTATATGTGACCACATTAATTACCTATTAATGTCTTTATGTAAGAGACATTCTAAACATAAATGTAGTAGGTTTTGCACATGTATTTCACAGAATTACACATCAGTCCATTCTGTAATCATCATCCCAGTACACAGTTAGTACTCACCCAAAGAATGCTTGTGCCTATTCTTTTGAAAATTTTGGTGCTGAATTTAAGGTATACTTAATTTTTAATGTTAATTAAAATATTCCAGATATTAAAGCAACTGATATTTGCTAAAACTGTCAAACACTATGTCTCACAGAGCACTTATACTGTTTAAACAGACCCTTTATCTAAGAGGAAGAGGCATAAATGAGACCCATGTACCCAAGGACCCAAGTGCACTGCATAGGATCCTCTTCTTCACAGTACTGCTAGCAGCTTAAGCAATGCCACACAACCTAGAGCTGCTTGTGCCATTGCTGAGTTGTGCAGAGAGGCTGCAGCTGAGGAATAATGACAACAGAGAACCCATCTATAGCTTAATAAAAATTTTTGTGAAACAGTATTTGCTTAGCATATAAGCACAGATGGGTCTATTTCTTGCTGTGCTACCCTAAACCAGTAATAGAAGCCATGCAACTACGAACTTGCACAAGAACTATTTCACCCTTTTTATAATCTGGGGAGTAAACTTCAGCTGTGAGTTCATCATAATTCCAATAAAAAATTACTTGGATAACAAAAGAACAGCAATGTTTACAGCTATTAAACAGTCACAGGCATATATGCATTGACCCACAGACAGCTGGTATATTATGTAACATTTTTAAATATATACACCTATTATATTCTCATTTTCAGGGATAAAAATGCTGATAATATAAACAATTGTATGAAAAGATGTCATCTATTTGATTATTGAAACAGTTGACAAGTGCAGCCCTACAAGTCAGATCAAAAAATAATGTAAGGGAAGCCTACTTAGAGGAATGGTAATGAAGTGGGCATGTGCTGGCACATCATACGTGCTATATAAGCAAGACCCCTCCCAGCTGCTGCATCTCTAGCTCCCTTCAATCACTCACAAATTAAGTCCAGCTGACTACCAGCTGCAGTTGCAATTTCAAGTTCTTTATAAAGACTTCTCTGTTAGTAGCTCGGGGTAATTTGACCAATCCTGTAGTTTTGTCTTCTCTCCTACCTACAGAGGTATACTTGTGTTTAGGGTAAGAGAAGAAAGAAAGATGCTTGAAGGCTTTAAAGACAAACAGGTCAGAGACGGTACACCAAGTTCCGACTTTGATCCACCTCTACCATTAGAAAATATGTCCTGCGTGGTCAAGCAGATGGAAGCCCCCTGTCTTCTGAGTGGACAGTCAGTCAAATATTGTCTTGCAGGTTGCTGAGATGTGGGGGCACCTGAAAGGAGCTTTGGGACGAAGGTTATATGGGGACCCAAAAGGTAGAAACAGTTGAATGATATAGATAAGAGGCATGGGAAATATTTGGATAGTGCTAGCTGCCCACAAATCATGCAGAACTTCTAGTTGTGCACTTCTATAATAACATCTTCTGATGTGTTTCACAAGAAGCCTGTGTTATGGGGAAACAGTAAATGAGCACAAGCACAAACTATTTCCCAGCACAGCCCGGCTAAAGTACTAAGTGCTTACTACTTTTCTTGAATTAGAAAGCTTCAAGATGGCATACAGGAATTAAGACCTGTCATCCTGGGGTGAAGTATTAGTTTTTTTTGCATATGCTACGCAACAGCAAGCTCGGAAACATCTTGTGTATCCTGACTGCTAGTTGATAAGCTCTAGGCCGAATCTACATATCATAAAGACCCCTTTCTCAACAAACAGTTCAGCTGGAGGAGAAAGATGGCAGCAGAGCACACATTTGCTCCCAAGTCTCCTTATGACACCTGACCAAGAAGGGACTTCCTGACCTGTGAGGGGAATTCCTCTGACTAAAACTGATGTTTCCATTCCATCAAGCTAACTCCCCCGTTACAGCTCAGCAGGTAAGAACTTAAGGCAGTGGAACCATGAAAAGGAGATTGGGGACAGTGTCCTCTCAGCTGTCATCCAGAGCTGGTTTGCCCTCTGAGAACACTCTCTCATGCCAGTGTTCCACGAAACGGACAGAAGGTCCCAAGATTGGCAGCAGATAAAGGGTCCCAAGAAGGATAGAGGAACAGAAGATCCCAAGTATCACTTGTAGGAGTTTCTTTCTTGGTTTGTTTTTTAGTTTCACTCTATTAATGTAGAATTCTGAAAAGAAGAATAAAAAGCCCTAAAAGGCACTTTGAAAAATTATTTTTCAGACCAGATGTATATTTCAACTTAAGGGTCCATTGCCACAATGAGCTACATCTCCCACTGGTACACCAGCCATCATTGTCATTTTCCAGCAGAGTTCCTTGAACTTTTCTATCTTTTCAGTCTTTTGTATCTCGTATTTCATCCCATTAGGTCCACAGAATCACAAAATATGCTGAGTTGAAGGGACCCATCAGAATCATCGAGTCCAAGCCCTAGCCCTATGTAGGACACCCCAAGAATAAATCACACTATGTGCCTGAAAGCATTATCCAAAACGTTTTGAACTCAGACAGTCTTGATGCTGTGACAACTTCTCTGGGGAGTCAGGATATTGAGAAATACACTCTATTCTATAAAAGAATTAGCCCTAAGTGTGTACAAAACCCAGTATTTTGCAAATCCTATTTTTACAAGGAAATTCTGACTCTCAGAGACAACAAAAGGATGATGCATCCACATTACAATCCTCAGTATTAAAAAATCCAAAATGCTCAGCCATAGTCTATCCATGAAAACACCTGAACCCTTACAAGATTGTGTTGGATTCTGCACTCCAGAATAACTTAAAACTGTCCTGATCAAGCTGATTAGATCAAGCTCATTCATGCCCAAGCCCTTATCTTAAAGCATAGAAGCCTGGTCTTCCTCCTACCAACCCCTGAAGAGGTTGAGTCCGATAGATGTCAGCATACATCTACTCCACTCATTGGGGCAGGCTGATGAAAAAAAATAACAGCACCACCTTCTTCATTTTCTTTTTCAGCACAGCTACAAGAGATATGTGTTTTACCCTGAATGTGGGATAATTGTAAGTCACTGCCTCTTTTCCTGAAGTGCTATAGGTCCTCATTTCACAGGAAAGCATCCTGAGTGGTGCCTCACCCTAAAGGGCCAAATTTTCAAAACCACTGAAATTGCACTAGTGACCAGCAAGTCACAGGTGTGGGACATGCATGAAGACGTGGAAAAAAATGAGCCTATATGGGCAGGTAACTGGGATACCCACCTGAGGGTGGTGAGTGATTTTGGTCACTAAACAAAGTATGGAAGAAATCATACAGGCAGGAACAAGAACACAGGTCTTTTCACCAGTCATGAAAAAGAAAACCCCAGCAAAATTTTATATGCTGAAAAAACTGCCAACAAGGAAAAGCATAGGCAGTAGCCAAGTAATTGTACTATTGCCTTACAGTAAGAAACAAATATGGATTTGAACAGAGGAGACAGGTAACTGAATTAATTTGTATCGGAAGCCAGCAATCCACTTGCAGTCTTGAGAATGCAGGTTTAACACCAGTGTCTGGATTCCACTTGGAGACCCAAATACCTACTCTTCACCGAAGTCCTCTTTCATGCCTAGACAATCTTTCACACAGCTGCTTTCCCTCCAAAAGAGCTGCTTTGCCCTTGACTTAAGTGGTCAACATCAGCCCAATAAGCCCATTATAATAAACTATGCTGGTACTTCCAGCATAGTTTCTGAATTCTTGTCTGCTAAAACTCCTTTGACCTTGGGGCTGTATCCCATGGATCCTGCTTTAATCCACCCCTATGTTTTTCTACAAAAAAGGTTCATATACCCACACATAACAAATACAAGCACACATATAGACAATGTTTTAAATAATTAGTAATTTTCCCTTAAGGGTAAAAATGTTCTGTAATAGCATTTCTTTTTTTTATGAAATAATGTAAACGATCTTGGTGTGGTAATATTTTGTAATATGTCTGTGTTATGAAATTAAGGCTGTAGGATTAAGATGACTTACATGCACCTGGAGATAGTGACAGATAGAGGAGACTTGGAACTGTTGAAAAGCACTTACATATGCTTGTGCTTATACAGATACACACAGATAAATACACAAAACAACATACCCATTATCAGTGTACATCCTTTTACAAAAAATTCTAAATACAATAAAGTCTTTGTAGTTTAACATTTCCCATTCTCTTCAAATGAAGACCCCTTCGTGAACCTTAAAACCCAGTATTTGTGCCTCTTTTAAAGGAGATAGATCTGCCTTCTCTTCTGCTAACACATGTAAATCTTGTTGACTTCAGCTAGGCCAAAGCAACTCAATATCCTCAACTTTGATTTTGATTCTATTCCTCAAATCAGCTTGAAGAGAAAAATGTAGAAACTTGCCAAACATTCGTGTTTGCAAAGCAAATACTACTGCCAAGAACATAATAGTTTGTTTGTTTAGTGACTTCTTTCCTTCTTTTAAGATCATCATCGGATTAAGGTGATCTGAATGACAATACTCATGCAAAAAGAAGAACATTTCATCTTCCTCTTTTCTTTAATTCCAGCAAAGTCAGTGGCTGACTGCATAACCAAAAGCTTATCTCAAAATCATCACATCATGTGGTAGTGCCTAGGGAAGTTAACCCGCAGTGGAGTTAAGTACCAGTCTGCTTGTTGCCTCAGCACAAGCATCCCAGTTAATCACATGCCTGTCGTGGCAGCATCAGGCATTTTTTCACACTTTCCATCATCCCACGAATTCGCTCATCTCAGGATTGTGGGACAGCATATCTGTGTAGGAAAGGTAGGCTTTTAATACTCGTCAAAGAGTTGGTGTGAGAAAGGAATTAATTTGTTACTGCAGGGAAAGACAACAGAAATATCAGTGTTTGGAGGATAAGGAGGATGGTAATAAGGTTCAGGATCAGTCTTAGAAGAAAACACTGAGACAATGATAATTTTGATCAAAAAGTGTCAAGCCTGTGGAAGATTAAAAGGTAGAGAAGGGTTTTCTTAGAACAAAATTTTACTAGTTCACCACTCTAAAATGAAATTAGACTGTTTCCGTGTGGTTTCCGTTTTCCCCTTAATTCACAGTCTGCCCCACTCAGTCCTAGGGTTCTCCATCGGGCCAGATCCAGGTCAGGCTACAGTGTGATTCTACAACATAAGCAAACATACAGATGTGTGTGGCACCTATTACTGCACAGTTATATATCTGAAACACAGAGCAACAAACTGACACCAGAGTGTCTATGTATATATATACCTTACCAGATACAACCATTCCTTGAAATGGTCTGTAATCTACAGCACTTCCATGATGCTAGCATGCTTTGCTGATGTAATGCATGTACAATCTATCCTTGTAGCAAGCAGCATCAGGCTTCTGTGGGTAGGATAGCACACAGCACTATACACTCAGTGCTGGGCTGTGTGAGATGGATCTGAAAGCTGAAGCCATAGGTCAGGGCAGAGTTCAGGGTCTCCAGATAGCACCTACACAGGAGGTAGGGTGTACTCTTCAGTGCACTACAACAGAATGTGTATCAGAGGCTCTTCTCCCACTTTTCCTTTACATGACAGCCTGCATGCTCTAAGCTTCTTTCTGGAAGTACTTCAGTAAATTTGGTTTCTAGCCCAAGGGATTCCACACTGCAGTGCCACAGCTACCAACATTACTGATAATATACCTACAGAGAGAGCTTTTTGAACTCAACATTGCAAGTTCAGGGGCTGTAGGAGTTGGCCCAGCTGCAACTCAAAGTGAGCTAGATCTTACCTCAAAAGAATCAAGTGCTAGCTTCAATCCCTGGGAATCATTTGTTAAGTTAGGGTGAGCCCAGAACCCCTCCCATAAGCCTTTGAGGCTATTATGTTAACTAATACAAGTTCTGTTCCCCTATTGGTTACTTGTCCTCCCTATATGGTTATGTTTCTAGAAGTTCCACCCCAAGTGTATATATTGTTGCTTCTCCCTTGTTACTGGTCTTTCAAGTCAGCCTCTACTGAGTGTCTTTGGAGCCAGCACCAACCCCGTCTTTGGAATCAACCCCAACCCGGCATTCGGTTTTCTGGGCACTGTCCTTATGCTTTTCTTTTTGCAATTAAAATATTTTAGTTTTGGACTGCTACATCATTCCTGCTCCTTTGTTTTGCACCACCCTTCCCCAGAAGTCAGGGAACTGAGAGGCTTGTTGCAGCCACCCTCACTGTGACAAGGGGCCTTGAAGAAAGGTCTGCTATGGAGCATATACTGAACTCTGACAAGAAGCACCACACTGCTTACTGTAAGCATGTAACTTCTGTGTGAATGAGGACCAAACTATGGAGCCTCCTTAGGAGTCAATGGAAAGAAATTGATGCTGCCAGCAGGGATGACACACGATTACTTCTATCTGAGCACCTCCAGATAGGAAGTCAGCACTCCCTTAATTAGTAAGATAAAGTATTGATCTGGGGAATTATTGATATTGCCAATCTCCAAAAGAGAATAAGAATTCTTAATACTTCACAGGATTTGACTCTAAGGAGCTGTACCTCAGATACAAATGCTGCCAGTCAAAATATTTTGCATTAAGATCACTAAAATGAAATACCTACCTTAGAGATCTGGCTTTGGTTTTCTGCATACGTCCTTTTAGAATACATTCATGTGATATAGAGATAACAGCTACCATCTACCTGAACCTTTATATTTTGTCCTCATGGCAAGAGTTATGCCAAAATCATATAATATTGAAAATACTTTTGAAAATACTGTTCAGTCTCTTGTTATGTCAATCACCTGTAGGTGCACAGGGAATCCAAAAGTCTTATTCCTTTCCCATTCAGTAACTTTGTCAAACCACACTTTTAATACAAGAAATGTATTGAATTAAAAGGAAAACATAAGAGCCCAATTTGACTCAGATGCATTACCAGTGGTTTTTTTTTCCCTGCATGAATAACTGTCACTCTCATTTTCATTTTGGTAATTACAGAAAATGGGCTGATTTTTAATGTCTGTTCCAGCAGAGCTGAAGATGTAGATTTCAGACTGATTCAGACTTTAAAGTCTAATTCATGCAGTTGATCCACAATATTAACTGGAGTGTAGGTTTCATCAATTTCATACAGTGTCTTTTATGTCTTTTACAACAGATGGTAATCTTTTGATATGTAAAGCATTAAATGGACTCTGTTACAAAACCACTTTAAATACTTTCTTTAAAAAAAAAAAAACAAAACCACCAACCAACCAAACCAAAACCCACCAGAAAACTACAAAAATTGCTCCCCCCACAGTGCTCAGATACTTTAACCCAAAGAAATTGCTGACAGATTTGTTTTCAGCACAGCAGAGTAAAGAGCTGACAACGTATTTTTTTTTTTTTTTGCTGGATATGGTAACTTAGGTCTATTTTTAGGGCTTCTTTTCTTTTTTTAAAGTACACCAAAATAGCAGTGGGTTTAAAAATCACCATCTGCTTCTAGAAATTAAGAAATTCTCTGAAGAATAGATAATAGGCATAAAAAGCCTACTCTAAACTCTCAGGTCTTTCACAGCAAGATTGAAAGTCACATGTTACTTGTAAACATTACTTATTTCATCAAACAATACTGCAGGTCACAACATCCCTGTAAGTGTTCAATATACCTATTTATCAGTTATCACCAGCATAAACTGTTTACATTCTAGTCATGACTGACTGACTAACTAGTGTTATTGCTATTGCTTTTATGACTTAGAAAAAAGCTACTGATATTTACAGCATAGTAAAGACTATCCCCATTTCTTTCTTTAACTTTGATTTAGTTAAGGTGGGAAAGATTCTAATTTGTAGGGACTTGTTTTGTTTTGGTTTCTTTTTAATGCCCATTAGAGCTATTCTACAATTAGTATGTTAGAATTATTTGCAAATGTGTGTCAAGAAATCTGAGCTTGTTTGCATCCAGCTAGTTTGGATCCTGCTAACAATGAATCACTATGCCAGTTCAAGATGGCTCAGGACGTGGACACTTGCTTGCTGGCTGGAGCCTGTCAGCAGTTTCCCCATTCTCAGCATTTGTGCCTCTGACAGCTCAGATGACTGACTGCTCAACAAGACTAAACCTGGCCCCTATCTCCTGTGCTCTACCCATGCATCAATAGCCTTAGAAAATAACATGGCACCATTGCTATCAGTCAGTCCTCATCCTTGTACCTTTTGAACCTTATACAGTGTAAACTGAAAAAGGTGGAAAAAGAGGATTCATTAGTTTTCCATGAAAAGTGGTTTGATGAAAGAAAAAAGGCTCACGCTAAAGTTCCTGTCCAAGTTCCTTTCTGAATTAAAACTCCCGCAACTTGGTAAAAACACTTTCTGTGAGGGCTCCAGACACAAACAGCACATATCCAAGGTTAGATGGCATGTATCCCCTCTCCTCAGCAAGGAATATTGGGGAAGTGGGAGCAGGGATTACATGAAAGAACAATCAGAAGGTTGCAAAGGACAAAGAGGAAGCTGGAAAACCAGTTTCACTAGTATGTGTGCTGGAGGGATGGTGTTCCCTAGTTCTGTGATTTCAGTAAAGATGATACATTTCCAATTGCAGTAATTTCAGTTTAAAACATTGCCATGTTTTGAATCACAGAAGAGTGTTTATCTTTTAAGTATCATTTTCAAGAAAGGTAGTTTGGTTTGTTTTTTTTCCCCATTATATCCCGCTAAAAAAAAACAATGTCTTTTTCAGAGAATAAATTTTCTAAAAGAGAATATGAGATAAGACACTGCAAGATACTTTAGATTACACACAGGATGAGTAATAAACAAACAAGTTTGCAAAATGAAGATATTTTGGAAGTAGTAGTAGTTAACAAGTACCACTTTTTAACAGGTTTGTCTTATTGTAATTATTTAAAATCAAAGTTTACAACATCAACAGTTCTAAAAAGGATGTCCATTATTCATATTTATACCTGGTGGATTCGAATTTTTGTGAAATTAGTTGTCTAACATTTAGAAGGCCTGCTAGTGACCACTGTAGCAACAGTATTTAGGCTAACATTTTGACAAAAAAGAGCAGAAAAATAACGGAGAAACATATGCTTTGTTGGTATATCCTGCTTTGGCAGAGACAGTACTTCTTCAAACTAACATGCAAGAATCATCTATTTCTAGTAAAAAAATTAAGAAGTATTTTATTTGTGATGGAAATTTGTTCTTATTTTTTTTCTGAGTCAGTAGTTAGTAACTAAATAAAGGAACTTTTCCAAGAAAGGGAAGAAAAAAGTAATTAAAGCAAGCAGTGGGTTCCTTGGATAATTTCAAAGGGGACCCTCTCTACTGAAGAACAGTTGCAGAAAAAAAAGAACAGATTATGAATAGCCAAGATTCCTAGTGATCTCACTGGGAATTACACATTTATTTGGAAAGCACTAAAGGAATAAGATTACAGAAGCAAGACCTGATCCAAATTCCATTATGTAAATGGAAAAAGAAAATTTTGTTGTCTTAAAAGGAAATTGAATTGAGCCTTTAGTTCCCAGTTAAAGAGATACAAGTAAATGTTGAGAATTGCAGGGGAAGTGATAAAGGAGCGATGCCATTTTGGGCTGGGTTAGTTTTTTTCATATTAAATACTTATTTATGTTGCAATTTACTCAAGATTTATCATCATAAGACTCTTCCTCCTACTAAGTACATCTATATAAAGTGCCATTCAGATATAATGGAAATGGGGCATACCATCGATTCTAAATGTTTCATTAGAGTCTATGGGTGAGCAAAGAAAGTTATTTAACCTGCATAGGATCCATTGTTTACTCCTGACAATTTAATCCTTTATTCAATAGCATACAGTTATTGCTGGTCCTAATGGTATTACCTGGTTTCAAACAAACACTTCACAGATTCCTCTTTCTTTTACAGTTGGGACACATTTGTGATTTGTTCAATTCCACTAAAGTTGCTTTTGTTAGTGCATGGAATCACCTAAATATGTGCCAAGGCTGCAAGATGATCTCACAAACAGGTTCTCCCATCACTGCTAAGTAACACTTGGCCAACTGGCTTTGTACTCTGCACACACATCCTAGAATCTGAACCCAGTACCAGGATAAAGAATTAACCTTTTGTGCTGCAAGGCTCTCAAAACTCTTGCCTTTGCTGGACCCAGAATAAGTTCAAGGCACTCAGAAACTGAGTCTGAAACTGATTGTTCTAGCAGAGTATCACGGGCATGAGACTTTTGTTTCTTCTCTGAAGTTATAGGTACACATAGGGGAGTACAAATAATGTGAACTTCAAGAGACAAACGGATCCATTTTGATCTATTTTTCTTTAAAATTAATAAATTCAGGCCATGTATAAACTATCCAGTCATATCCTGTAAAAGTTTAAACAGTGAAACCACAAGGGAAAATAAACTAACATCTCTTCCCTTTTTATCTTAAAAGTGTCTGAAATGAATTGGTTGCTAATGAAACCTGATATAATTGTGACAGTGTTTTGAAACCCTTAGTGGAGTTCATCTGAAACCTCAGCTTAACAAGTGGCCTCTTATCTGCGTACTATTCCAGGAAGAAATTCATGGCATTTCGTCATCACAGCTGAAAGAGTAGCTGGCTCTGCACGTAGGCTAGGCGAGAATAAGAGCCCTCAGCTACAACGAGGGCATGCTGGTAGCTAATCCTTAGTCAGAGGCCATTTCCTTTAGCCTTTGCTACTACTTGCAGGAATAGGAATGCAGGAAAAGGCAAAAACTAAAGTGAACATACTGAAGGTCAGTGTTTACCTTCTGTACTTTCTCTCAATGAAGATTAATTCTGAAGACATGGCACATATGCATAAATGTGGTGACATCCTAAACCACCCCCCTATTAAAAGGACTTCAAGTAGCTTTATTTAATGTGTCAGTTCATGAGCAGAATTACTTAAAGAAGAGAGAATCATAAAAAAGCAGATGTCTCTTTTTTTTTAGTCTGACATTTAAAGGCAAATTAGTAAGTGGGAGTTTAATATAGATATTTCCTTGTGAACACTGATCTTGAATTTCCAAGCAGGCAAAACGACTTTCTCCTTAATAAAGCTGTTGAAACATAGATAACTTGTAGCAATTACTTCAAAAGCAAGGATGAATCTTCATATGTGAGGGAATATGGTAAGGAACATTTCTTTTTATAGGCTTTTCCTCTTCTGTACATCCTGAAGATGATAATAAGTGTGATGTACTGTCATGATGCTTTTTAACATAGGAATCTGCATAATTTGAACATGGAATGATTAATCAATAGAAAATGAAAATGTTAAATATGAATGTGTATCAATATTCAGACTGTAAGTTTGCAAGACACTTCATTTAGGACCACATTTTGTTTTCTTACTCTGCCTGCAGAAATATCGGCAATTATTGTGAATTTAATGAGCTATCACTATGCTGATTTAAGCATACAACTGTGTGTACTGTACTACTGAACACACTGGACTGAGTCATTTTACATACATGCAGTTGCTGGTCTAAATAAGGGCTAGATTCGACTTGTTCTGTTTAACTCACTGGCTGAACTGAAAATAGTTGGCACAGATTTTTCTCAGGAAATTCAAACTTACACAAGCAGAGGAAAAACATTGCAAATGAGATGCTGCTGTGTGCAAAAATTCATCTTGGGCAGAACTTTAAACCCCAGAAATAAATCTTGTTTTCAGTTCTCACAAATAGGCTTTTCTATTCAACTCTGAAGGTTTAAAGCAGTTGTTAATCAAATACTGTACACAGTACTAAGCAGGAAAGTGTTCAGTTATTTCTGAAACACGTTATTTTGAGGCTGTGTTTGAATCTTCCATATTTATGCGATGAGAGTTATGTCACAAAGTTAATCATTCCCAGGATGCTAGCATTCGGGGTAATGAAAAACTTCTTGTGCAAGCAGTCATTAATCAGTGAGTCAAACATTGCATAATGCTTTCTGAAGCATGTGTTATGTGATCAGAGTACAAGGCTGCATAATACAGCAAAGTGTTTATGCCATATGCTGACCTTTTCTAAAGCAGAAATGGAGCCATGTGATGTGCCGCTCCTGCCAGCATTTGCTTATTGCCAATAATTAAGTTTGATGATATGAAGAAACACAAACTTGTATTGCTTTAGAGTTCTAAAATTAAGAAGCTTTGAAGTTTTTGGCACTGTAAAGCACAAAGATAGCCAACTTGGCTTGGATACACTACCGTTGTCCATTATAGGCACCGCCCATCAAAACTGGAATCAAGTGCCCTGCTCAAGTGGTTACTGGCATTTGTGTAAAGGAAAACATGTGCATCGTTACAGGACTGCTGTATTAACCAGAAGAGCATAAAGGTCATAGGAGCAAAGCAGCCAAAAGCATGCTTGGTACCTCAAATCTCAAAACATCATTATTACATTTGATGTTGTTGTGCAATAGTGCTAGTAAGCAGCTATTACTTAATCTCCTACCAGTATTACACAAAACCATACTTGCAAAATACTTCAGATAAATATGCTGTAATTATACGAAATATAAAAACATGTATAGGGCAAAACGTTTTTGTAACTCTAAACACCAACCTGTGGGGATGTGGTTTGAGTGAACTATTTTAAAAATTGAATTGATTCTTTAAAAGCTTCTAGGAATAACCTTAAAACTATGTGCTGGAAGAACAGTGGACACATGGACGTGTATACTATGCGCCACACACACACACACACACACAACACACACACATACACACAGAGTGTGATCAAAAGCTCTGTATACAGCTACTTTGTGTCTGTTGGTAGAATCGGGCTACTGAGCTGGAATAAGCAGCTTCATACAACTTTTTAGCATAGCCGACTGTAGCTGTGCCACTATGGCTCTAACATCACTTCTCCTCTCACTTGCCCATGTTTCCTTCTCTCTGATGATTGTCTTTCCTACTTTGGACAGATGATACAGACAGGGGTAGTCAGTATCTGTGAATTTTATCACCTGTTAACAGCAACTCAGTTCCATCATGTGACCTGTGATAATGGTACCAAAGTCTGAAAAGTGATTTCTTTTGCTTACACTAAGGAAGTATTTTCAAGCTTAACTAAGAACCCTAAAGAGTAAAGCAGACTAGAAGCACAATCACAAAACTAAGGTATCTCTATACAGAAACAAAGGTGCCCTAGTCCAAAATTTAGATTCTCAAAATTCCTGTTGAGATTTTGTATCAGGAAGTGATGATATTAGGCAACTGCACTTAGAAAATGCTGTACCCAGGGCCTTTTGGGATTAATTAATTAAATCTTAAACATTTAAGGAGTCTGAGTCATTAAGGATCTTCATGTTTAGCAGGTAGGAGTCTGTATAAAGAAGATACTGGGGACAAGAGGAAAGTGATCAGGTCTCCCATCCTTGCTACAGCATCTATTATAAAACCAGTATGATACTTGCTGCATGAGGAAACTCCAAGACAGGCCTTACCCCTATAAATTATCTCTACCTCCCAATAAATTAACTTGTATAATAAGTAATTAAAGCAGAGGAATTTCATCATGTGTAACTTCAAAGAATCCAGTGAACAGGTCACTACTGTAGGCAAGTTTGGCTCAGGTCAATTAAGTGAAAGGAGAGAGAAGAAACTGAGTTTCTTTGGTATTTCATGATTCTTTTAACTACTGAGCAGTTATACAGACAGAAGGGCCATAGCATATGCTCTTCACTTTTTCAAACAAGGACTGATGTCAGGTAAGATTTGTAAAATCCAAAATGGAGACAGGTTATTTCATTTCACCCGAAGTGGAAAAAGCCCATGTCCATGTGTTCCTTTATGAACTAGTAACTTAGTTAGAATCCTTCTTTTTATATTGTTTTGTTTTTGGTTTTGTTTTTTTTTTTTTTTTTGTTTGTTTGTTTTGTTTTGTTTTGTTTTGTTTTTGTGGCTCCTGCCTCCTTTCATATGTTATACGGACACTCTAGGAATCATGTTTGGAGGTTACAATCTCTATTAGTCTCTTGGGTACAGAACTCAGGTGGTGCAACCAACTGATACAGAATTATCTACTTTGTGGTACTGCTCATGAAGATACTAGAAATGACTGTGTTGAAAGTAACTGTGACCTAAGCAGCCTGAACCCATCCCACAAAACGTCTTTCACATACACTCTTCCAAGACCCACTGCTTCTTAAAAGCACGTTCCTCGGCTCTCTTCTCCCTTCACTTCTACTCAGATGGAGTGGCCAAAAGATGATAACTACAGGACAACACAAACCATTCACCCTGAGAAGTCACTTGCTGGGGATACTCACATGCATTTACAAAAATACTTCAGCTTTGAAGACAACAGTCCCAGCAGTAAAGACTTATTGCACAAAAGATGGAGAGTCAAACCCTTTTCACGCAAGCCTAGAGATATATTATTAACATTTATATGTCATGAAAACACAACCTTCACAACTCTATCTCCACAATTATATTTTTTAACTTTGTCTGTCTAAGCTGCATGGAAAAGACACATTTTAAAAAAATTTGTACGACTGGCATCAGAATTTTTAACATACTAAAAAGAATTGAGCCAAAGATGATATCATAAAATCCCTTATGCTTGAGGGAAAATGTTAAATCAATTAGCAGTTGCCAGAATAAAGAAGTAACAATTTGATGTATAAGTTCCCCACAAAAATAACAAACTTTCCATGTTCTTCTGAAAGTGGTTATATTATGCAACAAGAAAACTTCACCATATTCTCAGCTCTTTAATGTTACAAAAGCTTTACTAGCATACACTTCAGAAATTATAATCAAAGGATAGTACTCACTAGCCAGAACTTTGAAGAATTTATAAACGTACATGTACAGACTATGCCTTAGAGGGTTAATGTGCTATTTTGAACTCAAGTATTGCAAATAGGAGGTAGCTTTGACACAGAATGTTCACACCCTCTGTAATAAATTCTTTAAACATACTTCATATTTCTTCCCATGTGAATGAGTGTCCTTGGAAGAATTATCTACCAGATAAAAGCTGAAGATGAAATCTAAGTCTAGACTTATTTAAAGGGGGTAGACACTGATCTTATAATCTGTGACAGTGGCTGATTAATGAGGTGCTCATGATTGCTGCAGGCCTCTCCAAACTGCAGGAGCAAACGATATTATAGGACTGGGAGGAATGTGCTATCTGGACGCCACACCTTTGTTGAAACTTAAGAACTCACTTTGACTCCTACTACATTTTTTCTAGCCTTAAACTACCATATGTACACAACCAGATACACGGTAACACATGTGCATGCCCTCACTACTTGCCTGCTGCTTCTGCAGCAGAATTTCTGTGTTACAGAACACATAGTAAGTAGGCCCACTTGTAGCAGTCATGTAGCTGTGTGGGGTCTACTGCTCTGCTGGTTGTGCTCTTGCACAAACAACTTCAAAACTTCCTGAGGCAGAATAGTAATATCACATCCCGAGGGATTGATTTGGTCTTGCCTGACAGTCCGGATAATTTCATTTACATGTACACACATACACACGCACATACATATACACATGCATGCATATGACATGCCAGTATACACACACATATATTATAAAGCATAATGAACATATTGTGCAAGCACAGCACATTTTGCATAACTACTGAAACTTCTATTCAACTCTGTTACAAGGCTGAAACAGAGCATGATTTAAATCTATAATTAAAGAGGCATATTACCTAATCTTTAGTGATAACACAGTAATTTCTAAAAACATCTTTCAAACAGCTTTCAAGAAATTTTTTTAAATTCTACTAACTTTGCTTATAAAATACCAATGTTCTTAAAGTGAAAACAACCTATATAAATATTTAAAAGTGTTCCCTGCACATTCATGTCTGAGACTTAGAGGAAAGAAAAACCAACAGGAAAAAAAGGCACAAGTATAAAATAAAGTCATTGTAATCCCACAAAGTAGACAGAAAAATTTTATTACCTTTAGCTGAAAACAATTCTTTTGGTTTATCTGCTTGACATTTTTATTTTTCTCATTTTTGGAGATAGTTCTCTTTCTAAAAGTGCACAGAAAAAGAACATCTTAATCACATCTTTATGAACTTTATCACACCTCAAGTACACAGACTGCATCAGCTTCAGTAGACAATGAAGCCCTATAGCTTTTCAGCAATGCCATTAGGTTCAAGAACAAGGCTAAAATTCCACAAATGAGATATGAAAGCACATCTTGTTGAATACATACCACTCAAATGAACAACGATTATTTTTTTAGTACATTTTTAAAAACTGTAAATTAGTCCCCCTCTTATCTCAGCAGACATCTTTTCAGGGATTTTCTTGCATGTAAAAGGTATAAGGCTATGCAGTGATAAACTAAGATTTCAACTAGTCTTTTCGCTTTGCATCCATGAGTTTGGTTTGGTATGCCAAGTGACACTAGAGTCAAAACTCCTTTACTTCACTCCCTGAGTCTCCCAAAAGCAGATTCCAAGAAGCATGATATTCTGCTCTCTCCAATGGTGATCTCTTCAACAAATGTGATGATGATTAAATGCATCAAAGACTTATGACTGAGTAAGATACGAAGCAGTTGAGAGTGATCCTAATGTTTACTATACTAAATACAGCTGGTTAAAAGCAGTTCTAGAAAAGCACTGACATGAACTTTGATGTAGGACTATGACTAATTTCACATAGACTGACAGAATTTCAACAATAACTGGATACCAATGACTGCAAATGTCATAAAAGGTTCCATAAAAAACACCTCCAAAAGCACTTAAATGTGTCATTACATGATCTTAGAGTAAATAAAACACACCACTTTTCCATTACAGGTGAGCTACTCAAAAACGTTGAACTGACTACAGCCATGCAGATAATCATGAAATCCTTATACAGAAATTTAGCAAAACTACTACGAAAGTGAGTTACTTCAGTAATGTTGAAAATATAAACAATTTGCTACATTAAAGGCTAAAATTACACGTGTTATATAAAGTCACACATTAATTTCTGAATGAAACTGAGAATTTCTAGAAAATTCAGTAAGTTGAACTTACATATGATAATAACTAATAATGGATAATGAACCTACCTGTGTTATAACTTTTCAATATCCAACTCAGTGAAGTGCAGAAGAACTCACTATCCACTTGAGCTCAGCAGGAGCAGGAGAAAAAGCTGCTTATGTCTAGGGAACATGACACAATCTTTCAAAAAACCAGAAGAGTCCAGGGCTCACTCATCCATGAGGTATTGTGGAGAAAAGAATGCCTTTACCAGGAACTGAAAGACTTGAGCCTAAGTTCTTGAAGGAGGACTTGCCAGATCATACCTTTCATAAGGAAAAGTCAGCCTTTATATGAGCATATTTGTTACAAATAACCCTCTCATGGAAGCAGAGTTCGAATACTACTATTAATTATGAACATCATAACATGTCACTTAATAAATAAGACAGTGAATTACTAACGCATCTTTTGCTAAAATACTGTTCCTCCAGAACTACTTCAACATCATTCCAAAATACCTTTAAAAACTGTCCTACTTATACTCACTTTGTAATAATATTCAAACTGTTGACTTCAAAGAAGGAACTCAAATTGCTATGATATGACAATATCTTCTCCTAAGAAAAGGACCGCAGAGACCACTGTGACAGCAAAATTATTTTCTGAGATCAAAACTACTAGTTAAAGGCATGAATCTACACAGTCATATGCCACAGTATTTAAAGTTATTAGATGTTTTAAATAGACATTCACAGAAGCTACTTAATCAGTGCTTGGTAGAAACAGAGGCAGCTCAATAACCAGACTGTATATCAAAGTTATGCAACAGAAACCCATCAGCATATGCTTAATATTTTTTTTCCTATTAACATAATTATTTTGTAGTCAGTAAAAATGAAAATGACATGTTAGCATTTCAAAAACACGAGAAAATGACCCTCTAGGCTTTATATAACTATCAAAACAAGTACCAGTACTTTATTTGCAAATTATTGTGCAAGAAATGATAGAGTCAGCAAGTTTACCAGTCAACAAAGTGTGAGCTCCACCAGTTATAATCAATTTACATGTAATGATATGTCTAAATATGAATTTAAATGAGTTCTTGTCATTTCATGTTGATGAGATGCTTTATCATCATAGATATGGACAGTGACCATAGCTAATGTTGCAGAAATAGCAAAGCATGCACAAGTTTCATGAACCAATGGTAACCCAGCACAAATAAATTTGTTTGCATATAAAAAGACAGCCTTGGACTGCTAAACCATTTTTATTTTCCAGTCAAATTAACAAAAATACTTTCTAAGAGGTTATTTCCAGACATTTGCTGTACATGCTGTGTCCACTGCAAATACATAGTACGAATCACAAGTTTTCTTACCTTGAAACATATTGCATTTCTCTTGCAATGTATGAAAAAAACTCTGAGGCCACCACAAAATAAAGAACCTTTCAACATCATCCCTGCTGTATATAAATATACATTCATAAAACTTGCAAAAGGAATATTCTGGAGATTAAGATAATTCTAGGTTCTATTACAGCACATTGGTCATATCCCCACACAACCATCTTTAACACAATCATCAAAAATTTAAAATAACTGGGGCAAGCGAAATAAAGTTCCATTACAGTGCTGATCAGATGATGTGTCAGAAAAATGCAAATCAAAGACAGGTTTAACATACAAGAATGTGTAATTAAAAGCTGGCCTTGAAAATGTCTTCATTTAATACATTTAAATGAATATAATGGCAACAACTTTATCAAAAGGACACCATTAAGTGCTAAAGTGAATTTCATTTTGCTTAGGATAAAGTAAGATAAACAAAGCCTAACATTATCTAAATGATAATCCTTTTCATTTCCCTTAGCTTTATTAATAATATAGATATTCCGATAGACTACTCAAATATAATTTTTACTGATATACAGAATCATTTAAATGCATATTTGGTACAATTTCTTATTTTTGGTGTTCAGTAGTTGCTTTTGTTTTAATAAAATGATATAGCAGATTTATGCTTAACATCACAGATACATTTTGTCTATGTAAAGAATTACAGAGCTTTTTCAATTGTGGAATGATTATGTTTCATATATGTGAATTTTAAAAATGCTGCATGAACCTGTAACTTTGCCAATACACAGATCAACCATCAGAAACTGTAATGAGCATGAGCTGACACACATTTCTACCTTGGCTTCGTACAAGTATGGACACATTCAAAATGTAACATCTATATGATTTGCTGTTACTTTGGTGATTGTGATATTCCAGGTGCAGATGCAAAGTGCACCTTAATGGTCCTCATAGAAGTACTTTTATCCCCCTGTATTTTAAAGGCATCAGATTCTTTTATTCTCCCTTGTAGCGAGGAGTTCTCTTCTCCTTAAATGCAAGAAGGCCTTCAATTCTATCCTTTGTTGGGATAGTCTGCAATGAGCAGAGTAACAATTCATTATAGATACCAAGAAAAATGTTTTCATACAAATCCTAGTTCTTCAAAGCATCCAAGATGCATCAGAAAAATTAAAATACAACAGAAAAATTAAAACTATCTAGTCAGATATAGGAATGTATCAGACACTTCAAGGGTACTACAAAAGGTTGATAAACAATTTGGGTGGGAAAGTACCTTTTCTCCAGACAGATGAGTTTAAAAAATTCTCTAGAGTTTAAGGTTTGTTTGGTTTCTTGCTTTTGGTTTGTTGTTTGGGTTTTTTTGTTTTGTTTTGTTTGTTTTGTTTTGTTTTGTTGGTTTTGGGGGGTTTTTTGGCTTGTTTTTTTTGTTTGTTTGTTTGTTTGTTTGGGGGTTTTTTTTGTTTGTTTTTTTGGGGGGGGTTTTTTTGGCAGTGGTGAAGAAGCAGGGTTTGGATTCCTTGGAGTTTTTGGGTTGCGTTCATTTTGGGGTTTTGGGAGGTAGAAGAAGGTTATTAATCTGATCACCACATCTTAAATAAGCATATAATGCTGATGCTACTATTTCCACCATAAAAAACTTGTCTCAAAGTCCAAGAACAAATATCTCAAACACATCATTCCCATGTTTAACTGGCAAAGATGTTGGTCAAAAATTTTTATTGGTTAGCCCATATGCCATTAGTGGCACATGATAGTGAAGTGTCCTTTGTACTATTTTATGTTAAACCAAAACAAAGCAAAAGCAAGGCAGTCCTTGCACTGGGCATGGTAGTGTATGACTGGCTAGGAGTACGGCTGGTACTGCTTCACTATCTTCACCCTAGCAGTACTGGGACAGATTGTTACTGTCCTGAACTACACATCCGCCCTTAAATTCCTTACAAAATCAGACCAAGTAGATGGAAGTTTAAATAAAATGCCAAAAAGTTTGCAGAAGAAATCACAGAGCAATTTAGTTGAATAGTTGAATTTCTGCATGTTTCACTAATAGGCATCAACAAAGCCTGTTTTCTGTGGTTTTTTTCATGTAATATTTACATACCTGAGCATAACAAGCTTCTTCAATTGCTAAACCTGTTACTAAGTCGACCTGAGGAAAAGAATACAATGGTTTTTAAAAGAATTAAAAAAATTTATTATATATTATTTCCTAACAGCTAACATAAATATTGTGGTTTTATATGCCGCATACTACAATACTTCTGCAAAGTTCTTCTACACTACTTTAACATAGAAATGCTTCACTGATATGGGGTAAGAGTGGTTAGTATTTCTGTAACAGACCCCTGATTTGGCAGTACAACTAACATGCAATACACTCAAAAAATATCTGCTCTTTACTATGAGTCATCTGGTTAGACAAAAACCATTAGCTACCTGCACATTCATAATAATTTCATGAACTACAGGGGAAAAGATGTGCTGCATGATTATTGAAATTTTTTCCTGAAACAATGTATCTTCAAAATGTCATATAAGAACAGGATAGCATGCCACAAAATAAACACAGATTTAAGTTCAAAAGGATTTAAAACAGAAAATTAAAGAGGCCCATGTCTGTCCTTCATCATCATCATCATCATCATCACATATTTTTAATACATTTATTTTCTTTGTCAGCTGTTCTGAACAGTTGACAAGGCTGAATTTTGGACTCACTATGTCTCCATCTGTCTTAAGCAGCAGATGCTGCAGAATTCACTAGCTCTCCACTTGACCACTATGGCCATGCACCACAAGTAGTTTTTAAGGGGAGATAAGTTACAAGGTAATTTATCAAAAGAAGACATGAAATATGTGCCATGGTAGTTTTGTAACAACAACTTGGATGACCATTTGGCTTGATTTGTTTTGATACAGTAGATCTAGTCTTGGGCATCAAGACTGAACTAGAGATGATCACTCAGAGTCCATCTAACCCTATCATCCCTAATTCTATAAACACCATTATTTTGACCTTCCAATCCACTACATCTGCTAGTAAGATAACTTAGCCTGTAGCATTTTGAATGCTGAGAATTGAAATAAATCTCAAATTCCGCCATTACTTGCTATGGAAACCTAATATAGTCTTTGTGCAATGGCACCTGAGTTTGTGTCTCAGCCCACCACTTGCTGGTGGTAAGTTTTGCTGAACACACTGGTTGCTTTTGTGACTTTTAAGAAAAAAGAACAAATTAATCTTCTTGGATTCAGATGCTGCACATGGTATGATCCTCTTTCCCTTGTATAAGGTTGAGCTACAAGGTGTCCTGGTGCAGAGCCTAACTTGAACAGACCTGCTGAAGTCAGTATTAGGATATGTATACCTAAAGTAAAATGTATGTCCACATGGGATTTTAAATGAGCTTTAGAGCTAAGTCAATAGTACGTCAATGGAGTGGCAGTCAGAATCAGACATGAAATCAGGCTCCAGGTACAATTTTAACACTAACTGCTATTAAACTGTTAAAAATAAATAATATGCTAACCAGCTTTTAACTTTATTAGTTACTAAACACTGAGTGCTTCACAGACTTGACAGAGTATGATTTTGATCATTTTTCCATCCACCTGATGATGGAAAAATGATGATCGTTTTTTCAATCCACCTGAGATTTGAAACACAATTTGTTCAGAGTAGTTTATGATTCCTTCTGTTATAATTATTAGCAGAGTACACTACTCATGAGGTTACTTTCTATAACAAGCCTTGCTACAGAAATCAGCATCTCAGGAATCTGAGATCTAAAACAATTACATTTTATTCTTTATAAAGTTTTGACCAAATAGACTTCGAAAGACTACATAATGAGAAAATAAAAACAGTTCTAGAAAAAGAATTTCACCACAGCACAACTGTTGCCAACCTGACCTCTGGCCTATTCTCATGGGAAGTACCAATCCTTACCTCCATTCCCTGATTGATAGCCAGTTTTGCAACTCTCATTGCTACTGGTCCCTAAAATGAGAGATGAAGTTTATTTACATGTCATCAAAACCTGTAAGATTTGTAACTGAAGAGTCTGCACATCAATATTCTCATATTAGGACCTTCCAGACTTTGGACTTATATTAAATTTACAGTATATATAAGTCATATATCCTAGATTTCATCACTACAGTAGACATTTGTCTCTAAACTGATAGTTTGAATACTGAGAAAAAGGTAAAAGTATACTATCTTCAAAAGGACCTAATTCTTGTGTTTGATTTACTTTTCAAAGGTGCTGAGTGTATCCACGTTTGTGAAGCTTTATCAATTTCCTTCAAAACAAAACAAAGCTCAGAATGACCACTTTAAGATACATCATTATAGGTCTTTGAAAGGTCAGTCTTATGTCCCTACTACTGCATAATGGAGACATGAAAGTTTGTAATCATGAAATAAAATTAATTGATGCAAACTTCAAACATACAATATGCTATTGCAAAGCCTGCTCTGGTAAAGTGATGACACTCTCCCATGAGCAACTGAGATCCCCAGTGAGCAGACGGATTCCCACACTAGCCTCCAATGTGCTGCAGAACTGCAAGACATCTTTGGGAATCATCTCAGTACCATGCCTTATCCATCAGCATCAGCTTCTGGATGTTCAGGCCTGATGATTTGGGAAAAGCCAAATGCTTATGAGGCAGTTAAAATATGAAGTAACCATCAATTAACTTTCCAGAACCACTGTATGTTAAAATTTTTACTGTACTTTTAATTTTTGTCTTTCTTAAGGTGTTCAAGACACAAATACCCATGATTAAGTGCCATACCTAAGCAAAAAAATTTCGCATTTCCAATGAAAAATTTTAGCTGTTACACTTGGGATCCAAAAAAGTGGTTCATTGTGGTAACTATAATAATTTATTATTATACTTGGTATAATAGAATGGTAATTCATAAAGTGGTAATTATTTTCTTTTTCTGCCTCCAATGACTTTTCTACCTAGGACCTTCTACCTCTGTTCTGAGGAGTTCAACAGCGACAAAATAATCTATTAAAATAATTGCTATACTAAAAAACAAAACTTATATAATATTTTCTTTTCTTGTTTAAAAGTTGAAAGCCAGACCACATAATGAAAACACAGACCAGATCATGGCAAGATGAGGACTGATGGAGGTTTTTTCTTCACTATGAAATAATTACCAAATAACACCATTCAATACAATAGAGAAAACTTCTGATTACTTGCTACATAACTAGCACAGCTTTTTGATACATAATTTTGTGAGAGTTCTCTTTAAAAAAGCTGCTCCTTTTTCAGTCTTACTACTTGGTAAAAACTAAAAAACAAAATAAAAATAATTTGTTATACCTGAGGTAAGAATTCTCTTGCCAGAGCTAACGCTCTTCTGTATGCAGCATCACCTGCTTCATTCTGTTCTACCACATGGCTAATCAATCCTATTGATTTTGCTTCCTCACCATCTACAATGCGTGCAGAGAAGATTAGTTCTTTTGCCAATGACACTCCAATTGTGCGAGGTAATCTTTGTGTCCCCCCTAGAGTTTGTAAAAAGAGAAAATGCAGCTATTAGTTTCCCATGTATCTATGGCGCAAATGTAGATGCCTTGCTCATTTTAAGTATTTTCATTTTAAATTCCATAAACAATTACATAAACATACAGAAATTCAATTACAACAAAGGCATTATTAAGTACCTTCTTCAGTTTTTCAGACTACATCTAAATTGAAATCAATTGCCCTGTTTCTTAGAAAGACATATAAATATACTGAAAAGAGTTACTATTAATAGAGATTCCGTTCTATTAGAGAGGTTACCTCACCCATATCAGCCAAAAACTGAACAAAAACTACTTGACAGTGATTAAAACATCCAAATCCTCTGTTTCTTTTTAACATTACATAATTTTATTATAAAAATCACCACTTGCAAAGAACTGTACTTAAAAAGAAGAAAAAACCTTAACAAGCCAGTTCTAAAATTTGCACCTTAGGGACAATACTTACATGTAAACTAAACTAAAACCACTACTAGACAAGGTTTCTAAAAAGCCATGGTTTTGCCTCATCTTACTCCTGTTTTATTGCTGCAACCTTAAAGTGTGATTATAAAAACTAGGGAAGAACAATGACAGAGCAGTGGAGAAAGGCATCTAACTTTATAACAGTTATCTGGTTTTAGCACATTAGAAACTTCTTTGACTTATGAGCATTTCCAGAAGGTCAGTAAGCAGTAACTACATTAACCAGACATGAAGATTCCTTAGCTGGAACAGCAATTAACTTTTGAGAACTAATAATGAGAATGAGGGAATAATAGTTAACAAAACAGAAGATGTAGATTCAAATCACTGAAGTACACATTTATGAATTAAAACAGTGGAAATGGCCTTTATCCAGGAGAAAGGATTTTGAAAATCACAAGGTCTACCATTTTGACATGGATCTGAAACAAACACTCAATTTATACACAGTCTGTAAGCAAAAATTTCTTTCCAAGTAGTTATTTCTGCAAGAGCATGCTAGTGCATTCAAATGTAAATATATGTATATATGCAAGAGGAAAATTTATAGGAGTTGTTCAAAGTGAGGTGATATAACTGTGCTAATGTGTGCTCAACTAACAAAATATATTAATTTCTACTACATAATGTGGACGAAGCCACCAGTGTTTAATTCAAGCCATTCAGTTTTCTTACTGATGCTTCCTGAAAATACTTTATGAGATAAATAAACTGACTGGAAACAAACAAAAGATTTTTGTGATTTAGTGATTCAGCTTTCAACTACTATTTTTTCAACTACTGAAACACACAGCTTCAGTACTACTGTATTCCTTTCCATAAAAACAGATTTGCATTTGAACACCTTATATAATACAAAACTGTAGACGGTTTGGAGGATTTCTGACTTATGCCTTTCTAGAATATTAGAAGATGATGGCCTATAACAAAAAGTGAGATACGTTTTCCAGGCAAAAACTCAAGAAATGGAAAAAAAAAAATTACAACAATTAAAATGAAATTTGTAGAACAAAAGCATTAGCAAATACAAATAATGCAATATTCTCTATGATCCTGCAGTGCTTGAGGAGATTTTAGAAGTCTGTCCTAATGGTCAAGGGCAACAGCAATTCAATAAATTCTACTAATTTCTAAAGCTAATTCCATGACAGTGTTAGGGGTAAAATTTTATTACCAGAACAATTTAGAAGCATTTTTAAGAAAGGGGGAAGGGATGCACATACACTAAAGTAACCCCACACTGGACCCCAAAGAACACACTCAAGCATAAGCCTTCCCTTCATCCTTGGCTTGCCTCACTGGTGACATTCGTGGAGAATGACTAAAGCTGTATCTATCAAATTTATACCAGGCCTACATGCCAAAAAAATGTGAGCTGTGTTTTCAAGAAACTCACTGCATCTGATACTGAGCCGTATCAGCCCCACCCCCACCAAACATTTATTGTTTTTTTTTTATTTAAATATTGAATGTCTTTTAATTTCTCACCCAAATAAGCTGCCACACTAATCAACATTTATTTTTATACACATTTTAAGCACACACACATTGGAACATAGCAAATGTCTCCCTTATTCTCCTTAAGAATATTTCAGTCACAGATTATTCCTTTCACTGCCGCCATGGAATCTAGAAAAGCATCCAGTTTGGCTTTTGATTAAAGAAAACTATTTGTCCAAATCATAAGACCTGAAACCATATGAGCTTGAATTTACAGACTCTACATCTTCTGCTTCTTTCTTGCACGTATTCCTAGTACTTTTCTCTACTTAATTATCTTCCCCTTCCTTTACTGTTTTATCTCTTCTATTACTGCTTTACCAGGAAATGCTGAAAACAAAGTTTCATTGAGCAACAATATTTCATAACTTTGACCAAACAATGGATATGTTGAAGCATGAAATAGTGTTTATAGATTAAAAAAGACTGTTCTTGCCAGTGTCTTACACAATAATGATTAAAGAGGAAAAAAAAGCAGACTATAGTTGTTTGGCTGCCTCCTACACTGAAAAGCCATTAAGCAGAGGAGCATACTCTTTGATTAATATTTACAGAACAGAAGCCAACAGTTCACTGAATCAATCATATATATTCAGTAACAGGGGTAAGAAACTTGCACACACAAAAGCTCTAAGACCAAATTAATCAAATGAAAACCATACACTAAAATATATCCAACACACCAAAGTTGCATCCATTTATGAAGAAAAGACAGAGTACGCCACAGATAGATGTACTGTTTTGGTAATACACAAAGCACACATAATGTCTGCCAACTATAATCAGAGCTAAAGGAAGTAATACCCAGTCTTCAAAGACATTACTTAACCAAGGCATTTAATCTAAATGTAGAGCAGAATTTGATGGGAGAATAGTTGTTTCATCTTCACAAATTTAATGACATGTTATTTCAAGGACTAGTGAACTGGTATTACTCATTGTGCTGATAAAAGTATTTAACATACAGTTGCAATGTAAATGTGTTCTTACCTGAAATGGTATAGAGTCAATGTTATAATAATTGTAAACAGCATTTTTAGATACACTAATTCATATTTAAAGTTTGTTCACTGTGAAAAGACACAGTAAACAAAAGACTGCTAATTTCTGGTTCAAAAACTGTTAAACAGTATTTTTTTTAATTTAAAAAATAGTTGATTTTGTATGAATATTTATTTACTGTGAGTAATTCATCAATTACAAAATATGTACACAACTGGTTTGAATTAAGGGAATTACGTGATAAATGCCCAAGAGTATATCCAACAAGATGAAGCAACTAGCTTACTGGAAATAGATTCATCATTCTGGCAGAGAATATCTACAGTCAGTAGTTTCTCATAGCTGACAGCACTGTCAAAACATATTGGAAAAAATTGTGTTCTGATTAAAAAAAAAAAAAATCAAAAATTTAATTCAGTAATAATCCTGTTTATTAAATCAAGTAAAACTCAGTGTTCGTCCTGTCCCTATCTTGTCCTGTCCTGTCCCTGTTCCATCCTACCCTACCCTACCCTACCTACCCTACCCTACCCTACCCTACCTACCTACCCTACCCTACCCTACCCTACCCCTACCCTATCCCACCCTACCCTAACCTAACCTACCCTTTCGTTTGATTCACAGTGGATTAATTTAACTGACAGGTTTCAGCTTCTTCCTTCTTTAAAGAGTACTGTGCACATTCTATATTTTATTAATAATCAGCGGTGAAACCAAAGCCAGTCATCCACAATCCTTGTAATTAGAAGTAAAATGTATCCTTGCGATTTTTTTTGCAGAAATCTCATTTGACTTTTTGTTTCAGAATGGCTGCTAGAACAGGGCCATGGATCATTAGAAGAATTGTACAAGCAATCTCATTTTTAGAAAATTTAGAAATAGCAAACTGCAGAGCTATGCTGATAGTAGAGTAAGAACGCTGTACTCTTAGAGCAAGGACACTGTACCCTTGGCAAGAAGGCGTTAACTATAACCTTGATAGTTTTAATTAACAAGAAGCTGCAGTTGTGAGAATAAGGAGGAACTCTGATCCTCAAGACAGCACAGAAGTATGTTTAACTTTTTGCTTTTAGCCAATCGCTTTGTGACAGGTATGCATGCTTGCTGAACAGTGTATAAAAGAAACTGAGCTTTCTGAATAAACTGAAGCTTGCTTTATCAATCATATTGATTGTCAGCTTGCCTTCCCTTGCCATCGCTGTGGTGCCCGAACAGGGACCCCCCATCCTTGTTCTCACTGGACGGTGAGAGAGACTGGAGAAGCACCAGTAGCAGCAACTGAGGAGCAGAAGAGGAGCGAATGCTGGCATCCGCTTACTCCGTGCTGAACCAACCTTAAAAAAGGGGTTCGCCATCCGATGCAGAAGGGCTAACCAGGAAAAGGCTGCACCAATTCTGTCAACGGGGAAAGTAACAGGTATGGATACAGAGGTAGCCCTTGAGTTGTTACTACGCTTTTTAGAAAAGCAGGGGGATGCTCTCATCCAAGAGCAATTAGATCAAGAACAGCTGAAGCCATCCACTAGTCCTTGGAACACACCCAATTTCGTTATAAAGAAGAAATCAGGAAAATATAATTTTCTACATGACCTACATGCTGTTAATACTCAAATGCAAGCAATGGGAACTTTGCAACCCAGGTTGCCTAATCCAGCTATGCTGTCTATAAATTGGCATTTGTTAATAGTAGATTTAAAAGACTGCTTTTTTACTATTCCCTTACATCCCAAGGACACTCAACACTTTGCCTTTACTGTACCATCGATTAACAGAGTCCTGCAAATAGATATGAAAGGACTGTATTGCCCCAAGGCATGAAAAACAGCCCTACTTTGTGTCAATTGTTTGTGGATTCAGCATTAAAGCCAGTCCAACCGAGAAGCCTGGACAGAGACAATAATTTATGTCCTGGGTTGATGTTGAATTGTATCCCCATTCATCTGTTTAAATCAAAAATAAGTTCTGCACCTTTAAAACTGGATCTGAGAGTGAAGGAGAAGTGGTGGAATGTCTGAGGCAGTTGTTTTAAAAACATCAAGATCAGAGTTTTCAGCTTTCTTGGACACACGTTGAGTGTTGTCTGCAGTGCGGACGGCGGGAGAGAGCTCTCCTTTGCTTTTGGTTAGTTTTTGGCTAGCTGAAGCACAGAAGTTCTCTGGACTGTGAGTTTTTTTTCTTTTTCCTTGGAACTGTTCAAACCTGCTCTGGACTAACCCCCAGCAGAGCACCAGGAGCTCACCCCTGTGTCCCCCCAGGCCTGGCCTGTGCCGGCATTTCCCAGTGCCAAGGACTGACACAGACTGAGGGAGCTGAGCTGCACCCACAGCACAGACTGGCTGGATTGGGCATCTCTGTGGAGCGGCGGGAGGTTTTGTTCTTTGGTATTCATTTGTTGTGTTTTGCCTGTTAAATGGACGTGTTTTTTCCACTTTCCTCTGGGGAAAAGTCTTTCCTGAGCCAGTTGGGGGAAGGGGCATTTGGGTTTGCTTTCTGGAGGGACCCATTCGGGGGTTTCTTTCCAGGTCTGCCTTAAAACAGGACAATTTATCATTACATGGATGACATGTTATTGGCACAAAAGGACACTTCCACTGCACAGCAGGAGAAACTTCTTGCAGAACAGCTAAAGCAGAAAGGATTGATAATTGCTCCTGATAAGGTACAGCGTACACCTTTCTGGAAATATTTGGGATGGACTATTTCTGATTCCTATGTGAAGCCACAAAAGGTGGTAATTAAAACAAATATAAAGACATTAAATAACTGTTGGTCCTCTTGTAGAATTTTTTTCCCACAAATTGCCAGGGAACTGATCACTGGACACTTATGGATAATTAAGAAAGATAAAAGAAGTGGCTGAGGTGGAGAGAGGAGGAACACGTGGACTTCACTTTTGGGGGGTGTGCTTGTCAGGAGAAGAAAACAGTAGTCTGTAGTTTTCAGACTTCGGGGCGGGAAGATTTTTCTTTCACTGGCCCCACTGGTGTGGAGTTCGGGGTTTCCTGCCACGGTCTCTCCATGTGTGTCCCGGCAATCCTGACCCTGCCCCTGTCTGCCTGGCCGGGAGCCGCTGCAGTTCCTGCCCCCTCGCTGTTCCTTCGCTCCTGCTCCGAGTGTTCTCCACGCCTCAGCCCGCACCCCCTGCCTGCCGGGACTCGTGCTGCAGCTCCAGCCACCGCCGGGGAGCTCCTGATCCATCTCCAGCATCCCGGGACTCTGCACCACAGCTGCCTGTGTCGGGAACTGCACAACGGGGAAAGGGTGCCAGCAGCAGAGAAAACTGGGACTGTTTCCCTGGTTGCTGTCTGCTGTTCATCTCATAGTTATTGTTGTTCTGTTTTGCCTTGCTAAACACAAGTAAAGAACTGTTACCCATATCCTCACATTTTCACCTGAAAACCCCTTAATTCTAAAACTATAACAATTCGGAGAGAGGAGTTTTTGTATTCTCCATTTCAGGAGAGGATCCTGTTTGTCCTTAACAGATACCTGTCTTCCAAACTAAAACAATGATGCTCAAAAACTCATAGGAGATTTGCAATGGCTGTGACCAGTTGTTGGAATCTCTAATGAAAAATTAAAAGTTCTATGACCTCTTCTAAAAGGAACTGACCGAGCTGTGTCTCTTTCTAGTGAACAAAGTGCTGTGATCCAACATCTCAGTACAGTTATTTCTCAAAGGACTGTTGATCATCTTGATCTCGATTTACCTGTTGATTTCACTGTTTTGAATGGTTCTCTTCAGCTTATTGGTGCACTTACACAGTGCAAAAAAAATAAATAAAAGGGGAGTCTATCAAGGTTTTAGAATGGATATTCACTACGCTTCAACCAAAGACTACAATACAGCAGAAAATTGATAATTTGGCAGAATTGGTACAAAAGGGAAGAAATCATATTGTGCAGATTTCTGGCAGTGAACCTAGAGTTATTTACTTACCATTAAAAAGGGATTAGTTAAATTGGTATTTATAACATTCAGAGTCATTACAAATCAGTTTGCTAAGTGCAGCTCAAGAGTTAAGGGTTGAATCTCTTAAAGCACTGATATTAAAGTGGATGACTCAGCATGAATGGATTATGATTCCAAAAAGAAGCCCTCAGTCCTTAGAACAAGCCATCACAGTGTTTGCAGATGCTGGAAAGAATTCACGACGTGCAGCAGCAACCTGGTACCTTGAAGGACAGTGGCACCATACCATCCTTATAGCTGAAGCTACAGACTCTTTGCAGACTTTAGAACTGTCAGCAGTAGTATGGGCATTTAAATTATGGCCGGACAAAAGAATAAATATTGTAACAGAGTCCATGTATGTAGCAGGGATTGTACAGAGAATTGAGGATGCTAGAATAAGAGACATTCAAAATCAATGACTATTTGAATTGCTTTGCCAACTTAAAGCAGCTATAAACTAGAGATCCTGTGCTTATGCTGTATTGCATATTAGGAGTCATAAGTGGTCAGAAGGTTTGGGAGAAGGCAATGCTCATGCCGACCAATTGGTGTCATTAACAGTGCCAATAAGTGAGTTTGTGAAAGCGAGAGAAGCCCACCACCTGTTTCACCAAAATGCCCAGGGACTGCACAGGTAATTTAACATCACTATGGAAGAAGCTAAGGGGATAATAAGGGCATGTCTATTTGTAGCCATCACGGTCCAGGTCTCGGTGTTGGGGTGAACCCTCGAGGTTTAGGCCCAAATGAAATATAGCAGATGGATGTGACTCATGTCCCTGAATTTGGTAGATTGAAATATGTGCATGTCACCGTGGATACCTTCAGTAAAATCATATGGGCCTCTGCTTAGGCTGGTGAAAAGGCTTCACAGGTAGTACGACACTTAACGAACTGCTTCACAGTGATGGGAGTTCCACAGCAAATTAAAACTGACAATGGACCAGTGTATACTAGTGATAAAATGAGAAGATTTTGTCAGTTGTGGGGAGTTCAGCATTCTACAGGAATTCCTCACTCGTCTACAGGACAGGCTATTATAGAAAGAAGCAATCAAACTTTAAAATTATATATAGAGAAATTTAGAGATATTCGTAATGTACAAGAAAAGTTAACAGAAGTATTGTTTGTTCTTAATTATCTTTGTATATTCCAGAACCATAATGCTCCTTCAGCTTATATTCATAGCAGTATAGAAGAAGCTAGAAGCAAGACAGATAAACCCTTTTATGTGATGTATCATGATCCAGCATCAGGGGTTTGGAAAGGGCCTGCTGAAGTTCGATATTCTGGTAGGGGTTATATGTGTGTGATTACTCCTACAGAACCTTTGTGGGTACCCAGTTGCTGGACTCGTGTAGCCATAAACGCTACATCAGAAGATTTAAATCCCGGATCTGCACTCTCAGTTAATTCATAAGCAGATAACACAATTGCAACACTTAACAAGTTACAGGTTGAGGACGGTTTGGGCTTAGAAGGACGGATGAAGTCCTTAGGCTTGAGACCATAGTTAATTGCTTTAGTACAACATGTTATCACCATAGGGATCATTATGTTACTATTGCTTTTTTGCTTACCATGTTTATGTCAGTGTTTTCAGCGGCTAATTGATAAGTCTACCACAACAGTAACTGATCGAGTATTGCTTGTACAAAGAGGAAACGGGAATTTTTGAAGAATGGCTGCTAGAACAGGGCCATGGATCATTAGAAGAATTGTACAAGCAATCTCACTGTTAGAAAATTTAGAGATAGCAAACTGCAGAGCTATGCTGATAGTAGAGTAAGAACGCTGTACTCTTGGCAAGGACACTGTACCCTTGGCATGAAGGCATTAACTATAACCTTGATAGTTTTAATTAATAAGAAGCTACAGCTGTGAGAATGAGGAGGAACCCTGGTTCTCAAAACTGCACAGAAGTATGTTTAAATTTTGCTTTTAGCCAATCGCTTTGTGACAGGTATGCATGCTTGCTGAACAGTGTATAAAAGAAACTGAGCTTTCCGAATAAACCAAAGCTTGCTTTATCAATCATATTGATTGTCAGAGTGTCTTCCCTTGCCGTCAAAACTTTTTACTCTTCCACTGAAAGTCTCAAAAATATGGTATGCAGAAAGCTGCTGTTTAAAATAATGAATCCTCAACAATGTAAGTCTATAAAAAACCTAATATGGATTAAATTATTATTTTAGTATAACACTTTTCAGTCATATTACGTCCCATTTTAATAGTCCCTCTGTAAGCTATGTAACAAACATAGCTTCTGCTTTTCAAGTACCTGCCATCTGTTGCTAAGTTAAGAAATTTTCAAAATATAAAACATGCAAAGGTCTAAACACTCTACCTAATACATTTAACACCGATTTTCCAACAGATTATTTCCAACACTAGGACTTGCTCCTGAGAAGTTGTATATATTTTAGTTAACTTAAATCCAGCTATTAATCTTTATGGGCTTAGGCATCCCCAATTTTGTCTCAGAAGAAAACATGAAGAGCCCTTCTACAGCACAAACCACAGAACCAGCTAACAACCAAAACCAGTTTACACTGGGAAAGACACCCATAAAGATGCAAAAAGATGACAGGGTGAAAACATAATGGAGAAGAAAAGAAACAAAACACTATTTCTGTGAGAAGAAAAAAAGCACTGAGATGACAAAGAGCAGGTGGTAGGTAAGGTCACTCCTATATACAGCCACGTAAGTTGTTTGGAAAAAGACTACAGATCTAGGGAAAGACTGAGACAGTGGCCTGAGGCTGACTCAGAGGTTGCTCCAGGAACTCTAATGACCGAGAAAATAAGTTTTTTGAGCAAAATTTCATAGTAGGTTGCCCAAAGGGCTCATAATAGTCTGGTTTGTCATTCAGGCCAAAGAAGACCCCTACAGGCACACCTGACACAACTTCCCTAGCTGAGGTCCAAGAGACAGGACAACTTGCTACCTATGCCAGCCTGGCTGTGGCAAACCCCATCTCCAAAACGGCCCACTTAATTTGCAAATCAGTCCTTAACTTTCACAATCCATTCTATTCATCTGCATCTGTGGATTGGTTTATTTAAAAACCTATCTGAAAAATGCCTATACCAAACCACCATGCATGGGTGGCTTGAAGATGACAGCTTGAATCAGAAGAATGCAGTACTTGGCTTGAAAATGTAGGAATGCTTAAGATGCATGAGAGGAAGTGAAAATACACTTTAAGAATTCACTAGCAGTTAAATAATTACAGCTTTTGTACTGAAAGATGAAATGGTCATGTAATTTAGAAAAACTAATTTATTTTCAAAATAAGTAATTGTCTTGTAGATTGAAAAAATAGAAGATGGTTTCCTAGCAGCTGGCTGTGTATGTGAAATGGAACCAAAGAACTGCATCTGGAACCCAAAGTTTATAAAATGGACTCCACTTCAAAAGGGATTCTGCACCTGGTGTAATGAGCTCACTCCACGTTTCACTCACAAACATGGCACAAACAACTTCGCTATCAGACAAAACACTGTTTGAGAAGCACAGATCTGAATTACTCCCCATGGACTCCCAGGACTTGCGACTGCCAGCATTGCTAACGCACACGCTGACAAGACATCTTATTTGGTTTTAAATTATTTGAGAAAAAACACAAAAAACCAGAAATGCCAAAGGCTGTTCATCTATTTATATACTTTAACTTGAGTATATACAAATGCAACAAATATGAGCACACAGAAATTCTCAGTAAGACCACGTGCCTTCCTGTTACTCCATATAGGAGTTTGGTATTTTGCTTTGAGGATGCAATAAGTCAACTTAAATGAAAATTAGAAGTAGATACACATTAAAACATAAGTCTTTTTGCTGTGGATAGATATTATTGTCCCACAAGAAGGCATTTTCTAGTTAAAAAATTACACCCACACTTTTATGAAGACATTACTCAGCTGTAACAACAGGTAGGAGGTTTATACCGTGCTGCACTGTATGACCATACTTCATAAATCATGTGGGATTTATGCGTAATATTAAGTAAGAACTTTTATTTAACTTGCATTTTAAACAAATAATTTTACTAGTCCATATTCTTAAACTTTTCAATTGACTATGACAGCTACACTTCATTTAATGGAAAAATCAACACAAGAACAAAACAAGACATGAGAAAAACTTTTGCCACTATTTAGGGCAAGTGAAACAGAAAAATTAATTACCATAGCAGTATTCTATTTTTACTTCTATTTTTAACGAGATCACAGTCTGAAATTGGGTCAATTACTACAGTTTTTAGTGGACACAACTGAAATGAACAAACAACAAGCAAAGGAAAAAACAGACTAATAAATCTGAAGCCTTCACTGCTTAAAAGCAAGTGACTTGAATGTTTTACTCACTTCAGTGCTCTCCTTAAAGAAATCTACCATTTTATTCTTCTACACAGCAAAGAAATCTGCTATACCAATCCTATTCCTTAACTCTATTCTTTCTTCCATCCTGACTACTATCAAATTAATCTGCTTTCAACTCTTCCAGAGTAATGGGGTTTTAAGAATTTATGTCTGAAATTATTAATCCCTGAAATTCTGTGACTTGAGCAGCACTAAAGAAAGGAGAATGGGTGCCTAACACGATGGAAGCTCAGGGAAAACAGCAACGTCAGTGAGAAAGCAGGGTGACACAATCTCACCTGGTTCAGCTACCAAGTCCCAAGAAGGAAGAGCATTCTCTCTACTGAGAAATATATGCAAAAATGAACTTGTACACATGGAGCACTTTTTTCATCTTTAGTAAAATGTCCTCCTAGCAGAGAAAGCATCCTCTACAGCTACACTGCAACTAACCTAGTACTTAGGCTACAACATAATGTCTACAACAACTTGGGGGTGGCTTTGAAATCACAGATTCTACAAAAACTGGCCAAATATTTCAATACTGGTATGCATTAATATAGCAATATGCAATGCAAAAAGGAAACTCTTTCATAAATTGGAACTTGATATACATTAGTATCAACATTTCAGTTTAAAGCCAATTCCTGTGCAACAGGGGACCTATCCCAATAAGCACAAACTGGTATTTTAACACTTTATTGTCTGGGACTACTCAAACATTTTTCCTTAACTACAGCTCTTCCATCACCTTCTTGACATTGTTTAAATTCTTAAAAAAAACCCCAGAAATCAATATGTGAGAGGAAATCACCAAAGAAAGGGACTAAATAAGCAATTATTCCCAAGTTGTCAGATGGCTATAGCACTGTAAAAATTAAGTACATTAAGAAAACACTTTTTATGTTCTTCATGCCTACTGCTGTGACATAGCAATACAGGACAGAAGTCACTGTTTTTAGTATGCAGTACAACATGCTGTATGCAATGGCAAGTCTTTCCCCATAGAAATGAGTGCTAATTATATTCTTCTGTCACCAAATCAAGCACACATGAGTTGGATTTCATGGACCTTTACAGTTTTAAGGATCAAAGAAAATACTAATTTTGTTTTCCTTACCTCCTACATCCAAATTTCAGGAAGAAAGACATTAGGGGCTATATAGGCATGAGGTAATGAAGAAATGAACCCATTATCAACAGCAAGAGCTAGAATAGCTGCCCTGCATTGTGGGGCCTGTGCTACACTTATTAAAAAACTTACAAATACATTTTAATTAGCGTAAGTCATTAAGAATAGTTTGTATAATAAGCACTAAGGTTCAGCAAGATAGGGAACACCACTCACTTCTGACTAGCTGGCTTCACCTTGCTCTTCAGGCAGGACTATTTTGGAAGTGAGCAGAGCCCACCAGTGAACACTTTGTGCTTCTACTTGTGGCTGCAGCCAGCTGCTGCTCCTAGTTTCTGGATCTCCTACGGCACTCCTGCATGCAAATCCTTTGACCCTTCTCTCGCAGCAATCCATCTACTTGACTAAAGATTCAGTGCTAGAGCTCTCCCAAATCCTCAGTAGGTTAGGAATATTTTACTGGAGCCTGGAGACATCGAAAGCTCTATTACTGCCTAAGCCCTTCAGAGAACACATGGTTTTTGAGCAAGAAACAAACAAACAAAATTCTTTAAATAAAGGACATTTTTCTCTTCAAATCTGAAGAGAATCATGGAATCTTTAAGAAAAAAAGGGTAAATGACAAGCCTTGTCCATTAGCCTGCAAGGCCAGAAATCTGATGAGCAAGCATGAACCCACATTACCTACTTGGCCTCAGTGTCTTTTCTCTTTCTTTCTCAGATAAAATGGCATTTTTAACAGACTTAATACTTTTGTTTCATTTTAAGCCTGTGATGTATTTCACCCTAGTTACTGCCAGCCTTCTTCCCTATCCAGACTCAGTTGTAACACTTATTCTTCCTGGAAGTTGACCACTGAAACAACTCAGAAATTGAAAGCATTTATTCATTTTTCATCCTAGTCAAACAGGGTTGTATCTTACCATGCACATGTAATTGAAGGTCACACAGAGAGCTGTAGGTGTTCTGTGGAGCTATCTGGTGGAATACCAAAATCAAGACAAGCTTGCAATGTGCTAGCATGGCCCTTTCTATGTTACAAAACATAAATATGATTTGAGTCTACTTTGCTCTCTCAGTCTCTCTCATCTATTTCATTGTCATACATCTGTATTTCTTTAGGTATTTTTAAAATTCTAAAACAGCATTACTGGTGCACCAAAAAAAAAAATCTTAAACAAAACATTACAGTTTTACAACTTGTTTTCAGTTGATAATTAAGTGCAGCCATTGAACTGAACCCTTAGAATTTTACACCTGAAAGAGACTTAATAAGGAAAATTTATCCCTCTCTTCTATCCTGTTGCTTGTACTCAAAACACATACTAATTCATTAGTGAGAAATTGTGTGAAAGAAAATCCTGGTTGCTTGAACAGACAAAACTAAAATATAAATAATAAAATTGAGACCAATAATGCGACAGTGATCTTACATGGTACTCACACTGAATGTGTGGAATATCCTTGAACAAAAGCGATTTTAATTGTTTTGCACTGGTAATTTCCCTGTCCTGGCAGTGAGTACATCCTCTCCTTACAGGATCACAACAGAGCAGAGGACTAGGTACAGTTAGGAAATCTCACACTCCTTATTTGACTAAACATATTCATGATCCCGCACAATAGTATGGCTTTGGTCCCTAAATATGAGAGCAATGGTGTTTTCTTGCAAACATGCTGAATGGGAAAGAAACAACTACTTCCCCCTCAAAAATTAAGAAACATTTACTACATACAGCTGATGCTCAGGACACACAGAAAGGAAGGCATGGTATGAGGAGAAATACGTTTTTAAAGAAAAAACACTGGTAAATTGAGGGGAGGGAGTAAGCCTGAAAGTGCAGGGAGTTAGAAAAGATGACTGTAATTGGAAGCGAAGTTTCCAGTGACCCTCTGCAAAGCTTCTAAATGTCTTATTTTTGCGCAAGATCATCACTCTATTTCTTAGAAACTGGGCAAATAAGGGCTTCCTTTAGTTTGGTTGTTTTCCAGAAATGTCTAGAAAAAATTCTTATGACTATCCAAATTCTCTCTGGCCAATAAATATGTTTTGTCATTCTGCATAATCAAGGAAGCCAAGAAGCTTCCATGAGGACCACAAGAAAAGAGAAGAATTTCACTCTATTCATAATGAACTATGAAACTCCTTCTGTCAGGTATTCTTCATATAGCATATTGAACTAAAAGGTCAAAATTAAACCAATTTTCTTCATCCTTTTAGTATGGATAAATAGTGTTTCAACATAGTTATTCATATTTCTTGATGCCCAGATGCAAAATAATGTCAAAATATGCATCAGGGTAGGCTTCTGAGAGACTGAATTCTTAAAACACTCAGTCTATGTCAAGTACATTGCACTCTGTTCCAGTTCTCTTTACAGTTTCACAAAACTGCCAGAGCAAGAATTAGTTTAGAATTACTCAAGAGAAAACTTAGATCAATTCAGTCATCTGATTAACACTGTCTTCCCAGAACTCAATTTCTTATTAAAATATAATGAACATTTAATATAGAGTTGTTAGCATAAAGTTACAAAGGATTAACAACTTTTTTTTTTCAAAATGGAGGTAAAGAAAGAAGGACAAGAATCTACTATTTCTGGAATTCAGAGATTTGCAATAGTTGGCTCAATGAAATCTCTAGAGTCAGAAAGGTTCTGTGAAATAATTAAGGAAACAGTACTCCATAAATCATTTTGTTCAGCTTGTTTTGTGGTGAACTAACTCGTGCAGCTGTTCTTCTGAGGCAGACTACACAATTGCCATTTCGTTTGTAGAATTTTCTGGATGCTGAAGAAAAATGCCAGATATAGAGTGAATTTATTAGGAGTTTGGAAAGTATTTTTCTTTCTCATATAATACAGTCATAAATTAATATGAAATGCAAATAATTAGATCCTGTACTCTTATTCAGAAATGAGAGATCTCCAAGTAAGTAAACTACTCAATTGAAACAGAGCTACACTATTCATACTGATAAAAAAGATATATTTTTAATTTCCTTCAAATTTAATATTGACCGTAAGTAGACCAAATTTAGTGCTTTGTCTTATGTTGGCCTGACACATTGATGCAACTTACTTCACAACTGCAACCCCATGGCAGCTGAAAATGGGACCAAAACAAACTAGAAAGCTGTGCTTCAGTATTAGAGATGTCAGATATTTCATTGTATCTTTACATTATCCTAGCTGAGAGATCAGGAGATGGCTTAGTTGTGTTTTCCAAGTACCCTACAGTGCTCTATAACGCCATGATGGCAACCATTCAGTATAACTCACATATTTTTGAACAATTGCATTTTATCTGTTACAGGATAAATTACGTATAACTGTATTTTGTATGAGTATCCTAAATTCAGTTACTGTACCTCTGAAACAAATAAGTTTGATTATCTTTTAAGCTTAATCAGGTGGTTTTGTTTATTCTTAGCAGAAACAAAAGATTATCACTTTTGATCTTCTCTTCCTCAAAACCTTTAAGTACTTTATAAGGTAGTAAAAAAAAAAATTAGCCTAATATTTTGTACCTTCTATGCCTCAAAACTCTCTAGTAGTAATGCTTCTTAAACACAGAAAATATCCACTTGCAATATTCGTAAATGAGTAGTTGGGATGATTGCTATTTTAATGTATTTATTGACACAAAAAAGTGCTAAAACTTGTATGCACTAGCAAAAGCTTTTTTTCTCCCTGTTTCCTCCCTCTTAGTGACAGCTCATACTCTTAAACTCCCTACATGCAAAGACATGGATTTCTTTTGATTGAATGCTAAAACTTTCTAATTCAAACCAACTGCTATAGCAGTATAAAATTGCTTTAATATTTTATGTTTGTTCTAATACACTATATACATATCTGTGAACAAGAGAAGTGAGACACATCCGAATCTGTTTTGCTGCTTCTGGGGTCATTACTAATCCAAGTCAGGTAACCACAGGATAAATTTGCCTTTCTAAAAGCTGAGGAGTGGAACCTAAGATGATATGTTACAGCAGATGTAGACGTTTTAAGTTTATCAATCTGATTCGATCTGCTAAAATTTACAAACTACACAGGAAAATACCTCAGTGTATCACAAATGGACAAATGTGAGTTTATTTAAAAAAAGTGGAGACTAACATTTTTGTTGCCTACTTAACATTTTGTCTAAATAGTCAGGACAATTAGGAGATGAAGGAAGCTATTGTTTGCTTGATTTTCACCTTGTTAATAGAACAAAGCTGTTTACACTCCACTCCACAGGACTTTTGGAAAAAAGCAAACTTCTTATCATCACCACAACACAGTTTCCTAATAGATACTACTGAAATCTATTTCCATAAAATTTCTGTAAGATGAAGCGTTATCACCTTTATGTACTTTTATAAGGAGAAATGAATAGCTGTGTTCCCAGAACTAGCCTAAAAATATGTAAAGAAGGAATAACGTTAATTTTACGTAAGTGGGAAACAAAATATACAAAATATTGAGTATTAGATGATCAAAGGAGAACCAACTATTTTATGAAGGAGGGGTTCAGTGAAAAAATTTATCATGTTTCATAATGCTTATGCACAAAGGAGATAATTTCAGTCAAAAGGCATTATAGTGACAGTTGAACTTGTTATAGTTTCTCTGACCATAACTAGAAAATGTGAATTCAGTAAGTGGAGTATTCAGACATACTTTTCTTTGAGCAGAACACAGGCGTTTTTCCTGTCCAAGCAGCTCTGCTTCCTATCGGTTACTGTGTGTAACTCATTTAAGTTCACCAGACTGTTCACTCTGAGGAAGCTTAGCCAAGATGACTGTCCAGTCCCACACTGAAGGATTGGCAAGATTATAACTCTGCAGTGGACTCAACCAAGATCAATATGTTACTTTTAAGAAAAAAAGAAGGCTACCTGGATAATTGGCTAGAGTACACCAAGCTCTGGATAAAGTGAATGCCCAAGGCCATTAGCCAAAGGAGAAAGGTGGCCAACAAACCTGACAGCTCTTCAAGGCTGTCCCAGCTCAGGGCCCAGGATCATCTACATCAGCAGCTCCAAGGCCCCATTTAAGATAGCTCTCAGCCTTAGATGTGGCATGGAAAATCTATGTATGAGGTAGAAAGGTTGCATAAACAGCTAGTCAAAAGTCTAGAAAATCATAGACTTCATAAAATTAATTTCTTACCTTTTTTATTTCATTTACTTCTTACTAATTCCTGCCTTAGCTTTATGTGTTAAAAAAAATTCCTACTTCATTCTGCCATACCAGTTATCATTCTTAGGCTCTTCAGCTGTCTTTCTCATTCTCCACAAAACAAAATGTGTTCAGTGCATTATACACAGTTTTATTTCCCTCCTCGAATTGTTGTCCATTTCATCTCACCAATCTGATTTCATTATGAAGTTTCTCTTGTAAGTTTAGCAGGTTAAAGTTGAAGGTTAATAACTTTCCTGAGTTCTGCCGATTTGTAAGAAATGGGCTGAGGCAGCATTTCACACCCTACTGCTCAAACTCTGGAAGTGAATATGAAACTTGTATATGGGGATCAGGTAACAGTAAGAGAGTCTGCAAAAGAGAAGATATTAATTATCTCTGGCAGGAGGAGAAATAGCTAAATGCTACTTGGTTCAATTTTCTAGTACCCCCTGCAGGTTAATACAAAGGAGTAGCACTTGGCTTCAAAGTGAATGGCATATATATCCTGCCTAATTAAAATGAAAATAAGACCAAAGGTCTTTTATGTTGTTATTAATATTTAATGAAATATTTCTAGGCTTCTGTGTGAAGAGAATACCAAAGGGTGTTCTGACTGTACTTCACCCATCTCCTCGATTTCAGGAAATAGTAGTATCTTTTGCACAATTCCACAGTAACTACTATTATTGTTGGTATTATACTTAATAGTCTTCCTTGTTTTCAGTTTCCTCACATACGTATTAAGTTATCCAGACTACACACACTCTTCTGATCAAAGAGATAACATTGACATTTCATTTAATTTAGCTACTTCAAGTGCAAACTAATCTTCCTAAGATAAATTCAGGATTGAAAAATAAATATGGAATTTTGTGAATTCTCTGAATTATAGTGTTATATTCTTCATTTCTTATTGCATTGTCTAACAAACTTGCATTTTCTACTATTGTGCAATCAGTTTTCTTTACACATCCATATTAACTTCCTTTGTATGAAACAACAGGGTAAGCAGATCATTACAGACCTTATTTTTCTTAAATCAAGTGCTAAAAAAGTTAAAATCCACCTAAAAGTTAATGTTTTACATAAAGAATCTTAGCGACATGATGCATTTGAATTTCTATTTCAGGCAGTGCTGCTTTTCACTTTTATTATTATCATATAAAATTTTCCAATACAAAATGTTATTTTTATTTGAGCATAATCTCTCAAGTTTTTTAAAAAGCTCTTCCCTTTATAAGTATTAGAACAGCCCAGCAATCAGTTCATATTTCTAGACTGGTCACAGGTTATTGTTTTCCTAAATCAGCCAAAACAGTTCAGCCATACCTAAGAATGAAACTCATAGGAAAATGGGACTTGCTCAAAAAAGAAAGAAGAGCAAAGAAAAGGAAAGGAAAAGAGAAGGGAGGGGAAGGGAGGGAAGGAAAAAAGAAAGCCTTGTTTTGAGTCACTCTAACACTTTTACATTGTTAATGTAAATCTGTAAACAATACAGAGTTAAATTTGGCTTGACTTTGGTAGCAGTGTGATTTACAATTGACACAATATATTTGGAGAACTTTCAGTCTTCAAAAAATTCTCATTATGAACTACACCAGTATGTATGCCCATGAAATGAATGAATATACAGAATAAAGCATGAACATCTGGCTCAAAACATTACAAGCTATATTGTGCAGTTTTGTGCAAAATTGCATATAAGTAACTAATTTCTGTATGCTTCAATATTCAATCAGTCCTTGCTGAAGTGCATTTTACATATGTTTGTATAATCTTCAGGGCATTGCCCTGTTTTTTCAGGATCTATATGAAGAACCGTATAAGGTAGACTTTTTGAGGAACCATATATGGCACATTACCTTCTCCTGCAAGGTCCTGAATTTCTCTGCTGCTAAAAGAGAACAGTAAAAATTTCCTACAGCAACACTGAGTGCCATGCAGAGCACAGTACATACTGCAGTTGGGACTGCTGATGCCAGGAGAGTAATCTAACTTGCAGGATGACTGTATAGGAGCATTCAAAAATATCAGACTGATTTATATTGAAGTAAGGAAATTCAAAGTTAATTAAATAAAGCAAGTTAAGTCCATTCTAACTGAGAATCATTTCTGTCCACTCCACACAGCTGAAGTAGTACTTAAAACCAATAAATTTTGAAGTGACTCCCCTCTTCCAGCATACATAGGTCTTTTAAAAACACTACCTCCATTCCCAGCTACGTAAGGGACTGTGTTTTAACAGGCACAATCATCTCTGGTATGTTCCCATCCAAATATTTTTGATGTACCACCTGTCCATCTGGAAACTCTGTGCCCTGCCCTTTTTCCCATTTGCTTGCTAAATTATCAACCCCAGTCCCCTTCTCAGTGTTACGACTCTTTAACAGGCTTTTTTCTCTCTCAGCTACTAGTTCCTTAAAAGCTTGTCCTTTAAGTTCCATGATCACCTACAAATATTCTCCACCTAAAAAAGCTAATGTAACTCCTCCCAAAACCCCATTTCTTCTCCAATTTTACTTCCTATTGAAGTATAGTTTCCTGCTAAAAAGTTCTGAGTTGCATCCTCCTTCAATACAGTCCCTATGAGCTGTGACTCTACTCTGGGGTGCTCTGTATCCCTCCATATGCTCTAATATGGTGGGCATTGAAAAAGGGTAACCAAGAGCACAGGAAAAAGCCTATGATTTTTGCCCTGGCACCTGACTTCAGCTTCTCAATACAAGGAAAATAACGCTCAGGCCTGGACAGAAACAAATAAATGTCATTGGGAAGTGCAGACAAATAAACAGTATATGAAGATTCAATTTTTTGCTTCAGTCTTCAGTGGTAGCCTCTCCTCCCACACCTCCAAAATGGATGGACCATAGGACAGACTGGAGGACCTAAGTTCCTGCACTGTAAGAGATCGGGTTCATGACCACCTGAGGAATCTGAACATACATGTAAGTTTGCGGGACCTTATGAATTGCAATACAGAATCCTGAGGCAATTGACTAATGAGACCCTGAGATCAGTTCAGTTGGTCAGAGCCAGGTACTAGTAACACCAATATTCCTCAATCCTCTCATGGGTCATTCACTTAAGGGTTGGTCTTGATGATCCTAGTGGGTCCCTTCCAACTCAGAATATTCTGTAATTCTCTAATTCAGTAGTTCCCAAACCACTCTCCATGATATTTGAAAAGTCATGTAATTCAGGTGAAATCCCAGGTGGATGGGAACAGTGGAACAATGCACCAGTCCGGGAACAAGTGCCCCAACAGCCTCAATTCTGTGTCTGGGAAGGTCATGGAATGGATCCTTCTAAAAGGTCTGAAGTACCTGTGGGACATGGAGGTACTTTGAGACAGCCAGTACAGCTTCATCGAAGACAAGTCCTGCCTGACCAATGCAGTGGCCATGAGTGATGGAATTACTCCACCAGTGGATGAAGAAAGCTATCATTTGTCTGGACTTCTGGAAAGAATTTGACACACACCCTTTTTAACATCTTTCACTCTAAACTGAAGAGATGGATTTGATGGGTGGACTGTTTGGTGGATAAGGAATTGGTTGGAAAGTCACATCCTGAGGACACTGGTTAACAGTTCAATGTCCAGATGGACATCAGTGACAAGTGATGTCCTTCAGGGGGTCTGCATTGGGACCAGTGCTGTTTATTGTCTTCAGCAATGACACAGACATTGGGCTCAAGTGCACCCTCAGCAAATACACAGATGACACTGAGCTGAGTGGTGCAGTTGACACGCCTGAAGGATGGGATGACATCCAGAGGGACCTGGACAAGCTCAAGAACTGCACACATGGGAATGTCACGAAGTTTAACAAGACACAATACAAGGTGCTGCAACTGGGCTATGGAGGCCCCTGGTATCAGAAAGGCTGGGGATGAACAGATGGAGAGCAGCCCTGGGAGAAGGGCTTGGGGGTGCTGTGGGTGAGAGGCTGGACATGACCCAGCCATGGGCACTCCCAGCCCAGAAAGCCAAATGTGTCCTGGGCTGCATCCAGAGCAGCGTGGGCAGCAGGGAGGGAGGGGATTCTGCCCCTCTGCTCTGCTCTGCTCTGGTGAGGCCCCACCTGGAACCCTGCACCCAGCTCTGGGGTCCCAGCACAGGAAGGACATGGAACTGCTAGAGTGAGTCCAGAGGAGGGATACAGAAATCATCCAAGGGCTGGAGTACCCTTCTTATGAGAAAAGGCTGAGAGAGTTGGGGTTGGAAGGGTCCAGGGTGATTTTCTTGTGGCCTTTCAATACTTCAAGGGGCTTATAAGAAAGAGAGAATTAGTAGGGCCTGTTGCAAAAGAACAAGAGTTAATGGCTTTAAATAAAAAGATAGTAGATTTATATTATATATAAGGAAGACTTCATTTTTTTACAGTGAGGGTAGTAAAGTACTGGAACAGGTTGCCCAGGGAAGTTTGACCCTACCACTGAAAGTGTCCAAAGCCAGGCTGGATGAAGATGAAGCTTTGAGCTCCCTGTTTTAGTGGAAGGTGTCCTTGCAAGCTTTCCAAGGAATCTCATGTCCTCCTCTGAATATCTTAAAGCATTCAGAGAGGTAACATCCACTCAAGCTATTCTTTGTGTTTTTTCTTCCTTATAGAGTCGTTCTCTATCACAAACCCAGCACTGTTTCTTGCAATAATCTGCATTTAGAGAGGAAACTGAATCACACAGCAATCTCTCTTTATCACACACAGCACTGCAACCAGAATCAGTGTCACCAACATTATTTGGTCAAACAACTCAATTCATATATATATACTTATTTCATCATACCATTTTAATAGTTTCAGATAGAAAAGGTTAAAACATAGTGGAATAATAATTATCTTAATTTATTAAACAGGAGGTTAGCCAACTTGTAGCGTACTTTTCAAAATCAATTTTGAAACACCAGTGCCATTGAAACATTAGAAAAGCTACTTTGTTTTCTAACTGCATGCGTCTGTCTTTCCAAATTTATAAAATCACAGCTGCAACAAATATATACACATTGTGTATATACACATATTTCAGTCACTTTGAGATAGCATTACTGATTAGGTTTGTACAGAACTCCTTCTGGCTTTCTGAAACTCTTTGTGCCAAGAGGAAATTATAATTTTTATTAGCATTCATAAGCAAACAATGGCTTAGGTTTAAAGCAAATTAGTGAACACTACACAGAGAAATGTTAACATCATGTTTGCACTAGTTAAGAGCTGTAATAGCTCTTTCCACTTGCAAAGTACGTCAGATGTTGGAGATGCATAGATCTACATCTCCAGGAAATCAGTTGGTGCCTTATATTCAAAACAATCACTTGCCTTAGCAATTTGTTGAAGCTTTACAACATTTCACCCTCAACAACACCACAGTGAAACTGACAAACTACTACAAAACGTGAACATTTTAGACCACATAAAAGTTCTCAAATGCAAAACGAGGAAATTCCGACTGGAAAACTAAAAATATGGCAACAAATCCTGAATACAATGAGTAATTCCTTTTCCCTCTTGAGCAGTTCCTCAGAGCTTCCTCAAAAAACTTAATTAAGAAAGGTTCACTCTTCACCACATAGAGATTTGTATCCATCAAAGTGTTTCTCTTTCATTTCTGAAGCTGAGATAAAGCAATATGACTGAGAGAGCAAAACTTTTTGCTCTCTCAGTCAACACAAAAATAACACATGCTAACGTCATACTTAAATATATCATGTCCCTAGTACAATCTTGACATATATTTATGTAAAAACCCATGTACCTACTGGTACGATAACCTTTCATGCTCGCATTCTGTATGTGTCACAGAATTTGTCAGCACTGGGGGCTTTCCAGTTAATTTCTTATTAAAGTGAATGGAAACGGAAACTTAAAAGGGCAAGCTCAACATAACCGTGGGCATAGTGATGCATATGTTAACAGGAGATACTAAATATCTTCCAGAACAAGCTATACAAAGTGCATTTTCCTATTCAGCACAATCTGCAGCACACAGTTTGATGATAAAATGTCATCCATCTGCATGCTTCCCTAAATGCTCCAATACCCACCTGCATGTCAAACACCTCTTCAAACTTTTAGCTTCTGTTGACACTTCATTAGGGAACATTTTGAAAATCCCCTTGATTTCAAATATAAGCACTTTAAAACAGAGTCTCTGGAAGGCTTTTGGCAATATTCTCTTGGTTTTGGATACGAAGTTTATCTTGCATCTTTTAACTCTAGTTTTCATACACTCAAATAACACAAAAGCCCTCAAATGGCAATTCAACGAGCACTCTAGAGCCTTCCCAGTCTCTCAGCAATTCATATGCTGATGACAGGGCTGAACTAAGGACTTTAAGGCCTCCAAAATCCATTCCTCTGCAAAGCCTTGTCATATGATTTTTAGGCTGAGACATCAAATTCATTCAAATTCCCTGCTGCAGAGCTAGAAATCTTACAGACTCTACCATGAATTCATAAAGCATGTAGACTTTAGAAGGAAAAGATCATAGTCAAGCAGGTAGGACACCTAAACATATTAGCTGGTATTAGCTAAACATATTAGTGGGTATTAGCTCTTGCCAGAAATAAAAAAAAAGATTAAAAATAAATTTTAAAAATATTTTTAAAAATCTGTGAACCAGCATATTTGATGACCTGCTACATTTCAATCCAATTCTGATCATGATCTCACTATTTTTACTCACATCAGCCTTGCATGTCATCACTCATCTCAGAGCTCAGTGAAGTTGTACAGAAGTGCTCCCCTAGCAGCACAGTGTGGGTCAGGATGTTCATCCTATACAACTGACACATGGTTTGCCCCAATGTTCAGGCCAGGAATTGTGAGAATCCAGAACTCAGAGTTGTGCTAAGAAGTCTAAAATTTTGATGTATCCAGTCCAGTATCAGTTTTCAATTCTGTAATAAATTTGCTGTAGATTTTCCCAATGCCACAGATAATTTCTAAAATTCTAATTTTAATTCTGATACATCATTATTTTTCTTACAATCATTTAAGATTTTTAACAGAAACACTGCACATATTAATCTACTGCTTACATTAAAGTAGCTCTTACAGAAAATTGAAAACTGAAAGGATATTTTAGATAGCTGTATATTATTTGCATTTTCTATCTGTCCAATATTTTTCCTCTGGTCATTACTATCCTTGCTCTAGTGTATTTTATATGTCTGAATGTAACTTCTAAAACTTCTAAAACTATTCCTACAACTCACAGATGAAACTGAAATGAAAAAGGATAGCTTCTCAAAAGTGATACAACTAAAAGTATACAAACACCAATTAGAATTCTATTGCGGCAAATGTCAGTATTCTATCATTCATTTATCTCTAAATTCAGAAGCCTCTGACAAGGTGACTGAACAGTAATATTTTGGTCACCAGTTTCTTTCTTATTTCATCTCTAACTTTCCATAAAAAAGATTTTTGTGGTATTTAAAAACCCCAACTAATAGAAGAGGCTTTTGACCTGCATACAAGTAATTACATCTTACGTTCAACCAGAAGCTGAAAAATAAAAGAGCATACTGAAATTCTTCCTCTGCTCATTACATGTCAAATGCAATTTTCTACAATAGTTGCACTGTGACTGTATTTTGTTCCTTTATCAGTGAAAGATCATCAGGAAGGGATTTCAATAATTAGTCTAACACACCTGTGCTTTAAGTAGATTACAGAAAGAACATGTAATTTAAAAGCTCTGAAATATAATATATCTGCTTTCTTATTAAAAAATGTAGTATTTTGTAATTTGGGCTGATTAGGAGGCTAAGGTTAACCATTAAAACATTAATTACTTGAATACAGTACAAAAGTTGTTTCACTTATTCCTACAGACTTTCCAGCATATAGCACCATTCCACAAGCTACTAAAACTATCATATTCTGAACCACAAGTGAGTCATCATACACATTCCATCCCTGAGGATCAAAGCTAAAATTTTACTTTGTTCAACATGAAGCCATCAGAGCTTAAAACTCATTTTAATTCACCACATAAGCTTGAAACTGTCACTGAACATCCTACATGTCTGTAAACTATTAAATTAAACCATTTGAAAAACATGATCTATGCCTTCTAAACTGCTTTACACCAACAGAGCAATTTGCCTTTTCAGACAAGTCATCATCTCATAAGACAATATTAGGGTAAGTGTTCTTTTTAGGAAGGGCATGATTAAACAGCTCTGGATGCAGTTAAACTTCTAATTTAAAAACCACTGGAGTTGCCCAATTTAAGACACTGACAAAAAAAAAAAAAAAAAAAAAAAAAAAAAAGCTCTGTACTTCTTCATACATCATACAAAATGTAAATGCTCAATTATTGCACATGGCAAGTGCTGCAAACACAATAACATTATGAGAAAATTGTGATCAGCACATTAAACTGGTTAGTGAGCCCTGAACTGTGTTAAACACATATCCATTAAATATACAGATTGCAGTAATTAAGCTTGCTGCATTTTACTGCCATAAGATAACTCTTCATGAACAGTACAACGTTTTATATAATTCTTTCAGTGAAATAAAATTAAATACACATTTGCTAATAAAGCCACTACAACAAGGATATTAACAGCTATCACTTTCTAATTCTCTGAATTGCTATTAAAAATAAATTTACTCATCACAGAATGATTGACTGATTCTTTTATAAAAAGCTACAAAATAGGTATTCAGAGCTGCCTATTTTTTAAAGGAATGTCTCAAATACTGAAAAAAGAAGGAAAACTGCTTAAATAAACACTTCCAACACCTGAATGCCATTCCTATGGTTTGAACAAGAAGTCTTACCTTACAATTGCCATTGTCCATTTTATGAGCAGACTAAACAGAAACAAAACACTCTAAAAATCAGAAAAAGGTGATTCTGATTTTGCTATACACTCTTCTATATAAAGTAATAATTATTACATGGTTTTTGACTACACTTCTTCAGAATATATTTCTAGTATCACATTTCCACATGAGTTAGCAAGAGCTGCAATTCAATTATGGAACACAGTCAATTACTCATGAGAAGAGACTTCAGGTTATTGAACTATTTGTTCAAAGACAAGTATTTCTCCAACTGAATGCAATGAAATTTCATCACAGCCATCAAGTAAAAAAACTGGGCATGCAAAAAGCCTCATGATAAATTCCTTCTTCAAATATAAATGTAGCAAATACAACATCTCAAAGGAAAACAAGGAAAAACTCCAGAATGTCAGAAAGTGCATGTAAAGTGGAAGTAGGAAGAGTCCACTTAAGAACAATACAGAAATATCAACCACATATGCACAGGGGAAGTAAAAGCTGGAGTTAGAGAGGAACAAGACCTCTAAGCATGTTAGCACCTCAAAAATGCATGGGTCTCTGGTGAATAAGGCATGAAACCAAGCAACAGATGACAGGGAAAAGGTATGGCAAAGGTCACAGAAAGGCTTCTGCATTATTCAGTGCTTTCTTTACCTTGTTTTTCATTGATCTCCCTGGCCCATCACTCCTGAGCATCACAGTGTTTTCTGTGGTATTAAGTACTGAACACAGTAGCAGATGACTGGGTCAAGGACCAGATGAGCAAAAGTGGACATTTCCAAGTCTCCAGGGACAAGACAGGGTGCATTCAAGGGTGCTAAGGAAGCTGACTAACATCACTATGATACAAGTCTCTTCTTCCAAAGGTCGCAACAGTCAAGCAAAGTATCCTGGAAGCCATTTGTATTCACAGGACAGGAAGTGCCTGACCAACCTGACAGTGAGATAGCTGACTCAAAAGATGAGGGGAGAGCAAAGACTGCAACTTACCACAAATTTTTGTAGTTTTTGGCAATCTACCACAGTGTTCTTGTTCTTATCCTCAACCAGCTAAATGATAGTTATAGAAAAAACAGAGACCATCTCATCTCAGAGATACACAGCAAAAACTTCAGATGGAAAAAGCACAAATAGCAGTAAAGTAAAAGATGGAAAAAGTAAAAATTGCAGAGGGGACCAAACCATAGAACTGGTTGGTCAGAGGCTGAGAAATTACTTATCTTTACAATATACCAAATGGCAACACAAAGCCCTGATTAACCTGATCTGACTTCAACAGGGAACTGCAGTATGAGTCCTCAAAAGTGCCTGCCCAACCTAAGTTACTCCATCATTCCAGAATACTCAAGAGAAGTTCATCTTACATGGCATCAACCATAGTCAACCCGACAGGTCCAGCTGTTGCAAGAAAAGAGGTTACTGCTTTTCTACATGACCATGAGGTTGCCTCTAAACTGATCCCTGGACTCAGAATTAAATTCTCCAAGTCTGCTGTAATCAAAATTAGCCTGGATATCTTAAATTGTAGTTCTTTTGTAGACTTTTTTTTTTTTTTTTTTTTTTTTTTTACTATAATAAAGAAGAATTTGAACAGGCTGTTCTACAAGTAGATCTAAAAGGGTGATGGTCTGTGGCAGGAGGGCAAGACATTCAGCTGAGGGTATGATAGTAATCTCTAGACACAGCTGCTTGTAATATGCTGACACTCTTCCAAGTAACTATTTAAATTGTTTAACTAACCACATCAGGAGAAAGTGCATCATTACTAGGTTGCCAGAGCTAGCATTCAACAAAGCAATCGTTCTTTGTCAGGTAAGACAGAGACTCAAATAAGCTAGAGTGAGTGAGGTAAGGAGCAAGGACCAAGAGAGCAAAAAAAAACCCCAAAAAACCATGAGTTTTGAGTTTTGTCAGCTCTTCCCATACCACTAAGAAAATCCACAGTTGCAGGCACTGGCAATGATGTAATGGTCATTTTTTAAAAAGTGGTACTTAGATCATTCAATCACTTAACTATCAGGTCACTGTTACATTAGAATCTACAGATCCCTCTGTGCAAAATCAGCTCTGTGGTACAAGTTCTGAACAAAGCTTGTAACAAAGCAGGGGCTTAGGGGGAGGAAAGATCAGACAAATCCATGGAAGAAAAATCCCAAAAGAGTTATTAAAATATATAAAACTCATCCAGTTCACAAAACCCTGAATCAAAAACCCAGAGATTATGAAAGTAGTAAGGTGAACTTTCATTTATAGATGTCTCCCTGTGGGAGACAAGATATGACACTAGTCAGACCTTTGGGGTATGCAATACAGGCTCTGGTTCTAAAGTCTCACTTGCTCAAATATGTAAGCTGGAGAATCATATGTGGAAAACTATAGCCTCTATTAATCCTCCTCTATTAATAATTAATTAAAGTTTAAATCTGAACTTATTGACTCCAACCAGTTTTTAAACTTCTCTGTGGACCAATCACCTGTTAAGGAATGTTAGATCGTGTGTACATCAGGAGACAAAATAATTAACTCGAAAACATTTGTCTATTGCAGTTTAATAAGCAATTGTTAAAGGTTTGACGTTGGCACAAGGTCAGTGCCTTTATAATGATATACTGTCTTTAGTATTTGTTGTGAGATGTGACTAAAAACAGAGTAAAACAGTTTCTAATTTAGAAAATAAAAGAAAAAAAACTTTATTACTTATAATAGGCAAAGAAGACACATACAGAAGAACATGGAAACTTTAAAAAAAAAACACCTCTTCCTCCCCCCCCCCACCAGTTCTCAACTCAACAAAACAAACTGAAAATTTCCCATCACGTTACCACCTTTTAGATAATTAATCTTTAGTCTATTACCACCCTTCCGATAATCAGTACTCAGTTCATTGAGGAGAGATAGGAGTCTTTCTTGCACCACATCGTGGCCTCTTCCTCCATGTCCAGTGCTCTCACCACTGTGCATGGACCAGAGCTGCTTCTAGGGTTTTCTTTTTAAAGATGCTTTGGTTAGTTCCAAGAAACGACAGCTTCTCAAATTTTGGGACACCAGTCCCCCCCAATATTACTCCCTGGGGCCGAGGGGCCTTGAGAACAGAGCTCTTCCTCTCATCTCTGTTCACACTACTGTCCACTCTTGGCTCCAAGCCAATGCCTCTCCCCAGATACAGCTTCTATGTTACAGAAAAGAAATGAGTCCGTCTATGGCTATAGAAAAGAGAGTCCAGCCAAAGGCCACTCTATCATCTCCTTCCACCTAGGATTCTTTTCAGCATTCTCTGACAATCTTCTACTTGCACAAACTTTCATCATCTTTGCTTAGTTCTTTCTATCTTTTTTCTTCAAATTTAGGAGGATTAGCATTTATAAAGTTTCTATCATTTATGAAAAGGGTTAAAATCTTGGGCTTTGTTTCCCCAGAACTCTCACAGTATCTTTGCTGTTGGGCACTCTTCTCGCGCCACCCCCCCCCATACTCCTTCGGCCGTGCTGTCTAGTTGTTGATATCAAATTTCAAGGTGACGGAGATCACAGACACGGTTTTCTCAGTTTCTCTCTCTCTGGGGTAAGGGGGGGGGGGGGGGGGGGGGGGGGAGGGAAAAGAAGGCTGTCTGACGCCTCTCAAGGTTCTTGTACTCTCTCTACCCTTCCATCCTGCAGGATTTTTTCCTCTCCCCCTCTGTGCCCAGTTCCAGGCCTACCTCACCCAGGCCGCATGGCTTCCCCTCCCCGCCCAGCCAGCCGCTGGGCAGGGGAGATCCCTCCGTCCTCAGGGACCGGAACCAAGAGAAAGCTTTCCTGGGAGCCCTCTGCTTTTAACCCCTTGTGTTCTCAGAGGCGGATCCTTGTCCTCAGTGGCCACACCAGGTGCCAGTCTTTAAACTTAAGCACTCATTGGTTTGACTATTGAAGTTCAAAAAAACTCATTTTTTTTTTTCCAAACTACAACAGCAATGCATTTAAAATTTTGTTTGATTTTATATTTTATTCTTTTTTTGATATAAAGAAAACAAGACAAGTCTACAAAATTGTAAATCTGTGTCAGAAACAAAAGTTCTAATAACTTCCTCATCTATGCTCTGAGGGACTCATTAAGGGATCAGACAGAAAAAGGAGGACATGAAATGGTTTGCACAATCACCTCAGCCAGTGGAGATTCATAGCTCAAGCTGTATTTACTCAATCAAATGTACTCTGATTTCCTTTAGTAGTTTCCTACAAGTCCTTTTCCAGTTCAAATCCTTTTTTTTTCATATTCCACTGAGCTTCATTTGCAACATCAAAAAACTATTCTTCAGGTTAAAAAGATTTGTCATAAAGATCATAAGTAATGTATTGAGAGAGTACTGAAAGTTCATTTTTTCTCCACCTAGAATATCTTGGGAATATCATCGGCAGTCTTTCCTAGTCCTGTTGAAAGAAACAATGGGTTTAGATTACAGTAAATACAATTATCCTTAACTCGTCTGCTGATCAGTGTATGAGGCTGAAACTTCAGCAAATTCTTTATTCTCTAAATGTCAAAGACACTGTCTCTGCTCTGTTTCTGGTCCTGAAATTCCTCTCTTTGCATTTCTTGTTGACTCTACACTGCTTCTATTCAGTAAAAATATCAGCATAATGCTTTCAGGTTTTTGTTTTATCCAAGAAGTCTCATTCTGTACTGTGAGATTTAATCTGCTCTTTGAATTATAGGAGTATTTCCAGCCTCCCCTATTCACTTCTTGTGTTAAACAAGCACCATTGTGCCCTCTTCCTTCACACACCTCATGCTGGAGAGTATTCTTGTGGACACAACTCTCCTCTTCAACTCAGGCCTTAAATTTTCTTTACTCTGATGCCAAAAGAAAACTGAAGAGACTGAAAACATTGCCTATCACACCTATTACAGTCTCAGTGTTTCCTTATATTTTGAAACAATATATTGCACCTTTTCTACATTTATACTGACCCTTACATTGTAAATGTTTTCCATCAGGAGCAATCACCTTCCTCCACTTTGCATCATGCCTTAAAATACAGTCTTCTCATCTTTAATTGGGATATTATTGTGTGACAATAGTAAAAATGAATGATACCAAGTAATTCTAAAAGTATTCTTTGATATTACATATTTTAGAAAATACTCAAAATTACACAGTTCTACTCTTAGTGTGTTAGATTTACAGTTATCAGAAGAAAACCTATCTTTTTTTTAATATGAAAACAATTGGAAAGTTCATTTAAAACACTCACCTAAATACCACAGAGATAAAGTAGGACATGCAAATTATTTGGGTTTGAGTAAGATTGATTTCTTTTTTTAAATCATATTCAAAATTGATGTGATCTAATGAATTTTAAAGTAAATGGCAAATTAACAGACTAAGGCCATTACATCATTGCAGAACAATTGTCCAGATACAAATACGTAATATTTTTCCAACATGTGACTCAACAGCCTAATTCTACTGCACTTGCTTCATGGTATGAATAATATAATATCCAAACACTGATTCATATGACTATAAAACAAGAGGCTGCTGGGGATCACAGTTCAATGAGCTTTTATTCCACTGAGACAAAGTGATTCACATAATAGACATTTTCTAAACTTCTGAGAAACTATGCCACATTAACTCTTCCATAAAAGAAGGATTAAAATATGATACAAAGCCTTAACTGTCCAGAAGGCTTGATACACAGGTGTTCGCTAGGGTCAAAGAAGTGCTCTAACAGAAACGGTATTTATCAAAACTTAAACACTTTATCACTTCTTCACTTCTCATTCTGCCAGTCAAAAAAAGACTTTTTTTTTTTTTTTTTTTTTTTTTTTTTTTTTTAACGTGAAGATTAAAAAGAAACTGTGATTGTAGTAAGAACTATTTGGGTAACCGTTACATTTGCTATGTTTCACTGATGACCACAAAACTGACAATGTTTCACTTTTCACAAGTTTTCTAGAAGTTTTTCAGCTCCTCCATTTCAATCAACAAGGTTTCATCTACAAGTCTTCTGAAATATGAGAGAACACTTTCTGTTGTTTATGAAATTACTATAAATCCCTTTGAGCTTCTTCCTTGATGGTCTTCAAAAATTCGTATTTTATCTTTCGAGTGTGATAACTGTTGCAAGGTAGCTGGTGATGCCCGTGGAGACCAGGCAATTGTTCCCCCCTCATATTATCAAACATTGAATAAAATGTTTCAAACCTGAAGGAAATGTAAAAATGTAACATCACTGGCTTAGAGTGATCAGTATCGTGAACATTTGTTACAGCTTAAATGAAAACAAACCAGCTGCATGTTGTAATAGTGGAAGTATCACTACTAATATCCTCCATGCAATTAAAGCAAATATTCTACTATGATAAGTAGTCTACAAAATAGAAAAAAAAGAAAAAGAAGAATGTTTAATGAACACCACTTTATTTATTGATTTAATTATTCAATGAATACCACTTCTGTACCTATTTTAGGTTTGAAATTTTCACAGGTAAAAATTTAAAGAAATACAAGTATCACACAGCACTAATCAAAAACAGACACTTTGCCAACTTTTTTGAATGTTTAATTGACAAGAATTGAACAAAGTCATTATTTATACTTCTTCAATGTCAACAGAAGCTGGTAAGGGTCTCTGTTACCTAAATCTACTTTCTTCCTAGCAAACAGACACTTTGGTAGCTTAGTCTTTTCCAAAGCACTTAGTAAGAATTTTTGAGTTATTGACATTTATATTTTTTAAAATAGTTCCACAAACTGTTTCTAAATGAAAAAATTCAAGGTGGGATTACGTTAAATTCAACTAGTTACATTCACCTAAAAATATGACTGTATGGATATATGCATGGGCATACAACACTCTGCACAAGGTGAAAACAGAAGCTATTTTAACCTGTTAATTCTTGTATTTACAATTAAAATGTTTTGCGTATAGTACCAATCCCTTCAACACCATTCTTTCTTCACATTTAGACTATAACGTGATATTGCAGAGTATAAAGTGCAAGGGAGTAGCAATACATAACTTTATTTAGAGGCATTACAAATTTCAACTTCCTTATATCAAAGAAAAACATTTAAGATTTTTCATACACTCTATCCTTCAAAGCAAATACTATTTCTAACTAAATCACAATATATTACACTTTCTTTTCTGCACATGGAACTCTTTTATATCTTTACCACAATAAATTAGCCAAGTAAATAACCACTAGATTTGATCTTAAAATTGTTTTCCAACCTAAAGGATTCTGTATTCTATCATTCACTAACGATTCACTAAACTACTTTTCATCACTTCTACTTAAAGTAATTCAGAAGATCAAGTACAATAAGAGTAGTCTGTAAAATGAGCTAGGCATCCTATGGCATGACCCTAAGTCAGGGAACACTTGAAACTAGAGCAAACATAAGTATCCAACAACTAAAATTCTTAGATACAGTGTAACATAATGTATATATGTCTTCACCAAGAGATCTTGTACATTTACATATAGCTAGACTCATGAAAATACAACTGTGGTATCAGCTTCTACAAGTTTAACCTAGATTAAATAGTTCATTAAAACCTCAGTTCCAGGTAAATGATGGAGTCCTTAGTTGTGTGAAATTCCATTCTAATGATTTGGAATCATTGGTATTTGCCTAGCATCACAAGGCAAGGTCAGTGATACCAAGCACAAATAAACAGTATGGACTTCATAGCACAGATATATATTCTTGTTTATCTTACCTGCAAAGTTCTATTGACAAGCTTTAATGAACTTTCAGATGTCTGGTTTCTAAGCAGGCTGGAAGTAGAAGACCAAAGTACAATGAAGACTAAAAGTATGGATTTTTGTAATGTTGTAAACATAAACTGGAGCTAGAATAATTAAGTAGATGACCTCCAGCAAGCTTCTTCATTTCTTAAAAGCTGCAGGATTTTCAAACTGATGAAGTATTTCACTGGTTACTTTCTACTTCTGCACTATTAAACTACAGATGTGATGGCAAAGCATTATGAAATAGCCTTCACAACAACAAAACATTACCTATTGTATGAAGCCAGATTCCACCTCGTTTCAAATTCAGTATCGTATTTCTTTCCCAGAAATACACAAAAAGGAGCGTGGTGTGATTGAATCAATATAGATTGTCCTTAATCACAAACTGTAAAAGACTGACTTAGTTATGTACAGACATTTGTAACTTTTTCCGAGTATTTATGAATCTACAATATAACAAGTAAATAATTTTTTTAAAAAATCTTCCTAACATCTTAAGAAAATAATTTTGTAGAAATAAGTACCTTGCTTAATTCTGATTGTGTTTAGAAGAAGTAGATTTTAAGATTTTGACTTAATCAGACACATACTTGATTATGAGGTTAAGAAATGTGCAAATCAGCCCTTTACACCAACCATTAAAAGAACTTAGTAAATCACAGTGAAAGATGACAGAGAAAACTGCCAGACTGACCATAGAAATAACAAACAAACAAGTGCTGAAAATATTTGACTCATCATATGATGCAATGAAATATTTTTTTTAGTGTAGAGAAACAAAAACTTAGTAGGCCAATATTCAAGAGATGGAATCAAAAGCAACTTCTCATAAAAAACGTCAATGATTACTAGAAATTAAAATATCAGTCATATGGTGTTCTATTTAGATGAAATGATATTCAAATGCAGTTAATTCTTGGGAAAAAAATTTCCTCCTACATGCATTCTTACAGTTTTTTCATTGTGGAATTGATTACTACTACTACACCACTTCCATAATTCTACATTGCCATCTCAGTGATTGATGTAATTTACTTTAATCAGACATTCAAAAATCAATGAGCTACACCATGAATAGCTCATGTTCCAATATCCCACTTCTGTGGCAGTGCAGGTTAGTCTGGAGTTATTTTACAGTTCCAAGAATAGGCATAAAAATTCCTTTTCATACATTACTTCACACATCTCTGAAGATAAAAAATGATCAGAAACATTTTTTATCCAAAAAAAATTCAAGTTATCTAAAAATGCTCACAACATTTTTCATAACCTGTGATTATTTAAAACAAATTAACTATGTCATTATACTTTGTTAAAGCTGACCTGTCATGGTTTAAATTCTTAAAAAATACTGTGTTCATCTGCTTAAATCTCTATACAGAAGGGAAGTACCAGAAAGGAAAACCTACAGCACCTAAACTTCTCCCTAGAAATTACTTCCATTTTAGTGGTCATCACTATTTTGCAGAGGAAAGGGATGGTAAAGACCATGCATACACTGCAGAAACTGCCAGACCTGTCTCAGTATATGTCAAAAGTCATGTTTGGTCATGTAGAGTCAGCCAACCAAACTCACACTTGGTCTGTACCTATGATTCTATTATGTAGTCTACTAAAAATGTATCATTAGTGTAATGTTACCATCCCTTCAGTTGTAAAGATTACTGTACACTAAAGATTCACTGTAAAATATCTACACTTATCCTTTCAGAAAGCCGTGGTCTCTGTGATAATAACAGGAATAACAGAAATATTCATTATATTATTAAGTATTCATTTCTCTCTGTGACAAAAAAATCTACATCATCACACAGAGAAATGATGGATCTATGATTTCGAAAATGCACTTCCCCTAAGCTAAGTGCTTATTGATCTGTTTATGCAAATGCCTAACAATAACACTGTCCCTGACAGAATTAAGACTATGTATGTATAAATAAGAGATCATTCCTTTAAGCAAAGAAAATCTGACACTTGCATTAGTTGCGGGTTTTTTCACATCTGTTTACTTTGGCATTCTTGATGGATTTCAGTCATAATTCTTCAGGCAATGTAGAACCTTACCTCTATCAATGGCTACTTCAGAGAATGATGACAACTGCAACAGCTAAACTATACCCTTGATAAGAATAAAAAAAAAAAAAGCCTCATTTTTCTGCTGAGTATCAAAACAAATGTCACAGTTTCAGTTCGAAACTGGGCTGAAACACCAATTTGTGTAGTGGTTTTGGTTCACCAAATTGAAATTTCTCAGTCAAGAGCAAAGCAGGCTTAAACCTGAAAGGTATAAAGAAAATTTATTAACAGAACTAAAAGAAGAATAATAACAATCAGAATGAAATCTTCACAACACTCCTCCCCCCTCCCCACACCTTCTTTCATTCTCATTGACAATGTACAGAAACCACACCCAGAATTCTCAGTTGGTTTTCCAATTCTAGAATAATCATTTCTCAATTCATCAAGGGAGAGGAGTCTCTCTTGAATACCAGAGATCTTCAACAAGATACCAGTTCTCCTGCTAGCATATTTCAAAAATGGCCCGCCCAAGGGGAAGAGAATTTGCCATTGTGAAACCACTCCTATGACGCAGCCTTCCACAGCTGCTCATGGGCTGTTATCAGCTTCCTAGGTTACAGTTTAAGGATGCTTTTCTAGTATAAAACAAGAGTTCTCTTCATCTATCTCATCTTCATCTCAAGAAACAGAGGTCATCTTCTCTCACTGAGCAGAGGGCATCATCTCTCTCTCTCCCTGTCTCGGTCTCTGCATTTATTTGTAAGAATAACTTCATTTTCCTTCCTGTTACTCAAGCTGGCTTCCTGATGTGACAGCTTAAGCCAAACTTCCTTTGGCAGCAACTCAGTAACTGAGTAACATCTTATATACATCAGTAAGATCTTATATACCTTATCCTTGGTTATGCAAGAGTATGCTAAAGATCTGCAACAAGCCTATTACAATCAACAAAAGAACATGAAAGTGAGTTTACTGTCCACATCACACGAAGTAAGAGGGGAGAAATCACAAAACACCCTTGTTTAAAAGACTAAAACTCCTTTCTTTTGAAGACTAAAGTATCAGTCATACATCTAATGGAACCTTTGCAGTAGGGGTTTTGTCAGAAGTGATAATATGAAGTTCTATTACATCAGGAAACAAGAGAATAAAAAATAACAAATCAGAAAAATAGCATGAGACTGCAATAATATTTTTGGGTTTTAACTATGTTTTCTGGAAATTCAATGATTTTTCCATTGACACATCATACTTTACCACTGTAAAGCACTACTTCCCTTTTCTATGCAAGGGGCAGGGGAAAGGAAAAAAAAACCCTAACAACCAGATTTACACTGACATACACATTTAATACATTTATTTATGTATCACTGAGAAGTAAAGACATTGATTCTGAGAAATAAAAAATCAAAACCCAAAAGAACATGTTTTTCACTGTCTTTTGAAACTTCATTGAACTGCTAAAATCACAGAATCACTGAATGCTTACTTGGAAGGAACCTCTGGTGATCCCCTAGTCCAATGTCCATGGAAGCTCATCTAGAAAAAGTTCAGGACCATGTCCAGATAAAGGAATTCTGAAGACCTAATGTTTCTAATGCAGTAGCTAGCTCCTGAATGACAGGATGAGCTATCAGACATCTACACAAATCTGCTAAAATATATGCCACCAGAAAAACCTGAAATACATATTAGTCTAACAATTATTTTATTTGGCCCATCAGAAGAAGAAATGCAAAACATAGATTTCACTGATTTTTCATCCTTGTTCTTTAAATAAACACTTATTTTCCTTGAGGAATAAACATTGGGGGCTTGGTTGGTTTTTGGTTTTTTTTTTCTGGGGTGTTGGGGTGGGTTTTTTTCAAAGGGAAACAATAGACAAATTTTGTCACTGTCTTTGGTTCCATTATGAATAATCACCTCTTCTCCAGGAATAGAAAAGCATGTTTCTTTGCAGACATTCAACCATAACATACTAAATTCAGGTTTTAATAATAAAAAAAATAAAAAAAGGGATTGTAAAGACAAACTTTCAGTAAAGGCCAAAGTAGAGTAAACCTCTCTGACCAGGAAAAAGGCCTTGTCTATTACGTATCTATTGCAGTGAATTCCAGAGTATCAGAAAATCTGTAGCTACAATACAATCTGTAGTTACATTCCATACTCTAATTTAATATACTTCTTTTGCAGAACATGGAAATAATTTACTTGGGGATTAACCCATTTTAAAATGCAGAAGCATAGAACTGACAACATATCATCCTTTTTCACTATTTGGACTTTTGACATTTCCAAGACTACCTTAAACCCTTCTTAATTCACAGTCTTATTTTTTCCATATGAACAATGAGTTAAGGACAACAATAGCTGCTTCCTATGCTGCATGGACTATTATTTTGTACTCCCGGTGTTTCTTTTTTCCTCTGTATTTCTCACTTCAAGATTGAAGAAAAGTTTTTTTAATGGCAACAGTGTTACGCTCTGGGTGACCTCCTATTCTGTTGAAGAGATGGATATACAGAAATCTGGCACTTCTAAAGCATTCACATGAAGACTCTTCATCATCTGCAGTAGTTAAAAAGCTGGCTAGGCATAACATCCTTTTGAGAAACTTAACTATCAAAATTCAGACATTTATTTCTGTCTCTAATCTTAGAGAAACAGTAAGAAATCTTTCACTGCTATGGGTTCAGTCCTGTCCCTTCAGTTCCTGTAAGAAGTGACAGCCCAATATTACGGGGTTAAAGCTGTCATTAATTTTCTCAGGTGAAAGAACTTTAAAGTACATGCTATATATTGCCTTGTTCAAACTCATGGCAATTAGTAAACGAACCTAGCATCAAACTTAGGAATTTCAATAAAAGATCAATAGCTTATCTAATTTTCAGGCAGAATTATTACAGAACAGAGCAACTGGTCTTCAAATGATGACATTTCTCTGCCATATTGGAAACAATCAATTCTGTATTAACTCTTTTCTTTCTGACCTTTTTTAAATTTTATGTGAAATGAAAACTGACATGGAAAACAAAATAATAAAAATATGAACATTCACTCCATTTTTATGACTTTTTTACTTATAAAAGAGTTGCTACAATCTTTATTGTGAGCTGTTATAACAAAATTCAAAGGAAACTACTGACTACAGCCATGCAACATCCACTTACTAAATATTTATTCTGAAGCACACTTTTTCCTCTCAGATTTTATTTGCCATATTTACAATGACTATGCACCGACCTATGGTATACCTCTGTACCTGGATGAGTTTGTTATCAGAGCAAATCATACATGCATAATTGTACATTGCCAGTCCCTTTCAAGCAATAGAAAGGATTTTTTTTTAAATCCAAACCCAGACACACCCATATGAAAGAACATAAAACCAATTTGCTCTTATGTTCTATAGTTTACAAAAAAACTCCCCTTAAAGTCTTCTGTGCTTGAATCCTTGTAACACAAATTAAGCATGAGATTCAACTTAATACACCTAAATTTGAAAAGTGCTTTTGGATGTCACAGTATCTCTGCAGCTCCTGCACTGACAGCAGGACCACAGAAGTAATCAGAGCCCCAATCAAACACTCCAAGGCATACGGACACCATGTTTAGGGAACTGAGTTCCACATGCTATCTTCTGCTGGCGAGAACAGCCTTCTAGGAACCACCTGAAGGGAAAGGTTGGCTTCTACTTCAAGGCATGAAAACTCAGAAACACTTAGGTCCTTTTGCTACTGCATGCCTATGTCCTGACAATTAAGATTAACCTAGTTACCGGATGTCTGAATTCCAGTAATTGTTGTCTTGGGATGCAGTGCAAAATGTGACCAAAACCATGTATTCTATCACCATCCATTGAAACCGGGGCAGGGGGTAGGGGTGTGGTGGTCTTCTATTAATGAGGCAGCTGTTAAAAACCAGCTGGGGCAGTTTTCTTTATCTCTTCCATGACCCATCCTCCCTCTAGGGAGATATCTTGTGCTAATGGGTCATTGAGTCTCATTTCATGACTGATAAACTTACATCATCCCACTGGGAGATGCTCCACCCAGGGGGAGGAGCCAAACATTCCTACCTGGATAAAAATCTGTGATCTGGAACACCAAAGCAGCCTTCTCCACTGGATTCCCAGTGGAAGACCAGGCCCATCTACAGCTCCACTTGACTGTCAGAGGAAATCTGCACCTTTCTACCCGTTCATCACTTCAACAGAACCACTTTTGACACTCCAGGAGGACTGCAGCGACTATTACATCAGACTGCAGAGTGTCAGGTTGTATTCTGACTTTGTCAGTGGGTTTTTGGATTTTTTTTTTTTTATTACTGAATTTTTTCTATTTGAATTCTCTTAATAAAGAACTGTTATTCCTATTCCCATATCTTTGCCTGAGATTCCTTTAATTTCAAAATAATAATAATTTGCAGGGAGGGTGTTTTATTCCCCATTCCAAGGGAGGCTCCTGCCTTCATTAGCAGACACCTGTCTTTCAAATTGAGACATTGTCCAACCAGGTAGCAGGGTACACGGAGAGAAACTTTAACTTCAGCTTGCCTGTGTTTGACTCCAGCTGTGGTAGCACTCTAAGATTCATCCGGAAAGAGGAAATTATACAGAAAATATCAGCTTTCCAGTCAAAGTAGCTACCCTTCACAGATCTTTTCTAAAAGGACAGCTTCTCCCATGTTTATTGCTACACTGAGAAAGACTACCACCAGAGAAAAATGGTGGGGAAGTCTGTGATCTAAGATGAATTTACCAGAATTTTTTTTCTAATTCCGCTAATATCCACCTAGCATCTCACTCATTCATATTGGCAAGAAGAAGTGACTTGAGATATTTTAATTTTTCCTTCTGTTTAGAAGATATGTGAATTCACCGAAATTTTAGATGTAATTAGATAAAGGTACCTGAAAATGGTTTGCTGATTTTGAATTACAACAATAGAGTCTTACAGTGTACTGTGAAAATTCAACACATAAAATGCTCAAACCTATGAACATTTTCGATCTTTTTAAATGGTTCTAATTAATCTGCTTTCTGCAAGACTTACTTTTACTCCAGCTCTGCTGGGATAAGTATCACCTGCTGACTCTCTACAAGAAAACAGAGTTAAGCGAGATATTTTCCAAAGAACTTTCCCCACTAAAAAGAGGTGAAAAAAGTGACCTCATGACAGAAGAAAACTGCACTTAGCTTATGTTCTTCGTAAATGCTTGGCAAAAGTGTCATAGAAACACATTTGAAACAGTCAATAAAGCAGATGCCAAGCTCAGCAAAATGAAAAATGCCACAGTAATGACAAAAAACCCAGCAAACCCTTAGCATACTTATATTTTCAAGAACAACATTCATACGTATGTTTAGATGATTAAACTGCTCTATTTTATGTATCTTACAACACAGGTGAACTAGTGATTTAGGCTGAGGGATTTTCTAAACATGTCAAGCAACCACAAGTTTAGAAAGTCACCAAATATTAACATGTTTCTCTATTTCTTGCAGAAACATAAAAATAAACAATCCCTCCCACCAAAACCAATCATGTGAATCATGACCATACTATGTATTAATAATGTAAAAGTATAAGAACATTATAAACTACTAAAAGAAATTTCCTAGAAGCAATTTAAACATTAATACATCCAAAAAGATTTCAATAGTATGTTTTTAAAAAAAACACAGGTCTTAAACACAGGAAGATGTATCCACATCATTTACATTTGATCTACCTAGCATGTAAAACCAAGTAAGTATGTCCTGCATCTACATGATTTACTAGATCAGAATGTTCTTTGACATTGCTCATCTCCAGTTTTCATGTTTTATCACATTAGAAATTTTATCACTAATAATTTACTTTGTTTTTTACTCTTTTTTATTACAAAGACTTTGGGAAGCAGTCAGCAGATGCAGAGAATAAAGAACAGCTTAATTTACTGTCACTTGAAAGAATCTGAAAAAAAAGGAGACATCAAAAGATGCATTGGACCAAGTCATCAAAATCTGCTAGCATTCCATACACTAAAAGACTGGATATTATGCAAAATAGCCAGACCTTTCTTTATTGCATGCATAGTTAGCAGACTGATAAGATAAATATCACAAAACAGAGGGTTATGCAGTAGCTACTGCTCTTTATACAAGTCTTCATTGAAAATACTGGTTTTAGCAAGAGTCAATGAGAAAGCTGCTATTTTTTGCCCCATTTTGCCATTCTTTCAATTAAAAAAATGCATTTCCTATTAAATTCCAGAAAAACAACTAGCCTTCAAATTGCATTTCATAACTTCTCTTCCAGCACTACAAAGGTATAGGATAATACTTCAATGGATATAACAACAAGATGTTTGGCCCTTCTACATAGTTCAGGTACACTGTATAAAGTTGGAATTTTCAAAGATACTCCATTTTAACGTAAAAGTTACCATTAAAAAAAACCTCTAGTGTTTTTCCATCCTCAAATGCCATTAAGACATTTAAGCAGGAGTCAGAGAAAATCAGATTAGAAATAAAAACAACTATTCACTTACACCACCTTTCCAAGGCACTATGAAGAAGGGACACATTTTCAACTATCACTGTTCAGCCATGGAAGTTTCATCTGAAAGCAAAACTTCAAAGCAAACCACTACTGATTATGAAACTTGAGACCAAAAAAATGGCAACTCTTTCCATGCTTGCAATGGCAGTGATAGCAGATTAGTACCATGCTCTTCTGTAAGTTCCATCAGAAATTTAATATCTCAAATATCACAAGAAGTACCCTAACTCAGAAGTTCCTCAGCTGTATTAAATTACACCTCAAAATCCCTAAAAACCACAACCCTCTATAACAAAAACAAACCAAAGAAATAAAAAATTTAAAAATCCCATAAAAACTTTTTTCATTATTAAGCTTTAATCTGTGCCCAAAGATCAGTTTTGTACAAGTGCAGAAAAGCCTGTCCCCATATATACCCAAGAGTAGGGTTTACTACTTGCAGTAATGATGCCTGATACTTTAATCAGTGCCATCTTACTGTTATAGGCGAAATTTAATTTTTCAAGACAGTGGATTAAGGGCCAGGATGCTGTGCAACTTGTACCATGGGGAATGGTAAATGAGGAACAGGAGAAATATTAAGACCTAAAGTAAGGTAAAATGCTCAGAGCGAGGATGCACATAGAGAAGGGGGCGGGGATCCCTGCAGAGCTAGGTTTGATGCTTCCCTACGGCAGAAACAGCAAAATTGAAGATAGCAGCAGCATTGCTAGCCAGCTGTGTCACAGTGCAGTAAGCACTATTTTCCATTGAACCCACTCCCTCAACGGCAGCATCAAGCTTAAGCCAGGGCTCTGGCTCATGTGAGGTAGAAAGGGGCTAACAGCTATTTTGCCCTGCAAAGTAACCCACTGCCACAATCGACTGTCTGCTATGCCTGTGGCAACAGACAATCCTGATTTCAATAAAAACATTGTAGAGCTGGGGAAGAGACCAAACCTGAAACACCAGCAAATAAAAATTACTAAGCTTCTTTTTATTTGACACTATTTCCAAAGTATTATATATCATCTACAGATGCAGAATTTTTGTACTTTTTCAAACCAGAATAGTTCTCAGATGCACTGTAGTTTAATGTGGGGTAAAACCACCACTTCAATCTCTCTCCAATATTTACTAATTACATATATTTTTCCTTTTGATTAAGTTGCTGGTTTGTTTTCATTAACAGTCAGACTCTTCTGCATGATCAAAACCAAAAAAAGTTACATTGAACAGCAGTTCTGTAACTGATCACCTGGTAGGGTGACCATGACTATTTCCAGACACTTCCTCAGTCTCTGTTAAGCCAGTGACAGATTGCAGTTATTAACAGGTCAGTGAATAAATTAATTCCAGGGCACCGAAAATGATGGTCATGAAATGAAAAATGGCCTTGCTGACATTGCATCACTATTTCTAGACAGTGTGCTTGAACACAAAACAAATCTCACAACTTGGATGAGCGCCAAAAACTAGTGACCTAGTTTCATTAGTGTGGGAAAAGACTAGCAATTGGTCCTAAGAGAGCAGATTACCAAAATAACTTCACACAAAAAAATTCCATAAAGAATTTTTTTTAAATCAGATGTTTTCCAATCTAACAAGGCACTGAAAATCCTCTCTCCCTTGAAATGTCAGTCTGAGATCCATTAAATTCTAAAGTTAAAATGCATTTATATTACTCATGCTGACATTCCTATACAACATTTCGATTAAACAGAATAAATATTATCTTCTTTCCATCTCATTATCTCTTTCCATCTCATTCATAATAATTTAATACTGTTTTAAATCAAAACAGCTTTTGCATTTTCAATGAAAAATGTAACACTTCAGGCTTAAACAAAAAGTTTTACTAATAAAAGTAAGTCTATTTTTAAGCACACAGTAATCTGCTCGGTAATCTTCCTTGATTAAAAATTCCTTGGCTTCTCTTCAAAAAACACACTGAGTATAGATGAGCTCAACAGCTGTCAACATAATTTTTAGGAACTTACCAAGTATTGTTGCGTCTATACTAGCCCCCATTTATACACTCCAGCTGGTTCACCAGAGCCCCACTCCCAATCCTTCGCCTCCAGTAACATCTATATTGAGATGAAGACATTTTGAAGAGGGGAATCTTAATAACAACACAAAGTAAAAAATACTTCATCTTCTTTTCATCTTTCCAAAGGCTGTTGCTTTCTGTAAATTGCTTTCCATTCACTAATCCAGCAAAGTGCAGAAGGTAAACTGAAATACTGTAAGAAAACTATTACAGCACTGGTAAAAATCCCAGAACATTCTTTCGTAAGTCATGAACATGACATAAGTAATGCAATGCAATTAATTTCACCCAGTAATCCCTGCTTACAAGTTCTTTCTAACACATGCCAATGACAAAACCGCAACTGTTCTTTGCACGCTATGCACAGTGAGGGTCACTTGCACAATGACTTACACAAGAAGTCTAGAATTTAAAAGGCTGAAAAAATCCCTGATCATTTAATCTCCTCAAAATGTTGGGTTTTCTTTTATACCCTGGATTCCCTTAGCATTCATGGCTACTGAAAAAATCCTAAAGGATGATCATAGCTTTTGCAAGCTTTACTGTGGCAAACACTCATATCAATGGAAATTTTGAGCAAATAATATCATGAAGACTGGTGACTAAGTTTTGGAAGGACATACCCATCACTTACATTTCAAAAATGCTGTGGGAGTATCTGGGGAAAAAAATAAACAGAATGAAACCCCATACCAACTACTTTCTTCTTAATAAGACATTTATATAAGAGTATCAATAGGAAAGCTTAAGCATCTTACTTCTTTCTCCTCAATTATTAAAAACTTTCAAAGTCCTCATGCTTGTATCTCCATCCCACTTTGTTTATGTCAGTAACCTTTTGTTCAGTGTGCATATTTTTTTACTTCTTTTTCTCTCCTATACCTTCTGTCCCTGTGTCTGTGCATGATGTCTTTGTAAACTGCCATCCTAATTACACATACAGGCTCTGACAGTGTCGTAACTAGGTGCTGTCACCTGTAGACTTAAAAATAATAAAGGGCAGGTATGGGGTCAGGGAGCTGCACCACAGAAGCTGAGCCACTTTAAACCACTTAAAAGTGGCTTATAAACTGTTTGATTCCAATTTATGAACGTTGCTTATCCCAGCCATGAAAATCATGCAAGTCTTCTACACACACCTTTTATCTCACAACTGAAATGCACATTTGGTCACCACTTTTACAGGATAGCTGATAATGAGCAAGTGATATGCTACATGAGTTTGCATGCAATGTCCCATTTCACCATCTTGTATTAAATTGTGTCTATTGTGGTGCAGATTAACAAGCTTCTTGACACTACAAGGAGTATTTCCATCACCCTTTTTACACATCTCATTTAGTGACAAACCAAGAACTAAAATAAGGAGTCTAGGGCTGTCAATGCAGAGAGACAAGATAGGCAGGCACTAAGTCTTCCAAAATTACCTAGATAAATAATCTTCTTTACTCCTTTTATTTTGCTGTATTCCACTGCCCTGGTATGTTTTTCAGGCATATATACTGGTAATTTGGCAATAACATATTTCTGCTTGATCCTATACTAAAAGATAAAATGAGATTTTTCCCTCACCACCTCAAGGTTTTAGAAAATAAATTCCCAACCCAGATTAAGTTGCCTATGCATTTTCATCTTCATTTTTCATTGATTTCTTAAGGTTAATCATTTTCTGAACTTCACCTGCCCATTTTCTCTACCTCTCTTAAAACTCCTAAGAAGTTCTTTCTCCTTACCACTTTTGCTACCATAGAGATAAGAAGAATAGAAAAAAACCTGCTTTAGTTTGTGACATAAAGCGAGTAAGTGAAGCTGCAGGAAGAAAGGACACTACTGAGACGATACTTAGTCTCTGACAATGAGCTGAAGTAGCAATGAGACTCTTTATAGAGAAACTTGGAAAAGTAGTCAGAAAAGGTAGAGAACCTTAAAATTCACAAATGCTGACTATGGAAGAGACTGAGCCTAGAAATCTAAGTTCAAGATTTTTGGTTTAGCCTCTAGGCCACCAGGAGTCAAGTCCTTAATTTCTCCAATATTTACTTCCAAAATGCATTTTTTTTAATTTAAGAAGAGACCACAACAACCAGACCACCTATTTTTAATAGAAAATTTTACGCAATTCTGGTTTCCATATCCAGAAAATTTTTATTTTTCTCATGCCTGTGAGAGTTCCTTTCTACTCCCACATGTCTCTCCCCGATATGGGGAGGCTTTTATGCAGAAGTTCTTGTTAGGAAAGAAGGCAGATGGAACCCTTGGTTGTTCTTGTTCTTCACATCGTTTATTATTTTCTTATCAGCAATTTCAGAACACCAGGCTTTACACCAGCTTAGCTTGCAGGAGAACAGACACCAAAAGCCCCCAAACACATGTGAACAAGGTTCTCTTAAAGATAATTCACACAGTTATCACCAAGAACGTACATTATTTCTACTTTTCTACCAATAACCAACTAAATTTCTATTCACGTGGCTCTAGACTGCGGCAAATCTCAGCCAATTGTCCTGTGTCCCAAACACTGCAGAATATGGAGCAGATGAAGAAGGAGAAGGAAACCTAAAAACAGCAAGGATCCTCCATCTTGTTCTCATCTACTTACCATACTAACAAACCCAAAAATCTAAATTTCTCACCCTGTGATAAATGACATTCTATGCTACTATCAAACTTACATTCTCGAGAATTCTGTTTCATCCCAAAGACTAGGAAGCCCTTTCCATGGACGAAGGTTAAAAATAAAAAAATGTTTGTTACGGTTTTGACCCTTCGAAACATGCAGGGAAATACTCTCTGCATTTTGTATTCCAGCAATGCCCCACTTTTCCCCAGAAACATCAGCTATAATTACTTGGTCTTCTTTCTGTTTTGCATAAGCTTAGAAATAAGATATTGAAAGAAAATTATAAAAAAAATCTGCACATGCAAGTGTGGCATTGGAAGTTTCTATTATGATTTTCAATGGACAAGACAGCCTGACTAGACACTAGGTTCTGGTATTTGGTCATATTTGGTGAACAAATGAGTGGTCTTTTACAAAGTAAAAAAGGTAGTCTTGAACAAAGGCTTTGTACAACTTTTAAAAATTAAGTCCAATCTTTATGCAAGGGGAAAGTTATTTCATCAAAGGCATTCATGAACTTTCATAGATCTGTATGAGTCAACAGACAACTCGTTTAACTGATTACGTGCAAGTCTGTACACAGGTAATTTTTATACTTTAACTGGCTTTGAAAAAATATGAAGTTCCTTACCTAGCAACATCTTAGATCATTCTTTTCTCTATTTACTTTATTCTTTCTATGTCCTCTTCACTTAAGCACCCCAAGTAAATATAAAATACTTTGCATCTATGTTATGAAACCTGCAGTTAATTCCATTCATATTGTTACAGTTGGCCTAGATCATAATTAATATTTAGTGTCATACTATTCTAAATACATGGTGAGTAAAACCAAGCAACAAAGGCAAAGTTCAGGTTTGCTTTCTTTTCAAAGCTTCACTGCATAGTTCCCTGCAGTACAGAGATGCTCTGGAAAAGATACAAATGTGATAGCACAACCCATGTTTAGTGAAAGAGAACCTGAATGGTGCTTAAGCCTACATGATTTAAGGAGGATGGAAGAAAACAACTTGTTGCATTTTTTTCATTTTTCTGGCTGCATTCAAAAATGAGCAATCCATGAATTTCACAAAACAATTTTCCAAGTCATGAAAGCTTTCTTATATACCCAAGATAATTAGGAAAGTAGTTGATAACATTGCTCAGGTTGTAGCAACGAATTTTAGTAAAAACAGTACTCTAAAATTCAATCTTTATATAAAGAACAATGGTTTTACTCTCCCGAGACACAACAAAAATCTACGGAACATTAAATCACTGTTTGCTGGTAAAGTTTGATTTCTCCATTGGTATATCATACCGATGTTGGAACTTCTATGCTTTCCAAGGTCAAGAAAATTCCCTGTCTCTGCTCCAGCACTTCCTCTAATGCTCAGCTTGGCTTCTGGGACTTTTTTTTGTACTTATTTTACTTCCTTCTCCCTCTGCAGCATCAGAGGACAAGCATTAACTAAACATAGCATGTTGTATATGCCGGGCTGCTACTTAAGATATTGAAATTTCTCAAACACTTGACTGTTAATTTTGCTTTGTAAACAAGACATCTCCAAATTTAGGTGAGGAAGAAAGGTTCTGAAATCTCTGCTAGAAAAATAAACTAGAATGTCAGAAGTGGTCAATTTCTACACTGAACTTGACATTTCAAATACTACTCTATAAAACTGCAGTCATCTGGGACATACATGATAGCCTTGGATACTTCCTCTTTCTGTAGGAACTACTAGTTGAGCTTTTAATACAGATTTGGAAACTGTTCTACAGTAGGCAAGGGGGAAAGGCTGCTCTGAGGATCCCTCTGCAATGTTAAGTGTTAGAAATAACTGTTTCATGAAGGTACAGGGGATAGTTCTGATGACACAGAGTTCTATCATCTCTTTCGCTGCATGCTGCTACTACTTCAGAAGTATTCTATTTATAATAATGAAGAAAATTTATATATATAATTTGTGAAACACTAGTTTTAAGTATGGAGATTTTGCAGCGTTAGTATTGCAAGACATTTTGCAGTTTTGATTCAACATCACCCTTACAACTAATCAAAAGACTAGGGAGAAAATGAGTCACTTGATGACAATCAGCTCACTTTTATTTAAGAAAAGGAAACTGTAATACCCACAATTCTCTTTAACATACAGAAGCAGAACAAATTTATCCCCCTCTAGAAACATTCTATATATTGTGTTTAATTACTTTGGGGAAAACATGGATGTTAAGACACCTCTTTTGTATGCTACAGTTTCTTATTTCAGGCCATTCGTTAAATACAACTCATGAAACAAATATTAAAAATATTAAAATGTAACTGGAGGTATTGAGACTTCAGACAACTGAAGAAAAATAGATAAATGTTGTTAAAGTAACTAATTTAAGGTTTTTATTGTAACAAATCATAATAGAATTGTTAAATGCTCAACAGTAACTATTAGTCCACAGTAAAAAAAAATTAAAAGCTTCTTTTAACTGTAAGTCAAGAAGAAGAAAATGCATTTTCTTGTTTGTTCACAGTAGATAAAATTTTAAGCACAGTATTGATGAAATGCTGAAGATGTTGATTCAGGAGCTTATTTTAAACTGTCTTTTAATATGTATTTTATATACTGTAAAGTACACAAATTAGTATTTAATTTATGTACTTTATAGTATTAAAACTCTGACACAAGATGGATATAAAGGAAAAAGAGAAGTAATAGAAGTCACAAAAGACATTACAGACTAATTGAAAAAAAAACCCTAGACTCAGAGCTAACCCTTCACTTGGGGTTTTTCCCCAGTCAGTCAATTGTCACAGGACTAAGAGCTGACAAAAAATTTAAAAGACTCCTAGACAGGTTTCCTTATATAAGGAAAAAAAATAGTATGTAAAAACTTGGGACTCTGTATGAAAAAATTAAAGGAGACAAAAAGATTAGGCTACTGAGGGTAGGAATAAAGAAGGACAAGAAAGGCACAATATTACCCAAGTAAGATATTATACAAAATCAGAAGATTTTTCATTCTAAAATCTGTGATGATGCACTATCAAGAAGCTCCTATATGCAGGAAAATTACACTAAATGCGCAGAAGCTTTCAAGTACTACTTAGGACACTACCATAAATAGTAACACTTTATTTTTTTCAGTATTTATCAAATGCTATTCCTATTACCAAAGAAACTGCAATATAGAAATCTAAAGTATATTCTACCAGTCCATTGTAATGTGCATTGGATTTCAACTCGAAATGACTGACATTCAATTAAACCTTCACTTGGCTGAGTTGGACAACTTCTGCTGGTAGCAAGAACACATTCTGTGTGAGTTTTTCACATGCAGAAATTCCCTCGAAATCTTTGTCATACAAAATAGAAGAGGTTTTTGTTTTTTTTTTTCTTTAAAGTAAGTACTGCAACAGAGACCAGAACATAATGATGTTTTTAAAAGCAAAGAATTAATACTTTCATAGATAAGGAAAATATACTATGAATACCTAAATTTACTTTCTATTCTCACACTGGTTTTCTTCCTATGCACAACCCCCTAATATTTCAGTGTTTCTATCTCTAGTTTTATAGTCTTGAATTCTGTGAGCACTATAATTTCTCCAAACACAATTTACAGTTTAGAAAAATAGTCAAAACAATACCATTACCAAAGTAATGGGAGAACACAGAAATTCTGTAATTTAATCTCTCCCTTATTCTGTATTTTAAAGACAAAACAAGTCCAGTCTCTTACTGCTGGAAGCTTCAGTTTCACCTTTGGAAAATAGGGTTCAAAGCAACATTTAGATGTAGAAAGAATATAGAGTTTACTTACAAAGACTTTCTTAGAGAGTTAACGGAGTTTCTTTCTGTTTCCTTAATTTGGTTTTTTTTTAAGTCTTCTTCATAAAATATGCTTTTCAACTGAATGCTCTCAAGGAAAGCACAATCCCACGACTACACAATTGGTTTTTATTTTAAGATTAAACAGTAGAAGACAGGTTGGAAATGAAGTAGTGGGATTTCTGGGAGGAGCATAGAAGAATAAAGGCAAAATGATGACGAAATGAACAAAAACTTGCTTATTAAAATGCCTTTATAAATATAACAAACCAAAAAACAGAGTGACAGCTCTGGTATGCAGGCCAATAGCCAGTTTTTATCTAGCAAGGTCAAATTACCTGCTTATACAAGCATATTAATTTCAAAGAAGGTCAGGGTTTTTTTGGTGGAAACATAATTGTTGATATATAAAAATACTTCTACCTTACACATAAGGCTTTCATGAGAATAAATTGCATAAAGAAAACACAATTATTGTTTTTTTATATATGCCTGTCTTTTCTACTTCTTACAACACAGAACATTTCCCCTTGTGAAACTAACATATCTCATCCTATTAACCAAGTAGAAAGTTTATATATGTTCTTTACAAGTGCTTCTATCTTCTCATAACAGATCTAATACTATATATACATACATACAATACTAATAAACTGAAGCAGATCTGCCAAAAAGGCATCATCTATCAATTGCAGGCTTAGTATGACATCCACTGTGAGAATTTAGAGACAAATAACCGAAATACATAATGAATTGAGATAGTTTTGAAAAGTTACAAGGCAGAAAAACAAAGGACTTAAAAAAAATTACTCCAAAAGACAATTTTTGGCTGAGGAGAAAGTTGTCTCTGAAAAACACTTCCTCTGCAGGTTGAGAGGCATCAAAAGCTACATTCAACTAGTGACAGATATTTGTGCAAATAAAAATAAAAGTTTGGGAAACAAAACAAATAGAAAACTCTGCCCACACTGTTTTGAGTTCTGTAAGACACAGGATTGCACAAAAAATAGGTCGTTTAAACAGCTTTGTAACTAAGATCAAAAAATAATAACTCCTTTTAGCAATGAATAGCTTTGAGAAAAGCCACTCTGACTGATAACAAGCATCTCCTTAAACTGCAAAGCTAAGGAAGTCTGGTTTCTCATTAAATACTGTCTTATACAAACTCATATCTGTCCACTGTGATGAGTATTATGACTGATACATTATCCACAGCTAAGATATACACAACAACTTCTTCCTGTGCCCTTGCTTTCATGCTGAAGAACAGGTTAGTTCATGCTGAAACCTTTTCATCTGAGGCCAATAAAATTTTCCCTTCATCTGGCCACCTACTTTTAATAAAATTCTAGGGACTGTTTGTTTTTGCAACTTCTACCCTGTAAACCACAAATTATGCCACAACAGGCTAACAGGCACTGAGTTTACAGTGAAGAAACCTGAGGAAGAGAAGGGATGAACAGACAGACCCATGCACAGTTTAAAATACAATACAGCACAGAAGAAACAGTCTAAGAGATTCCTGGACTATGTGGAAAATAATTTCCTGACAGAGTTGGTGGAGTGAGCCAAGAGGCCAGGTGCCCTACTGCTATTTACAAATGGAGAAGGATGATATGCTGCTCAGAAGCCATTTAGGACACAGGCAACCACGAAATGATAATTTTCAGTTCTCAGAGCAGTAATGAAGGGGGTTAGCAGAATTGCCACCTAAGACTTCCAGAAGACAGACTTCTGCTTGTTTAGACTAGATTGATAGAGTCTCTAGGGAGGCAGTCTGAAGGGCTAAGGTTTTCAGGAAGTCTGCAAATTTTCAAGAAGAAAATCCTAAAGGCAGAGGAGCATACCACCCCTATGTGGCACAAGTGGAGTCAATGGGAAGGAAGACCAGCCTGGCTGAACAGAAAGTTTTTCTGGAACTCCATAAAAAGAAAAAAGACTTGGGAGACAACCCCTTGCAACACTTCAGGCTTGAGGCAGAGTGGCTGGAAAGCTGCCTGACAGAAAAGGACCTGAGCTGCTGGTTGACAGTAGCTGAACATGGGCCAGCTGTGCCCAGGTGGCCAATAAGGCCAGTATAAGCAATAGTGTGGCCAGCAGGGCCAGGGCAGGGATTGTCCCACTGAACTTGGCACTGTTGAGACCACACCTTGAATCATGTGTCCAGTTCTGGATCCCTACAGAAAAAAAAACATTAAGGTGTTGGAACATGTCAAGAGAAGGGCAATAGAGTCAGTGAAGGGAGCACGAGTCTCATGAGGAACTGCTGAGAATTGTAAAGTCTGGAGAAAATGAGGCTCAAGGAAGACCTTATCATGCACTACAACTTCCTGAAAGGAGGTTGGGGTCAATCTCTTTTACCAAGTGACAAATACTTCAAGTTGTACCAGGGGAGGTTTACACCAGGTATCAGGAAAATTTCTTCACTGAAGGGTTGTCAAGCACTGGAACAGGCTGTCCAGGGAAGTGGTTGAGTCACTTGAGTGGTGTAGATGTGGCACTTAGCAACATGGTTTAGTGGTGAACTTGGCAGGGCTTATTTGGCAGTTGGACTTCATGAGCTTAAACATCTTTTCCAACCTAAATGATTCTATGATTCTATGACACATTTTTTTGTGTGTGTGTTGGCATAAGACCATTTGTGCAATAAAGATTGGCAGACTCTCCTTAGAAAACAAAGATCATAAATACTTATTCTCAGGTTACTTTCTCATCAGCAAGTTACCGAGCTTTTCTCTCTGCTACAGATTTCCAATAGTTCTTTTCATCTTTCCTCTCTTATTAGAAAAGTGGGATGGACTCAAAAAACAGGAAGTTTTTCTACTTTTCCTACTTCACCGGAAAACCTAGTTCCTAAGGTTTTTCCATAATGCAGAAAACTGGGTTTAGGTTTCCAAATGCAGAATAATCCTGCTACTGCACAACGTGAACAGCAGGTCTGTGAACATAGCTTTTGTATGAAAGGAGGCACTGTTGCCATCCCGCTTGGTCTTGCTATGGTCTCTGTTATGGATGAATCTTCTGAGCAGATTCAACCTGCTACAATACAGCATACTCTACAAATGCCTACTTGGTCAAAACCCTCAGCAGACTTAGAAGGAACAATTCATTTTGGTTAACTCAACTAACCGCTGCTCAAACTTAGCCTTTAGAAAGTGGCAGTACATCTGTGCATATTCAAAAGAAAAGTTTCTTGCACCTGGGAATTCTGTGTTAAAACTGGCTGGTCAACAGACAGCACCTCACTGTATCTTTTGATAATCACATTTCATTAAGAATGGAATAAATCGTAATGTACAACAAGGTCCAAAATGTAACAGCTGATATGTCCTGGATCTATATTTTAATACTATTAAATTCTAGTAACAATCTTCTAACACTGCTCTTTGATCATAAATTTCTGCAGCTTTAAAAAAGCAAACCCTCACAGTATAAATATGTTTTCCATATACCCTCAAACATCCACATTAATTATTACCTGAGTTAAAATTTTACATCTATCACATACTCCTGGCAGCTTACAGAGCAGAATAAAAACAGTAGCTTGCTATGGTACAGGGACCTTATTCAAAGAAGCAACTCATTTTGCCAGCAGATTTCAGGTGTACTAGATGGCAGCAGAAATCTTTGTAGGCCTCTTAAGAGCTACACTCACTTTTCAGCTCCACTCCACAGTTCTGTTTTGGCTCAGAGTATCTTGAAATGAACACTCTCAGAAAATATCCCATTAACCCATGAGGCCTATGGTTCAAGTGTGCGTATCTGGCTTCTCTACCTAAATGACATATGTAAAATTCCTTCACTCACTCTTCACTTTCGGATGACAAAAGGCATAATCAGTTACTATGGGGATGACAGGAAGCAAAAAAAGGCTGAAACACTGTCATTGCTCAATAGATGCAAGCACAGGCTGACTAGAAAATACATATTCAAACACATTCAACAAAAATAATTGTCAGAAAGGCCAAGAGGAATAGGGAAAAAGATTAATCACTGAACTGTACCCCAGAATGTTGGAGTAAGTTGAAAAGTCAATGTCACAAGATTAAGTCTACCACATTTCCAAGAAGCTGAAGACATACACCTGACCAATTATTTTAGGATGAGAGAAAGATTAAAAAAATTTGCAAACCTCAATGTTTGAATAGCAGTAAAATATTCTGAATGAAACTTATAATGAGTCAGTTAACTTTCATTTTAAGGTAAGAGCACAGAAGTTTGAAACATACATAATTAACTGGAGATAAGTAAATGAGACATCTAAAAAAATTGAATACAGAGAATATGTAGAGAATTTGAGCTGAATTTCTTGAACTGGAGAGTATGTTTCCAATACTGTCCTACCGAATTACTTAGGAAAGAAGGGAGTGGGAAGACAAAGAGCAAAAACTGACAACAAAAATAAAAAACATAAATTTCTGTCTTTTTTTCACTGGGACTTATTGCCAAGGCATATTATTTCATGATAACACCACTAACAGTAAATATATCTTTAAAACCATCTGCATTATTATCTTTATCCATCACTAAAAAGAAACCAGACATCAATCACAACCATTTTCCTTATGTAAAATGTAGCTCTGACCACAGAAGGTGTTGATTAAAATCACATCTCAGCAATAACCAAAATACAGCAATTGAAACTGTACAATTGTACAGATTAGTCATAGGATGGGGCAGTTTTATATACAAAGTTCATACCACTACTCCCATTATGGTTGTTTTTACTGGGTTTTTTGTGACCCGAAATGGTATCCATTAGAATTGGATATAGTGCTTTCAAAATAAGTTCCACCCATTAGAAAGAAAACAGGAACAAAGAAACATTATGAAGTTCCCAAGAACTCCCAGAAATTAAGGCAAAAAATCACATGGATGCACTTTTTTCCAGTAATTGTCCTTTTCCCAGAGCAGAAAAACATGCTATAGTAAATAGAAATATAAAAATAAGCAGAAATCCATAAACAATTCAAAATCTAACTGTAAGTACATATGTTATTTTGTTATCTGTGGTAGCAAAAGCAAAATATTCATACCTGCACCTGGAATGATCGCCAACTTTGTTTCAACTAGACCCATTTTAGCAGAAGATGCTAAAAAACAGAATGTAATGGAGATCTTACTATAATGTAGAGTGGAAAAAATCTATGGAAAATACATAATGATGACTTAGAAGTTTGCTAACATTAAATTTTCTTCAGAAAGAACAATAAATCACTTTTTAAAGCATTTGTTTATTAAAAAACTTTAAATAGATTCAACTGATGTGCTTTTAGTGAAAGATCCAACTATTTCCATCAAGGCAAATTCAGTATTTTATTAATTTTCACATGGCAAGTAAGCAATTACAGTGAGTAACAGACTTGCTTCCAAACTGAAAGTACTAAAACGGCTGTTATTACTTAACATCTTAGAATAGGGTAGAATTCTGTATCAGATTATCTGAATTCTTTAGGTGACAAAATATTCTCTAAGGTCAAATAACTTTATAAATCCTAAATTACTGGCAATTGCTCTGGACCAAGTATCCAGTCCTTTAAAATAAAGGTTATAAACAATGTGAAATACAAAGTAAGTTTTAAAGACTGTTAGACAGATTAGTCAAGCCAGCTGTAACACTAATAACCCTATATTCCACAGCAGTATTCAGACCTACCTGCCACCCGTATATCACAGGCTAATGCAAGTTCTAGGCCACCACCTAAGGCAGTTCCATCTATTGCAGCAATAGTAGGTACAGGCAGATTAGCTGAAAAAGAAAGCAGCAGTTAACATCAACCTCATAAAGAACACCTCTGGAATATGATTTCATTTACATTTTGCTCATTCTACAGTCATAGTATGGGAAAAAATTTTCATAAAATACGCTGTGACTAAAAATTGATCAGCAATCTGGCAAAAAAGAAAAAAAAATTATTCTCACTATTCCTATGTGGTTGAATAGGTTTGATTGTCTTTCTCTGGCTTCTGCTCGCTTTTGACAAAAATCTGAAAAGTAAACTTCAAGAACACAGATAGCAGAGGCAGACAAAACAGTTACACAGTCCCAGACAAAACAGACGTGGTGTCTTGACATTCTCAGACCACCACTGGCAATAGTGGCCACCTCTACTGCCCCTTTTCTCCTGTAAACCAGAAGGTAACAGTTTAACAGAGGTGGGAAAGTTTTCAGTTTGAAGAACAGATACACACACTGCCAGCACACATGACAGGCAGCAGGGCTACAGAAGCCTGTGTGACCATGGCATCGTTTGTACATAACTTATCATCAATGCTCTGACACAGGAAAGTAATTTAAACAATCACCTTAAAGTACTGCATTTCACCTCCTGTGAATTCAAGTTCTCTTCATCCCTCTGCCATAAAGCCAAAGTTTGATGAAAAATGCATTTTCATTTTAGAAATAAACTTGTGTATTACGACTTTAATTATATATAATGTAAGAGTTACCACAAGCTATCTATTTTAAAATATATTCAAACAGTAGTCCCGTTGTACATTGTCACTACTGAAGTTTCAAAGATAGTCAAAAGCAATTCATTAGCTGAACACTTGGGTTCAGCTGGTGAAATGTTAAACCAGCTCTTGACAGCAACAGCTTTTTCTGCAGATGTTAAAAAAAATATTTTCTTTGTTTTAATGTTTCAGCTAATTGAATTCAAAGACCAGTTCATTTAGTCTTAGCTACAAACAGAAGAGAAAAAAACTCTTCTGTTAACATATAAATGAAAATGGCACATGAAAGACTTTAAAAGACTTCTTTTCTTTTAAAATTCAGAAGGGCAATATGACAAAAAATATCAATTTAATGTATTAATTAGAACTTTTGCTAGCGAACTAGCTAGTCCTAAATTTAGAAATTGTGCTACCTAGCTTACGTTTTTCCTGTCTGACAGATAAACATCAGATAACTTCATTTAACAAAAGAATCAATTAAATATTATATATCATATATATCAGCATGAAAATTATTATACAAGACTGTAGTCTCTTGCTGGGTAACAAACAAAATATGTAATTAAACAAAGGTTATTTTAACTGCAAATCGACCTGCTTTTACAACTAACAGTTAATGAAAATCCAATTGTCTTTAAAAAAAGAATAAAAACTTAGTAATGCTTTTCAAGATTCTAACAGATGCTTTAAAACAAATTCCCTGGGTTGCTAGTGATTATCTGAATCAACTTCGGTGCCAAAAGAGGCTACCAATTACTGTTTGCAAGAGTTCCTTCAGTGTCTTAAAAGAGCTCAAGGTATCCATTACACCTGCCATCTGCCAGAGAAGGCATAGGAGACAGAGGAATAGTAGAAAAATGTGTTCTTTCTCTATTTACTTCTTCTTAGTTATATGGAAAGGCAACTCTCATTTCCAGCAGGGCCCGGTTGCTGACAGAAACTTATAACCCTGTCAACACAACCAATTTGCCAAACAGTCTTGCAATTTTGCTAGCTGACACAGATAGCCTTTCTCTTAAAGAAATATGCGTTTACCATGGGTAAATAAAAAACAGTTTGCCTGTACATGAAAGCAGGGTCATTATTAACTGCAGTTTCCAGCAATTACTGCCTGTATGAATGTTCCATTTATCAGAGACTAGCAAACAGAATCTCGAGCATGATTTGCATGTTTTTTTCAGTACTCCAAGGCAGAATACTTTCCTAAGATAAGTAACTTCCGGAATCAGCTATGGTGCAATTCAAGTAGATTGTTACACATGGAAATGGAAGTTACAGAATGAGTATTACAAAACAGCTTGGTTTCAAGAATTACAGCCAGCACACCTATCATGAAATAATAAAAAAACATAAGTCAAGGGGATAAAGAGCAGTTTGATAATATACGTTAAAAATATCACTTCCCAAGGATATTAATTTGAAAGGATCATCTGACATAGGATTTGACAATGAATGAAAGGCAAAAGACAAATTCCTTGCAACAGCCTTCTGTGTATCTATTAAACAAATTTAAGAAATTAATCCTTTTAACATGTTTTCGTGAAGCACCAGAAAAACCAGAACAGAAAAAGGTTAGTAATCACTTGGGATTGTAAACTGAGTTTCTAGGCTATTAGAACTTACTAAGGGTAAAGCTTCTTGTGGAGTATTAGTATTTTGTAGCATAAGGGACATCACATTTATCTGCATGATTTTTTTGTACAACTGCCAAAACTGCTGAGCCTATAACAAAAACATAGATGATGTTTAACAAATAATACCCCATAGGTTTGAGTTGTATGTACTCAAATTTTAGGAACAATAAATTACACATACAGACAGGTTGATCTCCACAATGATTCTAGATGATGAAGCTCATTTGCTATGAGTGATAAAAAAAATATTTAAAGCTTTGCCAAGAGGCCTAGTGGTTTTATACTTTAACATTCCACATTTTTGCCACAGTTCAAATAACAAGATATAAATTTCAGGCAATTGTACTATTACTCATTAGTGCTAAATTCTAGATGTGATACAAGTTTATCAGGGTGCAATCATGAACTGCATAGTGAAATAAAAAAGGAGTTTAAGATACATATAAAAGAAACAGATTAGCTAAACTAAGAGAGTACAACACAGAGACAAGAGCAGACCACGTATATACAAAGATTAATGTTGTTAGAAGTAGTTAAAAAGACTAAGCAATGAGCAGCATTAAACTTTAGTTAGAGAATTTCACTGACTTCCTATAGAGTCAGAGTATGGAATATGAAGAACACTAAATAAGGTAGTTAACACAATTAATTCAGATAGGACTACATTATTCTAATGTAAAACATGCTGCTTATTCTGTAAATACAATTCTATTCTGCACATAAAACAGGTCCCAAGCAAATGCCAATAGTCACATCCTAATGTAATATCAATGGCTAATTTTATTTTAGAAAAGTAAGGGTTTTAGTACAGTAAAGAAAGAGAATGGTCAAATTCAGTTTATGTTATGGCAGCAACAGAGCCAGACATACAAGAAACATCCCTATATTCAAGATCATGGGAGCAGAGATTTCTAGCTAAAGAGAAGACAAATGTGAACAAGCAGATCAAAATAAATTTTATGTATTAAGTTGTTTGAGGAATAATCTCTTATCACAGAAGCTGACAAAACCTGTAAAAGAGGATGTTTACTGGCCATTCAAGACATGACCAACAGGTAAACTGAAGAACTTCAATAAGAGAAAATAAACTTAGTAACATTAGATAGCTAAACTAAACCCATAAACAGCTCAAACAACATAGAAAATATTACATATAGCAATATAAAGAAATGGACCTGCTTCCTACACTGCAGTAACTGTGAACCTTCAGCTCAGCTTCAGGAATACATCCCTGATAAACAGACACATCACATGTAGTTTTAGATTAGATGGACTGGCAGCATCTTGTAGTCTTGGGATACCTCCTGCTCTCCTCTGACTCTTCATTACTGAAAGGTGTAGCATAGAGTAAGTAAACTCTCCCAAAATTTTGCCATGAGTACAGAATGTCACAGGGGGAGCACTTTGCAGTTAAGCATACAAGAACACATGTAAAGAATTACAATTGTTCTGAGGCAGGTAATTGTTATTCCATCTTGAAGTGGCTTTCCACGTGATGTCTACTGCTGGTGACTAACAAGGGATTTCCTTTCTGCTTAGAGACCATGATATGACAAACAACAAGCCAGCATATTAATACAGGCACCTGGTCTGGAGGACTTGACCACCAAATAGTCTCAGATGTGTGCCATATCGCCCACACAGCTGATTCATACTATTGCAGATACTGACATTCCCCAAATAAAAAGCAGAAACTGCTTGGATTCTACTGACCTGAATCATAAAGGACTATTTAGTCTTCTGACTAATTTGTTAAGCAGCTTCTTATAAAACTGCAGATATGCAAGATAATAGCTGTGAGGAAACTGGATTACATGAGACACTTTCTTAGTAACTATGAAGTAGCCCTTTTTCATTCCTGCATAACCTCAATTTCTCATTATTGAAAAAAAAAAAAATGTCCTTATCAACAAGAAAAAACCTACTTTCCACAGTTAGTAAGGAAGAAGGAAGTATGAAGAATGAATATATATATATATATATATATATATATATATATATATATATATATATAGTTAAAACCAAAATAGCAACAATTTATATATGAAAGTTTTTATGAGACATTATATACAGTAGATTTCACATAACAGGAAAAAAAACACTTTCTTTAGCTGGTGTCCAATCACTCAAAGGAAGACCTATTACTAATGCGGATCCCCTACTGTGAGTTCCTGAAACAGGCAGAGGAAGAATAATATGGCTATCCAGAATTCCAAACTTGGTAATTTGTGTTTCTGGTCAACCTGCATGAACTTGGACAAACTAACTTAAAATATTTAACGCCCAGGAAAAATAATTACAAATTCAGAATATATAAAATTCAAAAAGACCAACCTCCTAAGAGTGTCCTCCTTGCTTTTTTTTCTCTAAATTTGCTAAACAAATCTATACATATAAGTTTTCTGTAAACAACTGTACTGCATACTTATATAAATGTAAAAAAAAAAATTCCTGAACTAGACACAAGATTTTGAGATTCAGACTATTCCAGTGCCAATGAAGTGTATGAGAATCACCTATTTGTAGGTTGACACCTGTAACAATCAACCTGAAGAATACCTGCAGTATTCCCTTCCTTTAGCTAAGATGTAGGAGTCATCACTAGAAAACTAAAGTCCAACAGACAAAGAATTCAGTTTCTCTAAAAGTGAAAGGTCTGCCCTGTTACTGCAGTAACACTTCATGATTCCCATGAATCAGAAAATTCCACGAAAGCCCCCTCAAACCCTAACAATGCAAAAATTCTATACAGCCCTTTAGATATAATTAAATTCTATTTTTAAGTACTTTTTACAGATTAGGGAGAATATTTTCAATTCAATTAATTATAGTAGTCCAAATTTGGTATCTACAAACATTCAAATGAAGCCCTAGTTTAAAGCCTGCCTTTTAATGCATTTGATACAAAACATTAAAATGAAAGATAGTAACCTTAATTACCCTTGCTACTCCTGCGTTATCCTATACCTGGATAACATTCAAAAAAGGTCCTTATTGTTTCTTTCTCATCTTAATTCAGTGAGCTTTGGCAACCAACCTTCAGAAAGAACAGCTATTCAGATATAAACCAGAAGCTTGTCACTACCTCTAGAACCTACTGAATCAGATTTAAACCTCTGACTTTGTCTTTAATTATGAACAGAAGAATTGTTTCCCAGAATGAAACTGAAAATACTGAGCATACTCTACTCACCTCAAAAACTATGAGCATTCATCTAAGACAGAATTAGTTACAGAATTGAATTTTAAATAACAACGCAATTGAATTGCCACAGAACAAGGAAGTGGATTGTCCAAGCTATTTATTCCACATGTGCATTTCTGATTGTTTGACAAATAAGGTTGATTAGTGAACAGCTTGCAAGGACAAGCAACTTCAGGGGGCATTTCTAGCAAGTAATTTTTCCTTTTGAAAAATGGATTTCATAAAACAGAAAGCCAGAAGGATGAATTGTATAAAAATATCCTGCTTACTGTCAGTATAACATGGATTACTAGAGGAAAGTATGCTATAAATTGAGGAAGAGATTAACAGTTCCACAATTTATTATTTAACTCTAGCAAATTAAGGAAGTGTGGCAAATATCTGCCTACATGTCTGCAGCATATGGGAAACCCTTAAATCACAGAATGGTTGAGGCTGAAAGAGATTTCTGGAGCTCACCTTGTCCAGCCTGTCAGCTCAACCAGTAACACCTTGAACAGGTTGCTCAAGCTCAAGTCCAGGTGGCTTTTGAAGATCTCTAAGGAGGGAGATTCCACAACCTCCTGGGTAACCTGTATCAATGCTCAGTCCCTTCACAGTGAATAAATAAGGACTTCCCGATGCTTAGGGAGAATCTCTTCTGTTCCAGTGTGTGCCCATTGCCTCTGGTCCTGTCACTAGACACCAACAGAGATAGCCTAGCTTCATCTTCTAACACCCTCATATACTGCTGAGACCACCTTCTGAGTCTTCTCTTCTCTAGCACTAGCTTGCTCAACCTTTTCTCATTGAAGAGATGCTCTGAAGAATTCCTCACCTTTAGTGCCTGCCCCTGGACCTTCCAGTACTTCTGTCTTTTACTGAGTAGCCTAGAACTGGCCACAGTACTCTAGCAGTGGCCTCATCTGTGCTGATGAGAGTGAAAGGATCACCTCCCTCAACTCCTGGCGACACTTACCCTAATACAGCCCAGGATGCCACTGTCCTTCCTTGTCAAAAGGGCACAGTGCTATCTCATATTCAACTTGGTGTCCCCATCCAGATCTGCATAGCCTTTTTGTGCTGCTGCTTTTCATATCATTACCCCCATCATGTACCTTGTGCATGAGGTTGTTTTTATTTTCCTTTGTAGAAATTACTGAGATTCCTGTTAGTCTATTTCTCCAGCTTGCTGAGTACCTGCTGAATGGTAGCACAATCCATTAGTTATGACTTTACACCATCATCAAACTTGCTGAGGCTACACTCTATCCGATCATCCAAACCGTTAAAGATGTTGAACAGGACTGAACCCAGTGCTGCCCCTGGGATACACACTGGCTAGGGGCCTCCAAGCAGACTTCATGCTGCTGATGCACAGTCTGGACCCATTCATTTAGCCAATTTTCGATCCATTTCACTGCCTTTTCATCCAGTCCATATTCACCAGTTAGCCTACAAAAATCCTACAAGAGGTACTGTCAACAGTCTTACTGAAGTCAAGGTAGACAATATCCACCACCTGTTTCTCATCTAACAAACTACTCATTTCATCATAGGTTGTCAGACTGGTTAAGCAATATTTTCCCGCCTCTAACTACACCTTATGACTACACCTCATGACTTTCTTGTCCTTGTGCGCAGTAGTAGTTTGGTTTCCATGTTTAGTTGTTCCAGAACCTCTCCAAGGACAAATTTTAATCTACAGATAAGAAAGCGCCCTCCCCATTTCTTAGTACATTTATTTAAATGTGTAACAATGGAGATTTCAAATTAATAAAAGAATGGTCACATGCCCCAAAAATGTTTAAATACCACTAAGTGCATATGTGTAGACAGATTCCACAATTGAAGGTCACCCATTAGGAAAGCAAGAAAGGAGAAAAAAGAATCATATCTTAAGAGAGAGAATGTCAAAGAAAGAATTAAGAAATTTTAGTCTAATTATTACAAAGCAATGCCCTTTATCTCTACATGCCATTTATCTTTAGTGTATATTTCAACTAAAAGTAGCTTAAACCCATGTAATACTGCAAGTCTATGGGCTAATTCCTACACTAGCATTGAAAGATTTGAGATCTGTTACTTTACTTTTACTTCTTTATAAACCCAAAATCTCCACGTTGTCAGTTTACAAGTTATAAAAGAACCTTCAAAAAGTCACAGACATAAATAGGAATTTTGAATCAGCAGCAATGATTATTTGAAACTACATTCTAGCTTGCATAATAACTGGCAATGGATTTTTACTTTGTTTTTGAAGTAATTAAGTTTATACCTAAATATTCTTGTTTTGTAACTCAGAATAATTTTCACTTCCATCTCTTCACCTATGCAGATTCTTGATGTCTCTTGGCAATGTGGCTCTTTGTTACAAAAACTAAGATCTTTTAACTTACAAAAAAGGGTAGGGAGGGGGCACAAAGGGCATAAGCTATGCCCCTTGAATGGCATGTAGAGGCAGTCCATCTGGAATTCTGAAAACTGGAATGTTCTTAATACTAGGAACATTATGATCACAAAATTACATTTAACATTTTAAATAATTTATGTCACAGGAAATCAGAAAAACAATTACAGCACAGCCCTGTATCTTGATTTCATTTTTGGGGCCCTTTTCCTGAAGGTTATATATCACAACATTATGATAACATATAACCTTTACAATGAGTTTTGTTTCAAGCTGTTACCTTGCCTTGCAAAATCTGTAATCAATTCAGTGACTAGAACAGTTTGTTTTCATTTTCAGTTGCAAGCACTACCATCAAAAAAAGATTCTTCTGTGGGGAAAAAAGCTAACAGAAACAAAATACGTCAACAAGTACTTTCATCCATTCTGTAACGCTAAGAAAACCAACCAGCATATGCAGCAACTTTTGAAAGTGGTTGAGAGAGACTGTCAAATCTTCCTATATGAACTTCAGGGTAAAGAAGCTGGGTCAAACCATTTTTGCACACAGCAAGTAATTAAAAGTTACAAAGCTTTAACTCTCATAAGAGCAAAAACAATGACAAAGTGATCATTCACTTAATTTCTCTATCTCTGTACGTTTCAAAAATATATTAATCTGCAAAAACTACCACACTTTAAAATCTGAATATAGAATTCTGTGCCATATATTTGCTAGTTATAACTGTGAAAGGCTTTTAGGTACCCTCTAATTCCTGTGCTTTAGAAAAGAAGCTTAATAGACTACAACCATTGATAGACTTAACATTACTGTCTTTGCTTTAATACCTTCAAAGTTCAGGCAGACAATCAATAACAGTAAAGAGCTGCATAAAAAAACCCTGTATCTTTTAGTATTTGTAAAGAAATTCTGCTTTTTAATGTTACTGCACATTGCAGCTGATTATTAAGAAAAAGGTATTAATAAAGTTCTTCCATTTATTTTGACAGAGGCTAAAGCACCTCACTCAATCCTATTAATTTCCCAGTTTCCTCCATTAATCATTCACTCTTATATATGACATAGAAACAATGTAGTTTTTATTTGAAAAAAGTTCCAGCTTTAATAGAGGAATATTATATTCTTTATTTTAAAATTTTCTATTTGGTACTTTATTATGGACAAGAAAGAGAGACAGTGTGTTCTACATTCTTGATAATAGAAACAGAAACTGGGAAACTAATGGGAATGAAAAAGGTGGTTTAATTAAACCCTTCAGCTCCTGTTTTCTGTATCCAACTCTTCCATGATTTTCTTGTACTATAGAAAACCATTTGGATATTTCAATCATCTCTCAGTCTGATAAATATATTCTTCAGTTTCTTTATATTTACTAATGTTTCATCTTGTAGTCTCATTCTCCCCTCGGTAAGGGCAGAATAATGAAGTAAAACCTAGATGACAGAATCCACTTTCTGTACAAATGAATGAAAGCTTTGGATAAAGGAAATATGGAAATTATTTCTTATATTTTTTACTCTTACTAAGTATATTTAAGAACTTTTTACTCACACAAAAACAGCATAGAACATAGTCAAGCTGTGAATTTATTAAAAACAAAGGAGTTAAATGAATTCAGTTACATTTTTACATTCTACCTCTATGCAAGTTCTTTTTCTTTCTTAAAGAGTGTACAAAATAAACTCAAACTATAGTCTCTATATAATAAACATGACTATAGTCTCTAATGGAATCTCAGGTTCTTAGGAGAATCAAATTAGATAAGGATTTTATTAATTGTCTACTTGTCTGATTTACAGTATCAGGATAACATACTCTATTATTACTAGCACTCTTGTTTAACACAATACATTTCCCCAATGTAGTGATAAAATATTTTATTTTTAAATTAGCATCATTTACCAAGTAATAGTTTCAAGCCAGTACATTTACAGAACACTACAGAAGAAACACTCCCTAATATATCACATTTTGCAGTAAGAATTTTTTGATTTTTTACAAGCTAGCTTAGTAATATCATCAAGCTGATGCCTACCTAGGCAGAAGGTGTATTCACTACAAGACTTGACAGTTCTGAAGTCAAAGCCTTGCGCTTGGCCCAATCAGAGCTCAGGATTTCTTCGACAGAAAAGCAACTTCCAGTACCATGTCAGGAGTTGCTACCCTTTGAATTCGTTCAAGGAACAGAGGCAGAGAACAAGACAGGCAAAGCAAAGAGCTAACAAACTGTTCGTTCTCATTCAACAATTGAAACACGCAATTTCAAACCTGAACAGGGTGGGGAAAGGACAGTGTTACCAATGTCTTAAACATGCACAGTGTGGCTCCCTGGAGAAAGAATGGAAGCCCTGGACAGCAAGTGATACTGGAGACCTGTTTTAACACAGTGAAAACTGGCTATGCTGATCTCAATAAGCATCCTACTTTTGATACAGTTACCTTTGTGGAAGGAAACTAAAAGAGCCATGTCCAGAGCATAACCTCTTGTCCTCCACAACAACGTTAGGAATTACTACCAGAAAAAAAACCCTAAACTGCTGAAGTTATGTTGATTTTTGTCACAGCTGTACAGCAGCACCACACCATGATTAGACAACACTTAGTCAAAGGCTATCTTAAATTAATTCAGTATCAAGAGAAGAAATAAATCTACCACTGGAAAACAACCAAGAGCCTAGCAACACACTCAGAATGCTGGCAGTCAAGAACTGTATTATTTATGCTGTACTCTTAATCAAACAGGCAACATTATAACACAGCAAGTGAAATGCTGTGCTAAAATCTCCATTTCAATGTCAGCAACACAGAAAGACCAGGATGCCTGAGCCCAGTTGTTAAGCATGGCTCTGCTAGTTGTAATTTGTCCTTTTCCAATTTTGATAGCTATCTGAAATTTCATTCAGCTTACCAGTAAGTGCAACTCATAGCCTGTATCCTTCTACCCTAAGAGAGAGAGCCACAGTTCTTATCAAACGATTTCCAAACTAGAGTACTTTGGTCGCCAGACCTACTTCCAGCAAATACAGATGGCTTTGGTAAATTTGGTAAATCTTGAGTATTCACTACTAAACCAGGGTTTAAAATGCTAACCAAAGCTCCAGAGAGACCTCAGAGATTCAAATAGTAAAACAAGGCACAACACCAAACTCATCAACAATAATTATTGCTCATTTTAAGCCTTCACAATGGGAAAGTGGGGTAGCAGTTAGCAGACCAAAAATCAAGTGAATTTCGTTTAATAATCTTGATACCATTCCTTGGACCACTGAAACCAATTTTTGACAGCTTGCATCCAAAACCAAATTGTAGCATATAATGTGGTATAAAAAAATGCATGTATGCATGACCTTCATTAGTCAAAGTAGGAATTTTTTTGAAAAGAGGATGTTTGTCTGAAGGATGAATAAGTGCATTCTTTTTGATAAATTAAAAGTTTGGTGATGACTGAAGCCAGAAGAACAGAAAAAATGCTAAAGAAGAAAAAAAAACTCTGTAAATATAGAACTGTATTTGTTCTGAATAAAATAAACAGCTCTCAATAAATAACACAAAAGCAAGCAACTGACCATGAGTTGCTTTCATTACAGATGATCTCATTCAAAGTGGAGTATGTTAAAACTAATCATATCTGATAGAACTATGTATAAACAAAGTTACTAAATATCACCTCTTATTAAAGTTGTATCACAGCTAATGCATCAAAACTAATCAAATGTTTTCAACAAAGACCTGTAAGATTTGTTATAATGCAACAAGACCAACAGAAAACAAGTAACCTTAGTATTTTATAAAAAAAATTCGTTCTTAACTTAGTTCAGATCTAGGTTCCATCAGGCCATGAGTAAGGTGTTTTGCCTTCTAAGGGGAAATAAAAAACAAGCCTGACCACATGTTAATTCTAAGAAGTAACCAAGAAAGTCAGTCTCCGATTTTTATACCCTATTTATGGGATTTGGGCACTTACACCTATATTCTTTGGAAAAGTTTTGCTAATCAATAGTGTTTCTCACTTAATAGAGGTTGGAGCCAAATGTCTATTTGAGTAATTACATGTACTTGCTGAATTGAAATTCTTACTTCAGCTTTCTACATATTTTATTAAATACGGTGTTTTTATTGAGGAGTGTGGTTATTGCATTCAGCTCCATACATAGCCTCAGTCTGTTTTGCAACTGAAATCCCAAAACATATAAACAATATCACAGCCCTGACTCCACAGCCACTATAAAGAACAACACAGATTTAAGAGGAAGCATACTATAAAATACATATTGAAGATCTGACCCACATTGATGGGGTTTCCCCCCACCCACCAAAGCCTCAAAAACACAGCTTCTGTAAATCACTGTCATTTCACTTAATTTAGCCAGGGCTGTCTTCTTGTGCATAGTTACAAGAGATCTATTAAGGCTTTTCTCTCCCAGTTTCTTGAGGGTAAACACAGCTTTACATCGGTAACAATGTGCTTCAAGGCAGAATATAGTAATGGACAAATAGTCTTATAATTCTTGCTATTAAAAAAACAACAAAAAACCAACAAAGTACAAAAGCCCTCAGACACACACACACAAACCCAAACCCCAAACAAACCTCAATTCTGGTAATAATTTTAGCAAAAGCAACCACTGCTAAAAATAGAGGCTGTTTGCATTTCCCCCTCCCCAACTTAAAGCTCTAAGTGCCACAACTAATGGTTCTGTTCAAATTTTTCAGGTCTTTTTTTAAGCATTTATTTATAAACAAATTCATATTTACTGCAGTCTTACTTCTTCATCCAAATTTAGCAAGAAGTTATAAATTATTCCCATATTCATAAATGCAGTATGCTTTTAATTTCCAGAAAATTCCCTTCTGCAGCTGTATTCCAAAATTATGCTACAGCTTTTTAGAAAACAACCAGTGTAAGGATTTTAAATGTAATGACACTGACATAAACTAAAGAAAGCCAAAGAATGTCAATTCTAAGAAGCTAAGTCTATCTAGTTGTTCAAGACATAATTAACCTTTATTGTATCTCATCTATAAAGGTAACTTAATGGTCTTTCTGAAAATATAGCTAAAAAGATGTAATTCCTTACTAGGTCACACATCTGAATACAAATGTAATTATCAAAACATGACCTAGTTCTAAAAAGCAAGACGTAAAATACATTTTAAATGAGATTATAGTATTACACTCTGATAGAAAAATGAACAAAATAGGAGACTGGAAATATTGTTCCCTAGCTACATAACGTTCTGTATTGGTAAATATTAATTTGAAAATTGTTTCCCCTCTTTAACTACCTCACAGCATTCTAGTTGTTGCTGGGCAAGAAACACACTATTATTATTTTTAATTTACAGATTAATTGCAATGAACAAATGCAAATACAATGTCCCTATACTTCTACATAAATTACATTTTGCTATGACAGATTGCTTCTTCAGTGAATAAAAGAACTAAGAACCTCTGACTTGCAGTAAAATTAATATTCACTTTTATTCATCAGGCATCACACAATGGGACATCTTATGCACCCAACTAATCTAATCTCCTGTATATATTTTTCTAACACTGTCTATCATTTCCTGATGTAGAGAATAGCATAATGAGACCCCTACCTGGGGTAATGCATTCAGCTCTGGGGTCCTCATCTCAGGATGGACATTGACCTGCTGGTGTGAGTGTACTCTGGAGTGAGCCCAGAGGAGGGACACCAAGATGATCCATCAGCGGGATGCAACACTTCTCCTATGAGGTTAGGCTGAGAGAATTTGGATTGTTCAGCCTGGAAAAGAGAAGGCTATGGAGTGACATAATTGCAGCTTTCCAGTACCTGAAGAGAGCCTAGAGGAAAGATGAACTTTTTACAAGAGTCTGTAGCAACAGGGTAAGATGAATAGACTTAGACTGGAAGAGAGCATATATTAGGAAGCAGTTCTTTACTTTGAGGGTGGTGAGGCACTGGAACAGATTGCCCAGAGAAGCTGTAGATGCCCCATTCCTGGAAGAGTTCAAGGCCAGGCTGAATGTGGCTCTGAGAATGGACTAGTGAAACTGACTGAGGCAAGTAATTCACTGCTAGCCTTTTAGATAACACTGAAAATCTGCTTACATATTCAGTAGTAAAATACTCTCACAGGAACATTAATGAAGATGAAAACGATCAAACATTCTTCTCAAAGTTTTTTAACCCCGAGGCAAAAAAAAAAAAGCATCAAATAACTGAACATTTTCCAGTCATTCAGTGAAGAATGCCAAATCCAAATAATTCTTCAGAAATTATCTCACTTAAAAATTTGAAAGTAATTGATTTTTAAAAACTATCTATTATTCATGGGAAAATCTTGAAACCAGTTGCTCATATTTAAACACTAACAGCAGCTTAAAGTATTTCCAGTAGCTTCAAGCCAAGGATGGCTGAAAAATTATTACTTAATGGTAAGAAAGGCTCCCAAAATTCTTACAAAGTAAATGAATGGAACAACTTGTTGCCACTTGATTGGTATTACAATGAAAGGACAAGTACTAGCATGACATACAGTATCAGCTGTAAGAAATTAATGATCTATTCACTTCTAGGTATTTTACAGATTTCAGTTATTTAAACAGCCTTGAGTCTACTTCACTTCAAAGACGTGACAGTCATTTCAGGACTTAAGTACCTCCAGGAATTACCTAATCAAAGTTTCATTCTTCAGCAGGTTGGCATTTACCTAAAAAAAGCCCTGCTATCCATTTATAACATTCTGCCAAATCAAAATGTGACATACTGTTCTTAAGGAAATGCATCTAAATAAATTTCCCATTTAATTATTTATTCCTCAGAGTTGTGTACCAAATTTCAGGTGATAGAATATGTTTTATATAGAATTTAAATGCAGAAAATGGATTCCTTAAAACATGAAACACTACACTTCTCTTTAGCACAGATCATATTGGCAATAACCTGTTGAAAAGTAATTATACTCAAACTGATCAGCAGAGATGTAGAAATATAATGACTTGATGGTGAATTCCTAAAGTAAAATGTATGGAGAAATCACTATCCTTAAAAATTGGTACAAATTGATTAAAATCCAAAACTATTAACAGGTTTTACTAAACCAAATGTATTAAACAAAAATTTTAAATAACTTAGTAGCTAAATTTCTATTAGCAGCTAATGTTTAACATGTTTCTAAAATGTATTAGACTGTATTAATTATACAAACCACAAGAATGCAATAGTAAAAACTGAATTCTAAAGCACTTTGATGTCACTGAACAATCCATCCTTTATGAAAACAGCAGGGCAAATCACCTCTGCTTTAGTTGAGTTTTGGCTTTTCAAGCTGTCGTAGTTTGAAAAAAAATGAATTTTTTGAACTTCAGTAGTCAAACCAATGAGTGCTCAGGTTTAAAGACTGGCACCTAGTGTGGCCACTGAGGACAAGGATCCGCCTCTGAGAACACAGCGGGTTAAAAGCAGAGGGCTCCCAGGAGAACTCTCTCTTGGTTCGGGTCCGTGAGGGAGTTCAGGCCTCCCCTGCCCAGCTGCGGGCTGGGCGGGGCAGGGGAAGCCATGCGGCCTGGGCGAGGTAGAACGGAGCCTTGGGCAGAGAGGGGAGAGGAAGATCCTGCAGGATGGAAGGGTGGAGAGAGTGCAAGAAACTTGAGAGGAATCAGGCAGCCTTCTTTCCCCACCCCCGGAGAGAGAGATAGAGAGACTGAGAGACCGTGTCTGTGATCTGTGCCACCTTGAAATTTGATATCAGTAGCTGGGCAGCACGGCCGAAGGAGTAAGGAGGGGGTGGCGCGAGAAGAGTGCCCAACAGCAAAGATACTGTGAGAGTTCTGAAGAAACAAAGCCCAAGATTTTAACCCTTTTCGTAGATGATGGAAACTTTATAAATGCTAATCCTCCTGAATTTGAAGAAAAAAGATAGAAAGAACTAAGCAAAGATGATGAAAGTTCGTGCAAGTAGAAGATTGTCAGAGAATGCTGAAAAGAATCCTAGGTGGGAGGAGATGATGGAGTGGCCTTTGGCTGGACGGTTCTTGTAGCCATGGATGGACTCATTTCTTTTCTGTAACACAGAAAACTGCATCTGGGGAGAGGCATTGGCTTGGAGCCAAGAGTGGACAGTAGTGTGAACAGAGATGAGAGGAAGATCTCTGTTCTCAAGGCCCCTCGGCCCCAAGGGGTAATATTGGGGGGGACTGGTGTCCCAAAATTTGAGAAGCTGTCGTTTCTTAGAACTAATCAAAGCATCTTGAAAAAAGAGAAACCCTAGAAGCAGCTCTGGTCCATGCACAGTGGTGAGAGCACTGGACATGGAGGAAGAGGCCACGATGTGGTGCAAGAAGGACTCCTATCTCTCCTTGATGAACTGAGTACTGATTCTCGAAAGGGTGGTAATAGTCTAAGGATTAATTATCTAAAAGGTGGTAACGTGATTGGGAATTTTTAGTTTGTTTTATTGTGTTGAGAACTGGTGGGGGGGGGAGGAAGAGTGTTTTTTAAAGTTTTCATGTTCTTCTGTATGTGTCTTCTTTGCATATTATAAGTAATAAAGTTCTTTTCTTTTGCTTTCTAAATTAGAAACTGGTTTGCTCTGTTTTTGGTCACATCTCACAGCAAATACCAGGGACAGTATATCCTCATAGGGGCACTGGCCTTATGCCAACGTCAAACCTATGACATAAGCATTATTTTAAAAAATCCAGCTCAACTTGCAACATTTTATAAGACTAAATGGCCCGTAATTCATATTTATCAATATACTCAATAATCCTTAGGGGTTCTTTCCATGTCAATATCTGTCATATGATACTACACATTTAGGGATAGTCTGCTACCTGTCAAGAATTAACTACGTACATTTATGTCATTCCCCTGATAAAACATTCTCAGGTTAAAGTTAAAGTTACAATAACATTTTTCAAGGGAGAGGTTACTTACCCAATTCATTAATAGTTGCTCTTGCTTTGGAGACAAAAGAACTAACTTCACTTGAGTGCATTTTTGCCCTTTCCTTAAGGTCAGCACCTGTAAGTGACATTTCATATATATGTTAGTAAACTGTAAACAGTATTGTAGAGACATTTTCAAAAGTAAAACATTTCTTCATTTATAAAAATTTTAAGTCTACTTCTAAACAAGGAGTATAAATTGGTCATATAAATTTTCCACAGATTTCAAGGAAAACTCGAAAAATTTATCAAGGAAAGACAAAACCAAAACCAAAAATTCCAAAACAAACAATCAAAAAATACATTATCCATAACCAGATTTTCACTAAGTATATTCTTCCCAGTGACCTTTATTTTTCTCTTATTAAAACAGTTTACAAACCATATCATTTATGCTTATAGTTCATCTGTCATACAATTTTATTTTCCCAACTGTGTCACAAAGTCTGATAAATACATGTTTTTCATACTGTACTCTTGTTATTCTCTTATTGGTAGACCATACAGTACATACATTGCATGGTTAATAGACTATATATATCTAAATAATGCTACAGTGGACCAATTTTTCAGCTCACTTTCCATTCATTTACTTAAATTTATTTTGGAATAAGTTGCATACCATCATTTTTCGTTTGTCAAAAAAATCACCACATCTTGGCTTTTTTACCTTCTTTTTTATTTATTTACCTATTATCAAATTTTTACCTATTTCTTCATGAGTATATAAAGTTTGTTTAATAAGCGCACTGTAGCTAGATATAGACACAAATGTGTTTTTAAAAGCTCATAGGAAAAGCTGACATTTTCTCTCATGAGTGTGTAAAAAAAGGAAACTAACAGTAATAATAATAATAGTTAAATATAAAAGCCTATCTTTCTTATAGAGGAACAATACATAAAAAAATTTAAAACCTGCATACAGATATTTATTCTCTAAAGATAACTTAGTGTGTATTTGTTCCATTTGGTAAAAATTAACCTATTGACCTAGTCTCTTTGCATGCCTGAAAAGGTTAAACAAGACAATAAAAGAAAAATTATTAAAAAAAAAAAAAAAAAGAAAAAGGTTTATGTTTCTCTACCCTGAGAATACTATCCATTCAGGAAAATGCACTGAACGCAGATTAAGTGAAGACTGTAGCTCAGATTTTTAAATTATGCAGTCATAAGTCTTTTTTCACCGTTTAACTTTCTGGACTTAACTGATGGTAGGCCATCTTGACCCTCTTCATCAAACACAGTTTTAGGCATACTTTTGTTGACAGCATTAGTTGTAATGCTAAACAACTCTAGGTTAGCTCTGTGAAAATCAGTATCTCAATCTGAAGTTTTCTGATGGATATCCAGTTGCTGCTTTAAAGTATCATGCCTAATAATGCAGCTCTACATCTTTCCTTCTCTTTTGTCATAGCTAAGCTCCTCATTCAACTGTGACTTCTGTTCTCCTTCTACGTATGTCAATATAAAAACAATGAAGCATCAGTCCTGCCTGCATTTGCATATTTCCTGCTAAGTCATGTTTAGCCTAATTTACACTATCAGGCACTTTGCCAAAAACTTTCAAACAACCTTCTAGAATGTGCCCCAACTGAGACAGTAGGACAGGCCAGTTGACCAGACAATACAAAACCAGAATTACTACAGTCAAGTAATTCTGCAGAAAAATTGCAACCACTATCGTAGTAATTCGCAATCAATGCATAAAGAAATCTTGCCAGGAATCCAAAAAGCAAACAAAATTTGCATCCATAAATCTGAATAGAACTCCAAATCATATAAAGCTGCAAGCAACTTTCAAAAATCCACTTACGTATAAAGTTCTAGAGATAAAAGGAGCTTTTGAAAGGTCATGTTTAAGAAGCTAAGTGGTAAATTGCTTTAGAAGTCACATCAGCAAGGATGTAAATGAGAAAGTGTCATTTACTTGATATCCATTAAAGTCTGAATCTAGCTTCTTCATCTCTGTTCAAATCACTGCCTATGTAAGAAACTGTATGCTTTATGAACAGAAACTTCTTTGGCTGTGCAATCTGACTCAAAACTTCCACACACTGAAATCCTGCTCACTGGGCATCGCCTTGAAAAGCATAATAAAGAAAACATCTAGCATTACTGCAAAGAAAATCTTCTGTCAATATAAGATTAAAGCAATTTTTAGGGTTTGATTTATTCAGACTAAAACATATGCATAGAAAAATGAACCCAAAGAAACCTCAACTCTTCTAAAACAAAAAATACACTGTAGACTTCTTCCTTCAGTTAGAATATACATTTCCTTAAAGATTTTTACATAAATTGATAAAATATTGAAGAAAAACCTCAGTTAGGAATGGATTAAAATATACATGCTAATTTAAAATTAATAATATTGACTACTGTAAAAAAATTGCAAGTACATAGCTGATCTTAGTGCCTTAACAACTTTTGTAAACTAACATTTCCTTTTATTAAGTGTTTCTCCCTCCTAAATGTCAAGCAAGGAAATGGAAAGAGCCCTTTTGGTAGCCCTTTTTCTATTTTAACTCTACAAAGAATAGTAATAGTAACTGAAGCTTTCTTAGATGGAAGAATTTTATTCAGAAGCCATTCACTGCACTCCAAAAGAACATATACCTTGGCATCCTCTGGGTCACAAGAGATGGAACTGCCACCAACTTAACACCTTTGTTCCTGTTGTAAGATTCGACTACTGGTCAAAGAATTATTGATGAATTCTGACCCACATAGCAAAGAACTGTTCATATATTTCTTCAAAATCTGTTCTTTAGTTAGAAGTAGAAAAGGTTATGTTTCTGAAGCTAGCCATGAAGGAGAATGCAGGTTGAACCAGAGTTCTGCTCCTTCAGCTACAAAAACCAAAGACCCCTCCTCTTACCCCAGGTTTTCTGCTTCAAAGTAGCTGAAAATAGTATTTGCTTAACTGCTGAGAGTAACAAAGTAGCTAAGGCTTTTCAAACCACAAAAAGTCTGACACAAGACTCTGCGATATTTCTATGTACCACAGATGAAATCTGTCCACAGTTTGACCTATCTGCTCCCCCACATCCACTCCCAACAGACTCCAGGTGCTCTACTGTGGGTGTGATTCCTTCCCAAGACACGGAACACAGAACTCTCAGACCTACTACCCAAGAATGAAAATGACAAACCCAAGCTACCAGGGAGCACAGGCAAATGAACTGTGACTGAGTTTTGATGGTAGACTGTAAATATGTCACTGCATCCATCCGGTTTGTACTGGAGCATGATTCTTGTTTTTTCCATATTAAGCTTCCTGGTGTCTCAATGCTTTGTCCCACTAATTGATTTTCATCCACTCAGAACAATAAAAGAAGCTATGATTTTAGGAGTTATGCTACCCAGTTCTCACCTCACTGCTCCCAGCATTTTATGAACTACATTTTAAAGACTGTGAGATGCCATTTTCAACTTACTAGCTGCTACCGCAGGACAAAAGAGAAGTGCCACCACAGTGAAAGACTACATTGACAGTACCATCAACCACTTCCTCCTACAGCTATACTAACATTCGGTCAGGTATTCTCCACTTGTGAATAAACTCTTGAATCAACTTCATTCACTGAAGTATGACTTCAAAATTTGCACAGTAAACTGGTAGGAGAGAACTTTCCTGAAGACTTCCAGTGAAAAGATATGTTTGAAAAATACCAGTAAAAACAGCAGTCTTTTGGCAGTCAGCTGTGATCTGGTCTTTCCAGAACATACTTGAAACTGATATAAGGATGATACATGCTATTTTAAATACTACCTCCACTTTTATTGAGGTTGGTCAGTCCAAAAGAAAATCTCTGTTCAATTTTGATCCATCACTTTCTTATTTCCCTCCTCCAATATTGGAAGAAAATTGGAAGGTTAGTTTGCTTGCCTTTTATTACCTAACTTCCCCTAAATATGAAAACCCTGTCATAATAACTCTCTTTCACATGGTTTCAAATATTTGGTTATTCAATGGTTGGCTGTAATACACTGTCAGTTGAGAGAATTATCACAGCATGTGCCTGACTTCCAGTTCCCAATGATGCCAGAGAAAATGTTTATTTGAGAAAGTCAAGGGCAGTCCAACAAGATAGGGATATTGCTGTTATTCACCAGAATTTTTCCACCTACACATATGTTTGACAAGGATGGTTTTTAACTCAGAGAACACACTAAAGGAAACCAACTTTTACAGTGATTACTCTGACCCCATGCCTCCTGCCTTATTTGGATATTTTTACAAACTTGCTAATCAGAATTTATATGCTGTTGAAAAGCTGTATGTTGTGTTTGTAAAATATTTTCCAACCATAAGCCTCACTTTCCAAATAATATAAATGTCTAGAATGCTTCTTGCATAGACTATTCTATGCAACTTCCAAAAGACATCCCAAAACTCTCCGGTTTATATATGATAGTAAAAAATTTAACTTTATTCAATAAATACTTTGTATTAAAAAGTAGGTCTTTTAGAAAGCACATCAAGATTAAACAGTGAAGTTATTTATTGTGTCTAAATGTGCTTGAATTGTCTTTTGTCTAAGAGGAAAGGAAGTGACACAAGCACAGGCATTTGAGGTAGAATAAAGTATTAAATCTTAGCGCAGCAGTGTTATTGTGAGCTTGCCCTTTGATCTTTCCAAACATTGATTGACCAGTTCTGTCAACACACCAAAATTTCAATGAGGTGACACTGGTGAGTATCAGAATGTACTGTCTGCATACTATATACAATTCTTCTGTATCTTGTCAGCAAGAACTAAGAACACTGCAAACAGCAAAACAAAGGCATCACCAGCCCACTCAAACAGGTTAAGGAATTTATGAAGAAAACTTACAATGCTTTCAGCTGTAAGTACAAAACACGCACTACCTCACCGATTAAAATGCTAAGAATTCCTATGAACCCACATCTTATTCCCACACAATGCATTTAAGCAGACTATGAATTAATATTTGTCCTTCTCCACACATACTGAACTAAATAAAATACTGAGGGCAAAGGGCCAAGTTTGACATACATTATAGATTAAGTTATAACCACTAAAAAAAACCATTAAGGTACATGGAAATATCTTTATTTAAAAGCAGATGTGTGCAATTTCTAGAGAAGTCATTCCAAGAAATACAAGAAATCATTAGCATGACACCAATAACCTTCTACAAAGTTAAGAATACTCCAAGAGGCAACTGTACATACATATGTGAGGACAACACTACAGTCAATTTACATTCAAAACCAGAAAGATTTATCCATATTTCTTCTTCCCAAAATTTCAAAGAACTTCAGAAATAAAGCTTTTAAGTCCTGAAATCTATTTAGGACTACATAGCTCCCAATTTTAAAACTACAATACCCCATGAAACAAATATATTTATTTAAAGATAGTGTTTAGTCTAACACAAGTAGAACTTTGTTAACACAGTAGTAAGTCATGAGCATTATTCTGTTGATATATACTTTCAATTTATATCCTTGAAATCCTTTTAAAAACACACAAATGCATAATTTAAAATTGATCATAATAATGTTGCCATGTAAATTAATGAGTTTTACTTTGGTTTCAGCTATAACGTTTTTCTGCATATAAAGCTATATGCTTGACAAATCACAGCACAAAACAATGTCAGTCATTACTGAAATCTCTTGACCACATAAAAGTAAAACATTTTATGTTTTGCAGACAATATATGTATGCATACCAGTAATAATGCCATTGCACCTCCAGCTCAGCCAGACTCAGGATACTCAGATCATCAACCTGTAACCATTACAACTACTACTGACTACAATCCTGAACACAGATGAGTTAAGGCTGCTCAATCAAGAACAGGCAGAATGCATCGTAACTACTGACACTCTGGAACACATTCCACAAAGTAACAAAAAAAATCACTTATTTGACAGAATATTAAACAAGTTAGCCTGGATATTTCATTCTTATCTTCTCATATAAAATCTGTAGCGATGACCTAGTCCAAACTTCTATCAAATGTGCAGCCATAGATTAGGTTGTCCAGGGTCCTTCCAAGTCTTTAATACTGTCAGGAAGGGAAATTCTAAATTTTTCTAGGAAAGCTATTCCTATGATTAATTTTTAATAAAATCATCCCACATTGATTTTTTTTTTCTTTAATTTGGATGGTATTCCCCTAGAGCAACCTGTGTCCAATGCCTTTTCTGTCACTGTGTAAAAACCCTTGTAAACCCAGTCTTTTTCTCTGAATCTACCTGGCACAGGAAGACCAATTATCTCTCCCCTCTCAGCAACTACCAACCCTCTAATCATATTACGATAGTCTATGAAGTGCTAGCAAAATAAGCACATGCCTTGATAACCGCTGATGATTCTCTTCCTGATGCAGTCCATGACATTGCCTTCTTTACATCATATTATACTACTAGCTCATGTTAAGTTTGCCGTCCTCCAAAACCCAAAAGTGCTTTGCAGCAAAGCTATACCCTAGCCCCTTTGTTCTCAGCCTCTTCTGCCACTTACGGTTATTCCATTCCAGATGCAGTTCCTATTTATTTTTGTTAAAACTCACGCAATTCTTGTTGGTCCAATTTTGCCTCTCAAGGTTTCCCTGAATGAACAGTGGCTCCTCCTTATATCCCTCTTCTTCTACTTTGAAGTCATCTGCATACTCAAATACTTTCAAATATTTTTCATACATAGTGAATATTTTCAAATATACTGAATAGCACTACCAGACCCAGCATCAACTTTCAAGGAACTCCATTCCAATAACCACTAATAGTTTGACTTACAGCCACTAACATCACATTGCCCTCTGATCTTTAGAGATGAGACACTTTTCAGAGTCTGTATATCTAAATTGTATCTTACCAACTTAGGGGTGAACATGTCAAGTGCCTTGCTACAGTCAAGGTATAGAGCATCTGTAACTCTTCTTTCATCCACTGAATGAGTGGTTTCATCACAGAAAGCATCGTGTTGGTAAAGCACTGTTTACCCTTGGTAAACCTGAGCTGGGTTTCCCCAACCATTTTCTTTTTTGTCTTTCACATTCTTGGAAAAAACTTCCACAAACACCTATTCCACAACTTCCCCCAAAAATGTAGCGAGACTGACAGCTCTGCCGTTTCCAAAATTTTTATTTCTGAAGATGGGTATAGTATTTGACCTTTTCCAGTCACATAGGCCTTCACTGATCTTTCAAACAAGATGGTGGACCAATTCAGATGCATCCCACCAAATCCTGTTGATGTGTATGTGTTCAGCTGCTATAACTGGATCTTAACTCAGTCGTACTCTATCAGTGTTTTGCTGTTAACTTTGTTGTTGCTTCTTGGCATAGAGACTTGGGAGCTGACCTTTCCCCTGCAGACCAAGGTAAACAGAAAATTCAATATTTCCACCGTTACTGTGTTGTCCATAATAAACCTGTCGGACCCATGCAGTGGCAGATCTACATTTTCCTTGACCTTGTGTTTGGTACTAACATACCTACATGAGTTTTTCTTTATATTATGTTCTCTCTTGACACCTGCCAGTTCAAACTCCAGCTGAGCTTCTTCCATCCTAAACATATTTCTGCATAACTGAGCATTTTGGAAGTCTGCCCCGTTTTCCAGGGGTGAATAAACAACTCCTCCAAAAATATAAAAGGGATATTCAAGAGATTAATAGACAGGATTTTTTTTTTCCACAATAAAAATGAATATACAAATCTAAATGTTTTGGATGTAAAGAATACACAAAAATAAACTTAGAATGTACTGAATATGCTATACTGTATTCTTAAATATTTTCAAGATTTTAGATTCAAACTGACTCTACCAATACTTCCAAATCAGTTGCTAACACAGAACACTAAGAAATAAAATATCATTTAAGAGAGATCTGAAAGTTAAGGACAAAAAGTGAAAAAAACTACTAAATATCTACTTAACAAAGAACTGCTAGCAACTTGCTTCTGAGGATCAGCTTCTTTTAGGAGTACTATTTAAAAAGAAGATCTTACAAAGCAATACAACTTACTCTACATTTTCTGTGCTCTGAGATTTTATATTCAGATTTGAAATCAAATGTCCATGTAACAGGTAACATTTATATCAAAAGATCATTTCCTCAAAGAATAACCTGTAAAAGAATAATGTTGTTATGTTGTTGCATAACTTTTTTTTTCTGTTTTTTTGGTTTCTTAGGATCGATAAACCAAACTAAGATTCACATTAAATTTACCCATGCTGCAGAGTACCTTGAAATTTTTCAATGAGAAAAGAATCCCACATTTTTTCTAAGTTTCTTCAAACTCTCACGTGTTCTCAAACTTAAGTTTTCCTTTATATTTATTTCTTACTTTGAAGTTAAACAGATATGATCACCACTTCTATGTGGCAAACATGACTTGGATCTCTACATTTTAGTGCATTTCTGTTGTGGCTTAACCCAAGCTGGCACCTAATTATACCATACAGCTACATACTCACCTCACCTCCCTTGCCAGTGGGATGGCAATGAGAATCAGGAAGAGCTGAGATAAAGACAATTTAATAATGAGAGTAAAATAAGTAAAATAATCATCTTCATAATGACAATAACAATAGCAAGTGATATAACAAAAAAGAGAAAGATAAATGAAGGCCAAGGAGAAAAACCACATGATGTACAATGGCTCACCACTCGCCTCTCCTGTCCCACAGCAGCAATCAGCGTCTCTCAACAGCTCTCAGCCAGTGGCCCAAATATATAAATTCGGAATGATATTCCCTGGTAGGAAATACTCCTCTGGCCAGTTTGGTTCAGCTGTCCTAGTTATGATCCCTCTCAGCTTCTTGTGCATCTGCAAAGCCTTTGGCTTAGGGTAAGCTCTACTTAGCAAGACCCAAAACATTAGTGTGTTGTCAACATTATTCTCACACTGAATCCAAACTACAGCACTGTAACAGCTACTAGGAAGAAAATTAACTCTCTCCCACCCAAAACAGAAACTATGTGTGATTTCAACAAAGGTAGGAAACAAAACACAACAGTAACGAAATTAGTAATATACCACAAAATACTAAGCAAATGCTTAAAATCTTCTCATATAAAATGGAATGGAGAACTTCAAAAGTTACATAAAAGTATTTGGAACTCAATTTTCCAGATGCACAAAATTCTTAGAAAGTAAGCAACTGCAAAGATTCAAAATTATTTGAAACTACTACAAGTCAGGGCAGATATGTCCATGGGCATGAGGAAGATATTTGAGCATGCAACACATAAAGAACCAAAAAAGTAAAACCAGAGCACTATCACGAGATTCAGCCTTAATAGTGAATTAATAAACTAAGATCAGGCTCTGAAGTGCCAAAGAGCTATAAAAAAAAAAAGATGAAAATACAGACCTTGGTCCTATGCCTATCTAATTGGGTTATCTCTCAGCCTTTGGTACTGCTACACAAACATACTAAAGAGATTATGACATATTTTTCGTAATTGCTGGTTAAATATCACTTTATCTAAGAAATTAGTTCACACTATATATTTAAAGCGTTGTTCATAACTTAGGAGAAAGCACCTTTCATAACTAAAGAGTAACCATCTACTTTCAGTTGTAGCCATTTGCTTTACAAAAGAGCAACCATCTATCCTGTTGCACAACTGTACAGACAGAAATTTTGCAAACACCACCTAAACTGAGTATAAAGGAAAATTAATTTACATGTAACAATAATAAAAACCAAGCTGTATTCTAAATTTTAAAACAACATGAGAAAGATGCTCATTGCAGTCATTTTAGTTGACAGAAAAACAGTCTGGCATGAAGGCTGTCATGTATATTTCCTACATAAGAAAGTAATTCAAATTAATAAAACCATTTTTTATGTATACTGTATATTCCTGAAGTTATCTAAATGTGTATATATTATTTTTAAGCCAAAATGGATATTGATATTCTTCCTTGTAAGACTGGCTATCATATTTTATTGGGATGACTTGATATCTGCACCTATGCTCTCTGTGTCACATAAATATTCCTGAGAACCATCCAACTGTGAAAAACAAACAAAATGTCTGAAATTCCTCTATATTTAAGCCTGTAGCAAGATATCAGTCCTAAACATTCCCCATGGTAAAATGGCAGCATCATAGCTCCTCTGTAAGTTATCTTACATATCTTGCAATAATTTACACATAGATCAGCATATTTAAAGCACTATCTGCTATATCAGTTTTCCTAAATAGGATATTTCAGAAGGTACCACTTCAGGGATAGAAGGAGGGGTTGCTTGTCTTTTTTCTCCCTTAAGCTTTTCAATTTTGAGACTTTCTGAAAGGCCCAGGTGTTATTTCACACAGGTTTCCACCTAAAATCCAGGAATCCTGAATATAAACAACTAACATCATATTTAAAGGGTCTACAATCTTCTTCCAATGCCTATGCAAATTCAGGCCAGCTATAGAGTAAAGTCAGCTGGCTCTTTTTCCATCCTGTGTGTCCAGCTCTAAATTTAGACACACACAGCGATATTCCTCCTGCTAACCTCTTCAGCTGAAAAAAAAAACAAACCAAAAAAAAAACAAAAAAAAAAACCCAGAAAGACAGTTTTCACCTCCACGTGTTTCCTGACTTCGTCTTCACTTGCAGAAGCTGGGGAAAAAAAGAATCATTACAAAGATACAAACCTCATCTCTTAAAAATGAAATCAATTTTTTCCCAAACACCAACCAGCTTTCCTCGTGACACTTCCATCATCCAGTCACTCCACAGTCCCTATTCTATCACAGCTCCTATTACAACATGACTTCTTGAAGTTTCCTCCAGGAAACAAGAAATAGATGAGCTGTGTCGGTTTTGGCTGTGGCAGAGTTCATTTTTTTTCTTTTTGGCTGGAATGGAGCTGTGTTTGGGATTTGTGCTGAGCACAGAGTTGGTCATATAGAGATGTTCTTGTTATTGCTGAGCAGGGCTTACGCAGAGCCAAGGCCTTTTCTGTTTTTTGTACTGCCATGCTGGGGAGGAGCCTGGGAGTGCAACGGAGATTGGGATAAGACACAGACAGGACAGGTGACCCAAACTGCCCCAGGGATGTTCCAGACCATGTGACATCATGTTCAGGAGATAGTGTGCAGTGGAAGAAGGAGGAAAGGAAGGACATTTGGAGTGATGCCATTTTTCTTTCCAAGTCACTGTTGCACTTGATGTGGCCCTGCTCTCCTGCCAAAGGCTGAACACCTGCCTATCCATGGGACATGGTGAATGAATGCCTTGTTTAACTTTTCTTGTGTCCATAGCTTTTGATTTCCCACTAAAACTGTCTTTATCTCAGTCCACAGGTTTTCTACCTTTTATTCTTCTAATTCACTGTCTAATTCCACTGGTGAGGGTGTGAGCTGTACATACTTAATTCCCAGCTGGGGTTAAACCACAACACCAGTACTGCTGGAAAAATATAAGGACAGAGCAGTTACATGTTTCCAAACAGCAAATTAAGACATTATTTATGATTCTGTACTACGTCTCAGTTCTACTGATTTCTGTCAGGCTAACAAATCAGGACGACCAAAAGACCAGCACAAAGGCTGCATAATTTTTGACTCTCAGATGAACAGAGAATGAATGGAGAAGATACAGAAAGTGAAAATGGTGGCAGCAGTAGTGAAGGTCAGCTGGTAAGTTGCTAGGACCCACAACCATGGGTGTCTAAAACAATTAAATCAGAACAAACCTGTGTGCTCCAAGCTTAGAATAATATCTTATAAAACATCCCAGCTACAGGACAACTCACATCATGGTAAAGATAAATACCAGCATTTAATGAAAAACAATGTATGTTGCAATCATTATTGACCTCAGAGCTTTTTCCTTAAAAAAAAAAAAATCTTCTAATAACACTTGTATTTCTACGTTACTTCCCCAAAAAGAGTTACAGAAGTACTTAGTACTTCTTAGTCATTGTGGTAGTCTTAAACTCAACTTCAACTTCCCAAAAATTTTTTTCATTTTCAAATTCAACCTTCACTAGGAGAACTGCTACATTAAACATAACTGAATTCTTATACAGAATAGCAAAGTTCAAGTTACACAACCACAACAGCTGTATTTTTACCCTACTATTTAGCTCAAAACTAATATTGGAATTTTTACTTGTGATTTCTATTAATTCTACATCTTCCAAAACAAAATCCTCTGAAGAGATCAGCACCAAAGTTATTTTTTTAAACAAAAACTTAAAACTAATTTACTTAATAGAATAATCATATATGGCTATTCTAACACTAAACACTACCACTGAAAAAAATAGCATTAATGTGGTAACATGTCTCATTCGGATCAATTGCAACAGCTTTGCAGTAAAGTCTGCTAACATCCAATCCCTATAATAACAACTGATGCACATTTTTTTATCTTCTGATTCACAAGAAAGAATTCCCGAAAGTTGCTAGTGGTGAGACTCTTCATCTTTCTTCTCAAACCTTAAATGAATATTCAGACTAAATACTCTTAGTAAATACAATTAAGCATTTCAACTCAAAAAAAAAATGAACACACACAAAATTCTCAGTAAGCTATTTGCTCTACTTTGATTTCTAGTAAATTCAGTAATGAAAAAAAGACATTTCATAGCACTATCACAGATGACTGACTCAAATATTTTGCATATACTGTACATCTGAGCATGGCAGATATGTGGTTTTAATATTAAACCCATCAGTATCGTTTCCTTTTAACTTTTTTGATTAGCAATAAGTACAAAAATAGTTTACCAACAGCACACCCAGTTTTATGAGCTGTAAACAGAAAAGGAGGAAGTGTGTTGTGTGGTAAAGAAGAGAAAGTCAGAATTTCTTCTAAAGAAGTCCTGAAGTCAGTGTTCTTGAATAAATGCTTTTTAAGAAAGGAGTTGCTTTTCCTGAGAAAAACCATGGTTTGAACTGCTAGATCACTTGAATGCAGACAAAGACACGGGTGAAATATTTTTTCTTCTTTTTCACTACTTTTTATTCCACCCCTTGATTTCACAGGCATCATGCTGTATCTCTCTGGCTTTCTTTTTTTCTTTTTTTGCAGCAAGTAATACTTTCAGTGGAACATTTAAAGACGCTGGTAAATAATACATACAGTATATGAAAATACAGACATCTTGTAAAGAAAATCTGCAACAATAATCATACTCTGTTGCCCCCAAATTACAAAATGACAATTCTCAGTACACATCAGACTGTAAACAAACTTGAAGAAAGACTTGAAATAATGACCTTACAAAGACTGTATGAGGTGAAAACTGAGTTCGATTAGAAACCTCCTCAAGCTACACTAGGTAAGAAAAACAGGATTTTTGTAGGAAAACCCAAATGGGAGAAGAAGCACCTTCTGGGTTAAAGATATAGAGCTCAGCTTTGGCCACTCTAGCTCTATTCAGAAAACTTAAATCTTGGACTTCAATTAAAAAAAAAACAACACATTAAAATGGCTGGCATTCCTGCACAAACACCTCTGGCTCAAATTAATACTGGGGCAGCACTCAAGGACAAACTCTTCCCATTCTACACAGTAGAATGTGTTCTGCATGAAACTAAGGACAAGTTTGAGCCATGAACAGGAGCTTGTCTTAATTATCCTTTGTTCACACAAAACTCAGCTATGAAAATGGAAATTGCAATGCTATTTGTCAGTACACTGAGTTAAGCAGTTCACAAGCAGTACTTCCCCTTACTCCCAGTGTTACCAAAGGCTTCAAACTGACTCAGAAAAATAAATCAAAGAGCTTGCAAATAGCATATTTTACCATCCATTGAATATATTTTCACACCAATATTGCAAACTGAATTGTATTTTCTAAGGACTTGTTATTTTAAAATATTTCAGTGATATTTGATATCTTCTATTTTTAAAAGATCATCCAATAGACTTGTCAGCAAATTACTTTAGAGAAAGAAAGGAAAGGAAAAGGAGATCCAGCATGGGAGCATTACCTGCCATCTGGAGGGATTTAACAAATTATACAGATCGGTGATATTTGAAGCCAGTGGTCAATCACTTATAAACCATCCATATGCATTAAGTAAGTTTCAGCTGGTAACAAGAACCCCACAAAGAAATCTTAAAATATCAAAAAAATATTTTAGATGTAAATTTCTTATATCCCTCAAAACTCTGATGTTTTACTATTAACATGAACTACATACATTAGATTGGAAGATGCTGAGGGAAATTGTAGACAACTAATTATCTACCTGCTGATAGACAAAGAGAATAGAAATTTTCAATTCTTTGAAGCTGCAAAATAAAGCTCAAATTCTAACTAGGAAATTAGATAAAAGAATGTAAAAGTAGACATACAGGATGCTAAACTAGTAGCTGGAACCAGTGGATAAACAGATAGCGAGGAACTTAAGTGGGTTTTCTGGCAAAGTTATGTAACATGAAACAACAGCGCGTGACCTAAGAGAAGTTCGAGGCAAAGTCATTGCAACATTGGGGACACCCACTGAATAGGACAACCAGAGACCCCTATGGACAAGCCTCTAGGATTATGAAAGGACTTCCAATAGGAGGCAGATGCATGCAAATTAGTTCTAGGAAAAATGATGTTTATGTATTACCTAGGAAGTGTGCTGTAATGAATATGTATGATCATGATGGAATAAATACTCTGTTGTAAAGTTTCATGACATACATTCAATTAGAGGAAAAATCCTCCAAATATGTCCAGACTTGCAATAAAGAATGCCTGCTTTCTAATACCTCAAATTGTGTTAGAAGTTCATTCTTAGTCAACTTCAGTATCAGTGCAGCTTTTCATCATTAAATATGTTTGGGGGAACTGCATTCTGTTTCAACAAGCAGGATCTGACTAGAAGTCACAGCATTTCTTTTACTTGCTTTATAAATTTGGTGCAAGACAACAAAAGAGTTGCCTGATGTGCATAAACAGAAGCACCCATGTATTTCTATTTATTAAAACATATGCATGGAATCAATACTTAAATAGTAAAAATTTTACAAGCAGAAAATCAAAACAGAAATTTCAGAATTTCTTCATTTCCATACTATCTATATATTTACAAATAAATTTTTAATGTATAAATAAATCTTTAAATGTTCAAAACAAATGTCCGCAGATTGCACATTAAAAAGAAAAATCTACATACAAAATTCCAACCATTTCCACTATGGACAGGTCTCTACATTTTCCTGCATCACTTCATGAACATATTATAAAGGTGATATCACACATGCATACATATAAGCAACTCCATGCTACACTTATGTAAATTCAGTTACTTTTTTCTCCTTCAGCTTTCAAAAGCTGCACATTCAATTTAGATGCTACCAAATAAAATCTTTTACTCAGTAAATATACAACAAAGGTATTCTTAAAGAAAACAAGTGTCAGGCTGCAGGCCAAGACAAGAAAAGAGAGTAAAAAATTTTAATTATTGGAAGGTTTTATTCATATTTGTGGCAATTAACACACACATATATAGCTGCATTATGTCCAATTCTATGTAATTTATAAAAGCAGATGTGAAACTGTTGCAAACCCTCTTAAGATGAAAATGTTATAGACTCAGGTATGTTTAAATAACTCTGCTACATGCCACTTCTATTCACTCTTTTCAAAAGCAAATGGGAAACAATTCTTTACGATGTAATAACTATTTTTGCCATGCGTTGCACACATGTACTCTATTTCCAGCACACTACCACCAAGCACCCGAGATCAGATTATTTTTGCCAGCAGGTTTTCTCTGCCAAGGATATAAATGGCTAGGCAGGTTCAGTTCCCTCACCAATAAAGAAATCAGGTGCCACAGGCACTTAGTACTCCAGAGAAAGGCATTACTTAACCCATACAGTGCATTGGGACAATTCTGCCTCAGAAAACTGTGCAGAAAACTAGCATTCTTTCTTCAAAAACCAACATGACAAACATCCACAGATGTGAAATGAGCATTTTAAATGGAAGTGACTACTGAATTTGACTTAATATTTATGGAAGAGATCTGGACCTTAGACACTGAAGTGAGAAGTCAAATGTTCAAAGGTACATAATAGAAACTAAAAGGAATTAAGTTCCTTATCTAAGGAACAAATGCATTTACCACAGCCTTGCCAAATGTATCTTATCAATTTAGTATGATCAGCGCTAATTAATAACCTGTAACTTCCTGTTAAAGTGATCTTCACGTGGGTTTAGTCCCTTTAAACCCACAAAGTTTCAAAATTTTACATGGATAAACAAGTTTAAGTTCTGAAAAAAACCCCTGACCCACGAGCATGCTATTGCTTTCCTTTGAACTATGATTTGAACATGGAAAATTGCATTAACTAAAATAGCTAGCTTCCACCGTAATCATGTCAAAATGGCTCTTGTTTCATGAAATCAGAGCACTATTTAGGCTGAAAAAGACCTTCAAGATCATAGAGTCCAATCCTTTACCTTGCCCAGGTCACTAAGTGCCATATCTACATGTCTTTTAAATACTCGCAGGGATCTTGCTGGACTCAACCAATTTGCTCAGCACCCCTACTAACCCTTTACAAACACCAAACCATGAACAACATGCTATTACAAAAAGAGAGAATTCTATCTAATATAGTCCCCTGCATTTTCCAGGCAATTACAAAAAACTCAATTTCAAAATACGCCAAGTTGTCTTAGAAATTTAAAAATGTATAATTTAAAAATGTATTTATTACAGAGAGTTCAAATAATTTGAAAATATAAAGTTCCTGGGTTATCTTAATGCGAATGATGATAATAACCCAGCTCTCAAGAGATCTGAAAAAAAGGGAAAAAAAAAAAATTAAATGTTTTCAATATAGACAATTTTTGCTCCACTCCAAGATTTGAAATTAAAGGCTTACAGCAAAACCACATTGCTGATGAAGGAATATAAAGAAAGACAGTCAAACAATATTTGGTAATTCAGGAACATATCTCAAATTCACAATCTAATACCTAATATTCTAAGATGCTGCAATTCCAAACTCCAAGAAAAAAATGCAACATGTGAAGTAGTGAGAATAACAATACCCATAAATCATCTCTCAGAGTTTCTCTAACTACTAAATATGAAGTTAGTTAGCTAGAAGTATAGAAAGAATCTTTTTCCAAAACCTGTGTTTCTACCAGAAGAGTGCTAATGGTACTTTTGGATTAAAAATAGCTAAGGAGCACCTCCCTAAATACTAAATTCTTAATTAAGAATTCACCACTGTATTCTGAAAATAGAACAGAGAAAAAGAATAACCCTTTAGGGCTGCAACACCTGTCAGAACAGGCTTAAAGTGCCTTCAAGCAACCCTCTAGCAAAGCTAAAAAGGAGTACAGTAGCATTATAGCAATGTTGGTATTCATTACCATACAGAACATTTTTGGAACTAATCCAGCTAATTACTCCAGATTTCATTTTTCATGTCATACATTTTCATGTTGTAATGTTTGACTCTGTATAGTAGGTAAGCCCCCACTCAGTTGCTTTGTCACTGCACAGCAGGATGGAGAAATGAACAGCAAAAGGAGTTGGGAGGGAGAGGGGGATCTACCTTGGAGTTTGAGATGAAGACAGCATAATAAGTACAAGGGGAAAAAAGAAGAAAAATGATCCAAAAGCAGTCATTCTCCACCAGCAGACCAATGTCTCTCCAGTCCTGAGCAAGGTCTACTTTGGAAAAACAACTACCCAATTTTACTGCTGAGTAGGATGTCGTATATTACAGAATATTCCCCTGCTCAACTCACATCAGCTGTGCCAGCTGTGCCCCGCCCCAGCCTCTTGCTTACCCTCAGCTGACTGACTAGCACAGTGAGAAGCATAGGGGACCTTGACATTGTGCAAGAACTATTCAGTGACAACTATAAAACACTGGTATCTTTTCAACACTATTCTGGTCACCAATCTATAACAGCACCATATGGATTGCTACATGGGAAATGAACTTGAAGCCATCCATGCCCAGTACAAGTTTTAGAGATAAGGCCACTAGCAATTAATGCATTTGTTAGTAAGCACATCAACAACAGAGGAAAAACTCAAACACTTCCAAATAGCTACAGAGAGGTACAGAAATCTGAAAGCTGATATCAGAGGATACCATAGATATCAGAGAACTCATCTGAACTGCTCTGACTTCAAAGAGCTTAAAGATTCCAATGATGACTACACAGTTATTTCTGTAGTTTAGATGTTAAATTATCAGTTATCTAGCTTTAATACACCTGCAGGACACAGACTTGCTTGCTTAAAGATGACAAATTATACCATTCTAAGAATTTTTCTGAACAGGAGAATCTCAAGACTTTACTCACTTCCACGGAAACAAACTGTTCAGATACAGCATCCTGACCACTATAGTCTACCCTACCAAATCAAAGACTTAGCAGCACTGAATTCCACAGTCCTCTCACTTTGATCCATTCACAAACATCAGAAGCGGTCTGGTGATGCTTATGTAGGTTTACAGTTAAGTCTTCCTTTACAATAGTCAAGTTCATCTACACATCTTTACCACACAAGCAATTACAGGAATTTCTTACTTGGTGTCACGTATGCCAATGGTCTTCTAATGACATGCTTCAATGATAACAGATAAAAAAGGAGGGGAAAAAAAAGTGTGATGCATGTGAGTACCTATACATGAAATTCAATGCAACTCCCAAGCAGTCCTAAGCAGTACCACAAGGACTATATTCCAAAAGTCAAATCCAGCTGTAACAAGTATATGAAATACAGGAATTCATCTACTCATGCAACCTAGAAATTATGGATTTGGATGAACCTGAGAGAAATAGCATAGAACAACTTGTTTTAATAAAAAATTGCAATTGCAGCACATACATAACCATTAAAGATACATTCCCAAGCAGCAAAAACTGCAACAAGCCAGTGACATCAACAAAGACATCTGAGGAGCAAACCCTTGAGGAGCATATTAAAAAAAAGACAAACAAATACAGAGGAAAACCATTTCAGATTATTCTCTAAATATTTACCTAAAATATTTTAAATATTTTATATTCAGAAAGCACAGCCTCTGTATAAGAGCAAATGGGAAAATAAGTTGTCCAACTATCTAGGAACATCCACCACAGAACACAGTTTTCCCAATATAAAATGTTCTGCATCATCTGGTATCTTTTTCATTTTAATTTAGTCTGTTCTGGTATATCCACCCCAGAAAACATTTCATTGTTTGAAAACTCATTTTAATACTATAAGTAGGTAGTCAGGTGAGGTATTCCAGTGAGGTACCTTTCATTGCTTTGTTATCCTCAAGACTTCACTTTTATTTAAGTTCTGAGATATGCTGAAGTTGCATATCACAAATATTCACCATTCCTGCCTGTGTCAAGTTTTGACAAGTCACTATAAATGTCTACTCTGGAGATTTCTGTACCATTTCTGTAACAATCCAAAAGATATAGAGCACTGCATCAATTCCAAGCATCTCAAGAAACTTTATAAGTTCTCCAGCTGTTCAGGATTGTACTTGATTTATTTATTTGTAAGCTATATGGTTATATTTATTTTCATTCATTAAATGACTTTCAGTCACTTGGTTATAAAAGTCTTAGCTCTAAAGGTAGACTCCAATCCTCCATTTACCATCATAAAAAGCAAGCTTCAGGTCCAAACTTTTTACTCAAAAACATAAACAAGGTGTAGGAAGGGAACTCAAAAACATTTCCTTCAGACATTTGTACAGCTACTCAGAGGAATAAATTTCTCTTATCACTAGTATAATTATTTGCAACTACTTCTCCAGACATAACAAATTACTTTGTACCTAATATTTCAATTTAATAATTTTAGGAATTCAGTTTGATGATTTTTTCCCCCATGCTTTTATAATTTTAATGGTTTTGGGAAAGTCATTTGCTTTCTTGTAACCATCCTCTGGATAAAGAACTAACCAAATACTACTACCTCAGAAATATCTCTGTTACCTAGAGTTTCATATTTTAAATATTTTAGGTAGCTTTCACTGGAAAAAATATTTGCAGAAAATACCACATTAGTTCCGTGCATTTGTTATAAAGGACTAAAAGCCTAAGACAATTTGTTAAACTATTAAAACAGAAAAATAATTTAAAATATATTTTTTAATCAGCAGGGAAAATAACACTCTCACTATGTTTTCTAAAAGATACACCTTAATCCTGCTTCTGTACTTCCCAGAACATAGAAGCCAGCTGAATGACACCAAATATAGTATAGTTTTCTGTTGCTCAAAATGAGTTCTAAAGACAGATATCCATCCCATAAAATAATCGCACATTTCCAGTGACAAGTAGGTGCTGTATTATACATAACTGTATTACAGAGTACAGCCTTTGGAAAATATTATACTAGTAATGCACTAGCTTGAACAATCAAATTAGGTAACTGCCTACAAAATGTTGATTCAGTTTGGCAAAGCTCATCATGCAACTAGAGAACCAGATGTGGAATGTGGATCTTTTTAGTCAACTTTTAGTAACAGCATGGACCTCAAGTTCAAGATGGCTTCAATTCTATTGAGGAAAGAGAAAGAAGAATGCTTGTATCATTGGAATAAATAACACTTTACATTTCCATTTTTTATCAGATGTCACAAGCCACACAAGAGAAGGAATTACCAGATGTTCTGTTTCATCAGCTTGAAAAAGCAAATCTCAAAATTGTATCAGCCGAGGAAAAATTACTGCTAAAAAGATGACTCTCTAGCTGGAGGTCATAATTTATCTTTCACTAATGGCCTGATCTTAAATTTGTTTTTTTGTTTTGTGCGCACAAGTTGCAGTAAGCTACGGTCTACAGCTCACTCAAGACCAAAAAAGGAAGAAAAATGGCATGGAAATATCCTCAACTAGCATTACAGCTGAATACATTCAATTACCAGAAACTTTTTTCTTTTTTAAAAAAAGTTTTATGCTATGGTAATATTAACCATAAATTAAGTGTCTCTACTTCCACTAGACCCTTAGAAATCTTTGACACAGGAAGCAAGAACATGGTGGTTGAAAGTACTTTCAATTCAAACTGTCTGTATTCAGTGGAACAACAGAATCCCTCTTAGACAGAAATACAATATTTTTATAAATTTCTCCTGATACTAAAGGAGTATCTAAACTGAAGCTGTCACTAGAGAACTTCAAAACTAGAGAAGGACGCACAATATTTCATACACAAATCTTTAGAGCACACAATGTAGGAAGAGTGAATCATCTAAACAGATGCCATACACAAGCCTTAAGAAAAAAATCCTGCACCTCAAGTAAGGGATGGAAAAAAGAAACTAGTAGTTACAAATTTAGCGTTTTCTTTTGAAGTTATTCCACTTTAACTTCTGTACCATACTTACTACACAGCTCTGGCCACTACTCCCTCAACTGGAGAGAAATCTTCCTGATTACTTTTTTTTTAGACCATTTTTTACACAAGTTCCTCTGAGACTTTATATAACCAATCCACGCTCAATTCATAGCTTTTCAAGAAAAAGGTCTTGCCTCATTCTTACTTTGAAAAATCCATAATAACTGGATGTGGTAGACTAACTTAGACTCTCTGTCAGTTCCCCTCCTCAGTAGGATAGGGAAGAAAATACAATTAAAAGCTCATGCATCAAGATAAAGACAGAGAGATCACTCTCTTGCTACCATCATGCACAGAACAAACTGGACTTAGGAAAGATAAATTTAATTTATTGCAAATAAAAGACAAATATAAACAAAAGTGAAAAAAAAAATCATCATCCCCCCACCGTACCTTCTTCCTTTTTCCTGGCTTAACTTTATTACTAACTCCCCCACCTCCCACCACTGCTGTGCAGAGGAAAAGGGCGGGGAAAAGGAGGTTGCAATTCAACAATAACACTTCACACCAGCCAGTCTTTCCTCCTCACACTTCTTCCCTGCTCCACCAAAGAATCCCTCCCACACAATAAAGTCTTTCCCAGGACTTCCCACAGGAGACAGTTCAAGACTTGCTTGATTCAGCATGGTCCCTTCCAGAGGACACAGTCCTTGAGAAACAGACTTCTCCAGCATGTGTCCCCCATGGGCACAACTGCCAGAACATCTGGTCCTGTATAGACTGCTCTCCATAGGTCACAACTCTGCCAGAAAACTGCTCCTGACTGGGCTTTTCAGGGGCTGCAGCTTCCATCAGGGGTGTCCACCTGCTTCGGCCTAGGGTTCCTCATGGCTTGCAGAGTGGATATCTGCTACAGATTGGTCTTCCATGAGCTCCCAGGTGACAACCTGCTTTGACACGGTCTTGTCTTTGAGCCGCAAAGGAATCACTCCTTTGGCACTTGGACCACCTCCTCCCCTTCCTTGCTACTGTTCGGGAGGGTCTGCAGCGCTGTTTCTTTTGCATTTTTTTCTCACTCTTCTCTCATGGCTGTTGCACATGGTTCTTTACAACATATAAGTTATCACAGAGGCGCCACCAGCATCTGTTGAAGACTCAGCACTGGGCAGTCATGGGTCTGTTTTGGAATTGGCTGCAGCCTGACCTGTCAAGTAAGTACCAGGACAGCTCCTGATATCTTTTTCAGAGAGGCCCATGTGAGCTAAATACATTGGTTTAAAAGCTATATTCCAAACTAGAGAATAACTTTCAAAAAGCTGAAAAACTTTAAATTAAACCCAAATTCTATCATTTTCTCAAGTAAGGCATTGCACCAACCAATGAAAAGACCAACAATTGATTCTCAGCTTAAAATTTCCTAGTTGATTAGATGCTGATTTGAAGAATGCACTGTTGTGTACAGTCCCACCCAATTTCCTACCATATTCCTTATGCCTGCTTTCTCATCAGGAATGGATCAGTCTTTTGCAAACTAAAAGAAAAAAAACATAGATTTTCCTGCTCTTACTGAAAAACCTCCTGGAAATCTCCTTTTTGCTTTTTTTAGCTCTGAAAAAATCCACTGTCATCCCGATTTCTTCTGAAATTTAGTATATAACTTGTCATAGTAGAAGGTAGAGGAGAATTGGAGTTAGATGACTAAGGTACTTCCAAATGAAATATATTTAAACCAGTTTCTCTTATTGGGATTTTTTTCTGTATATAGACTAGAGGATCAAACCACAATTCTAACTGCACTCTTTATTGGCTCAGTTGTTCAACACGTGTTCTAGAAAATCATGACAGGAATTAGTCATCCCAGAAAGACAACATTAAAATTAAGAAGCAAAATCATCTACGTTGGACAAATGCAAACTGTAGAATCCAAATGTAACAGATGACTCTGCACACACTCACAAGACAAGCTGCCACATGGCAGACCAACCTAATGTATTTCACATCACTGATGTTGCTCTAGGGGAAATGCAACTGTTGTTGAGTCTAATAATCTACAAGCAGCTAACAGCACTTGGAGTCTGAACACTGGTGAAATCTTGGAATGAGAAAGGAAAGAACCTAGATACAGCCTGAATCGTAAGGCATTTATTTGGGGGAATGAAAGGTACGTGCAGTAACAGAAATATTCAGAAGACGCTAAAATATTTTCATGTGTGATCTGAATGCTCAAGAGGGAAGAGTGGAATAATACACAAAATCTCTTCTCAGTTTCTGGTGCAGGAGCTGAAATCTGGAAAACCAAATATGGCTTGGGAAAGTATACACTCCTCCTTGCTTTCTAAACAGAGACTGCAAGAAAAAAGGAGACTACACCCACAGTAATACCTCCCTACTACTTCTGCTAGTTCTATAAAAATAAGAGTAGGTCAAGTATTTGAGAGCTATTATGAAACTTCTCTACTCCTCCATATCAAAACCTCAAAAACAAAGAAGTCTTCAAGGATCTGCTCTACCAGGCTTGTCTGATTCTGCCAGAAAAAATGCACCAGCTGGAAGTGGCAGCCAGGAACTAGACTCCATATAGCCAATTCAACCCTGCTGGAAACAAAATTCTGATGCAGACAAATTATGTAAACAGGAAAAGCATTTGGGTTGTCTTTACTCATACCACAGATTCAAATGATGATTTTTTTCTGGCACAGAGATTTCTTCTGCTTTTCCAAGAAGAGAGACTTTATTGGCCAAGCTGAAGTAACTTTTAGGTCAAAGTGGCTTAAAGAGCTCAAATAATGAAATTTTTCAAACTGTCTTGAAAGCCGTTACAACAACAAAAGAAAAAAGTTAACTGTCTATATTCTCATGTGTCGCAAAGATCTTTGACATAAGGTCTCCAAAGAACATTTTTCAAATATGTTAAGTAAATGTTGTTCCAAAGCTTGCTCTCTTTGTACGCACACATATACAAAGCAAATAACCCATCAACCTCACAACCTCTGTTTCATATAGTCCAGCTCACTTTGAAAAAACAACACTGAAGAGAGACTTTTTGAAATACTCTCTAAACACAGTCACCATAAAAGTCTCAAAAAGTTACAACTTACAACAGAAAGCTCTTGTAACTCTCCCAAGCAAATCAAAATCCAGAAGTTGTGTGTTCCTCTAGTCCTTTTCTCCTTCATGAGACAGGATTTTTTTCTGCATATCAGCAGGGGAGGGATGGATGCAGAGAAACTGACAACAATTCATATATGGATTTTTAAGAGAAATGATCTCTGACTGGACTTGGACAGTAAGAGTTAAGCAACTGTCCCCGTTGTTCAGGCACCAGAGGTACTACTCTGATGAAACAGTAGCAAGAGGGTTAATTTAGTAGCATGAGCTGTAAACTGAACCAATGGACTATGGCGAGTAAGTTACCACTAGAGACAAAAAGAATACGTTTATTTAATGCCTTCTTGACAGGACATGAAAAGAGGGCTGGAGAAACATGACACTACCAAGAAAAACAACAATATAAGGAACAGCAAACAAAAAGGTAGAAGGAAAAGAATATAATCAGAATCTGTTTCTTTAATCACTATAACCATCAACACATAAAACTGTTTAAAAAGGAATTACTATTACCTGATCCCATAGCTTCAATTGTAAAATACAGCATAATCCCTATTTCACATCATCAAACACACAAACAAGAGTGGGTGAGATGGGAAAAAAGAAGTAAGCAGGAGACCACAGAACCATGCAGCTGTCTTCAACTTCAGCCAAAACATACCCAAAGGTAAAATTCTGTAACAACTAGAAGTTTTATAAATATTATCTTAGCTTTTATTCAAAGCCTTAGAAAATTGAACAGAAGTTTTAAGGTGCAGTATTAGCTTGTCCAATTCTTTGGACCAAACCCATTCTCAAATATTCTCTAAAAACCAAAAAATGTACTCTTAAACAACGTATTTTATTTGTACTCTTTTTTGACCTCATGTGGTTAAAATCAGCAGAAGCCCTAAGACAGACTCCAGAATGGCCCTGATTCACCAGATGACCTCACTGAAGTTTTTTCCAACCTTTTCCATTCTGCAAACACACCAACACAAAATTAGATTTTGCAACAACTTGTGGATATGGCCTCCTCTCTTCCTCATAGTACTGTATCACTATTATGCATACTTACTTGTAGAAATATTTTGAAGATGAAAAAAGCCTAAAAAATTACTCACAAAAGTATCTCAGCAATATCACTATGTAACATATGTATATATGTTAAAATTATATTAATAATGAAAAATCAAACTGCCTATGTGAATGTAATTTGGCCCCTCATATGAAACACAGCACAGTCCATGATTACTTGATCACAGACACTTTACCCATGGGACACCTGCCTTATTCCATACATTAGCCTATGCCTTCCTCAAGAATGGAACATTGTCAGGAAATAAAATGACTCCTGTGCAGACTCACCTGCTTTGGCTGCAGAATAGTCCAAATACACAGCTGCAACTTATATAGGCCAGGACTGGTCATACATGTTCACTCCAGAAAGGCCAATACTTTACTCATTTGGTTTCAGATGTAGAAATAAAGGAGCCAAGAAGTGACTCAGTGCCAGAGCATTTCTATTAGTAGCACAAGAAGCCCTTGCAGACATAATTACTCATAGACATAGTCTATGCAAAATCATAGACATCCTTAACCCCAGACGCACAAGGCGTTGACTTCTGGGTGTACCTTTTGATCAGTGCTAGACCATTAATGAGGAACTTTCTGCACCCAAGGATGTATGAAGTATTCAAAAGGAGATGTAGAGAAATACGTAGGCAAAGACATTTATGCATAAATGAAAGGATATGATTTCTGGCACATCTCTACATTCTTTTATACAATTCCATTTTTGTCCCACTCCAATTTCACTGTGTGAAAATACCGTAATTTGAAATCATACCCAAATCTACATCAGCCATCAAGAGAGTTTAAATATTTTAATCACCCACACTACTACTTTGAGAAAAACGGTTGGATGTCATGTTTTGTGGACTGGGCCTTAGGAAGAAACAAGACACTTGGCTTGTGGTTTTCATAGGTATTTGTTGATAGCTAAGGAATGGTAGGATTTAATGATCTTGGAATTCATTCCACACATAAAAGGGAACTACATTCTAGGACAAAATTTTCCAACATGCAATCTGTAAAACATCAGATGGTGGTCCAAAAAGTAATCATAAAAGTGTATTTTAAAAACCATACATTCCACACACATGTTAGCAAGAAAACATTATTGAGGAAATACAAAAAACCAAAAACATTCCAGGTTTAGTCTAACTAAATAGCACTATAAGGCATAAGAAAATGTGACATTTCGCAAGATGATCCTTGCATTTTTTAAGGAAATTAAATGTTCTTGAAGCAACATATTCTCCTTTAACATTTAAGTTGAAAACACTTTCTTCTGTTCTACTGAATTTTCTGAGTCCCCTTCAGAAACTGCCTTCTTACATCCAGTATGTTCTTCTCTTCATCTTACCTCCCCGAGCTGTTAACTAGTTTTTTCCAAATCTCACTATGCTTCCTCAGTTATCGTTCTCTTTAGAGACACCCAATTACAGTCACCTACAGCAGCAATCCATCCATCCATCAACTGTGCAATTTTTTCCTATTTTCATTAACAAACTCTGTCTCGGGTATTCTGTTTCCTCTAAATTTCAGTTACCACTGTTGGAACATCCTTTATTTCACTTGCTCAGCTACAGGAAACTCCTTTCTTAGGATGCTTTTTTTACCCACTACTTTTTAAAAACTGGGACACCTAGTTCACGCCTTATCTCCACTCCCTGGGTTAAGATCCAGATACAGCTACCCAGCCCTTGTCTTTCACAGTCTTATTTTCAGGACTAATTTTCCTTCCTAATGTCCTTTTATCTTCTCTATCATTACGTGTTAATACACACTCTGAATTGCTCGGTTTTCTAAGCCAGACAAACAAGCAGCAATGACCATGCTAAATCCTTAGCCTGGAACTGAAACAGTCCAGAAGAGACAGCTAACAAAGAATACTGGAGACATACTTGGAGCTCGTAAGTACAATAACAGTAGCGTACCTGAGATACTCTCCCTCAAAATCAGTATTTCTGCTCTCCTATTTCCAATATACCACTATTACGAAATTCAAGAATGTCAAATTAAAACCATCATTAAAAACTCCAAAAGCAATCTTTTTATTTCAAGTACACAACATTTAACTTGAAACACCATTTGCATGTGTTGCTCTGATGCTTCATTCTTCCTCAGTTTAAAAACTACAGTTTTTTTCTGAGATGACTAAAACTTAAAACTTCTTGATTTAAAACAAGACACAACCTTTAAACTAAATATGTTGATTAATACATACACATTTAATCTATTTATATGCATTACTAAGTACTGAACTGATTATTCCCTTTTTTCCAAGACAATTATTTTCACAAGACTTGTGACAAACTGTATCTGCATGAGAACAGGCTTACTAAAAACAAGAAAAAGAATTTTAAACTCAACTAAAAGTACTACATATGCTACATATTTAAAAAATTAGAAAAACTATTCTGCATTTAAAATGAAACTAATTATGTTATTTGAGCTATCAAGAATAACGACTACATAAATGATCAGAAAAGTGTAATTTCAGAACTGATCTCTTTTCTGACAGTTCTATAAATGTACTAGAAAGAAAAACTATTTTACTTCTGTTTTCCTTTAAAAATGGAAGTAAATTAAATTTGAATAAAGTAAGAACTCGTTGAAACATTTTTAAATAAGAAGGCTATTCACTTGATATTCACAGAAGTCACTGCTGTATGAATTGATCTTGACATGTCAGCAAATTTTGTTTCACAGCATCTGGTAGTTGAGAGCTTTTGCTTTTCTGAGCACTTTGGCAAGAGGCATGTATTGTTGGATATGTGGGCTGGGGTGTGTGTTTTTTGTTTTGATTTGTTTTTAATTTGAGAGTACATTCAGCCTGCAGTAACATGCATATTCATCATGAAATTTTAAGTTTGCATATGTTTCTTTAATTAAAAGTTCAAGTTAATGTATTTAAAACACAAGTTTGAAACAGCTTTCTAAAAAGCCTCCTTATATGGCCATTAAAATTATTTACACCTAATTCTGACATACTTGCAAGAATTTCTAGATCAATTAAATGATTCTTCACCATCATGGTTAAAATATGATATATTTTGAAACACTTTATGACACAGAAAGAATAAACCAAATATTTGATTCTTGTTAGCAATTGAGGAAAATGATTAAAAAATGTTTTGTTTCTTACTGAGATGAATATATGAAAAAGACATGTTTCCTTGGAATCTGGGTTTGTTTTGGGTTTTTTTAGTGCAATAAGAGAATATGGCTTTCCAGCTTCTCAGGAAAATTAAGTTTGCATACCAGCACAGAATATCCCTGGGACTTCACTCCGGAATACAACAGTTCGTACTTTCTTATCAGATTTCAAAGCATCCACAGCTTTTGACATCTACAGAGAAAAGGAGGAAGGGGAATAACCAAACACTTTTTAAAGTGCTTCATTCCAATACTTTACCTTTATACTGAAAACTATTCTTTTCACTTACCATTTTTACAAGATTTTTGCTAAGTGCATTCTTGGCATGAGATCTGTTTAATCCAAGCACCACAATTCCTGGAGGGAAAGAAATATCACATCATTGTTACAATGTAGTGAAATATGTATCATCTATGCAAATTATTATCATTTTGAAATCATAAAACAGGTGTTGAGGACTGAAAAAAATGCTAGTGTAATCACTACTGAGTTTCTGAAAGAAAATAAAATTACTTATTCTTTTCAATACTTTCAATACAATACTTACACTTACTTTAAGAACAAAAAAACAGTATTAACATCTTCATGTGGAAACAGTGCTTACAAAGGTTGAATGTAAGAATTACACAAATGCATGCACAAATTTCATGTTTGTGCATGAAATGCTGACATGCAATCAGGAAAGATGTTTAATTGTAAAGCACATATTTCCATATTTAGAGAGTCTATCTCCAGAGACTTCTTAAAGCATGAAGTGCAATCAGAGCAAAGACCAGCAACTCTGATACAGGTAAAAGGAAGTCATAAACATAGAAGGAACGCCACCAATGGGAAACATGTACTTCTGTTTAAAAAGGAACAAAATAAAAAAAAAATTCTCCCCTGAAACACAAAAATGAAGCTCAATACTTGGTACACGGCTCAAAAGACACATTCACAGCTCCCTTAGTCTAGTCACAGATCAATTGTCTAATTGACTGATTACCTGTGCATTGGTTCAAATGTTGCAGCAGAAACAAATATTGTCTTTATTTTGCTCCCCTCACCTTAACAGGCATGATTATCAAAGAGAAAAATTCTGAAAAGTCTATTTTGGTAATGCCTAAGTCTACCACAACTACAGCAATCTCTTAGAGAATTACTGCCTGAACTCAACACAACTGCCTGAGTTCAAAACACCACCACACAGTCCTGATCCTTCCCTGGTAACATTTTATCAATCAGGACCTTTAATGCAGAGAATGCAAGGATAAGGGTCAAAAAAGGACTAGAGCATGACTAGGAATGCAAGGCAGAAAGGGAGCTCTGTCTTAAACAAAAATGACAGTATTGCAATCAACCTACAATACAAATACACAAAATTCCAGAAATCCACTGTTTGTCCAGGTGATTACTACTTCACCATTCATCTTTGAACATACAATCTATACGTAATCTTGCTCTGGTAGCCTTCCTTGTAATCTCAGTGCATACTGCTTGTTCTACTTTTGGAAAACCCATCCTCCCTTAGGACTGACCCATTTGTGTTTGAGCTCCCTTCCTCTCCTTCTTCCTGCAAGTATGTTGCACACACACGCACACACACAGAAACACACACACAGAAACACACACACACACACACACACACACACACACACACACACACACACACACACACACACACACAAGTCAAGATTTAAAAGAGCTCCTGCTCCTTCTGCAGTTACCAACTTCAAGATAAAGTCCTCTATTTGCCAGCTACTACTCTCAAGATTCAAATAAAAACAGCGCCAAATGTAAGTAATAAAGAACACATGCCTTTCTTGCTCTTCAAGTACAGTCGATTGCTAAGTATAGATACCTCCTAAAAGGGGAATGGAGCCAGGTCAACCCAAATGACCTTCATTCCCTTGTTCTACAAGCCTGAATTCCCACATTTATCCATATGTCTGGTGATATTCATACAGGACCACCTGCAAAGGTCGTTACTCAGTACTTACATAGGAATCTGTTTATATTCTGTTAAGCAAAAAGGAGTGGTGCTGTAGCACTTTCTTCAGCTGTTACAACTTCTCCAGGAGGAGGATCACTCCAAATTCAAATACTCCATATGCTCAACACAAGTAGATTAAGCAAAAGCATCATCCCACATTAAAGCAACAAAAAGACCCATCACCCTGACTTCACTTTGATTTTCAGGCACTACAAATCCCATGCTCAAATAAACTAGAGATGCTATTATCTCAAACCATACTTCAGACAGGAAACAGAGTCCTTTACAGAAGCATGTAATACTTAATGGCAACGACACTTAATGACACTTCAATTTTTCTTCTCGCCACCGGAGCCCAAAGACTGCTACTCCACCACCACCAACAGCGGATTTAGAAGGAAGCTCCAGTTAACATTAAAGCACTTGAAAGATTTTTTTTTTCCCACAAAAGAATGATCCTTGAAGACAAATCATACAAGTAAATTTTTGCTAGCAGTGTCATATCAAGTCATAAAACTACTACTTCTGCTTCCTTCTATAGAAGCAAAAGATAAGGATAGCACCCACCAAGTTGTTTTCATTTAAGTATAAAAAAATGAAGCAAAACTGCAAGAGAAAATGTATAAAAGGTTTGCAAGGGACACCTACATATTGCAGTGGTAAATATACAAAATGCATTCCTTACAGGCACATTTGAATCAACTTTGTTCTGATATGCCATTACTACAAGATCTCAGCATCCTAAGGATGGAAGGGACCTTGAAGATCATATAGTTCCAAGCCCCCTGTAGGGACACCCTGCACTAAACCTGGTTGTCCAGAGGCCTGTCCAACCTGGACTTGAACACCTCTAGGAATGGGGTATCCACAGCTTCTCTGGGCAATTAGTTTCAGTCCCTAAGAGTAAAAAATTTCTTCCTAATATCTGAACTAAACCTCTCTCTTTCAGTTTAAAGTCCTATGTTTCTTACAGGCTCCCTTCAGAAAATGGAATGTCACAATAGGCCACCCCAAAGCCTAATCTTCAGGACAAACAATCCCAATTCCCTCAGACTTTTTTCTTTATAGGAAAAGTACTCCATCATCCCTCCAATCATATTCATGGCTCTTCTGGACTCACTCCAACAGATTCATGTCCTTCCTGTGCTGGGACCCCAGAGCTGGGTGCAGGGTTCCAGGTGGGGCCTCACCAGAGCAGAGCAGAGCAGAGGGGCAGAATCCCCTCCCTCCCTGCAGCCCACGCTGCTCTGGATGCAGCCCAGGACACGTTTGGCTTTCTGGGCTGGGAGTGCCCATGGCTGGGTCATGTCCAGCCTCTCACCTACCAGCACCCCAAAGCCCTCCTCATAGGGCTGTTCATCTGTTCATCCACAGCCTGTGCTAGTACTACAGGTTGTCCTGACCCACTTGAAGCACTTTGCACTTGGTCTTGTTAAACCTCATGAGATTCCCATGGGCCCACTTTCCGAGCTTGTCCTGGCCCCTCTGGATGGCATCTCATCCTTCAGGTGTGTCAAACACACCACTCAGCTTGGTGTCATCTAAAAATTTGCTGAAGGTGAACTCAATGACTTCCTTTATGTCATCAATGAAGATACTAAATCACAGTGGTCCCCGTACAGACCCCTGAGGAATACCACCTGTCACCGACGTCCATCAGAGAACCCTGAGCCATTGACCGGTACACTCTGGATGCCACCATCCAACCAACTTTACATCACTGTCTATCCATCAAATCCATCTCTCTACACTTTAGAAAGAAGGGTGTTGTGGGGAGCTCTGCAAAAGGCTTTCCAGAAGTCCAGATAAATCACCTGTACAAACATTCCCTTGACCACTGATGAAGTGAACTCCATCCTTCAAGGCCACTGCATTGGTCAGGCAGGACTTGCCCTTGGTGAAGCTATGCTTGCTGTCTTGAATCAGCTCCCTGTCCTCCATGTGCCTTAGCACAGCTTCCAAGAGGATCTGTTCCATGACTCTTCCAGGCACAGAGGTGAGGCTCATGGGTCACTAGTTCCCAGGCTTCAGCTTTCTGCCTTTTTTAAAGATGGGTACAAAGTTTCCCCTTTTCCAGTCATGGGGGACTTCACCTGACTGCTGTGACTTTTCAATAATGCCTGTAATATTGTCACCTGAAGCATTTAATTGTGGTCCATTCTTCCTAAAACACACATACATATATGAGCTTTCCAAAATTATTTAAAATAAACTGCTTGAAAAATCTACTCATGAAAGATAAGATATTAAAAAGTAATAATTAATAAATGCAAGTACAACTTATTATTAGTAGTAGTAGCAGTAGTATTTGCTTTGTTGGTGTATCTGTACGGTATCAAAAATGTGACAGATCTACTAAGAAGGAATAAACATTCGCATAATGCTGAACCAAATATTAATGTCATAGTTTTTTTCCTGGGAGTCATCCCTATATTATTTTTGGGTCACACTTGATTAGCACATAATGTGTGTGCTCTTACAAATACATCTGCATACTGAAAACTAACTTCATCTTAACTGGCTAGGCTCTCTAAGAGTTGAGGAGTTGAGGATTCCCAGTGCCATCTAATATAAGCAGCAATATTCCTGTATACTACTTTATTAGCTGACCATTAGAGGCAAAGCATATGTAAATGTACAATATGTTCTCTACATATAAGTTGCCCTGTCAAAAGAGAAAGCTGCCTGTGGTATAATTCTCAGTGCATTAAAGGAAAGGAAAAAAAAAAAAAAAAAAAAAAAAAAAAAAAAAAAAAAAAAAAAAAAGAAAGTTATATTATAAAAGTTGTATGATAAAAATGGAAGTTATACTATAAATGAAAGCATAAAATGTCTTTTATTGAAATAAGGATACATATGTATCTGGAAGATAGCTTTAAAGTATCTGTAAATTCCCAGAAACATCCTGATTTCATAGCATACACTAAATTTAATACTTGAATAAAATGAAGAGACTAGATAATGGTTAAATTACTGTTTGTACCAGCATACAGAAAATCTTATAATAATGGGTTTTATCTCTTTTATCTTGCACTTTTTAGAGATCAAAACGTTCATCCTCTATGTTTGGTAGAAACACATTTAAATGGTTACTTAAAAATTAATTTTGTCTTTAAACCAATACTAGTAGTTTTGTCAGAGTTCAAAAGATTCACTACATCTGCATATAAAGTACTTGCAGAATTTTTATTTTTACTTCTTTTATTATTTATTTCCATTAAATACACACACACATGTCATTTCCTATAATTACTAAAAAAATAATTTAAAAGTCTGAATTATGATTTGAAAAATGGAAGGAGGAACAAAGTAAGCTATTTTCAAGTTTGTTTCACTTAACTCAGATAAACTAAGGCAGAGAAGTGGATTTAGATGTTTATTATTCTAAAGCAGTTTCTTAAGCAAAACAGGAACATATGGTGAATATATCATGCACAATTCTGGTGGATTTCATTAATCACCTTATCAAGAAGTATTTAAGTGAAAAATCACTCAGATTGTGTACCAGCACATTTTAAAAGCACCAAAACACTCTTCAAAATCCTCTATATGAGCCTGTTTCATCTCTAAATTCTGACTTAACTGTTTTCCACACTGCTTAAGTTAGTAGTTCTCACCTGCTCAGCCCTGCTTTAAACAAAGCAAAAGAACAAGAAGTTTTTCCAATTTATCAGCTAGCTGTCAGTTTCCAACCTCTAAGCAAACAACTTCAACCAAGACTGCATTTGGTTTTGCCCATTCCATGTACAATAAAATTCTAACTGATGAAGCTGTCTTACTCTAAACCAAACCAAAACCAGCTGGGAAATTTGACCATAAGGAGTCATTCTAGTGTAAAATCTAAACTTTATAAATATTTATATCACATTCCAGCATGTGACACTGCAACACTGGAGTCAAGACTAAAAAGATATTTCTCCCAATTGCACCTATAACTTAAAAATCCAAAGCACTAGGTTCATTTAAATTTGATGGGATCACTAATGCAATTTGGCTAAGTTCTGAAATGTCAACAGCTGTAATACATTTCAGCCCTAGTGATGATCAAATAGAATCTCAAAAAAAAAAGTAAATAATTTAAAAAAAACTAACACACTGACAGTCATCTTTATTCACAGAAAACTGACAATAAGAGCTTCACAAGCTGCAACATGGGCAGAATATATGGATATTTTTTAATAACATACTTCAAAAATCTCACAATTTTTCTAATCTATTTCAGGTCAAATCTGGAAGCTGGAAAGCCTTGAGTTAAAATTTCAGTAACTAGCCTTTGCAAATATAGTCTCATTTTAGTTCATGTTTAACAACTTCCCAAGACCTGGGGTATGCAAATCACATGAAAGTGATATGAAGCAGAACAGTTTGCCACTTTGCCTACTGGCAAAGATTTGTCTAGTGCTACAAAACATGTGCCTGTACTTGAGGCAGGTACAGCCAGTTTTCTTTCCTCCCCAGTATTCACAACACATCCTTCTCTGAGCAACCTGGAAACACTAGGCATGTGCAAGAGCAGAACCACAGCATCAAGCATGAGTGTGCCATAAAAGGTAGTCAGAGAACTGGGTCCAACCCTGCGTGGAGTCAAGTACTTAATGGGATGGTGTGATGAGCCCACAGGGGCACCAGAGTACCATGTGAGAAAGTCTAAAACATGAAATGGTAGATCAAGGAATGGCAGGATAGAAAAGAGCAAGAAAGACCACAGGGATGTTTACAGAGCTGGTGTCCTCATTCAGCAGAGATATTACGTGCTGTAAGCTGAGAAATATAGATGAACTTGGCACACAAGGTGAAGACGAGAATGTGTTGTAGCACTACAGGAAGGAAGCAGAGCCATGTTTCTTTCGCAGAAATGTTGCCTGCTCTTTGTGCTGCTGAAGAAGGCATATGAAGTTTATGTCTCCTTCTGGCCTATTTCTACATCTTCATTCTTGTCTTTTTGTAACACTGTTGACTTCTGTGTCCTTCTGAAAGACAACACCGAAGAAAATTCCTTCTGCTTAAGAGAATTGATTAATTAAAAATCCACTGATTGAATTCTTCTTTATGACAGTGACAGTTGCTTTAACATTACAAATATTATCTCCATGTTTTAGGGCATTAGACTACATATTAAGTATGAACACCTTCATAACATTACAAAAACAATGATTCGTAACTGATTCAACAGCTGGAACACACTGCCTAACTGTGTGTTGTGTAATAGAAATAAAAGACCCTTATATTTTCTTCCACTTCCTCATAAAGCACAAAACAAACAAGGAAAAACACTCTTCTAACATTTTACAAACTCTTCTTTGCTCCTGTCTTGTCTCGTCCTTAACTTAAAATAATAAAAAATAAAATAAAACTAATTCCAGGTTCCACAGTTGGCTGGAAAAACAGAACTAAAGTAGTAGATTTTAAAGGAATGGAAAGAGTTGGGAACAGAAATACAAGACAGAAGATAAATTCAGGACCAGATGATTACATCATCTTTACTATCAATCCTAAATAATGACAAAAACCTGCCCTCAGATGAAAGCACAACAACAGCTTTCCCTTGAAAAATAAAGAATAATCTTCTGAGCCTCATACTAAAATTCAAAGATTAAAAGTTACCTTTTTGTGTATGTATACAAATATATGTACGGGCATACTCGACTCACAGGCATTTGCCTAAAGTGGTAGAAGGTCTGAAATAGCTGAGTTAATGATATAAACTAAACCATGCATCTCAACACATGGTGGTTCCAAAATATATTCTCCACATAAAGAGATTATGTGTTGCAGATAATGAAAACCCTATACTGCAGTTCTCTCCATAAAAGCAGGTATAACATGACTATAAAAATATGTCCTCAGGAACAGAGTTTGCATTTACGTCTTCTCCATCATTCATAGCCCTGCTGCATCCACAGGGGAAAGAAGTGACAAACACCAAAGGAAGTGGAACAGCTCCGAAATCTGGTGAGCACACCATCAGAAGAGGAAGTGCAAAGTGTCTGTGCTGTGATGCACTGTCTACAGGTCACTAAGGAGTACAGATTTTCTTTCTTTTTTTAACCAGGTGAGGTAAAGTAAGACTTTTGGTATAGTTGAGTAGAACAAAGTTGAGTAGTAGGTGACAACACTCAAAGCAATGAGGAGGATGAGATGATTATTAAGAAAGTGGCATGAGATGAGAGAATACTGAAGCCATACCTCCAAGCACAGAAGACATGGATAACAGTTCTATGCCCTTCTCTGCCCCCTGCACACAAACACAAAACTGCTGTCTGAAGCAGCCTGACTCCAGAAGTTTGCCGCTAAACTTCATCTTCTCACAATTAGAGTGGCAAACAGATGCCAGCTCAGAGAGATACACCTCACAATCACAGTATATATGCTGCAATACTCAGAAAAAGGGATGCTGATTACACACCTCAAAGACAGGATACCATCCACAGCAACCTAGACAAGTTCATGAAGTGGGCTCAAGGGAATCTCATGAGATTTAAGGTGCAAGGTGCTTCAAGTGGGTGGGGACAATACCTGTTACCAGCACAGGCTGTGGGATGAACAGATGGAGAGCAGCCCTGGGAGAAGGACTTGGGGGTGCTGGTGGGTGAGAGGCTGGACGTGACCCAGCTATGGGCACTCCCAGCCCAGAAAGCCAAATGCCTGGCTGCATCCAAAGCATTCAAAGCAGCGTGGGCAGCAGGGAGGGAGGGGATTCTGCCCCTCTGCTCTGCTCTGGTGAGACCCCACCTGGAACCCTGCGCCCAGCTCTGGGGTCCCAGCACAGGAAGGACATGGAACTGTTGGAGTGAGCCCAGGGCAGGCCACCAGAATGATGAGAAGAATGGGACACCTCTCCTATAAAGAAAAGCTGACAGAACTGGAACTGTTCAGTGTAGAAATAAGAAGGTTTTGAAGTGACCTAATTGTGGTCTTCCAGTACCTGAAGAGAACCTACATGAAAGATGAGGCAAGACTACTTACAAGGGCACATAGCAACAGGACAAGGTGGAAGGGGTTCAAAATGAAAGAGAATAGTTGTAGATTAGATAATATGAGGGAAATCTTTACTTCGAGGGTGGTGAAGAACTGGAATAGGCAGCCCATAGAAGCTGTGGATGCCCTGTTTCTGGAGGTGTTCAAGGCCAGGTTGGATGGAGCTCTGAGCAAATCTGGTCTAGTACAAGGTGGCCCTGCCCATTTCAGAGGAGTTAGTACCAGATAGTATTCGAGGTCCTTTGTAACCCAAACCGTTCTACGATGCTGTGAAGAGCCAAGAGGGACCAAGCTGACCCAGTTCTGCCACTGCCACGCCTGCAGCACCCAGCACCCTGAGACGCAAGCCCGACGCGGCGGCAAGGAGAAGGAGGAGCCACCTCTCTCTTCCCGCCCCTTGCCGCCGGGCAGCTCCCGCAGGGCCGCCCTCTCCCTGCCCCGCAAAGGTCACCCGGGCCAGGCCGGGACAGCGGGTGCAGAGCCGCCTTCCCCTCATTACCTTTGTGCTCATCATCCAGGTATCGGACGCGCAGCTCCTCCTCTTCCTTCGCCTGGGAGCCGTAGCTCCTCCCGGCTGAGGGGAGAGCAGCGGTGGCGACGCCTCCCCGCAGCGGGGGCGCGCGGTGGCCGCTTCGGCCGAGGGTGGCGGAGGTCGCGGCGGCTGCGGCTGCGAGCCTGAGCCGGGCGCGCAGGAGGCCGAGCCCGCCCAGCGCCGCCGCCGCCGCCATCGCTGCTGCCGGCGCCGCCTCAGCCTGTCGCGGCCCCGGCCCCGGTCCCGCCGCCCACGTGACCGGCTGCGGCACGCACGGGGCGCCGCTCCCCCCGTCCCCTCCCCGCGCCGCCGCCGCCGCCCGGGGCCGCGGGGAGGGGGCGGCTCGGCCCGGTCGGGCCCGGCGTCCGCGCCGGCCCCATCCCGGCTGGTGCTCGTGGCAGGAAAAGGCTCGTCAGGGGAGATCTCTTGAGATTTGACCGAAAACCACCCCCATCCTGGGCCGCGTCAAAAACAGCGTGGGCAGCAGGGCCGAGGGAAGGCATCTCCCCCTCTGTTCCGCTCTGGTGAGACCCCACCTGGACCCCTGCATCCAGCTCTGGGGTCCCCAACAGAACAAGGACATGAAACTGCTGAAGGAAGTCCAGAGCAGGCTGTGGAGGTGCTAAGGGGGCTGGTGGACCTCACCGACAGAAACAGGCGGAGGGAGCTGTAGCTGGTGAAGAAATGGAGAAGAGAAGGTTGTGTGGTTCCACAGATCCCTTCCGGTATCTGAATGGAAGTTCATCAGGATCTGTAGTGATAGGACAAGTAATAATGGGTACGAATTAAGAGAGGAAATTTAGGTGAGATTTTGGGAAGACATCCTTCACTGTGATGGTGGATGAGATGCAGGAATAGGTTGCCCAGAGAAGGAAGCTGTGGGTGTCCCAGCCCTCACAGCGCTGAAGCTGAATTAGACCTTGAGTAACCTGGTCTAGTGGAAGATGTCTCTGCCTATGGCATGGGAAAGGGGTTGAAATAGGATGATCTTTAAAGTCCACTCCAACCTCTTGAAAGTCTATGATTATGTGATTCTCACACACTGCTTGAAATATGCAAGTGGATGGACAAATTTCTTGTCATTAAAAGCAGATGTTCAGGTTCATAAGGGCTTCGTGATACTGCTGCAAGTTGTGCAGCACATTTATTTGTAGTGAACTTGAGAAAATCCAACCTTAAAGGCAATGTGCTCAGGCTCTGTTGCACTGTGTGTGGTGGCATCAGAATGACCACTCATGAACTCTGCGGCCCTTGCTTCTTCCCCCACATCAGCCATGGCCAGGCCTGGTCATGGCATCAGCACTGAACAAAGAAAGGAGCTGTGGTCAATCACAGAAACCAGGTGGCACATGGTTCTATGTGCTGCAATAAAAGACTGCTTGGATTGGCCATCCTCCTGTTTTGGGACTCTCAGAATTACCGTTGTGTTACAAAACTAAGGCTCATATTAATAAGCCTTGGTGTTTAGAGTTGGGTTTAGGTCTCTAAGCAACACTGCCATGGTGTCTGCTTGCCTTCCATGCACATCAACAGACATATCAGCGTGAAACAAGTCAAACAATAAAAGCAGTATCAATGGAGGTAGGAGGTAATTGCTATGTTTTGTTGTAAATTTATGATTCAAGACTGCTGTGACCTGTTTCAAAATTGCTGTTGAAATTTCAGCAATCCGTGTGTCAATACCATAACAATTTAGTTAAGCCAGAACATGCATTTGATTTAAAAGAAGTTGACTTGTTTCGTTACACAGGGCCTAGCAAAGGTTGTTACAAGTGCAGTTATTGCAGGTCAGTAATGAGGTGCTTAAAGCTGTGAAATTTGTATTCTTCAAGTTTATGTCCTTCAAATTAGGCCTTGAGAACTGAAAACATGCCTTTGAGCCACCCCTTGCTATTTTCATAACATTCAGTGTTACTTAATCAGGGGAGTGAAACAGAGCAGAGGTTCAGATGGAGCCATTTTGGTTCTTGTTTCGGAAAACTAGCTACTGCATTCCTTCATGCGGTTGCTCAGCAGCTCCTCCATGCCTTCCTTCTGGAGAAACAAAAGTCTAAAAATAATGTCTAATTTGTTCTTGTGGAGCACCATGAAGGGCATTTGTGTGTGAGGGGGGAGGAATAGGGAAACTATTGCCTTGCGTTTGTTATGTTCTACTATTTAAACAGGGTGATGGCTTGGGATTCTCAGCCCTTTCCAGGAGAGCCTGCAGTATGCCAAAGACTTCCAGTAGAAAGAAATAAAGATATTTTGTTTGCAGTTGAACATTTTAGTTTATGAGAAGGAATTTTGAAACATCATATCCAATTACATCAATAGAAACAGAGATACAGCACTATTCTAAAAGAGGCAGAAGATAAAAAGGCATTAAAAGCAAAACTAAAATCACTGCCACATCATAATGTTGCCTTGAAGCTGAAGGCAGACATTTCATATGCAGTGGTTTCCAGACAGAAGAACTAGTGAACTAGTTTCTGAGCAGAGGTCAGTAAGTGTAGTCAAACCAACAGATTCATCTCCATTGTAGAAATACCCAGTCATTTTTAATACAATTTTAGAAGTACATACTAGTGTCAGATTCTTTGTGTAAGATGTGAAAATTTAATTTCTATTTTTTTCTCTATTAATGTGTAAAACTGCATGATATGTATATATGTGTTTTATTACAGTCATTTTATACTATGCTGCATGTTGTAATACTTTGTATTCAATTCCTCCCATTCCCTGACATGCAAGCATAACTCAGGACTCAGATGAAAGCAAAGTTTTACATATTCTCTTGTTCCCTTCTTTTTTCACTGTAGTTTACTTCTAAGACACTGTGGTGGTGTCATCGGGATCTCTGCCTCGGCCAGCCCTGGCACCACGGCAGCAGGGGTTCGGCTCGGCAGCAGGACGAACCTTGCCGATCCCGTGGGTCTTGGCTTGGCTGCGGGCAGGGAGCGACGATGGCAGGAACAGAGAGAGGGAGGCTCTGCTTGGGGTTAAAGCACTGACTTTATTTGTCCCACTGTGGGAACAACAGTCACAAGTGGCAGCTCTGGCAAATTCCAAGCACCAGAATGCAGCACCTTATAAAGAGGGGAGGAATCAGGGGTGGGGTTTGACTCAGGACCAATTAGGGATAAGCGGGGATGGCTCTCTAACTTAATGACAGGTAGGGAAACAAACCAGGATACAGCAGGGGGGAGAGACCTGAGACTCTGTCCAATCACTCTGTGAACTTGTTAGAACTTTCCAGGCTGGAGGCGAGGCCACAGAGTGACAGACAGGGTCCGGGAGTTACATAACTTAAGACTGACAGACAACAGTAACCAGGATGAACCAAACAGGGAAAGAATATAGGAGGTACATGGAACGAACCATATAACAGTATAAAATTTTAAAAACTCAAAAACGCTCTGCCACAAGACACAGCTTTGAGGTCATAGTAGTATGTGGGCCAGTTAAGTATGTTGACATGGAGATTATTATTTAAAGATATATCCTAATTTTAAAAAATGGAGCAACTGTAAGTAACCAAGTAACTACCTAAATAGCATATCACACTGCTTGGTGATTACTTCTACACACAGAAATCCAATTATTGATACTTGCTGATGGGTAAAATAAATCGATTATAATAAATCTTGACTCAGCTTCCCTTATGTCCATAAAAGCAGTGAATGAAAATAGAATACCAGTGAGATGGAGACTAGCTCACCAAACTCTCTGTGCTCACCTGTAACTTTTAGTACAGTGAATTCCCTAAGACATTGTCTAATCCAAGGGAAAAAAGCTTGAAGGTCCTTCACCCTAATTAATGTTATATTTAGAATTACCTTAGAAAGCTGACCCCTTACCCAAACTGCACCGAGTGTGGCCACTCCCTTCCCACAATGGGTATGGGTAGCGGTAGAACAGGGCTGCTAAGCTCCATAGCAGCAAGCCTGCTCTCAATGGCACAAGATCTAACATCAAGGATGGAAATAAAAAACAGGGAGGTGTCTTCCATATGGCTTCCAAAGGAGTTTATTCCCCAGGAAGGATCAGGACAAAAGACGAAGAATATAACTGTGCAAGGGAGGTCTCAGGGGCGGATACAAGTCATCAACCAATGAGGTAGGGAGAGGGCAGGAGTACAAGGCGGGTTTTACAATCAACCAGTGAGGGAGCACATGGGAGGGATATAGGTCACATGGGCCAATGGGGCATCAAGGATTGGGGGATTTTCAACGGGGAGGAACACTCAGTGATTGGCCCAAGGTGAGAGTGGCAGGGAATGACGTGGTCCTGGAGAAAATCCCCAGCTAGCCCCTTACCTGGACCACGCCGAGTGTAGCCGCTCCCTACCCATGATGGGTGCAGGTAGTGGTAGAGCAGAGGCTGCTAGATTTTGTAGCAGCAGAGCTGCTCTCAACAGCACCAAGGTCTGGTCGCATCGAGGATTGGAGCAAAAGCTAGAGGGGTCTCTTGTATGGTTCCCAAAAGGTTTATTCCTCAGGGAGGGTCAGGGATGAAAGACCAGGAACAAGCGTGTGCCGGAGGTTTTATACAGGGGAGGTCTCAGGAGCGGATACAAACCAACAGCCAGTGAGACAGGGAGAGGGGAGGAGTACAAGGCAGGGTTTACAGTACAGTCAACCAATGAGGGAACACATGGGCAGGACATAGGTCACATGGGCCAATGGGACGTCAAGGTTTAGGGGATTTCCAAAGGGGAGGAACACTCAGGGATTGGCCCACGATAGGACTGGCAGGGAATGTGCTGGAACATAGGGCAGGGTTGCAGAGACAGGCAGGGAGTAGGCTGGGAAAAGGGCAGGGTTTAGGGAGGATTGACAACTGAAGGTGGATGTAACAAAGAACATTCTACAAACTTGGGATGAACCAATTGTACACAAAGGGGGGAACTGGGACAAACCATTACAAAGTGAAAACTTAAACTTGTGAAACAAAAACACGCCTCAACAAGGGAAGGTACTGGAAGAAGGGGCAGGGTCACAAGGACAGACAGGAAAGGCGCTGGGGTAAAGGGCTGGTACTAAGGTGGATCGACAATTGAAGTGGGAGGAATGAGGAACATTCTGAAACAAGGGTCAAACCAACAATGTGGGGACAACAGGAGCAAACTCTTACAAAGAGAAAATTTAAACTCTTGAAATAAAAATATACCACTAAAGAAAGCCCATTTACATCAGGTTGCAGGTTCTCACAGTGTATAGGACTGAAACCAACAGTTGAAATCTGCAGCCCCTTTTGTAGCTTGATTATAGCTTTTGTTTGATAATCTGAAGGGGGGCAGTTGGGACTTGGGGTCAGGACAGTACTGTTGCAATTTACACAGCACAGTGCAGAGGTGCAGAAACTAGGAGACTGTTTATGTGGTTTGTGGAGAAAAGTTTCGTCGTAATACTATTCTGCATGCATTGGTTTAAGGCACCTGCCATGATGCATTTTCTAGAGGAGCAATCTCACTGTTAATTAGGTATAACAGAAACATGTGGTTTCTAAACTTTAGATCTAAATTAAGTACCTAAAACCAAGGAGTGTGAAACTACTTGTGATGTTCCGTTAGGGATCTAGTGCTATTAAAAATGTTAATAAATCATTTGAAATGAGACAGGAAAATAATTGCATGTGTATATAATATGCAGTTTTACAGTGAACAATGAAAGAGTTCATACAGTATGTACAATGAAGCAGGAGTATGGGTAAGGACTCTCACCTAGTTCTGAGTTGGTTTAATTTTCTTGCATTAATTCATATAGATGAGGTATAACAAATAGTTTCATTTTCTCTAGATGAACATATCAGTGTCAATGGGTAAAGTGAAAAGGGAACATATTTTAGAGGAAAAATGTAGCACCTAATTTTGGCTTTTCAAACTGAGTCCTTTATCTGTCTCGCAAATTGAAAAGTAATTGTCTCTGTAATGGGACTGTGATATTTGAGAATGAGATCCATCAGCTATCCATCCTCTAAAGTTGGTTTGCAAAGGTTGTTTCAATTTCACACCACCCACCAGAAGCATTTGTCTATTCTAAGAAGTTTTCACATATTTGCGTTTTATCAACAGTAGGATTTTTTTTGTTATTGTGTTATGCAGTTAGTACACTTGTCTTTCCAATTTTGATTTTTAACATTTTGTAAAACCTTTTTGACCTTTTAAAACTGATAGTAATAAAGACATTACCCTTGTTATGTATTTATTATTAGTAAGCATACAGCACACACAGCATGTTCCCTTTTTGGCACTGAGCCTATTCAATATATTTTGCAGGCAGCTGTTTCCTTAGATTGTCTATTTTCTTTCTTCTCAGTGCAGCTTTAAGACTAATGCCATGATATAGGGTGTTTTTGCAACTTACTTTTTCTCCTCAGGAATTACTCTTACTAAAACTTAGTCTACTTGGGTATACTTTAAAGCTTGCTTGCGTACTTGGTACTTGTTACCCAGCTCCAACACGTTATCAAGAACTGCACCTACGTGTCACTTATGTCTGGGAGGACAGAGAAGATTTTGGCTTTGAATTTATTTGTGCATTTACTCCTTCGTCTTGAAGATGGAGACAATTGAATTAGATTAATATAGTGGAAAAGCACAAGGCATATGTGAGCCAATTGCAGGTACTTCTTAAAATCCTACTTCCCAAAATTGTCTGCCCATTCTCTTCAGATCACAAACAAGACATAATGCTAAAACAATTACAGGAACACAAACATGCTGAGGAAGGCGTCTTCCATGAGTAGATTGGCACTAGCCACCACAGGGCTATGGCTCTGTAATAGTGGAAGATCAGATCCTAGAGAAGCCTTTAGGTACTTAAAACTGAAATTGAGCAGATATTTATTAAATAAAATTTATAGAATGGTTTATTTTGAGGCAGGGTGCACAATTTATCCCTAAAGGTCATGAAATAAAGATATTTATTTCTAGGAAGTTAGACATCAACACAGATGCTAAAAACAGAGAATTTATGGGCAGTGAAGATTCTTTAAAAATTATATATTTATTTTATTTATATATTTGTGCGTTTTCAGGCAAACTGCAAACCAACTCTAACATCATTGAATACATTTCTTCCAGTAAATGTACCCCGTTCTATTAGATTGTTAAAATCGTTTATTTTCTTCATGATCAGGCAAAGCCTTTGTCTGAAGCAATATTCCCCTTCCTTATGTATATCCTTTTGAAGAACTCCAGAGCCAGCATTAATGTTAAGTGTACTTGAGAAAATCTTTGCTTTGGCAACAGGCAGGGCAAACTCTTCTGTAGTATAAATGGGTGAGTGAAAGCTGCACAAGCACAGAAACCAGGGAGAACATGACTGATGTAATCAGCATTTGATTTAAGATATTTGACATGAAATTCTAATAGTAAATTGTCTTCCCAATGTTATCAGGGTACTTTTATGTGTGGCAAAAAGCTATCAGGGCTGCTGCTAAGGAGGCAGTAAAATAATATCGTCTAATATTATATATATATATATATATATATCAAGATGGATGAAATAGAACTAAGTATTAAGCAAAAGATGGAAGCATTATGCAACAAATAAATACTGTCTTCATCAAAACAGTATCTAAATGCAGAGTGGGGTTTTCAACCATGCAAGCATTCTGTGAAATAAAAGGGAAAATTCATCTCAATAACATTCTGTTTAAAGGTTTTTTTAATTAAACAAATAAAGGACAATTCAGTAGAACTCTCAATGAAACAAATTAAAAATTTCTGTCATAATTACAACCTGGAGATGAAAATATTTTAATACTTTTGTCCTCATGTAATGTGATTTCCAGTGAAAAGAAGTTACCAAGAACCCCTGCTCTGTTTCAAGGCAATATATTTTTCATGAAAGACAGTTCACTGTGAGAAGAAGTGAAGAGGAGCCTGATCATTTATGCTCAAATAATGTAAAAAGCTATAACAGAAAAATGAAAAACACTTCCTAGCCTGTTTTTGATAGTTGTAATTCCTTATTACTCTCCATGAGCAAGCCAAGAGTTAAGAATTACATTTCCTTTCTGTTTAGCTAATTCTCTTTTTTTTTTTTTTTTTTTGGGGGGGATGTCTTAACACAAAACAGCTTACAGTCAATGTACTATAAATAATAATACATGAAGTTTAAGGTATTGTTCACTTTTTTGCTAAAAACTGCAGCATTTTAAAGAAGATAATTGCATAGTTACTGCTTGAAAAATATGATTCATTATGCACAAATCACTCTAAAAAATGTAAGCTTGCATTTTTACAATGTAAAATGCATCTATGTTCATTACCTTTCCCTTTTAGTCTTTTACGATTAACAGTATGTTGTGCAGAGTTCTACTGAATGTTTTACATTCTTTCTAAGAAATGCCTCACATTGATTTCACACCATATGGGGAAAATGTTGGAATCTTTTTTGGTCTTCTCTTCAATTCCATTAGTCTGGATTACCTTTTGCGTTCTAGCTTTAACTATATTTTGCTGCATTCTTTATTCTTTACATACTGATGCCACTAAGATACTCTGTTGAATAAGCATTTTCAATGAAAGCTTGTTCAGTCCTAAATCGAATTCTTCTAATGTCACAAAGAATCTGCATGATCTTATGAGACAAATTTCCAGGACAGAGCAAAGGTTAAATAATCAGTCTTCATATCTTACATGGATTCAAGAATAGATGAATTGGGAAACTACATTAACTAAGGACTCTGTTTTGTTAAAATTTTCTATTTAATCACCCCAGTGTAAGTCACTTATCTATGTAAGAAAGCAGGATCCTTAAGATCAAGAACAATGAACCTAGCAACTGGTATATGAAAAAAAAAAAAAAATTACTAAGTGGCTAGCATGCACTTATGTGTCTGGTCCCAGAGTCAATATTAAGTTATTCACTAATGCCAGTGATCAGCCACTTCCAACACAGCGTTTTTCAGACTTCTTATTTCTTAGCATTCTGTTGCATATAGGTAAAGCCGTATAATATCATGGCTCATAGCTGCTACTTTGGTCAAGTGTAAGGATACTGCAGGAGAGTGACTCATCTGGAATAGGGGTGGAGAGACGTGAGAGACACGAGAGACGTGCTGTGTGACTGCGTTCCATGTCCTGGTTTATGGTGGCTGGTTGGCTTGGGCTTGCTGTGCCTTAAACTGTGTAAACTGATAACTGGCCAACTGCTTAAAAAGGATGGGTTTTTGCAATAAAGGGCTCTCCTTTGCACCTGCCTGGGGACTCTGTGTCACTTTGCTTTGTACAGCATTCTGTAAGGAATTTGTTTTTGTAGATCTGTAAAAACTAGGATGTCATCTAGGAATCATTTTATACAATTCTTTAAAATTAAGCATCAATTAAAGAAAACATATCTACAAAAAAAATCCCCAAAACAAACCTATTTGCAAAGTCATAGTTGACATTTTCTTTCTCGATAGTATATATTTTCGTGTATATCATTTTATGTCTGGAAGGTGAAATTAATAATCCTGTTCCCTTATGCTTGGAGACATATGTTTTACCTGCTAAGCAGAAAACAATATTTCATTTTTAAGACTTAAAAATAGTAAACCAAATATCCCAGAGCAGGCCAGTATGTTAAACTAATATTGTCCACAGTCTTTTGCAAAAATGGCCCCTAATGTTCAGAAACTTTGCAGCATATGTGCTGTTTCAACAGTGTACCTGAAAAAAAAGAATATAGTTTTCCTCTTTTCTTGAAGTCTTTCAGACATGCCATTATCCTGTGCAAGATGCAGTCTAGCAATAGGGGAAAAAAGTAAAAATATGAACAAGAATGGGACATTTCCGTGTCCTGAAACAGTATTTTAAAACTTAGTGAAAAAGATCCCAAGATGCTCAGAGAAGCTAGTAAACCGTGAAAACTGGAATATATATTTAATACAATTGAGTATATTGAGACAGTTCTACATATTATTCTTAATCCATGTATTAACTGTGCTTTAATTATGACTTAATTATGATTTTTTTTGCAATGGAGGTGTTGAATATGCTTGGCATCTTTCTACTATATCATCTGGGCACCTTCTACCAGTGAAACTCATAAAGAGTATGCCATACTTCTCTGAATTCATGCATCTTGAGCAGAGCAGGACTAGACAATCCTTCCAGCAGCCACTGCACAGAAAATTAAAGTACTATAGCTTCACTACACTATAAAACTTTTATAGTTTTCTTTGTAGTCTTGATAGCACCACAGCTTCTGGTTCCTTAGTGTTGATCCGAGCCTTATCAGTATAGTTTCAATTGTATGCACCTTAGAATGAGGTAGGAACAAGACAGAACCACTGAAGTCTGCTTTGACCTTGGAATGAATTGTTTTAATAAAATTTCTTAGGCAGTTTGTAGCTCTTTCATCTGGAAAACAACGAGTAGGAGTTTGACCCAACAGAAATCTACATCCATGTGTATCTATGCATTGTACTCAAGGTACTTCATTATAACAGAATTCAGCTACAGAGAGTGCAATTTACCAAAGACAGACCTTTTTCTTTTTTCTTCCCCATTACATAAATTGGATAGTGGTGGACTAAAAAGACTTTTTTTAAGGAAGTGGAGTTTTGACTCATTATGTTAAATATGTAGAATTTCTTAACATAAACTTACTAAGATAAATTAATCTACAGACATATTTCTTAACAGTTGCTTGTGTTCCAGTTTTTCAAAGTTAAGCCTGAAATGTTCCCAGCATGATTTTTCAGAGGTGATGAGAGCCTACCGAGACTATGTAGCACTGCAACAAGTCAGGTAAACTCAACATGTGAGTTTTTGAGTTAAGTACACATGAATGAGACTAATGAATATGTCTGATTTTTTTGGCAATGTCCAAGTTCCATAGAGGTTACATCAAATATTGTAAACATCTGAAATAAATAACCATAGTGTATGGACCATCACACAGAATTATAATGCTAAAAAGTGGAAGTGTATTCAGCATTTATATTCCTTTCTCCACTTTTTTATCAGAACACCACTGAGTCTAATGAAAATCTTGCTTCCTCATGGTCTCGTTTCCCTTTCAGTCAATCATGTGTTGGATTCATCATAATCCTGTGTTTAAAGCATCAGTCTGTTGTCATGGAAGTGATTGATGTCACAAATTCAATTAGAAATTCATGACACAATCAAATATTTTTTAAAAAATCGGACTAGAGAAGAAGAAAATCATTGTTTAAATAGGAAAGCTTAGATAACAAACTAAAAGGAAAAAGTACACAGGCATATACAAAGAGTAAGTTGTTTGATTACTGAAGTCTGTTGGAGGAAGTTTCTATCACAGTGTTTTTAGAGTTGTATGTAAAATTCATGTACAAGTCTGTCACAAAACCAACCTTGAACTATTACATATACTAGAACAGAAGTACGCAAAATAGACACAATAGTGAAGAAGTAAAGATTATAGGTGGTTTTTTTTAATGTTAACAATTGGAAAATAAATACATTTTAATTAAGAGTTGGTACATATACTCTTTATTCATTACTGGAAAAGTTAATTGAAGTACCAGTTAAAGATTTATTCAAATTAAGCTTGGTATGTACATGAAATTACATTTCTCTGAGATCAGATTATGCATGTCTTTTTAGTAATTTTTGCTGTATCCAAGTCTTCAATTGCATGTGTTGGCTGAAACTTCTTACTAGCTATATTATGTGGTCTGTCAGACTTGTCAGATACAGTATGTCTTCAAGTAAAAATGTGCTTACAAGATGCTCAGTGGCACCAAGTGAGCTACTTTCCCATTCCCACCATAGAATGTAACCAGCTGTTACACTTTTACTAATAGAAAACTTGCAAGAAAGTAAAAACAGATAATAGCAACAATTTGAAGACAGCAATTTTGAAAGAAAAGAAAATTTAAAAAGTTACTGCAGTCTTCTGAAGATATTTTTTCAAATCCCAGTAAGTGGCAAAGCAATTCTTCATAATAGGATTAAACAGCTTTGTGGCTAGGATAAAGTATTTAAAATATATTTTATTCCTCAGTGTTTCCCTACTGGTTAGCTTAGATAGTTTGCTGCTTACATTTTTTGGCTATCCCAATCTTAAAATATCCACCTTTTTTCATGGAGGTTCCAAAAGCCTGTAGAGCCCAACAGTGCACCTAGGTGTCCTAAAAATTGGGTGTTGAAATATCCTTTATCATGATACCAGGTTCACTTTTAGAAAAACTTAGCAGTAAAGTTCACTGTTTGCATCTAAGGTAACTGATGAATGTACTGTTTGTACAGAGTAACAGAGGCCAAAGTGCTTACATTAAAGATATGTCATACATGCAGGCCTCATAAGGGTGCAGGTGGAGATACAGACCTTTTAGTTCTGTACCTTTCCTAATAGAGGTTCAAATGCCCAGATCTTTCCTCATCTGCGAGCCAGAAGACAACTGGAATGTGTGATTTGATCTGTCTAGATGGAGAACCACCAGCTACGTATGACCTGGGAGACCTAGGAAAAAGGATTAGATATCCGCTTGTCTTCTATTCTACCTCCAGGTTAGATTTTTGTACAAGATAGATTTACAAACAACTTCTTGTACTTGTTTTGTGTGATATTTGAATACTTATCCTTTATTAGCAATAGCTGCATGTCTAAGACACCAAGCCAAACCTCACTGGAATCAATGGAGGGTCCCACTGAAAAAAATTATCGGCAATGTTATAAAGTTGGGAGGTCAGAGGCTGCTGATAGCTAACATAATCCATCTTCATAATAACAAGGAGTTTATGCTGCCTAAGCTTATCTTATTAGTATTTAATTGGAAGCCAGGCACAAACTTCTTTCAGTCAGCACTTCATTAAATTTACAAGCATTCCCACACATACTTGTGTGTGGGATGTGGAGTAGATGAGAGACATTTGACTACTTGGAGACTGACTTTGGCACAGAGCTATTCATCCAGACACTGTTTCTTTTCCATATTTGAAGAACAAAAGCAGAAAGCTATTTCATGCTATACACCAATGCTGCCTACATTTGTCCCCCTGTCCACACTCCAAAACAGTTTACACATATAATAAATGTAGCCATTCAGACTAAGATTTGGCATGGTGAATACCCACCTCAGGCTTTGTCTAAGTTTAAACCCAAATGGCCCAGTCATTTCTAAGATTTTTGAAGATATGAAGTTTCTAGGAAGACATGCCAGCTAGCTCTTTTATCATCTCCATGTCTTGTTACAGAGTACTACACTTTGTCAGCAACATCACTGGAGTGCCAAGGATGTGCCTTTTGTTGCCATCCTTTTGTCAAAAGTCATGCAAACAGGCTAAGTTACAGTATCTCCATCTTGAAGGACCTAAAGTTTAGAAATAAGCCATATTAAAAGTGTGTCTTAAAGAAAAGTGGTGCCATATGGTAATATTGAGGCAGTATCACGGAAGTAATTAAAGCCATTCAAATATCTGCTAAATATGTTTGAAACCACTTTTAAGGCTACATTTTCTATCTATCGACTATAAGGACCAAAACAAGGTACAGACTATACACCTTTATGCTTTCTTTCCCCTTGGTGGAAAAATGAAGTGCTCCAAAATAAGAAGTTATTCATTCAAGCTATGCAAGTTTTTTAAAAAAAATATGAATAACATTTTATGATCTATTTGCGTCAGTTCTGGTCAAGTCCTCACATAGAAAGATTGCCTAATAAGCTTGGACATAAAATGGGAAAAAACTTCAAGGTGACATAGCCAGCTATGTGGGAGACATCAAGGATGGAGGAAAAATGATTAGCAAACTCACTCAGACTCAGTTTCTGTTGTCCAAACCCAGCTGTAAAAGTTTTCAAGCAATATGGTGTAAGATCAATTAATTGGGGCACTGGGCTTGTCTGTATAAAGGACCTGTAAAGTTTCTCAAGTAGTTTGTAGGTGACCTTGGTTTTCTGCTTTATTCTGGCTCTCTAAGAATACCTTGTATGCAGGAATCACAGTAACAAGGTTTTCATGAGGCCAAATAGAAAGTGAATACATTCTTGATTTCAACAATCCCAAAACTTCTGCAAAACTCTTACTACAAAAAGAGAGAAACTCTCAGTCTCTCCCAGGAAAATGCCAAAACTGACTGTAAGACCTGCAATTTTCCCTCATAATAAGCACTAAAGATATGGAAATGACTTTTCACCTCTGACCTATTTGTTTTTCTCTTCTTAATGACAAATCACACAAGCAAAACTATATGCATTTGCTAATGCTCTTTTCCCCTAAATGGTTTAGTAGTGTGCTCACATTCAATTCCCCAGTTATATCCAAACATTGCTGGCTATAACTTCTGTTATGCTATAATGCTACTGAATTATTTTCTTTTATACATGTAGGAGTTTCCAAATATTTCCAAAGAAAGAACTTTCTTTTACAAGACTTGGCAGACAAACAAAAAACCATTATTGGAAAAGAAGCTGGGGGGGGGGGGGGGAAAGGGGAAAAAAGAAGGACAAAAACAGAGAGCTATAGAGCTATCTTTTAACTGACTAAATAGAAAGAATATATATTCAGTTTTTATGTACATTGGAAACTTTTACTACAAAATACTAAATTTTTGAAATTGGGGCTTTAAGTTAAGTCAGACAACTGAAACTGGATTATTGTTGGATAATTCATAAAAGATACCAGTTTTATTCACTCAGCTCTCTGGAAAAAAAATGGTAGAAAACCTCCACAGTGTTTTCTGGTGAAATTAGAAGTATTTGATATGTTTCAAGTATTAACAAAATAAAAATCCTGGCACCACTGAACTGAATGGCTATATTCCTTATGACTATAATAGGGGTAGGATTTTACTTTATTTAACCCTGGAATAAAAGTTTTATCAGTTTTTTGTGTGTTATTTTAATCTGAATTATGAATATTTCTTCTGCCTTCCATGCCTTTAAGTTAATTTAGATGCATTTTCTCAGCGATTGTGTTACTAGAAAGACATAATGCAATTCCAATCACCTGCATTTGGAAGTGACTGTGGAATTCAGATTAAAGCAGGTAGTATTAGCTGCTTTAATCTGAGTATATAAAAAGGTCTTAATTTTAGAACTTTTCAGTTTCTCACTCTGAGAAACCCATGCTCCTTTAAAAATAAGGTAACTCAGAAAGGCGTGACTCATAAAACCAAGTAAGGATACTGAGTCCAGGCAGATCTGTGCTTACAGTGGTACATGGTACAGTCAGAAAGAGAGAACTTGTATTTAAATTGTATTAGGAAAAATCAGATTTATGTCAATGAAAACAAGTAAGAGAATTTCTACAATATGAACAATTTAATAATTTGACAATTTTTGATTATTCTGGAAAAATAGTGAAGGGTATGTTCTTTTGCATTGATGGTAGTTGTGACTCAAATGGATATTTCCAACTCTGGTGTCTGTGATTCATTAACTGAAATCAAAGTAAGGAAAAGGTTCAAAAATAAAAAATTAATGTCTAGTCAAAGGTATTACAAATGCCTTGTCTTAAGAATTATATTTTCCAGAGTAATTCCTATGTATTTCTACTACTACAGCCTAATGTTTCAAAAACGTTGGATTGTACAGAATTTTCACATTATAAATATTAGCTATAACAGTTTTTGTTTGTCTGTTTTTTAAGTAAATCAAATTCCTTCTTAGATGTGTAGGCAAATTTTTCATCCAATGAGCTAGAGTTTTTTTAAGAGATTGGGTTCTTTTACCAATATAATTCTTATTGTTATGCAATAAAAAAATAATAGCAATGATTTGACATTTCAAACGGGAATTAATGAGGTGAGATAAGTATTTAATTAGGTAGGAGTCAGATACAGTGTAATACCAATTCTAAAAGATAATGAAAATAGTTTATAAATCAAATATTCCCTTCAAAAAGTGTGATTATAAAAATTTGGATTTGACATTTTCTTGTATTATAAGGGAACAGTAAATTTTCAGTAGTGGCAGAAGTCAGACCCAGAGCAAATCATAATTGAAGCGTTGCACACTTCAACAGGTCTGCGAGCAACCATCATTCTGAAAGCCCAGAGCACACTTGCTAAATTACTGATTAAATAAAGGCAAATGATGGGTCTTTGTATGGATCTCCAAGAACAGTTTATTGCCTCGAAGAGGTTCCAGGGACAGACCAAATGGTGTGGAAAACACATGGTTAAATATGGGATAGAAGGGGTGGAACTGGGGGTCAAGGGCTAATGGGAAAACGCAAAAGTGGTGCAGAGGCGGGGCAGCCAACTGGGAGAACCTGTGGGATTACAAAGGCAGAGCAAGGGGTGGAGCAAATTGTGGTCAATAGGGATCAGGAGAGGGAAGAACATTCTAGGAAGGATACATATAAGGTAAATAAGGGCTGAACTGGGGTGAATGGGGGTGACATCAACTGTCTTAGCTGCTGACACTGAAGTTATTAGCGTGCACCTTCAGAGGCCTATGGGAAGGAGGCACTTCTCACTCCAACCTCAGAGGCAGGTCTTACTTGCTTACCCTTGTCCTTCCAGGGATGGGACATCATGGCTCTCTGGGCCTCCATACATAATGGTTCTATATGTATTTTTGCGTGCTATAAAAAAAATACGATGTCATCCATTTATATTGAATTTCACTCTGTAAGCTTTTACTTGTAACAGTAGTGATAAGATACAAAAAAAGAACTGTTTGATAAACAGGAGGTGGGGTCAAAAGTGAAACACTAACATCTAGTGAAAGTCAACAATATAACCATCTTGCCCCTCCTAGTAAGGACTGGGAATATTCCTTTTTCTACATGCCACTGACTTCTTTGGCATCTCCACTACTACATATAATTTGGTCATGCATTTATTTTTATGTAATTCTATGGTGAAAAAGGAGTTGGACTCCATGTGGACTTTTACGCGTCTCTTCCAGCTTGAGATGTTCAGTGATTCTGTGAGTCTGTGACATTGCTGGCAGTGGTACAGCTGAGCCTACTTTCCCAAGTAGGGGCACACATAGTTTGTATAGCTGTAGATAACTGTATGAGTTCCTTGAAAATTATCTAAACATTGGGTTTTTTTTATTGCACTCATAAAACAACAATCTGATTAGCACTTTTCCCAAGTACATTGCAAATACTGATTTTTACATATTCATTCTGACACAGAGGTTTGTTGAGATAAGCAACTAGGGCAAAGACAAATTACAGAACTGCAAAAAGGTTGGTCTAAAGGAACTTCAAGAAACAGGCTATTTATCCCCTTTCCCACAAAACTAACATCCTGGCAGATCCTTATCTAAGGTGCCTTTAAATATGTTCAGCAAGGGACACTCATAGCCTTTGCAAATGATCTGGTCCAGTGCTTTTCAACACATTCTTAATGTGAGTTGTTCTTATTGAACACTTCTAGATTTTCTTGCATTTGTTGAAACCTATTGCTTCCCATCTTATCACCATAGACCAGACACTGATTATCTTAAGTCTTTGCAGCAACATCTTATGTACATGAAGATTCTTGTCTGTATTACTCCTTAGTTTTTGGGGGGATTTGGTTTTTTGGGTTTTTGTTTTGTTTTGTTTTGTTTTGTTTTGTTTTGTTTGTTGGGGGGGGTTGTGTTTGTTTTTTGGGGGTTTTTTTAGGTTGATTAACCTTAGTTTTCCCAGTTTTTCACTTAGGTTTGTTGAGCTTTTCATGGTCCTGTTGTGGGTTCTCTGCTATTGTTTGGATTTTACTTTGTGTTCTTCTTGAAAGTACTGTCCAAAACTGGAAAAAAACCCGAAGTCATAATAATGCAGAATTTTTATCTACGTCTTTTAAACTGTTCCTCTGTTTGTATGTCCCAATATGCTTTTCTTCCAACATCATGATCTTGTTAACTCATGATCAACTGGTAAACCAAGCCACAGGTCACACCCATGAAGGCTTGTTGTGAGGCAGTTGATGCTCATCACACAATTGTGCAATTGAACATTCTCATTTGAATAAAATATCTTGTGTTTACTGATGAGTATCATCCATTCACTTGCATATCCTTTTTCCAGTTATACCAACACACCATTTTCAGTCTTAAACTTCTTTCACTTTACACAGTCTCTTATGGCTTCATATTGTCTGCAAATTTAATGAGAACATTATTATAGTTTTGTAATTTTACTGAAAATATTTAACATAGGAAACTTGGTGCAGGCTACTGAAAGATACCATCTGCTCCAGGTTTTGTTTAGATTAAAAAACTGATAACTCATCATGAAGTATTTTCGTGTATGCGCTTTTGACATCCCCATGTTAGCAATTTTGTCTTGAGCACACATCCTTGGCCTATTATGCATAAGTCATATGAGAAAAAAAAAAAAAGACCCTTAATAGTCAAGATAGATAGATAGATAGATGGATAGATAGATTAGATAGATAGATAGATAGATAGATAGATTAGATAGATAGATAGATAGATAGATAGATAGATAGATAGATAGATAGACAGACAGATAGATTGATTCTTCCCTTCTCCATAGCCATCAGGGTCTTTGGTAGAGTAAGACAAATTAATGCGTTCATAATGAACTCCTGTGTATTTTCACCCATTTCCTCACTAACTTGGTAATGTTGGCAAGTAGATTGATTCATAATTTTTCAGTTAGCCTCCCATTTTTAAAAGAAACAATCTATTTATTTTTTTTTTTCCCAAGAGCTTCACCCATTTCTCAAAAATATCTACTACAAATTCTAAGATATTTCAGGTGATTGTTTGAGCAAGAATGTAATTAATCATTAGTTTGAAATTGTATTAATCCACAGGTGAAATACTACAGTTGCTGCCAATTTGGAAGAATCAAGCTCACTGAATTATTCTCATGCTATTATGTATAGATATTGTCTTGACCTCATGCTTATCTTAATGTTGTTATAGAATACTAATAAAAAATATGAAACCTTCTAATTTTGTGTATTTTCGATCATTATTTCCCCTTTTTCTTGCATCATAACAGCAATTTTCTTCTCAGACATACAGTGCTGATGCTCTTATTCCTGGTGATGTATCTCAGTCATTTTCTCCCTCAGATCTCCATATGTGTTAACATACCTGAACCTAGTTTCCACCTTCTGTATGTTTTGCTTGTGTTTGGTGCCAGTGAAATCCATCATTAAGCAAATTGCTCCCTTCCTACATTTCCCTGCTTTGTGTCCTTAGTATCGCTGCTTTACCAATTTCACTAAAACTTCTATTTCTTTGATGTCCTGATTTCTCCTTTTTTTTTTTTTTTCCCAGTTAGCTGATTTCATGATACTTTGCACCAACTTTTTTAAAAGTAAATCAACCCTCATATCACATATCCATATGTCACTTTACTCTGCACTCTCAATATTCTCAAACTCCTTGGTGAGAATGAAACTTCTCTTTCACTACTGCATACTTCATTGTCTTCACCAAAACATTATTACTAATGCATTCCAAGAACTGGTTGAGCAGTCTGCATACTGTTCTGTAACTTCCCCAAAGTCACACCAAATTTCTGCAGAATTTAGCTGAAGTTACCTCTGTTAACCACAGAACGTTTTAGTCCTGTGAAAACCCAAAAAAAAAGATAAACATACATTTCTTGATCTAATATGGACCACACACAGACCTACATCACCAGATCCACCCACCCCCCCCACAATTGGGAGGGTAACAAGTAGAACTATTCTTCACATGTTTGGAATTGGTTTTGCTTTATCCATACTATCAGCCTTTCAAGATGAAAGGTAAGAGGGCTTTTGTCAAGCCTAGAAGACACAGAGTTTGTTTGGGCTCACTTCCTTCCTGAGGTGTTTTGGACACAAAAAAGACAGTACAGTGCAAAGTTTAGAAAACAAAACCTTTTGCTCTACATCCATATCGTATCTTTGGTAAGATCAATATGAGACAGAATACAGTGTTCTTTATACATTCATAGGTCTGATCCACATGTTTTAATGATGACATATGAGATTAGACCAGTTGGTTGTCCTTACAGCTGGAATATTCCTTACTTTGTAATTTTCACAGAGAAAATAATGAGATGATATGATTATTTTCTTAACTGTACATCCCATTTTATTCAGTAAGTCAAGGCTTTAACCTGGGGTCTGAAAGATTATTAAATGGCAAAATCTTCTAGTTAAAATGTACTCTTATTTATAAAATACTCTTAATGTTCCCTAAGTCATGAGCTGATGATTGAAATGCTTTTTGGCTAATAATATATGCTATTTTATCTAGTTTAGGATATTTTTCTCTATAAACATCTGTGAAACAGAAGGGATGAGACTTTCTCTTAAAAATTGTGGAACACATAAAATATACAGTACATTTCCTGTTATAGAAGGCTATTTATTAGTCTAAATACTTGTGCAATATTTGGCAAATGATCAAAACTAGTTTCCCCTAGTGTGTTTACAGTGTTCTAAATTAAAAGCAAAGCCCATTTTCAAGTGGCATTTGCCATAGAAACTGAAATGTTTCTCTCATGCTGCATGTAGTTGCACTTTCTACTTGACAGGATAAGCTCCAAATGTTGAGCACAATGACTGCAGCAAAGTTTGTGACAAAGTTCTTGAGAGAATGAGACTTGCCATCTAGCAATTCTTTTTATAAGAAGAACCAAGGGAGTCTTTTCCCCTGTGTAGAGGCTTTTTTTTTTTCTATGACTGTATGTTTACTTAACTTTCTGCCTGATGCTGTACTTAATCAACTACACTGAGGGGAATTCTTTTGATTTCATTGCAAATTCAGTTGCTCTTTATCCCATTTTAATGTTCTTTCCCATAACCTTTGAGTGGTAAAATGGTCAAAGACAAGGACATAAGACCTCCTATTTCTCTAGTGAATGCTTCAGAAATGTACTAAGGCATAAATTTAGCAGAAGCTTTGAACAGACACTGCTTCTGCATGAAACTGAAAAAATATCTTGGAGAGCTGCAGAAATGCACATTCAGTGAAACAAAAATTGCTCCCCACCATTCTCTCTTCAACTCAGGTAAACCTGATGGAAAAAAAATGGTTTATTAATTATCATTATTGTTACTAAAGGGGTTTTGACAAGTTTAAGAGAGAATGGGGTCAGTTTATGACAGCAGCTTTGGAGTGTATTTCACCATTACCTAAGTACTCAAAAGCCATGCAATACTTAATAAAATGTTGCACAGGAAAAATGTGCTTGGGTTATGTTTCATGTTATAAATAGACAGATAGGCAAACACATACACTGTACCATTTCCAAGAAAAACACCTCCTGTTCCAGTAACCTGTCTCTCTTTTCATATCTCAGATTTAGTAATCTTTTTACTGAATTGCAGACTGACCTTGGACTTTCAGTCATCCTTGAATTTAAATAAAAACTATTCGCATGTGTAGTTTCATTTCTTTTTTCCTTTTTCTAAGTACTTTAATAACCATGAATGGTCCTGACTGAAATTCTGATAAGACAGTCCACTACACCTCAGAAAAACCACCATTTGCCATATGCCGTCAACTAGTCTATGGATCTTTTAGGACAGTGGCTTCAGATGAATCAGGGATACTTGAAAAGAGAATGAGTGAAAAAAAAGCGTGTGTATTCAGCCTTCCAAAAACAAATCTGCCTTTTGTCCAAACACATGACTACCTTTGTAAGGAGTGTCTGCTTCTCAAAGGAACATATTTTGCTTCATGATCTAAAGAATTCAACTGCGGATTTTCCTGTGAAATAACTGTGACATAATTAACAATTTTTGAAGCCAAGCATTTTCAAAGATGTTGCAGAAAATACTTCTATAAAAGTGGAGGCAGACAATCCTAGAAAACTGAAACCAAATTATTACACCACATCATTGTGTAAAGAAAGACTTGTATAATAAATAACAAATATGGTCCAAGTTGTTAAACCACACTTGCATGGCAAATACACTGTTGTTGCTTTGCTTTTTTTTTTTTTCTGGCACCCCTATGACATCACGCAGAAAGATTTTACGATAAAAAAATGAGATCCTTATTGAAGGCTGCATCTCTTCTTTTATCTCATGTAAATACAGTGCAGCCAGAAAATTTATGCCAAATTAAAGCAATAGTATGGTAGTAGAATTCAAATTTTCTATTTTCACAGGGTCAGAAGAAGATATAGATGGAAAGCATTCCTTGTAACACACCATAATGCTCAGCTTGATATTGAGAGGTATAGTCTGTAGCACAGAAATAAACAAGAAGGTCAACTTTCTTTAGGATTGACTCTAAATATTTTAGTTTTTAAATTTAACTAGGATTATTCATTTATGCTTAGAATCCATAAATGCCTTTTGAGGAGAGGCTGGTAAGGACCATAAAAATAACTGAAGAAAGAAACATTTCAAACTGAGCAAGGATGCTGAAATCAAGACAACTGGCTTTGGCTAAATTGAGATTTTAATGAGCAGTTGCTTATGGGACTGAACTAATGACTGTAATTTCCTTATTTCAGGAGATAGCTTCAGCAACCTATAGAAAATTTGAGCATCTAACTAAGTGCAATGTATGGTAAAGTGAAACAACTTCAGGTAGTTCATTACTGGTACAGACAGAAACTTTCTGAGATCTGCTCCTGGGAATTGACAGGAGAGAAAAACCTCTTAGTCAACAATTGTGGGACATGTGGAGATCACTCTGGAGTGGCAGCAGTGTGTCTAAGTCCATTACCCACATAGACTCCAATGCTCTTTTAAGAAAAAAGGCCACTTCCAGTCAATTTTTGAAGACATGATGTGTACAAGTGAAAAAGAGAGAAGAAAGTGGAGTGAGTCTTTGGAGTGTTTCTGTAATCTCTTGAGGCCACACATGAATAAAATGAGAATATTTTCCTTAAGAAGCATTATCACATGGATTTAAGGTAAGCAGGATTATCAGAAGAAAAATAAAATTAACAAATGTGTGAAGCAAACTAGTGAGTGAAAGCATCAGATTCGCAAATGTCACATCAACAGATTGAAACAGATAGTGATAACATGGAACCAAGAGGCTCTCAGGCTTTTCGTACTACTCAGAATGATTAAATGACATCATACTTACAATCTTATGAGAGCGACCTGACTTCTTGTACAATCTGACATGGTACTTAACTGTTTATTCACATCAAACAGAACACATGAAAGGGAGAAGTTGCAGCATTCTTAACAAGGCCAGTTTCCTTCTCAGCCTGCACTTGTTAAGAAGATGAGAGACATGAAAAAAACAGAGTGGTTTCTAAAGAATTCAGAGTGCAGAAGTGTTTTTCTTCCCTCTGAATGTCATCTACAGGCCACACTTTTGGGTTTTTTATATGTGGGGAGACCAGTGTAGAGTTATCACATGAATCATATATGAGTATAGCTTATATCATATTCTCAGTATAGAAAGAGAAAATTCCCTAGTGGATTCTCAGATACAACCATTCTTTTTGATTTCCATGTATATATCAGTGTGTTGCTGGGATTTACAGTGAAATTTATTGTTGATACAAAAATTGATGTGGATTAATGTATAATCCAAAAGACTGTACCTCCCTTCCATACCCTTTTAACACTATCACTGACGAGTTATTCTGTAGGCAATTAAGGGAAATCTCTGGATTGTTATTCCTTGTCCTTATGGGAAACTTCAAGTTTTACATATATTTACTGGAAATAACATACTGATGTTACAAGCAAGTCTGGACAATTCCTGGAGCTGCTTGTCAACAATTTCTTGCCACAAATCCTCAAACTAGAAAAGATGCCTTCCTGTACATGTTATTTGTTTATAGAGAAGTACTTATGCATGTGATGGTAGGTGTTTGTCTTGGGCACAGTGATGGTGAAATGGTTGAGTTCAAAATTCTTAGTTTAATGAGAAAAAAGTTCAACAGATTTTCTACTGTGTATTTCAAGAGAGCAAATTCTCAAGTACTCAAGTAGGTACTTTGCAGTGTCCCCTAGGAATATGCTTTTGAGGCCTCCATGAATGCTGGTCAGTCTTAAAGAACCACTGTTGAAAAGTGTGGAAGCAGGCCATCCTATTGTGTTTTAAGTCAAGCAAGAGGGACAAAAGACCAGCTTGATTTAACAGGGAACTCTTTGGAACTCAGGAAGAAAAGAGATTGGATGATACATAGAAGTAAGATCAGAAATTGCAGGAATATCACATATGTTCACAAACATAGATGTCATGCAAGGCCAAAGCTCAATGGAAGTTGAAAATGGCCAATGTTGTGCTCAACAAGAAGAAAAGACTTATAAAACATGCTGAGAGCAAGAGGAGGCCCAAAGAAAACATTGGACCAATTCTCATTGAAGATGGTCCCTTGACAAATAAAAATACAGAAAATCTGGAGGTATTCAGTGGGGATTTTTTTTCCCATCAGCCCCTAATAATAATGGTAAGACCTCAGAGACAAAGGACCACAACTGCAGAAACAGTGGCTCTCCATTAGTGCACAGAAATTGTAAGGGGCCAGCTGTATCACCTGACTGTTCATAAGATCACGAGACCTGTTGAGATTCATCCCAGAGTACTGCAGGAGCTGTTGGATGTGACAGCAGGATCCCACTTAAAAGTCCTGGATTTCTGAGGAAGCTGGCCAATCATTACAATTTAGAAAGGTGTGATGGAAGACACCAGAAATTACAGATCTGTGAGTCTAACCTCAGTACCTGGAAAAATTATGGAGAAGATACTACCGGTCATGAAAAGCATTTCAAGGAAACACAAGCGTCAGTCACAGCATGGGTTCACAAAGGGAAGCCCTATCTGGGTAATCTGAGATGCTTCTACAATTAGGTCATCTCCCTAGTGGGTTAAGAGATGGAGGTGGTTTTCCTGGATTTTCATAATGCTTTTGATAGATGCTTAGAGCATCCTTTTGGACAAGTTAGCCAGCTGTGAGATGATCAGATACACACTGTGCTGGGTGATGAACTGTCCTCTTGACATTCAGAAACATTTCCTTACTGAAAGGGTGGTTGTGAACTGGAAAAGACTCCCTAAAAAGATGATTGATGTCCCATACCTGGCAGTGCCCTAAAAGGAGGCATTTGGACAACACCCTCAATAATGGGCTTTAATTGTTTGTCAGCTGTGATCAGGAAGCAGGACTAGATTAGTGTTGTATGCCCCTCCTAACTGGAACTGTTCTATTCTCTCCTAGTTAAAAATTTGTGAAAGCTACTGAACCAAATGCAATGAGGAAGGAAAAACATTCTCAAAGCTGTTGCTCCTTTGGGGAACTTTGCTATGTTTCCTCCTGTCAACGCTTTCTCTGGTATGACTTCAGCCAGCATCCATTCATGGGCTTGTGACTGTTGTGCTTCGGTTTATGGCCACTCAGGATTTGAAGACCTGGGCAACTCACTTCAATCCTTTGTGCTTCTTACAGCAATTTTGGTCCATGGATCTGTTCCCACCCTTATGATGGGGGATGTTCCCATCCTTAGAAACACTGGTCTGTGCTGTGAGATGTCCCAACACCTTGTCTGCTCCATGTTGAACCAGCATCAGCTTTACAGAGCATCCTTGCTTTAGAGGATGGAGCTTGTCTTGTTTGTCAATCTGACTCCAGGACCCCAAAGTAGACACAGTGCCTGGATGAGGTCAGATGTGTGCTGAGCAGAGGGAATCATCCTAGTTCCTTCCAGCGAGAGAACAAAGATAAGAGAATACATGCTAGAGGAAGCCAAGTGCTGCCTGTGACACATCACGGGAGAAAGCAGGAGAGCCCAGAGGGCTGAGCAGCAGTGTGGTGTGTGTGGAGAGCCTGTGGGACTTGGTCCTTCAGCCTCTGAGGAAGGTGCAAGTCGTTGCTGAATGAGCCCTCATCCTTCATGTGCCTGGATATGTCTGTCATGGCCAGAGCAAACTGGCAAGACTCTTGGAGGGCACAGCCAAGGCTTCAGTGACTGTCTTGTAACATCAGTGTGAGTATAAGATGACAAGATGGGGAATGGAGTTGGCATTGGTGTAGATGGAACCCTAGATGCATGTACTGAGATGGTGTACCATGGGTGTTTTGGATTGCTCATTGTGATATCACCTAGAGATGGATTGTGATGCCCTTCAGGGACAGATTGTGATCCGGCATCCCTCACTGCTTACAGCTGAGCTTCACCCAGACAGATCATGCCCAGGTACATCTGAAGGACAGGATGCCATCCAGAGGGACCTACACAGGGTCCTGAAGTGGGCCCAAGGGAATCTCATGAGGTTTAACAGGACCAAATACAAGGTGCTTCAAGTGGGTTGGGACAATACCTGTTACCAGCACAGGCTGTGGGATGAACAGATGGAGAGCAGCCCTGTGAGAAGGACTTGGGGGTGCTGGTGGGTGAGAGGTTGGACATGACCCAGCCATGGGCACTCCCAGCCCAGAAAGCCAAACGTGTCCTGGGCTGCATCCAGAGCAGCGTGGGCAGCAGGGAGGGAGGGGATTCTGCCCCTCTGCTCTGCTCTGGTGAGGCCCCACCTGGAACCCTGCGCCCAGCTCTGGGGTCCATGCACAGGAAGGACACAGAACTGTTGGAGGTCCAGAGGAGGCAATGAAGATGTTTAGAGGTATGGAGCACTTCACTTATGAGGAAAGGCTGAGGGAATTTGGATTGATTAGCTTGGAAAAGAGATGTCTTTGGAGTGACTATCACAGCCTTCCAGTACCTGAAGAGAACCTACATGAAAGATTAGGCAAGACTAAGAAAGACAAGGGCATGTAGCAGTGGGACAAAGTGGAATGGGTTCAAATTGAAAGAGGATTTAGATATTTAGAAGGAATTATTTACTGTTAGAGTGGTGAGGGACTGGAACAGGTTGCCCAAGAGAGTTGTGAATGCTGTGGATGTTGTCCCTGGAGCTGTTCAAGGCCAGGTTGGATGGGACTCTGGGTAACCTCTTCTAGTTGAAAGTGCCTCTGACCATAGCAGGAGGGTTGGAACCAAATGATCATGATGGTCCCTGTCCAACCCAAACCACTCTATGAATCTGTGACTCCTGCTGAGCATTTGGCAAGGTTTGGAGTGCTGAGTGTGGCCTTTGATGTTGCTAATGTGCAAGGAGAGTTGTTGCAGTTCTCTGTGTTCAGCTCCAGAGACATTGAAGGATTTTACCCCTTTCTGCCAGATTCAGGCATCTGGGATACCCAGGTGGTGAACTTCCAGCAGCAGAGGTGAGCTGGGAGGTAACACCTCCTGGGGGGCTGAGATGGTTTCCTCCCTGAGGGACCAGGGCATTTCTATCACCTGTTCTGGGTCCAAGCAGTGTCCATCATGCTTCTTCCCCTTCTAGAATAAAAGCTGCTGCTGTATTGCTGGTGAATGGGAGCAACTCATAACCCCTCAGACCCTCAGGCCACTGCTTGAAGAGCATGGCTACGGAGACGGATGACTGCTGTCCCATCTGCCTGGACAGCTGGAAGGAGATCAGCTACATATTGCCATGCCTGCATCAGTTCTGTTACACCTGCATCCTGCAGTGGGCAGAGAACACACCCAAGTGCCCCCTCTGCAAGAGGAAGATTCTATCCATCTTGCACTCAGTAGGAAAAGAAAATTACTTCACAGAGCATGTCATTGCACTATCTGAGACACCATCCATCCTTGTCCACCAGGCAAGAGGAGACCCCAGACACTTCAACCTCAATTTCTCTGGAGCATCCCAAATGTGGATTGCAGAAGGAATTCCCAGGCATCCTGTGGATAGCCTTCAGCCTGGGGAATGGATGGTACTTTTCCGGAACCACCCGTGCCTCCTAGATACCTTGATGCTCTGGGTCCAACCAAGGCTGAGGCAGATCTTCAGGAACAACTGGATGGAGGCAGACCTAGTGGAGCACACTGTCATGGACATCTTGACCAACCATGGAACTGATGAAGACCAGCTGGTCCAGATGCTCAGGGTCTCCCTCCAAAACCATGCAGCAACATTTGTGCAACAGCTTATCCATGCTGCTTCGCATTGGTGCAGCAGGGAGGCTGGTCGTCTGCTGGTCAACCAGCCTAGTCTCCCTGCCGAGGTCCCAGCCCTTCTGACAGCCCTGCAAAATGCACCAAGGATAAGGTGCCCAACACCTCCTCCACTGCCCTGGATTCCAGAAGATACCCCTCTGTACCCATTACCATCGCTGTTGGAGCAAAAAGAGCCTCAGGAGGAGCCTGGGTCCTCTGCTTCCAGACAGGGCAGTGAACCCTCTCTTGAGGGTTCCTGGTGACCCCTGAAGAGGCAGGCAAGTGGCCCTGGGGCCTCTACAGCCACCCCAGCATCTATAACTTTGGAGGAAGCCTCAGAGGTTAGCCAAATTGGAACTGAACAGCCAGCTGGGGTATGTGCCAACCCTCTAGGGCTCCCAGCCCCTCAGATCCAGCTATCCAAATAAAATGAATGCTTGGAAACTTAAAAACAGTCTCAGAGTTACAAACAGGAAAGGTGGCATTTCTGTCCTTGTTATTCTCCCATCAGACAAATGATGGCCAGATCCAGGCTTATTCCTGTAGCCAGTCCCAGGGCAGATATTTCCAGTTGAGGGATCTCCAGGTTGATTGTGCCACACAGCTCATCACCCCAGGCCACTCATGAGCTCTTCAATGCCAGCCTCAGCCCCCATGTCCTGGTTCTCTGCTCTCCTACCAGCCTGTGCTGCCCGGTGCAGCCTTGCTATGGCTGCAACCCATTCCCTCCCCCTGCCTGGAGTCATGACTTGGTGTTGCTCTCTGTGTCACCCCAGGGTCATACCCTGGCAAGGCAGGAGGCCCTAGAAATTCATCAAGGAGAAGTGCAAAGTCCTGCTCTGGGAAAAGACAATGCCAGACTAACACATGTATCAGGCTGCACAGCTGGTGAGCAGCCAGGGAAAGGCTACCATACTGCCCTTAAGCACAGATTTTCCTCCCGCTGGTCCAGATCCAGCCTCTGTGCTGGTATTTCTTATCTCCTTAGGGAGGGCCTATCTGTGCCCAGATGGATGCCAAGCAGCTGAAAGCTTCATCATCTAATTTGGAAAGAAAGAGGCTGAGGGGTGACTTCAGTGCTCTCTACAGCTTCCTGAGAAGGGAAAGTGGGGAGGGGTCTGCTGATCTCCCTGAGACGCAGTGACAGAACATGTGGGAATAGTTCAAAGCTGCATCAGGGTTCAGACTGGACACGAGAAAATATTTCTTTACTGGAAGTGTGGTCAGACACTGAAACAGGGTCCCTGTCTGTCAGTGCCTTAAAAGGAGGAATTCGGACAATGCCCTACAGGATGGGCTTTTACTTCCGGTCAGCCCTGAAGCAGTGAGGCAGTGGGACTAGATGATCATTGTTGAGTCCCTGACAACTGGAAATATCCCGTTCCAATACCTGTCAATACCATCAAATAAATGCTGTTTGCCCTCCTCCTGGTTATTTTCAGTGACATAAATATTATTTAATGAAAGAAGTTAAAATTTGCATTTCTTAAGTATTCTCATTACAGAAAATGAGAAAATGTAAACTATTTCTTCCAGTTTCATGCGATACTGATAGTTCATATATATTGTCTGTTATTGTCGCTTGTCCAATATTGTTTTGCTTACACAAATATTTTTGATGTTTGCTTGTTCATTTTTAAGCATGAAGCTTTTATAGAACATATGTCACCAAGTCTTTTATTGAAAATGAGAACTTTGAGCACGTGTATTCTCTATTCATGTGTATAGTCCGAAGAACACAGAGAAAGGAAGACGGTGTTCTGCTACAATGGCCCTCACTGCATTTTATCATCTTTTCAGTTCTTTGGTGTGATACAATATTATTCTTTGATATTCTCTGATTTTTATACAAAGCATCAATGTCTCAGCTTTCAGGATTTCATAACAGAACTGCCATGGAAATGAATGCATTATGTTCTCAGTATATTTATATACCAAATTTAAGAGAATTTTTGATGGCCCAAATTGTTAGAAACTTGTTTAGCATCCTGCCTCAGAATGTAGACATAATGGATACTAATTATATATACAGACAGATAGCAGGGTAGCCTGATTGTTTTACAAGTGTAAGTTATTAAATGAGATGCCCATTTGGACATCTAAGAATCTGAGTAACATGAAAAAGTCTAACAACTGGTTAATGTTTTGAGTTGAGCATTGACTAGTCAAGGGAGTGAGGGATGGTGGCGGAAAAATTGACCTTGTTATCTGAATATTGGTAGGATTAGACAGCCATTTACCTTCCTCAGAATGTTTGGACTGGTGCAGGCTTTTTCAGATAAGGTCTCTTTCAGATGCACTAGAAGCAGGAAGGATGCTTGCATGCAGGAGACAAACCTACATCAAATCACGGCAGAGTCCCATGCTCTATGTTTGTTCTTTCCAGGCACTTCTGTTTGTAGTCCTGTGGAGTTCCATAGTGTTCCAGAGGAAATTACTATAACTCTAGTGACAACATTGCAATCAGTGCACGGGTAATACCTGGTCAACTCATAAAAAGCATAGAAGCATTCCTACTATTTTTTGGAGTCCTGAAACCAAATGTCTTCTGGCATCTTCTCTTCCAAGCAAATAAACACTGTGCCTCTACTCTGACCTTTTGCTATTAATTCACCAAGTCTTTCTAGAGCTGTCATTGAATAAATAATAGTTGAGTATCTAGCTATCTTCTCTTTCATTGTGAGGAAGTTCTTTACAGCTCCAGTGATATGTATAAAGTGACTTATATATCACTGTTTTGCAATGAGAGTTAGCCTTAGAGATAGAACAATCAGTAGTAGACTGTGGAAACTGTAATATGTCTGTCCTGGTGATGTTTCTCCTCTTGAGTGAGTCTGTTCTTGTCCCTATTAGACACAGAAAGTCTACTACATCAAGGGAAGAAGAACGTAATACTGAGTTTAAAGCCCTAGGATTCTGCCTGCTGTTTTTAACTTTTGATTTGGCACTGAAACGGAACAATATGTTACTCATTCTTATGAAAAAAATACCAAAAATTCTTTCGTTGTATTCTTGTAGTTACCGATCTTGAATTGTGCAACAAGCTATAAAAGTATTTTTCAAACAATATGGTAATAATAAAGGCCATATTAATTGTATTCTCAGAGTTTCCTGCTAAATTTATTGCACACAATTTTCAACAGCATATTCAAGTACTAGCAAGTAGAAAAGATTTTTGGCAATTGGTGTTTTAACCAAATTTCAGGAATGTGTTTATTGCACAATTTTGCATTTAAGTTGCACAGATCTGGTTTTGGTCTCATAAACTACTCAAATAGACATTAGGGAGAAAATAACAAGAGAAGAATAATCAGGAATCAGTTACCTGTCTCCAATTAATGAACAAGGGCATATTTGGCTGTACAGAATATTAATAAAATTTAAATACATCCCATGAATTACGTAAGTTTTACTGAAGACGGAAAGTTGAGAGTATTCAGAAAATAATGTTTGGGCTCAGTATATGTATGGGCATACCCACAATTCACCTCTCTAACAAAATATTGGCATTGATAGAACATGAGGCAGTATTACTATGTTTATATACAATTAAGTTAGGCAAATTTAACAAATGAGCTATACTCATATTTTGCAGTGTTAATTAGCCACCAGTTGATATCAGTAGGAAAAATTTTACCTTGCTAACCAACATTAATTTTTCAGACTTCTCTTAAAACTTTCCATGAAGTCTTTCACACTAACAATTACCATAAAGAATTTATACTGATAAGTATCAGAATTACCAGTTTCTGTACGTGGCCTTCCTTAACATTTGTAAATGAAGACACACTAAAATGAGAAAGTCCCCTTTTGCCATGTTTCATATTTTTTAGTCAATTGCTGAATTTACGAGATTTTGTAAAAATTAAGAGGATGTTATGCCAGTTTATACATACTTAGATAAAGCCCATCCAGGGATAATCTTTCCATGGAGGCTGATCGTTTCCTGCAGTGCAAGGCAGGTTGGAAGAGCACAGCTGTCTGGTCCTACTCTTGCATAAGTGTGTACCAGCTGAAGGCTGAAACAGGGCAGTCCTACTGCACACTCTCCCTCCCCGTCCCCACAGGGTAACACTCCACCCTTCCCATTTCACATCCCAAGGGGAAGCAGGCTAAACATGGGCAAGCAGGGTGAGGGCTCTGCATGAGGAGGCCATCTACACATCAGTTACAGCACTTGAGCACTTCAGAGTTGGCAGCTGTAGCCAATAATGGGGCCTTGCATGTACCACCCACACTGTTGCAGTTTGTACCTTTAATAGGTGAAGGATATTCCATTCATTAGATTGGGAAACAGCAACTTCAGCATGGGAAAATCAGTCATCAACCCAAGTAAATGCCCCTGTGTTGGACTATGATGATGAACATAATAGAAAAGCATGTGGTAGGTTAGATCTGGTTTTGAACAAAAGACAAATTATTTATTTCTTTCTTCAAATGAAGCATAACACTAAGGTATAAAGGGAGTATAAATAACATCTGATTGTGCTCCTAAGCTCCATGCTATAACTTTCTTGCAATGACATCCTTCAACAAATTAACTACATCATTACTGTTAAGTATTAATTACACAAAACAGATACACAAAATATATGAGCTAGAAAGAGGACAACATTCTTCCATTATGACAAACAATTCTAACAAGAAATGGAAAAAAACCCAATAGATCTAGGTTTACACTGATGGCAACACTGAGAGTTTTAAGTCCTCTCCTTGAACACATTACATGTGATAAATAATATGCAAAATATTTAAAGAATTTTATTGTTGCTTACAGAACATATTTAGCAAGCAAGGAGACAGTAGCAATCACTGCCTCTTCTCATATCCCCATCATTCAATGCAAATTTTTACATTTCATGCAATAATCCTGAGCTTATTTTCAGTAACATTGAAATGTCATCTATGTTAATTACCAAATACATACAGAGCCCAGCTATGGGGTCTATTGTATTATTAAGGCATGAAAAAAGAATAGCAGTTTATCAACTCTGAATGCCACAAATACAGCACAGCAGTTAGAAGGCTTAAAAAAGCTCAGAAAGTACCAGTGATTTCTGTGCGAAGGTCCTCCCAGAACACAACTGAATCATCAGTTCCTGAAAAGGCACAGAATCAAATCCTGTCCTTACTGACATCAGGGAGTTCTGCTATTGCCTTGACTGCTGGACCAAGCTTCAGAGCTATCAGGAGTGACTCAGACTCCTCTTCATATCCCCAAAAAAATGGACAAACTTCCTCTCACTCAAGTCAAGTATGAATTTAAAAAAAACAATACCTACATATTGTTTTGTTAATTAGTATTTTAAGCCTATGGAAAGGTTCAATTCATTATACAGTATAGCAATTAATAAAAAGCCTTTTCAGAAAAAGCTTATTTGTTAGTCTGATTTATTAGTACGTTAAAAGAAGGGGAAAGTATCATGAAAAGAACCTCTGCCAAGTTTATGCTTATTTTTAATTTTTTTGTGGTTTTAAAATGAAAGATTTTGGTAAGCCAAAACAAGGATATGTGATAGAATTCTAGACTCCATGGTCCAATGGCTCTTCTAAAAGACAAAGAGCACCACAGCCCTGTCCAGTCATCAAGCAAAGAACTCATCATCTGCATAAGTTGTAAGGGGCTAGCAGTGTCTAGATTGTGCAGTTCTTCACGCAGTCTCTATTTTACATTTGAGAAGTTCTTGCAAAATGCCCTATAGCAAGCCAAGGTATTCCAGTTCAGTTAATTAAGCCATTGAAACCAGGAACAAATTTCTGGCAAGACTTACTTCATGTGTAATTGCATTATGTCCCATTCTGGGAACAAAAATAGCAGATGATCTCCTTTAACTCTGCAACTGCTATTGCCTAGCCTTTGTGTAAGTATTTACCTAGCTGAGCTCAGAGTTTACAAATCCAGTAGCCTTATACTTCATGTACAGGTGGCCCATGGTCTGCCATGGACGGAATGCTGCTATGCAAGGGTGGACTTTCCATGCCTTCACCCCTTGCAGCTACAAGCCGCCCCTTGGCAGAGATGGTACTGTCCAATTCTGTCACCACAAGGCTCTGAAAACTTTGCAGATGCACAAATCTGACTTTACTAATTTCACCTAAAACATCAAGTTATAATATTGAAAAATTGTTTGTCACACTAAAACATTCAGGAAACTCATTACTGTCTTGTTTGAGATTGAAGGAGAAAAAAAAGGTTGTTGATATTAGTTACTGGGTTAGAATTTGCAGGGCTTTTGGTTAATTTCTACTAAGAAATAAGTTAAAGAAGGCTAAGGCTATAAATTGGTACTGCTTCATTTATAAATATTCACTTTACTTCTCTTCTAAAAAACACGTTAAGGAAAAAGGTGGCCAGAAGGATCACACATGTTGTAAATTGTAATTTGGTTGTTAGGCTGTAAAAACCAAAAACATAAGTGAAATTGTGCACAGTGTAAGAAAAAACCCAGCTTTTAATTAACAACTTATTTACAAGTTCATGAAATCAACTGAACTGGAGTAGATGTTCTATGTTTGTCACCAATATTTTATTGTAACTGGTAACTTGCACACTTTGTAGTAGAACAAAAAAAAATTAAAGTCCACTATATACAGCCTTTGTACAGGCTACTTGACTATACTCAAGGCATAGTGATCATAGCACAACCTAGTCTTCATAATAATTTGTGCACAAAAAGACACCAATCAGACATTATGTGAACATTACAGTGAAATGACATCACAAGTCCAGTGAAAATTCAGCATCATACAAAACATATTGATCTACTGCAAATGACATCCTTTGAAACAATAAGCCTTTTTTCAGTAGTAAATTAACCAGAGTCTGATGCAGAGATTTGTGTAGTTATAAGTCTTTTAAGTGAAGCAACCTCTGCAGATAAGTTTGCTATGCCCTGCTTCAAATAGAGGTTCTCTGACTCAGAGACATTGTAGATATTGTCTTTTATTTCAACAACTCCAGTTTTGCAACCACTCTGAATTTTAACGTTGAGTTCCTTCTGATGCCAGAGTTCTGGTTTAAGTGACCAGTCTTGGATATTAGTCACTTGAACTGAGAAAGGAGTGTGAGAAGAATGCACCAAGTTCTGCGCACCATGTTTTTCAAGCTCAAAATGTCTTTTTGAGGACATGTCAATGGGTGATGACAACTTCTGCGTTGCATCGTATTCATTATCCATTGCTTCCACTTTGACTTGCATGGCTTTGGCTTTGATTCGAAGCTTGTGAGGCAAAGCTGAAGAATTCACTTCTGGAACTTTAACTGTTGCATGAACATTTTTATGTTCAACTGGGGAATGAATTGGACCCTTAGGAACCTGTTGTTCATCTTCTCCATCAGATGACTTTCCAACTACACCATCATCAGTTTCTGACGTTCTCGGAGAATTACTAGAGGACCTATTAATTTGCAAGAGAGGAGGAGAATGTGAGTACACATTAAAGGTAGCTCCCATGTAGTTTGGATATATGGATGCTTTATATGAACCTCTGTCATCTCTTGGCTCTCTCTCTAATTCCATGGGCTCCTGCTTTATAATTTGGAACTTATTTTCAGGACTTCTGCAGTTGCTTTGCACACGACTTGATTGGGTATGCTCTACGGTTGATGTTTCAGATATATCAGACATAGAGCTTTGAGGAGAATGTTTAATGACAGAAATACAACTGCTACCAACTATCGATGGTTCATGTTCATCTACAAATGAGTTAATATTTGATTTGGAACTCTGATAATCTTGAAAATACACAGTTGTTGAGCTACTGAGTTTCTGTATCTCTTGGGCATAGGCCGCAGAACTAATTAAACCAAACTTTAACTTCAATGAAAGCAGCTCTGCCTTCAATGTGGCATTCTCTTCCCCCAGTGCAATTAGCTTGTTCTCTAAGACAAGGTCATTCAGTCGGCGCTTTTCACGAGATCTTTTGGCAGCTTCATTATTTTTCCGCCTTTTCTCCCAATACATAGCATCTTTCTTTTCATCTGGGATGAATTCTCGTTTTCTCCGGCAAGCTGAAGATTTACTCTTTCCACTACTTGCTTCAGTAAGTAGTATATCTTCATTTGTAGACAATTCTTCAGATACTTCTGCTAAGGTCGACTTAAGTACCATGATTTTGTCCACGTTGCTACTTGTGTCAACAGGTCCGTGCTCCTTTTTAAGGGTCTGCATTTTTCTCAGCTGCATCAGAAACAATTTGTAGATCTACAATAAGCAACAGAGCAACCTATCTCCCCAGTACTTCTCACTCCACAACTTGATAAATACAATAATTTTAAATCCACATACATTCTTCCTTTTCTTTCATAATCTCAGACAGAAGTGTCTGCCTAGGATCAATTTTCTTAGCAGATTCAATGGGAATCTTCTTAAAAACCTGAAATAAATAGAGAATATTATTACTATTTAGGAATTGCTGGTTAAAAACACACAAAAGTAGCTATTGTACAAATAGTTTAGATAAGAACTTGGTTCATTAAACCTGCTGTAATGAAGACAGCTCAACACTGAAACTACTGATACTCTAAATTTCATCACACCCAGAGGTAGGAGATTTGCTTCCAAAACAAATATTATATGATCCAAGGAAGAATCAATTAAAAATATTAGAGTTTTGAACCTAAAGCTGTGTTGTCACAAAACCTTCCTTGATTTCACTGGCAAAGCTAAAACCTTCCAACACTTTAAACTGCAGGACACAAAGCATGTTGATAAGCAGCACTGCAAAGTATCCTGTTCCACATTAAAGCATCTCTTCTGAAAACAGCTGTGGTGTATGACTTAGAAATACAATATATTTCTGTCCTTCATGGATTAAAAATAACATAAGCTGATTTAGAGGAGCTGGAGTGCTTTCTATTGTTTTAAATACCACCATTATCCATTATGTCTATTAAGCATTTAATTGCTGTTTTTGAATCCTGTAAATATATATATACATATATATCTATATATAAAGTGTTTGTATCCATCATATTAATTTAACCTAGCAAGATCACACACAATTTGGGCAAGTACCTAATTACTAAAAAGTATTGACAAAAAATTATGTAATTTTCTAGTATCTTGCAAGGAAAACTTTAAGATTAGTATTGAAAAATACATTAGAGAAATACCATTTAATTAAAAATTTACTTTGACATATAGTTGTATTATGTCAAAGTAAAGTTTAATACCATAGAGGCCTGTGCACCTCCAGAAAACAGTATTTGCTTTGAAGAAGTTTAGACCCAGAAGTCTTACCATTAACAAAGAAAATCTAGCTTAACCTTTAGCTTCAGACATTTTAATCATTAAATTTGAACTTAAGAGTTCAAATTGGCCTTTGTTTTATTTAGTCCCTTTTAATGCAAAATATTTATTCTCATAAGATCACTTGGTCTTGATCTTAGATACAGCTTCTCAGTATATAATTTTCCATAGTCAGTCACATTCATTCTGGTAAAAAGAGTGTAGTATGCCTTTATAGCACTAACTATGGAGTCAGCAATCATTCTAGAATCATTCTAGCCCGTATGACCAAAAAAAAAAAAAAAAAATTAAAAAATTAAATAATCAGCCACTTCAGCCACTTCAGATTAATGTCTCTATTTACTGGGAATGTTTTTACAATGACTAATGAAACTAATTTTAACATTATCAGTCAAGAAAGTTATAAAAGAATTAATGAATTGTATTCTGACAGTTTCTCTTGTCTTTTCCAGAAGGCAAAGTGGAATGAGTGATGTACTAACAATTAAGCAGGGTCACAAAGACTAAGGTTTCAAGCTGGGTTCTGTTCCATCAAACCATGCCAATTCTTCTGTCGTGAAAAAATTAACACATTTAATAGAACAACTAAGTAGAATTTCCTAAAATCCGTAGTTAATTACTGAAATGTAACTATTTGTCTTTGATAATACCCTAATGAAAAATAGAGTTAGACGCCAGCCACACCAGACAGCATCTAATATTTTAGTGCAAAAGTAGCACCACAAATTGCCATGTCTGAAAAGAAGAAGCGTACCTCTAATACACAAACAGTTACATAGTTAGACCCTGATCCAGAATTCTAAGTGGAGCCAAATGTGAGTTTTCTGTCAAGACTAAAGGAGCTGGATAAGGTTTAAAACCAAAAATGAACCCTACAGCAAAGCAACATCTGTTTCTCAAAATTTTCAGTACAGTATGATTTGCTGAAGTAGGTTTAGAGGCATTTTGTCCATTTCACTGATACAGGGAATCAATGATGCAATTAATATGTGTACCATTTTAAACCTAATACAATTCAATACTTAAAAATCATTGCTAAAACTTTAAAATAACAACCCCCCCCCCCAAAAAAAAAAACCCCACCAAAACAAAACCAAACCAAAACCAAGACCACTTGACCTTTTATCACATTTGTAGAATATTTATCTGTAGCATCATTTTACACTAATAGAAGACCAGGATTTCATTTCATTTTTCTGTAGAATTGGGTGTACACAATTACTGATCTATAATTGTCTTGATCCACTACAATCACTGTATTCACCTATACCAGTAGCAGATGCTTTCCCTGGCATGCAGCAGGAAATTGTATTGTGTACTGAATACCTGTGAAATCATCACTTGTCACTTAGCCTGTATCTCACCTAAACAAGTGTTCAAAATAACTTATGTGAAATTCCATGTCCTTACCAGTTCTTACTGAATTTAACAATATTGGAGAGCTACACCCAAACCCAAAAATTTGTTCTGCCGGAAAACACCAATATGTCATCATTATTATTTATATATATATATATATATATATATATATATATATATATATATACATACACACACACCATATAGCATAGAATATCTACACTTACTTGAAGTGGCAGCAACAGCAAGGAAGTACTTCTTTGGATATTTTAGAAGAACAAAACCCTACCTACACAGATTAAATACTTTTTTCCCCCCTTGATAATATTCCCATCTTTTATTTGTGCATGATATAAAAGGAATGTTTAGTCTTGAACAACACTGTACGAGGATAAGGATTCGGACCTTGTCTATCTGTATGGTCTTCTGCTCAAAGCTATTCCATTTCAGTGTTTGTCCAACACTGTGGTCTAGGAAAAATACTAATAGTGGTAATAATAATTAGCAAAAGCTTTTGGATTGTGTTTTTTTTCCTAAATTAATGTAGACTAATGAGATAGTACATCAATATAACCATACTGATGGAAAAAAACTCGACTGCATGTCTAAATATCCACCTGCAAGCCTATCACTGGCACTGAGCTGCACTGAGCCCAACCAGCTGCAGAGTTCATGTCCCTTGTTCCATGGGACATCTGCAGAATGTACACTGGAATGGCCCAATCTGCTCTCTGTAGCACTGTTAACTCCTGTTTTGGCCAGTCTCCCTCCTGTACACATTGTTCCTGGCACAAACAGACAGAACATAAGTAGCATGCAATCTACAGCAAATATTAAGCATATATCAAAATGACCGTGCTTTTGCATGCAATATTCAACTTTGCTCTCTGCCAGGGTCCATCAGTAAAGCTGTCAAGACAGACATGTAACCCACTGACATAGTCATATGGGTTTGCTATTTATGCAGTTAGACCTAATGCCATTACTTTCATGATTTAACAAAACAACAAAAAAAAATCTTTAACTCTTTCTGTATTTCTTGAACACTTTTATTATGGTAACTGGAATTGTGGCTTTACAAACAGGAGTCAAACCCCTTGTTTCATAATATACTTCTCCATGTGGATCAACCCAGTGCTGAGTCTGTAAACAAATTAAATTCCATCTGATAATAATGGCAACATGCCTTCAATGGAACCAGCCATTTCACTTCACTTCACTTGCATTTTATAATTCCATTGAAAAACACGAGTATTTACACATAAATTAATGAACTGTAATGATTCCTCTGACTACATTTCAAATTCCAATATTTTCCCTTATGATTAATTTTTCAATTGCTTTATCACTCCCTCATAAAGTGTTATAAAACCAACATTTGGTTGGTTGATGTTAATGGCATTGAGTGCCAATTCTACAATGTAATAACACTCGACCCTATTAACTTAATTACAGAGCTAGTCATGCTCCCACAGCAATTTTGCCATTGACTTCAACAGAAGCAGAATACAATCCCAGATCCAGATATTAATGATACTGTTGTATAGGATTCATGGTATCGAAGCAAAAAATTATGTAAACAGAAATCACGAAAAATTAATTTATCCATGCAACTTCAAAAAATACTGAAAAGACAACATGGCACATTCAAGATCTGATTCTGGAGATTTATGTATTCACACTGTAATAATTGAAAAGTCTCAAAGCTTAGAGGACAGGACCACAATCTTGCTCTCTTCTGTGTAATTTAATTACATTCGAAATTTCTGTTTTAAAGAATGTATGGGCACCTCATCATGTACCTAAGCTTCCCCATAGAACAACTGCATGTTTTCATTTATACTTAGCAAAATAATTAATGCTATTTTTCAAGCAAAATTTTTCAAACATATTCTAGGATAAAATGACTGTTTAATTCTACAGCTTTAGCATTTTGATAGTGATTCTATCAAACTAAATGAAATCCCATTTCCAGCATTGGATGCTCAAACACAACTCAGTTTTGCATCATTGTGTCTATAAAAAAAAAAAATGTATCTGTCCTTAAAAAATAGAAGGAAATAACAGTTACATATAGCTTCTTGTTCTAGAAAAACCCCATGCCTCTATCATCACCATCACTGTATGACACACTCGAAAAACAATTGTGCTCATCTTAATGTCTCCTTGTTTTTAGTTGCTGTTGTCCATGTTTTGCATATGTGTCATTAATTATATTACTGCCACCATTCTGCCCCAGTTTATCGATTTTGAAAATCTGGCTACAAATCATGAGCTGCTATAGAAATTGTTCATAGATTTGAAAGTCACCATTTTGCATTCCAAATTTTGGAAAACTGAAAGATGTATTTCGCACTTTATCTTCAAAGTATTCTAAAAACAGTTGCTATCTATCTCAATACTTTTATGAGGTACAGGAAAAGTATTCTCATCAAACACATGGGAGTGGAAGCTGACTTTAAGCTCAGGTGGCACATGCACACCTCCCTAAACACTGCTGAAAAATTTGGGTGATACTCTACCCATACTGCTTTCTACAGACAAAAATTATGCCCTGAAACTCTGCACCTATCATAATTTCCTCTCCAACACAGAGTATTTCAAATCTCTACTGAAATCCTTCAACATACTTCTTGCTCTTTACCTACAACAGTTTGTGAGTTTATGCTCCTGTTGAAGAAAAGCTTTAATGCTGGCTACCCTGAGAGCGATATCCTGTGATGGATTTGTGGGCCAGAGGTCTAGACAACAGAACAAATGAAGGTAAAACTTTTTGAAAAAACCTAGGTGACTGTGTTTTATGCTATGATGGACAGATTATCTGATGTCACAAAGGGGAAATGTATTTACAATTTGAATATTGCCACCAATTTCTGCTGTTGCACAGTAAAGTGCATAAGGACCATGAATATGTTACAACAGCATGAAGCAATGCAGAACTATTGATCCTGTACACAGCTTCCTTTTCCTACAACTTCATGGACATCTTAAGCGCTTACTGTTTCAGGACCAATGTGTAATTAGGTCAGTGGAACACTGATGATGATAACTTTGTACAACATGACCCACTTTTGCTAAAACATTGTGTTATTGAAAGAAAAAAAAGGAATATGCCCAAAAATTTATTCCATCGGGCACATCAGAAATCATTTATTATGACACTGTTCAATCAAATTTAAGAAAAAAATTAGCAAGATTATCATGGAACTTGAAATAGTATTGCAAACTGATACTACCAAACTCCACGTTGTACCCAGAAAGCTGATGTCATATGTAATTTTAAAAAAGGCTCTCATTGTTAGAAAAATTACTTAAGTTACTGTTTATCTTAAGTACTACAAATTAACTCATTAAAGTATGGCCTGCTTACCAAAGGTAAATTACAGAAATAAAATTTCTATCTGGAAAGAACAAAACATATGTTAAGGGTAGCTGTTGTTCAGAAAAGATCAGTGAAGCTTTATAAGTGCAAATTTGCCCCACATTTTCTTTCATTTCCTTATGAAGAGACTACAATTCTGCCAGATCTGTTTGTTTTTCCCAAAACAAGCTGTTTCTTGCTCTGGCTCAAATGGTGAAAAACAAGATCTAAGAATATTACTGAAAGCACCAGGAAAAGATTTTAAACTGAAAAGGAAATAAATATATACATAAATAAATACATAGATATTTAATTCTCTCTGTATAATATAGATAGTATACACATGTAAATACACAATTTAATAAACATCATATAATTTTCCAGTATTTTTTATAAAGCCTCAATAGAAAAAAAATGTTACTGAAGTTACAGTACTATGACGGTGTGTTTCTTATTTCAATAGCTACTTGACAGCAGGAAGAACTAGACTGTGAAAAGCTACAACTTAATAGCAACCATGATCTGGAAATACAATATCAGGTTTCTCTTAGTTACAAACCATTAAAAAAAAAAAAAAAAAAAGAAAAAAAAAAAAAGCCCACAAAATCAAATATTAATTATTCTGACAACAAATGGCTTTCTATTATTGAACTGTGTTCTTAAAATGCCAACCATGGACCAGACCTTCAGCTGACCTAAATTTATATGGCTCTATTTAAAGGCAGCAGAATTATGTCAATTAATCCCAGCTGATGCTCTAAACATGCATCTTGTTATATAATAACTGAAGTAAATATATAAAATAAACATTGGCTGTAAAATGTTATCTACCACTCATGGCAGACAGAGCAGAGAAATAGCAATCTTTAAAGTTCCAATTCTGTGAGATGGTCCAGACCACTTTCCATGCTGAGCATTATTTTCTTTGTTGGGTTGCATTCCACTTGTAAAGAGAAGTCTTGCAGCACTGGCATATATAGTCAGCTGTTGTGCAGACACCTCTGTAGCAAAAACTAGTTAATTATTCAAATACTGCAGGACAGACTGAAAATTACACCAAGGTGAAGCAACTCAAGGAAGGGAAAAAAGCCATGTCTTAAATAAGGCATTTCTTCTAATAGAATATATATTTAATATCTGTCACAAAATTCAATCTAATAGTACACTATTTTGGACATGGAACAATTCAACAAGTGAATTAGAAAAAAAAAAAAACAAACAGGGTATCTAAGGTGTCTTCAGATTTATTTCAGTTCTACCTTATAATACAATTTTTTAATAACATTGCTTCTACCACATTTTTAGTCAAGACCAAGTATTCCCTTGTTTACACAATCTTGTTTTTGGCAGTCATGCTTATCATCAGTCTTAGTTACATTATCTTGTAGCTACTAAAAAAAATTTCAAATACTGTAAGGTAATGCTTTATAGCTGTAAAATATTAACACGGAGATCAATTGTAATTTTCTTTTAGAATGGACTGCAGGAATTGGCCATCTATTTGCATTTTTTTTCTATTACATAGACTAAGCACATTTATATCTCATAACTGGCTGTAATGATCATGGCAAGGTCACCTAGAAGAGTCAATTAAGCTGATGAGTCAGATACATTGCTTAACAGTGTGTAATAAGACTCAAACAGAGGATTTTATTGTTCATATTATTGCATCACAGTGATGTTATAACAGTAGCAAGATTGCCGTCTGGAAAAAAAACTATTGCATAAGCATAGTTTGCATAACTATTTGTTAAAATAAGTCAATTTAAAATGAGTTAAAGTTTTATTTCATTTAACAGTTTTATTTCAACATAAAGGATTGGAAAAAAAGCGGCATAGTACTGATATCTTTCTCAGACTCTATTCTGACTCTATTGCAACAAAAAGAAGGTCTGTGTGTTCTATAAATTTCATTCAAAGCAAGGCAAATACTGTTCCTTCTTAAGATGAGATAAGCTGTGTGGAGGTCATGTAAGTTCATACTGCCCATGGGAAGACGCTTAGCTTTTTGACACCCTTCACATCAGTTTCTTAAAAACAGAAACAAACAAACAAAAAAAAATCCCTCCCCAAACCTCAAAACAAAATGCAAAACAACCCCCACTAAAACAGCAGAAACTTGAGGCTTTGGATGCAAATTCAGCAATATGGATATTTTAAAAGCCAGTTAAGTTATTTGGAGCATGAGAAAAAATATAAAGTAAATGAAAGTGGAGGCAGAATATTCTAAAGTGTATTAGCACTTTAACAGTCAAAGACATCTGTACTGTGAGAACTTTTGTAACAATAACTGTTAGTGCCAATGTTATTAACGATCCTTACTCAGTAGTCCTTGAACTTGTTGGTTTAAGTCAGGTTTTTGGGCCAAAACACCAAATCCTTATTCATTCGGGTTTCCCATCAAAGTCAACATTTTGACTGAATAAGGACCATAAAAGCAAAGCACATAGTAATATTTCAAACGAGGCTCTGGATTTAATTAATTACTGAGGAGGGCAAAGATATCTCAAAGTAGGTTACATGCACACTGAAGCAAACATAAGGAAACTAAGTGCAATCATTCAAGTCATAAGGACAACGAAAAAGAACCAGGGTTGTTTTTAACACAACAGTAACTCAAAAAGAGCCTCACTGTCAAGGCTGTACTTGGCCTCAACAACAGAGCAGCAGAAAAGTTTATGCAGTTACCAAGAATATTACATTTTTTAAATATTTTGCTGGTGCTTCCTATAGCAGGTACAACGAACATAAAGCCTGTGGCTGGGGTACTCTGTTGGAAGGGTTTTGGTCAGAAGCACAGTGATGTTGGTTTCACCTATGGGAGAACCGTTGTAACAGTCGAAAATAAAATAAAAATAAAAAAAAAAAAAAAAAAAAAAATCACCTAATCTTGAAAGACGAGTTATCGTCAGCAACTTTCAAGTTACGGTCCCACCGAGGACACAGCACAAGCTGGTCCCAGAGTACAGAACATACCGCCACTGCGACGCCGAAGTGACTTGGGGGGGGAAAAAAAAAAAAAATTACAGAATTGGGCAACGACGATTTTTTAATTTTTTTTTTTTTTTTTTTTTTACCCTTCATGATGTTGTCGTCGTTCGTTACGTAAGAAAACGCTCATCTCGTGCCTACCTGCGAGGGTCTTTGTCTGGCGATCCCTGCCTGCAGGCGACGGTGGGACTAGTGGGGTGATGGGCAGCGGGGTGGGGACGCTCCGCGGGGCGCGGTGCGGGGCCGAGCTGCGGGGAGGCGGCGGACGCCGCCTCCCCGCAGCTCGGCCCCGCACCGCGCCCCGCCACAAAGGCTGCCCGGCTCGGTCCCCTACGTGACCGGCGGCGCATGGCCCCGGCCCGCTCGGCCCCGCGCTATCAGCCCGCCGCCGCCCCCCCGCCGCCGCCGCCCCAGCCCAGAACAAAGGGCTGAGGGGGAGCGCCAGCGCCCCCAGCCCTCGCTCGCCCGCCGCGCCCCGCCGGCCGCGGCGACCCCCGCCAGCCTCGCGGAGGACGAGGTGGGCGAGCAGGAGCCGCCGGGCTCCGCGCACCCGCGGCGCTCCACCGCCCGCCGGCTCTTGTCACACTGACCTACTACCGGCGGCCGCCCCCGGAGCGCGGCTCCGCTGCCCCGCGGGGGCCGGCGGCACCTGGCCCCCAGCCCGCCGCCGTCACAGCACGGCCGGCTCGGCTCTTCCTCTCCCTTCAGCTGAGATCGCCTGTAAATGCCTTTCTTTCTTAAATTAAGCCGTTCACGTTTGTTTTGGTTTGTTTCATGGGGCGTTTGTGCGTGTGTCTTTTTTTTTTTTTTTTTTTTTTTTTTTTTTTTTGGGGGGGGGGTTTTTGGTTTTTTTAATTTTTTTTTTTTTTTTTCACTGAAAGCCTGTACCGGAGAGATGGCACGGCGTCTGGGCGAAACGCCTTCCCTAAAAAAAAATACAGCCTGATCTAAAACGCCTCCGAAGGCGTAGAGTTAAAAATCCGAGCAAATGCCTCGAACGTCTTACACACGCACGGCTCTGGAGAAAAGACCAGAAATAGCACATGAAGCCACAATTGCTAAAACGCGAAGGGGCTAAATATAGACCCAACACAAATCTCGTTTTAAGGCACCCGGCACGCAGCAGGCGAGTGCGCCTCGCCTCCCCACTTACCCAGTTGTCTACTTCCCTTAATAAACACACTTTAACAAAACCTGTTACAGTTACGGGTTTGGGGGGGGGGGGGGGCTTTTTTTTTTTTTTTTTTTTTTTTTTCCGGGGCGAGACTGTCCTAGTTTCTTTGTAGGAAGATTATAAAATCACATAATTAGCCCCCTCTTCCCAGCCCGGCTGCCAGCAAATTTTGTGGTTACATAATGCAACATTTCCAGGAACTATTATGCGATCGGTCCCGCAGCGCCTAAAAAACAGCGACAAAAAGTGACGGAAACGGCTGGCTGAGACAAACGCAGCCCCGGTCCCGGGCCGCTGCCATTGATCCGACTGCCCGCGGGCAACATGCCCCTGCGCCGCCCGGGAGAGGGCTGGGTCTGGCCAGCGGGCTCCAGCAGCAACTCCCAGTGGTTTTGTGGCCGAGGCACGGCTGGCGCTGCCCAGGACCCAGCCCTCCGCCCCGCACGGCGTCCGCCGCGGCAGCTCCGCTCCCCGCCGGCACATTATGCAATGCAGGAGAGCCGCTCCGGCGGCGCTGCCCGGGGCTCGCTGCGGGGACACGCGGGGGGCAGCGCGGCACGCCCGGAACGAGCACGCCCCGACAGCGAGAGCCGTCGGCCGGCATCTCCCGGGCTGCCTCCCGCGCCACCACCCCTCCGCCGAGCCGCCCACCGGCGCGCTAAGCGGGGCCGCCGCCGGACCCTTCCCCGCCCGGCGGCGGCCGGAGCCGGCTGGGCTCCCCTTAAGCAACAGCCGACGCCCGCCCGAAGCTACAGCGACGCACCGGGCGGGCACCCCAACTTTGTACGCGCGCCTTCTTTCCTACCTGCAGCGCACCGCGGGGCGCCGAGCATTCCCCGCTCCGCGCCGGTCCTGGGGCTAGGCAGGCGGCGGAGCGGTGCGGAGCGGTGCCGCGCCGTGCGGACGGCAGCGGAGGAGCGGCGGAGAGGCGGGCGGGAGCGCGCGCCGGCGGCGCGGAGGGATGTGTGTTAGTAGGTCAGGGCTGCGCGGCGCGGGGCTCATAGCCCGCATGCCGGCCGCGCCGCGCCGTGACTGGCGGCCGCCACTGGCCAATCGGCGCCGGGCGCCTCCCGGGGCCGGCCAATGGGAGAGCTCGGGGCGGGGCGGGGCGGGGCGCGGGGCGGGGCGCGGTACAGTAGGTCTGTGTGCTGCGATTGCATAACCGCCGGCGGCGCGGGGGGGCGGCGCGGAGGGTGCCCGCGCTTACGTAACCGGCGCGGCGGCAGCGCGCTGGGGGGCGCTCGCCCCGCGCAGCCTCCGCCCGCCGGGGCGCGGCGCCTCCGCTCCGGCGCGGCCCCAGCGCCGCCTCCCCGCCCCGCGCCGCCGCCTCGGCTCCCGCCGCCGCGCCGGGGTGCGCGGCGCTGCCGGGGGTGTGTCTGCGCGGAGTGCGAGAACCGGGCCCTCGCACCCGCCGTCTCCGCGCTATCGAACAAGGAGGCGGCAGCCGCGCTCCCGAGGCGCGCACCCGCCGCCACGCCACGCGCACGGGCGGTCCGCCGGCGGGTCGCTCTGCGGCTGCTGTCACTCGCGGGAAGCAGTCGTGCTAATCGTAAAAGGACGTGGAGGAGATAAATGGCAAGGGGAAAGGAGCCCGCTGGCAGCCTTGCCGGGGCGCCGCCTGGCCCTGGGCTCCGCAGGCGCCAAGGTTTGTCCGCCGGCCTTCGTGGGCGTCAAGGCTGAAGGATTTCGGTGGTGTTGCTTCATCTCCGCCCTCGCCTCCGAGCCGGCGGAGCTGAAGTGCTGCGCAGAAGCGGGGACGCAGTTTGGAGAGCTCGGGCGGGCTGGCCTTCCTGGGGCGGTCGCCGTCGGCAGCCCCCGTCCCCGCACCCCGAGCCTTGCCTCCCAGTGAGCGGAGCTGCCGTGGACGGTCGGGTGCTGGTTTGCCCCGTTTAAACGGCGCCGTTTAACCTCCGCTTTAGAAAGTGTTATATGGCCAGCAAGAAATCCAGTCGTCATCCCAGAATGGGTTTGAAGCACACGTTTGATTATCTGTGAGATATGTATCTTTCTGGGTTTTATCCTCACAGAAGGTTTGTATCTCCATCTCTGTTGTTTTCTTTCAGAAGTAAAATTTATGGAGACGACAGAAATTTTTCTTTATTAAGTCCTAGTTCCAGAACATAAATGATTCCCGATTTCATTCCGTTAAATACTTATCGAAATAGTATAGTCCTTACCAACATTATCCTGGTATATTACTCTGTCATCCCGTATTTATATGTCAACAGAAATAGCCCTCTGGAGTAATAAGCAAGCCTAACAGAAAACAAATTCGGAGTATTTTTTCTTTTACCTCAGCCCTCAGTCTTTTATCACATGTGGCCATAATATCCCTCCACAATAAAATCTAAGTGCCTTGAATCCATTTTTATCAATCTCCCTGGATTATTTAATATGAAAGGTCGTTTACTCACATTGGTTTGCCCCTCTTCCTTTCCTATTTGGAATATCCAGCATATGCAGCCTTGTCAAAGATAACAGACTATGGAGCCCACCGTGACAGAAAGGCGACTCCAAAGCAGCCCGAGTCTGAGAGATCAACCACTGCCTCCACCTGGAGGCTGCACGGTCAGGGTTTTTCTTCCCCATGCTTCCACTTGCCAGTGGATAACAGACATGCAGAGACAGTACACATGCTACTGGAAATGTCAGACATGAGATCCAGCAAAAAGCTTGAAGACCTGCTTGCTCATAAATATTGGTAGCTTACTTAAGGTCTTAGGCACCCTGAAGAACCTATGTGAGGTATCTTGTGCAAGCACGCATTATGTCCCACACATTTTGTACCAATCCAGAGCACTGAGTTCTCAGGACTGTTAGAAGCCAAAGTAAATCCTGAAGCTTCAGGCAGTTTTTAAAATTAAATACGCATACTGTTTTCACCATGATAAATGGTTTCTGATGAATCCTGGGCATGCACTGTTAACAACTTTAAGTCTCATATCTATGGGAAAAAAAACACAAAACCCAGTATTTCAAATTTGCCTTCATGACTCAGGTTCTTGAAATTCTAGAGTTCTGGAAAGAAGTCTCCAAGGCAAATAATATCTTTCCTATGTGGGTGGACAGTCTTGGAAATAATATTCCAGATGGAGTTTGGTTGCCTATTTGCTTATATGTTTGTCACTAACTATAACCAGCCATAAAAACAGACCTGATCTTTCTCCCAGATTAGTAACAAAGAGGTTTTCCGTATTTTATATTACTTCTACTCAGTGGAGGTCAGGAAAGTCAAAACCTTTTACAGCAAAATCTAGTCTTACTCTCCAAATTTTACAGTGGGCACTTGACAGATTCAGGGATAATGTGGGATACAGAGCTGAATGCTGATGTGGCTGAAGGAACATATTCACCATTTCTCCACCTCTCCTGAGGTACAGAAAAAAATAGCATGGATGAAAGACATAGCTTTGTGTATTCTGCACAAAAGGAGTCTAAGGCTTTTGGGAAAACTGTGAAAAAGAGAATCATCCTATGATTATCCACTTCTGCTGATTTTCCTACTGGAGGGATGAAGTAGGTCATGAAGAACTTCAGCTAAATTCTCAGCTGACTCTAGCATGGTTGTGATTTATACTAGATTTTAGACAGCACAGTATTAGCTCCAACACCTTTAGATTCAATGGTATTTATTGCTACATGACTCTCTTAAAACTACCTCTGATTATGGCTTAATGAGAATTTCTAAGGCTACACTGAGTCATAGTACTACATGCAAGTCTAGAAAAGGCATTTGAGAAGGAACTAACAAAATATAACAGAAGTAATGCCTGTCATCTCTAACATAGGTTAACATATTGGCATTCAATTGTGTTTATACCTCTTGGGCTTTCCATAATATCACCTTTGAATATGACCCAACATGAAATTTAGAATCAGATGAAAGTAAGAGTTCAAGTCCAAAGAAAACAGTCTTTAATTCCTCACTTTTATTGTAGCCCACATACAATGTACAATGTAGTAATTGAAATAAATCTGGAGCAAAATAAGAATAAAATGTTTCTTAAGATTATGCTCTACTAAACGCAGTTTAATGATTTATTTATATATGTATACACAGACACATACTCTGAAATTAACTGAAGAGATGGTGACTTCTACTATCATCCTTGGTTCTCTTTTGTTTGCTTTCTTTATATCTGTAGGAGGTTTACTACATAGCAATGCAATTACAGAAAACTATATTCACCGATCTTTTTATACATTTAATGTGATCAGTGCTCAAAAATGTTTAAAACTAACCGATTCCTCCAGGGCTTCCTGCTCAAGAAGAGCAGTAGTGAAAGTTCTGTAAAATAGATGCTATTGTGATTTTATAAAGATCAAAGACAGAAATAAAATGCATTAAAGAAAAAGGCAAGTTATTTGACTACAGTTCAAAGTATTAATCAAAATATTTCCATGCATCTGGGAACATTTGTGGAAACCGTTCTGGAAAAATATTTGTGCTGAAATGTACTCTTGCTAAAAGCAAACCCGAGAGAAAAAGATGTTCACATTGTAACTTAGGCAGACATAAGTGAGGCAATGTTTACTGGAACTGTTAAGTGTGAAGAAACACCAAAAATTTCACAACAAGTGCATGGACTAAATAAAGAAATTTAACATTATACTTTTGCTGCAACAAAACTGCAACAGTCTACTTAAGGCTTCATAGCTATTCATATGACAAACTAAAAAGGTTATTGTGTTCAAGTATTTCAGACGAGTCTGAAAGCAAAAAAGAATATCCTCTTTCTTAGGTCACAAATGCCAGTTCTGCCCATAGAGGCACTGGCATCTTACCCACTTAGACTGAGAGACAATATCAGGAACAGCAAAATCTCCAGGACTGATGGAAGTATCTGATTTCACCTGAATATTTTAAACACAAAAAGAAGTATTTTCAAAATGTTCTTTTCATTAATGAACATTTATGCTGCTAATGTGTATAACACTGCCCTTACTGAAATTCTCAAGATAGTGCTGCCAATGTTGTGGAAAGTAGAAACATGTAACACCATTCATTTTCAATATTGGACTGGAAAAAAATCACTGGGAAGCCCTGAAGAATGTGAAAACCTGCCATTTTATGAAGTGTATAGTATGCATATAGAAAGTGGGAAATGCTAGGAATCTCACTGAAAAGAAAAATAGAAAGAGATTAGTCCTAGCTTCCTTCTTCCTATGACTGAGTAGCAGACATGATCAGTAGGAAATCTGGAGGGCCCCACATAAAAACTCTGGAGAAGGAAAGCCAGCAGGTGCTCTGGGTGATTGGGATGGCAAGGCACACCTTACACCCACACTAATTTGAAAGGAGGGTGGAGATGATGCACAGGTAGGAAGATCAGCAATTTCTCACGGCCAGCAGCACAGGAGGGAGACAAGTGACAAGTCATCGCCATTGGGAACTGTTTCAGTATGGTGAAACAAGCTCACCACACTAAGTTCTACTTTGCTGCACCTTGCTCAGAAATTGCCAAGGACCAGTGAGGTTTGACATGTGTACTTACTCAGAGCTGCCTCGCTGTTGATTTTTGAATCACACTAATTAAATGAGACATGCCAATAATTTGGAGGATTTTGCTGTGAAGTGAGGATTCTCAAGAAGTAAGCTCATTTCTACTAGAAGAGACCCAAAGGTCCTTCATGCCCAGAGGCTCTCCGGTCAGCAGCAACTGAAGCAACTGTTGGCAGGATTATGTCTAAAGCCCCAGCAGATGAAATTTTGTGACAGAGAAGCAAACAAACAACTCCCCTCAACACCTTTTCACACTTTCCCTTTAAAGAGTTTTCTGTCCATGTCGATATGAGCAATCTTACCTTCAAAACAAAATGAAAGTGTCTTGCGTAAAAGTTTCCCAAATGACAGAATTAACACAAACCTCATTCAGTTAGTCATCTAAATGACATTACTCAAAAATGATAATGTAAGTCACAAATTTCACTGCCTGGTCTCCAGCAGAGCTAAGACAAGGGAAAGTCAAAATTCTTAGTCAGAATATTTTCAATATGACCTAACACTATTCACTGCTACTTTTCTAGTCATCTGCTTTTCTGCTTCATTCGTCATACTCCAATGTGAGAAATGTGTAAAGAAACCAGTGGGATGGGGGTTTTTGGCAGTCATTTCTTAAACATAGTTAAGACTTGGTCTTGCCATTTAATCTTTGTTCACATTAGTCATCCCACTGACTTTGATGATTTACATTTGTGATTAATCCTGACTTAAATTACAGCACTAAATCTTTAAGAAATATACCTCATTTAATTTACCAAGGTGTTTGTAAATCTGTGTGCTTGGCCACTGCAGGCAGAAAGGCACTGGGGACAGATATTTTTCTATGATGTGTTTTGAGATAGAACACTGAGAGCAAACATATCACAATGTTTTTTTACAGCCACCATAACAACTAAGAATAGTAAAATGCGTATTAACATACTGAGAAGTTGGATCTCCTATGACAGTAATTATCAGTGAGTCATTTGTTGAAGCCACTATACTTTGCAAAATAGTTGGAAATGTGTTCTAGTGAAGAAAAAATTGAATAGTAAACTTGAAGACAAGAACTATAAAAAGTTTGTCACACAGTAATGATTATCAGAAGGACAAGAAGAAGCCTTTGTTTTGTGCAGGGAATGATTCTGCTACTGTGTTATGGTTATTGTACCCTAAAGCTGTGCAGGCATGGAAGGGGTTAATTGTAGCCTTGAGGAGAGAATGGAGTATAATTCTTATTCCTAGATGCTTTCTCTCAAGGACTGTAAAGAGTCTGCAGAACACCCTTAGCAGAGATCACTGAGAAGCTTGCTCTTGGCTGTCCAGCATCTGTTTTTGCATGGTCTTCACCATTTAAAGACTGGCAGATAGCTTAATTCAAAGTTTTGTTCCTGAATTTTCTGTTCTGCTGCTTGGTAACGTAGGAGGATGAGACATTACATTGCCATAATTCCTTTTCACCCTCAACATACTCAGGTGACTAAAGATTTCCTTCTATGAGTGCAGAAGGGAAGTATCTTTCTTGCCAATGAGTCCAACTGGGACCTAGAGTTGTGGGAAATTAGGACCACTACTACTCCAGTCCAGAGCGGAGCTTTGTCTGACTGACATTTGAAGAAATCTCTACCAACCACTGGTGGCTTCCTACCTTTTGAGCTGCAGAGTTGTAAATTTGGCATCCAGAAAGGTGGTAGAAAGTGGCCTCATATGCAGGAAAAGACACAAAGAGCAAAAGTGGGTTTGCCTTTTGAAGCACAGCCATCAAGACACTCACCATGGGAGAAGTGTATCAGTGTTTCATTACTGACAGGATAGTTTAGGCATTTATCTGGATGGACCCTACCCTGAAGAATGTCCTGAGTTAATAAATGTATCTGTGGATATAAACAGTCAGTCATCTTGGATTTTTAATCATGGTTTCATACAGTGGTATTGTGGGTGACCCTGGATGGATGCCAGGCATCCACTGAAGCCCCCTCTGCCTCTATCACTCCCCTCTGCAGCTGGGCATGGGAAAGAACATATAACAAAGGATTCGTGGGTTGAGATAAGGATCAGGAGAAATCACTCACCATCATAGACAAAACTCAAAACTCAAATTGGGGATAGTAATTGAATTTACTGCTAAGAAAGTCAGAGCAAGAAAACGAAAAGTAAAATGAATCTTAAAGACACATTCCCTCCAGTCCTCCTCATTCCCAGTTCTACCTCCTCTCTCCTAGTGAGAGAGAGGACAGAGAGATGGGGAATGGGAGTTACAGTCAGTATATCGTATGATGTTTCTACTGCTGCTCAGGGAGAAGAGTCTTTCTCCTGCTCCAATGTGGGATCCCTCCCACAGGAGATGGTCCTCCATCAACTTATCCAGCGTGAGTACATCCCACGGGCAACAGTTCTCCATAAATAGCTTCAACACAGATTGCTCTTCCACAGGGTGCAGTCCTTCAGGCACAGACCCCTCCAGCATGGGTTCCCTCCAGGGTCACAAGAACTGCCAGGAGACCTGCTCCATCATAGGGTGCACTCCCCATGAGTCTGCAGGTCTCTGTCAGGAGCCTGTTCCAGCACAGGCCTCCCAAGAGGTCACAACCTCCTCTCAGGCATCTACCTGCTCCAACCTGGTGCTCCTCCATGGGCTGTGGGTGGATCTCTTCATCCCCATGGCCCTCCAGGGGCTGCAGGGACACAGCTGCCTCATCATGGGCTGCACCAGAGGCTGCAGGGAATCTCAGCTCCAGTACCTGGAGCATCTCCTACCCTGACTATCCCACTGACTTAGATGTCTGCAGAGTTGTTCCTCTCATGTGTTCTTTGGTGCCAATTACATCTGCCCATTAAGGGGATTTTTTACCTCATAAATATGTTATCACAGAGGCCTTACCATCATTCCTGACTGGTTCAGCCCTGACCAGAAGCCTGTCTGTCCTGGAGCTGGCTGGCACTGGCTCTGTCTGACAAGGGAGAAGCTTCTGGTAGCTTCTCACTAAAAACCACTCCTGACACCCCAAAACCTGGCCACGTAAACCCAACACAAATGGTTTGAGTCAGAAGAGAACTTAAAGATCATCTAGGTCCAACCCTCAAACATTTGTCCAAACATGTCCTGAACTACCCTTATTCCTTCACAGAGCACTACATGGAAAAACTTACTTACTAGTTGGCTAAAAAGTAGTTCTCTAAAAATAAGTATGATAGAGACTTACACAACAATTTTCTTCATTGTGTTTCATGCAAGAAACAAATGTCAAACTCAAAAAATAGTTACGTGTAGTAAGAAAGCAGAGTTAGAGAATATGTGGTCCAATGAAGCCATTCATGCTCAGAACCCTTTAAAGAAAGCTATTTCAGAGGTACCTTATGTCTCAATGCCTATGTATTTCCTCTAGATAGGAAATGGAAATATTGTGTATTAATCTATTTCAACTATTATGTTCTACTTTTTCATGCATAAGATGAATGCATGAAGAATATTCAGTACAGATCTCTTATGTTTGAACAGATATACATGGATAAAATTTATTAAAAAACTAACTGGAACTAGAGAAAAGGAAAACCTGATTTAGTGTTGTATATACCTATGTGGCTGCAACACTTCGAAGTTAAAAGTATCTTCTCTACAGAAAAATTAATACATTTATTACTTCAGACTTGCTGCTAACAAGAGTAATGTGTGAAAAGAAAACACACAAGACTTGACTGCAATCTTGCTTTTAGTTTGATCTGCCTTAAACACAGGACAAAAGTTGTAAGTAGTACATTAAGTCAAGTAAAATTCAAAATGTCTGCAGTGTTAGTGGCAAGCTAGGCTTACCTGGTATTGTTAGTGAAATATTTTTATGTTAGAGCAACTAGGAAAGTTTTTTGAATTAGCTCTAAAAGGTGAGCTGTGGCACGGTAAGAAGGATTGAGGCAATGAACTGAAGGGATGGAGATTTTTTTCCCTGACATCCCATTATTGTTGCCTGCACGTGGCATACACCCTTGCAATCCACCCAACCTCCCCTTAGAACTTGGCAGAATCTGCTCCTTATGTCTGCTAGTGATGACACATCCTGGAGGAAAATTTTCTTGAGATTTGTTAAGTTAGCTTCTGAGGTGCCTTTCCTCATGTTCATACAAGGGAGACACCATAAAGGGAGAATGACAGAGCTGGGAAGTGCTAGTGTTCATCCAGGGGAAAAGCTATTGTAGCTGCACAGGTTTGAGTTAAGGTGTGAAATATTATCTGTGAAATTCTTACTGAGCAGCAAGAGAGCCATGGTCCAGAATTAAGTCAAGGCAACCAGACTTCCAGTGCTGGTGGTGATGAGTACAAAAAGATTCATAACCCAAATATCTTGTTAAATGTCCCCAGAAAAAAAGTCTGAGAAAAATTAGTGATCAGCAAAGCAGACTTCTGGAAAATATTCAACAGCAAGCAAATTTTGAAAGAGTAAGAGATTATTCCTTTATGTAGGCCAAGCCCCAAATGCTGTCCATGCAATTTGTGAAAATAAGCATAGAATTTGCCTCCATAATCCCTACAAGTTCTAAGGACAATGATTCTACTTGTGTTTGGCTCCAAGCACATTTGAGAATAAAATGTTATTTCCTTGGTACTAATAGTCTTAAACATGAGCATTTTCTTTTTTAAAATGAGTATATTTCTGGAAGGCACAACACACACCACCTTAAGCTGTGGGAGCTTAGAAACACTTGTTTTGTTACAAACATCAACTAAATGGTAGTTGATGCAGCTGTACTCCTGCCCTATGTACCTGAGCTAAATTCTGCTTGGGCTAATTAGCCATGCAAGGATGTCGTCAAGTCTCAGAAGAATAAGCATGTACAATTCCTTCCAGACTGACATATTATTCTCTAACACAAAGCTGGTTTTGTTTTCTGTCAACAATTCTCATGGAGATGAATTGGTGTTAGTTAAGCCCAGTGCCCAGTAACAAGAATGCAATAAAGTGGTCAAGAACACTTGTCATCAAAAGCCCCAATTTGCCATTTTTGTTTACTGTTCCTCAGCTATTATTCTTAGAATAGAATATATTGCCTCATAAACAGAAAGAAAACAATAACACCTATTAAAAAAGATCGTTTAAAGAAGTATTTCACAAGGCTATTTTCTCAGCCACAGGGTCTCAGCCTTCATTCCTATCCCAGTCTATAGGTAACATGCTCAGTTTGTGAACTGGTTTCCTACAGAAAACTTGAGATCAAGCAAGCAGCCGATGATGGGGAGATGTGTAGTTCGAGAACTGATGGAAGTGCACTGATACTCACCAGCCTTTGTAGAGGTCCTCCATGTTCTCTTCCATTACAGGACAAGACCATATCCTCTAAAGGACAAACAGGACAGTAAGAGACTCCAAAGTTGCGAGTATAGACTACCACTATGACTACCACTATCAGAATGCCTTACCAAATGTATTTCCTATTCTCTTTTGCATTTCTGATTTGTTCTTGGGGAAAAACAAAACAAAACAAAACAACAAAAACCTTATGGAATAAAAGAAAACAAGCCAATTAGGACAGCCTGTTTGAGTTTCCACTGACCCTCTGGATGGTTCTTAGGGCAATCACAGATCTATGAATGTGATGAGTCCTTTGCTGCTCGAAAGAACTTGGTCTACCCTATACATCCATATGTGTGAAGTCACTCTGCAGTATCCATCAGGAAACAGCTTGGTACAGGCACACTGTATGACAAAAAAGGGACTCTGCTGCTCCACCCACCCCAGCAAAGGAAGGAGTTAAACTGAACTTAGAGAGAAAAAAAGGTTAAAACACTTTTTTACATGCACAGACACTTTAATTGATAGGGTCTTCTAGTAATTGAGCCAATTTAGTGCTCACCTTCTCAATGGGTATTGGATCCAGAAGAGAAACTCCCCCAGAACAGGGTTAGTTGCACTAATTCACTAGTCACTAATTTGAGCAGAAGGAAATGGATGTTTTGCAGTCTTTCATGCAGCCTGACTCCTCCTCACCCTTCATTTACAGCTTCCATTACAGGACTCTTAGTCAAACATCTTTCTTGCCCTTCTTGGAGCAGGCAGCACTGGTCTTGCTTGCCTTTAAGACTCATGACCGTTCTAGCTTTGTGATGAGCAGCCTGCAAGCCCGGGGTCACCCAACACAGAGGTACTCAATTGAATGGGCTGCTCTAGCACTGGGAAATCTGAAGGCCTGGCTTTTTTTCCTCCCAGCAGACTGCTGGGCAGACTACTAAGGAGCTGGGTTGGCAAGCTGGCATGAAACTGGGCAGGCTTTTGACTGAAACCTGCCTTGCAGGCGATTTTGGAAGTGTGCCTATGTTTTGTTAGAAGATTTGTTAAAACAGACACATTCTCACAGAATGTTCTGATTTTGATTAGTCAGCATTTCAGGGTGAGTAAATTGTTCCCCTGGAAGACTTCTGGTCATCTTTGCTGACAATAAGCTGCACATTTGGAGCATTCCCAATTGCAGTGGTCCTTCAGTCTCTTCCACTCGAAATGCTCATGCTGATGAGAGTCTGAGTGCTTCCTTGCAGAAATGCTAAGCTCCACCACATCTGTCATGAACAAGGGCAGGGTATGACACAGGAAAGGACTCTGGGCCTGGGTTGTTTGATATTAGAAGAAAATTTTGCAGGCAGGCAGAGAGAAAATGTCCTTCCTATGACTAAAGTACCGCACAAATATTCATAAATATGAATGGCATTGCTCAGGTTAGTTCATCTCACACAAACCTGCTCCCAGTTTGCAATTTAATATTATGAATTACAGGCACTATAATTGCTGAATTAGAAAAGCATAAAAAACATGCAGGTTAAAAAAAAGAAACTCTTACCTTTTTCTGCTATTCCTTCTGTGTTCTGGCTTCACATTACCACCCAGCCTTCCCACCAACCCCTGCCCTCTCTGGTCCTCAGTGTGTCTGGTATATGTTTTAAAAGCCAATGCTATTTGTTTTCATCCTTGTCTTTTTGAGAATAACAACAAGGCTCTGCTTGCTCTGACAAACTGAACTTATTCTCAGGCCCTGCATTTCAAAGCAGGATTTGATATGCAGGGAACCCAGAGGAGTATAAGCCTGTTGCACTTGTTTTTTCTTTTGGTTTAACTGATTCATTTATTTTCTTTGAAGATATCCTAGAGCATGTAATGATTCTACTGCACTTTTGTATATCTGTGAGTCATGAGGCAGCCTGGGTCTAAGAGTCAAGTCACAAAGTTCACATATAGATTTTGTTTTTCCAAGATCTGAGGAAGTTCAGATTGAGTGTTTGGGTTTGGACCAATTTAGGAATATACAAGGATTCAGTGCCTGTCTAATTAGTTGTGGAACATTTCTTTCTCCTTTCCTACCACTTTGGATTTTATTTCAGCGATTGTGTTTGCCATGATGGGAAAAATTAACAAAAAAGTTATCATGATTACATTATCCTTCTGCTGGGATTAGAAGGAAGCAAGATCAGAAATGTTCCACTGAATGACAATATTTCCCACACTTGCAGTCATCTATGGCTAACTAGTTGTGAGTAATATCTGAGTGCCTTAGAGGTAATATCAATGGCAGTGACAAACTCCCTGATGGATTTCATGACCAAAGATTTTCAGACCCTTATTTTTGAGTCAAATACCTCTTTTGGGGGAAGTGAGGAAGCTATTAGTTTGACAATTAAAGTATATATCTGAAAAGGAACTCTTATGATATAAATGTTTACTTAGTGTAGAGAGTTGTTCTTGTTCCTGAAGACTATCAGTCTCAGGGCTTTTTCATCTTCTCTACTGATATTAATTAATACATGATGTTTTGTCCCTGGTTCATCCACATTATCTCATACTTCAAATTTATCAAAGACCAATTTTTTTGTGCAGGGGTAAGTTTTTTATCGTTGTCTCTAGATTTTTGTTTTCTCCAGCTCTTGCTAATCTCTTGCTGCAGAATCCAAATTTATCGCATGATGTGCAAATGTTGATAGCTCTTTTACCTTTCTATTTCATTTTCTACACGTTGTTATGTAATACTCTCTGCAGTCCTTTCTCTTAAAAATCACACTTTTGCATGCATACTTTTGAAATACGGAATGACCATCTTCAGACTCAAAACCTTCCTCATTTGTTCTTTCACAAGTTGGTGGAAAACACATTTTAAAGCAATATAAACCCTACTATAAGAAGGGAAATAATGGTAAATGGAAGTTTAAGAGGGAAGAAATGGAACCATGTGGAATAACATTTTGAAGCACACTTGGATGTTAAAATCAAGACAACATTCTTGATTTTGATTGATTCTAATAACTCAAAAGAAAATTAGTTTAGTAAAGGGCTAAAGAACATGTTATGTTTGATGTTTAGCATTAATAGAAAAATACCTGGTTGGTTTTTTTTTTAGCTAATGGTAGCAGCATAAGGTTGCTAGATATATGAGAAACTACAAGCATAAAGATTGATGTCTCTAGTAAGTGCGTGGTATCAATGTGCAGGTTGCGACTCTAACAGAAAAATACTTTGAAGTAAGCAGTCATACTGTGGACTAGTATGATCAATAGGTTGATGGCCTGCATCAAGAATCTAATGGGAAAAGAAGGCAGGAAATCTTGCAGATAGATGACACAGCCAACAGGTAATCTTAAAATAAAATATATCTATATACACATATACATATATATATATATACATATGTGTGTGTGTGTGTGTGTGTGTGTGTGTGTGTGTGTTGTGTGTATAAAAATCAGAGGAAGTAGCAAAGTGATAAAGTGAGGTAGTAAAACAAGAAAAGAGGTGTAGGAGGAGAAGGAGTAAACAGAGGTTTGGGAAGTCAGTAAAGACTTCAGAAACATATTGGATGCACAGATTAAGGGAGCTGGACTCAATGACATTGACTAAGCTACAGAAGATGGAATTAGACTGTGAGAACCAGGCCAGTCTTCAGAGTGCAAGGAGAGCCTGGCATAAAAATATCAAAAACATGGTACCAGAGAACCATATGCCACCAAACAGTGGCCAAGCTTGGACTGCAGGTGTTTATTGTAACACCTCACCTCAAATGATGTGACACAATAATCTAGTATCTTCAGTTAAATTTTCTCAGTATGTAGAAATTCTTTACAATATGAAAAATCGTAAATGAAATATGGAGATATTCTTTACATAGTCTCTCTTCCCAGATGTGTTTCATGACTCAAATTGACCCAGTTTATTCCAATCATAAATTCTGCCTAAATATCCTTCTGTAATTTGAAAAGAGTTAGCCATAGTCATTCAGAAAAAAATAAAAAAAACCCTAACACTTTATTAATAAACTACATCACTGGTTGTAGAAATACCACCTGCTTTATTATTATTTTATTCCGACTTGAAGATTAACAGAAGCACAAAATAATTTTTGCTGTCATTCTGTTCAACCTCCTTCCTTCTTTCTCTATTTGCAATATATAGAAATAAATCTATTTTCATCAGTAAGCCCCAAATGTTTCTCACACAACAGTTTTCTGCAACAAACTAAACAAACTACCAGTGTTGACACTTCTGCCCTCACTGACTCTACCAACCAAGACAATATTTAACTGACGGTTCCTATGGAGTCTTTTTTCAGAACCTTATTCTACACAGGATGAAGCAGCAAGAGAGAAAGAGGATCTTATATTCCTCTTTGCAGAACCTGATGGCTCAGAATTACACATTAGAGAAATCTTCTTTTTTGCAGAAGGTACAAATCTCTTTGACAAGGGTATGTCCAGGTACCCCAGTGAATGATTCGTCATCTGTTATTCAGGAACATGCTCTGCTACTCTTTGGTTCACTTTCTGAGTGCGAAAGAACACCTCTCATGATTGTCAATCGTTTTTATTTGACTCCTGGCCTCTACAGAGCAACAACCTCACCTTCTCAGTGGAAAAAATGAGGGCAGGCTCCTCTATATCACAGCACATGTCAAGGTTTAATTCCAAGGACACCTCACAGTTAAAGAGCAAAAATAAGTTTTTTTGAGATATGCACATTTGTCTGTAGATCATGGTTAAGTAAAGTCCATGAAAACTAACTTTATGTCAGTTGGATGGTGTTTTGACTGCACTCCGTGTGCCTTCCTTCAGACACATGGTGTCCATGTAATACTGCCAGTTTTCATGCTTTTGCTGCTGACAGGGATTTATGCAGTGGCCACTGCACCAGCACAGTGTTTTCTACTCCTCTAAATCTAGCTAAAAGCAAGCAGCAGTGCTCCATATTACTGCTTGAAATGGCCACACTCTGCACACAGGGTCATATCTCTCCCAGCCGAAAATGATGTGTGTTCACTGCTGGCTATGTGCTGAGCAGGTAGGTGTTTCATAGCAGAGCAGAATGAGCTCAAATTTCCTATTGTGAAGCACTAAGGCTTTTATTACAGACTCACAAGAGCAGATGCTCTGTGGGTTGCACAGCCATAAAATAGTTCTCGATTGGTGTTACTTCACTGCTAGTAAGTTAGTAGTGGTTTTACTGTAGCTGGACTTTGGAACAGAACCAAATTGGTGTTAGTACTTTCTTTTTAGGAAACAAGTTTTCTAGGTTCTTTCTTTTTCTATCTAATATCCCTTATCCCAAACTCAATGTCTATTCATCTTTTGATGTGTTTGCAGGTGATCTATGGTTATTGTCATGGCTCACCAGCAGGGTTTTCAGGGAAAGGGACTGTCAAGAAACATGAAGCTTGTTCAGTCATCATATAAATATGTGTATGCTGCTCCAAGTTGAAGAGAGTTACTAGTACCCAGCTTCCTATCAGATTCATGTCAAACTTTGCAGTGTCTAGAAATCCAGTCCTTAAATTGAGAAGTGAAGCAGACTAGCCTCCGACTTACAGCTAGAAAAATATAGTACCTAGGGCCAGCAACATGCATTCCCTGGCAGATTCTTTATCTGACAAATTTCTATGTCCTCTCTTTATGCAGTACATGCACAGTTTTGAAAAACATGGGTTTAAAACCATTTCAAAAATTTTATTTTCTCTCTAGAGTAGTATCAGGTGTGTATTTTCATTTCCAGGCTCTGTTTAAGTATCTGATCATCCATGCACACATGACAAAAGTTTCTATTTCCTTTTGCAAGATGCTTAAACAAATCAAGTCATTAACAGCTGTCTATGTTCATTGCTGAAGCTGCAGTAACACAAATGAACATTACTGGTAAAAAAATCTCCAAGAAAAAGGTTTGTCTTTGTCAAGGACTGACATATATTTCTTAAAATCATACAGGTTTCACTTTCAAAGCATTTTGCTGCTGTTACTAAGCAGTATTAGAGCTGCAACTGCACAGACAAAGCTCAACATTGTGCTGGGCTCAGTTTTATGAGGATGGTCACACTGGCATGTGCAAGGAGATCTAGCCAGAAGAGTTTTTGTTTTCTGAACCCTGAGGTGCATGCAGAGCCTGAGTGGTGTGCTGGGATGGGGTCAAATGGCTTCCTGCCCAGTGCCACACTGTGGGTAGGATGTAGCACGTCAGGCACCAAGCAAGATGGGATATCACCAAGCAGCAGTTTCAGCACAACTCTCTATTTTAATAAGATGCATCCCAGGCAGTGTTAAGCACTACAAGGAGATGCCCAGTGAGGAAAAGCCAGTCAGTGGTCCTCACCACTGAGCTGGAGTTTCTCAATCCTGAAGGGTCACGTAAGCCATTCTTTCCACTTTGCTTCTTCATCAGTTTGCTCAGCTTCTTCACTCTTCCAGTTATCTTACCTCCTTGACCTTTGACAAAGTGTTTGAAGAATAAGGATTATTACACTGGTTTTACATTAAAAAAAATTATTTTACATTGCAAAAATTGTGTGTTTTATGTAAGTTTAAATAAAAGGTTAAATTGTTGAAAAAACTGAAAAGCAGCAGCACGATGGAGAGAAAAATAAGAAAAATGGCAGCGTCAAGAAACAGCTGTGAGCATGTAAAGAGATTTCTACATCTGGCTGCACAGGTGACACACCCTGCCCAAAGAAAGCCTTGCTTAGGTCAAGCATGCATACACAAACTGGTTCTGTTTGGCAGCAAACTTGCAAAGTAATTGATATCTGTACAGAGGAGCTTTGAGTGTACGCAGCCTGCTTCAGCTGAGCATGCTTTCTGCAAACCTAACCACCTGGCTGGTGATCAGTATTCTAGAGCCAGTTTCAGTAGGAGGACACTGATGAAAGGGCATGCGTGATTCAGGAACCCCCTGAAATGACAGACTGCCATTTTTACACACAGCCGTTTCAACTCTAGTGGGAAAAAACACCACGAGATGACAGAGGTTAGGTTTGAAACTTGAAAGATATTTGTATACAGTAATGTTCTGTGATAGTCCAATATCACAACATACCAGACACAGCGTGTTCTCCCACCTTCATAACGAGGGGTGTGCTAGTAGCTATTACCTTCACACCACAAGTTGTTTAATATTTCCAGGTGTCTCTGTGTCTTAAATGTAGTCTGATTATTTTTGTGGACCATGTGGTATTAGTATTAGTTCTGCCACTAGATTAGATGCAGAGAGCTGTGGAAGTTGCTTAAGATAGTGACAGCTAAGCAAGTAACTCCTACTCTCCTCTTTAGATCAAACAAAAGCTTCAAGTAGTCTTGCAAGTTCTCTAGTTTTAAGCTCATACAAAGTGCAGCCCTCAGAAATTACTTCAAAATACAGGTAAATTTAAGGAAATAAATTGAATTTTCTTTTACCATTTTCTGTGTTCATAAAAATAAAATTGCCATAATATGAACAGCAGGGGAAAATAAGCAGTGAAAGAACATCACCATTAAAGCACTCATCGTGAAGCTGACAAATGTATTTTCATAGTATTATTTGAGTTCCAAAGATACCTCTGGAAAAGGAGGTCAGCCTGGAATTGGGGCATTAAAAAAATGTTGGCTAAAGATGGGAAAGGTCATGACTGTTTGCACAGTGCTCTACTTTCTTCATTAAAAAAACCCTACCAACAATAAAAAAACAGTTAAGGAGAGATGATGATTCAGTGCTGGAGGAAAGAAAAAGCAATGTGTGTGATTGGTGAGCACACTCGCCCCATCTATGAAATCATCTACATGCGTGGCTAGATGAACATCTGCTGCATAAAGTCAGCACTGGTTTCAGTATACCACAAAACAATTTGGCTTTTGCTTATTTTCTGAGGAATGGTACAGGAAGAATATATACTACACCCGAGTAGCTAATAATGTAGCATTTAATAATGACATCAGTGAGCAAGCAATGCTAATAAAATTCAGCATCTTTGTCTCAAATATGTTGTTAATCCAACATGATTCAGAAATGGATGAACGGGGGTGGGAAAGTAATCAAGCATACTTGTTTATGTTATTTTCTCTATTCTTTATCAAGAAAACGAAATGCCAGCATGTGATCAGCTCTGATTCCAGCACACAGTCATTTGCAATGAGTGTTTTAACGGACTGCTCAAACTGATGGCAGAAATGAGAAAGATCATGCCACAAATTCAGCATATACATACAATATAAATACGGCCTGTATTTATCAGTGATTAAGTATGACAGGGAGTAGTAGCTTATCCAGGAAATTCCATATGCTATGTGGGCCATACCCTCAGCTGGTGCAAACCAGTTTAACACCAGTGAAATACTAGCAGTACAGTAGGAATGATTATAGCTGCCAAGTTTGATGCTGCACCATGTGTGATGTTCTATGCCAATTATTTAACAAGCTTATTAAGTATTTGCATCTAATTTGCATATAACCAACTTCCTTTTTTGAAAGCCTACACTCTAGTACTGTGGGGGTGGAAAGCAGCCTTGCTGCACAAAACCCTCAGCTTAACTACCGAGGGTTTAAAAAATGGTGAAGGTTTTTATAGCCACTCATGTTCTGTAGTTCCTTACCTATGATAGACAAACTTATACTGCATCTTCTAGTAACTAAAAATGGTGGCAAGGAATTCGTGTCTATGGACTGCCACTGAGAGTCTTAGCCTCTCAAATCCTGCCCCAAAATCCTGTGCCATAGAGCAACCACAAAATATCTGTTACAGGTGTGCAGGTTTAACTCTACAGATCCAACAGAAATTTGTGCTGGTCAAGTTCAGTCAAAATACTGTAATCAATCATGCTTCCAGGAATTTAGTGTTCTAATAGAATGCTAGTAACTTTCACAAGAAAGTTGCTAGGAGAGCTTGGGAAGTTACCCCTATGAAAGTGATGGCTGAGATTTGGAAGCCACCAGTAGGTAGGCTCACATTATTCCAATTTCTCTACCCCACCTAGTTCCTAAAAAGCCATCTCTCATCAAGCAGCTGTTAGTACACTGCACATGCAAACTCACTTCTCTAATGCAATATTTACACCACAGGAGTGTATGTCAGGATGCTGACATTTACACTTTTTTATTTGACATGGTTTTGGAATGACAAACTGGGAAAGCACAGTCCTCTTGTACTCTTTCTATAGAGGGAAAGGTGGAGAAAGTCATACCACTGTCTGGTGGAGAAGGGCCTCCATATTGAGTGCAACAATATTTGGGAGCGCAAAACTTGGATTTCAGGATTTTCTGGGTTCTTCTCTTACTCCCAGCATAGATGTAAGCAGTTAAGAGTGAGAGATGCTTTGAGATTTGGATTGGCTGGAAGAAAATTAATTCCGGAAAATTCTCTTCAATCCATAGTTTTCATCACTTGAAAAGATCATGCACATTAAAATGGAGCCTTGCGAAAAGCTATGCATCACCTAACCTGCTCAAGTATGTAGGTGTCCTACATGTCCTGCTGTGAGAGCTTGGCTCCTTACTCTGAGAGGCAGCATGACAAAGCAGGTGAGAATGAAGCCTAGAATACTTGAGAAATAGCTTTTTAAGCCCCTCTGTACACTGTAAAACAGATGAACAGCTATTGATTTTCTGTTTTGGAGCAGGATCCACTGATTGGCAAGATCATTAAGTGCCTAGGAACACAAGAAGCTGACTTAAAAAGCTGTGTTTTCCTGACTTATGTTTCATTACACTTTTTCCCTCAAGTTAGAGAAAGGACAGAAAAGCACAGGTCAGCTAAAGTGAGTGGCTGAGTACCTGTTGCAGATGAGCTAAGATACATTAGTAAAGTGGGAAGTTCATATAGGGCCCATGACCTCTAGCTGGTTTGATGAGGCACCAGGCTCTGATACACTCCTCAGAGAGCAGGGGCATCACACTCTAACCTAGATGTGAAGCTTGTCTGAGAGGATACCACAGTGACAACAGCATCCCAGTACAAATTATTACTGGCAACATGAACTGAACATGTTCTCTAGAATACTAAACTAGTATTCTAGTATTCTAGAACTAAAGTAAGATGAGTGAAGCACAGATTTTCTTCAACTAGTGCAGAGACTGCTACCTCAGTTGTTCCTTTGGTGCTCTCTAGAAAAATCCCACAAAGCCTAGGTCTCAGACAATGTTCTTTCTCTTCATCTTGTTTAATACTTTTTCCTTTGCTGTGTTAATTTTCACTGTGTTCCTTCTTCTGGCTCTTCATTAATTTGAAAGGCCGATATCAACACATTTTGGCACTTGCTGTGCAAATACATACCCAAGGTGTGCTCAGTGTGGTACTAACAATTCCAGCTTCAGCACTGCCATTAGCTCTCTCAGTGCATACATCAAACAATAATACATCATCTTAATGCAAAGCTGTCAACTGCTTACAACATTGTACCTACTGTATAGTATTCCCTGGCCAAGACTATATTAACAACAGTGTTAGGACCGAGAGCATAGATTAAAAATTGCAAAAATACTTCAATTATTCCCAAAACAAATATTAAACCCCCTTAAAATGAAAAGTTTAATTTATACTAATAGAAATTCACAGTAAGGTCATCGAAACTACCTCAACTGTGACAAGTAGTGACAACCTTCAATAAACAAGAACATTAGTCTTACAACACCAGCAACTACAGTCGCATCAAATACTTCTACACTTTAAAAGTAATTATTTCTTTTTTGTATGCTGTCTTTGCAGTAAACTCATATATGGACAGCAAATACATGCCTTTTTTTAGAATGCGGAATGGCCATCTTTTATAATAGAGTCGAAAATACAGGAAAAATTGTATTTATGTTGAACATAGAAACGGCCTTTAACAAAACCCATGTGTCTTAAAACTAAGAGTCTCCAGAAAGAGTCTTAGCTCTGATGAAAATTGGATTACCTGCTTTTATAATGTATATTTTGACTTGCATCCACAGAGTTCATGACAATAAAAAAGCACACATCCTTAGCATGTAATTACATGTTCAACTGCGTACAGTGTAAATCATATGCCCTTTAAAAACAGTTACTGGCATATAACTAATTAATGAAATTATTCAGGGTTATTGCCCACATACCAGCGATATTCGTTAGAGAAGAGTTTACATTCAGGTTTAGCCAGTTTGCAGCCCTGATGGCTTACCACATTATTTTCCATGATAATGGTTTTATCTGGTTTATGAAAACCACATTTTAAGGAAAAAAAGCTGTGGTACAAAATAAGGCTGGAAATAAGCAGCACTGAGGGCAGTGGCATTGTGAAGCAGCATACAGCTACAAGGGGAGAGCCTGTAGCCCATCAGACTCAGGCAGAAAGGGTGAGAGCAGCTATTTGGGGAGAAGGAGGGCTAGAGGTCACTTATGCTTGGCAGCATATTTTGAGATGTTGTGGATGATCTCCCTTCTGGATACTACTGGGAGAGGAAACATCAGCTGAAAGGAACCAGGAGCTTCCCCCATAACCTGGCACTTGAGGGGAGACTTTGGCTTGAAAAGGGACCCCATTCCACATTGTGCATGTTGCTCTGACCTTTCTCACTCATGTGGAGTCCAGCCTGTCAAATTTTGTCCCTTAAGACCCAAGCCCCAGCAATGTGAGTTGAAGTTATGCCACTGGCCTTAGATCTGTATTTCCTTTCCTTGCAACCATTTAAGCAAATTCCTCTTAATCACTTAATGTAATTTATACATATAATTGTGGGCCACATGAGTAGAAAGAGGTAGACATGACACCAGAAGTGTTCACAGGACTGCCTTTGCTTACACCAAAGGCTGAATTTGGTCCAGCATTTTTGCACAGAACGGCAATGTGTAATGTTACTGCAACACATTTGCTCTGGCACTGTGTCATTGCTGCTGGCACAGACACAACTCTTTGATATTGAGTAGGTAAATGATTTCCCTTGCCAGCTTTCTATCTGTAACTTTGACTACCAGTAATATTTGCTAGCTACTATCAGTATGGCAGCTTTTAAGTTTCATTTCAGTTGTAGCTCAGACATTAAAACAAAGCTAGAGGCGATGCCTGTCCTAACAAGTCACGATATTTTGTGATGATGCACTTCTGCGTCATCTCAAAATGACAGTATGTTCCATGAAAAAGAAAAGGAAGGGGGAGTAGGCTTATGTCTGCATTTATCAGAAAGTACAAAAACACAGTCTTCATTCCTATGAACAAAATGCATCCACAAGTCTCCGTCAAAGAATAGACTGCAACACTGTAAAACAGTCAATAAAACCAACTGGGTGAGGCCAGGTTTTGGGATGGGAAAGGAAAAAGGTAAACAGAGAATTATACCAGATCTTAACTCCTACATCTTAAAATTTTAAGATGTTAAAGCAGCATAGTTTCTTAACAACAGCTACCTGTAAACCACATGAACCAACTTGTACTTTAACTGCACTAAAATTTATATTTTAAATTTACTTGAAAATATCAGCAAATGTGATTCAACCTATAGGGCTGACGGGACAAATCCTACATGATTTATTGCCTCCTTTCTTCCATTCTGGCATATTTGTCTACTGAGTTACAGAACAGCACTGCAAATACAATGCCTTTTTGAGTGTCTAGTAACAGAAATAACAATCTCATACAATTAGAAATAATATTCTACTCAAAACATGGGATCTGGATTAGAAAGGTGCAGTGCTCCTACCTATGGAGAAGAGTATGCCTCACAAATGGCAAGGTGTTTGTGCAGGAGAAACAGGGGGGATATTTGGCTCCACATGCTTTGCTCAGTGTGCAGTTTCACACCACAGCCAGTTGAATGCAATGGGGAGATTATATCAAGTGATCTCCTACTTCTTGCTCTGTCTCCAGCATTTTTCAATTGCTCCTGCTCATATCTCATTTTGCTCTCAGGAGTTGCAGGACTGACCAGTGAGCAGCTCAGACAGATGGTGGATCAACCCCTCTGCTGGTTCAGCGAGCTGATCCAATGCTCCTTTTGGCAGAAAGATCACTGGATCTGTTGTACTTATGCCAGAGTTTGCACCAGAGCTGTTAGCCATCTCTGGCTGTATCCTGGACCCAGCATATGAAGTACCTCATAATCCTGTGACTTGAATCTCTGGGACTGACAATCAATCAGCTGTTCCCAGCCCCTGCTAAATTAAGTTAAACAAAGGCAGCAAATTTTGTAATTTAAAGTGATGGTGTTGACGTTACACCCAGTGCATCCTTCCTTTGAATGCTTCTTGTTAGACTGCCCTACTTTCTGAAAGTTGTGAGGGTGCTGTAATGAAAGGGATGCAAATATTTCATAATACCAGCAGAATTCCGTGAAGACACTACTTCTGAAAATTACCAATCATCACTCTGGGTCTGTTATTGCTAGCAGCACTTGGGGCTCACAGCCTGAGGAACACCAATGCTGTCTCTGCTCCTTTGCATGACTTGTTTGTCCCGTATCCTCCACTGACAGCTCAGATTGTAATCTCGGGTGAGTTGTAAGCAGCACCATGTATCTGGAAATGTCTGCTGAGATACATGTTTATGTATGCTGTGTGCCCAAGATTAGTGCTTGGCCCAGCACCAGGAGTTAGGAAACCAGACCCTACCCAGGAGTTAAGAAACTTGCTTACATTTGTTGTGTACTATTTTAAACATAAGAACAAAGAGGAAAATACTCTGCACTGATCCTTGCTGATGTGGAAAGTCAGACTAAGACACCTATTTATGTTTCACAATGTTGAGGAATATCTATTACTTCAGGATGACAGTCGTGCTGAACTTGTTGTGCAATAGGGATTTACAAGAACTTCTGCAAACTTACCCTCTTAGGTACCAAATGAACTTAAGCCTCCCTGTGTTTGCTACACAAAGTTCATTTTAGCACTGAAATAGTTCATGGCACTCTTTGTCCCATACTTGCTTCACCCCCTTCAGCAAGCAGCATGTCATGCAGACCTGGAGGCTGATCTCTGCTGACACACAGGGGATGGCCTTTCAATCAAGAAAAGGATCTTTTTCTGCAGGATTTTTCCACAAGGTTGTCGTTTGTGGGTTTTTTTTGGTTTTTTTTTGTTTTTTTTTTTCCTTTTCCAAGGGGAACTGAATAAAACCAGTAAAGACTTTGAATTTCCAGGACTACTGTTTAAATTTAAAATTCTGTTTAAATTTCCAGGGCTACTGTTTAAAGGGTACACTTTAAAGTGTCCCCTCTCTCATGTCAGAGGTTCAGGGAGGCTCTGGAACTGGAATCTGGTGGCCCCAGGTCTCTCAGAGGTAATCAGTGAGGTGGCCTAGGTGCAAGCAGCTCTCAGTGCACTCATTGTAGCCTGGAGGAACCACTACCTCCAAATCACAGAGAGCAGTTTCAAACCCACAGCCCCAGACTGCACACCTTCCTGAAACGTATTAAAAAGGTAGAGGAGACAAACCCCAGACTGCCAGAGTGGGGGTGCTGGTAAGTAAACAGCAGACAGGGCTCCACTCAGGTCAGCAGTGACTGCATGACAGATGCCCAATTTTGAAAGATATCCGGTCAAAGCAACATTGAGCCCTTGTAAAACTAGGTGCTGAAGTTGGGCTCTTACTGCAACAATTAGTTGCTTACATAAGTGACCTGATTTTTCAAATGTGCTGAACATCCAACAGTTCCCATGGACTCCAATTAGGGCTGCTGGCTGCTCAGCAGTTTTGGAAATCAGACCATTTCTTTGGATGCCTAAATATGGGCTTGGGGATGCTGGCTTCAGCCACTGCAACTTAGAAATTCTGGTCATGCTATTTCTGCAGCAGAGGCAACCCCAATTAAGCTGAGCAAAGTTAGAAGTCATTCTAGAAAGGAACATGACTGCACTTGGAAAATCTTTCTCATCCACTGACATGAAGAAATGAAATTGAAATTCCTGTGCTAATTATTGATAATAATCTGTTAGATAAAATAAGAATGCACACATCTGTCATACTTCACTATTTGCCATTTTGCTTGCACTTTGAGAAAATTCACAGAACACCAGGAACTGATTTTGAAAAACTTAATTTAGCATACATTCCACTTGCCCATCCCAAAACACAATGTACTTTACCACAGGGAAAGACTTGGACTTCTTTTCATAACAAAGAAAAGAAAGCAGCAATAAATAAAAGAACTAGGAGGCAACGGTCAGTGTTGAAACTTGTTCTCAGGCTGTTCTGCAAGACTTACTTCAGTCTACCCCCTCCTTCTAACCCTCCACAGGGAAAAATGCTTGGGAAGACAGGTAGCAATGGGCTTCAGAAACATTCTGATAATAATGAAAATTTTGCATTCCACTTTAAATTCCATCCAATCAAACAGAAGTTCTTGTTAGCCATCAATAACATTTAATAGTTGTCTAACAGTCAGATTAGCCAGCAATGAAAGTGTACAGCCCAACCTAAAGTTGCTCAGGTTCCTTTTAACACTGGGGTGAATGAGACAAACTCTGTTAGAGATATTCATACCTCTGTACCTTTAGCAAACTCATTCTAAATGCCTTCTGACATCCCAGTCACTCTGCAATCTCTTTCACCAGTGTCTATTTAATGTGCCCCTATGCTAATCTGGAAATGTGAAAACAAGGTTAGGAGCCAACATGGGTTATCTGAGCAGTGATGAAAAGGTGCTCTTTTTAGGGTATTCAGCTTAAGATTCCATATTTGGCTCCCCAAAATAGGCACGTTTGGCAAGTTTGATGTTAAATGAATTACTAATACTGGCTTTCAGCAAATCTTCTGTAAGGCTTCTATACTGATTTATTCTCCTGGCAAGCATTTTCTAAGTTCTGAAAACATATTTAGATATTATCACTAACTTATGTAACACTTATAGAAAGCATGGCAAATAGTATGGAAAGAGAGCTAATTTTCATTTGTATAGCTGATAGAATCATGTAATTATATGTTTGCCTGTGGCCTGTTTGCATGCTGATTCCTGTCCCCATAATGTTAATGTAATTATGTAAAGTCTTCATGATGAGTCACATAGGAAACTTCAAAGACAATGAAGTTCATTCATTTGTACACTATGTATTTCCCAAATTTAAACAGGAAAGTTATCATCACAGCATCCTTCAAGGGGTCAGCCCAAGTGATAACAGTTCCCTTCCCCTTCCCGTGTAAGTATTACTCACAGTATTAAGTAACTTTCTCATGGACATTCCAGAAAGGGTAATGTGTAATCTATGACTTCACATAAGACAAAGAAATCCCTGCTCATCTCTTACAATGCATCTCCACTAAATAAAGACTATTCATTCTTAAACATATTTACTTTGAGGTGACAGGGGCATTTCTTAGCCTTTGATAGTAGTTTCATAAAAGTATCCACTTACTCAGGAGAGCTTTTGCTGCATTACTGGAGGTAATGACACTTGTACACCATTTCTTTTTCTCTTCTGTTTGCACTCCACCCTAAATGCCTAAACACTGATTCCCCATCTTCTGGAAGGTGTTTCTTCTAAATAAATAGAAGAAGGAATATTAGTCTGGGGTTGGCTGATGTAAGGCTGTGTCCTTTGAGAAAGACCCTGGCGTCTATTTTTTAGATCAAATGGTTGAAGGGACCTGAACATACCACAGAAAAACTATCTGTGTAGGCTGTCCAGCAGCTCCATTGCTAGAGTTTCAAATTAATCTCTGTCTGGACACTTTGAAAGAGTGCTGAGTGAGCTTTACTATTCAGAACTTATGTATTCAGAATTTTTGTATTTTCTCCTTTCTGTCCCATCAGAGCACCACAGAGTTGCATTTAGGATTTGATTTGTCATTCCTCATTACTGACAGGAAGGGAAATTTTCATTTGATTGTCATAAGAAGAATAAAGAATGGTGGGTTTCACAAGGTGTCAAAAAATTTGGTTGCACATCCAGAAGTTTCCATCAGTGCTAGACAAATATCTGTAGGTCATCAGTGATGTGATTTTATCAGACGGTGTCAAACTTGAGAGACTGAGCCACTGATTCCTGAATTTATCCTATCCTTTCCTCCTTCTCATCTGTATGATTCAACCCTGATTTCCACTGCAATTTTGTAGGTTCAAAGCAGGCCACAGCTGGTGAAAATTTTCATCAAGCAGATAATAGACAGCCATTGTAGCTCGTGAAAGAAAGAACTCAATTGGGAACTTGGAAAACATATAAATTAAAAAATTATTGTTTCTTTAACTCCTCCATAGATCTATGTACTTCAGCATGCATACTAATGAAATGTAATTCCAGTTACTATTCAGAAATAACAAGGTTAACCAAACTCATCCCAATAAAATCTTTCTGTTAAACATCAGCTATGTATTTTCTCTATAGATTATATATCTGCTATATTGAAGCCCACCTTAATACTGTTATTCTAAAAGACAACAAAGCTAAGCATTCAGGATTTAAGAAATCCTGGCAATTAAGACTCCTGTGGCAACCTTAATTCAAACTCTATAGTACATATGTATTGTCATCCTGTATGGTAAGACAGTCACATAGTCGTTTCTTCTTACATGACCTCTGCCTCTTTCAATGACTTAGAAAGGACAGTGTCCTGTAGGTTTTTAATATTTAATTCTTTCCTCATGCAGTACACTGTTCCTTAATGTGTTATTTATTTAACACTATTCAAGCCTACTCTGGAAGAAAACACATAAAATTTCCTCAAGGGCTTTTCCGTGGTGCTTACCATAACAGTGCTGAAATGATACCTAAATATAAATGAATCATTTCACAGGTTAAAAGTGAGGCAGAGACATTAAAACCTGGTAATCAATTTCAAATGTCTGCAACCTTTCCAATGATTATTTACCATTGTATTTTCAAAGCTCATCTTCCAGTAACTACAGCTACAGCTGTGAGCATTCAGCATTTCTTCTCCACAGTCTTACAGCCTCGAGACACAAGATCAAGAAATATGGGGAAACAAAACAATGGCCAGGCCTGGGAAGTCACTTAGACGTTGCCTAGTTAGGACTTCTTCCTGCAACAATCCAGGTTTACAAAACTGGTCTGAACCAGCCATAAATTGAATTTCTAATCGTAAAGATTCCAGTCTAGACTTAGAAAACTTATGTCAAAACTGGAATGTGTCTGTGAGTGTCTTTGTTTTGGTAGTCCAGATTTTTGTAACAAAAACTTTGTGTAAAAAAATTCCCAAACAGTTCCTTTTGCAGTAAGGACACACCAAGAAAACAAATTAAGGTTGTTCCAACTTTCTTTATTTTTTAAAATTATTTCTTAGCTTTTTAAGTGCTTTAGAGTGCATTCATAATGATAATATAAATAATTTACCAGTGTGTGTGTGGACACTCTGGTTCCATATGAGTGAATGCAGACGTGTTCATATTGACAACTGCATGTAGACACAGATGTGCTGGGACATGGTACTACATTAACTGTCAACATGCTTACTTTCATTTGTGTACTGCAATTAAGCAAGATAGAAACAGTTCAAAAACAAAGATAATCTTCTACTTCTGAAATTTTTTGTAAGCAATGGCAGACATCACTTAAGAATATGATTTAGTGGTGGACTTGGTTGTGCTGGGTTGACAATTGCTCTCAATCTGAAAGGTCTTTCCCAACATAAACGATTCCATGTTTCTATGAAGGTGCCTCAATCTTTAGCTAAAACTGTAGAATCAAGTTGTTAGCAATTTTCACAGCTATGAACAAATATACACAGACAATAAATAGATTTTCAAAATATTGTTGCATTCATTGTTGTTGTATTATTTACTTCTTTAGACAGGTTTCTAATTCATTCAGGAAGGATATTACAGGGGAGGGCTAGGAGATGGGGAGGGCTTTGAAATGCGAATAGGCTATACTTTACTCTAGATGCTATACAGAAAGAATTTTAATAAAACCACCAATTGTATTACATCAGTGCATCGTCTTAAATCCCATGGAGATTTTCCTAAACAGAGCTAAGCCATTTGCTTCAAACATCTTATCTATTTCTGTCACTACACAAATCCCCTAAATATTTCAGCCACTGCAAGGCCAACTGAAATGGTAAATTACCTTGTATACTAAAGGGAAAAGTGTTGAATAGCACTAGGTTTGGATCCTACTGAAAATGAGGCTGAGGGGATTGAAGACAACTGCAGGAAAATCAGAATTATAAGCAATAGCATCCCTATCCAACAATTACACTAGTGCCTATTGGTAACATTCCTTTATACTTCTCCTTGCTTTTATTTTGTCTGATGAGACATTCTGTTATGTTTCTAAGCACATGTTGAAAGAGAACATACAAAGGATAGCCTCACCTATTATTCTTTGCAATGGAACTGTTTGCAGACAGGTCATCAGAGGCTACTGCAGCTTTTGGAAAAGCTGACGATAATACAATGAAAGCATTTCTGAAACCGAAGGCTATCTCTGCTGTTCTTTTCCTCCTTCATTTTACAGTGTCAAATGCTTTTCTTAGTGCCCTTTAGCTAATTTTGGAAGCAGGGACTTTTATTAGCTGGCTGGTTTTAACCTGGGAATAAAGCTAGCAGCACATGGCACAAACCCAAGTGACTCAGATAAGGTTCAAATTCACTTACAAACTTATTCATAAAATTCTACAATGAAGGACAAATCCAAAGAACAATTAGCTTCTGCCACTACATGAATTATCTTTCTAACAAAATCACCAGAGCGTTAACTGTAATCCCAGGAACTGACAATTCATAATGATGACATCAGCCTACAAAGGGAAAGCAAAAAGAAATGCATGGAAAGTATTATTATCCTCCCTTATTCTCTAGGATTATTATTTGTGGTTTGTGATACCATTTCACTTGGGACACAGCCTTTCATTTGTAAGCTTTGACACTGGATTCTTTTTTAAGATGTCCTTATCAGGAAAAGACATAAGATTCTATTTTCAGCAAAAGATCCTTAGTTTTGAGGCTTTTCCACACACTTTATAGATGATTCTCAAGTTTAAAGGCAAGTCAGGAAGTAAATGACATCTTTACTAACAGAGACCAAACTCCAGAACATGTAATGTAATTCTCATGTACCCTATAGTTGCATATCATTAAATGCAGCAGGGACAAATGAGCCACAGAATTCTGATCAATCCTTCAAAATTTTACCTTATTTACACTATTAAACAACTTACTGGAAATTCTAGTGTGAAATGAGCTCTGCTCTCAAATCATGGAGGAGACCTTCAGGAAAAGGCTGGTCATCTGCTTTGCTGTATGCCAGCAGACACACTTCCTTAGTACAACCCCATCCCAAGGCCATGGAGGATGTCACAATGTTATGGACTCTGCCTAAATACCATACTAGTTCTGGCATGGACATCTTTTGTTCCTGACCACTTTTCAAGACAAGTCACAGAAACACATTAGAGAGAAGACATCTGTGTGGAGATGGATCTTCACCATGGCACACTTTTTTGTATTAAAGAATTCCTGCTCTCTTTCTCATTTCTCTAGCCTGCTTCTTACCCCACTAATGCTGACCTCTGCATTGTCCTGCTCCTCTGTAACTTAGGAAATTTGGCATCTTCATGTCAGACACCAGTGGCACCTCCTCCTTCCCAAACAGCCCCTCATGTTAGTTGCTGCATTACTCCTCCAGGAGACAAATACACACCATAGGGCTGTTCTGCTTGGTCTTGTAACAAAACTGCTCACTGTTTGCTAGGGACTGGCCTTAAGATCTTGGAATATTGCCATTCTGCTGTCAACCCCACCCCCTCTGTCCCCCACCGCCACCCCTGTCTTTGTTTTCACTGATGTCTAGCACTTTAAAGTATTAAGTCTGCATGGATATGCATCAGATGTCAAGTGGGATGACAGTGTAGCAATGCTGTCACAAAGGAAAATTAACAACTTATTTCTATTTTGGCAGAAACCAGTTGTTCATGTGGGACTGGAATCTCATTGAGTTGTGGCTTGTGCCATTTTTACCTTAAGAGCAAGCAGCATGGGCAAGATGCCTGGTTGAACATGCATGCCGGCTTAGCATCTAGATTTTAGAATACAGCTATGGGTGCACTAGAACAAATACATGTTTTCCTGCAAACTTAACTGTGGTGTTTTGATTCAGAAAATTCCCTGCTGGGCTTTTTAAAATAGGCTGTCAGATTTACATGCCTTCAAGAAGGTACTTCAAAAAATTAAAAATAGTTTTCTCTCTCATATGATGATGACACAATGATACCAGCTTTCTTTTCCTGTTCTGAATTGAAACTCATGCTCAAAAGGAAGTGGAAGGGAAGCTTCATCTCTTTTTTTTAACTTTCTTGAAGGCTGACACCAAAACGTAGTTATATGGGTTGGGCACATTTTTTCCTTGAAAGAGATCAGAGGGGTAAATCCCAATTTCCTCTGACTTCACTGTGGAAAGAGGCCACAGCATATTTCTGCTGAATGTTTATACTTTTCTTGGGAAATTTCTTTCTTTTCCTTCTTTAAACTATTTATGACATTTTCTGGAAATCAAGGGCAACAGCAGTATGTTCAAACCTACTTGAAAAGCCAACAGATTCACACAGATGCTGGGACAAAGTTTTCCAATTCATCATTTTGAAACAAAGTCAAAGAGAAAGGGCTAATGACATGCTTGGTTTAGTTTGGTCTGTAATTATTTGAAACACAGTGGCAGCCTCTCCTGAAGTGGAACCTGAGTAGAAAATGAGAATGAGAAAAGACTGTAATTTCCATATGATCTCTGTGTACCTGCATGCATGCATATGCAGGCTGTGTTCACAGATGTGTGACTCCAACTGCAGTGTCCAGAGCAGAGCACCCAATTAACTGTCCTTGATCTGTGCAGGTCAAGAGAGGTGAAGAAGAGGTTTGGTGTTGCAATGAGCACAAACTGTCCCAGCAGGTGGGAGTTGCCCAGTGACTTCCACTCTCCTTCTGGCACAGCTGGAATCTTCAGCCTTCCTGCCATGGGGCTGTTTCTCAATGCTGTAGTCCAGCCACAAGCCTGGAAAGCAATGCTAGAATGATTAGAAAAGGCAGAAGTGTAGTTGAAGTTACTGCTCAAAGCTAATTCAATCCACTACAGAAAACACTGGTGTTTGTTTGAAAGAAAAAATCACACCATACCTGTATGTAGAGATAACTGAACTCTGCAAAAAAAGAAAGATTAACTGACCTGTGAAGTATTTACTGAATACTCCCAGCCACAGTATATGCTTTCCTTCAATTTAATACCCTAACTGCACCCACAATCCTTTGGACATGAAAGGTTAATGCAAGAATGTTATATCCCCTGGTGTGCAGGCTGTTGTCAGTTTCCATCTCTTCATCTAACTTTCCAAGTACAATTCAATTCTAAGATATGGAAGACATGAAGAAATATGTGATACTTGAAGCTGTTCTCTAGATTATGTTCTCTCGGCAGAGGCTATAGCAACAATGATCAGGTCAATGCCAGCCTTGCTACACCACACTTTGCACAATCAAAATCCCCAAAGATTTGGTGTAATCTGCAAAAATCCTGGAAGACTGTATTTGAACCACTGATTTCTGATGTTGCCTTTGGCCTTTAAATCTTCAGTATTTGGGTATATTTTCCATAAGATCACTCCGAGTTAATAACTGTTCTCTCAGTATAGGATCAGAACCAGATCTCATCCTGAATAGTTTTCATTCTAGTGCCACCATCTAATGAAAGATTTCAAGCTACTTTGCTAAGCACTAATGAAACAGCTAAGACTCACATTGCTCCTTGGACCTTAATAGGATTTGATCCTACCTTTTCTGATCCTTCCTTTCCTCATGAAGCAGATGAGACACCATAGCTACTTATAAGCAATTTAACCATCTTTTACAGCCCAGAACAGTGGAATGTTGTCTATAGACAGACGTTGCCCAAAATGAAATGGCAATACAGCTCTATGCTTCAGATACTATAGCTCACACTCACTTTTCCATGAATTGATTTTAACTTATTCATGATAGTTACCACACAGGTTGTAAACTAGACTTATAAAACTAGATATGACTCCATTTCAATTTATCCATGCTTGGTTTCTTTCTACTTCTGAATAAAACCTGTGATGTTGTTTTTAGACACCAAACAATGTGTTTCAAGTATTCCATCACAGCCATCATTAAAAATGGCTCTTTACTATTTGATGTAACTAATCTAAAAAAGAAAAAAAAAAAAAAAAAAAAAAAGGAAAACTCATCAGCAACATGAAAAAGTACTGAAAACAAGCCGCTCATTCTATTCACATGGAGACATTTCTTAGGACCTTAGGAAAAATAAAGCAGATTTCACAGATTAGAAATAAACAATTTAAGTTAAGAACTTTAAAAAGAAACTTAAATAAAAGTACAGCACAATAAAAAATTGGGCTAATGTCTAGATCATCAGACTAAACTTGCACATTGAACAATGATTTCATTTTTTCCGCTAGTAGAAATACCTGTCTGGATCACTCCTGATGGGAGAATCCCTTCCAAGTTAAATGTAGCAGTTTAGACAGGAGACAGAAATTCTGCATCAGGAAATTAGCCAGTTAATTAAGTATTTGTCAATAGGAAAAAAAAAGCTACAGGCACAGATGGATTCCCAACTGAGATTTTTAAGCTTTTGGAAGTAATATCATCTTCTAAATTGTTTAGAATCTTTAATGGTGTTTTTGAAGTCAAGGGCAGTTAAAACAGAATGAATCTGATGGGAATGCTGTCACCTTTAATGAAGATAACCAGTGATCCTGTTGCTATTTGCCAAGTTAGTTCAATATGAAAAAATACCTACCAATAATTTGGCAAACAGATGGGAAAACTGCATAAAGGACTTGATTGGCAGAGATCAGGTTAGTTTACATTCTGGTAGGTGGATAACATCTGGCAGCTTATGGATTGAGTTGTTAAAGGAATGAAAGTGACACAAATAAATAGTATAAAAGATTTCATGACAGTCTATGGGGATAATTATTATAAGCATGACAGACAGAAGAGAAAGAGCAGATCTGAACAGCTGGACAGCAGTAAGAGGCTAACCGTTTTGCATGAAGGAAGAATTGCACACTTCAGAAGGAACATGTAAGCAACAGCGACCTCTCCCTTGCACCTCTGATTTTCAGTCCATTAGAAAAGGACAAGTGCAGCAGATCCAGAGAGTGATAAATAAGGAAACAACAATAATTAGCTAAGCCAGATGAATGGATAACTGCACCAATGCAGACGTAACAGGTGTGTTAAATTAATGTCTTGAAAAATTTCCTGAAAAATATCTAGGGTTAGCTGACTGATAGCTGGTTAACACTGAAGAATAAGCAAGATGCCTTTTTCAGAGTACTGGCAAAGGACACAAGTATGTCCCTAACCCTAACACCTGACATGGCTGAACTGCTCCAAATTGTTTTAGGCTGATGTTATCCAAGGTACAAAACTACTCTAGTGACTAATTTACTGACTATCTGGCAAGTACATCTCAGCTGCATGTAGCCAGTGTTGTCTCATTGATCATATCTTTTGCCTGCTCATATTCTCAAGTATTTTTAAGAGGCAAAAATAAGTGCGGAAATGGTGAAAGAAAATGCCAAACACTTGCTAAGATACCAAGGAGTTTTTGATTACCTTGCTATAAGAAGCAAGAGAATTCTCCCTGTGGGATTGTCAAGATATCCCCAGAATCTTTTAGAGAGAGAGGTAGGCTGCGGTATGAACTGAACTCATATCAGACTAAATACAAATAGTGTAGCTCTGCTATTCTGGTACAGAAAGTCCTTAAATATTTCATACAGGACAAACAGTATTAACTGGTATTTTTTAGAGGAACTAAATGAAGTTTCCAGATCCCACTAAATTTTCTGCCTAACTTCATTAGGCTCTAAAATTTCCATCATTTTGTACAAAGAGATAAAAGTTACTCCGTTTTTCCAATTTAATTTAAAATCACATTGCATTTCAATTGAAATGCTCCTCAAAGTTAAGAACTTTGCTCAAAGTAATTTGTTAAGAATTTAATTTTCACCAAGACTAAAAGTTGCACCACAAACATATTAGTTATGATTTTGTTCTTTCCTAAAGAAAAGTACTAGTACTAATATAATAAAGACATTCAAAAATTTTTATCAAAAACAAGGAAAGAGAAAGCTTAGAGTAAAATATTTTACCTTGTTTTTTAAGATTATGGTTGGAGGGATTGTTTTTGTGTTGTTCTTCATATTAGAAAAAAAAAAAAAAAACCAAAAAAAAATAAAAAACAAAACACACACACACAAAAATGCAACCAAACAATATTTTGAGGACCAAGAATAATGAGACAAATACAGATTCTAAAATGTAATAAAAATTCCTTCTTTTTACTTTGGCCACAGGGTCCAACAACCTCTTCAGCAACTCCCAGTCCTCAAACAACATTATGCCTTCTTTTTTTTTGTAAATAGGAAAAAACAGGATTCCAAAGCACAAGAGAATTAACTAAAGGAAGGCTGGTTTTTGAGGTATCACAAAAGCATTTATAAAAATAATTTGAAAATGCTTTTATTTCAAACCTCAGAGAAAGGGTAGAGTTTGCAGACCACATGCAGAGGCAAAAAGGTGATAATTAATTCTGTGAAAGGACCACAGACATAATTTCAAAACACAGCAGTGAACCTAATAAGCCTGATACAGGAGATGGAAGTTAATTATAAGAGTAAGTAGGGGAAAGACTTCTGATAAGAAAATTCCCATTGTGTTTTGGACCCCTAAAGTGAAGGAGGGTGGCTTTCTCTACAAGATATTTTCCCTAGCAGTGAAAGAAAATAATTAAAAGTTATTAATTCAGAAGCACTAAAAATTTTTCTTCTTTAAAGATAATTCACAAAGTTGTGTACCATTTGCTATCAGAGAGAAGGTGGTCTGAAAGGCAGGTAAATTTTATGTGGATTCGACCAGGCCATATGGACTTTAATTGGATGATAAAATGATGCAATATTGGATAAAAGGTAAAATTATCACTTCATGCGTTTAGTGCTATAATAAGACTCATGAGTATATGCCATAAAAAGAAATGCCTTTAGCAACAAAATGTGAGTAATAAGCCAAATTTTATTAATTCTGGACAGTTAGCATGCATGGTGAAAACCTGGATACATAGATGATGACTTGAAATTTCTCTTCTAGAGAAGAAAAAATATTAGAGCAATGTAGACTTCCTCCAGTATTTTTATGAGATGGTAGCAAGTGGGGTTTTGTTGTGGACATAAGGAATTAGTTTACATTAACAGAAGAAACATGTGCTGTAGGCTGAGAACTGATTTACCCTGCAGCACACATAAATGCATGGGATATCATGATGAAATCCACACTACCCAAAACCTCAGCAAGTATTGAGACACAGATGCTGACTCAGAGGACAGCAAAGATGATAAACCAGGGCTATGTTAGAATATCCTAAACTCAACTGAAAATGGGTTGCCAAGAAGATACCAAACACAGAAGCAAAATCTTAGAATTTGCAGTTCACGCTGCAAATAAAAAAAAAATATTTTGCAGTAATATTTTGTTGTTTTGCTTCTATCTTATGATTTCATTGTCGAAAATTGAAAGGTGCAAGGAAAAAAAGAAAAGGGGATACAGACATGTTTTTTAAATATTTATTGGTTTTGTAAGACAGCTACTGTTTTGTCCTCTGTGGTTCACACCTTTGTATTACAAATAAGATTATAGGCATTTGTTTCACTACTGAGAGCCAATTTGGAATGCACTCAAAGAATGCCAGTGCATTCACCAGGCATGTCTACAGTTTGTACTTTCTCCACTGAAATATTATGAAGTGTTCATACCCTTGGCCTTATTCAATGTTCTCATCTTCCTAAACTCACAAAATATTTTAAAATATTGTAAAAAATGGCATGAAAAGCAGAAGCAGATCTGAAAGAATTTTCCCTTCAGAAAAAGAGTGATAAAGTCACTCTGTCATCTGTACAACCTAGTGTTATACCAGGAAGAAGAAGCTTCTGTTTGTAGAGATCACACCTGAGAATGATATGCAAGATACTTTTTACGGATTTTTTTTTTGTTGTTGTTGTTATTTGAATGCTCCATTAGGAAGAGTGGATTGGAAGGACAGGAGCATACAGGCAATACAGGAGCATACAGGCAATAACATTTTGTCCATGCAGGTTTGTTCTCAGTACACTAGGTATGCTCACAACCAGTAATTGACTTCACAAACCATGATACAAACTGCTCCTGTTTCTCTTTGCAACTTTTTAGTAAGCACCATAGCCCTTGGACCACAAGAGAAGGCTCTGGAACTATTACAGAGCATCCTCATTACCCTAATCACCCCCTCCTTAAACTTTCCTTTTATCATGCTAACACTGCTCAGCTTGTAGCAATAAATACCATGTATCATACTGTTCAGTGCCACCCTGCACCTCCCTGATCCATAGTCCCAATCCACTGTACACTCCTACAGGCCCTGGCTGCTGTTGGTATTCCTGGTTAGATTTCATTGAGTGATTCCCAGTGGTTAGGTTTGCATTAGTGGTTAGGGCCAGCTTGTGGCTCACTCCACAGACTGAGACTACTTGACCCATTTTATTTTGTCTGACTTGCTACTAGTGTGTCAAAGAAGCTCCAGTTAATGAAGGATAGATTAGGGTCTTGCCTTATCAAGAACGCTAGCACACATAGTCATTTTTCTCCAGCTGATAAACACTGCTTACAGATAAGAAATGTATTCAAAGAAACCAGTCCTTTCTCTCTCCTTTACATCTCCTTTCTGTCTCCTCTCCTCTCCCTCTCCCTCTCCCTCTCCCTCTCCCTCTCCCTCTCCCTCTCCCTCTCTCCCTCTCCCTCTCCCTCTCCCTCTCCCTCTCCCTCTCCCTCTCCCTCTCCCTCTCCCTCTCCCTCTCCCTCTCCCTCTCCCTCTCCCTCTCCCCTTTCTGTAGTGGATTTTACTGGGTACTGCCTTCTGGTAAATGTAAAGATAGCCAGCAGAAACATGTGAAACAATGTTTTCCTATTTCAAGGTTAAATTTTTCCTCCTGTCTCTTAAAGCATTGCCTGATGAGTCTCTAAATAGAAAAAATAAAGCTGTTTGTTCTGGAGGGATGAGAAGGCCAAGCTGATCTGTCCTCTAGGGTTCTTCTTGTCTCTCCCCAAGCAGCTGACACTGGTCTTGATAACAAGCACAGGCAGAAAGACTCTATATTTTTGCAGGCCAGAAGTATCTCAAGAAAAATTCTGAATTGTAGAGAGCGCTTTCTAGCAGGTGATTTGTGCTCTGCAGTTTCTTTCCGTGATTATAAATGCCAGAAAGACCTTGGGTCACATGCTGAAGGTCAAGACAACTTTCCGCCTCCTTGCCAACACATGAAGTGTGTTCTAGCACTCTACAACTGTCGTTTTCCATCCTCAATTTCTGAACTTGAATAGCAGCTGAGCAGGAAGGGGATACACGCCCACATGAGCAATAAAGTTCCCATAGCCTGCAGTCCACATTTCAGCCTTTCTCCAAAAGGAGAGCCTCACACATGAAAGATAAAGGTGTATCCAGAAAAAAAATCAAGGGCCCTAAATAAAAATATTGTTGCACATAATGCTTATACTCTTTAACTTCTGTTTCTTTGCAGTCTCCTGCACATAAACACATATAATCTGGGTTGTAATCAAACTTGAGATATTAGTAAAGTGCCTTCACTATCCAGGCTGTAAAGGAATTCGGTGGGGTAATAGACAGTAGCTAACCCTGAAAAGAAATAGTTCTAAGTCTCTGTGCTATTCACCACCTTTCATATTTTCTTGTAATGCCCCAGAATCTGTCACAAGTTGTCATAGCTACCAAGGGGGTAGATTTTCAAAGTTAAGTGCATGCCAACATCCATCGAACAGAAAGACATAGTACATTTTCAATCTGTAGCTCTTTTCACCAGGAGTTAATGATGCAGCCAATTTGAGCATCAGAAACCACACAGACATTAAAAATATAATGATTTAAAGAAAATAAGTTATGACAAGGCAATTTAAAAAATGTACTTACAATCACTGATCCAACCCAAAGCAAACAAAACCAATCATTTCACAAAACTGAAGCATGCGCCACAAGAATGTTCTGCTGGCTGGTGTTTTCAAAAGAGTTCTATTGTTCAAAGTAGCTGACATTGCCAAAAGATACAATAATTTTATTACATTTTCTTAGTGAACAGTAAACTTCTCTGTGTACTACAAAATGGAGGACGAATTGCAGGGTTTTGAAAGGAAGAAAAATCTTCATACTAAAACTCTCTGATGCAGGACTCAGCCATGAAACAGTTCAAAGAAAACACAAAATACAGAAATAAATTACCCAAATTTTACTAAAGGATCAACACCTAGCTGTTTGTTTCTCTGAGTAATTACTTATAGACATCTATAAGAGCAGAAGTTTATACGTCTGTGCTTAAAGTAATTGCAAAAAGCATGTAAATTTAGACAGCTAGTCAGTGGAAAAAAAGGAAGACGTGATTAATCAAAAGGATTAGATAGAAAATTTCTTTGCATATAAATGTAAGGAGCAACTGTGCTTTAATTGTAGCATAGAGAGAATATGTCTTTCAAATGTTAAATTATTCATCATATTACATACTTGAATGATCTTTTCTTAAATGTTCATGTAGGAGGTAAAAATTCTACAGACAATACTTTAAGGAAAGTACTGTAAGAAAATTTATGTGAAAATGTTAGGAGTCACTTATCTGCCTAGACTGATAAATAGTAAATATGAGAATATAAAAAAAAAAAAATTAAAAAAAAAATGAAAAAGAACTTTGAGAGACATCATTTGAGAAGCCTGTTTCTTTGAACAACAAATAGTGAGTCATCACAATAGAGAAAGAATTAGTCATTCTTTGCAACGCTACAGTACATCCTCTGCATGAGTTATGCAGAAGATTTGCAGAATACAGACTAGACTCTAAATCAGGACATAAATGGCTGATTTTTAACAAAAGTTCATAAAACAATCAACCAAAGAATGAAATCCTGTGCATTATAGTATTCTCTAACTGCAGTATCAAGCCAACAATGGAATACAAACTGGATTCAGTCAGGCAGCTTAGAGATGCAGTTAATAGCAGAATCTAATCCTGACACGTCACACAGGTAAAGCTACCCTGAGTTATATCAAGTGATCTTGTCAGAATGAGGATGACATGAACAGAATTAGGCGTGCCTTGCAGAAACCAGTCTACTAGCAGATAGATGTCATCTATCAGGATTACACCAGTAATTTGCTTCCTGACACCATTTTATAGGCAAATGGGGAAAAATGAGCCAAACTATCATTTTTTTTTCTTTTCAATGTAGTCTAGATTAAAATATGTAAACCAGAATATTTTATGCCACCCTAAAACATCATCCCACATAGAGTTAGAACAAGCGCCACAAAAAAAAACCATGAAGGGTTTTATTTATTGTTGACTGACAGGCATGGAAATGGCCATTTTTCATCTAGAGCAGTCTACTGCCCACAGAAGACTGTTGGAGCTGGTGTTTGGGATGTCATAAAGAGGATATCAAGCCTGCTAAAATCTGAGGACTATCACCCACTTCTACTCTTTCATGTAGGATCAAATGATGCCATGACAAAGAGATTCCAAAATAACAAAAGGTGCTTCATATGTGTCTCAGGAAGATGCTGAGAGAATCTGGAGCATGGATAGTATTACCTTCCATCTTCCCAGGTAGGTGACTGGGACCCAGGCAGTTAGAAAAGTAGATAGTGTGAATGACAAGACCAGTGCCTGTTCAGGGCTTCAGGTTCTTTGATCTGGGACACACCTTCAAAGGACATGACGTGGGAGCAGACCAGAAACACCTGACCAAGTGGGACATGAGTGTTCTTGGGAGCAAGCTGTCAGGACTTATTAACAGGGCTCTAAACCAGATTTAGCAGGGGTAGGGGTGCTCTACAGAAGACAACAGCATGCTAGGGAACAGAAGGGAAATACTTGTAGATCAAACCAAAGGAATTAGAGAGGGCTCTTCCCAAAAGATAAAGAGGTTGTCATCCCAGACTAAGTGCCTCATCACCGATGAGCATGGGTCATAAGCAGGAGGAACTGGAAACTGTGGTACAATTAGAAAATCATGACCTAATAGTTGTCACAGAAACATGGTGGAAACAGTTGCAGAACTGTAGCACTGCAACTGAGGGCTACAAATTTTTCAGAAGAGGTAGGCTAGGAAGGAGATGCAGGGTTATTGGGTTCTAAGTTTAGGAAGGGGCAAGTTGTGAAGACCTGCCTCTACAAATCAGACAGGAACAGGTTCAGAGCCTATGGGTGAAAACCAAGGACAAGACCAAAAATGGACACCTTCTGACCCATTGTGGTGTGGATCTACAACAGGCTGCCTGATGAGGGGGAGCCTGATGAAGATACTTTTTGCTTTGGATACAAGAGCCATTGTACTCCCAAGTTTTCATCCTAATTTCAATTGTGATTTCAGTTGCCTAGATATCTACCAAGAGAACAATACAGCTGGCTTCAAGTGATCCAGTAGACTCTTGGAGGACAACTCCTGATCCAGGTATTAGAGAAACCAACAGAAGGTTGATTTCTCTAACACCTGGATCTCTGGACCTGGCGCTTGCCAGTGGGGATGAGCTCATTAAAGGAGTTGAGTCTGAAAGCAGCATAGGTTGTAGTGACTGAGCCCTGGTTCAGTTTGGGATTACAAAGAGTAGGAGTGTGGAGAAGAGCAAAGCCAGAACCCTGAACTCAGAATAAATTTTCACCTATTTAATGAGTTAGTGAATGACATCCCCTGGGATGTCATTGTCCTCAAGGACAGAGAGGCTGACCAGACCTGGCAGCTCTTTAGGGACAGTTAGAGCACAGAGCCATCTCTCTAACCCAGTGTGCAGGAAATAGAGCAAGGCAGGGTGGAAACTGGCATGGTGGAGCAAGGATCTGCTTCTCACGCTGAGGAGTAAGAAAGAAATGTACAGCCAGTGGGAGCAGAGAACGTGACCTAGGGAGAGTACAGGAATACAGTTTGAATATGTAAGGATAAGGTCAGGAAAGACAAGGCAAAGGTGGAGTAGGACTTGGAAAGGGACTTGAAGAATAACAAGAAACGTTTCTGTGAGTGCACAGGTGACAAAAGAAAGGCCATAGAGCGTGTATCCCTCTGATAAGCTTGAAGGATCAATGGGTGGCAACTGAAATGGAGAAAGATGAGGTACTCAATGAGTTCCTTGCCTCAGTCTTCACCAGCAGTCACCTTTCTCACTTGTCTCAAGTCCTTGATCCTCTGTGTGGGTATGGGAGGGTGAAGTCCCACCCATTAAGTGAAGAGCAGGTTTGGTATCACTTGTTGAAACTGAATATCCCCAAGCCTATAGGACCTAATGAGATACATTCCAGAGTCTTGGGGGAACTGGCTGATGCTGCCAAGACAATCTCATCATATTTGAAAAGTCAAGGCAGTCATGTGAAGTAACCAGTGACTGGAAAAATGGAAACATCACTCCCATTTTTAAAAAGTGTAGAAGGAAAGATCTTTGGAACCACAGACCAGGAAGCCCCCTTCTGTGCCTCAGAAGAGCCTAGATGATACACTCTGGTACAAAAAGGATGAGAGGTTACCTGAAGCAGCCATCATGGCTTCACTATGGGCAAATTGTGCCTGACCAATCTGGTGACCTTCTACAATGGAGTGATGGCAACAGTTGACATGGAAAGGCCAACAAATATCTTCTATCTAGAATTCTGTATGCCTTCAATTCTGTCATGTGTTTTCTGGGCCGGAAGCCATGCCCGTCTTCTCAGAAGCCAAAGAGTCCCTTCTGCCCACCCTCAGCAATGATCTAATGTGGTATTAAACATCTGGGTTCTGGCCATGACCCCTCTCAACTACTGCAAAAATTAATTCTGTCCTTGACTGAAAGCAAGACAATAGGCAATATGTTGTACCCACTCACTACTGTGCTCTCTGGCCCATGTGTTTGTGGGGCTGTTTATGAAATGAGTCCTGTTACTCCAGCTCGGTTCTTTCTGGGATGCCATGTTGCCACAGAAGTTGCATCTTAAGGCCCATGATGGTGTTTTGGGCCCTGGTGTGAGGCACAGGGTTCATCTCCAGACATCCAGTGGTTGTTTCCACCATGGTAAGCACATAGCACTTGCCTTGGTGGGTTTGCAGCAGTGTGATGTGACCGGTTTGCCAGGCTGCCTGTTTGTATTTCGAGCATCACCCACCACCCCGGAGCGGCCTTGCCCTCTTGGCCTGCTCCATCGCAGCGCGTTTCACAGCTGGGGTGACATGAACCAGGTGTCCAAGGTTGAGTCCACCCCTTGATCACAAGCCCACATGTACATCTCATCTTTTCTCTGATGACCTGAGGCATCTTGAGCCCACTGAGCCAGAAATAATTTGCTCTTATGCTGCCAGTCCCGACTGACCCGAGACGCTTTAATCTTGGTGGCTTGATCCCCCTCTCCATCGTCGCGATGTTCTATGGTAGCCTGACTCTGGGGCACATGTGCATCTCATGATGTACTGCAGCCAACTTCTCCACCTGGGCAGCAATTTCTTGCCACAATTCATCAGCCCAGATGGGTTTCCCTCTGCACTGCCAATTGGCCTTTTTTTGTTGGTCCAGCCACCTCAACACAGCATTTGCCACTGTCCAAAAGTCAGTGTAGAGGGAGATTGCTGGCCATTTCTTTCATTCAGTGACACCTAAAGCCAGCTGGATGGCTTTGAGCTCTGCAGCCTGGCTTGATGCACCTCATCCTTCAATGGCTTCTGTTACTTGACACACAGAATTTGTCCCTGTGATACAAAAGGAACTGTCACTTAAGAGAGTGTACTACTTTTAATTTTCAGGTAACTGATTTTATGGCCGGGCCTCCTTAGCATGTGTCACTTTTTTCACCTTCTCCTGTGATGATAATCCAAAATTTTCATCTTCAGGCCAATTAGTGATGACTTCCAAGATCCCTGGGTAATTGGGGTTTCCTATTCAAGCTTGCTGTGTGATCAGCATAATCCACTTACTCCAGGTAGCACCAGTGGCATAATGTGTGGAAGGAACTATACTTTTGAACATCCAGCCTGGCACTGGCTGTTGGGGCACCAGGAGGAGCTGTATTTCTGTCAAAATCACTTCTGAGATGGTTTGAATCCCTTCATAAGCTGCTAGTGTCTCTTTTTGTGCTGACATGTAGCATGCTTTGGATCTTTTGTATCTATGACTCCATAACCCCTGGGGTCATCCTCGAGTATTTCCTGGGTCATCCTCCCTGGGTGTATTTTGCCAGAGATTCCAGGAAGCATAATTCTTCCTGGCTGCAGCACACAATGCATTTTTAATATCTTGTCCTGACCTGACTGGTCTAAGGGCAGTTGCATGAATCCTTTTAAATTTGCTCAAATGCTTGTTGTTGTACAGGAACATACTTAAAATCATCCTTCTTCCACGATAGAGTTTACAATCTGGAATATGCATCCTCAAAATAACAACAGCATATAGGAAAACCTGTATTTCCTTCTTGCAGGTTGGTGGGGACATAGCTACTATTTGGTTAACCATGTCCATTGGACATTAACCATAGACTATGACAATGTCCATCTTGCTTAAAATTTGAATTTTCTGGGCAGGTCCCTTGGTCTTACTTTTCTTTATAGCAAAGCCGTCCTTCAGGAGGATTTGGGTTGTCTTCTCCCCTTTCACAAAAAATTTACACTTCTGTGTTTCCCCATATCATGATGCCAACAATGTGTTCTGGAGCCTCACCCTTTTCCAGTGCAGTCTGGATCAGCCATGGCAAATGGTGAGGCTGTGTTTCCACACATGGAGCCAACAGTTCCAGGTGTACTGGATACCCCACTAGGTGATTGCAAACTAAGGCATGCACTCTCCTGCTAAAGGAAGAGAAAAAAATAATTAGCAATGTTGATGGTGGCATCCTTCACTGCTTTGGACTTCAGCTCCTCCTGAAGTCCCAGCATGCTGGGCACAGTGGCACTTGGTGGTGTGACTTTTTTCAGGCCATGATGGTCTGTTGGTCCCTGGGCCAACACTGGCCATACAGGACTGTTAAAGAGTGAATAAGTCTTGCTGCCACTCCCTGGCTTTCCAGTTCGTGGATCATCTCAGGGATGGGGGTCACAGAGTCCATGTGCAGTGTCCTGCACAAATGGTGCAGTATTGTTGATGGTGCAGTGATGTGGTAGTGACTGTATCTGTTGTTTGACTATCAGCAGTCCCAAAACAGAGGAGTCCTCTGAGAGACCAGGCAAGATAGTCAGCTGTCTAATTTCCTTTGTCCTCACAGCAGCTATCCCAAAAATCTTAATAATGCCTCTCTGGGTCCTTGATCTACCCTCTTTTGAGGCAATCTGTGCCAAGGATGCATGGGCCCTCTGGGCCAGTCACAGTGGAGGGTTTTTGCCATTCATTTCCAGTCATTCTCTCTCCACCTTCCAGCACAGTCAGCAGTTGGGATCCCCTTGGCACCCCAGAAAGAGATGGATTCCATATGTCCCCACATGTCTTGATGGCATCAGGGTACATCATGTGCCATTGTGAACTAAAGCCTTACACTCCTGTGTGTCTGATGTGCCAGGGCACTGGATCCACACAGTCCAGTAGATCTGATTGTCCCTTTCTTCTGAAAGTCTGAAGTCAGGGCCCCTCTAGTTCTGGTCATGGCACTCATTGCTCACTTCTTGTAAATATAAACTGAGGTCTCTTCAAGAGGATTTAAGCAACATCATCCCTCCTATTCTGTCTGAGGACTTGTCCACTGGAAACTGGAGTGGCATTTATCCAGAACTTCCTGTGATGGTTCTTCCTTTCAACTCACATTCCCATGCTGCAAGAGCAGAGGCAGATTTTCCATCCCAATTCCTCCTGTCCTCTCCAGGGTCATGCAGGTAAAACCACAGGTTATCTTATGGCATAGTCCTTCTCTCTCAAGTGTGGGGTGCTTACTCCTACTAGCAGACTCTGGTCCATGCTGGCAGGGCATGGGACATTTTCCCTCTAACTTGCTTGAGTCTTTCAAATCTGCCTGTGGCATTGAACAGTCTTTCCACAGTTAAGGAACATGTCACATACAGAATCACACACCAAATCTCTAGGTTGAAAGAGACCTTCAAGATCATTGAGTCCAACCCATGCCCTAACATCTCAACTAGACCATGGCACCAAGTGCCACATCCAGTCTTTTTTTAAACACATCCAGGGATGGTGACTCCCCCACCTCCCCAAGCTGACGATTCCAGTACTTTATCTCTCTTTCCATAAAAACTTTTTCCTGATATCCAACTTATATTTCCCTTGTTGCAGCTTGAGACTGTCTTATTGTTCTGTCAGTTTCTTCCTGGAGAAAGAGACCAACCCCCACCTGACTACAACCACCCTTCAGGAAGTTGTAGAGAGTGATAGGGTCCCCTCTTAGTCTCCTTTTCTCCAGGCTAAACAACCCCAGCTCCCTCAGTCGTTCCTCACAGGGCTTGTGTTCCCAGCCCCTCACCAGCCTCGTCCCCTCCTCTGGATGCACTCAAGCATCTCCACATCCTTCCCAAACTGACTGGCCCAGAATTGGACACGGCACTCAAGGTGTGCCCTCACCAGTGCTCAGCACAGGGGCAGAATGACCTCCCTGCTCCTGCTGGCCACACCATTCCTGCTACAGGCCAGGGGCCATTGGCCTTCTTGGCCACCAGGGCACAGAGCTGGCTCCTGTTCAGCCGGCTGTGGAGCAGCACCACAGGTCCCTTTCCTCCTGGGCACTGTCCAGCCACACCATCCCCAGCCTGTAATGCTGCAGGGGGCTATTGTGGCCAAAATGCAGGACTCAGCACTTGGACTTATTAAACCTCATCCTATTGGACTCTGCCCATCCACCCAACTGTTCCAGGTCTCTGCAAAGCCCTCCCCCCTTCCAACAGATCAACACATGCTCCCAGCTTAGTGTCATCTGCAAATTTACTAATGAAAGACTCAATATCCTTATCCATGTCATCAGTAAAATTACTGAACAGAGCTAGTGAGGAACACCACTGGTGACTGACTGCCAGCTGGATGCAGCAGCATTCGCCACCACTCTCTGGGCCCAGCCATCCAGCCAGTTCCTAACCCAGCAGAGAGTGCTCCTGTCCAAGCTGTGGGCTGACAGCTTTTCCAGGAGTGTGCTGTGGGAGACAGGGTCAAAGGTCTTATTGAAGTCCAAATGGACAACATCCACAGCCTTTCCCACACCCACCAGGTGGGTCACCTGGTCATAAAAGGAGACCAAGTTGGTCAAACACAGCCTACCCCTCTTAAATCCATGCTGGCTGGGTCTGATACCCTGGCCATCCTGTAAGTGCTGTGGGATGACACTCAGTATAAACCGTCCCATTACCTTACTGGGTACTGAGGTCAGGCTGACTGGTCTATAATTACTGGGATCCTCCTTCCCACCCTTTTTGTGAATGGGCACCATATTGGCCAGCTTCCAGTCATCTGGAAACTCCCCAGTGAGCCAGGACTGTTGGTAAATGATGGAGAACAGCTTCCCAAGCTCATCTGCCACTTCTCTCATCACCCTGGGATGGGTCCCATCTGGTCCCATATATTTATGAACATCCAAGCAGCTCAGCAGTTCCCTGACTGCCTCCTCGTGGATAACAGGAGGACCACTCTGCTCCCTGACGCCATCCACCAACCCAGGAGGACAGCTGTTCTGAGGACAAAACATCTTCACACTAAACACTAAGGCAAAGAAGGCATCAAGCACTTCTGCCTTTTCCTCACTTGCAGTTACTAAGTTCCCTCCCTCATCCAATAGAGAACAAAGGTTGGTCTTACCCATCCTTAATATATTTGTAAAAACATTTTTTGTTATCCTTTACAAGCGCCATTAGGGAGGACTAAAGATGATCTTCATATTCCCTGAGTCAGGTAGTCATTTGAAGTACTGCTGGTTCTCCTTTCATTGGCATCAATGCCAATGAGCTGACATACAAAAATGTTGCACTCCTTATGAAGGTCTGCCACATGGATTGCGTACACTGGACCTCATCTGGATCTGCAAGGGACAGCTTGTTATTTGAATCCTTATAGCTTATCTCTAGCACAGCTAATACTCTCAGGTACTGGGTACTTTCCTCCGTTGTGCTCCAAAGGCTTTGGTGCATTATTAGATCACCCTTGAGAGAATACCTCTCATGCTTGACAGGAGTCACCTCCAAAGGCTGAGTTTCTGTCCTCTTCCCATTCCCATTGCAATGCCAATATGCTGGAACAGGGATCCCAGTTGCTTGGGTTCACTACCACCTAGTTTCATATTGTGGGCCATGATATCGCAGCATCAGGGTGGCCAGGTGACCCGGAAATCACCCAAGTGGTACCTAAAAGCTATTTGTATCTCTTGGAGATCACTTAGGGATACAGATAGGTTGATTACCTCTGGCCCTGCCTCTTCCTCCTGTTCTGAGGGCCCTGCTTCCTCTTCATCCCTCATTTTGCAAACTTCTCTTGAATTTCTTATTCTGTCTTGGGGCAGTTGCTACCAGCACAGGTTGTTCTTCTGGTTCAGCTACAGTGTGAGTAGCCATGGTACCTGTTGGTCTGCTTTCTTCCCTCTCCCCATGAGGGTGCTCTCTAGTGATAAGCAGTATCCAATATACAGTAACCAGGGCACAGCATGTTGCATAACTTCGCCCTCCTCTGGAGCTACAACAGCATTCTTCTTTCCAAATTTTTATCATTCCGACAGGATGTAAGGCTGCAGATGACTCACTGAAAAGGTGTTTACAGTAGTTCCTGTGCTCTGGGTTAAACACACAGGAGAAATACTGACTTGATGTTCTCAAGATAGAACTGTACTGACAAAGTATAGAAAAATCAAGGAACTTTGGCAAAAGGTTTACTACAACATCTAATGAACATAAAGCAATTCTCACAGCATTAATCTGGCCCATTCAATTTAGCAATCTTTAAGACTATTCAATGCTAAGTTACTCAAAATATTTCAAAAAGAGGGAATTAGAAGAAGAGAAAGACAGAAAATATATAGGAAAGCACATATAGTTACCACCTCTCAGGTGCCAGCACTGCTCAGATATGAATGCCAAGAGGAAGGGAGGTTCAAGACATGCTGGCCTCGTGTTTAGTCTTAAATACCTCTGGGACTTTGTGGGCCCTCCCCCAGGTGGAACTTCCAGCCATTCAGCCACTCAGGAGCTGGGTTAGGGAAGAGTGGAGCCCTGACGCCAGTGTGCCTGTGCCGGGCTGGGATACAGGATCTGGGGTGGGGGCAGTTCGCTATCTAATCAGAACAAGGCTCCACCTGCCCCCTCCCCCCCACAGATGTATCCAGACATCAATCCCTCCAGAGTCTGACACAGGATCCTATAGATTTTTGGAGTAAATTCCAAACTGCTGGAGGAGAGAAATCTTCCAGACACAGGCCCATGTCCTCTCACATTCCATGCCACTCATGACTACCAACCCTCGAGGCAGATCTCTGAACGGCTTCCTTAAAAACCTCTTCTATAACTCTAAACATGATGGGGAGTACAATAAGGAGACCTGTCAGACCTAGAAACAAGAACACGCTTTTCTTAACATCCAAGGAAAATGAAAAGTTCTCAACAGGTGTAACAGGCCTGAGGGAGAAAAAGGGTGTGAAAAGCTGGGAAAAATAATCCTACCTTGTTCCCCCTACAGACTGGAGGGGAGTAGAGTCTGGACTCGTAAAAGTAACACCTGAGGTAAGGGTGGGAGAGCAACCCTGAATACACATCCCAAATAACCCTGATTGCCCTTGGAAATCTCATGTTATAAGTTGATATCACACTGTACAGCAACAAAGCAAATCTGATCTCTCCCCTGCTCTGAAAAACTACACTGCAAGAAGCATGAACAGGAATAGATACAGGGTTAGATAGAACACCCACGTGAACAGACCAAGCAACACTGGGACCAGTGGCTCCCTATCTAATGCAACAAATGCTTTGGTCAAAGCCACCAGATGTGTTGTTATCCCTACCCTGCGTGCCAAATAAGCATGTAGTAGTTTAGAATGGTATTCAATGTAGTACTCCCTCTAAAACCATTCATTGCTGGCTGTGCCCTCCACTTCACCTGCAGTACCCTGGAGAGGGGAATAGGAAACAAAAAAGGCAAAGATCATAGGAAAAGATAAGAACAATTTACTGGAAACAGCAATGAGATAAAAAAAAGAGATCAGTAACAGAAACAATAATAATGACAGGGAGTACAAGAAAAGGAGCAATTCACAGGAACCATCTGACAATAGACAATACTGGATGGCTCCATCCAGCACATTTATTTTCCCAGACTAGATCCCCTTCTTCCCTTCTCCTTGACCCCCAACAAAGACATGAAGCGGTATAGAATAATCTCCAGGCCATAGCCATGCCCCTCCTGGCAAAAATTATCCCTGTCCTAGCTGGAAGCAGGAAGAGGAGTATGTCTATGTAGAGACTCAAAGTTTCAAGGCAGTATATTGACCCATTTATGTATTTCTTAACTTCCACATGCTACCTACATTAATTCTGTAAATAAGGACATTTAAACACATTTGTAACAACAATATCAGGAAAGCATGTCAACAAGACACAGGATAAAACAAAAAAAAAAAACAACAAAAAAAAAAAAAAGCCCCAGAAGCATGCTTAAAGTAGAAGTGATTCACTGCCCTGTTAGTGAGCAAAAACAGGTTTGTCTGGCTGTGGAACACAGGTTACATCTTGCACTGCAGACATGAGCTCAGTATAATACAAAAACCATTACAGAGCAGTTGTGAATCTATAATAGACAAAGGACACCCCAGAGCCCCCAGTCTTCTCCATGGAAGAGAGATGCTTGCCTTTTAGGAATGTGTTGAAAGATTCTTGCTTACTTTACCTTCACTGCCACTTGAAAGACACAGATTATTCCTTCTTGTTACTCTGTGTTAGCATGTCAGTGTCTTCTCCTCGCTTCCACTAGAACTAGCAGAGTCAACAAACTAAAATGCAGCTGACTCAGTCTGACCAGGGGTGGCTTTCATAAATTGCACCTGTATTTATGACATGCTCAGGTTTATGTTGTACTCAGTACTTATTCCAAAATATTTCAGTTTTTTAAGAAGAGATAAATTTGCCAAAAGAACAGTTTATCTACACAAAGAAATGATACCTGGAAATCTTGCCAAGTGAGAAAAAGGTCATCTATTTCAGCAGAGTGAATTTGACAAGCAGCTCCCTGTCACACAGGCCTGTTCAGATCTATCACGTGTGAACTGTACATCAGTAGAGGGACAAGCTAGCAGTGCCCTTGTCTTGTACAACATGACTATTTCACAGCTGACTTTTTGCTTTTAATGAAGCTCATTGTAGACTGGGTATATTTTGTTCTTATTTCCCCAAATATTAAATATTCTAACTTACTTTTTTCTACACACAAAATGGTTTGAATACAAGGGGGTGAAGTGCCCTTTATTTAAAATATGTCTTTTCTTGAATGACTTTGTGATCAAACAACTTTTCAAAAGCTAGACTACTTGAGAACTGCCTCAGGATTTAGGCAGAATTTCCAAGATGCCAGAGTTTGGGGCTTAAGCTCTGGATTCCTCAAGTCAGGTTCCAGCAAAGTCCAGATCTGCCTGGTGCATTCTGTGATTTCCACATTTCCAGGTACCTACAGCAGTAACATTGTGGATGGCCAAAACCACCCATGTTTTTGATGCCAAATTTAGCTGCTGACCAAAGTAACAAGAAATCAAGAATAAGCTGTTTCTGCCCAAGCCTTCTGTGAGATGTACATTACAGTATGCATTCCTGGAGCTCACCTAACCTTTGGCAACAAATCATATTACAGTACCCTCTTACAGTTTTTCTCTTTATCCTAATGCTTCTTGTATTTCTTGTTTTGCAGGAGAAAAACTTACACAGGAAAGGTGGGGATTGCCTCTAGCCAACTTCAGAGCTTGCCTAGTGCTGACAGCACTTTCCTAGAAGAGAGGTAGGAAAAAAGATTTTTGACAGCCTTAGGTTGAGTGGGGTAGAGTACATACACTCTCCCGTTTCCTAAGAGAACATTCCAACCATTGACTAGTATGCTTAAGGCAAGCCCTGCTACCATCTTCCTTCTCTATCCAAGTTTCAAGTCCTGCTAAACAGCCACTTTTCTCTGAAGAGACTCCCAATCTGTGAATCTGAGGGGAACTGAAGTAGTAGGTGCTTAAATAGCATGCCTTTGCTCCTTGTCTGGTTAGGATCTCCAGCATCTTGCTTTTTGTGAACATTTCTGGTAGTTCTAGGAGGCAAGTCACTCAGCCTATAATTTTCCTCATGTAGTTCTTCCAAATGCCTATTTCTCAGCATGAAACCTTTAGAGAGCTTATATACATTACTGTAAAGGGCTGGATTGTTTTTCCCAGGCCAGACAAGCTTTGTTGCTGGGTGGATAAGAAGACCACCATCCCATGTCTCTTCCATCTCCACCCATTTGATTGGCTGCCATTGTGCATTTCTCCACACCAAGCCACGCAGTTATAGCTGTACATTCTTCTCCGTTAGAACTACAGCTGCATCAATCTCTCCATTGCTCAACTAAAATGAGAGGATTATTCTCAAAACAGTTGTGAATTTCATTATTAAGAAAGTTCAGAATACATTCTTGAGTTCAAAGCTAAAAATGACACACAGAAAAATCTTTAACAAATTAAACTTCTTCTCAGATTGAATTTGATATATCATGCAATTAAAACTACCACCCCTAAAACAGTGATTAAACCAAATTGCAGTGATTTGATAGATTTCAGTGAACTTAAAACTGGACAGTACTAGTTCAGGTTTTACCCTAGACAGCATTAAATATTAAGCAGATCACTGTGTTGAAAGCAGCTAAACTCTGTGTGTGCATGCATGAGTGTGTGTGTGTGCATGTCAGAAATAGGAAACATTAATAAGAGTTTGAGAATTAGAGAATTAGATTAAATTAAATCCCTCATTGAAATGTTAGTGCCCACTATGGGTTTAGGTTTGTGTTTCAGATTCATTATCAAATTTAGTACTTTGTACTGACTCCCAAAAGAGGATGACTGATAAGTGAAATCAAAAAAATAATAATAAAGGAGCTATTCACTTGTGGTCTGATTGGGACTCCAAATTCTCATCAAATCGGGAGCAGATACAAAAAGTGAGCTTGATCACTTCTATTTTAGGAGTTTTTTTGATTTGTATTCAACAAGCAGATAGGGAAAGATGTTGTTTTCTTTTTCAAAAACATGACTCGATTTTGTTGATTGTTGAAAATTAGCTTCATGAATATTTCAGTATGGAAAAGCATTTCATCAAGTATTCACTGACTTCATAGAGCTAATACACAATTGACTTAAAATAACTTCTGTTTACAAGGCTGTATTACATGGAAAATGTGCAATCTACTTGGTCTAAGATGGGTATTATTCAACCCAGATATCAAAGCAAAAGATCTCTGAGCATTTTGGAGCTAGTCAGTATGAAAAATACTGCAAAAGGCGTTCCTTGCCAGCCTATATATTTTTAAGAGTAATGGATTGTTTTTCCCAGAGACAGGTCCAGGTTCTGAACTGAGTTCCTCTGTTTTGACATCTGAATGCATTTCAGTATTTCAGTGAATGGACTAGACAAACGCAGGTAAAATGCTGAGAATTTTTAAAGATTTAATTTTAAACATTTAATATTGAAAATCAAAATTGCATATTTCTAATGGTTCATACACTGTAGCAAGATTTCCTTGGGAAATTACAGCTTTGTGACAGGGAACCTGCACAAACTTGGCTAAAAGGGATGATAAGTAAGTACAAACATTGCTGTATAACAAACTGTGTGGAAGTCTATTTACTGAAAGCTGTTACCATCTTCATGTTGATTTACTAAAAACAAGTTTACTAAAATTCAGTTGTGTGAGTTTAAGTTCACACATTAAATCTAGAAGGCATAGAGAGTCCAAATACAAGGCGCTTGTGTCATGTACTTACTCTTATTTTGAAGACACATGTAATAGAGTTCATCAGTATCATGTTTACTAGTTTTTTTATAAAAGGAAGCCACCATCAAATCTACTGATATAATGGGATTGTTCTGAGTGTTGTTACAAAAGAATAATTTAATAGCAAATCTGGAATTCTCCTTTTATACCTTGTATTTTCTCAATGGTTATAAACAGAAAAGTTGCTATGAACATCAATGATTTTAACTGCTTTCTTTAACAATTTTTACTTTTACGTCTTAGATTCTGTAAAAAAGATGTGCAAGGAACATTTTGTGTGTATGCAATACATCATGGAAAGACAGGGCAGACTCCAGGGATCTGATGAACTAGTGCAGAAGCAGCATTTAGACTTGTGCTTTTATTTTAATGCTGCTGAAACCAAATGTAAATATGCATAATTTCATTTTTATAATGTAGAACATATAACCTGAAAGTGTAGCAATCTCATAAAACCAGTTGATCTTACAATTTTTGCTATCTTTTAAAAAAAGATCTGTCTAGAAAGTTATTCCACTGTAGACAAATACAGGTATTCTGGTTGTCACCAGAATATTCACTCACGAGCTTAAGTGAATAGCAGAAAATAATCGATTGCACATAAAACCCCAACTCTATGGATTAAAAAAAATCAGTTTAAACCCAAGAATTATTTTAATTCAAAGGCACTACTTCTAGGTTAACCTTAAGCTTCAGAAAAATGTCAGTTCTTACCAAAAGAAAGGTTACATTGATATCTACAATATATGTCATATTTGTATGATACTACCAGAGGCCTCTTTAAACTGAATGCCAACATGTCCATTAGCAATAGTTCATATAGTGTAGCCATAAGTGCTACATTTGTCTAATGGAGTCTTTTTTTTTAATTTATAATGAAGTGCATATCATACAGACATTTACACAAACATCCAAGTAAACGTGTTACCCCATCAATTTTATCTGCTGAAGATTTAGATGATCTCCATATCAAAGCCCTGCAAAAGCTTCCTGATTGATTAACATTGGTGTGCTTGACAATTGCTATATATAAATTCTTGTATTTCTGAAATTATACAATGTCAAAACTTCTAAATTTTCATCTTCGATTAAAGCATATGATTTTTTTCTAATTAAATTTGAGAAAGATTTTTGAGAAATATCATTATTCTCAGTGCATATGTGGCAGAAATGACAAAGAAAAACAATACAGTGCCCAAATATACTTCACAACTAGTATTCGGTTGTGTCACATGGGCTCAGCTGGGCTCAACCACAAAGACAGGTGATTAGCTCCTTTTTTCCCCCCACTGCCCTTCAAAAATGAGGGATAGTTCACACAATCAGCATTGACAGTATGCAACAGAGTTCCAGGTATACATGCATGCTATCTGAGAAGATCACGTCACTGCTATGTGAGAGCATAGGTTCGCCATCAATGCAAACATGGTGGTTTTTTGAACCAAAAGAGGCCTATTAAACACTAAAACAGTGCTGATTTGTGATACCATTGACCAATTTGTGACGCAGAAGTCTTTAATGAAAATCGGTTTCTTTCACAGTGAGCCCTAAACATTATCAATCAAAATCCAGTTTCCTATGGATGTGGAAACCCTTTGAAATTATATGCCATCAGGATAAATAAAGACAATTCCATTTCTTAGCATCAATGGAAAAGTGCTCAAAGCTTTTGGCTGCCTGTTTATGAATTTTAATGAGGCCTGGATTTGTCTCAGAAGGAGGCAGCCCTAATTTTCAAAGTGATTCAGACAAGCCAGTACAATATTAGAAAACAGTACAAAAAGCATGAGTGATAATATAATAAAGCACTTTGATGAAGCTATGTTGAGGAGGGGAAGGCGGCTTATATAAAACTCACCCCCGCTGTTTCTCCTCCTAGACTACAAAATTACCAACTTTAGATCTCAGTTTCCAATGTCATTTTCACCCTTTTTTTCCTAAATAGTCTGTGGTATGAAATGAACAGTAAAAATAGAGGCTCATTGTTATATTTTAGTCTCAGACAGAGGATGATTTGACATTTCTCAGCCATCAATTACAGGACAGACACAAGATAATTTTGGTTTTAGAAAATGTTTGCCTATTTGAATTAATTTACTGGGATATTTAAGCAGAGAAACTGATTAATCCTTAGCAGAAGCTACTCCATTATTAGCAAGGCCTTCAAAGTTCCTGGTCCAAACTCTACTCTTCACATCTCCCAAACATGTGCTCACATCTATGTAGCACAGCAGTCTGGAACTGCCCTCATCCCAACTATGACCGGATGTGAAGGGAAAAGCTGCCCTGACAGATCCTATTCCAGTCTCTCTCTCTTTACTGTATTTCTTACATTTCCTATGTGTCCTAGCTGTGGGCAGGTGTGTACATTATTTTCTTACCTGCAAAATGGAGCGCATCACAGTCCAATGTTCCAATACCAGCGTGAGGCTCATTTATGCATCCTTGGTCTCTTCAACAAATCAGCTTTCAGGGCTCTGTGAAAACCTGTACTCTGCTTGTATGGGCTTATAAAGAAGCAATAGAAGAGAAGAGTCAATATTTGCCACATAGAAAAGGCCATCTCCCGCATAAGTTTTCCACATCCTAGTGGGTCATGTGGAGAGAGAAAGGTCATGACAACTCAATTCATTACAAACTCATCACTTTAGGTGAATGCTGTGGTGGCTACAGAAGATCAGTGTTTAGAGCAAAGGGTCAGCTCCTAGGTGAGCACTGGATGAGTTACCAAACACCTGGGAGGTGGAGGAAGGAAGGACGACTCTCATGTTCTTGTAAGAAAGAGGCAGCCCAGGACCTCCATGAGTTGGAAGAACAATGTGATTTCTTGCCCTCCCCCAGCTCTATTGCCTCAGCTTTCAGCAAAAGAAACATGGTCCTCTCGCTTCTATTGGAAAAATGTGGGATGGAGGGGTCACTCATTCAGACACCATTCTGCAGTTCCTCCTGCTGTGTAAATGGCATGTTCATAAGACATAGCAGGTGAGCAGAAATTAAATAACCTAACAATTTCTATCAATGATAGCGACTAGAGCATGAGATTGTTCAAAGTCTCTTAAGGAAGACTTTCCTTTGCTCTCTCATCTGAACTACTTAGAACTCGTACTTATTTTCAGGATCTCCACTTTGCTTTCTGAAGTCAGACCCTTAAGTGCAACAGCATACGAAGTCCTAGGTTGCTGGGAGCCTATGTGAGTTTTTATATGTTTTTCTGTTGACCTTGATGCAATGAGCTTCTAAAAACATTTAACATTCTGTGGAAAGGAATTAAAGTCACATAAACTCAATGCTGGTTTTTTTATCATATTTTTATTTTTTTCCATGTTGTTATGCTCATTTTCTCCCATTTCCTTGTTTTATTCTCATCCTTACCTACTGGATTGTTTTGTTTTCTAACCTTATTCCATTTTGTATGTATAAAGGTCTTTGGGTTTTTTCTTATGTAGATCTTCAAAGAGATATCTATTCTTCTAATATCTATTACCTTTCAATTTCATTCTGCTCCTATTTCCTTCAAATTGCTAACTTATACTGAGGTCTAGCTTCCAAATTCTTTTTAATTCCCCTAAACTTATGTTTAGTGCCAGCCCCTCTATAGTTTATCTATTTCATCTTATTGCATTTCCCTCCTCTTTCCCATATTTCATAGATTTGTTGAGAAAGATAAAGGACACAATATTCTTAGAATGACAAAGACATAAACAAAAAACCCCTGCATATTTAAAAAAAATGTTCTTTTTAGCCAGATATGGCAGACTCTAAAGCAGATATTATCAAAATATCCTTCAAAAAAAGGTGAGAAGTAGGTTGGTAAAATCTGGTTTACTCCTAAGCTAAGCACTGGTTCTTACCACATAAGACCACACTCAGTTAATGAGATCAGTTAATGGTAAAAAACAACACTTAGGAAGTGTACATTTATGCAATATGTGAAATGCTTCATTTTGGCATTGAAACACTACCACACCCAGAAAAAAAAGGCTTTCTTCTTTTGTGCCTTGCAATACATTAACTATTAGCCCAATACCAGAGTAGTTGTTATCTGACTCTGTTTACTAAATGGGCAGGTGATAGCCACACCTATCAATGATGAGAGTCCTTAACATTTTCCTGGAAGAAGCACAAAATAGTTTGGATTTCTGAAACTTTCACCTGGTGAAGGGCTAGGAATTTGTCACAGGTACATAGCATACTTTTGGGTCACCAAAAAAACATGATCTCCAAAATCCTTCTACCATTTGAACATGGAAAATAGATTAAACCCTGACCTCAAAACCACAGAATCATTTGTGCAAGTGCAAAGCATCATAACCAGCAGTTGTTCAGGCAATACCAAGTAAAGGACACTTTTGTATCTAATCTAGTAGTAAGTCGATTTTATCCTGCTTTTGCTCACTTGCTTCTGTAACAATTTCATGACCTATGTTTGGATTCTGCCAGACAAACAATTTTATACACTTTTAACTTAGTTTTTCTTCGAGCAGTTATAGGATAAATTGAAAATGTGAAGCTCTTAGAAGGCTTTGCATCAGTAACTCTTTAAACACACAGTAATGTTCTAGAGCAAATTTCTGAATTTCTTGAATTTGTGGTGCTCAGACTGCAGCTAAAAATCATGTCTCTTTCATGTTTTTTTAATTTCCATTACTTTTTCCATTGTCTTAGGAGTCACAGTCATGGATGTTTTTCCCCTATGTGCCAGCTTGGGAAACACCCTGCAAGATAAATAGTCATTGACTCTGAAACGTGAGTATAAGGAAACGTGTTCTGCCTCCAGCCTCCCAATGACACTTTTTGTGGTCTAGGAATGTATACCATATAGGATAAGGAAGTTCTGTCACTAAATAGGTCATACAGCTACGCCACATGAAAAGGCTGCAGCTGCACACTGGTCCAGGGGTCAATTAAGAGAATTTCTGTTTATATGAGAGTCTTTTGCTAAGGATTACTAATCTACTAACAAAAGAGCTGCTTAAGAATGCAGTAAAGATTACAAAATCAGATAAGAATGTACAAAGATTTCAAGCAAGGTTACAAAGATAGAGATATATTAGAAAAGACATTTGCATACATCTCCAGGCAACCCATCCAAAGAAACAATCAAAATATTTAACAAGCATGTGAATTTGAAGCTCAGATGTCTGATGCTTCCTAAATATAAAAGTGATATTTATTTTCCAGTAGATAAAAAAACTATTTTATATCCAAAATGGCAAATCAGATCATTGAAATGCTCATGAGGTGCAATGCCAATTTTGCTAAGAAGGGAACAGAGTGGGTAGAATTTATATAATGGCATGACATTTCATGCCCAAGACATGGATGGTACCTACAACATTCCTGGTTCCCAGTCCCACAATGGCATTTGGAAACTTATGTCTATACACTGAAGAGTAAGCAGTAATAATAATCCTGTTCCAGCAAGTTCTTGAATATCAAAACAACTGTCAAGGTCTAGCTTTATCATGTGGGAATGAAGTTCAAAACAGGAAAGTATTAAGAAGCAAAAGTCCTAAAGCCACATTCTCCATCTTGAGATACATGTTATGAACCACAGAAATGCTGTGTCAGCAGATCTCAAATCATGTCAGGCATGAGTGAAGAGATGTCATGTCAGGGAATAAAGACATTATCAAAACTGAACTAAGCCCATGATGTACAACCCTGCAAACAATCTGCTATTCAACAGGTGCCAGTGCAGAATTTTCAACACTGGGGACAGATGTTGGAAATGCTTAATGGGGGCAAGAAGCCCTGCCTCTCCTTGTTGAACTTGCTCCTGGAGCTTCCACAAGTGCTTGGCCAGGCAAGTCAGCAGTAGTTTAATTTTCTGTTCCCAGAATTATGACTTCCTACACAAGCTGCTGGATCTAAGTTAAATGCTTTTGAATAAACAAGTCTCTTATTTTTCATGCAGCTGCATGAAATTTGATTGTTTTTCATATATACAAAATCGGCATCTCTAAGCATTGGAGCCGAAAGCAAACATGAAATTTGTTACAGATGATGTGTATTCACAGACTAGTGGCTATCTATAAATTTAGTCTTAGAGTATACTAGAAGAAAATAATGTGTTTAGTCAAGTGATCTATATCTTAATTAAAAAACAGTGGTACATATTTCTAGCACTGCAAACAAATAATCTTAAATATATCCTCTTAGGTATTGGGAAATGGTGGCCTTTTCATCATCCCATTTTACTGATGAAAAAATCAAGACTGCAGGTTCTTGCAGGAGGAACTTGTCATAATTTGCATGTAAGAGAAAACTCTTTCCAGCTGTTGTTTGAATTACCTTTGCTCCTGTTTAGGGTGTGCATGATTCTTTCAGGACCTTGAAATGGGAGCATCTGAGCTAAGGCTCAAATGATCAACTAGCATAAATAAGCATACTTTCCTCTGTCTGACTGGAACAATGAAAATACATGCAACCATATTATCTTACTCTTTTATTTTATGGGAATCTGAAAATATTAGACACTTCTGAACTGCCCTTCTTAAAAATTATCCTTAGGAGAACTTCTTTAAATGAATAACAATATCAAGACAGTTAATTTTATTGGTCTATAGAATTTCTTTGTTGCCAACAGATTTTTCTTTGTTATATCCAATCCTGAGTATTTTAAGGATTAATTTTTCTAGATAATGTCCTGGGTTGAGGTTTTCTTCTTTGGCCCATAAGTTCTGCCCCTACAGATTTTTCCTCTTTATTTGGAAAGGAAAATTGAAAAGGTTTAATTTGATCTGAAAATTAAACAAAAATAGGAAATGGAAAGAACATACAAGCACTGCCATTCTTTCTACATTATATCTTTAACTGTCTGTATAACTTCCCTGTGGACACTATAGTTTTTGGTACAGATACTTGAACCATGACATTCTTATAACAGAATAAAGAAATCAGGGAAATATTTGCCTTTTCAGAAGATTTTTAACTTTTTGCTTATAAGGCCAGGCTCCCCATCAAAGGAAACTTTGGTCACCTTTTCCCCATCATGTTAAGTACCAAATGAAGAGGATTCATCATGAAAGAAAAATGGACAGGATGATGTTCTCCATATATGTATACTAAACTTCACCTACAGGAAGGCTTTAAGAGTATTTAGAAAGAGAGAACAACATTAATTATTTTCGGAGTTTGTCTCCCACAGAAAAGGGCCATTTGAAAAGTGTTGGATTTTTCCTACTGAACTTTCTATGACCTGCCTGTTTTAAAATGTCACCAAAGCTACAAACTTCCTTGGATATTCACAGAAAAGTCCCAAAATCCTTCCTCTGGATATTTGAATAGAGGTGCCTAGGGATCTTGAAATTTATGTAGAGACATTAATGTCTGCACAATGAAAATAATTTTTCAAGCTTTCTAACATTTTTTCCAGTTTCTCACATTTGTCCAGACATGTGATTCCATACTTCAATCATTCTTTCCCCACCAGTTAAAAACTAATGTACTAGTTTTATTCCCTATTACAGGAAAAATAAATACAATCTCTCCTGCCTGAAATATTCTTTTTCCCAGTAAGCCACTCCTCCTCCCTGTCCAACACTGAATTTAAATCTGATAAACATGGGGAAGTATCATACATTTTGTGGGATCCCAAGTCATTAGGGAATCAGCAAGTACTCTTCTTGTATTTTGCAGCAGTGCTAACAAAATACATAATTGCTAGAGTTATTTTTTTCTTATTTGTAATCAAAGGCAATTAAACATTATTTACTGTGTGGTCAGTGTGAGCCTGAATAATATGAATTATAATCACAAAAGAGCTTTTAGGTGAGTGGAAAATAGCAGCCATGATTTTTTTCCTCCCCTAAAAAAACTAACAGGCAAACCCAGCAACACAACAAACACGATGCCATTTTAGTGCATTTCTGGGAATATTTAATTAGAACTACACAGCACAAGTCAATATTAAAGCTCCATAACAAATTTATACCTTTTAAAAATTCACTGGGATTCAAATCCAAACAAAAGCTTCTAAGTGCCAGAGAAATAATAGAATTACAGCTGTATGCTAGGATACTGGCTGTAACAAAGAATCATGCCATTCTCTGTTGCTAGTCCCACAGAGGTTCCAGTAGAATTGATTCCTCTTGTTCTCCAGAAGAGAAAAATAAAAATACAAATATTTTCAAACCTGTTCCAGCTGTACAGGGATTGCATACTTTCTAAATGAAGTGCTAGTCACACTGTTTAGAGAAGCAGAAGATCAATACTTTGAACTAATTTATCTTTTTAAAATAGAGGGGGATGTCATATGACATAAAAATGGTAAATACCATGCTGAAGTATGCATTTAAACTGTAATAAACAAAATTTTAAGACCTCTTTGAGCTTTTACACAACACAGCTTCATTAGCAGCAACACCCCTTCTACAGAGATCTTCATTTTCCAAATAATTGTTCCATTTTGTTTTGATACAGAAACATATTCAAATTCAGCGAGCTTCATGTGGAGACAACCTTACATTTGTATTACAAAGTAAAATGACCAGCAAGAAATCTGGTTCCAGATAATCATCTCTACAGTTTGGCTTCGGTTTCTTCTACATGATATTACTATTACATAGAAATATTTTTCTCCTACCCATCCAGTCTTAAAAATGATACCTGGCCTATTTTTTACAGCTCAACCACTGGCAGATCTTTCTCACGGCCCTTGACAAATGCTGCAACACACCTTCCTTGTTCATTCACAGATGTTCCTTCTGCCTATTTTTCTCACTGACTGTGTTTCACATCTGCTGCAGCTTTTCTTCTTCCCACATGTCAGCCTAAGATGAGCTCCCTGGCTTAACTGAAGTCCATACTTTCCTCATCCCTCCCTGTGTCTGACTGCCTACACACAGCCAGCTGCACCAGACGTTGCTTTCCCAGCCAGGGCCATCCAGCTTTTCCAGGTCCTTCTTTGAGAAATGGAAGGAGTGCATAGGGAAGGGGCAGCAGCCACATCAATTGTGAGGATACTTGGCAAAAGGTGTCCCCGCCATGCTCATCAGTATTGTCTCACCAGTATTTCTTCTCCAGATACTGCTGACTTGAAAGAGAGACTTAGTGTTTGATGTCAAAAGACCCTACAAAGTGATCTCTGTGTGGCAGCAGTTCAGTGATTTTTGGCTGATGGTTGTCCCCCCCCCCCCAGGACCCATGATGTTAGTTGGCATTGCTTTATTAACAAAGAACCCAGAGCAAGGGTAGCAGCACCCTGTAGAGTTCAGACCTGATTTTTTTTAATTTCCAACTTTTGATTTCCTTTGATCTTATCAACTTTTTGGTATAAAATAAAGCTGGTGTTTAAACCTGGTGCTATTATAGGGCTGTGAGACAGAACTTACGAAAATCCCTATTGACTTGCTACATGGCACACAAAGTATTTTAAGTGTCATGTTTGCTCAATTCTTTCACAGTGGCTGGTTGAGTGAAGACATAACATAAAGGTTATGTTTTTAAAATGTCACGTAACCAAAAATGTTTCTCAAGGAGTTACATGGCAGAAGCATGAAACAGTTTTAATATAAATAAAAACCAAAAAAACCCTGACTTTGATTAGTACTTAGAAGTGAAAGCTATCCCTAGGCCACTTCTTTGAAACATAGGCATCAGGAGAGCAGAACAGCATCTTGTTAGAAACAGACTAGGCAAAGAAGGTGCTAAATGAGAAAGACCTTTACAGACCCTTAGTACCCAACTCTTACTAGAAACCCAGTAAGTGTCTCAATCAGCATACCTCCATGGAGAAACAGCATTTCATAGTCCAGTGTTAATTATATCTTTTATATTAAATTCTACACCAGTGACCCTGCTGGTTTTCAAAGGAAATGTGAATAAGAAAAGGTTTTGCGTTCTTGTTAGCATTCATATTTCATGCACGCCCTGAAGTCTGAACATGTTTTTAAAAATTCAAGTATAACCAAGATGTGGCAAAGCAGATCATACATATTAAAGTGTGCTGTGGATTGCATATACTGGTCTATGTATCTATATAGGCACATAGCTGAAAACCAGCCTCTTGTCAGAGATGCTTTGACTCAGCACACACATCCTAGATGTTTAAACATTTTGTGGTGTAGATTTTCACCCTTTAGGTGAATTTAATTTTCAAAATAAATGTTTGTGGATTAGTTTTGGTCTGCAGACTACAATTTAGCACATGGATGAAAATGAGACAGACTCAAATCTAATTCACACTATAAAAGGCAGCTGGATGTACTGAAGTACAGCTGGGATGCACAGGCATGGAGTTTTTTGATGGTTACAAATATTGTGAAGTATATGAGCATTTCCAAAAGCACTATGAAATCATGTTTTATTTTTTCGGCATTCCGTGTTGAAGAATGAAAGGTAGATATGCAGTTTTTTTCCAGCAAAATATTTTTCCCCTTTTCTATACAATTTATATTGAAAAGAAATTATCAATCTGATTTGATTTACTTTTTTATACACATCATATATCAACACAATTCTATGCTGAATTTTATGTTCCATAATACTGTCCAAGAAATGTTTTTATCATGAAAAAATAACTGTCTTCTTGAAATTCAAACCTATAACACATCATTGATATATTAACTCTAGAATTGTAAGTGGATACATGGAACTATTTTCAGCTGCTACCAATTGTATATGACTGTGCTTCTGAAGCACTTAGAACATGTGGATTGCTGAAACATTTTTGAAGGGGATGGGTTTTGTACAATGATTTTTTCCATAAAGAGATAAATCATAGATTTTTGCCTTCACTTTCCACAATGCACACAGTAATGCCTGGGAAAGTTAAACACATAGTAAAGAATGCATACCATACAAAAAAAAAATTGAAACTGCATTTTAAACCCATTTTACACTGGCAGTGACATTGCTTTATATATGAAGAACATAGGATGCACAAATATTTTCTCATCTGGCTCCTGAGCTGAAGATGATATGACTGGAAAAAAATTGCTTATACAACTGAAATTTCATCTGAATAGTTGTATAATTTTAGTCTTGCCAAAAGTATAATTTTAGTCTCCTTTGACTTGCCCTTGAAAAGCTTTTCAGGAAAACCTTAATTCTAAAAGGGAAGGAAAAGACAGGATGTAGAAAAATATGATCATCTTTGTTCTCTCTGTATTTAAAGATGCACCAAAAGAACTTGCTGTGATTATAGGCCATATCCACTAAGAGATGAACTATACAGTGATTTAGCCACAGATAAGGTGTCTGTTAGAATATAGTGGTGGGAAGCCAGGCTACTGGAGTTCACTTATGGTATTAAAAGTTATTTATTAAAAGCATCAGTCTATTAAAGCATGGGCTGAAGGTGCAGTGTGTTTGCTGAAGGGTTCTCCCTGGGAGGGGGTCTAGAGAGACGCTGGGAGTCTCTGGGGCTTGTTGATGCCACAAACCTCAGGCAGCCAGCAGGGATAAGTTCAGGGTGAGGCTCCAGAGAACTACAGGAGTTCTCCAGATCCTCAAAAGCCAGGAACTTTGAGTGGCAATCAGGGGTCTGGTGGCTTTTGGGCCAGGAGATCCAGGTGGCTGGCTGGAACTGTGCAACTGTGTTCCTTCTTTATTCTTTTCTTCCTTTCTTCTTTCTTCTTTCCTTCTTCCTTTGTTTTGTCCAAGCAAAGTGAAGCAGCAGCCTGGTAGCTAGCTAGATAGAAATTGCTGCCCCTGCTCCCAACCTCTATGTCCAGGTTTTGACTCTAAATTGACCAATTAGCTAAAAACATAAATCTAAGACAACTTTTCTGCACCTATTAAAATTATTAAAAAACGTTACCAGCTTCAGTATAATTTTACGTAAGCTGATTTTTCCGTGAACATGCAGGCTTTATCTTGTTTTTGTTCTTAATTTTATCTATATGTTCTACTTTGTTTTTGACGTTAATACTATCTTTTTTTAGTGAATTACTCTATCTAAAAATGTAAACCAATATTGTACTGTGTTTTGTACTGTTTTAGTTATGTCTATGAAATACTAAACTTTATCTGGATTTTTAGGGCACTGACCCTCTACAGCTACTGAGGCAGCCTACATACTGACTCTCATCAAAATCACCTAGAAAGCCTAAAGATTTATTTCTATCTTACTGTTATTTAACATATTCTATTCTCCAAGACTCAAAAGGGAATTTAGTTTCTTGATTTCCAACAGGTGTCTAAATTGTAATCCCAAGGAACTTTCCTGTCCAACTTTATTATGTCCTCATTAAACACTGTAATGTTTCATGTGCAAAGCAACAGGCTTGTCTTGTGAGCATGGGTCAGGATGCAACCTGTCCACAACAGCAGGGGAGATGCTAGGGTGGCACCAGGCTAGGTGGCTCTTCTCCCAGAAGCGGACATCCCTTTGCCACTTGCATCATCACCAGAAAGCACAGCCCTGGTCTGCACCAGGCTCCAAAAGTCCTTCTGTAAAAGGATACCAAGCATGCCTTTCTCACGTATTAAAATAGTGGATGTAACCTCAAAAGTGTGCACTAAAACACATGAGAGTCAGCAGCCCAGAATCGTGGTCACTAAAGGAAGATCATTTTTACAGTGTGATGAGAAACAGCTCCATCTTTCAGCAGAGCTGTGAAAGATCTCGTCTGAGCTACCAGCAGTCAGAAGATCAAGGAGGTGCCTGTCATGTCCCTGACACATCATTTCATTTTACATGTATGCACACCTCTCATCAGCTGAGCCAGTGACCATTTAGGCACGTTTCTTTGTCATCCAGATTTATTGAGGGAGTGAAAGTTGAGCATTTCCAGCTCCTTTTATGCTGAAAACTAAGGCCTAATCCTAGTGTAAACTTGTCACCTGTCTGTGTTTATGCTAAAAGAATTACTGAATAAACTTGTGGTGAGCTGTACTCACACTCCAGGTTAGACCCTTCCTACATTTCACATAGCATCAGTCCACACTCCAAGGAAAGTAGTGTAGGTGCTTGAATGGAATAGCTTTTAAAATAGATATTTTCCTAGCAAAATGTGGTTTTACAGCTATTGCTCTGTAAAGTAAATATTAGATTTTGTATATATTCAACATATTGCTGCAGGTCGGTTTAGTGAACTTGCTTTGCTGAGCAGCTGAAATTTGTGTGATGTGGTTTGTTTTTTACAAAACACACACCTTTGACTTTGTAAAAATGCTTATGAATTCTATAGCATGGGCACATTCAGTGTGTAGAACCCAAATATTGTCACTAAACAAAACAAAAACACTAAAACAAATTTTTCTCTTGAGATGCTCCACCAGAATTCTCCTACAGGTTTCCCTGCTGATGCAGGTGGGTTTTCTTGTTTGGTTTTTGCTGTTGGGATTTTTCTAACATTTTTTATTTCCATGTCTCGCTGTTTACAAAATATCCATTAGGACTTTAAGGCTGTTAATCACTAGAAGGAATAAAATGCAGCTTGCCATGACCAGCCAAGTTTATACCTATTACAGACTCTTCTTCCACATTTCTCTCCTGCGTCTCTTCTAATAGGACACAGTAAAACAGGACACAGACAGGGCATATCACAACTCCTCACAGGGAGCTGAGGGTGTGCTCAGTGTACCAGCCCACCTACATGTGCACCTGGATTGACTGGACCACTTACATTGTGTCTTTGCAGGGAAAACTCACCAAATACAGGTACTCAAGTCGCTTCCCACCTTCCCTCTATGTTGTTTTAGACAATAATTTCAACAAATATTAAAGGAAAATTTCTTCAAGACATCTATTCCAAAGTTGATAAAAATTGGTCAACAGATCCAAATTTCTTAAGCAAAAAGAAAGACAGAAAAGTACAGATCGCATAATGATAATTTCATCAGGAAATGATGCTAAAAACATGTTCCTGAATCCTTAGATAACTGTAATAATTACAATTATTACCACATAATACACATTTCTATTAGCATTAACTCACTGAGTACAAATAACCTTTGGAATTTTCAGTAGATAGCACACCATTTAGATAATTTTAAAAATAATTAAATCTGACAATTGCTAAGTCACTAAGTATGGAGATCCAGTTTCCAAATCTGAAAGTGGAAATTAGCAAGTTTTCTGTATTCATGTCTTTAACCAGCAGGCTAGTGTGTATTTGTCACGAACCCAGGTATTCTACCGGAAATTTCAAATTCCAGGTATGGTCTTGGTCTCCTTAGTTCATACAAATACATTTCTCTATCTTTGCAAATATATATCACATCTGTATATTTTATACACAGATTGCTACACAGATGCTCAGTTTAAGGGTCTGCAGACAAGCAGAACCAGGGGGAAAGAGAATTTTAGGTTCAAAACTGTTCGTGGATTGTCATAAGCTGAGTTTCAGTCTATTGATTCTGTTGAATTCTATTCTCAGTTTATTTCTCTCTATTGAGAGGCCACAGTCCACACACCATACTGGGACCGGGTGCACTGATAACAAACCATAGTTACACTCTGAAATCACTTTTAATTAGCTATTTTATATGAAAGTATTTTATCTTGTTATTAATTTTCATTCTAATTGTTTTCATATAATTTCTGTTCTTCTGAAGTCCTACATCATAAGGTATTATAATATACCTTATATATCATAAGATATATTTCCTTATAAATGCTAGCACTTCTGTAACTACTGAAAACACAGCAGTCAGAAGGCATCAATAGCATTTTTTCATCAGAACATATTTCATTCCTTAAATACAGCTTCACATAACCCTTTCACACTAATGCTTTATAAATTAATCATCATGAAAGGATGCTAAGTAGGTTATATATTTTCTTGGTAAAGGGTAAACACAAAAGGTCAATCTTCTATTTGCTCTAAAACAGAGATCTCCTGTTTATATCTTGTTGTCTATTTAATAGGAAATATTCTATTTTCAAGAAAATTCCCATGCTATTCCTATGTTTCAAAAATGAGACACTTTCCCAAATTAAATGCACTTAGGTTGTTCTTGACCTGAAGCATGCTCATTTAGTGTGCATCTCTAAATACAAAGAACATCCTATGCACATAATTTGTTTGCACATAGTAAACTATGTTCAGGCAAATAAATATAGCGTAATACAATGCACTTCACAGGAAGAAACAGGGAGCATTTGTCAGATGGCTTTTTTTAAAAATGCCATTTCATAATGATGATGAGTGGGCAAATGACCTCCAGCATAAAAAATACCAAATACAAGGGATTTTGAACATTTTTAAATGAATGCAACATTTCTTTGTTTTATCTGGAGAAAAAAAAGCTTTTATCATTCCAATTTAGATTTTTAAAAAATTATTCTCAAAAAGAATATTTCAGTTTAGTAAGAATCAATATTATTACCTTATCCAGACATAAAATTGACTCAATAATTATTTGTAGAGTTTGGTAAAGTTGAAAGGGACTATTTGAATACAACTACATAGAACCGACTTCATTAGAAGCTGAATATTACCAAGATAAACTTCTAAGGCCACACCTACACAAAAATATTCAGAATTTACTTCTGTAAAAGCCTATATCTTACCTAATGTTCCCTGATTTACTTAAAGGTGAACATACATGATAAATATTCCTAGAGAAGGTGCTTATACTTGTCCAAAAAATGTATTCAACTTCATTATTTTCTCGATTCTCTCTAATTTTAGTGATTTTTACATTCATGAAACCCAGAGCATATGAAATAATTTTAAACTTTACTTAATGTATATTACTCTCAATTTTATATTAGATAAAACAATTTCTTGCATGTCTATATTCAGAAAGGCAGCTTTTATGTATTGCAAAGGCAAAATAAGAGAATATCAGAATTTTCTGGCGATCCTACAAAGAATTTCAAATTAAAATGCAAAATCTTTAAGCTCACTAAATTTCCTTTTTCAAGCAAGAAACAATACCTGTTTTCCACAAAGGTTTTAAAAAAAACATTGCAGAGCCAGGCAGCTCCACTAGTAATTCTGGGATGGTGAGAAATTTTTCTCACAATAAAGAGAGAACATTTTAGCCAGTTTATCCAACTAATTCAGACCAATGCAAAACACTACTGATAGCCTGAATGAGATATTAAGAAAAAAAGGCAATACCACAATATAGAACTTTCAGTTTGTACGAAAATAAGCTATAGAACCTGAGATCTTGTATCAGTAGGTCCTGGTGATGAGAAGAATTCTTTAATTTTAATTTCTTTACACACTGCTTAATTGCTTGATTAAATACATTCATTTAGTGTCTAAATAATATTTTAACTTTAGAAAATGCATTAGATAGCCAAATATTTATGATAGTGCTACTGCTTAATAGAAATTTTTTTAACACCATTCATGTTCATTTGAAGTGAATTCCTACTATATTCAAAAGCCATTTAGCATCAGCCATATAGAAAAGAATAATCACAAAGTAACTTAGAAATGCATCATTCACTATTTTTAACAAAATTAGGTGCAAAATGTTTAATAAGTACGCACAGGTACATAATTAGGTTTTTGTAAGCCTTACATATAAATCTCAAAACTAATTTCTTTAACTTGATAATCAAAAATATTTAGGTCCTTACCAAACAATAACAAGTTAATATTCTTGAAAAAAACTACTATTGATACTATAAAAAAACCCCAAACAAACAAAAGCAAAATGAAAAAAAATTACCCAAACTACTTACATCCAGTGTGCTTGCTTATTGATCTATATCAATCTATCTGCAAAAACAAAATGGTTTGGACTGCCTTAAGGACTTGTGATCTGATCCTTTTCTTTCTGCAGAGGAAGATATTAATTTTCAGAGAAGCCACAACCATGCACACTTCTTGTTCTGTAGGTATAACAAAATGGTGTTGATGTTCCTGTGTCTTAAAATGGGGCTATTATTTGGAATGTTTTCTGATAACTGAATCTTTACAGATCATCATAACATGATGCTGGAATTGACAATTGCATCAATGATTCTGCACCATCCACTGTACATGACCTGCATACTGAGGGAGAAGAGTACAAGCAGGAAGGAATGGTTTTTGCACTTGCTGAAACTCACCTCATCTCATTACATCCACTGTGTTCAGTCTAACTCACTTTGAAGACAGATCTAAAACCAGCAACACCCTACAATTCACATTCTACATGCTGTTACTGCTTAACATCTCAAGAAATGCTAAAATAATGATGAAATAACCTGTGATATACTGCTGAAAAAAATACAGAGAAAATACTGTGACATGGATTCAGATTTGTATAAATGTTCACTGGATAGTTAAGATTCAAGCTAAAGTTTCAGATGTGAAAAATTGCAAGTGAATTACTTAAAGCAAAATCAGTGTGATTTTCAGAGCCACTCAGCAGTTTCAGCTCCCATTTAGTTCACCTCTAAAATTACATGAAACAATCTATTTGTGTAATCTACAGCCTTGAAATAAAAGGTCTCCTGCGATCTCTCATAAAAGATTCTTGGCAGATAAATGTGAGTAGCAGAAGAGACATTGCCTCTTTCCTGAAAGTGAGTGCTGAAAATCCAATAGCTTTTTCAAACACACTGTATAAGTGTTTATTCAAAGAAGATGAAACTATAACACGTCTAATGTTCTCTTTTCCTCAAAGTGTGTTTCTGTTTGGTGGCTTTCCTCCAAGTTTTTCCAAATTGTTTTGTGAAGTGATGAGGAATGCTTGATTGAAATAAGAATAGCAAATACTATGCAGAAAAGGCAGCAATAACTCTGAAGTGATTGATAAAAGAAGTCAAATATGTTCCAAAAGAGAATTTTGTTATCTTTCTAGTTAAAAATAGCAATATTCTGCTTTGGAATGTTTTGTCTGAAAAGAACATGTTATATCTTCTAGGTGAGCAATTGGCTGGTCTGAAACTTACACTATACAAGTGTATAGTGTATATATATATACACTATTATATTTATATAAACTTATATACAAGTCAACACATACACGTGTCTACCATATATCAGTATATATTTAACTGCTTCCTGCTGAATTCAGTTTATGGTTTACTGCTTCACAATTTTTTTATTTTCACTCTTACTTCCACATTTTCATTTAAGAAACGGAAGCCATGGTCTTTGAGCCACAAAGTCCACTGCAGACTGAAACTCAAAAGTATGTTTCCTCTTGCCATTATTAAATGGTCATTAACTAAAGGACTAGGGAGTTACGACTTTGCCTACTAACTACATAGGCCCTAGGTATCAGTGTGCTTCTTCACTTTCAAATGCTCTTCCTTTGGACCATTTCTGTAAAGGCCAACAGCAAATTGGAAATGGAAGTGCACAGTAGCTCACCAAGGGAAGACCACAGTAAAACAGCCGAGCCCTCGGTACATCTTCCCAGGGCATTACATTACACAGGACTTCAGGAGGAGCAAATGAGTTTGGACAAAGCTCAGGGTGCCAAGGTTTTAGCATGGGTGCCTGAGATCATGAGCTAATGTGCCTGTAAAATCTCTTCCCACACAATGCCCAGGGCTACAGGTTTACTTCTGTCTTGTGTTGTGACACAGAGATTAAAGACAGGCAGTGTTGAAGAGTCACCTGGGTAATAACCAGGTCAGACCATGTCTTGTCACCACTACAATTATGGTTCCCTTCTCATAGGATGGGCCAACACTCCAAAGCTGTTCCCAAAGATCTAATTTTCATTCTGTCAGCTGATAAAATTAAAAGCAAAGTGTACAGAAATTTGCCCAACAGATCTTAAATGTGTTTTAACACAAAGAGCCCAAGAATATTTAACTATTTGACTGACACCCTTCCTGCAGCATCTGGAGAAAAAATCAGTTCAGAATAGACATTAAGTTAGAGCTCCCCAATGGGAGATGAATGTTAGTCTGTGGGTCACAACAGGCAGGGGAGAAACTTGATCCCAGGTGGAGCATGTCTCAGTATTGCTGTCCTTTATAGTGGAAAGGTAAGGAGCACAAAAGAACTCAGTTTTGTCATAATACAGAGGGGAAAGGCCAGAGGAGAGCAAACCCTTGCTTTCTTTAACCCTGCTAAGGTCATTCACATCAGTGCAAGTTCTAACACACAATGCTTCCTTCCTTCCTGCCAGCTCTGCTCTCAGACTTTGGAATGTTACACAAGTAACCAATTTCGTATTAATCTGTATTGGAGCACAGTACCATGTTAGTCTTATTTACTTTTTAGAAACCCTTTATAAAGGCATACAGGAAGACTTGATGAAAGGTTAATGTTCATGACTGCCCTGAGCCCAGGATATTCTGTACCCAGCCAAAACAACATCCAGCTTGCATGATCTACATTTGTGAAATACAGATGGAATTAACAAAGGTTGTATGTTCTTATTCATATTGTCTCTTCAGAAGAAAATGCTTTAATGGAACAAGTACTAGATAAGACAAATAAGATTTTCTCAATGACTACCTTCAATCTTTCTTTACAACGTCACCAAAAAAACCCCAAAAAACAAATGACTCAATTATTTATCTACCCATTATTTATTCATTCTCCTGGTAGTATCTCAGTAAACTAGCATGTGGTTTGGCTGCTCAGTTATCCCCTAAGGATTCTGGCCAAACACTCCTGCACAAAGGAAAGCCAGAGAGTATTTTCTTTTGAAAACACAAAGAACGCAGACATATCTTTTCTAATCTCTTTCACTAAAGCTTTAACTACTTGTGGACATATTCCAGACAGTCTAGTTCAAGCTTGGGTAAAATCTTCAAATATTTGTAGACTTCTGAAGTACCCTTGTGCTCTATTGTGCCCCTGAAAGCAGGTCCTAGAAAAACTCCTTATCTCTGGAACACATTGAAAAGATGTATTTGGTTACACATTCCAAATACAAAGAAGAAATGAATGTGGGTTTACACACACACACACACACACACACACACACACACACACACACACACACACCACACGCACGCAATGCCAAACTGGTTAATCAGAAAATGTAACTTACAACTCCAACAGGCTTGCTCTGTCACACTTTGAGTTCCCCTTTTCTGATTTTTGCCTGAGAAATATAGCTCCTATTCTAACTATGCAAAACCTGCTGCTTTCACTTCACATCATTTCCCCAAAATTCATTTCTCTCTCTATCTTGTTTCTCTTTAGTGAAGAGGAAAAAAAGATCTGTCACAATAAACAAAGTCTCTGGTTTTATATATCATCATTGTCAAAAAAGGCAAAATCTGTGGAGAAGGAAGGATTTGGACAAAATTTGGTCAGGTGCCAGAAAAGAAAAATATTCAGAAATGTGGTGGAATCCTCCCATAAGCCTGAGCCAGTCTTCACCATTAAAGGATCTCACATCTATAGTCTAACTACACCCTCTTGTAAACAACCCCCTTATAAGTAGAGTTCAGCATGAATGCACCAAAGCTCAGCCACCACAGCAACTCCCTATTACAGTGAACAAAGAGGGGAAAAAACACCCCACCACCACCCCCACACACACATTTCAAACTAGAAAAAGTCAGTAGCTGGTGGCTGGAGAAAACCAGCTCTCAGTGTAATAAATGTAGTGGGAAAGGTCTGAGGGGCAGTGATGTGCTCTCCTTACTAAAGACTAGAGTTGGTAAAATGCATAAAAATCTAAATAACTTGAGGAAGCATAGCAAAAAACAATTTGGTGGAAAAATGAGGTCTGGGGTGGGTCTGAGCTGTAGTCAACCACTCACTCAAGGAATGTGTATTTTAAACACAATTGGAATGATCTGAGGACAACTATGGTTCAATAAGACTTTATTATTTAGGTATCTAGAGACTCTGAAGTATTAGAAAACTCTGTCAGTCACTTAAGTATGTAATAAATGTTATCTGTTTAATGGGTTATAAAAATCCTGTTTTAAAAAGAGTTATAAATTGTACTTAGAAATTAAAATCTTCACAACAGTGGAATAAAGAGTAAGACAGCTAACTATGACTCTGTAGAGTCTGGGAAAAAAAAAACCTCCGTTTTTTTCAGGTCATCACCTTCATAGGAGACAGTAAATATTATAGAAAGGCACACAGAAATGTTTTCATTTATAGCAGCAAATTAATCCATCTACATTTATTGTGACTCTTAGCATGTCACTTCCCAATCCCAAGGTTTAATAGTAAAGTGCCTTGAGATCACAGGAGATAGGGTAAGGCACCCAAGTACAAAGCACTATAATGTATTATAAAACTGCAGTGAAAATTAATTTCACCACAACTATAATTTAAATCAAATTTAAGCACTGAATGCCATTTTTGTGGCAAGATGCTTTTGACTTGGCTTTTTGTCAAGGGCTGATATTTATTTACTGTTTATTTATCAGAACAAAAAGACTATGTCTAAAGAACTGAAAGACTTTCAGGACTTGTAATAAAACAAAACATCTCTAATGACTCTGTAATTAATGTAATGTAATTCAGGAATTCAAAAGATCTACAGGTTTTAATAAACTGAAACACTTCACTGCATTTGCTTTTGTTCAGACATGTCCTGCATTTACTTCCTCATAAATCCTCTTTAGACTGGCAATTTATCTAAAACTAGTATAATTGAGCATATTTGTTATAATACACATGGTAATGCTTCTCACTTGGAGATTAAGTCTAAATTTTCTTATTTCAGGAAAAGAACAGTAAGTGAATTATTCCACTTCAAACACGAAGCTTTTAGATTTTACTCATGCACCTGAAAATATGACACCATAGTGGTCAAATAAAAGCCATGACAAAATTAATTTCTAGAGAGATATGCATTTTTGGTATGAGATGGTATGGTACGGCTTGTGGCCCATTCAGACTGCAAATAGACCAGCAATACCAGAAGGACTAGAAAAGAATAAAATAGCTTGCTCCTGGATCTCAGAACAAATGGGAGGCTGATTTGTTCCCTTGCCAATACGACTTTTTTCCTTTTTTAGTTAGAACAGTTCCAAAAAATTTTGATGTTCTAGTGTTTCCTGTTAAAAAAAAAAAAGTCCTTTCACAACCTGGAATATGCAGAGGTGAAAACCAACTTGTGAGGTACCAATGTCTGAAAATAGCCCAGTGATTTTCTATCTCTGAAGAGAAGCCTCAGACTGTCAACTTCAAAAAGATTGGACAAAGCTTGGTCACAACACACTGTTATTTCTCATAGATTACATTTAGGCCATGCTTGTAATTTGCCAGTTGTAAATTATACTCATCATATTCTTTATTATTCCTTCAAACTTTTTCTGACACGGAAATCCAAGACATTTCAGCACAACCAGAAAGTATCTTTCAGAGGAACTTAGAAAAAATTTGGAATGAAACTGGTACTACCTATCCCTTAGTTTTTTTATTCCCTCATAAACTCATTATGCTTAATAATTCAGAGGACTCCACTAGGGATTTATTACAAATTTTAGTATCTTAGCCACATGAAGAGAGATTGGTTTGAAAAGATTTTTAGAAGTCATTTTCTAATTGAGCATTAAGTGCCCATTGTAGCACTAAGTCCCTCATGGTGCCTTTGTGTTTTAATTCATGTAAGTTCCATGAATATTTATGTATATTAGTTAAAAACAATTCAGCTACAGCAATACTATTCTATGTTCCCTCATCAACAAATAAGAAATGCTCCCCTTGCCACATGCTTATCTCTCAGTTATTAATGTACAATAAAAAATTCCAAGCTCTCAGCTGGGAACATTATATTTTAATTGCTTGTAGGCTATTAGGGCATACCTGTCTGTCAGAATCAAAATACAGGAATTAACTCCTAGTATGGGTAGAGGAAGATTGATTTCTTATGCCATCTCGTGGAAAAGTTATTAATTGCAAGACAATCCTAAATGTTTCATACAGTTCTGTACATGAAGAAATATAAGGAACATGGTTCAAGACAGCTTTGTTTCCCACACCAAAAAAAAAAAATCTGCTGCTTATGAAAGAATAATCTCATTTGGTAATGTCTTACAATCAATTTTTTTCAATTAGTCAACCTAAACTCAGTGACTTTTCTTTCTGTATATGCGCAGGGTGTGCATCATAAAGCTTTGACTTATTTTCTTTGATTTATATTTCTTTCCTACAAACTATTTTTAGATCTTCTTTCATGTTCACATTTATACTGAAAAATACTGTGCTTCTTTTAAAATTTGTTGCACAACAGAAGCATTTATTTTCACCTGGACTGCAGGCTGGAATCTGGTATTTTTACCCAGTACTTTTTTGAAAATCACAAATTGATTGTTCTGAAAATAAATATTCACTGATTGCTTAATTAAACTTATTAAAATGCAAATTAAAATACCAAACTAATGACAATAATTAAAAAAGAACACATTACCACAATGATGAAAGATCAGATTTAACTTTTTCCATTATCCAATACAATGTCAATTAAGTATAATTCGAAAATGAGAAAGCACAAAAGAAGTTTGAAAACAGCTTTTGCCATAGAAACTTATCCAGGAATGAGTTACCTCATACAAAGCTCAGAAGAAGTTGATAGTTATTCTGCAAGGAAGTTTGGATATTTTTGTGTTCTAAGTCCACTTGCAGTCCATGAGAATTTGAAACACAGGCTAAATCTTCTTTCTGTCTTTCCCCCTCCAGCCATAGTATTTTGGCTGTAGGAAACTGAAACAATTTTCTAGATCCCATATTTTCATTTGTAACCACGTGCTAAACTACATTCACAGAAGAATACAGGTGAGAAGTTCCAGGAAACCCCAGGGGGTTGTGGTGGAATAATAGTAATACTTTAGAATTTAACCATGCAGTTCTTTTTAGCATTAATGTGAGTCAATAAAGTTAATCTCCATATTCTACTTTGAAACTACATGTGCAAGGCTTTGAATTAGTTCCCTTTTTTACAGTTATCCTTTGATATCCTTCAGCATGTGAATGGTAGCAAACAAGACGACAATGGAGTTCAGCACCATTTATTCATTGCAAAAAAAATGAAATAGAATTGCTTCAGTGCAATCTAATCCAGCAAACATTTCAGGAACTGCTCCATCCCACTCTCAGAAGCAACAGGCCATTTTGCTACATTTCTGATTATTTCTAGAGCAGATATTCCTCTATTACACTCCTGAATTATATTCCAATTGGTCAAGAATCCCCTACAGATAATTTCAACAACAAATTGAGTGATTTTCTAAATAAAAGCCTCTTGACATGGCAAGCTACTGTGCTAACATACTGCTGCACGGACTCCTTCAAGCTGTACTATTTATATTCTTCTGGCCTCTTAAATGCTATTTTGTGCTTCGATGCTGCTATGATACGTGTGCTATAAAGCACAGTGGACTTTTCAGAGGCACTTTGGAAGAGTTCTTGAGGAAGAGAGCAGTTATTCCTCTGACTATGTCAAGCTGTCATTAAACGTGGGTCTATCACATTATGAAGAAACACAGAAGCATAAACAGTTAACCCTCTGCTGGGAGTGTCTCAGACAAGAAAATAAAGTGGAGTCCCAGCCCCTGTTATCTTGGTCTGAAGCATGTGGTACATTAGGAGACTATACAGCCCTAAGTTCCTTCCTGAGTGCTCTCACCACCTTTATTGCGTGCTGTTTTTTCAGAGGCTTTGTGCTCTCAATAGCAAGGTTGCAAACAGCAAAGTGTTGAAGCTAACCATACAGGCCTAGTCCAAGACACACTAATTCAAGAGCTGACATGAGTCAGTTTCACTTTGACACAAATAATTTGCTTCTTAACATGGGTCAAAGTTTACATACTGTTTTCCACACCATAAGCCAATGGAAAGATCTGCTCCAGTACCATCTTTCACGTCACTACCAAAACTGGACCTGTCGTAGATGATTATTGTTTACTTCTTTTTCTAATAGGAGGAGAAGTGAAGTCTTATTCCAGTCACATAAAAATTAATGAGATTATAAAATTAACTGCTGACAAAGTACAAAAGATTATGCTCTCTTCCTTTCCCAACATGTAATGTGTTCTCCTCTGTAGCAGGGGTTCATATAAGCATGCTTTCCTATTTGTATATTTTGCTCCTACTGTACATCCGTTGCAAATAGCATTGTTTTCTGGTCAAAATCTCTCACCCATTATTCAATTACTATAGTAAAACCTGCTGTCAAAATGCTATCCAGGATATTTCCTTAAGAAATTTTCCTGCTCTGCCTCAGATGCCACCCCTAGATCTGTACATGCTAAGGATTCCTGCAACACTCAGCATAATTTCCAGACATTGGATCCATTCCCTTGACCACATAGACTCAGATGGCTTATGGGCTGGGTAAGAGAATTGGCTACCTGGAATTTCTTCTGTTGCCAGCCCTAAGCATACTGAAACACTAACCACTGAAAATTACAAGATTTGAACAAATGAGGTTGATTCAAGGGAACTTTCTTGGGTTTGTGGTTTGAAAATTATATTAAATTTTGTTTTCCAAGATGTCTTTGAAGGATTAAGTACTGATAGTTTCTTTTCTTCAGGTTTCAGAATTCTGCCAGATACTATGTGTGAGATTAGGTAAAACTGTAGATCCCACAGCCCATTAAAAATTAAATCTAAGTACCCTTAACACAATGAAGTCAATGAAGTTTTCCAAGGTCAGCTTGAGTCAAAGGACAATTTTGTAGTTATGTTAATGGACCCATATTCAAGGAACTCAAGTACATAATCAGCAGTAATAGCAATTCTGCAAGACAAATTAGATGGTTAATAACATGTAAATAGAACCACAGTATTCAGATTACGTCATTAGTAATAGCTGTGTAACTGCAATGTCGTCAGAGGGAACACACACAGAGACCTAAATGGAAATTGCCAAACTGTTTTGTTGATAGGGAAGAAAGGAAGGAGAGCTAGATTCCGCCCTCCCAGCTGTGCTGGTTGTATAAGGTTAACAGTGTGGAAAGTAAGACAAATTTAATTTTGCCTGAAAAAGTCTACCAATTTTCCATATTCATACCTCTTTTACAGATAATGTCTTATTCTTCCTTGCTACTGTCTTACTTACTGTCAGGCATTTTCTTTTCAATTCATTATTGCACTTCTTCTTGACGTGTTTTGTTTCTTCTATTTAATCTCCTTGTACATAAAGCTATGGTGGCATGTAAAATGTCATCACTTGCCTTGGAGAGGACATGCAGGTGACTCATAGCTCCTCTAGTCCTTCCACAAGGAGCCACAACTCAATTTGGTGTCTAACCAGTGTGAGCAAAGAGGGTATGACCATCTACATCCCCATGAATATGACATTGACCACAATGCCCTTATCTGTTGCAGTGGAAATGGTGTCAGCTTCAAAGTTAAACATTCTTGTTATTATAAGCCAATGTAATGGCAGGACAGTAATGCATATTTACTGAGAGTTTTGTGATCCTTTCTCAGAGAATTATGAATTATTTCTTAGATAAGACCTTTTTATACTTAATGAATAGCAGATGATTGTCACTACTTTACTGTTTAATTTTTAAATTAATTTTAAGTATAATTCTCCAACTAAAAAGTGCTCTGAGTCTACTAAGAAATTAATCACATTAAATGAACTTCATTATAAATCATCATCCTTACATGACTCTCAAACTCAGGCACTGGAAGAAATTAATGCATCAAAGCGAATTCTCAAGGCTTCATTTAAACAGAAAATGCATTTCAGAATTGAGAAAACACTAGGTATGTACTGAAATTGTGGAATTGTGTGGAACTCCTCTATTAGAGTTACCCAAGTTTATACATAGTAGGAGTGTACAAGTTTGTAACACAAGTTTGCAATTTTGTGAAATTTAAACTTACATGTTAAGCCCATATTATAAAACAAATTTTGAAAGCATTGTAGATCTGAACAGTGACCTACAGTCTTAGTCTTTTATGACTGAAAAACTTCCAGTAATTACATTGAAGACAAAAAGCCAGTCATGCGAGAATAAAAGCAAATATGTTGCACTTTCTATGAAAAACCATGACATCTTCATATTGAAAAGAAAAACACCAAACACACAAAATATAATTATTAAACTAGCATATGGCCATTAAGCTCTCTTCTTCTGAGAAAAATGCACAGAATTTAAAAAGACACCAGAAGATAAAATATGAATCACGTATCAGAAGCTATAGTTCGCAACTATAGTTTGCTTTTCTGGTAAAATCCAATCCTGTGAAATGAGAAAGAAAAGGGAATAAACCACTTCTCCATATGGGACTGCTGATTTTTTATAACCATATGGATATCTGCAAGTCCTTAGTGCAATGTCAAAAGGCAAAAGCAACAGGCTAAATATCCAAGCTATTCAACTGAGGCAACCATGCAGAATATTCATACTGAAACAGGAAATTACAAATTAAGAGGAGATAACTTTCTTTTTTCAAATACATTAAATTATATTTAAACAAAATACAGAGGATTTGAACTTGAGTAGGAAGCTTCTTGTGTCAGTGTTTTTACTAAATATTCAACTATCTAGAGGTACTATCCAGTGGCCTACACTAAAATCTGGACACCACTATTATGATTAGTTTAGGAACTTGTCTCTGTTCAACTCATCTATTTTTTTTAATAGCACCTGGCAAGTTGGGGTTTTTTATTTTTATTTTACCACATAGAATATGAATGGAAATTATAAGCCTAAAGAGCTAAGTTCTAAAATCATTGTAAAATTTGCCAGAACAGCGAATAACTGCTGAGAATTAAATTCTACAGTGAAATGTTGGAAACCCACACAAATTAAATTATAGATACCACTCATCTCTTCAGAATTATTTTAAGGAAACTGATATACAATACACAGATTTAAACCTGCAGTTGCAAATTTCAGCATTGTTTTGCATGGAGTTTAAGTGTCTTATTTGTAAAAAGGTCTGCTAAGGTTAACCAAGGGGGTTGCAGATCTATTGAACACAGAGAAAACAGAATGCAAAACAAAACATTATCTAGATCCACACTAATTAGATTAAAACTAAATACGCAAGATAATTTATACTTCAATAAGGTTTTAGACTCTATAGAGTTTAAAATTTTTAAACAGCTGTTTTTTGAAATTTCAGTGAAGTTTTGGAGTTACTGACAGACTTTCCATAAAAAGCCAAAAAGCTTCCTCAGTCTGAGTGAACTCCCTAAAGTATCCTCATTTTAAAAAGGTTTGAGGAAGAGTGGAGTTAATTCTTCTGCACCCTGTTTTTGTACATATGACCAGACATTTCATGGTCAACAGCTGGAAGCACAAAATACTACCAGAGTCCAGACAGCACAGTCTTAAAAGGTTTGTTTTTCTTCGCTGGTTTATGCCTACTAGGTGAGACAAAGGTCTACAAAACAAGTACTATACAACCCCCAGACCAAAAACCAAAAGGAAACTTTGTTGCCCCTGACCCTATACACCAGAAAAATAGAAGTAAAAAAGAAAAAAGTGTGGTAAAGGGGCTACCTTCATTTTTGCTCCAAAATAAACATTTACTTGCTTTTTAAAGGAGAGAGGGAGGAGGGAAGGAAAACATTTACTTAATGGAGCATAAAAGAAAATAAAGTTTGTTAAGTTCCTTGTCTCTCTTTAGAGAATTGCCTCATTTATGAGTAGACCCATTTATGGATAATGGGGAAAACAAAAACTTTGTGAATGTAGGCATGAAAAATTCTTATACTTGCAAAAAACATTGATGAATCAATATCTATTTATTTGGAAGATTTATTTGGTGTAATAGATAAGAACTTTAATTAAAGCCTTCCTCTGTGGAAGTTTACAAACACTGCACCTTTACTGTTTCTGACCATGATAATGCTGAAGGGGAATGTTTCTGTGCAATAGTGTCACCAAGGTCATTAAATGATATTTAATTATTATATTGAAAAAATGGAGCATCGCACACTTATCTCTGATGTGAATGTAAATGTGACCTTTTCTAAAACTTAAAAGGACATGAATATAAAGAAGGAGCAAGCAACATATTCCATTTATTTCACAACATTTCAGCAAGAAGACAGATCTAAACCAAAAGTTACAAGTGATTATGACATTGTGTGTACTTCAGTTGTATTTCAATTGATAAAAAATAAAGCTGTATAGGTGTATGGGTATTGATATCTCTGTGTATTCTTTTGGATTACATTTTCATTGTATTTTAGTTATATTTGCCATGAGTACTGAAACTGCTTAGCAGAATGTTCCTTGTCATCAGGGAAAGTGTATCATTAAGATGCAGAAGCACAAATTCTTTAGTTAAACAGAAGTAAATGGAAAAAACAATGCTTTATAAGTAAACTTACTGCACATACAATGAAAACTGCAGAAGAAACATCAAGTATAATAGATTGTATGTGGATTGCAAAATGTATATAGATGCAAATAAAAGTTATGGGACTAGCAACGAAGGTGAACATATAAAGTGTTATCTTCAATAATAGACCACTGCCACTAGCATGAGAGACAAGGTGCAGAGGTGGAAGATTGGAGGACTGGTTTACAGGCAAATCAAAATTACTGCTCAAGCAACTATATTACCCAAGTAAAGAGCTTCATTTAAAAGGAGATAAAATAGGCAGTAAATGATCAATGCAATTACCTAGTTTTCCATAAGGTTGTCATACAATTGTCAACACAAGACATTTTGTTATATAACAAAAGATTCCAAATAAACTCATAGTTACAGTGCCATCATGGGTAGCACATCTTAATACTCTGCTGCTGGCAATGTTATGCTCATGCAACACTTAAACCAAATCAATTAAAAACCTTTGAGAAAGTGTGAAATGAAACATATGGGCAAATCTCTCTTACTATCGCAACTCTAGGATATTCCAAAAAGCATCTGCCTGTTGAGTGTCCCTCATTTTATTAAATCCTAGAGATTCCAAGTGTTCTTTTTTATAAAGATTGTGAAATCAATTGCCAACATATAAATATTGATTTATTTGTTTTTACCAACAGCGCCTAGTTCCAGGATTACTGATAATAGTCTTAAGCTTCAGAGAAAAAATGCATGAACTTTGGTCTGTCAAAAAATTTACTGAGGAACTGATAGCAGATCAAGGGACTATGATGCACAACTGCATAAGTGATTTCATCCCTTTAAGGGACACCATACTTCATAAGTCTTAAGTTCTCATTCATAGGGAAACACTTATGCAAACTGAATTTCAAAAGTACAACCATGAAACACCTCACAATGGATCTCTCTTATCCTGTCTTGCACTTGCAAAAAGATCTGGTATATTTCTTCGAAGCATTTCTGTGATTTATGATTTCTAGAATCATATTTTCTTTATTGCTTCTGCAGGTACTTAGCACTGTCCTATTGCAAGCATACTTTCAAAAGTCTTCCCCTGCAGACATATAACAATATTCAAAACATGTCTGTATTTCCATGAAAAATAGTTTCAGTGAAACTTTTCCCTTGTTGCTACAACTGCATCTTCATGTTTCAGAAGTAATTACTTGTAGACACCTTTCAGGGTCCCAAAAAGGTTTGGGACCCCGATTTGTTGTTTCTTTGTTTTTCTTGTCTGGGCCTTTCTGGTGTTTCTGAGAGCTCTGTGAGCTTGGCTTTTACCTAACTTAACTTGTCTCTGTCTCTGTCTCTGTGAAGGCTTTCTGTTTTCCCCCAGCCCTGCGTCTGAAGAAGAGGTCGAGTCGTCTGTTTTCTCATTCTCAGGAATTTGTTTATTCTTTGTTATCGCATATTCATTCCCTGGCCTGCCACAGCTTCTCTGCAGGCCCGTGCTCTCCTCTTTGGTCTGTCCTTGCTTCGTCTTCGTCTTCGTCTTCATCTGCCTGCCCTTGGGAGAGCACTATTTTTTATACTGAAAATTGCGTGTACTTTATTTATAACAATTCTCCAATATCTATCCACTATGTTGTACAGTGTCCTTTTGTTCCAAACCAATCCAAATGTCCCACACCACCACAGAAGATGGAGAACAAGAGGATGAAGAAGAAGCCCAGGGACACACCCCATTTCCTCCATCTTTGCCCCCGATCTCTCATCTAAAATCTACAAATTCTACTTTTTCACCGTGTGACATACTAATTATCATTCTATCTAAATTCTTGTGACTTATAAATCTTCCCAGGACAGTCAGAAGGTTTCCCACAGACACCCACACTCCTACTTCATTTGATAGGCAAAAAATGCTTATCCTCTCCAGCCAAAAAAAAAAAAATCACAGGTCAAAGCTGTACTTACGGTTGCAATATATCTTGAAATGCAGCACATCCTCTAGTGATGCCAGCCAAAAAAACCAAAAAGTTGCTGCAAAGGTTGTCACTGTCTCTATCTATGCATCTCTTTCCCCAGTTTGCTTATGTGACCAACGGCCCGTGCTGCCATCTGTGACACAATAAACAGGGAAGGCCAAGAAAGCATGGCCCTTGCCTTTTGTGAGATATAATTTCTGCACTGGCAGCAATATTCAGTAACATTCAGTAACATTCCAAGGTAATTGAGAATATTAATTTTTTAAACATGACTCTTAGGACATTGTCCCCTCTCATTACATCACAGGTCTCAGTTTTGAAGATTGTGTTTAGAATTAGTGGCAAGAATTGGCACCAAGAATTAATTTTTTTTGTCTTATGTTAAACATATACTTACGAGTCTTACAAGATGTGGAGTTACATGGAAAAGAGCAGCAAATAGTAAATGTCAAACATAACAAGGAATCTCCTTCCTCCTTTTCCTTTTTCTGGAAAAATGAGACCTACACATGCTTTTTGGTGGAGCACTAAGGTTAACTCATTAAGGAGCCTTTTATCACATCTTTTAGTGTAATTTTAGTTCTGATAGGCAATTTTTTTTCCTGTTAAGCATAAACTGAAAATCTTATTTCTCTTACCTAACAAAACTTTTATACAACCTGTACATCTGTAAGCCTGAAATGTAAGATGTCTTAATAACAGTGGGCACTTAGAAAAGACGTATTTTGAAGTAGTGCTGTAGCCAAGACAAAGAAGAGGGCAAGGTCAGAGTCTAAGGCCAAACCGAGTTTTACACTGATTTTTCTTTATTTAATTTTCACTGCCAGCTGGAAATTGAACTGCAATAAATTTAACCAACGCAGTTTCTCTCTACTATGTTCTCTTATAAAGGAAAGACAGCTGTCAAAATTGGAAATTTTTCAAATTGTATCTGATTGACCAGAATCAATTGCCAAACCTTATGACAGTCATGATTCACTCTGAAGAACTAGTGATAGAGCATCTCTCCCTGAGTTCAACAAAACCAGAACAGTTATGGCAGAGTTTTTCAGCTCAGTTCACTGCTGCTTCTCACTTGCTTTGTAAAATGTGACTGGGATCCCCTTGCAGGGATGAGACCATGGCATAAGTAAAACAATACAATGCAGAAGAATATTATTCTTGAGGTCAGTTCCTAAATATGTTGGGTGATTTTTAATCTTCTAACCAACAGAAGTGTAGAAAATTACACTGAGAAGAGATACTAGGATATATAAAAGCAAAAGGCCAAGTTAATAATTTACAATTTCCTTAATTCATATGAATTTATAATACCAGATGAAATGTCAATGTACTGCTCAATACACAAGAAATTCTTTGCCGATAGCTCACTGGATTCCTTTCTTGAAACTTACTGCTCACTCTTTTCCTCGAAACCTTTCCAGGGACATTGTGCAAATTTTATATAAATTTTAAAACCCATTAGTTTTAAAATCCCTTAAAAATGAAAATGCATCTTTACCAAAGCAGAATTGTGTTTGACTGTGTTATGTGTGAATGACAGCTTCTAGAACAGTTAAAAATATTTGTCAGTGTAGTCATGTTTCAGGCCTGATGTTTTGGTTCTCTGATGTTCTCTCTCAAGAAAATAGCATAAACAACATTGAATGTTTTTGTAACAGAGTCTGTGTTGCGCATTCCTTCTGGGAGGAGGGATCTCTCTTGATCCTCTAGTTTGACCAGTGTGGGTGAAGAGGTTTGCCCTTCTTTCACCAATCACATCCGTCTGTGTAAAATTGTATATACAGGGAAATGATCCCTAATAATCATTTTCACAGCCATGAGAAAAATTCACAGGAGCCCATGTCGTGTGTTACATAAAACAGCCACAGGCCAGTTTTGCTAGTGTGTATTTATTCAATAGTCTTCTCAGCCCTGTGAGAGCAAATAGGTATTTGCATGCATATGTATACAGCAGGAATCTAAATAAGTATGTATGCAATGTCTGTGTGATTCATTTCAAGGTCATGTTTAAAATTATCCTGGCTTTAGTGAAATTTCTGTGAAAAAATTTTGAAGAGATTTAGTACTTCCTTAGAGGCTTAGTGGAAATATAATTCTTGACTTGCAACCCTGTATTCACAGCAAAACAAATCAAGAAGAAACACCAGATGAAATTGTGCACACAGGAACACACATTGTCTCGTCATTGTCTTGGAAACAGTGTCCTGGAAAACTGCAAGTCAAATATAAAAACCTAGGTAAATGTGGAAGTAATGTTATCAATGATCCACATTAAGCACTAGCATAAGAAAGTTGTATATTAAACCCACAAAAAGGTCATGCAAACTGATTTTTATTTAAAAAATCACCAATTCATTTAAACCTTTCATTTTACTTGCACAAAATGCCTTCTGGGACCCCAGAAAGTGTCTTCTCCCCTCACTGTGGCATGTTGCCCTGCTTTCAGGAGCCATTCAGAAGCAGAAGTGCTAGAGCAGCAGGAAACGGATTGCAGGGCTGTGTTCTAAGCACTAAAAACCCTACCTGAAACGCCATCAGAGCAGATCCCTGACAGGATGAAGACAAGCATCTTCTTACTGTGGGCGCATTTTCTGCAGCAGGCCAGGTGAAATCTCAAGAGCCTCCAAGATGGGGTCAGTATCCCCACCCAGCACGACACCCTGCTGTGGTGCTGGGCAGCTGTTCATGACCACCACCACATTCCCTGGAGCCACGTGGTGCACAGTGGCCTCGCAGTGCCCAACTCTCAGCGCCATAGGACACACACCAGGGATCAGGCCCTTGGAGGAAAGGAACAAAGACTCTAGAGCCAGAGGCCAGCAGGGGAGGGTCCAGCTTGCCAGGAGGTACTTGAGTGGAATGTGGCCACTGTTTTATCCCTCAGGCTCCCTGGCCCACAAACTCCCCTGTGATGTTATCTGTTTTCAATAAACGCTGCCATGGGACAAAGCAAAACCCTACTCTCTCCACTGCTCGGGCATAGTCTATCAGATCTGCACCTCAGACTCCAGGCGGACCTCTTCCAAAGAGGCAGAATTCCAATTCTCCCTTCCCCTCCCCCAAAAGACCCTCTTATGTTAGCACTCTAAAATGCATGAACAAGGTAGGTATATTAACTCCCTGTTACTAAAATCAGACAATTGCAAATATGTATGTGGGTTTCCAAGTAAAGTCGGGAAAAAAAAGAGGTTTTCATGAATGTCATTTTGGCAAATATTGTTCCCAAGGGCATAGGCTAGTGAACAAAATGATTACAAGAAATTACCATGAGTACGTTTTGGTATGTACAGAACAATTTAAGGCATTATAATGTCACACTACCACACGAAAAAAAAAAAAAAAAAAAAAAACAAAACCAAAAAACCCACAGACCTTAAAATTTATTCAGAAAATCATACTCTCTTTACTGTATGATATAGAAGCTTTAAAGCAAAATATGGTTTTTAAACCATGCTTTAAGCACAATGTCGATTACAAGTTGGGGAGTGCTTCTTTAAAAAAAAAAAAATGTGAAAAATTTTTATGGCTTTAATCCAAACCCCTTTGAAGCAGCAGAGTTTTTCCCAATGACTTCAACTGTCTTTGGTTCAGGCCTCAAAACCATTTGTCGTTATAAGATTTAACCACTCATTTTGGATCAGCACATCCCAGAGGAAGGGCTGCATCTGCACATGCTGTACCCACAGCCAGGTGGCAAGCAACAAGCCCGGGGTGCAGCAGCCCCTTAATCCACTGATCTCCTGGGGAACAGAGGATGCCTTTCATAATGCCTTTGTGCCATGTCTTGCATGAAGTCTCACCCATCAGGGTGCTAATCTTGCCTGCAGAAGGAATTCTTGTATCCTATGCTTTGCTCTTCACAATGCTTGTAAAAGCACCCACAATTTTGTTGTTTACAGGAGAAACCAAGTGTCAGACATGGGCATTCAGTCCAGAATTAACCCTAACCCTCGAACAAACATGGTTAGGAAAAAAACTCAGTCCCAGCCCCCATCCCTCATCCAGCACTATCTCACTGTCTCAGCCAAAACAACCAACTTGAGGGTGAGGATGGTAGGGAATATTCACAGTATTCCCTGCTGTGGCATTTGCTGGGTGTCCCAGAGCAGGAGGAGCCCTGAGCTGAAAGAATGCCATCTGTTTTGGAGGTGAATTCTTCATTGGCTTGGTTGGATTTGCTTCTTTTAAACTGGAGAAGCTGTCTGCATAGAAGTAGCAGACAACAACAGCAAAGGACTGTTACAGCAGATACCTGGAAAAAAGAACAGGTAAAGAACTCACAAGAATAGTCATTAATTATAAGCAGAGACATGGAAAAATATCAATGAAAATCCAGCATTTACATTTAAAAGGATGGAAATTGCAGGCCACAGCAAAGTCAGGAGCAAACTTGTGCTGAAAACCAAAGATCTTACTTCCTAACACCCTTTCATTTGGCAATGTTTGAGTCTGCAAGTTAGTGAACTAACTTACCCCATTGGCTTTTCAAAATGTCAAGAGTCCACTCATAAGCATATCTATTTATAAATATATAAATTTTGTGTTTTAGTCTGCCTTAAGAGAGCAATATTTCAAGTAGAGGAGATATAAGAGTGATTGCTGTGGTTGTCTTCTGAAATATATCTGAGAGGACAAGGGAGATGGATATAATAAAAGCATAAGGAGCAGAGGAAGCAAAGACAGTATGAATTACCTTCTCTTCATAAAGAAACAAATTTCTTATTCCCAGTGTTCCCAGTGTTAGAAGTACACAATTTGAAAGGCTTCCTCAGTAATTTGTTGAGAAATTATCAACTGAGCTGGGAAGAGAAGGATTCACTGAGGAGACATGCATTTGGTGTGGACACAGGACAATGGAACAAAAATGGAGCACAACATCCCTTGCTTGGTTTGAAAGCACGTGGCCACTAGCACTTTGCAAGATATTTCTCCCACCACCTCAGGTTAATTCTCATAAAAATATTTAATTTAAATCTGATATTAAAGTAATGTGAAAAATGTGGAAAAACACGTCAAGTTATGAAAAAGTATCCACATGATTAACAACAATGATCTTCATCATAACTATAAAGCCTCAGACTACATTTGAGAAAAAACAACCTCAGCTTTAGTAATATTATATCCAAATTAAATTAATGTACCTTAAATGTTTCTGGGTTTAAGTTACTTAGAGATTCACTTATTTAGTTTGTTGTTTGTTTTCCTACCCACCACACCATCTGCTAGTTATTTTGTCATTCTGAAAAGAATTTCTTTTGTTTCATAGTGCTGCTGGATATAAAACAGCTTCTTCTAAAGGAGATTAAGAATTACATTTCTTGATAAGATTTTAAAAATTGATTGTTATAAATCAAAACTACAGCAACTCCAAACTTTTTCAGTGACTGGTTTATTATTTTGAAAATAAATTTGCAAGAAATCCGTGGAGGGTGTCTTCTACAAAAAAGTTACTCTTCAGTAACAGATATTAAATATGAAGCAAAAAAATACTTTCTTTAAATCTCCATGACGATTTTTTATTTCTTGGTGAATGGAATAAACATTCAATTAAATGAATATAGTAATTTTAATTTAAATTCCCTCCTCTAATTCCACTGCTTTTAAAGTTAACAGCCTACTGAACAGATGGATTATTTCAGTTTTAGATAGAGGTTTTAAAAAGGACAGTTAAACCATCAGGTACACTGTAATAGAGATAAAGTAAAGTTCCTCTTTTAGATCAATAGAAATGAGAAGTAGCTACATGGGATTCTGCGTTCCCTCAGTATTTTATTATTTTAAATTCCGACTCTCCTGGAGATTTACAGCCCTCAGAACCCCATACTACTTCCAGCTCCTGCCATAACCTCTGTTACATTACTTCCCCCTGCTTGTGCAATCTTGAGGTATTCAGCTAATATTTAGAACCATATTTTTTCATTTTAATCAAAAATGGGGCCTGGATAGGACAAGAGGGACACAGGGACAGTGAAAACCCTCTCTGCAGTTCCATGTGGAGGAAGTGCTCCTTGGGTGCCGCTATGGGATTCCTCACATATGCTTTGTCCTGTGAGTCTGCCCCTGTCACAGCCCCAGGGACTGTGACTGAGCAGAAGCAGTGCCCAGTAAACACCTCACACCAGGAGAAACTGGATTTGGATTCAGAGCTGCAAAAGATCTCACACAGCCCTGACACAACAGCACATCATGTGCAAGTGTGTTCGTACACTTCATTTGACCCTGAACATAAAGCTGTTGCCTTATATTCCAGCATATTTCTTCCTTCAAAATCAGTCGTGTGCACACAAACACTTGCAAGGGGGCTGCCTTCCATTTGAGGTCACAAAGCAAGCCAGGCAGCCCAGTCTTCTGCAGTGGTGACCCAGTGCTAGGAGCCCCCACTGTGTATGTTTTAAGAAGGAGATAATTGTTGTAGAATTCAGATATTACAACTCTACAACATCAATCATAGCACAAGCCAGGAACAGTAGGTGTAAAAGGCTTTTACAGTATTTTTCTGGAAAGAAAATCCTGCTGAACCAATTCTCCTATATTTTATCACAGAAGACACTGTACATTTTGAACTAGAGAAAGATCTGACTGACCCAGATATTACAGACTTGTTTTTTCTTGCCAAGTGAACACATTATTACTTAAGAGTCCTTAGATTGTTTAGAATTCATATTGCTGATTGAAGGAAACAAAAATTTGTCATATCTTGAAGCTGTGCAAAAGAAAGACTATAAAAGGTCCCTTTTGGAAAAAAAGAAACAAAACTCAGTTTTCTGTTAAGGTGGAACTAAAACTCATACACCAAGCCATGCCATTGTCTGTGATATATGCTACTACTTCTCTAATATGAGTTTTCCATTGTTTGTGCAAATCCCCAAAACTTGATTGTAGTCATGGATTCCACCAATATATATAGATTTATTTATAGAAAAGGAATATACATTGTTGTCCCTTACAATATTAATTTAGTCCCTTTCCTCAAAAAATGGTTTTGCCAGTTGATTTTTTCTTCGCATTTTGGGTAACTGAAAAGCTGTTTTGGAGAACAGTTTGCAGCAGCATTTGCCTGTCTAGAAACAATATTACTTTCTATGCATGGTGGAACCATGACTTAAGGTTTATTTGAAGATACTACTCTCCATGCAGATGGATGTTTCTCCTCCTTACATCTGTTCTGCCAAACATGTCAAGGTCTGACTTCTTTTGAGAGTGCTCCAACTCAGCAAACTTCCTGCGCTCTCTTCCAGAAAGCATCAGACCTTCTCCCTTCACTCCCAAATAACTGAAGTGAGGTGATTCCTCCAAACACAAAAGCCAGTGACATCTGACGATCTCCTTAGATAAAGTGAGAAAAAAATCAAATTCACCTTTCTAATAAAAGTTTGAGGTACTGTTACCATGAAGTAATTTCCCTATGATGCACATGATGTTCACAGCCATGGCAGATATAGAAGCAAAGGATTTTTATCTCAGCAGGGAGCTTGTTTCTCTGGATAAGTCTTTAGGGAAATCACTAGAAGAAACCAAGTATAGTGATGTTTAGATGAAAGAATGAACCTGCCTAACTTTGTAATAATATCTGTTTGTACTTAGCATTGTGGATAATCCTCAGTTTTTATACAGTTTCCTATACTGCACTTCTTTACAGCTTTCTCTTCCCTATAGTCTCAGTGGGTAAAACAGAAGAAAAATCCCTGCAATAATGCAGATCTTGGACAATATCAGAACAGGAGTCAAACTGGAGCTAGTGACACATCTATACTTAGTTTCCCCATTCAGATTAGGAACCATTACTCAGTTTTCCTACCCCGTGATTGCAAATCCAATTCTCCTTGTAGTCTATATGTTTTTGCAGACAGGGACCATCTTGCCTCACCAGTTGACTGCTGTGCACAGTGTCAACACCAAATCCACTTTTTCCAATGTCTGACCCAGTCTTCTTATGAAAATCATATAGACAGAATAGAGTACTAGAAGCAAGAGAAAACTTTTGAAGCAACCTAACAGTCTTCTCAAAAACACCTTGCCCTTTACTGGCTATCCAGGCATCTATTTGCTGCTAGAAAAGCTGTTCTGCCCTCAAGAAAAATTCCAGCTTTGCTAGACCTCCCAGGAAAATGTACCTTAGCAAGCCCAAGTGAGCAGTATTGTGCTGGCTTTTTTGGACCCATCCCCAACCCTTCCCTCACTTATTGTCACCTCACCATCGTGTCCCATCCACTTACCTCCTCATCCCATCCCTGATCTGCAGTGTTTACAAGTCTCGAGGAGGAAAGGCAGACTCTGACACCAGCTGGGACTCTGCAGCAGATATCACAGGCAAGAGGAGTCTGAGCAGCTGCAGAACAAGAAGTTACTGCCAGTCCATATGACTTAGAGTAGCCACTGACATGCTGGTAGTGGTGCTTGTGCAGAGGTGTTCACCTGAGGTGCAGAGAAGGTGTTTGCATGCTGTCATGGCCCCGATCTTGGCAGCTGAGCCCATCAACATCAACAGAGGGGAATACCCCTCTCCAGTACTGTGTGTATTACCAAGGCTGACCTAGAAAATTATGTACTGCTCCTCAACCATCACTTTGAGAGCACATCCACATTAGGAGGGGATGGGAAAAATCACTATAGAAATCTGACATTTTTTTTTGTCTGTAGTGAATTTATGAGGCTTAAAGAAGAGAATTTAGGAGTTTCCCAAACCGTATACAAAGCATACAAACTCATAATGTTCTTTGACTACTAGAAACAGGCTGAACTTCAGACAGCATTGTACAGAAGCTTCCACTAACTGCCATTCATTTGCTTACTTATCTTTTCCCTGACAATTTGTGGTGTAACTGGACCATTTGTTCTCCACTTACTCTGAAATGTTAGCAAAGGAACAAAGAAAGATAATGTAGCTGATTAATCTAGTTCATTTATCTGAGATAAGAAAACCTATAAAAAAAGAAAGAACTTCACATAAATAAATTTCACCTTTTTTTCTTTTTTATTTATTCTTTATTTAGTAAAAGCACCCAAAGCTGCATTATATTAACACAAGTAATAAAGCTTTCATATTTTATTCCTACCAGTGCTTTTCCAAGTCCAGGTGAAATGCCAGAAATAAGTAATGCTGCCGTATCTTGAACACAGGATGTAGATCACAATGATACATGACTTACAAGTGAATCCCAACACAATAAAATAAAAAGTGTGAAACCTGTAACTTAAGGAATTGAAGCCATTTCTATTTCCACAAAGTACCATAACAAAAACAGTGGCATTAGGATAACATACTTCATCATACTTTTTGCATCACTTTATTGAATACTCCATGTTGAATGTAGAACTTACAGCTATACTGTGTGTTGACTACAATGCTAAAATGAGAATGTTTACTGCTTGTATTACAGAAAGGGGTCATGAAATGTATGGACCTGCCTGCATGTTTAACAAAATGAAACAGCAATACCATAAAACTGCACCACATGTGAATATTGTAAATGGTTAACTTATAAAGTCATTCATTCAAAAATCCAAATATTTAAATGAAAAAATGTATATAAAATGTAGTAAAACATAAATTACATTTAAAGGTCTGTACATGATTCATCCTGCAAATAGAAGCACAAAAACAGCACCTTATACATTATTGCTTATTTTGGTCTTCTAAAGTTCAAAGATCATTTTTACTAAAAAGTCGGGAAAAAAAAAACCATGGTTTCACATGCAATCCAGCAGTAATTGCGGTAAATCAAGTAAGTCTACAACCACGCACAAAACCCAACAGTTTTACAATGCAGGAACACACATGTGGAGCCCTTTTCTATACTTGATAACCATTAAAGTTGGATTTATTAAGTTAGTGCACACCTATAATATCCCCTACAATATCCCCATTTTTGGTTAACAGTGTATTAAGGCTGTTTGCTGTTGAAAATACACAGCAGAGAAGGAATATTTTCATCCGCAAATGCAGTCAGATGATCTCATTTGGAAGCTTCTGTCAGTCATTCACCCAAAGTGATGAAAGAAAACCATCTTTTCTCCTCTCATGCTACTCCCCAAGTTGTTGTGGATACTCTAGCTCTATGTGAGTTCAAAATCATTTGGATAAATTCACTGTAGAAAATTCCATCAAAGGCTATTTAACAGAAACAAAAAAAAAATCCACTTCTGTCTTGGGAAGACCCTAAGCCACAAATTGCTGGAGGCTGGGGCAATACCCTGGGAAATTTCTGCAAGGGAAATTGCCCTTGCAGTCTTTCCCTTGTCAGGCATTATTGATGGTCTTTCAAGACATCCTACTGGGCAGGACAGACCCATGGTCCTACTCAGCACAGTCAATTTCATCTTCAGTTTCCCCCTTTTCTTGTTATTGTAATACAAACACAGATCATTATTCTCAACTTAATTTTTCAGACTCAAAAAGCAAACAACAACCTTGTGTCCATTACATTGAAGAGATAAATACCAAATACTAAGCTGTCCATCACATCCAGGGCACTTCTTTATGCTTAGAGCAATTCTGCAACCATATTTGGATTCCTTTTCGTGTTATTGGTTTAAGCATAATTCCCTAACATTATACTCATATATCATGATATACATGACGTGCAATGCTACTCTGCAATATGTTGCACAGCAACAGTACGTATTTGAAAAGCAGCTTCTGTCAAGAACTGTAGGACAGTAAAAAAGATTAAACCCAGCAGGTCTATACCACCATATCTGAAAAATCTGCTGGTGCAATGGTCATTAAACCTGGTATGTCATTACTGCTGTGCTTTTAAATGGATGTTGCTTTTTTTTAAGTTTTGTTTCTTTGAGTCAGATCAAAATCGCTCTATTAAGCCTAAGGATCTACTCTCTCCATGCATGGAAGAGATGTGGAATTCTTAGCAATGAGGCTAAATTCCTTAGGCTTCTGATTGAATTTCTGCTTCATCCATCTGAAGTGTGTCATTATCGCCCAGCAATTCTGTTTCAGGCACAGAGCCCTCTTCTTCCTCTTCCTCCTGGACAGGGTTCTGGGCAATGTCTTCCGTTCCATTGTGTGTGTCATCCGTGCCTTCTGACAGCAGTGCAGCCCTGTCGGCCACTGATGCATTGGAAGGGGCTGTTGTTACATAGCCTGTGCTAGTAGATCCACTCCCACTGTGGTGGGAACCTGGTTTGGGAATGATCTGGGGAGGTATTTGCTGAGGAGCCATTTGCATTGGAATTTGGACAGGATAAAAATTTGGCAAGTAAGCACCATAGGCAGGCATTGGCTGGTAACCGTTGACTGGAATGTAGAGCTGAGGAGGTGGGACCATTGGTCTCATCTGGCCTTTCATTTGTATGAACTGAGGTTGAGGGAAGGCTGGAGTTTTCTGCTTTGGTCCAATGTATCTAGCATTGCTGACATTACTAACAGGGCTTGTGCTGAGAGAACTTGTTTGTGTGGTGTTGCTTGCCCCAGAAGTTTGTGCTGAGCTGTTGTAATTAGAAAGGTTCCCCCACGTTCTTAGCCTGTTATGTATATCTTTAAATCTTGGTCTTCTGTTGGGAAATTCATTCCAACACTCCAACATCAAAGTGTATATCCATGTGGGGCAGTCATCAGGACATGGCAAAACTTGTCGGTTCCTGATCATCTCAATGACATCCTGGTTGGAATAACCACAGTAAGGCTGCAGGCCATAGCTGAAAACTTCCCACAACACAACTCCATATGACCATATATCCGAATCAATAGAAAACTTGCCATACATAATAGCCTCAGGGGACATCCACCGGATAGGAAGAAGGGAATTTCCCATCAGTTTGTAGTAATCAGCAGCATAAACTTCCCTGAAAAGGCCCAAATCAGATATTTTTACATTCAGTTTATCGAACACCAGTATATTTCTAGTGGCCAAGTCCTTGTGGACAACATGGTGGCTAGAAAGATATTCCATACCTGCCGCTATCTGAGTCACAATGTGAAAAAAGTCTGCTGGTTCCAGAGTGGATTTTACTGTCTTGTCATCATCAGTGCTTCCAACGTCCGAGTGGGGAGATCTCATCACCAAGAACTCATGGAGATCACTGTGGGAGCAATAACTAAATATCATACTTATAGGTTGTTCCTTTGTCACTATTCCCAGCAAACAAACTATGTTTGGGTGCTGTAATCGTGATCTCATCATTGCCTCATGTTTAAATTCTTCCCGAAGAGCCAGTTCTGCTTTGTCTTTCAGTGTCTTAATGGCAACGGCTTGTGTCTGTTCACCTGGCGCTGTACCAAAGAGATGCCCCTTGTAGACTTTGCCAAACCTCTCCTCTCCTAGTTCTTCCATAAATCGCACAGTGGACAGATTGATTTCTTTAAGCTTAGCCTGAAATGAAGAAAAGACAGCCAGTAAGTTAAAAAACCACAAATCTGTTTGTGAACAACAGGATCTCTTACCAAAGAAAATCCCCCAGTGGTTAGATCTCCAAACGGAAGACAAATTGGGCTAAAAGGACTTTTCTGTATTTTTGTGTATTCACATTAGTATATTAATTTCACAATTAACCTTGAAATGAGTTACACTATTATCAGAAGTATAAATTCAATTATACAGGATAATGAATATAATTATTTTTATAAAGGAGTGGCCAGACTTTCTGCAAGCTAAATGAATATTGGGTTCAGAGTAAATCTGGCAAGCAATGACATCTATTAACTGTATCTGTACTTTTCCCTGCAGACAAGCCTCAAGCTGCCCAGTGGACATCTGTCAGAAAAGCAAGGAGGCTGAGGAGGTGGCAGTCTCAGAGTGAACTGAAATATCCTTTCCAGCAGAAGAAGGAACAAAACCTATCTTTCAGCTCTGCAGTACCAGATAATGCCCTTTCTTCTCTGTTGCACTGTAGGAATGTCTCCTGCCTATGGGCAGCAGTGTACAGTACCCCAGCTGAGGAACCTTGAGTTAGCTTCAATACAGAAGAGGGTGGAATTGGAGAAGAAAGGAGAAGGAATTTCCCTCTGGTACTTGAAGGAAAAGATTTTTAACCCAAGAGTGGGAAACCCCCAGAGCCTTCCTTCTGCAGCTGGAAGGGAAAGTGAGGGAATTTGTGATGGTGATGTAATGGGTCTGTCCTGACCAGCATGGGATGGAGGAGTCCCTGACCAACTGAGGTGCAGCTGGCACAGCTCCACATACAGGAGGAGCAGGTCATTTGGGAATAACCTCTGATTTTATTGTCCAAAAGCCTGTAGACTGGGTTGGAAAATTTCCTGTAAATATTCATATTAACACACAAAATCATCGGAATTAGTTACAACTGGTAATATTCATCAAATACAGTTTCCTGAACAGATGTTGCAAACTTCCAAAGTAAGGATTGCTCTTCAGAGCTTGAATCTTGTAAATGCTGTGATTAAAAATTCAGCATTAGGTCTGAACAGGATTTTAGTGCAGAGATTAATTAGCTGACCCAGAAAATCCTACACAGGAGCTGACATATGTAGACATGAGTTCAAAGCCGTTTTCCTTTCAACATCCTTTGTGATACACAGCCTTGGAAACACATTGCATGCCATCTCAGCTCTCAACTCACTTATGGATCAGAACGCCAGAGGTCTTGAGCCAAATGATTAGAACAGGAAATCCTGCCATGCATCATGCTTTAAACAGGTAAACAGGCTACATCATTACCAGGAGCAAAAATGAGCTGCAGGCTGAAGACTGAATCAGAAATAACCACTTTTCCAGTCACTCAGACAACAGGCAGAATGGTGATTGTTGGGTAAGGACAAATGCCATTAAATTCTGTGTAATGTTGTCCAAGGTCAGGACTTCTAGATATACCTGCAAAGCACAGGACTTGGTTTTCCCTGAAGAAGATGGCTCAATTTGAATGCAGCCAACCTGAGATGCTACAAATTATGACGCTCTGAAAATGTGCAGGCCTAAGCAAAATGTGTAAGAAATACCTGTTTGTGTTGATTAATAAGTGGCATTTCCATGTCTTGGCTAGGAGATGCCATCAGCTGGCGGCGCTGCGGTGTAGCAGCAGATGCCTTCTGCTTGTTTCTGCACATGCAGACCAGGAAGAAAAGGCAGGCTATCACCAGAGGGATGGCTATGCTGGGAACAAGGATGTATAGGATTCCCATTTTGCTGTTGTCACGTGGACCTGTCAAGCACAGAAATATTCACTGCTTACAGTAATTATTTTTAATCTATTTTATAGTAACACAAATGATTATTAATACTTTATTTTAAACCAAAAGCAAATGATACCCTGAAAACCGAAGACACATTACCCTCTCCCCCTTCTTCATAATTTTCCATTACATATCTCAAAAAAGCTTGACTGGACATAGCAATTAAGAGTATGAAGGTAAACTTGGAGGTCCACATTTAATGTGTAGGCTGTAACAGTATGTGATTAATTTTACTTTATTTTTGAGACTTCCAGTTGAGGAAACTGAAGCACACACCAGGGTATAATTGCATTATCCTGTTCAGGGTACAAAAAACAAGTGAGCAGCCTCTATCAAATACATAAACGACTGAACTCAATGTGACCCACCACAAAAACACAGTCTGATCTACTCTCATAGATTCAGACATTTCATCAACACTTGGCCAGTTCTTTATCTCTACTGGTGCTACTTCTGCCCAGAATAAAGTAAATTTCACTTCTCAAAAAGTACATTTGTTCTGTACTTAATAGAATTGCAGAGCTTTTATGTTAGAGGGAGAAAGACATGAAAGAGCCATCAATACACTTAACTCTGGAACCTTTCTAAAATGCTTTTTCACTTCATACTTAGAGATTTTAGGAAAGCCTAGTGAGGTCAAAAATGTTCACTGGAACTGCCTGGGATGTTTTTCTGTAACCTGTGGTTTTGCTATTTGTGGCAACTGCTTTCAGCACAACCACATCCCAGTGTTATCTTTACTCTATGGTATGCAAAATGTAGAAATTTATTATAAATGTCAAATCGTTACTGTAAAAAATTGAAGTAACTAAAAATTTTCATATTAGTTCTGAGCGGTTTTAGAGATCCATGTAATCCACTTTTATGGCTTCCATGACATATCTGTCTGTATATTGCTTCAGAAAAATGCTTTTCTTCCTAATGAAGCACAATATCAACTGTCATATCCAAAGGCACTGTCACACCCAAAGACCATTATCAATGTGTGAAGTTTGTACCAATAGAGGGAAAATAAGCAGAACAGTACTAATCTGTGAGAGCTGTACTTCTTATTTTTGCAAACAATTGTGCTTTACAGAGCCACTAGACACTAGTGTAGGACATTTCTGATAAGATCATCTGCTTTATGCACTTCAAACTGCTCTGTTTCTGCACTTGAAACAGTTTCTTTTTACCAGGCATGGTGCTATATCTCCCTCTATAGGATTTGAAAATTCTTGCTGCCTGCAAGATGTCACACAGAGCAAGAGAATGTGCCCTTGAGCATCATGAGCAAACTAAACACAAACTGGTGATTTGCAATGCATCTGTCATTTGACAGATCAAAATACAAACTGCATCATCATCATTAATTATAACCTCAGACTAAGCCTCCAGAACATAATTTCTCACAATTTTTCACAAACTCTGATCTCTAGAAAACATTAAAAAATTAGAACACAAAACAAAGTTGTTGCAAGTTAAACATTTAAAAGTACAACCCTCCTGAATTAATTTTACTTGCAATATCCAGGAACATTCAAAATTACACAGGATTCAGAATAGTAGTAGAAGAAAAAAGAAAGAGAATACATACTACAAGAAGGTATGTCACAGAGTTCCATGCGTACGTTTTTATTCTTTGTAAAACACCAGGGACCATCCATTTGACCTCCAGGATTTCGACAATATGCATGTCCTCCACCTAGCTCTGGAAACTGTGTGCTTGTCAGATCATGGTTGTGGGGACTCTGTGAGTCCCAAAGTTGGCAAGTGTGGCCAGACTTGGTAACACTGACAGTCCCTCTGTAGTCAGCTCCAGAGCCGTTGTAGCACTGATGATCTAAATCACAAGGTTTGGGGAAACGTTAGAAAAATCAAAACAATCGAGGGACACCAAGACCAAAACAGCTGAAGTCCACAGAAAATGTATGCAAAAAAATACTTAAATTTAGGTACCTGAAGATTTAATAAAAGCTGTTCATTTTGAAATTTCGGTTCTGTGTGTATCAGTACTTTTGCACCCTGGAATTTCTGGACTCTGTCCTGGAATATCTCAGCTCTATGGAGCACACATGAGTATTCGCAATTCTGAATTCAAACTGAGAATAAGCAGCATGTATAGATCTTTAGATACAAACATGATAAGTTAAAGTAAATCAGAGATTTGAGTTTCCCTTCAGGAAAAGTCCTCAGGTGTCAAATATGAGAACTTTTTTTTTTTTCTCATAATCTTCCCATCTTCCTTACACTGCTCATTTGCTATCATTTGAATCAGTGCTGTATTCTCCAATTTTCTAATGCCACATGACTCTTTTTCTTTATTTTCCTCTTTAGAAAGAAAGGATTCAGGATCTTCTCTTTAGAAGCATCATATTTATATCTGCTGGACCCATATGTTATTTTTTTGTTTTGCTGCTATCCTCTCTTCATACTTTTTGAGTGCTTGTCTTCCATATGCATCATCTGAGCTGAATCATGCATTTTCCTCAATGTCTGCAACATTAACTTCTCCACTTTTCAGTTCTCCCCTCTCCAGCCCTCAGGAATCCAGCTCTCTCAAAGCCAAAAAATACTCAAGTTGCAGCTGCTCCATCAGTGGCAGCACCACTGGCTCTGAGAATCATGGACAACTTTTGCCAGACGTTTTACTAGTTTTGTTCTCATACCTTCTGCTTGATACCTCTTCTCTGTCTGGTCTCTGCCATTGTATTCACAGTTACTTCTGCTTCTCAACTACACTACATTATTTACATAAAAGCACAGAGCTAATTTTTCATGTCCACCATGATGCCATGGTTCCAGCTCCTAACAGTGCATTCAGATAATGGATAGTCAGAATAATCTTATCGCACTTCAAACTTTAAACATCTTTGGTCTCTTTGAGTTTACTTATTGAACAATGTAGGGGGTTGCAATTAATTGCTATGAAATGAAGTAGTCAGAAAGACTGTCTGCATATAATTAGTGACAACAGAACTGCCTTCACAGTTCTGGATGTAAATATAAATCCATTGAAGCAAGTTCAATGTTTTCACCCATCCCATGTGGGTAAAGAAAGATAATCGCATTCCATGTTCAATTTACAGGATTAATTTTCTTGTGGGTTTCCATAAAAAATGAACACTAGGTGTTTCGTTTCCTGACAGATCTTCCAGTGAAGCTTCAACAAACTATAAGAAGTTAATCAATTGGTAAAAAAACCCCTCAAATAGGTGTATGGGGGGCTAACCCAAAAAGGCAAGGACTGAGCCACAGGTGGAGGCAACACTCAGCAAATCTGTATCAAATCAGCCGCATGAGCACAAAGTTTTATAGCCCAGGGTGGTTGATACAACACATTCTGGTACAAGCAGCATCCTTTAGGCTTCCTTGCCATCCTAACTATACCTTATAACAGTGCAAGATTATGGTCGGTATTAAGAAGATGAAAACAAGTAGTTTGGTGCTTTTTTCACTATAAGAATGGCTTATAAAGTATTGCCTCTCAGACTTAACCCGAGGAAGCAACGAGCTGTACCTTTTCCCAGCGATGAAACACCCAGACTTACATCGGCTCAGTCTCTCCACAGGGATCCCAATTCTTATGCAGTTGGCAGCTTCCAGGGTGTCTGGTCGAGGGAGGTCCTCACACTTAGGCAACTGTAGCTGCATCAGGATGAGGGGGTTTGACCTAGCAATGTTGTACTCCTGTTTACAGAGATCATTCTCCAGAACTTCACATTCATCCCGGCACAGCTCCCGTGGCTTAGGGGTCCGAGAGCGCTCATCACACAGGGGAAACACGAAGTGGCAGAAAGAAGGTATAGCGAACTGCGAGCACTGGTCAGACAAATGCGTTGAAGTGCCAATCATGGTAAACGCAGCTGCAAAGGAACAAAGATACTCGTAAGTATTGATTCACAGCAAGACAAATGACTTCATTTTCATGTCATTTGCCTTTAACACCTCTATTCTTTCCTTGAGGGTCTGAAAGCCTACTGTGCAACAGGTAAATGAGGTAATTTATGCTGTAAAGGAGAGTTGACAAATGCAGGAAGAGAACCCAGCATTCCAGTCTCCCTCTGACATCTGCACAGAGCTTGTAGGCTTCAGTTCCCAGAAATTAACCTGCTTGATTACTATTGCGCAGACTATAGGCAATTGGCTAATTTTAACTTGAAATGATCAAGAGCAAAGGCAAGATACACCTGCCAGGCTATTGTCATGTATTTCCAAAGTTCCTAATTACATGAAATCTGAACAAGGGTCACTGTACTTCTTCCTCCTCTAGACATTTTGACAAATAAATAAATGTTTTTCAAGTCTTATCAGGCAAAAAGAAGAGTATCATTGATATTTGGGGAGACATGGCTTATAAGAGACATGAGGAGCCTAACAGGGAGCAGCTTTGGGGAAAATTAATGTAATCAGTCTCAGCATGCTGATCTCATTAAGATGAATGTCATAATGAGTTAGGAATAAAATTCTCCTCTTGAGCTCTCAGCACCTACACACTAACATTTAGCTCAATGTTTTCTTGCACATTGCAAAGGAAGGATAAATGTGCATGTGCATCACATATCTGGTGCTAAATCAAACTTTAAATATAGGATCATTCACTCCCCCAGTAAAGCATCATTTATGAGTGAGAGTTGTTAGACTGCATATTCCACCAACTCACACTGTAAAAAGAGAGAAAATGTCATTCAGCAGTCTATTTACAAACTACAAATAAATTCTTTCCCTCTTGTCCAGCCCTCTCCTTTCAAACACCTATTTCTTGTGGACATACTGTACTACCAGTGTCTCTCTTGAACACCAAGCATGCAACAAGCAGCTGCAAACCTAGCCTTTTAGACTGTTTATACCTTCGCTTATTTTCATTCAGAAATATGAATACAGGAATATAACCATTACTCCGTTATGTTGGGAACACTGCATGCAATCAGACCATCAGACCTCAAAACATATGCTTGTCCAAAAGACTAAAAGGGAAAAAATAAAACTGAAGGACTGAAGTAGTCACTGTTGGTTTTTTGAAACACCACACTAAGTTTTGTGAAGGTGCTGTATTACACAATTTAGATAATCATGAGAGAAGAGTGCACAGTTTACATCTTCATTTTGATGGAAGGTGCAAAAGCCAGCAGACTGTGTGGTAGCACCTAAGGGGTTTATATTTTCCTTATTTTCTTATATATTTTCTTATAAACAGATATTAAACAACACAGCAGAGACGTTGCTAGCGAAACACATACATACAGGTCAGGCACCCAGTCTGAATGTGCACTATTCATTGTTGGCCTTCCAGTCTTCCAAGACACATCTAAAGCTTTTCTCCAGAAATGTAATTCTTTTTTAACCAAAGGTTGCTATTCTCACCCAATTGCGTGGCCAGGACTGGACGGCACATGGGGCCATAAAGACAAAGAATATGTGTTTCTCACATCAGTACAGCAGGGAAATGAAAATCCAGAATGAAAATTCCCCACAGATGTAACCTTACTAAATGCTCCTGGTGTTGGACAGTAGGTGTCCTCATTTTCCAAGCACATTGGAACACACACTTTCCATCAAAAATTGTATTTAGGAGGTATGGGCAAAACTATCAGCAAAATCTCAGCAGTAATTATTCAGGTGTTTTTTTTTTTCCTTTACCTAACAAGGTACTGCAATTTCAAAAATAACCTCTAACTTGGGTATAGAAAACCCAGTCTTACAATACTTACTTTACATATAATACGACTTACAAACACCAATAATGCTATGGAATCCTCAGGGCACCTTTGCATAAGATGTCTGGTATGACCTTCAAAAGTACATAGTTTGAAACTGTTATATTATTAACAGACTGTCATTACTGCCTAGCTAGGCACTGGGCAGCTCTATATGGTGGTTGTCAGTGTCTTCCTGAAAGAATTCCATCAGGAACTCTGCTCAACTGCAGAATACAGTTCCAGCACCCTAACCTCAGAAATCTAAATGATAATTGATAGCACTAGGAAACCAGCATCCAGGTCATCAGTGCCCATGTTCCACATCCCAGAAACACGAGCAACTCAATCAATAAACATTTTCTGGATAATACCACAGAATTTTTGTTGTTGGGTTTGGGTTCAGTTTTTGGAAAGAGCATTATGAACCTAATTCACAGAATTACATATTTAATAATTTCAGGTAATTGAATATTTCTACATTGCTGAAAAACATCTAAACAGGACAGAGATTATGTAGCTGTCAAAACAAAAATGTATTAATATGTATTAATTAATGACATAATGTTTAAAGAGGCTGGAATTACAACACGGTACTGGAGAAGGGTGGGAGGAGAATGTGTTTTAATAATATAAGTAAAGGTCAGGACCTTGGTTTTCCCAGTCGCAGAATCTGGTCACCATTTCAAGAACAGGATTAAAAATGGACCTAGATTTCTGGCTTAACAATGAGTCTTCAAGGTAATATCTTTAGGGAGTTAGAGCTGACAAGTGAAATTAAACTCTTTTTGGCAACTAGTTATGCTGAAGTTGGAGAGTGCATTAGTAAGTTGTATCTGGACAGATGCAAATCAGCTCCTCCTGGATTGAGTCAATTTGCTATATGTTATGACAAACAGTTTGCTCTGTTCCATAGGTTCATTTACTTGCTCTACTTTGTGTACATCAGAGTCACAGCTGCTAATATCAGCTAACTGAGATCCAGTGAAGAAAACCCATGTTGACATACAGCCCATTAAAAGTCATTAAGGTTTTGGATGCATGTTTGCAACTCTGCAGAAAAACTATGTTCAGAGAAAGATAAAGCATAGGCAGTGCACAGGAAGGTCAACTCTTGTTTTATATAAATCAATGTGAAATCCAGACTCTGCCAGAATTATGCAAAAAGGAAAGAAGCCCAAGGGAAAGGCCACCATATATTTTTAAAGAATAAAAAAGATCAGTACTTTTTCACTATATCACAAATCCATTTAAAAACTCAAAATCTTCTTTTTGAATCCATCATGCAAAAAACTCCAGTATAAACTAGAAGCTGTCAAAAATTCAGTACTCTGACATTTTACTTAAGGACATGGAAGAAGCTTTACACATTACCACAGATACTCATCTTCCTTGCTCCAAATTTTACTAACTACTTAAGTGGGAAGCAGGGTCATCCCCTCTAAACCTTAATATAAAGATATCTTCATAATTTTCTGACAAAACTAGAAGGCTAATAGCACTGTTTTTACCTGAACTGGATGCTTTCATGAATGATTCTTTCCCCCTAATAAAGAGATGTATAAGCTTACCAGTAATTCGGTTTTCAATTTCCCCTTGCATCTGGAGGGAGTCCACATAAATGGTTCTGTTTCCAATGATGCGTGCACATGCAATTCCCCTATATGGCTGACAGAACCCATCTTCATGGTAATCTTCTCTGCAAAAGACACGTTAGGATTTTATATGCAGATGTCTCTCTGCTGCCAACGGATTTTTACAAAACATATTCTTATAAAAGTGGAAAAACTCAAAATATTGTAAATCTGAAATTGTCCCTTTCCCAAGATACAGCTTTTTCCTCCAATTCTCTCTTACCTTAGAAGTATTAATGAGGGACCTTGTATACAGCTCATTACAGAAAGAAGAAAAAAAAAACCCCAACATTAATTTTAAAATAATAATAATGGAATTTGACAGATGATTCTATTAAAAAGCCTTTAGACTGAGACAGCAACATCTATTTACATGTCCCCATGCATTTTTGGCATTCAGCTATAGCCCATCAAGTTAGGCAGTTTGTTCTCTTCTCCTACTTCTCTCTCTGTTTTCATTTCCTGTAGTGGTTAGCAGAAGAGATTTTGCCAAACTTGAATTGAAACATGGAATAAGAGTAATCAAGGATATAACCTCTTTTCCCCTTCTCTCTAGTGAAAGTCATTGCCAAATTTGTCTTCCAACATGTATTTCAATATAGTTTTCAATTCAATGAAGCTTTGGGTGTGTTTCACTCCCTTATATCAACACAAATATTTTGGTACAAAAGCCCTAGCCTAAAGGCTCAGTGGTTCAACACTTCATCCTCAAAGCCCCTGTAAATAATACAGAGCTGATCTGCAGATCATAACTGTCAGAACACTGAAAAGGGACTTCAGAGTGAGAGCACTCTCAGAGTAAATATCCAGTATGCCATGTGTTTCCTCCAGGATGGCACTCTCTCTGTGCTAGGATTCACTAACCTGATGGATTCACATCACGCTATCTACTGCATGATGGATGGACCAAAGATAGGTAAAAACATAATCTAAATAAATGTGTCTCTAGCGTCAGATATCTACAAGCGTAATTAGCTCTTACGTCTCCAATACCAGCAATATTTGAAGTATTACTTTAATGCTCTTATGTACTCTGTACTTTATTATCTTCAGATGCTAACACCTGTTTTGGCTATCTATGTTCCCAATTCTTTTACAAATATTTCCACCCTTCCTTCGGGTACCACATGAGCAGGACAAAGCTGTCAGTGACCATGTGTAAAATTTCATAACTTTGTCTGGGAGAAATCAGCAACCTTCTGTCAGGCTTCTGCCTGACAACAGCTAGTTGACATTACCTGTGCCAACTGCAGCCCCTTACACTGATAACTTACTCTGTCTCAGGAATCTTCTCATTTTAACTCAGCTGTGTCTCCCTGATGAAACCCACCTCTTCAGGGAAATGTTACCAATATTTCTTACTCTTTAGCAATGGAAAGTTGGGCAGGACTGTCTGTACAGGCAGCCAAAAGGTGAAACCACCAATCACCACTTGAGCTGCATCTCTTCTTTGCCTCCCAAAAAGACAATGACTTAACAGGACTCCTGATAAGTCACGGATATAAAGCATATCATGCAGTTGTTATATATATATGGCCTTTATTTCCTATCACAGTATGAGTGCTAAATATTTGTAAAGCAACATTTTGTCTACACACTCTGGAAAGAGTTCTCCTTACTAAAAGATATGTAAGTTTTTTATTAGGGGGGGATGAAATACAAGAGGAGTCATAGGATCAACTACTCCCTGCAGTGACATTCTTTCATTCTTACAACAAAACCTGTAATTTTGCAACTACTGCATCGTGCCTGAAGGGACAAAAATATCAAAGCATTTTGTCTGTGCCTGTTTTATGATCCTTGACCACCTCAGTAGGAAGTCAGCAATTCCCAAAAGGAGCTGAATGAATATGAAACCTATATTTGACCTCTTTCTTAAGAGTAAATTCATACCCCTATCCTGCAGAACAAAGTCTGCAATGTATCTTACTGAAACTCACACTTCAGTGTGAGGGTATCTCACACTTCAGGTCTCAGTTCAGGGTTCTCTTGCCAGTAATAAAAAAGGGGAAAAAAGCACACTCCAAACAGCATGGGTTTGGTGACAAAAGCAGTGTGATCTCTTACTTAGCTTCATTTATTTATTTCTGTCAAGAATTCTAAACACAGCTTAGTTACTATAAATACACGCATATGCTTCCCTCTCCCATGTTATAGTCAACTGCTGATTATACTAAACTAGATATGACCATTACTGTGGACACAAGCAAAAGTAAACAGTAACCTGATGTCAGTTACTCTGACAGAAGTGTGGCTGTTATTCTACGTGCATCCTTGTCAGGTTAGGAAACTCAGTGAATGCTGTTTGACTAGTACTAGTATTGAGAGAACTAAATTGCATTAGTCTTCTTAGGAAAAAAATGGTTTCCGCTATAGAAGTGACAGCAGTAAGAATTTCCTTATAGATTACTCTGTCCTTCAGCTGTGTGTACCCTTGGGACATAGCAAAAAAATCTGCAACAAAAAGCAACCTGGGGAGAGTCTGATAAAACAACATGGGAGTGGCACAATGCTCAGTTCAAACAGGAGCCCTTGGAACTTAATGTGGTTTGAAACATGCTCCAAACCATATGCCAGCAATTCAGTTGCTGATCAGAGCAATAATTAAGAGCTGCTGAAAATAGGGAGAGATACTGGCTCTTCAAATTTCTGTTGCTTGAACTATAATATTTGCTCTGGTTAAGAACCCTGGTGAAAGAAGAAATCCAACTCCACAAAAGGAACCCAGAAGAGTTCAATTTGTTCCACTTGCAGAAATCTTACAAGCTATCCACCACAAGTAATTTTTTAACTTTGTTCTTTAGCTTGTGCATGTTCAAGACAGCATTAACTTTTCTGTCTAGTAATTTATAGAGTCAGGCACATTCTAAGTGTTGGTCTTATTTGCACCTTTGTGGGAGGGCTGAATCAAAGACTACACCTGGAAACTGAATTTTCTCAGCACTCAGTTAGAATAGAGGTAAGGTACTGAATGAAGTCTCCTCCCAGAGACTTGACCAGAGTTTGGATTTTAAAATTAAGTTGTAAAGAATATGACTAAACAGACCTTCTCTTCCTAAAACCCCAATTTCCATAGTTCAGGATCAGTGTCATCAGTTTACCAGGCCCAGAAGTTGATCTTCTGCCAGAACAATTCAGTTAATAACTAAGCTTTTTAATCAAAAATAAAAGCAGAAGAACCTACTACCTCAGTCACACATAAATAAAACCAAAATATTGATACTATTTCTGTGTACAACATGGAATTTGCACCAGGTCTGGAAACAACTTGACAAATCAAACCCTGAGAAGCATTTACGAGTTCCTTATCACATATGGACTGCAACACCTCATACAATACAGCCTGCCTTCAGATTTGTGGGCATATGAAATCCATATGAAATGGAGAATTAACCAAGAAAGAAGTGTAGAAGAAAGATGCATATTCAATCATAGAGTGCTACTCCTCCCACTGTTAGAAATCATAACTTCCAGGAACATCTGGGGCTGTAAAGGAAGAGCTGGAAGAACCAGGTGCCTCTAAAGAGGAATAAAACCTAGCATGATGAATAGAAAATTCTCTAGACGGAGGTCATGCAACTCTTCCATAAGATAGTTATCTGCTCCAGAAATACATAAAGAGATTTTTAGATATCCTGGACAAAAATAGAGTGGACATCACTACTCCCCACCTTCTCATTAATCAGTACTTTAATTTCACATATGACACAGAAAGGACACCAAATAAAATTCTACAGAAGAAAACCCATTGGCAACAAAGAGACTTTTCCTCATGGAAAATCTGAAGTGTGGAAAGAATATGTCTCAGCACAATACACTATATGCTATCCATGTAATACCATCTATTGTTTGCAACTGTCACAGCTGAACAGACCAGAGGGCATATGAAAGAAAAAAAATCACAGTAACAAAACGGCAACCATGAAAACTCTGTTTAATACTAAAATCACCTTCTGAATCACCTAAATCTGATGAGTGTTTTCAGTATGCATTTAGTGCCCCTGAAAGCACAACAAAAGCAGACCTTGTGGTTTTCCTCAGAAAGAGAGAAAACACATGAAGTTGTAAGTTTTTAGCAAGGATTTGCAAAGGGAATTATGAAAGCAGAACAGAGAGGTACAAGATATTAATTTGTTAGTGAGAAACTTTGATTCTGATTGGGTATCACAAGTTTTATTTACAAAGACAGTAGAAACTTCTAAGTTAAAATTATTTTCCTGAAAAAGAGAAGAGACAAAACATCATGTACCAGTCACAGAAAGAAACTCAGAAATTCTCCAGAAAACTCAGAAAGAATAAGTTTATCAATTGAATACATTGGAAAAAAAATATCTCATTTAGTAATACCCTACCAACATACACCAGCAGTTATACAGATAGACATATTCTCAGCCTACACTTTAACAAAGTAAACATAAGCCAGTTCAGAGATTATAACAGGATATTCCAAAGGTTAGCTTTTAAAAGGTAGTAGAAACTTTGTTACAGAAGTTTCCCATAAGCAAACTAAATACAATTAAAATTTCCTATGAATTTTCCCACCTCAAATAAACTTGTAGCTTGTACCCTCTTCCATGATGTCCAGGGATGAAGCCACTTTTAATCAAGAACTGTTAGATACTGAGAATGTTAGACCTCCCCATAATGTTGCATTACAAATGGAATGGAAAAGCAAGGACAAATGCACAGAAAACCACAAACTCTGATAGAGGAAGGAAAGGAAAAATTATTTATGTCAGCCTATTTACTATTCTTAGAGAAATATATTTGGTATACAGTTGCTCATCTTGTCAGGATGTCTCAGGACTTTTAATAGTTACAACTTGATAACTAATGCCAGAAGCTGTGAAAAGAGAGTGATCATGACAGACAGTTAGATCAGAGGGAATAGGACAGGCATCATATTTCAGGTTATGAGTTCACTTAGCCCAGTGTGTGACCTATTCATAAATATAAATCACAGAAATTAAATTATCTGCAATACTAAAAGAATAAAGAAATAAAGGGTGTATGGTAAATCAAAGAGAGGTGAATCTCTCTGACTGGGATGGGCATTATAAAGGGCTACAGTAAAAAAAATAGGTATTTCTGGGATTATACATATGTATGTGTGTAAACACACACACACATATATATTCATGGTTTGTTTATACTGAATCTCAAAATCAGGACAACTTATAACGTTGCACTACAGTCCTCGTAATTTGTTACTCTTACTCTTGACAGGTACCATATCATATCATAGTGCTGGGGAGCAAAATCTATTCACAAGAGGATCACTTTTCAGTGGTTAAAATTATTTTACACCCCCAAATATTCCCTCCCCCAACAGGCCACAGATGAGATCTGAGAGAAAAGAAACGTACTACACTTGTCATATGCCATATTGCATCTATAAGATCTGCCTCCTGTCAAAAACATAGTGAGTATATATTAATTTACCATAGAAAAATACTTAGTACCCTCTGGCCAGGTTTATATATTTGTCTTCAGAGAAAATATCAAATATAACACTCAATTTCTTGTTTCATCATGAAGTAAAAATTGTAAAGAAATGCTGTCTTTTAAAGTAATAATTACAATGGGCCTTAAAATAGCTGGTTCTCATAGGCTTCCCATTGTGCACAGATCATCATTGGAAGTTTTACTACTGGCATTCAAGGCAACAGAATTAGGATATAAGTATTTGATGGAGTAAAACAACATAATCTTTTTAGAAAGTATGGTTTGAACTATTACTATCCATTGAAGGGCTGGGCTAATGCCAGGTTCTTCCGACATCAGCCATAACACAGTGCAGAAATTCAGTAACACACACAGGTTTTTGGTTTTAGTACAGTTTCAAAAACTCAGGTGTACAGGAAAACCTCAAAAACACCCCAAACCCACAAACCATAAAACACCCAAAACTCCACACATACATATTTGTGTCCTTCCTGCTGAAGCCAAGAAACTAAAGGGTGGCATGGACAACTTGACTACTGCATTAGGCCCTTGCCTGAATGGAGGCAACCCTGCACCCACATCATAGGAGAAGGGCACAGGCTTCCTGCCCTACCTGGATCCATTCTCTGAACAAACAGTTTTATCCTCCGACCTAAGGTTTCTGCAAATGAACTACTTTTCTGGCTCTTAAAATCTTTGTTTGCACGTCATCACTTGTGTCTAAAGATCAGTGCTCCTGTGATATCAGGAAATCCATACTTACTTAACTCCTCAAAGACAGACTTAAAATACTAAATACTTAGAACACAGTAAAACTTTTCCTTTGAACTAAAGGAAGGTAAGAAATACTATCAGAAAAGAAGGGGAGTCTAGTGTTGAAAAATAAAAAACTAACAGGCAGGAGAATTTGTATAAATAGTCATAGCTCAGTTAAAGTTAATGGGCCTATGACAATTTACACTCACAATGGATATGGTCCGTGACTTCTGCTACCAGATGCTTATTGAGTGTAACAACAGACCTAAAAAGCAAGATTCCCTTACGTCTGGCACACAACATGGACAAATATTTCCTGCTTTTTATCTGAAAAGTAAAACATCACAGAATCCCTTAAGAATTTACTGAAAGTTACAATTACTGAACAGAACAATTGTGTTTCATTTTATTTGAATATTTATCTACTAGTTACTAAAAAAATACAGTATGAAATGAAACTCCATATTCAATGCCTAAGATCAGTAACAGTTGATCTTTATTCTACTGGTTCTGATTATGGATATGTTCATATTTATCATAGGACCTGAGAGAGCATTAAGCCAGCTAACAGATAAAGGAATTAATTGAAATGTCATTAGTAAAAACACAGCTAAAAATGGACCTAGTGTTTGTGACAAACTGAAGAGAAGATTGTTTGTCAAAGAGCAACTTGTAAACTTTAAAACAACCTAACCTGTAGGCTATAGAAAATATTGCCAAAATGGATTATGAAATCAGTATTTTAAAACCTCAGGCTACAAAGTCTGTATCTAAAACATGGTCTATTAAAGTTTTAAACACATAGTCTAACTGTTACTTTTTACTACTAAATATTTAAAAATCATTTAAAGATGAGAAAGTGAGAGAACATCAATAGGGTTTAATCATAGGCATTCACTGGCTCATGACCCAAATTGGTATCCTTAGTATGAATTGCCATAAGTGGTTGTCAACACTCTTAGCTGAGCTATGTCCTTGATAAAAGACACTACGATCAATTATTTAAGTGGATAAAAACCAAAGGGAAATGGTGTTGCCTTCCTTTCTTTCACACACCATCCATCATTGTTCCTATAACATGAAAAACAACCCTCACAGGCAAACATGGAAAAGAAAAAGAAACACGTAAAACTGTTGCAGGTTGCTCATTAGATAATGCTGCATGCTGCTATGGTTCCTTGCTATCATATTCAGGTATTTATTATTGTTTTGCTTCTTTAAAAAAGTTTTCAGTGTACCAAAACATGTTGTAGTTCCCAAGTACAGCACATATAGAATATAGACATAGATGGCAGGGTTTCTTTTACTACAGTAACCTGAGTATAACAGTCAAAGAGGCAAAACTGAATAAGGACGTTGATGTTCTGAATTTCTGTAAGAAATAGAAGATTGTTCCTAGCTGTATAACCAGCCAGAATCCTCTTGATTAACACATGTAACTTCAAACAGATGATCTAATATTCTGCCAACAACATTCTAACTTCTGCCTATAAACTCTCTCTTTCAGTTTACTCAAAGGACATGTTTTGTAAATTCTCCCTCTGCTTTCATAGGTGTTAGCACATTGGGATGAAATCTTGAAATCACATGAGTCAGCTGGCAATCCAGAGAAGGCCACAGATCTGCTTTGCTGAGTGTCAGATACTTTTAACAGAAACATTTCTGTTACAACCATGGTTAGTGAAAATTTGAAAAGAAAAACCTTCAGAAAACTAATTTCAACACATGGGAACACAAACCTGGCCATACAGCCTTCCAGCTTCTCACTCACCAAAGAAGCCATAATGAGACTTCTTCCCCATGACTTTTTTTCAAGGCGTGTTATCCCCTTCAGCGTGTTATGACCGTCTAATAAATTGTCTTTCTCTGACATCTCCAAGGAAAGTGAGCAGGGCCAGCAGACCCTCTCTGAAGAGCCTCTAACAAGCAGCTCCCTCTTCCCTCTGCTGATGGAGGAAAGCAAAATTCTTATCTGTTATCCCTCCTCGTCCAGCCAGGCCACCGTGAGTGAGTGAGTGAGTGAGTGAGTGAGTGAGTGAGTGAGTGAGTGAGTGAGTGAGTGAGTGAGTGAGTGAGTGAGTGAGTGAGTGAGTGAGTACACATAGGTCAGCTCCAAAAAGGTCTTAGAAGAGTCCACCAGCTGAAAATATAATTTTAAGTGCTGCTATATCAGGCAGCAAGTAAAACTGGCAGGGGCCATCCTGGGCAGCTCAGAGAGGGCTCCAGCAATGGGGCTGCTCGTGCCTTGGGGTCAGCGTAGGGGACCAGCCGGCTCCACCTGTGCTGGGCTTCAGCAAAGGAGGGCTGTGGCTGGGGGGGCAGAGCTAAGAGACCACATCAGCTACCAGGGAAGATGGGAAAGTCATGCAGGAGAAGGAGAAGAGAACTTTGATGGTTGCAGTGCTGAGGGAAAGGGGGGAAGTGATATCTGGCCTCTCCTAGGGGACTGATCTGGGATTTGGGGTTCCATCTCACCCAGCAAACAGGTGAGAGAAGGGCAGCCCACCTCCCACCAGGCTACTCTGACTTGTCTGGTGTGATCCTCACCCCACTCTCTAATTGTCACCAGGGCAGTATGAGCTCAATTTTTTCTTTTACAAAACCCTTTAAATTTTCAGGTAGACATTAATGCATTGTGATTTACCTACAAAAACAGATTTTATGCACAAATAGGATTATTTTTACTACAGTTCAGTTGATTTAAATCCACTGACAGAACTTTATATATATGCCATGAAGACAGGTAAAAAGCAGAAAGTCTTGAGAGGAAAGACCATGAAAGCATGGCTGAAAATCGCAAGTTATGGAAATCCAGAGAAAAGGGGAGGTTGAAAGAAGGAAAAAGGAATAATTTGAAACAGAGAAATGAAAAGTTATGGAAATGCCTTAAGCTTTTCATTTTGGTTGTTTTTTATTTTATTTTTTTTTCCTTGAATGATGGGAATATAAGCTTTCTACAAAGTGCTTCCTGACTTTTTATTAGCAGTTAAAAAGTTAAAACGTTTTTGCAAAGAGAAAAAAGTCAAAAGTCTCCTTTTTCTTTTTCAGAATTAAAATTTTTTTAACTGACCATGCCACTAAAAATGTGATCACTTCTTGAAATATATGAGCAAATGAAAGAATGAAAATAACTGTACTGGCATAATTATTTTTTCTTCTTTCTTCTGTTCTTTTATAATAGAAGAAAGGTGGCTTTTCTATTTCAGTTACCACAGAGATTATACATCTGATAGCAGACAACTTTGTAAAACAGCTAGAAATTATCATAGAATCAGCTATAAATCTGTGATGTAATTTTTTGTACAAGTGTACATCTTCAAAGTCTTTTGCAGAACACTTTAATAGCAACAACAGAAACATAAAATATTTGCAAACATATAATACCGAAGTGTCAGTTTTCCAGTCTTAAGGAAAAATTAGCATATTCCATATACTTGAAAAACTTGACTAAATTACACCTTTAAAAACATCTAAGTGACAATATGAAATATTTGTTAGTTTCTCTGTTACGTTTTATGGATGAAATATGAAATAATTCTAGGCAATGTTGCAGAAAATTAAAGTTTGTAATAATTCTCAGTATTACAATTATCATAGCTTCTATTTGATAGGGTTTATTCGAGATGAAATTTTCCAGTCCAAAGATAATTTTTGCTTTTTCTTTTCTGTAACTTTTAAGGAAATTATTAGGTGTTTCAAAATCTAACAAAAAACAAAGGCCAGGGAATTTTTTAATATTTTATTTCTTTTTAGGCAAAAAAAATTAAAGCCTCAAACACAACCACTACTAGTAGAAAGAGCAGCCAATTGATTGTAATGCTATCACATTGTCTTGCTACTGAGACTCGGAACAGACTTTTGTCTGTTCCCATGAAACACTGCCTGAATTTGTCCAGCTTTTATGTAATTTCCACCTTCATGCACTCACCAGCCCAGTCTATGAAGAGTGTACCTGATATTGTTCAAATACTGCGTCTACGGCAGGCTTTTCACACGTGTGACCAAAAAAAACTGCTTCTCACCCATTGTTATCTCCTAACGTTAACTGAGGCACTGGCATGAGGAGCCAAGAGGCGACAGGACACAGGAACTGTGGAAGCAGGATGAAGAGGCAGGGCAGGATGAAGAGGCAGGGCAGGGATGCATACAGTGGCTACCACCAGGGGAGCACACGTCTCCCTCAAGTCTGGAACAAAACCTAGTAATTTTTGTGTCTCACCATTCCTTTCTGTCAATGGATGAATAAGGACATGTCTCCTCTTCTGGCTGGTCTGTACTGGAGACAGCAGTCTATTATTAGTGTTATCCACTTGTCATCTGGCTCCAGCAGTTGAGGTCTGGTTACCATGGCTAAGGAATCCAGAATTCATCAAATAATTTTGGTGTGTCATAATAATTTCACATAATAGGTTTGTTGGTTTTTTCCAAATTAGGAAAATTAGCTTGTTCTCCACAGGAAATTCTATGCCAGTTTCAATCAAGGCCTCTAGAGTTCTCAAAAATTAAAAATAAACAGACACACTTCTACTTCAGCCACTGGAAGAGGGTGGAAATCAACAAACTTTGGCTCTGTTGCTTCCCTTTTCAGGAGCTGGAGTAAGAACACGCTGAATCACCCAGAACTGCTGGGAGGCTGGGATGTTCATCCAACCTTGACATAATCCCAAAGGTATCTCCGCCTTATATTTCTTCCTTTGGAGTTGAAATTACTTACTGAATGTTTATCAGACTGTATTTTCAAAGACTCCTCTCTTCTTTTTATTTTTCTTCCTGGTGTATAACCAATTAGTTCCTGACTGTCACATTTTTCTGTTTAAATCTTTCTGCAGTATAATAGTGGATGCTGGAAGCATTGTTCCACAGGCAAAATAGCTCATATTCCGAAGTCAGAATTAATTTATTTTCAGATGGCTCTCACAGGATGCTATGCAAACATCATTAGCTTGATACTCTGCAAGTAGCAATTGTATCAACACCACAGCTCTGTAAATGAATGTAATCTGGTTTAACATTAATAAACTGTTCACAAATCATAACATGGCAAAATCAATTAGGAGAACAAATGCTTCCCCAAGTTAAGTATTTAAGCATTTAGTTCTTAATGCTTAAAAACTGAGATCCTGTATATACTGATATATCTGGCAGTCTGAACCACAAAGTATATAAAGATGCAATGATCATCCACAGCACATTCTTGATGGAGTGTCTGAATCCCAAAACTATTGATTTTGTGTTATATTTTTCTGCTTTTCTCTCCATTCCTCAACTTGGTAAAAAAAAAAAAAAAAAAAAAAAGGCAGCTAAACTTCATTACACACTAAGTTTGTCTTTTTTACATTAATTACCAAGTGGAGTATGAAAATGCTACTGTGCAGCTATCTACAAATGAGTATCACCACAGCAGCTCCAACCTGAAAAGTGACTACAGCTTCAGCTCTGTAACATGGCACACCTACAAGCATGCCTTAGCTCTAAGATTCAAATTCCTGCATAATTTAGCAGATATTTGAGCTGAGAGTACGTTTTCTTATGTAATGCAGTATTTCACAGTTGGGCTCAATAAACTTAAATGATTCTATGGATGGGAAGCAGCCCTGCAGAAAGGAATCTGGGGGTGCTGGTCAGCAGCAGCTCGGGGTGAATCAGCAGTGTGTGCCCGGGCAGCCAGGAGGGCAAAGCCCATCCCGGGCTGCATCAGACACAGCATCAGCAGCTGTGGCTGGGATCATCCTGCTGGATTCACCCATGGGGCTGCCTCACCCTGAGTCCTGTGTGCAGTGCTGGCCCCACAGTGTGAGAAGGGTGGGAAGCCCTTGTACAGTCCAGACGAGGACAACAGAGTTGGAGGAAGGTCTGGAAGCAATATACCACGAGGAGTGGCTGAGGATTTTGGATTTGGCTGCTTTTGGAGGGAAGGAGGTTGATGGGTGACCTCACTACTCTCTATGGCTTCCTGAGAAGGGGAGGAGGAGGCGGAAATGCTGTTCTCTTCTCACTGGGATTCAGCTACGGTACACTTGAGAATGGTTCAAAGCCGCATCAAGGGAGATGTCTCCAAAGGAACATTAGGAAACATTTCCTTACCAAGGGGGTGGTCAGACTTAAACAGGCTTCCTAAAGAGGTGGTCAATGCCCTGTACCTATCAATGCCTTAAAAGGAGGCATTTGAACAATGGTCTGAATAATGGGCTTTAATTTTTGTCAACTCATGGAGTGATCACAAAGCTGGAATAAATGATCATTGTAGGTCCCTGCCAACCGGAGCTACTGTATTTTATTGTGCTGTATTGCACTGTATTGTATTATATTTTAGTTTATTGTATTTTATTCTATCCTTTTCTACTCTGTGTGTTTACTCCTCTACTAGTTAAGATTAAGCTTTTTGAGGAGTATGAGAAACTGCTGCTGACACATTCTTCTTGCAGCTCTACTTTTAGACTAGTATTACCTCAAATACTTCAGATTTTATACTTAACAAAGCAATACCAATTTAAAAGATGAGATTTCCTTACTGAATTTTCTTTCTATCTCTCAAAAAATAATTCCTTCCATCACTGTTAATGCCATTTAGCTTTGAATAGGATTGTTCAAATATTATTGGTTCGTACCATCTGTTTGACTTTTTCTCAAGAACACTAGATTAGTTGCATCTAGTTTTTTAGGCTCTTTCAAACTGAAATAGAGAACATAATAATACAAAAGCAGGGAAAATCTAACCATAAAACCATAAAAAATGAAAGGATGATTTATGGTGTGGTGTTCCAGCATTATCTCATTTTGTTAAACTACCTACTTTTCATTAGAATAGTGTTCCTTTATCTTTGTGCCTAACTACAACATTCACCCTTTCCTTGTATGCACTTAGATGCTATTTAGCATCCTAAGGAACTCTAATTGAACTCAATGTGGCATCAAATGCTTACAGGAAGTCTCAGGGACATATAACTGTCCTTTTGTAAGGCATACAATAAATACTTTGAAAGCCATTTAAGCTACTGAACAAATGAGAGTAGAGGAGGAATAGAAGGAAGAAGTAAAATCTAAACACACTTGGTTTGGATTGCTGGATATATCAGGGATGTCCAACAGCTGCAGTAGCTACTTGCCAAAAGCCCAAGGGCCAATACTACTTCGAATATCAATTTATATATATACTTAGAGGGAACAACAAGGGTCTTACTTTCCTTGCAACTTCTTTGGTAGTTCAATACAAATTGTTTCACTGAGCTGCGAAAATTTAAGCACCTGCTGCTGGTCTGGAATTTGCTGGAAGAGGGCATATTGGGGTCACATACTTACAAAGAGCTGTAAACTGGCTCTTTGCCACACATTGCACAGCTTATGAGTCGCACCTTACAGCTCACCTTATATGACAACCTAGGCTTTCTTGGCTATGAAAAACCCAGCCACTGCTCTGCAGAGTAGGAAGCCGGCTCTCCCAATACACAGACTGTGAGAGAATTCTCACCCAAAGAAAATATCCACTGCCTTAAGTATTCATATACAAGCTAAAGGTCTAAATTTTTAAGAAAGAACTCTTAGTAAAGAAAGTGTTTATGTTGTTGAGTGTAGTCCATGCTTGTAGTCTTACACATAATGAACTCCATTTAGTACAATGCTTGATCCAACCCATTTAAAACTATCCTGACATTACAGCTAACAAGTGGGCAAGTGCTTCCCACATTTAACCCTAAGTTAGCTTAACTGTAGAAATTTAACTAAATACTTCTTCTTAGGGTATTTAGAAACTTTGCCCAACTACAGGTCAAGTCCTTTGGGTCGCTTTTTGGTCTTTGCCACCAGTCTCTCTCAGTAAAGCAGTGCATCTGCATTACACTTTAATTTACACAACGACATTTGACTTATACAATAGCAAAAAGAAGGCAAAATTTTCATGAAGTTTTATTTTTAATCACCTGAGCATATGCTTGGCTTCCTTCGTTTCTTGGGGGTTCTGAACAACATAGATTAGTGAAAATAACACTGAAACAAACTATTATCCTTTTTTTCTCCCTACATACATCCTGTAAACTTCTTTCTTCAGTTCTTCCCTTCCTCTAACAGAAAGGAAAAAAACTACCACTTGCAATAGTTTCCCCAGACAACATGTCACAAGAATACAGACGCTTGTGTCTACTCCAAGATGGTATGTATATTGAAGAGCTTTTAAAATTGATCAACCTTGTAAGGACATTGCATTTCTATCACTAATAATATAGAATGCATTAGATTATTCATCATTTATTTACTTGTGATTAGAAAGCATTTAAGTGAGAGATTATAGCTGAAGAAACAATGACATGTGGGAAGAAGTCATCTGGTGTGGTGCAAAGCAACCCAAAACAGCATTTCCACTGCTCTTTAATTCTGCCTTGAATTACACACGTTCTGGGGTTTAAAATGATTGGGAGCAGGGAGGAGGGAATGTTTTCTGAAATGTATGAGTAACATTGAGATAAAAAAAATCACAGTTTATTACAAGACAGACTGTCAGCTTCTTCTGAGTACACCCTACATCTCCAAGCAGAACAGAGTATAAATTTTAGTTACATGTTAATTTGTGATGTCATAAACTTCTGAGCTGTATCTAGGCTGTATCCTATATAACTAGAGTAAAAACTGAAAAATTGTACTCTAAAATAGATAAGAGAGAAAAAACTTAATGCAGCCTTGGTTTTAGTTCTGTCCTTCCTCCAAATTTCCTGTCTTGGCCTGAGGGACTGTCAAAGGACATTTAAAATGATGAAGTCAAAAGCAGATCTGAGATTGTGGATCAAAATCCCCCAAAAGGAGCCCCAAACCCCAGGAGGGTGAAATACAGCCTCCCCCTCAGCCTTGAGAGAAAAAAAGGAGACTGACACACAGGGGCTAAGAGGGAATTGCAGCATGTTTCAGCCAGATCCTCAAATTGGATTGTCAGGGAGTCAGGAAATCTGCCAAGACAAACACATGCTGTTTAATGTAGACCAGCCCAAGATAATCTGTGCCTCAGTTCCTCACTCATAAAACAAGATAACATTCCATGCTTTATAGGGAGAAGAATGTACCCAAAACATTTTGAAAGAATCTGATCCCATAGTGGAGGAAAGCAAAAAATTCGCAAGATCCACCATCTCCATTTGATGTACAAAACATGGAGAGACAAAGGTTAAACAACTTGCTGCAGTCACACACAGAGACAGGAGAACAGTCAGAAATTAAATCCAGACCTCTGAAATTACAGTCTGGTGTCTTAATCACAAAATCCTTTTTTTTCCCTTGATTAAAACAGGAAATGAAAACACAAGTATGAGCTTATTCTGTAAGTTCAACATATTACCACAAACATCTTAAAAAAAACATACATAGTTCAAATACGGTTGTCTCAGCCACATGAATATTTTGATGAAACAAAAGGCGAGCATGTCATTCTAGAGGAAGCACATCATCAAACATCTGGTCCTTATGGGTCTGAATAAACACTGTAACTTCTGAGTTGAAACAACCTTGTATTGTTTTTTAAAAAAAAATCTGTTTATGTGAATTTGAAGATAATCTTGTGTAATTTACAAGATTAACAACGTTATCTGTGGTTAAACTACGTTGAGATCAGAGAAATTTGCCACACCACCTAAGAAAAAGAAGAAGATACAAGAGGTGCTGCTATTTGATGGTAAGGAAAACATTCTTTCTAGTATGATGCTTCACAGTGAGATACTTTTGGTTTGCCAGAGAGATTCAGTCTACAAAACTATTTTCCCCCTCAGCTAGTGTCTTACCTGAAAGACCCCAAAGAGGGGCAGGGAAACGACCTGATGGTGAAGTGCTCTGATGACCCACTGCTTTCTACTTTCTTTCTGAAGACCTTATATTCTTTTTTCCATCTTGTAATTACATGAAGATTCATCACGTGACAAAAATGAGTTTGTTTCCATCATAAAGATATATGAGTGCCCCTCACATTATGCATAAATTTCCCTTTGGGGTCACAGAAGAGGTGTGCTTCGGGATATGTAGACCATGGAGAATAAATTGCTAAGGAACCCAGCCTCCTCACTGGAGTTTTAACACAGCCGCGTTACTGGCTTTTAGGCATTCTATTTTCCACTGTTTTAAAGAAGAGGTTTTTTCCTAACTACAATTGCTTCATCACTTTTCTTCAATGGACTGAATCTTAAAAAATCTAATGTTGTCCCAAACAACTTGAAAATCAGGCATAAGAATGTGCAAATTTATTCTGAATAATTAATACCTCAAAAATTCCTCTACAAAGTGATGATAGCTTCTATTTGGTGACAGTGTTTCTTCCAACCTATTTCTCCTAAGCATCCAGCATACAGGCATCAAAGGCTGCAAACCCATAACTGCTCTTAGTCAGAGTTTAATAAAAGAGGGACGTCTCAAAGTTTCTTGTAAACCCAGTTCCTCTGCACAGGGCTCTGGAAGCAAATGTTCAGCTCCTGGCATCCTGAGCAGGTTTCAGGAAGGTCACGTAGGGAAAAGTGCAGCAGTGAAAACAGAGAGGTTTCCCATACAGTTGGCAAGGACTGAGCTTAGGGGCATTTCTTTCTGCCTGCATTCTGAGTGCTTCCCTCACTTCACAAAGGCCTCATCAGATTTTCCAGAAGCCCTTAAGAGCCAACCAACTGAATATTTGAATATATCTTCCATCCCAAGCTTGCTTCAGGGTGGCACTACTATAGTTAAACTGCTTCAAAACAGCAATTTGCCCAATGGATAAAATTTAATCTAACCATTCAATTCAAAAGAAAAATATATTAGACTACAGAATATGCAGTCTTTTAGAATGATGTTCTCTTCTAAGAGCAACACTTCTAGAAGGAAAGATGACTCTTTCTGCCCTTCTCCTCCGACTCCAAGATACTAATGCCTATTACTTTGTTTTAAATCATGGTAAAAAAAAAAATCTACAGTATTTGTTAAACTTTTATTTTATATTCACACACTTGCATCTTTCTGAACAGAGGATACGTCTCTTTTGAAAGGCAAAACTAAAAATGCCAATGATGTAAAAGGTAAAAACATAATGCAGTGAGAGAAAGGATTGCTAAAGGCTTGTACTCCAGTTAAGCAACCCTCTAGCAGCACAGTCCTCTGGACAGCAAAGGCTAATCAGAAACTACTTTTTGGCCCTGTTTTGATTTTATTTCCTTTATAAATTAATCTGTATTATTTATTACTATTTTCAATAAACTTTAACACTTTTGATAAATAGGATAGATTGTAATTCTCCATTTCTACAGAAAAATCCGTAGGATTTTTTACACATATGGAACTTGGCAGAAAATAAAGATATCTACAAATAAGTTGCAGCAATTTAAGACTGTGTATTTGGTTGAAAGTCTTTACATTTAGATCTTTACAGAAACATCTCAACTTCACTACCTGAGGGTCTAGATGCTTTCTTGCACTGGCAAGTCTGACTGCATAACACCCATTTTCTCTCTGGCAATCTTCAATTGCCAATTAATTCTAGGAATCCACAGCATGGACAGCATAAAAATACCTTGCTAGATGGTATCGATATAGATAATATTTCTTATTCCTTAATATTCATTAGGTATAATTTTAAACCAAGTTACAATGTTTTTATATTTCAGGTTTCCACTGAAGCATGTCTGTTTTGAAGCACTAACACCAGCAGCAATAGTTCTCGTGTGGCTCAGTGCGAGGCTGCACTGTGCAGACAGTGAATGGAAAGAGTCCTTTGTCCCATGAGAGCTCCTTCCAAGCAGTCAGGTATTCCTTTGCCTTTTTCCACCCTTCCTCTTTTCTGGCTTACAAAATGACCTGCATGATTTTATACAAAATATTCAGGGTTTTTTAAAATCATGATCAGTTTCTGAAAATAAAATAATTATACCTCTAAAACGTGGCATTTTATTTGAAGAACTGATTTTTAAAAAAATTGAAACAGAAGTAAACGTGCAATGAGGCAGAGATCCCTAATCCCTGAAAGCTCCTGGGATATGATAAGGCCCTCATGACTTCTTACTAGACTTTTGACCTGACCTAATTTTTCTGAAGTTTCAGGTTTCTCTCCAATCTAGTGGATATTAAAAAAACATATAATCTACCAGCAGTGTACTCTTCACCTTTTAATGGCAGGTCCAGAACGATGGCTAACTACTGCTTCCAATAACAATGGTACAAGACCCATTGTGAAGTATCATAAGCCAAATGACAGGATTTACAACTCTTTTTCCTTAGTTATTTCTTTATTTTAACTTAGCATTCCAAAGCAGCAAAGATTGCATAGCAAAGCACTAAAAACATAGGAAAAACCAGGATGAAGGATGTCTTGGGAACCCAAATTTACTTCCACTTGAGGAAGTCACATACGCAGTAATTCTTTTATTCACTATATCAGTTGAAATGTTCTATTTATGTTGGTATTCGTGAAATACCAACAAGTTCATTCACAGTACAGCAGAAGAACTTGGAAAATACTAGGCAAGACAAAAGAAATAAAATTAATTACTTGCTCTATAACAGAAGTGAACCAATGTAAAACTTGGTTACCAGGTTTACTGGTCTAACATTGGCCAGAAAAGAAAGGCCAAGGAGAACGAACCCTATGATAAGAAAGAAGGACAAACTGGTGGTGGCTGATACAGAGAAAGATGTGTTATTAAATTACTTCTTTGCCTCAGTCTTCACCAGCAGTCATCCTTTCCACTGAAGTCCTTGATCCTCTATGTGAGTATGAGGGAGTGAAGCCTCTCCGACTGTAAGAGAAGAGCAGCTTTGGTATCACTTGTTGAAGCTGAATAGCCCCACGTCTATGGGACCTGATGAGATACATTCCAGAGTCTTGAGGGAACTGGCTGGTGCTGTTGCCAAGACAGCAAATCTCATCATATTTGAAAAGTGAAGGCAGTCAGGCAAACTCCCTGGTGATTGAAATAAGGAAACATCACTCTCATTTTTAAAAAGAGAAGAAATGAAGATGACAAACAAACCCAAGGCAGCCAGCACAGTTTTACTAAGGGCAAGTTGTACCTGACCACTTGGGTGGTCTTTTGTGACACAGTGACAGCAACAGTCAAAAAGAAGACAACAGATATCATCTGTCTAGGCTTCTGTAAGCCTTGATACCATCTCATGTGACATCTTTTTCTGCAAATTGGAGAGATAAGGATTTGGACTATTTGGTTAGTAAAGAACTGGCTGGATGGATGAAGCCAGAAAGCTGTGGTCACAGACTTTGTGTCCAGATGGAGGTCAGTGATGAGCAGTGCCCCTCAGGGCACTTGGGACTGGTGCTTTTCAATATCTGCAACAATGACACAGACAGTGGGATCAAGAGCACCCTCACCAAGTTTGAATGACGCAAAGCTGAGAAGTGCCATTGGGACAACAGAGGGGCAGACTTGAGAAATGGGTCCACAAGAACCTCACAAAGTTCTACAAGTTCAAATGCCAAGTGCTGGACCAGGGTCGGAGGAACCCCAGACATGAACACAGACTAGGAGATCAAGTCACTGAAGGCCTTTTGAAGAAGGACTTTGGGATCCTTGTGGATGAAAAGCTGGATGTGACTCAAGAGTGTGAACCCTCAGCCCAGAAGGACAATTGTATCCTGGGATGCACGCATAGCAGCATGTCCAGCAGGGTTAGGGAGGGGATTTTATTACTCTATAAGGCCCTCATGAGACCATCTGGTATCCTAGATCACACTTCAGGGTCCTCAGTGCAAGAAAGATGTGGACCTCTTAGAGTGGGTCCAGAGGAGGCCATGAAGATGATCAGAGGGCTGGAACACCTCTCTGTGAAGGCAGGCTGAGAGAGCTGGGGCTGTTAAATCTGGAGAAAGAGAAGGATTTGGGGAGATCTCACTGCAGCTTTAAAAAGTTCTCATGAAAAGGAAGGAGGGAGATTTTTATACTGGCAGATAGTGCAGGACTAGGACAATGGTTTTAAACTGGAAAAGGGCAGTTTTAAAGTAGATGTTGAAGAGAAATTCTTTACTCAGAGGATGATAAAGAACTGGAACAGGTTGCCCTGAGAAACTGTGGATACTTCACCCCTGGAAGTGTTCAAAGCCAGGCTGGATGGGACTTGGAACAACCTGATAAAGTGGAAGGTGTCCTTGCTAGTGGCAGAAGGATTGGAACAGGGTGATTTTAAGGTCCCTTCCAATCCAGACTATTCTATGATTCTCTTTTTATCCTTGTAATTGAACCAGCAAGTGAGTCCAGGTGTCTTGCACAAATCACTAAATCACCACTCAAGTCAAAATGATACTAACAGAGGTTGGGCCTAGCTACTCAACAACAGGATTCTGGTCTTGTTTTTCTTGGCTTTTCAAGTTATAATAATATAACCTAGGTAAATTTGCAACCAAATCTACCTAAGCACTTTGTGCATTCATTTTTAAGCATTCTTCTAGCCTATACGTGCCCGGTAAACAATAACTGTTCCAACATGTCTTTGTGGTAATTTGCTCATTCAAAACATGAAATAATCAAGCAGAAGTTACTCAAGAATAGTCAATCAAATCAAAACCCATTGTAACCCAATGTTACCTCTGTCTAAGAAAGTTGCATCCATTCTCTGAGTTTTGGATCAAATTACATACTTTTAGCAAGAACACTGGGGTTGTAGACAGTGTTTACTGAGTTTGTGAACTAAATTCTAACAGAACAAAAGTAGTCAGAGTACATTAAGTAATTTTCCAAAGAGTACTTACTGAAGATTGTGATTTGGGCTGTTTGTTGGACCTGCAAACATAAAACAAACATACATTGCTGACCAGTTTAGCTCAAGGACAACATCATAAAAAAAGTCAATAACAATCTAAAGGAAATTGTCTCTAAGGAAGGCTTATCTCAAGATCCAAACAAAACCCGCTGCATTCCTGAACATAATTATATATTGTTATTTTCAAAGCTACAAATAAAAATCACATGAATCTACTGTCTACTCCAGCAGCAACTTGAATGGACTTAGTTTTTCATAAAATATTTTCCACCATAAAAACACAGGCAATTTAACAAGGTGTTATTTTAACTTTAACTTGTGTTTTAATATGCCCCAACTGAACATTCAGAACTATCAGAATTTAGGATGTGGCAAGGGGATGATCAACTTTTGTCACAGCAGGAACAAGGTCTGATACTCAGCACTTCAATACTCAATCTCTACAAACTAAACTCTGGAATTAATTATTTACATTAAAAATTGGGAAAAAAAAATGCACCTAGAATTTTTGTCCCATTGCTCCAAAGGCAAGCTAAATAAAAAGTTGGCTGCCAGACTGGATTATTAAGTCTCCAAAATGTAATATAAGCAGTTCTTGAAAGGTGTGGTGTACCTTCACATGTCAAAGGACAGAATCTGAGGTCACACTTCACAGAGCAGTACAGAACTGATATTTACAAGGATGGGCCCAGAACAATGAACATCACAGAGAAACACGCTTCTCATTTTTCTCATCAGTTTTTGCTTTATTTCACAGACTGAGTTCAGCAGTAGAGTGAAAACTCCAGGCAATGAAATGTTACCTTTTTGTACTTTTTACTGGCACTTCTTTACTTTTTTTTCTTCAGTGCGTATTTACAGACCTCTACATCTTATTTACTTTTTTTATTGCCACTAAAGGGGTATCAAGTTCAACTGAGAAGTTCTGTGCTGGGAGAGAGGCCCCAGGTGCTGACTTTATCTTCTTTTGTGTTGAGAATTTTTCTTAAAACATTAAATTCATTCCTCATTATACTATGGTTAAAACTAATACCTAGTCTATAAAGCAGTTTGAGTAGTCATAAAAACCAGGAACTCACCAAGCCTGACAAACAGAACTCCTGTTGCAGTTATTGTCTTCATCCCATTTGAAGCTACACACTGGTAGTATCCTGTGTCTGTGGTATCCAGATCCTGGATTCTCAGACGTGACCCATAATCTGTTTTTCTGATGATGATCCGTCTTGGCTCCTGAACCACCGGAGCATCATTTTTTAGCCATCTGACATTTGGAGATGGATTTCCTGCTACCTTGCAGTGGAGGATAGCTGTTTGCCCCTGGACTACAGTGATATTGTTTACTGGTTCCAAGAAGGTCAGGAAATAACCTAAGAGGATAAAAGGTCATAAAATACCAGAATTTACTTGGATTGAGGTAAAAGCCTGCTCAAAGGTACCATGAAACTCAGTTCCTGTACAATAGTTAAGTATAGGATTGGAGAAGGGAGCAGTAGAAACATCAGAATATGATAAATGTACAAAGTCAGATAATGCTGGAAAACTGGGTTTTCCTTTGTATTTCATTGTCCTCTACCACTGGCCTTTCAAAAGAAATCCTGTTACAATGAATAACATGAAAATACAATGTAGGCAAGTGAAAATTTAGTTTGTCACTAAATAGAAAATGAAAGAAATCCAAGTATATAAAATCTCCACATAATATTGAAAACTTACAGGAAAATTATTTTATACTTTTTTGTAATAAAATAATAAATTATTGTTTCCGTAAATTTGTATTAGTTGTCCCTATTTTTAATTTTAAATCTTTAACAGACTTCAAAACACAAACAGTACCTATTTTTGAATAACTTATATTAATGGCAGAAAAAGCATATTAATGCTTTCAGCAATGTCATGCCACTATAATGTATTCTGTTATGGTTTCTAGTTACATTTCATAGCTGAAAAAATAGAAATACTGTGATGACACTCTGACAGGGAAAACAAAACCAGTAAATTTACTTCTTGATATAGTCAATGGAATCCATTGATTAAAACCTCTATTTAACCCAACGTTTTACATACATTAGCATTTCTAGCAGCATGAAAGAAAGTATCAGTCCTACCACAAATTAGAAAGGGATTTTCAATGGCTATTTCACTCATAGCTGGTTATTCAGAGACTCATTTCACCACTTTTTCATAATCTGTATGTAGTTTATTCCCATGAGCACCTTTGAGATAGTGAGCTGCATCCATTAGGCCATTACCTAGCACAGAGATACCACAATCCCAATCTATGCCTGTCAAGACACACCTGGATTATTACATCCCATTCTGATCCCAAAAATTCAAAAATAATACAGAAAGACAGAAGAAGGTTCAAAAGAGGGCTACTGGTAACATCAAAGGGCTAGACAACCTGAATCTCTCTCAGAAGAGAAGAGATCAGCCATCATCACAGTTTTTCAGTACCTGAAAGGCACCTAAAAAACGAACGGAGACACTTGTCACAAGGAGCTACATAGAGAAGACAGAGGGCAATAAGTGAAAGTAGCCAGCAAATGTTTCATTTCAATAGAATAAAGCCTTTTTTTGCAGTGAGAACAATCATTCACTGGAAAATGAACTGCCTATTGATGTTGCAGAGTCCCCATCACTGGAAGCTTTCAAGATATGATCGGACAGAGTACTAGATCATTTTGTTTAAGCTTTCTTTCCCAGAAATGTTGGAATGGATGATCTTTTGAGGTGCCTCCCAGGCTGGAATGTTCTGTATTTCTGTGGGTCTGTGATTCACCAATCATGGGGACAGGCTGAATGAGCTCATACAAGGGAGGCAAAATAAACTGTTTTAAGACCTTTTTTGAGAAGAAGCTGGGCTTCTTACAGCACAGAGCCAGCACAGAGGTACATTCGTATGGCTCAGAGATGCTTCTGATACCCAAGAAATGAAAGAAGCAGAGAAGATCTGTCTGAAAGGTGAGGCCAATTCAAGTGCTGTAAGACGACAGACAGGGATTGTGGTTTGTCTGGCTCTTAAATACACTTTTCTTTTGCTCTTCACATGCAAATACATGAAAGGGCTACATTGTTCTTTTGCCACTGGTCAGCTTATACCTTGCTCAAACCCTTATCACTATTAAACTTTTCTGGTTTAAAATAAGCTGGGTGAGTCTTCTTTTTGTGATAGTCATGGATATTACATTTAAATACATTTGGATGAAAACAGATAGCAAATTTACTCATTAGGACTTATTAACTCAGGATTAAATCCATGTTAGAATTTCCTGTTTTACTCATTAAAACAGATCTACTGCAGGAAGCAATTAGATCCAAATCTTTTAAGCCATCCAAAATACTCCATATGAATCTATGAATCTGATCCTAATAATAACTAGAACAAAACCATTACCATGAAAAGCAATGCCAAAGATTTATGGGTTAATTCAAATGCAGTGCAATTAGATAGACTTTGCCTAAAGTCAATGCCACTGCATCTATTTCCTGCAGGTCAAAATCTGGCTTTAGTTCATCATTACTCTTGCCAATTTTACAGGTATTTTTGGCAGTGTTTTGTATTACCTTGTTTTTACAAACCAAGTAATAAATATTTTAACCTAATGAAATTTGAATCATTTCTGCTTTCTAAAGGTCTCCAGAGCAGACTAAGAGCTGTAGGGCAGCTCAGGGGCTGTTCTCTGCCTCTGTTCACTCTGAACAGCACACTCTGTATTTGCAGCTTTCATTTCCTCTTTGAGAAGTGATGTTTTTGTACTCACTGATTCTGAAGTATTTGTTTGACAGAGAAGGAAACCATTTGTTGAGCTGCTCTGTTATTTGGTGTCCACTTTAGATAACCCATAATTGCAATTCTTTCAAACAAAGTGGAAAATCCAACCAAGCATGTTTTAAAGAATGTTTTCTTTATTTAATTTCTGTGGTGATAATCAGCAGTTACTTTTTTGGTAATGTACGTCACACCACAAACACAGTGTAGATGGCAGTTTGATGGAATGTTTTGGGAAAAAAACCCAGATTTTCCCAGGATAAATTAGGACCTCAACAATGTGCAAAACAATTTTTTTCCAATGTAGTTCTCTTTCTGTTTTAGCAATCTTAATTTGGACAGGTAGAAAGGGAAATAAAATGTGAATATTCTAGAACTTGTATTTAAGTCATGTCCTGTATTTTGTGTTAAGGTTCAGTCAAGCAGAATTTTTTAAAACTGGAAGAGGATTGTTTATCTGTTTTAATACTAACATAATTTTGAAACAGAGAATAAATACTCTCTATAAAATATTTTGCACCTGTTACATATTACCAAACTTGTAAATGTCCTATTGTAAATGTCATATTACAAAGAATTATATTTTATTTGGGAGATGGGTAACAAATGTAATTTAAAAAAAAAAAAAAAAAACAAACACAAGTATAATGTCCAGAAATTTCATGTGTTGTGAAATTAATATTGTTATTAATTATTGTTATTAACACGCCCACTGCTCCCAGCTGCTGCCCGTGAGCCAGTTAAGGGAGGGGCTGCTAAAATTTGTTTTCTAGAGGGACTCCTTTGGAGGTTTTCTCCCAAATTCGCCCTAAACCAGGACAATACAGATTTTTATACTCTACCTTGTTTCCAAGGGTCATTGAAATGAAGGAAAATGCTTTCTTTGCCTTCAGTGATCTTTGGCATTGTTCAACTTTGTCAAAAGGAAAATCTATATGGTAGATATTTCTGCATTTGCTGTAGGCAACAATTCTGTAAATTAAATTTCTCTTTCATTACGGTTTCTAACATAGTCTACAACCAATCCTAGTATTTATTTTGCTTGAACAGATTAAAAACTGTTCTGTCAAGAAGCTATGAGAGGACAATGCAACTTAATCTATATATTATGTTTTGCTATCATATTCTATGTACTCTATGAATAACATAGCTTAGGGAAATGATTGACATGAATTCCAGCAAAACACTTTCATATTTGGAAAACCTTTGTTAGGTTGCCAGTACTCCATATTTTTAAATGGAATCAATTTGATATAAATATATCAAAGAGAATCCCACAGCAAATCAACATTAAGATGACAGGTCTATTATTCAGGTTTTGGCAAGAATATAAAAATAAGCTTTTCCAGTGTGTGTCAAATCATTGTCAAGATATGCACAAGAATAGATACTAAACTAAAAACTTAAAGGGTGCGACTATCACTAAGACTTCACATGCATATTATATTTCTTAGTTTATTTATATTATTCTGGCACTAACATGTCCATGCTATTGGCTCAAACCATATGTGTTATTCTTGGTTATAAACACAACATAAAATGATTGCTCTGCTTTTGTTATTTTAAGATTGTAGCTGTGATTTTGAAGTTCATTCTAAAAAAAATATTTTAAACCTCCTTAGTTACTTTAGATCATGTAAATTCTGGCTTAATTGTTTTCAATTAGAGTTTTAGTTTCAGTTCATTTTTCATTGCTTTTGCTCTTTTTTTCTATGTGATTTTAAAAATCAATATGCATTCTTAGCTTTAAAATGAACTTGAATAGTACTTAGTAAAATTTTCACTCTTTTTATCTCAGAACTTCCAAATCATTTGTGAATATTGAAGTCTCATGAAATGGGATGATACCATCACCCTTATTTTCCAAAAGCAGAAAGTAGAGCAAGTGGAGTCTAAGTAATTTGACATTTTACACATAGATGATTTGTCACTATATATGATACTAGACTGAGATTCATATCTTTCTGTATTCCTGAGGTAATGCTGCCTGAGATAATCATCCCCTTTGGCTCCTATCCAAGTTGATTCACCTTTCTTTCTACACTGCACAAGGAACACAAACACTGAATATCCAGTTTTTGAGAAAAAGGAAGGAAAATTTGACTCATAAATTGCTAGATATCTGAAGATACAACAATCAGACTTTTCAGACCAAGCAGTAATAACTGCATATATGTTTTATCACTTGTTAGAATACTTATTTCTCACTAAGACATATATATTTATTTAAATAACTTTTTGTAACAGCCAAAAAAGCCCATAAAGCCATCAGTTTGGTATTACAGAACACATCACAGTTTACAAGAGTTTTGGCTTGAGATACTCAGAATTTAAAATCAGCTGTTTTTAAAAAAGGGCAATGGTTTTTTTCTGCATAACTGCATAAATTTAGACCATTTTCAGATTCATGGAAAAAAAAATTCCAGTATTCAGAACCCCTATGAAAAGATGCATATTGTGAGCTGTGTAAAAAGCAATGCAGGACTTTCTCCCTAAGCAATCTTGCTTTTTCTGGTTTTAATGTCCTCCAAACTTTTTTCATTTTTGTCTTCAAATAATCTTGTTTTCTCAGGTATAAATAAAAGAGTGTGATCTTTCTCACCACATCTCTTCCAAATAGCAAAATTCTGCCCTGGCGTTTTAAGACTAATATAAACTTATACCCAACACAAAAGGGTTTGGGGACAATATCTTGACTAATTAAACTAATGATATTTCCATCATAAACAGAGTCACATTCCCCCCAAAATGTAGGAAAATGCATCACCCAGGATGCATACTTTAGCTTATGGAATGCTGAGGAAGACACCATTGTTCCAAAATTTATTGTGTTATGAACACAGTACTAAGCATAAAGTGTTCACAAAATTGGCAGGCTAGCTTCACTTTTAGGAAAAGACTTGCAACATTTTTGTAAATGCACATTATTAATAGTATCTTATTTAAACTGGTTTCGTCTTTGGAGACAGAATAATTTCTCAGGACTTCTGGAAGATTCTAGAAAAGAGGCTACACCTGGTACTTCTAAAGAGGCTTTTAATTTGGGTATAATTAAAGCCTGTTATCTCCATGTCTGTTTTGAGTCTATTCTAAAATAAGAAAAATTTTAAAAATGGGAGGTTACAAGCAAATCAGAGTAACTAAAGATTCCTGAAGGAAGGAAGAAAGCTGATGTGATGTAAGGGCTGAAGAACTGTTTCTAATGGTTCTCAACAGAATGCCCAAACTTTGAAGTAGAACTGTGCAGTGTTTTTTGGTAACAAAACCTGGTACCTTGCTCTTATACAGAAACACATGGACTAACAATCCAACTAGTTTTCTTGTATGGAGAATTTTGTACCCACATTAAAACAAAAACAAAAATTAAAAAAAAAGACCCCAAAAAACCAAACAAAAAACAAAGAAACAAAAGGGGAGGAAAAAAAAAAAAAAAAAAAAAAAGCCGTTTCCAAACCAGGCATGTTGGAAACTAACAGCTGATTCTATACCAGTGAATAATTTAACAACATGGGGTTATTTTTTTTCTTCCTTATTTTTTTTTTTTCTGGAGGAAATATACAATTCTTATGGTGTAGAAATGTTTGAAATGTGATTAATTACTTCCTTAGACAGGTATTGCCTGTGGCTCTGCAAAGGAAAGAAAGAACTGCAACTCCTTTTTCAGCAAGAATTTAACTAAGCATTGTCACATGAAAAAAAATACAACAAACCTCTTTTATGTTCATAGCCTTAAAAGCTCAGACATAACAAAAGAGAAAAGTGGGACCAACTTACCAGGCAAACAAGCCTATCAGATGCAGTTAAAAATTAAACATGATGGCCCTTTTTCTTCAAAAGTAGTGTGTTCTACAGTGTGAATAAAACAACTGGTAGTAATACAGTGCTACTGACAGGAATGACTACTACTAAAATTTATTCCCAGAATAGATGGCAAACCCTAAACTTCTAAAATATTTCAGCAGTTTCAGAAAGTGGCTAAGAGTTGAGAAATGGAGTAGACCAGGTCTTCTTTTCAAACAGGAGTGACTTAGTCCCACACTGATAAACAGTAGCAAGGCAGTTACATATATGCAAACAGAAACATATTGTTTTACTGGCTTATGGAATAAATTTAAAGGAAGCTTCCATAAAAAGCCTTCTAATACACACAGCCAGGGTAAGAAATCTAACTAGTATTCAGGAGACCAAGAAGGATTAGTTACTATTGGATATCTATGAGAAGAGAGACTATATTCTAAAGTATCCTCAAAATTCATGTTTCTCTGAAAGACGAACTACAAGAACATCTGGTCAATACCACAGAGCTTTGTAGACTTCAACATGTGCTCATTAATGAAGCTGACACTTTTTCTTAGCATAAGAGTTGACATTACTACAGCAGTGCATCCATAAAAAGATAAATTCAGTACACAATTGAGAAAATATGGTCCTTCAGATAGAATACTGAAAATGTCCTGCCTTAGAAAGTTGCACCAAATTGCAATTGGAAGCACAATTTGTAGTAAATATGTGCATCTTCAGATCCAAGAATAGCATATGGATGTGTAGGTTTAAGTGGCAAAGTGTCATAAAATTTATGTTATCTAAATAATACCTATAAATTTTGGCACTACTGTCAGTTTAAAAAAAACAAAGCATTAAGTCTTGTAATGGGCTAGATTTAATTATCTTAAACTAAAGAGACCAATACTTCACTTTAACCTAGAGATACTAAGTATGGCACTGTACAAAATTAAATCAATTTCATGGCAACAATATGAAATAAAATATGCTAGGAAGGTAATAATAGCACTCTGTGCTTGGATCAAACATCTAACCCCTCCATATGGGGGGACACAAGATGCTTCAAAATTAATTTTTATAGACTCCTTTAACCTTGCTTTCCCTGCTTGGAATCAGAAGTGCTAATTCATGACAGAAAGATTGCCTTCCTTATAGACTGTACTAATTGACAAATATAGGGGACATACAACAGCAGGATTTTGCTAGTCCTTTCTGAAGAGTATTTATACTTAAGCAGGGTGATGAAACTACAATTTATTTTACCTTTGGGTGTTGGAATTGGTCTCTCAAGTCCATCTACATGACCTAAGGGGTCATTTGAATCTGGAATTTCCATTTCACCTACAAAGAAAAAAATATTTTGTTAAATTGAGATGGTGAGCTAATCTTTCCATTAAACAGCATTATAACAGTGAGTTCAGCAAACTCTCTTGGTCCATATTCTGCCCCCAGATTAGCACATGGGAAACACAACACACAGGAAACACAAATCAACAAGGTCAGGATTTACCCAGTGCAAATTAGAAAACTCTACATTAACTGCATTTTGGATTACTTGGTGTTTGGCAAAATAAAAAGCATTAGAAGCTACATTCCAGTTTTCAGCAGAATAAAATTCACATATTTTTACAAAGAATGCAAACATTTCCTGGAAGCAATGCTGGCTTAGCAAATGAAGCAGTACCTGAGCTTTACTGACAGTCTCAGTTATAAAACAGCATAAACTTGCTTTTAAACTTACATTATAGTAATTCAGATTCTGTCTCCAGAGGTCAGACTATGAGTCATCACTACTGATTTTTTTATCCTATTCTCAGCCTCATCCCTAAAAGATATCTTTAGAAATTAAACTATAATAACTGTTTTCCAAAGATTTCAAAGTGTGAAGAAATGTATAACATCTGTATTTTCTCCTTTTTTGTGTGTCTAATATATCAGTACAAGCTAGCACACTGCAGACAGTACTCTGAAGTTCCTTTTCATTTGCAGGTCTTGCAAAACTCCAACCATTATAAATCAGAAGCTGACCTGTTTGCTCTCCCTTTTAAATATATCAGGTAAGAAACAGAACTGAATTTCTAACTCAGATAACAGTATAGATGTGTTTTAACTAAAACAACTTCTAAAATGACACCCCCTATTTTTTTTTAATATTTTCTAATTTGTATTCAGTCATCCAAATTCCTTACACCCTTAGCATATCACCAAGATATATAAACCTAAGGTCATCTAGATCTAAAGTGAAAGATCTGGGATTTATGGTAGATCTTTTAGGGATGTTCGTGGTATTGTTTTGGGTGAAATGAAGATAGAGAAAAGACTCTGCCTCTTCCTTTTGTCCTTAATACCCTTTCTTCAAATTACAATACCACTCTGAATGCAAGCAAAACACAAGTGACCTCATCCCTATCTTACACCATATTATGAAAGAAGAGAAGAATCGAGACTCCTTTTTTGTTGTTTATTCTTTCACCCATTATTTGAGAACAAATTCAACTAACTTGCCTTTAACTTTACCAGGTAAAACACAGAAATCACAGACATTTTCTACAACAGGCTGGGTCTGAAAGAATTTATTTTGCCACAGTACTGTCACCTTGTCACCACTTCATCTCTCCCTTTATCTCCCATTGCTAAAGGTTCTTTGCCTGGCAATAGTAGAGATTCCACCGGATTTGTGTGCTCATTTTCAGACACCACAATTAGAGTGATGGCGAAGGTGGTGGTGTAGCCTTGGCAACACTCACTTCCAATTTGGAACAGCTAAGGCTTGGGCAGACATACTCCATCTTCTGCCACTCCCAGGACTGGCCAGTGGAAATCATAGATAATATTCACCTGCAGACTGGAGGGAGAAATGGAGATGGGTGGCCAAGCTGGCTATTGCCAACCTTTGCCATTGCAAATCCCAACACAATGTTTCCTCCTACCCCTGCAGGCATGGTACAGACTTAGCACCTGACTTTTAGCTGTACAGAAGCTTTGCTGATTTGTTTGATTCAGTGTGAAGTGGTGAATGCATGACAGGCATGTTCTGCCAAATTTCAGCAGAGATACCTCACATCTTGTTCTATCAAAGGGCAGCAAGACAACTTCACCTGTTGCTTGACCTTCTCTGTGTCATACATAAGAGGCTTAGAAGGGGCAGCAGCATTTACTGGCCCTTTACAAGGAAGACAAATCCAAGATGAGACAGCCAGAGCAGAAAGAGGAAAACCAACCAGGTTTTTTAGTACAAGTACCTGCTGGTACCTTATTCTGGTGATCAAAATCTACCAGCATTCACAGGATGGAGCATTATTATAAACCCATTCTTAAGGACTCTTGATTGCTTAACTCTCAGCTATCCAGGCTCCAGGCTGCCTGAGATCTGAGTATTTTGATTTAATACCACATCTTCAACTTTTTCCATTTCTTCAGCAATCTCAGGGGATTCACAACAGGAAAAGATATTAGAAGTTCAGATGAATGAGCACAGAAATTTTTTCCTCTCATCTCTCCTTCCAAGACCCATAGCTCTTAATTTTTTTTTTAAAGTTTTTCATAACAAAGGTGGAAAGATACAAAAACATTTGTAATTTTGAAAAAATTCCAATAATAATGTGATTCACTCTTGACATGCTTCTGTCTGGAAACATTCATTTTCAGGTGTGCTTCACCAGAGAGCAATTACAAACTATAGGTGCCATTTATCATCAAAATCTCCAGAACTAACCATAGTTAAAATTAAAATCCTTTGCATGCTTTGCAAATCTTAAATACAAATCTGATCTGTCAATTAAGCTCGCTTTTACAAAACAAACATGTATAATTTATGCAATCTGAAAAATTCCACTTCACCCACATTTATCACAAATTCCAAGCTTTAATCATAAAGCTCCTCTACCACAACTTAAAACATGAAAAAGTTTTTATTAATTTGAAAAAATAAGTTTTTAACACTATAAAGACAACCAGCAAGTCACTATAGCAAAATAAAATTTTTTCCTCTTGTACTCAGTGGAATTTAAAAATTCTGAAGTCAAGAACTTGAAGGAAGAGCTGTGTATTCCTTTTTAATATTATTTTCAGCACTTTCTGATCTTGCATTAATAACATAGTATGTTTTTCCTGCTAGCAGTGAATCCATGGTGTTTACCTCAACAGCTAAAAATTTTTGTCTTTTTCTTTTTCAGTTTTCCTCACTACAGTACACATGAACCCTGATCATGTCCCATCAGCAGCTCTCTGCAGTGTTATTCTTGTTTGAAACTGCCTACACAACTATGCTTCTGTCTACTCCTGATTTTTAGCTCTCTTTTCTCACTCCAGTTAATCAATATTTCCATAAGGGTATCCCATTTTGCTTTTTTCTTCCTACTTTCAGTATCTTTTCCTAGAAGAATATTCATGTGCTATTCCAGTCCCTCAAGGGGGAAAAAATCAATGAAGAAATAATTTAAGGTACAAAACTTTCACTGTCAATTTTCATCAGTAAAAAACTAGTATTAGGAAAAACATAATTGTTCCTTAAACTGGTTTTCGATGTCACAAAGATACCAGACAGTCACATCTCTTTTTATATCTGTAGCAAATACAGCATTGTCATACAATGCTAAGGAAAGAGGTAGACTTGAAAAACAGCAGTAATCCACTCTATAGTAGTTATTAAAAACTGGTAAGAAAAGAAATGCTTAATAATTGAACCTTACATGTGATCTTACTAACTCATTCTGGCAGTAAGCATGTTCTCATTGTGTGCTGTTGAGGCTCTCTCTCACTTTGAAAAGGGTACAGAAGAGTCAGAAGAGTTTTAGAGAAGTGAGAATATTTACTCATAAACCAGATTTTGTACTGCTGCTAGGATTTGTTGTTCTGAGAAGGATATGGCTGAGTTCAATGACTGCAAAGCTCTATGGAACCATGAGAGTCTACAGAGTAGGTGGACTCTCTTGGTAAAAATAGCATTGTTAGAAAAATCAATTTCAAAACAAAGATAAAACAAAGTTTTCTAAGAGGAGATGTAATTAGACTGAGTGCAAAGTTCACATTTCACATGACCTACAGGTGAAAAAAAATTCAGTGACACCTTTCTCACAGAAATCCTATGTGGGCATAGAAGTCCCTGAGTTAAAAATGGCTGGAGGCTGGGTAAACACCCAGCATAGAGTAGTATAATGTACTTAGATTTCAAACAACACTTTTACTTCAGCATTTCCTTTTTTACTGCCATCAGAACCAAGACACAGCACTGCATAGATCTCTCATCTGCTCCTGTATGGTTATTCTCACACTTTTCAATAGCATATGTTCTCTCCACACACATTAAGTGTACTACAGTTTATTCTGAAGACCCATTTCTTTAATTTACATTTGCAGTGGGAGTGGGAGGTAGATGAGATCACCTACCCTGTTCTTGCACATTGCATGACCAGACAAGACTTTCACAGAACAAGAGCTCAGTGTGAATGCCAATGGCGAGTATGGGACAATGTATGTGCCAGATGTGCCAAATACCAGATACTAAGGAATACCTTATTAATCCTCTTTTCAGGAAACATAGAGTCAAGGAAAATGCAAATGCAGCAAACACTAACTCTTTTAAACTTCTCGCCAACACAAAAATTATTTCTTAACTTTTCAAGGCAGTAAAGCAAGACATTTCAACTTATGGAAAATCCCACTGCAAAAGAAAGCCCATATTTACAGTAAATATAATAACCTATATTATATATGAATAATTATAATTTATTTTTTCATTTTGCTTCCCCAGAAAATATGAAGATGACTTTCTTACTGACAAGATCCAACGTAGGTAAGACCACTGCTCCATTTTATGCACCAATGACCAACAAAATACAGAAGCAAATATCCAGTGTTATTGAGACAGGAAGACTCTTACACTTTTGAAAACTAAGTTGCCCAGCTGATCACAGTATCAACTCACGGGGCGTACACCACTCATCATAAAAGAGCTGAATTTTTTCCCCTGAAATGGTTATGACTTTGCAGACCATTCATTACTTGAGAGGCAAATGCAATACACAGATTCCAAAATGCTCATGGCCATAAGCAGACATCAAAACAACACATTAATCTTCATCAAAAAGCTGGTCACAAGGAGAGGGTTACCATAATTGATACCAGGAGCAAACCAAGGCCTCAGCCTCACACAGAAAGAGAAAAACAGTACTCAGGTATTTTCAACCAGAGTGGGCCTGATTGATTTAGAGAAGTTAAGGGATGGCTGATGCAATATCATGCAATGTTATTAACTGTCTTCCATTATTTGCAGAGCAACAGATGAGATCTTAAAAGACAAGAAATTGCACAAACATTTCCTATTATTTATTAAAAAGAGTGAGAAAAAGAGTGCCAGAGAATTATAGAGCTATTAGCTTAACTTCAATTCCTGGAAAAATAATGGAACAAAGAAGTTATTTTTAAGCATTTTCAATAAAGCAGAGAGATGAGTAATAACTAAAATAGAAGCCAACATTGGCTTGGCTGACGCTGATTAGAATCGGACATTAAGTCAACAACCATAAGGTATTGCAAACAAGGCAGACTTCACACAGAACACACAAAACCCAATAATCTTCCCCATTTACTCAAAGTTAGTAAGGCCCTAAACTTTCTCCAATTTTCTGTATTCCATTTCAAGATGGATGAATGACCAGCATCATGAAGATAATCTACAAACCTGACTAAGAAAATCAAAAATATAATGACTACTACTAAGCTGCTTGGTCAGAAGATTAGCCGTGGACTGGGAAAAAGTATTCTTCAAACACAGAGGTCTCAGTGGATGCAATCATCCAGTGTGGCAGATTTGACAACTGTCTAATTCATATGCTACTGCACAGGTACTAGATGATTCTTCTCCCAGGGGAAACAGGACTTCTTAAGATTGTTTCCAATCTTGTGATTCTAAGAATGAACCATCTCTCTACCATTGTATTTTAAATCCCAAAGCTTACAAATAAATCCTTTAACAATAAAATTGCACAGGTACAATTAGCAAAACTGCAGATTTTTGTTCTGACATTTCTTCCACTCATCAATAATCCTGTTTGTGTTAATGAAATTATTTTCAGATTTAAGCATCAATATGCAACCTTTGCTTCCTGCTACTGTAACCTTTTACTTGGGTTCCAACTTTCTTCCAATAACGTAAAACTCCCAAAACTCTCTCTCTCTCTTCAGCCTAATACCCTCTAATATTCTGTTCTTTTCTTCATAAAACTTTGTTGACCTTCTGTCAATTACTAGCCTCTGGAGCTCCCAAACAAAGGGCCCACTGTACCCTTTGATTCAGCTGCCAATCTGATTACTTTGGCTGGGGGAGGCAGGCTGCTTGGGTTGCTGAATCAGGGCCTTTCATTGAAATTTCTCTTTTCCAACATCTGCAGCCCCTGGCAACCAATTGCAGAGTGGGCTTGGCAGACCTGTAAAGAGTGGTGAATAGGCTACAAAAGATGCAGTTTGTAGCATAAAATCAGTGCACCCCTTTCATAGTGATGGCAGATTAGAACCTCCACAGCACACGTTCCTTAACTGCTGCAGCTTCACATAAAAATAGCTGAAGTTGGGGGAAATAACCTTCACTTTCTTTTGCAGTTGCTCCACTGAGATGATGGTGAAGTCTGCAAAACAGTCACATCTTAGCTGGTTAGCAGTTCGCAAAGCATATCGTTCATAGGTTAGCATGTAAACTAATTAAATGTATTCTTTGGCCATACAAAATTCTTCAAAATTACTTTCAGCTAAATTCATAGCAATAAAAAATTCTCACCACGAAACCATTAGAAAGGGAGTAAGCTTTTCTAACCCTGCTCCGGTAAAATATCAAAATAGCACTAAAAAAGTATATTTCAAGTGAAAGCAATGTCAGCCCAAGTCACAGAACCTTCAGAAAGCTGGTATATAACACAGATAAGAAAGCTTTTAAAAAGGCCAGTGTTGAGTTATACAAGAATACATTCCCACAATTCATAAGCATTCCTTGTTAAAGCAAACATCTTGTTTCATTAGCATGGATTTTCCTCTCTATAGATTTTTTTTCTGTTTTACCTAATAGCTATATTGAAATGTTTTTATTTTAGTTAGTATGAGGAAAAACATTCTATTGCAAAATGTGAGAACTACACTACAGGACAGAGGCAGATGCAAGGTTTATGATCTGTGACAATAAAAAGACTATCATTATTTGGATGGAAAAATATCAATTTTTAATAAAATTTTAAAAACCCACAGAAGTTAAATCACTTTCATTCTGCACAGTGAAAACTCATTTCTTAAACCCATGCTCAGAGAGATTCAAAATGGTGCATTATGCCACTTAAATGTATAAAGAAGGAATCTGCATTTTGCATTAATCTTTGTAGCCGTGAATATTTGTTCACAGATTGATCCAAGACAGGCTAGTAGTCTCTTTTGGAACACTTGTTAAGTGCATGACAAAAAAAACTACTTTATAAATTTCACAATGTTCCTTCAGGTCCTTCTTCATTTAATTAAACAGTCCTTCTTAACCAACCATCAAACTTCTCTAAAACACAGTAAAAAATATAAGCTGGTAATCAGCACAGAACTACAGAGAAGGAATGATTCTTGATTTTCCCACAGAGCTATAATGAACCCTCAAAACAGACAAAAGTATACAGAAGATGCAGTTTATCTTCTTAGTCATCAGCCAGGCACCTTAACAAGTACGATGAAGTCAGTGTGAGAAGAAAGAAATCAGATAAGTAATTTAAAATATTATTAACAGGGATTCAAACACAGACTTCAATGAATACCTTGATTTATTTCAACACCTCATACTGTTAAAGCATATTTTACATTAACCACACAGCTGCATTTTCAATTGCATTGTCAATCCTTATCCTTTCATTGCACAACTTTCATCATACAGTTTAGCTATTAAATAACTTAGATTCTTCCTCCTGCAGCTCCTTTTTGTCACTTAAAATCAGAGTTCAGAAATGTTAGTGATACAAACCAGAGATAAAGATTTGTTCAGATTTCAGTCACAGAAGAAGTCTCAAACAGGACTCATGGAAAAGAAGATACTCTTTTCAAGTCAACATTTTCACTATGCAAGTAAGTTTTGAAGATGCTAAACTTTGGATTATAGATTATTCTATTAATTCACAGTCAAACACTATGATAAAGTTAAAATAAAAGTCCAGGTCCTCTTATTTTACAATGCAAAGTGGAGAACATTTAAAAGAACACAGCCTACATGATGAAGGAATATCAAAATCCTATTTTCAATTCTTACACGCCCTGCAAAGTCCTGGCCAAGTCACCTTAAGCCAGATTAGAAAAGACTTTTGTGCCAAAAGATGCAGACAGATGTCTACCAGGATTTCCAAAAGCATATGGGCACCTGAATCTCATGTCTGCAGTAAAATCCCTTAATCTTTTGTACCTCAGTTGCCCAGAGGCTGAGAGGGGTAAAGGTTAGTTCCCTGATGTGGTTCCCAGTGCAGCTGCATGAGTGTTTCAGTGAGCACAAAGAAGGGAGCAGCATGGAAGCAAGAAACTAAGAGAAAAGGAGGAAGATAGTTTTTTGGAATACTGTTGTGATTTATATCATTACAACTCACCACAGGATTTCAGACAAATCTGTGACAGAGAAATTCCACAGCCTCGCAGAACCCTGGTTTTGCAAGAAAAGCAAAACATAAAGCACTATCTGGAAACAAATTAAAATATTAAAACTGTTCTAAGTGTTTAGTAAGTAAGAATTAAATCCATAGTATTTACAGTGAAAAATACCTGAGGTTGTTTTAAGCCACAGATGGATTTCAAGGTAATTTCTAATTTAGCAGAAATGTAACTCAGTCTACTATCACAAACATAGCTTTTCTGTACAACTGTATGCTAAACAGTCAGAGACAATATACCAGAGAGCATATAAAAGCTCTGAATCATAGGAAAAAAACCTCAAAAGTAATTATGGATTTCATAATGAGTGCTATTTGTTGCTAATGCATTATGCTTTGGGAAAAAAAAAAAAAAAGTAAAGGAATTGTGGGTACATTCCAAAACTCTTCACCACCTCAGTTGTAAAATCACAGTTTAAACACAACCAGTAGAGGCTCTGAACACACCTGCAGTAGCTCAAAGAACACCAAGCAACATGATAATTATCCATGGCATTATTACATGATTGATTATTTTACTGCTTCTGGCTGTGAAAACAAAATAATCTCAACCAAAAGGCTGAAAAAATAATGATTTACGAGTATAACACTCCATCAACTGGGATAAACAATGATTTTCACAGTGCTCTTTTTTTCTGAAAGAAAAAAAAAAAAAAAAAGAAAAGATAGAATCCAAAAATGCCAGTCTTGTTTCAGCCTTAGGCTGAAATATTTAACACTTCAGTTCAGGAAAACATCCTGAGTCAGAAAAACATTGAAAATGGGTTTATTTCTGAACTCTCTCTTAAAAGCTTTCCTATATTTGAAACAAAACAACAACAGTAATCTCCCTCAGCGTAAGAGCCAAAATCAAAATAGCACAGATCACAACAGAGTGTAACAGAATAGAGTTACTAGTTTCTAGGTATTCTAATAATTATTCTGACTGGATTGACAACAGCAGAGGAACTGTTGTAAGTGCAAAAAAAAACCTTCCTGTGGGTTGTTTAGTTTTCATTCTGTAATTTTTTTTCAAAAACAGGAATTGCAGCACCAATCTTTGATGGTAGGGAGGTTACAGCTAGCCACTCTCCTCTCTGGAAAATGGTGAGAGGAAATAGCATGTTCAAATGAATCAGAGTAATTTTTGTATTATTTATGGTAAGTATTATAGACGTCTCCCTGGCCAAAAGGATACAATGAAAACCAAAGAGTAATTAATTCTCAAGCACTAGGAGCTGATAAAAATTTGAGAAACCTGAGCACCTAAGCAGGACATCTGGGTTATCAGTACTTTAAGAAATCAAAGCTGATAAGTGAGCCAATGATAAGGCATTATTCATCCATCAATAAAATCATTAAATAGATGGTTGTACTCTTTTCTACCACCAACTATGACAAATAGATGTCCATGGTCCTTCCCATCACAATGCATCAATTATTTTTTAAAGACCCTGTAGATAGAATGCTGTGCTGGCTATCTGAAACTTTTCCTAAGTACTTGGGATTTGTTGACCCTAAGTCAGAGTACAATTGAATTTTATAAAATACACTGTTAAAATTAACATCAAATACTGTGTTCAAAGAAAAGGAGCCAATCACAAGTAAAGTTTACTTCTTACTATTGTTTTTGATCATGACCAGTAAAAAGGATAAGTTAAAAATACCAGATGCAATAGTTAGAGAGGGCAAACTTCTCTTTATCAGAAAGTATTTTGGTTTTTAGAGCAAGAGTTTGAAATTCATAATTTTCCACTGTAAGTTCTCTTTATAATGAGTAATTAACTATGGACTGTATACACTGAAAAGATTAACTTCTCTCCCCCAGTAAACAGTGCAGCTCTGTTGGCCATGGAGCAAGTATGGAGAGAGACGGTGTGCAGTTGGCGAGGCCAGGCAGGTCATAAGTAAGCATTCCCAGCACTTTCAACCAGATCAAATTATTGTTGCAACTAAACATTACTATGTGCACACGTGCATGTACATATGTGAATATTTGCCTCTTGACTAGAAAAGAGAGGAAAAAGATAAGAAATTGTGCCAGGATGTAAAAGAAAATAACACCTGATCTATACTTTAGCCATTGAAAAATACAAAACAGTTATTCTAATTGAAAGTTTTAAGATTTGTTATTAATTTTCTTAGTAGGCTTTTCTACACCTCTCATTATGGGGTTATTTATTTAAATAACACTAATGGTAAAGTTTAAGTAATATTTATATTTCTTCATTTGAGAGTATATATCTAAACCTCAGATTATTTCTGTTGACAGGTTTTGTCCAGTCTACATTGGAAGTATCTTCTTCCTACTGCATCTGTTTCACTTCTTGGACTACAACTGAATGCATGCAGTGAAGTCATAATAGTTGTCTGCCCTAAAAGATCTTTCTGCTTTTGTTTAAACTACCTTTTTTTTCTACAGAATTGGGGAAAAAGCTCAGATGCTTAAGTGAACTTTGATACGGTTCCTCTTTGTTATTTAATTAACAGAGCTAAGCAACAGTTTTCTGGAAAAAAAGAGATAGCATACTATTTGTTTATGGTCTTCTCAAGAAAAATAATAAAAAAAGAGTAGAGCCCTGAGGTGAAAAACTGTGTTCAGAATGCTTCCAGATGTGGATACACACAGTTTTCAGTGAGTGGACAGTGAAAGAACTAAATGAAAAATTGGTCAGAGTCCCACTGACAATAGCCGACATGGTCATAAAGATGCACAAGAACCCCTTCCTGCTGTGCCTGCCTGAAAGCGAAGCAAGGAACAGCTTCATTAACTCTGCAGTGCAGACAGCCCAGGCATGTACCCAGCAGCCAGCAACAAGCTCAAAACATGTAGTAGTTTCCACCCAACTCACCCATTTCTCTATACCAGGAAGGAATTTCCTGAGCTCTCACTATCACTATTCATTACCCAGTTACTGTAACTGGTCACAAGATCAGACTTAACCTTTGTATTAATATTTTGTTTCAGCCACAACATTCAAGGCTGACATGCTGCCATTTTAATGTTCTGAAAGGAACCCTTGGGTACAAGTGCAGTGCCCTTTCATACTTTTATCTTCTCCATCGAAGAGCTCTGAATCTTACATGAATCTTACATGAATCTTACTCTTATATTTTAAACTAAAGTTTTTGCCATCTTTTTGTTACTTTGACAGCAGGACTGACATAGGTTTTTGTTCACCACATGGTCAATCTTGCTTCTATGTAATCAGCAACACTGTGGAAGTGAAACACCTGTTCTCATGACATGCAAGTGACAAGCAATTTTGCATTGCAAGGTTAATTCATGGCCCAGTGCCGTGACCTTGAATTTATACTTAGATATAGTACAAAACTTGTCAGAAAGTCACATATAACCACAGCTGAGATTTCATTACTTATGTTTCCACTCACTTGAAGTGATAGCCTCTTATTTTGAAGAAATGCAACATAAAGCTCACATATCTGATCAATGCAGACATGATCACAGATGAGAATGGAACAATCTGTGTGGAAGCAGCAGCACTTACCACAGGAAAAGTGGTTGGATCCACCCCTGAAGTGCAAAGCAGAGAGCAGACAACAGCAACTGAATCCAACTGCCAAATATGATGGTCTTAATTCCCAACACTTCTGAGCCATAATGCTAACTCTAGTAAGAAGGAAAGGCCACTAGAAGTAGGATATATCTGACTGCACAACAATCAAAGCAGCCATTGTAACAGAGAGTAACATTAAGAAATTACAAGATTTTAGGTACATGTAGGAATCTGAGAATTTGTTGATAATGAAGCTTCAGTGAAAGTGTCCCATTTTATGATGTACATGGAAGTAACATTTGCATAGCTGGCACTTACTGTGCAATGAAAAGACAGAAAACTGCTAAGCTTAACAGGCAACTTCTTAATGGCAAATGCTGTTCTTTATTCTCAATACTGGAGATTTTGTAAAATACTAAGTGGGTTTCCTCTGGTTTAAAAAAAAAAAAAGTAGAATCAAATATTTCCATCCTTCCTAGTGCATGCAGGAAAAAACACTTTCTCTGTGCTATGTGAATTTCCCAGTTCTGGCTGGTACAGAGCCCATCAGATAATTACCAGCTTGTTCTGCACTCCTGTGCAGGCTGTGATCTGCGGTATTTGGCACAGCACCAGATTCAGAGAGGGAACTGCCACAGATGGAGAGGACAGCATTTTGAGCTCACCATGGACAACCGAGGGGCTGTCAAGACTGGAAGAAACCGAGCTGTAGGAGTGAGAGTGGCACGCCCAGTCAAGCAGGATGGAAGAGAAAAACTCACAACGGTACTAGACAGTTGGCTGGCAAGACGACTCTACAACAGAGTGCATTTCTTCTCATTCATCTGACCGTTTTGCTGCCCACACAAGTCAAAATTAATGCAAGGCGAACAGTTGTTTCCTATCAAAAGTATAAGACCGTCTGAAATGAAATAAGACCAGTTGCCTGAGTTTAACCTGGCAAAGGGTCACAGCACTAGAAATACTTATCTAATTGCTGACTGGGGGGCTCAGTTTCATTTATGGTAAGTAACCTTCACATGACAAAAGACTACCATAAAAATTAGCAAGCACTAGTTCTCTTTGCTAGCAGACACAGAGATGCCGTCGTTTAAGTGGTCAGAGTGATCTGTCACGTTACCTAAGACATGGAAATTTTATTATGTGTGCATCAGTTTAATGAAAACAAAGCTTTTTATTCTCTGATATTATCAGGCATTAATTTCTCAGTGCTTAGCTTTTAAAAATGTTTGCTATTTACAGCTTTTTTTTTTTCTTTTTGTGAACATCTAGTTTCTCTTCCTCTGTGATTTGTAAGAATATACATCTTCCAGTAAAAAATTCAACTACAGATAAATGATGATGGAGTATCTGCATTAGGTAGCAGTTACTGTGCTAACTAAGTGTATGGAAGGTTATTTTTCCTGGTATATATGCACATTCTCATGCTTTGGGAAAACAGTTAGGAAATTTTGTTCAAAGCAGGAAGTGAGATGCAAACCACAACCTAACCATTGGCTGTCTGCTGTGTCACTGAAGAAAAGCATCTTTGAAAAGTCTGGAATGGTTATTTGCATGTGTTGCACTTTCTGTTGGTAGATATGAAATTAAAGAATATACTGCAAAAAAGCTCCTATGGATCCTCTACTACGTCCACTACCTACTGCCTCTGAGACTTCCTACAAAGCAGTCAACTTGAAAGAGACTGGGTGATTTACAGTCCAGCTCTACGAATGCAGATAAGATCTGGTCAAAGATCTAAAACAAAACAAAGAACTCTGTATTACTCTTGAAACGGATTCTCAAATATTTATAACTACTATGACCCAGAAAGCCAAATGATTGATATATTACCCTTGACCTTGTCATTCTTGGCTAGTCTGTTTTGCTCTGCTCTGTCTCTGTATTCTCCTTTGTATATATTAATCTGAAATATCTAACCTCTCTCATTTGAAAAAGTAAGCACTGCAGAGATAATTTGTTATTAAGTGCTCTGCTCAGTTACTTGGCTGTCCATAGGTATCTTCTGACTACGCAATACAGCAGAGACATTTTGTAATTGTCACTATTAAGAATAAAAATAACATTAGAAAAACCTATTAAGATTCCTTGCAGGATAATGAAAGCAATGCATAAAATATATTCTAAGAATATTTTTTCATTTTGTATATTCATTTTGAATAATTTGTTATACTGTTATGATTTATTATATTGATAAATATAATATATTGTAATTATATAATAAATAATATTTTCATATAATATGTGGAATTATGTATTATTTTATTTTCTCCTATTTGAAAAAATTAAATGGTGAATTAATTTATTCATCAAAAAGAAAGTTCTCAATATATTTATAAACATGACTATCTTGGAAAATACTAAATTCTAGTCAAACTGAAGGAAATCTTATAACTAAAGGAACTCCATTTTCTCCTTATATTTGCCTCTCTAACACAGTGGTAAACTTGAACACATAAGTTTAACATGGCAACCTAAATATAATAAATGAAAAAAATTATCATACATACACAAGAAACAAAATAGAGTGCATTACATATATGTTTCTTCCTTCTGTTTTCTCCTTCATGAAAATAAGTACACAACAAAACCCCAGACCTCCCTGAAAAACCTCTGAAATATTCTTAATTTCACACCTCATGCAGAAATTGGAAAAGAAGGCAGAATTGAGTATCTGGCACTGCAATTCCTGCATGCTTACAACTGCTAATAGGAGTTTGAGAAAAGAACAATAACAGATGAAGTCCTTAACTGGCATGAAACACTTTTCTTGAAAAGGTCTACAAAATGGCAAAAGTAAGATTAAATTACAATGATGAATAAGGATATTCACAGACTGTAAAATTCAGCTTTGAAGAACACATATCCTGGCCACAGCACTGCCCCACTCAACTTTTGGTAGTCACAGAAGGACTGAATTAATTTACCACAATCCACTTTCCCACCCACCAATTACCATGAGACAAAGGCTACCACAATCTTTCAAGCATTTGGCTTGGCAGAAGTTTGCAAAATTACTTCATATACAAAAAGAAGTAGCATATATACAGTATTATGTTACCTTAACAAGGCTTTTAAGTAGATTTTAAGTGACCTTATTGGCACAGGTCATAAAATGGTAATTCTTAGTGGACTTAAAATTCATGGAGAAATTTGACATGAACAACAGCCCCTTGCTGCTTTAGTTAGTTAAAAAAGGCTATAGCATATTCTGACTTATTGCATTCTAATTCTTATCCTTTTCATTTATTTTTTAAAGATATTTCTAACAATGTTATTAATAGAACTCCAGTTCAACAGCAAAAAGCAAACCAATAACCAAACAGTTTCATACTCACTTTGCTTTCCAAATAATGAATACAGCACTCAACACCAACCTCAAAGGGTTTAGCATATCAACTACAGTCATTGTATCAATCAGGTCATTATAAGATCCAGTTATGTCAGTTCACTTCAAGTGTATCTAATGAGGTACATTCAGCAAAATCATTTATTATGGAATTCAAGTACAATTAAAATACAGTAGCTTTCCCACATTCCAGTGACTAAACTTCCAAAAGTAAATGCTTAGGCACAGTAATGCTTAACACAGAATAATAAAGTAAGGTGAAACCTTTCTGTTCCAGCAGTGGAAGAAACAAACAACACTGAAGAGACAGATGGTCCTGGTCCATTAATACGTGACTACATTATTAGTTGTTGTGGCTTTTTGACGGAAGTGAAATACCTCAAAAAATTAAGGGGTGTTTCTCTACAAAGCTGACATAGCCAACTGCCCTGCTGAAGTGTCTCTACACCAATACATGAAGCACAAGCAACAGGATGAGTTAAGAGCTGCTGTGGTGCTCAAAAGCACCTGTTTGCCATCACTGCAACTTTCACGGATGAATGACATGTGTGGCTCCTGAGTACAGCTATCAACGGCTACTGACTGCTCAGAAGGGACAGGAGAGGAAGGAGGGCTGGAGAGCTTGCTGTCAACATCAGGAGGTGGCTTGAGTGTGAAGAGTCATCTCAGACAAGCTGGAAGCCTGAAGGTAAGAATCAGAGACTAAGGTAGGTAAAGGAACCTTGTGGATAGTGACAACTACAGGGATCCAGGGAATTTTGTGGAATGAAACCTTCTTGCTCAGTTTACAGGAGGCATTGTGCTCAAAGACTCCTGTCCTTCAGGAAGACCCTAGCATTCACTGAGAAAGTAGCAAAGCAAGATTTAGTCAATCCATTAGCCTCCTGGATGGATTCTGGAGCCAGGTAACAGAAAGCCCTACCACAGGGGGTGGGATCCTGGATCCACTAGTCACCAGCATAAGGAAGCTAACTGGGGACATCAAGACTGAAGGCAGCCTGGATCACTGTGGTGATCATTTGCTGGGGGAGTTTACATACCTGAGAGATATGGCAAAGATCAGATAAAGAATAAAGATAGGACCCTGAACTAAAGAAAGAAAACTTCCAGCTTTTCGAAGAGATAGTTAATAGTACCCCTGGAGAACTGCCCTCAGGAACAAGGGAGCAGAAAAGAGCTTGTAGATCTTTAAGAATGTCTTCTATAGAGTGCAAGACCTCTTTATTCCCAGATGCAGAAAATCAAGTCAGGAAGGCAAGAGACCAGCATGGCTTAGTAGGGGAGCAACTGCTGGTCAAACTAAAGGGCAGGAAGTAAATGCACATGCAATCAAAGAATGGGCTCATCTGGAGAAGAGTATAGGGATGTGGTTCAGTTGCATAAAGATGGAGTCAGGATGACCAAGGCAAAGCTGGAGTTTTACAGGGATGCAAAGAATAAAAAGAGGGATTTCTACAAGCATGTGAGACGGAAAAGGCAGGTCAGAGAAAGCACATTCCCCCTGCCAGTCCCCAAACCTGAAAGCAAGGCTGACAAACTGGTAACAATGGACAAGTCTAAGTAACTCAACAAATGTTTTGCCAGAGTTTTTCTGGCAACCTTTCTTCCCCTAACTCTTGAGACCACAGTCTCAAGACAAGTACAAGAGAAGTACTGAGCAACCAAAAGTCCCTCTGTCTGTAACAGAAGATTGTGTTTGTGACCACCTGAAACCAGCCTGCTTTAATTCTGTCCCTTCTGTCAGTAACGTAGCACAGCACCTTGGTAACTTACAATTGTTTGTGTGGCCATTTTCAGATTAACAGAGTAAAGGAGGCTGTAGCCAAGTGAGGGTCAGCCTCTTCTCCAAGGTAAGGGACAAGAAAACAAGACAACACAGCCTCAAGCTGCACCAGGGGACCCTGAGGTCAGACACCAGAAAGAAATTCTTCACTTTCTGGGGATTGTCAAACTATTGGAATATGTCACTGAGGGAGGTGGTTGAGTCAATATCCCTGGAGGCTTTCAAGAAATGACTGGACATGGTACTCAGTGCCACGGTGTACTTGACAAAGTGGTGTTCAGTCATGGGTTAGACTTGATTCTGAAGGTCTTTTCCAAGTCTAATGATTCAATAATTGTACAGACATCTGTATTTTTGTAAATATTCTGGACAAGAGCCATAAAAAAATGAACCATTCTCTGTATTTACAAAATTCCCAGGAGTAAGGAAACATTTCACCTTGGTAGGCTCATGATCAGTCAGCCCTCTCTCCCTTTCCATCCATCTTTCCCAATTTTCCTTCTCTTTCTCCCTTTTTCCTCCCACCCAAGGAAACTTTTTGATTTTCCTCATGTTTTCACTTCACCAATATAAGCCAAAGGACTTGAATTAACCATAGTAAAAAAATATTTAAATTTACTGATATAGAAAGTTTTGTTCTCATTAAAATCAACCAAATTCTAAGGTGTGGCTAAGCCATTTTCCACTGTGCTTCCCTTGGGTAACAGGTATGTATGTGAGTATTTTAGGGTGGAGGATACAACTGACCTGCTTTCATTTATCTCATTAGATAGCAGGTCTTAAAGACTCAGATCCAAAGGTCGTACATCCTTCAATTTTCAAAGCATAAGAAACAACAAACCTGTTACATTATGATTTAATTAGATGCATAGGTCTGACTCAACAAGTTTTACAATTAAATTAATTTTAAATATTAACGTGTCAAAATATAAATTTCAAATAATATTTTTCCTCTCCTGTTTTACACAGGGAGAAGATGTTTATGATCAGACTTCTCTAAAATGTTGACTTGTTACTCATTAAACAGTAGAACATTGGGTTCTGTTTTCACCACTGCAAAGCTTAAGGCATTTTGTGGAATTTTTTCTGCCAGATGTTGCCCTATTCAAAATTTGTACACAGCAAAAGAAACATAACAGTCGAGTCCTGCCTCCTGGCAAAATGACAAAATAGACATACATTAAATGTCAGCTTTCTAGAGTTTACATCACTCACACCCTTCAGTCTACAAGGACCTACAAATTACAGCTGTCGAAGTTTTTGCATAACCTAAACTTTCAGCTCTAGAGAACCCTTACTTGTCTACATTTATTTATATTCTTGGTAATGGAGTGGTTCATTATTTATACTAGCTGTTTAAACAGTAACTGGGTTGTTTTAGGAATTGTGCATTTGTGCAGAGATAGGCTGTGCACTCTATGTGTCTGAAGGAAAGCAAGATTCCTCGACAAAGTAAGTAGAACTACAATTTTGCAATCATAAGAATAAAAATATTTTTCCATGAAATCTTTTGCAATAGTTTTTGCAAGCAAAGAATGTACTTCTCATGTCTACTAGTCATGTTTTTTGACTGCTAGGATTTAATATTTTTAAATGTATAAACAGACACTGCTGCATTTTCAAGCCTCCTTTCTTTTTTAGAAATGTGTAACTTTCTCATGTATAAACAGCTCTGGAAATGTGTTATGGAAGAGTTATGACCTACACACTAAACAATCTCCTAACTGAACTAAAAACTGAGACTGGTGCTCTGCAGACCTTCAAAAGTAGAAATGGGTGAACCTTTTCAAATAGGGAGCCTTTTGATCTTGATGATTCAAGAGTCCACAGAAGTAGAAACTCTTACATCTCTTATCTCCAACATTTTCATTGCATGTTTCCTTTCAAAATTGACAGCATCAAGAGAATAGATCATTATTTGTAGGTAATTTGAAACCTGAAAAATGTGTGAATGAAAGATAGTTTCAATTACATTGCAAAGAGAGCATTAACATAGGTAGGAATAACCTGCATGTGCATAAATATGCACACTGTAAATATTAATTCAGAGGTTTTTTCTCTGTAATCCCAATTCTCCAGCATCTTTTAAGCATGCACATTAAAAAAAGATATTCAACAATGTAAAAATTTGAGTAATTTTCTGAAAACAAGCTCAAAAAATGAATAAAACAGCATTCTGGATTTCACATTTCAGACCTTACATGCTTACATGCACTTAACAAGAAGTTAAGGGTTTCATGATAAAACACTGGTAGCGACCATATACCTCGCACAAAGGTGAGTGTTTACAACCTTAGTGAGATGGGATTTCCATTTCCTTTAATGAGCCAAGACATCAGACTCGCACTCTTAACTCACACAAACACAAACCTGCCCCTGGGACAATATGTCTGTTTCTGCGGAAGCAGAAGGTTGGAAAGTTGGTGTGGAGAAGGCGGTAGGAGGGGAGATGGGGATGAGAACCTGCATAACCAAACCAAGACAGAGACAGCACCCGTGGCTTAACTGGTCATTGGGGCAGAAAGAAGAGAAAGAAAGTTTCTGTGAAGTTTTGTGTTGGGTGGCACCCCTATTCCCCCGGTCTGGATACACTGCATGCATTTTTGTTCTAGAGGCTGACACCATCAATAGCTCTGATGACTACAAAATACTTTTTTTCCAATTTGCTCTCTCTGGAACAGTGGCTCTTAAAGGCACAAAGCACAGTGTATTTTTCAGAGCAGTTTGGATTTTGAATTTGGTGGGATAGCAGATGCATGTTACCTCAGCTTCCCTGTCAAAAAAATTTAATACTGTCAAAGACAGTAAAACCAGAGGCCAACTATACCAGAAATCATTTGTGGTATTTAAAGGCATCTAGTTTATTCCTGTCATTTACTTCTTCATTAAGTCAATAGACACATTCCAGACCTATAACACACGTGGGCAAAGTTAAAACTCTGCCTTTCCCCACTGAGAGCCAGAATGTGGTGTTTAGCCAAAGGATCACAAAACAGGCAAATCTGATGGGATAGTGGAACTTGGCTGCTGAGTGAGGAAGGGCATATATGCCAGCTGTATGGTTCACATCTGGCAGAGCAGCCACACTCTTTGTCCAGCAGCACCTACTGCAACTTCACTCTGGCAAACCAAACAAAGCAAAGGGAAGGAAGTCTGTATGGACATCAATTAAGACAGGCAGGATAGAGGGATTGCAGGACTCTAGAAGAAAAGATTAGATGTAGTGATATTTGGGAAATGGGAAAAGAAACCCTATCAGGAAAAAACAGGAAGTCAGCTGGTATATAGACATCTAAACAGAACATTTACTCACATACCTAGTATAACTTAACTGTACCACCTGAGCCTCCATTTCTTACATATCAGAGACATGACGGCTAAAAGAAAGCCAACTCTTGGAAAGCATTTTAGAAAATATATCTGACAAAAGGTTAAGGGGAAAAAAAAAAACATGGCATTTGAAATGTAATTTGGAGTCACAAATAGAAAGACCTAGAACATAAAGTGCAGAACTTCTTTGCACAAAGACATTCATGATTTGAAGTGTACATTGTTTTATTTTTAATCCCTACTTGAAAAGATTGAATCTGCATGAACACTAACATTGATAAGAGTTCTAGATGAATATATCAATCACTTAATTTATAGATGAGAATGAGAGATGTTCAGGTAAAATAATTTTTAACTACAAAAACAATTAAAGTTTGAATGGTTAATCCTTTTCCCAGAGCTTTTCAATTTTTTAATATCTGTGAAGAGCTACTAACTGAAACTCATTTGATGCAGCTGTAAAGTGCCATTAAGTGCCAGACTGAGTCATGTTATTAACTCCTGTTTCTGAAAGAACAGCTTGCTAATTCTATAAAGTCATTCAACCTTCTGGTAGCACATGTGAGGAAACGTAAGCCAACCCAAAGCTTTCTCAGACACTCTTTCTGGGAACAGACTGTCAGTAACAGAACCAGAATCAGGGAATGGGGAAACCACATATGGCTTTTATCTGATCTTTCAGCCTTTGTCATAAGGAAATGTAATCTGCACATAGAAGAAATTACACTCAAGTAAAAATGCTTATTTATGTACCTGCCTCACTTTTGAGCAGACTTTTAGCTTCAATCTACAAGTTCATGAGACCTACACAAGCCAGTTGTTTCACAATCAGAATAATGGCGCTTCTGCTGTTACAAAGAATGAAAAGGTTTTTTTGGATAAAACAGCCAGGTAGACATGATTGTTAATTGTCTTGCTTATACCATGTAACCAAAGTGAAAGCAGAAAGCAAGGAAGACAAAAGGATTTTAAGGAAGCAGAAACTTTAAATGGCTTTAATATTTAGCAGCCTGTACTCACCACTTAATATAGAGGAAAGAGTTGTGACTGATGTAAGAAACAGGCATTTACTCTTTTTTAATCAACCAGCCCAGATCTCTAAAGCTACACATGCTAGTTTATGTGTGAAAAAGGACTACAAACCTTCATCATTCATTATAATAACCTTGCACTCGAGCTATTTTCTTTTGAAAAACAACTATATAATAAGTAAAGAGTATATTTTAAACTCATAGCAGCATGCCACAAAGCATCTTCTTTCATTAATATGGTTTGTCATTTTACAAAAACATATACTAAAGTTATTTGTCTTCTACACAAAGCTAGAATGTAGGACTCAGAACAATCAAAATTTAAGATAAAATATGTACATTTCAATTCTAAATGAGGCATTAAATCAGACAAATCTTGTTTCTGATGGACTAGTGATAAATTACAGGATTTTCAATAAGCTTTCAATAAACAAAGTGAACACTGTTTTCATGCAGAAACTGCTGGTTAAATCACACATGACATGGATTGGGTATTCTTGCTGGAAAATATGACATTTCCTTGATTGTCAGACAGCCTTCTAGAAACACTCAATTTTCCAGCTTGCCTCCATGTAAGCACAGTTTAAAAGAAAAATTATGTGATAGAAGTAATAAACATACAAAGCCCCTACCTGGCAATGCAGATCTTGAAAGAGTTTTCTATACTCTGGATCAAAGGAGAAAAATACTTTCATAAATTTACTGTGAAGGAAGGAAGAAAGATTACATGAAGCTGGAGTTATTTTGCAGAAGAAAAATGAAGCCTGTCATCCTGCTCTAACAGTCCGTAAAGATGCCTAAAACTAAAACCAGTATCTCAACCGTAAGAGGTAAGAGTTGTGCATGGTATTTGGAACAAGACCTGCCTTGCAATGGTAAGCTCCCTGAATGTTTGGCGGACAAACAGTACCACCTGCAGTACATGGCAAAGCTTGTTTATTTGTATACAAGGCCAAGATCACATACTCCTTGATGAAACATACCTATTTTAAACATGCTTGTCAAGCAAAAACATGGTGTATTTACTGCTCTGTGCTTTAAAGTGAAAGTTTGCTATGGCAGGAGTCATTCACAAAATAATGTCAACTAGAAAAACTATTTTATCTTTCATACAAAACAATTCTCTTGCATAAATGGCACTTTGACACGATAAAACTACATTTTCCCCAGATCTGTCTGCTTTCAGTGATGAACAAAACTATGTTTACTGAAGTAGAAAAATCTATCATTCCTTTCTATCGAATTTATTTTCTACAAAATGACACTTTCTCAGATCTCTGAGGGGTCTGGGCAGGGTAGGTTTATTTTTTTAGTAGCTGTTTTTCAGATCTTTACTTAAAAATATTTTGTTTTCAAACATCCTATTTATATTTAAATATTAAAATATTGTATTCTGTACAAAGCAGTAACCTAGTGAAAACAATTAACTTAAGCTACAAAAAATATTTGGTAGTATTTAAAGCATTCAAGAAAAAGCAGATCTCTGAAGAAACAAAAGACAAAGGAAATAGAGCTAGAATAAGCTGAAATGCTAAACCAGCTTTTGACAGAAAGACTATTCCACAGGTGCATTGTGAGTCTTTGCTTCATTCCAATTTTCAACTACTTTATTCAAAGCTGAAAAACCAACTGGGATTTTAAAAGCCAGGAAACCTTATTTTTCTCTTACAATCCATGAATAAAAATTAGGTGAGTGGCTGAGATCCAGATTTAAAATCTCAAAGTCCATGGTAATGAGAACCAATCAGCTCAATTCACTACTACAGATAAAACTGTATTTACTAAGACAATATGTTTCAAATTAAAAACATATTTTAGGAAAGTAATTTTCTCTTCCATATGAAAGTTAAAGAGATTTTATTTTACTGTGTTTTTTTCCAACACTTGTTTTATACACAAAAAGCACTACCATGGATAATAAATGCTTACACTAACATTGTTTAAATCTTGGGAAATAAGAAAACATAATGAATGTATATTAAACCATACTACTGATGAAGTGCCTTGCCCCATCAGAAAAAAGTGGATACTAGTAATGGATACTCATAAACCTTTAAACTGTTTTAATTGCCAAAGACAACAAATATTACCCTAACAAAAACAAACCAAAACAAAAGAAGACTGAAAGTAACAGTTTTCTGATCTTCCAACTTCAATTACAGTCAGAAGCACTTATATTAAATTTTTTCCACCATGTTCTTCATTACCTAGAACCTGGAGGAATTAGGAATGAGTTACACTGCATGGAAACTGAAGGTCACAAGATTTTATTTTCTTCTTTTAATAAAATATGGCAGTATGGAGCTGACAATGCGATTTGCTAGTTGGCACCACCCTCCCCATTATCTCAACTTGAAAAAAACCAAAAAGAGCTCGTACTTCGTTTAAGACAAATTTGTTCTCTTTCTCATGGTATAGGACAAGTATTTTCACTTCATCTTTCAACAGCAATGCATAGTGAACAAGGGAGTCAATAGAGGGAATTTCCCCAAAACTGAAGTACATCAATAAAAGTGACAAGAGAGGCAGTAGCCTCCCTACTCCATCTGAGGCTACAGAATTTATTTGCTTTAAAGTCCTGAGGTGGGAGCATCATAACTGCTTTCATATAAAAGAACACCTCCATAACTATGTAGATCGTAGAAACTAATGTTTCCCTTTTTTTCTATGTAAACATCTAACAAACTGCTAAAGCTGTGTTTATCATCAGATGCAGAACTAGCTTAGCCAGCTTTGTAATTACCTAAAAACCCATATCACTGGCTCAGTTAATCTGATGCATACCTGATCCCAGTCTGAATGTCTATATTTTAACCAGGCTATTACATTGCTTAAGCAAAATATAAGTTGCTTAAGAATGGAAATGGCATGTTGTGATTCAATGTAGGTGTTCTTGATCAAAGCCACAGTACTAAGATAAAGGTACTAACTTTTTCCCAGTTACTTCGCCAATTCAATCAAGCTTTCCTCCACCAAGATTCACTTCTGTGTTAATATTGATTGGCATAAAATTTGAACATATTTTTCTATTGTACTGTTTATTGGCATTTATTTAACAAGAGGTTTTCCTCACAGTTTTGATCTGCAATAGCATGTGATATCATAGAGTTTATTTACAGTTCCACCAGTTCCACTGAAAATTTTCAGTATCTTCTTAAGATAAAGTTATTCCTATTCAAATAAAAAAAGTCCATTCAGACAGCCATCTGGTAAGGCAGAATAAAAAGCACCAAGGCTTTTACAGCAGATGTACCCTCTAGATATGTTGTTGAGCCATAAATATACCTATATGTCATATATAATTGCTTATTACAATCATATATGAATAAATTTTAACAACTCTAAGTTATCAAGGAAAAGCAAACAATTTATAAAACCTAATTTGCTCACAAACCAGAACAAGCTACCTGAAAGGTATGAAGCTGATCCTGTTTGGCTATGCTGATATAATTAGCTCCAGCTACCTCAGCTCTGATACCATATTAGGTAGTAAAAATGTTTCAAAATGGATAAGAGTACTATTATAAAGACATTTGTATCCATGATCTCCTCAGGTAGTGGTAGCCCTGTAGATATTCCACTGGCCAGTGGGTGGCCACTCTTGTCTTCCAGCTATTTGCTTACAGGATCAGCAAAAGAGGAAACTGAGGATACATGAAACTGTACCAAAGATAAACGCAGTATGACAGCAGTTTAAGTTCTTCTTTTGTTTGCTTTCTAAGCTTTTTACTCTCTGCACCGCCATGAGAGTCAAGTACATACGAAAATCACTGAAGAGCAATAACCACAGAATAATCTGAGCTCAAAGGGACCCACAAGAATCAATGAGTACAGCTCTTAAGTCAATGACTCATACACGGATTGAGTCTGTGACCTTGGCATTGTTAGCACCATGCTCTAATGAATTGAGCTAATCTCAAAGGACCTCTGGCTGATCTCAGCACTAGGCATTTTGCAGACACTGTACAATACCAGGCATTAACTTCCACTAGGGCAGGAGATGGCTCAGCAGTAGAACTGATGTTTTGGGGCGTAGGATGCAGGAACAGAAGGGCGTAGCAGGGCTCTGAGTGATGCTTTGAACTCTGCCTGTTCACTTTCTCCCCTGCACTCAAGTTTGCTTTCATGTTAACCTTTACCTTCATCTTCCTTTACAGAGACCTATTCATTGGCCTTACTCAGACTGAAGGCTGAGCAGATGAAATATCTAAGTCAGGAAACTCTGACTTACTTTAGTTCACGCAGCAATAACTTTAGGCAACATAGGAGCCTCACACTCCCATTCAGAATTCATGCGAGATGGACACCTGCACATTGGGGTTCCAGAGGCTGACAGGAACATATTGCAGTGAGTTGGAAACCTAGACAGCTTGCTAAGGAGAGGTTTGCCCAGTCTTTCTTTATGTGGGAAAACCACAATGGTCACAGCATTGAGAAGTGATGACACAGCATCTGACCTAAAACTGTATGACTGAACATGGCTACAACTGGTTGGAGCCAGGTTCAAATGCTTTCTTTTCTGGTACCCAGGGACAGATCCTTTTTCTCCAGTATCCAGCATAGAACAACAGAAATGGTCTTCTGTTGGGTTGTAAAAAGGAGACAAGGAACAGAAGGATCTGCAAACATGGATACTGCAACATCTGAAAGCAGATGGGAAGGTTAGTCATCTCCAGGTGGATGCTAATGAAATAAACCCTACACACTCAGTTCAGAAATACAGCTATGTTTGTTAAACACAAATCAGAAGTGATAGCAGTATTTCTTTAATCCCACAATCTATGTAGCTAAGATACATACAGCTAAAGCCAGGGTATTGTGGTTACATGGCCTGCATTTGAGGTAGTATGCATTCTTCCACCATCTTCACACTAAAAAAAAAAAAAAAAAATCAGGCCATGCTTGAGCTGAAATACAAAGGTCTGTGACACATTCTGCTAACTAATGTCTTTAATCATGTATTTTTTTAAAATTAGGTACTTTCTTGCAATGACCACTACACATGACTTACATGTGGACAGGGTCCACAGCTGATCACACTGGTCTAACAATCAGTGAACCATCACACTTCAATTTTCAGTGTTTTGCCAAGTATGTAAGTTCCAAGCATATAAGCCCTGCAGCACTGCAATTATGCAGTAGCAACAATATAATTATAATTGCACTAACCAAGCAGGGGAAGGTCTGTAGAAGAAAAGAAATGGCAAAGAGCCATCACGGTGTAATAAAATGGTAAATACAGGATCCAACAACGTCAGTGCAACACTAAGTATCTATCTTCTATCATTCAAGCAGAACATGCCATAGCAATCCAGAAGACGTGAGAAGAGCTCACTTTAAATACACTCAGTTCCCTTTATTTATTACGAATTTCTGAGTATCTGGTTAAGCAGACTTTTTTTGTCTTTCTCTATTTCAAAAGAATAGTTTTAAGACACAAAAATGAAAACTTGAGCCTTGGTAAACACTGCAGAAGCTAAAGGCTGGGCTTTAGAAAGAAGTCAGCCCCCCCTAAACTCCCTTTTCACTACTGCTGAGCATTGAGAATATGGGAATCTTACCACAGGGCTTTTATTTCCAGTTGTAAAATTATGCACTGCATCTGCATTTGTATTCAGAAAAAAAAGCTGGCGAATCTAATGATGCTATGTAATACGGGGCTCAAACTGATGCTTAACCAAGTTTTTTTGAGATTTTGTACTTAACAGTGCCCCTGGTTTTGCTCTCATTTATACCTCTGATTTATGCTTCTATATTCTGAGAAAATATTCTTCAAAATTCTTGAATGCTGTCTTTGTACAGATATGTGGTAGTTACAAGCTTTGTAATCTCTAAGACCACCTCAAGAAATCTCAATAAACAGAGAGAAACAGAGTCTTGGTGGTTGAAATGTGTTTTAACTGATATTCAACAATTTTAGAAAATTTATTAGAGATCTTTCTGAAAAGATCTCATCATTTATTAGATAAATTTATCAGATTCTTAAAAGTATTGATCTGGCTAAAGACAAACATCATTATTAAATATTAATTCTGTCATTTTGCATTTTAAATGAGAATTTTAAGCACATTTTTGCTCAATTGTTTTCTAAAGACATAACAAAATATTATGAATCTTGCGCTACACTATCACTGTGAAATGAAAGAAACAAACCAGCTAACTCTTCTGCTACTAGGCAGACATTTTCAATGAATCCATCCCAAATATACATTAGAAAAGTTCTTCACAAGCCAAAGGCAGGTCCCTAGACTAATATGAGGAAAGACAGTTTTCATGCCATTTATTCATCTTTTTCTCCTTATCTCTTTAGTTATGTCTCAGAAACATCAACTGAATTAAACCTGTAGTGTCAATCAATGGTAGCTATGAACTTGGGTGGAAAAGTGACCTTGAGTTGAAGAAAATATAAAGCATCTATCTTCATATCAAAGAAATTTCAGTTCTGTTCCACAATTCCGCCAGCAGAATCACCTGAAACATACAAAACTTGGAGCACTACACAGTGAGTAGGTGAGGATTCCAGCTGTTTCAGGTGAATAAAGAGGTGCTTCAAGAAAAGCCCTCTCTTCAAGAAAGCGATGTCTATGGTTACTCAGGTACCTCAGAGACCCCTCTGTTCTCCTGAATTCATCTGGGGATATTTGATGAGAGGACCTCAGCTCCTGGAGTGGAGAGAATAGCAGTATTCAGTTGCTAACATCTGTAGGGACAAAAAAGAAAACCCCATGTCTGAGGCAGGTGAAGGCCTGGCCAGCCCAGGCTTATCTCTTGAGCAGCAGCAGAAGACATAGTATGGACACGCAGCAAAAGGTAGCCAAGTCCAGTCCAGGTCCAGGCATCAGAAATAAATACTTGAGCCAGCTCTTCAACGAAAGAACCAAAGTGTTGAAGACAACTGTGTAACTGAAAACGCACAAGGGCTGTGAAGACACTTAGAAAAACGTTGAGACTGAAGCTCCAGATCACCCCTTTAATTTGTGAAACAACCTAGAAGATACAAAAGTTGCCTCATGCTTATCCACTGAATATGATCTGCTCCTAAAATGTATCTGTAAACAAAGTCCCAGCCTCAGTTTTCCATTCTCTACTGTCTCTGCCCTTACACCTTCACTGAAACCCAGAGCATGCTTGTAACACAGGCATGAGGCACCTCTTCACAAGAATGTCATTCAGAGATGCAGAAAAGTTTCTTTAGACCTTTATATCCAAAATGAAGAGAGTAAAGTCCAGTATAGCTATCCAATGCACACACTTCTCACTAGTTTTATGGTCTGTTCAGTTTTCTTACAAGCAGTGAAAAACTGTGCTTTTCAGCTCTTTTTTTTTTGTTTCCTATATTAAACAAAAAGAAACAAACATCAATGTGGTGAGAAAGAAGCAGGAAAGAATTAGTGCAGTAAAAAGAAAAGAACACACTCACAATAAACCTAGACATCTATGAGCTGAAGGGTTAACAAATCTGTTGCTAGCCTTACTTTCCCCAAACAGATGTTCCACACAACATTAAACAGGGGCTAGAAAGAGGGGGGAGACAGAGAATGAACTTTGGCGCAATATGGAATTTTTAAAGGCATTTCCTTCTCTGTAAGAGCCAAAAGCTGTGATCACTTAAGTCTTTGCTTTTTTTAAATACATATTAATTTTGTAGCTTTTGCCAAACTAAATGAATCCAGTCTTTGAAAGCCCCTTTTTTTAAAAAAATAAATCATAGTTTCCTCAGTCATACTTGAAGTCTGAGTTTTTTCCAAGAATGCCACCAAAAATGTACATGAATTTCTCTCTCAACAATGAATTCTTAAGTGTTCAGGTGTGTACCACTGTTACAACAGTAACTTAGTGTTATAATTCTTAAAACTTTAATATCTAAATAAGTTAGTTTCACTCAATAATTAGGAAATTTCTTTAGTGTTTGGGGGATTTGTTTTTGTTGGCTGGTTTGTTTTGATTTATTGCTGGGTTTTTTAGTGGATTGAGTTGGCTGATTATTTTAATTTGCTGAAGATAGTATCAAGCAACGCTAATACAGCTACCCAATCTGATATTCAAATGTTACTTAAGAGTATAAAATAATATTAAAAAACTTTATTAATCTGCATTTGGGAGTATTTTTCTTAATGAATAATTTAGAAGTTGATCATGTTTCCATAAACTGATCCAGTTTTCCGACAACACAGATGTTTGACACACCTTCCTCTTCCTTTATATGGAGTTCTTAAATGAAGTATAAATGATTCAGGAATGTGGACTCCCAAATTAAATATCTCTTTCACTCCTTAAGAGCTATAATATATTTTTAAAAAACAGAATTTAAAAATGTTGAATATGTTAAAATGTTTAAAAATCAGAGTATTGTTATTTTCCAAGTAACAGCACACCTCAGAGACCCTTGTTATGGCAGAAATTTCTCATTAATTGCAATAGTTATATATTTGCTAGACTAGACAAATTACACAAGTTAGAAGGGAAAAAATTCACAATAAATATGAAAGATGTGTGTACATTGCACACTGATGGCATTTTCCATGTTCTGCTTTCTCTCCTCCAACCTTATGCCTTTTACATTTAAGAAAATTAATCCTGAAAAATATTAGTCAATTTCCATAGCCATAATGGGAGGCAGGTGGTAAATGAAAACCACACTGATAAATTATGGATGGTGTGATAAAAAATTCTTGTTAGGTAAGGCCTCACATTTATTTGTATGTTGAAAGTGTTCACTATAGAAACAACCTTTAGTAAAATAATAGTAGTTAATTAATGGTAGTGAACTGGACCACAAAGTAGGAAAAAAACAGAGAGATTAGTTAAATATTCTGAAGAAAAAGAAAATCTTAGATGTTCAAAACAACCAAAATTAAAGTATTAAAGATAATTCCCATTCAGTTTTGGTGAGGACCCTCATGTAAGTGAGGATTCCCAATGCAGATCTCACCTATGCATAGAGCAGGAATGACCACATCACTTCTGTTCTAATATAGAAAAGGTATATATCCGGGAAAACAAATAGGAATTCTTCTTCTCCTCTGTGTAATGCAATGGTCAACTCTTTTCAGACAGATTTATTTTTAATTAATTCAATTCAAAAACATTAATGGAATGAAATTTATTGTTTGTTATTTTCCCTTATTGATTTGTCTAGAAACTATGCTTTCATCTCCCTTAATCAGTTTGCTGTGTGTTGGGAATTGATTTGTGTCCCAAGCTTCTCCTCCAACAAATTAAGCATTTTGTCTCATTTACAAGGTCAAAGAGTAAAGAGCATTTCTTTCTCTGCCTATATGCTTGTTTTATTTTGTCACTGTATATCCAATAGCAAAAGTGAAAATAAACAGAAAAATTATCAGACTCTGAGTAAACTGAGAGTTAATTGTGGTTTTCTGAATGCTACATAGTCTAGCACACCAATAACTGCTCTGACAGTCTGTTATGCTACAACTTCCAGCTTTCTTTTAATGCAAACTTTTATCAGAAACCACTGAAGTCACTGAAGACAGTGAGGAACTTCCTGGTTGTATAAAGCAAATACTTAATATAATAAATAATATTAATAACTAAAATCAAGAATATAATAAAAATATTAAAATAATCACTAGTGACTTGGCAGGATGTGGCACACCGAAGTTCCTAATACTGTAGGGCTACTTCAAACGCTAGAAGAAAAATAAATACATGACACAGATTGGGCAGATAATGATTAAATTAAGTCCTCAGTGTCAGATTTGCATTAAAATTATGTACTTTCTAGAAACGTAACATTTTGTTTTCATACTCTGAACACAGAAGCCACTTTACTATAATGGAAGTACCAAGCCTGAAGTCAGATAGAGCTCAATCCATACTCACAAAACAGAAACTTTTAACATCCATCTCTTAGGGAAACAGGCAACACAAAACCAGAATCTCTGAGACTCAGATAAGAGACAGTTATATTCTCTTCTTTTCAAGCTCTTGCATGCCATTTTTCTGTCAGTGCCTCAGACCTGAAGGAAAAGAGGGCTTTGCATCTTCATAGGCATCATGCATGATGAAAAAGAGCAAGGAAGAAAGGAAAACCCAAAATACAAGCTGATTCATAGACCACTCGTATTTCTGATTCAAAGCATACACTCGCATCTTCTGTAAAACAGGAGACATACCACTTACCTTTTAACTGTATTTAAATTGTATATATTTAAAATTCAGCCCAAATAGTCAAGCTTTTTATTCAAGCATAAAATAAAATGACCCTCACTAAAATGACAGCTTGAAACTCTCTCTCAAAGAGAGAGTTTTTCTGTTAAGCATGTGTAAGGAACTTTGTACTTTCTGGTGATGAGAGAGGTAGCTGAACAAATGCCAAGTACCATTAAGAGTTGTTTCAAAATCTCCATTCCTCTGGAGATTTCAAAACTGGTTCCATAGACACCAAAAGACATCATGGGACTGGACAGCTGCTCATGACAATACCCCAAATTCTGAGTACCTGGATACAAAAGAAATTACTGGTAATATACTGATATTTTTCCAAAAGCTAATCAAAACAGTCCTCAAAATATACTGGACATAAATAAAAATGGAAATTGTGTTCACTTTTCAACAGTGCAGTGGCAAAGGAAAAGGTCAGTTTATACAAAAAAAGACCCTTCTGGAGCAGAACAGTGCACAGGGGAAGAGAAAATGAACTATGTATTCAGTGCTTTAAGGCTGTGATGTCAGGGCCCTGCTGTGCATAGGCCAACATTTGTATTACAGCCATTATTTATTCTTGCTAAGCATTAAGCAACACTGAAAAGTTAACAGAAAAACACAAGATTTTTGAATACTCCTCAAATTTCCAAACACAGACAATGCACTAATAGAAAGCAAAAGTAAATGGTCCTTTTTAATTCTTAGCAAGGCAACTGCTTTTTTCAAAATCTTTTTCCTCTTAGCATAAGCTATTTTCATTGAAATATTTTGGGGTGCCCACTGCCTGCAGAGCAGCTGTACTTTGTCAAAGTGTGATAAAGCAGACCTGCTTTGACAGAGAGCAGGGTTACTAAGGGCTGTCATTCATATATGCTAAACCAGAGCAGGAGATCAGTCTTTTTTGAGTCCATGCCCCGGTCTTTATAAATATTTCCATGTGTTTGCAATTAGTTAGTGGGCTATTCTGGCAGCAAAGGTTATTGAAGGCTGTTTTCCAGAAGTGGGTTGTTCCTTTTTTCCCAGTCTGTACAACTAAAACTAAACCTTAGCATGTTTAATAACAACCCAGCCAAACAGTAGGCTCCTGTACATAAATATCAAAAAGCCCTCAAATGGAAGAGTTTATCTGCCTTCCCTTACAAAAACTGGGTATGCTTTAGATCCAGATGGCGGCAGAATGCAATTGTGTAGCTTTTAGCAACCTGTGACAAGGAACAGAAGCCTCACACAGGAGAAAGAAGATTTCTGAAGCACGGTTTTAGCTGCCATAGTATTTAGAGGGTACTGAACAGGGGGAAGGATTTTACTCCTGCTGATCTGAAATTTGATTGCATTAATTGTTTAATTAAGAAATTAAGTTGTTTAAGTATTGCCCTCCAAGACATGTAAGTATTTGCCCAACCAATGATGCATTGTAAGTTACATCTCAGAAAATACATTAATTTGTGCCTGACAAAAGTGCAGCTTACATCCTCCTGGAGTAAATCAACACAGCCCTCAGAAACATGTGGCATGACATACCACACATACATCAAAATACTGACTGTTATTTTACACGTTAACTTATCTATCCATCCGTGTCCCATAAGTTGCTTCTTTTATGAACAACAGTGGAATAATACATAGAAAATATCCTCAACCATGTACAGTATTCAGGACTATTCATAGAAAACCACTACTAGGGAATGTGTTGGATTCAGAACTAGCACTGAATAAAGAAATCTAACAAGATTAAATAACTTTGTAAACAATACTTGAATTTCAGCCGGCTGATTCTATTCCTCAGTGAAATTAAAACCATAGTACTTACTTTAAAATCCTTGGATACAAAAGGTAAAAATAAACAAACCGCAGAGTAAAGGGCTACAGTCTAAGAGAAAGGTGTTATGGGATTACTGATTTGCCATCCAAACTAGCCTTTGCGGTCTTTGTGGCTTTTGTATTCAGTACAGTAAGAACAGAAGATGTAGCATAAAATAATTGGTTTCTTAATCTAACCTAACCATGTGACTGATACGGTCCTATGAGAGAGTACACTCCTGTAATGGCTAAGAGCATCCATGGAGAATTAGAATAAATAGCTAATATAAACCACTATTTTTCATCCACATCATTCTATTCTTGGAGTCTATTTCTTCACTGCAATACAAAGAAAGGCAACTGAGTCAATAATAAGCCTCAGATACACAGTCAGTAGTAGCAAAATTAACTCATGTGGTTTTATCTGTTACAGGAATCATTTAAATATGTAATAAAACCCACCATTTTCAGTTTTTATAGAAATCAGAAGGAATTTAAAATATATGAAACTAGGAAAACCTGTACTGTTGGAGCTACCACAGCCAGGACAATTCCAACACATTTCTCCTTTCATTCTCATAGTTACAAGCTAGGCCAGAAACAAATAATCGCAAGGAGAATAAAACAGGTTGTTCCTCTACACCACCGCTGATACATATCCACTTTAAAGAAGAAGATTGTGAGAGAACAGAGTCAAAAGACTCTGAAAAGGTCTTTCACATTGAGTTACAATCAGTGGAATTACATGACTACTTAAAACTCATGTCATGGATTAGGTTTCAAACTAAGAAAATGTCAAAATTAGCTAACACACAAGAAGGATGATAAATAGGCTGGATGAAAGGGAGGACTTTAAAATGATGAAATCTTCAAGCGTACCACATCGGTACATTAAAAAAGTCTGTTTAAAGGGAAAATCATTAGATGATTCTCAAATTCCATGGCTACACATAAACCATAACCAATTACATTTAAACCATATCTCCATATTATATATTTAATACAGATGTGTTAAAAAGCAAGCCTACCATCTAGTCATCTTCAGAGCCTGGAAGGAAATAAGAGTTTGATCCAGAAACCAAATGCAATCTATTTTTTCCAGTACCAAGTCAAATACAGACATAACCTTATGATACATTTTAGTTTCAAGATACTTTTACCATTGGGGAATGAAATAGTCTGATAGCAGCTTCCAGGAATTCAGCATAATTAAAGCCAGGCACAACAAAATCAGGATTTGGATTTGTTAGAGACCAGACTATAGGTGAAGTATTATTCCAACTGACCCTTCAATTTCATCTCCAATATTTATATTATAAAGTACATAGGAGGAACAGATCTGACTAGAAATATAAGGACATTAAGTATAATTGTATTTTTAGTAGTATTCACTGATATTCATTTTTTTAAATTAATTTAAAATATTTAATTTTTTTAAATGCTTTGATTACATTATGAAAGAAAAAAACAGAAAATCAAAGTAAGTCACTTGTGCACAAAAAGATCAGTCAATATCTACGAGACTTTTACATTCCTAGACTACCAAGACTGAGAGACTCCACAGAGAAGTGAAAATCTGTATTGTTAATTCAGTACAGTATTAAACTTTTCTATGTCCACGCATTTCATCATTGTGCAGGAAACTAGTTGAAAATTTCTGTCTCAAATTATTCCAATCACCAGCAACCCTGTCTACACAAGGAGATTGCTTTATAAAAAGATAGTGTAGCTCAACTACAACACTCTGACCTCTGACGTCAGTTCAAGCCTCACTGGAATCCAGCCCAGCAGCTCATTCATAGTTGACCGTTATGAAGGAATGCTTGCAATATGAAGGAGTAAGAGCAAGCAAGCAAGTAAAAGGTAGTAGGTATGGCCAATAATATGATTGCACAGCCTATTCTGCATGCATCTTGAATTTCCCGTCTGAGATACAGTGGTGGACTTCAACAGCATTTGCCATCTTTGATTCACAGCTGCTAAGAGATGCAAATTTGTAACAGACCACAGTCATTCATCACTCTGCCAATGGAGAATTACTTCATACAGTATGTTTTCTAGTATTTACCCAACTCAGCTTTTTTTTGAGTTCCAAGAAATTGAACCTCCTGTGAGAAAGTATACCGGAGAGAAACAGAAAACTTCTGATGCTACCATTGACAGTAAAAACACCAAACCCCCCTCAAAAAATCAACCAAAAAAAAAAAATATCAAACTGTCCAAACCCAGATAAGTTTATTATTGTTTTTCATTATTTTACCATACACCTTGTCATCAGTGATGCATAAGTATTACTTAAGTACTTCTGCACTTGCACCTTCCTATGCCATCCTCACTTCCTCCAGTTGCTCACACCTGGCCAATCTTCTTCATGCATTTGTACATGAATACACAGGTCTGATTATTTTTGCTGCTGTACTTCAAGCTCCTTTTAATTCATATTCAGATCTCTCTATTAATGGCACATTCATATCTGCAACAACCTACGCACACAACCTACACAAAACTCCTTTTGGGCAATCTGCTTGCCAGCCCAGCCCTTCTCAGGAGCACCCAGACACCTTTCCTTCTGAAACAATGTTGTCTTAAATCTGTCTTTATCTCCCCTATCCTGACCCCTTTTTCTAGTATCACTATGGCAGCAGTATATCAGTTTATCCAGCCATTCTGTGACTTAGGTCAAGCAACTAACCAGGCTAAAAATAACACAACAAAAGATTAAAAGGTTATTTTTAATGCAAATCCATCTTCCAATACATTTCACTACCCGGCTGTACACCCTGCTGCACCAGTTGATGATGTGATCTCAAGAGATTGGAATAAGCAGAGGAAAGCAGTGGCAGTAGTACAGAATAACACTGCCAGGAAAGGATATAGCTATGAAACTACACTGTGTTCCCATAAGAACATCTTGCCAGGGAGTGTCTGGAACTGCATATCATCGCCTGCCCAGTGAGTCCTGTGCTGTAATGAAGTGCAAAGAAACACTCATTGGTGTAAGTGAGGTACTGGCGAAATCAGGTCTATTTTTATTCTCCATTCCAAATAAAGCAATGTATATCTTTAAAAGTAGAATAAGGCAGTATACTTTCACTGCCAGTAAAGTCACTGTAAGAATTTCTATCCTTCCTCTTCACAGAATATTTCAGCTATGCTCATGCAAGCAGGATCACTGATATGATGGCTTAGAAATATCCCAGCTTTGAGAAAGGACATTGTTCATTTAAAATCTCATCTTTTAATAACTGTGACCTTCAAAACAAAACAAAATCCTTGGGGAAAAAAACAAACAAACAAACAAAAAAACCCACAAAAACAAAAAAGCACTATTTCCCATGAATTAATTAAAATAGTTATATATTTATATATTATTTATATATAACTATATACGTACTATATATTAATTTGTTATCCAAGTGTCTGTGGATTGTGTTGGATACAGCAATCCTTTGGCAGAGATTGTCTTTCCAGTGACAGATACCAAAACTATAATAAATTCACACTGGTTTAATTAATTTCAGTAAATAACACAGAACCTGGTCTGAGGAAGACCTAAGAATCTAGAGGTCTTCGCTTTTCTCTCATTGCCTTAAGGTTAAAAATGTGCCCTGAAGTTACACAAAGTACAAATTTACTGTCAGAAGGAAAAGTCACCTGTGCACATTCTCTTTTAGGAATTTGCCAGTTACCAGTGCCCTTTCTGTCCTTTCATGCCCTCATCTGGCAGGAAGGCAGCTACTCTGTTCACACTTCCTGCCATGCCTCTAATTCCTTATGCTGGATTCCTCTCCTCTTTTCAAAGCTCTCTAGCTGCTATACTCTCCATTTACATCACTGTTTTTCAGTTTCTGCTTTCCTTTCACTCTTTGCAACACATTGTTCTGGAATCTCATAAACTCTCAAGCTACAGCGCCGACGTGAGAATTCCTTCTGTGGCCCCTCCTCCACAGCCTTCCAAATGGAGGTCAATGCTAAGAGCTACTTAACCACCCAAATTCTCAATGTAATTGAACACAGTGACCGTCTTTCCCCCTTCCCACCAGCAAACGTAACCAAGATACGAAGTATCATCTTTATGTAGAAAGCTGAATACTTTTTGCTCCACACCATGTCGGGAAGCAATTTAATTTGTAACATAATTTTATTGTTGAACATTCTTTCACTTAGACAAGGACAATTTCCTCTCTCCAGTTCAGACCCCTAAAAGGCATGACTGATTTTTAGTTCTGCTACCATAAGTTTTTCTATTCATTTCATAACTGTGACAAAGCATTTCACTTTCTGCAATTGAAAATTACCAAACTTTCACTGTGACTTATTACACACTCATACAAGAACACCTAATTTCCTTTGAAATCTTTGGATCAAAGGATCTTTGAAAATACATATTTATCAGGAAGGGAATTTCAAGCAATTTTAAAGTAGAAAATTATAAATAAATTTGAACAAATATTGATTTTAAATCTTGCACTGGAATCAAAAGCTTTGCTTTAGTCAGATGGCCTTGTGGCCAATCCAGTGATATCCAAATCAGAGATTAAAAAGTTAAAAAATAAAAACAGCACTACAGGAACTCACAGCCTGTACAACAAAAACCCAAAATATTACCAACTTGATAAACATATATGAAAGACTGATATCCATGAACTAAAGAACTCCATTTTGCACCAGCTGAAACAACCTTCAGTTTTGATCCAAGCACAGCACGCAGAAATATCATACCTGCCAGGTAGCAGAGGCATGACATATCCTCACCTACTCAAAAACAACAAACAAAGTATTATGGAAAGGGCTTTGTGACTATTCAGTACAAAGTAGACTATGCCATAAAAATATGTCTGTGTTTGTTGCAAACCTTTGCTGTATTATGTGGAAGGCAAATGCCAAGAACCTAATGATGTGCAGAAGGAATCATCTAGTAAAGATCCAACATATACTGCAGACAAATCTGGATTTAAAAAAAAACATTGCAAAGGCTTCATTGCTGATCCTGTAGAGGTAGCTTCTTCACTTCCCTTTATTCTCCTTGCTCCATGTTTTGACGATGTTCTTTTGAAAACCTAAAATTTTCATTGTATGTGGCTTCTTACTTGTACTCTACAAAATTCTGCCTCCTCTATTATTATATTTACCTTAACACAAAAAGTGAAAATCTGCTCTGCAGTTTTGGCAGCATTACCAACATTCCAGGCACCTTCTTTCCTTTCCCGAGGGACATGAGGGAAAGAAAACAGCAACTCAAGAAATAGCAGACTGAGTCTTCAAAGGACTGTTTCCAAAAACAAAACAAAGATAGTGTCACAGTACAACAAAACCCTTGCTCTGATCAAATCTATTTTGTTACTCCCACCCTCACTTTTCTGAACCTCATGAATGGCAGAGAGGCTATGCAATTCCCCTCTTATAAAGGCTTGGATACTATAGGAAGGGAAGTTGCATTTTTTGCATTTGTACTACCTTTGTGCTTACAGACAGCTAGCCTGGGAAAACCACGTGCTACATAAGCATAAGCAGAAGAGGAGGCTCAGCTCAACCTCGGGATTCAGTCTTCTCTAAGAAGACTAATCAAAGAGGAGAACATTGAGATATATCTGTAATTTCTATACCTAATACACAATAAAAGGTAAATCTGGCAGATAAAAGTACAGCAAAAATGAAAATAGTAAGTAGAGAAGAGAAAGCAAGTCCTAATATGAATGAGAAAAGCCACCAGGTATGCGTAAGAAGTAATTCAGAGGGCTGTGTCTTATATAGCTAGGATTTAGGGTGTAAACAATCAGAAGTAACCAAAATGTGAGCAAGAAATTTCCAGGTCTGGGTTTTATTAAAAAGCAAGACTTCATAACAGATTTTAAGCAAAGATTAATTAATATGCAGATCAATTGCACACAAAACAAATTATAACAGGATCTGTTATCGTACTATCTGTTTTACTGGGTAGCCTTTTCTAATAAAAGCACTGTATTTTATAGAAAATATCCTAGCTTTGCCTAAGTAAAACATTTGAAAATTTATATTCAGTGTCAGATGAATGATAGGTACTACAAAAGCAAGATGAAAAATAGGTGGCAATGAGTAACCAACAAAATGACTGGCAGGAGATTGTTAGAGAGATACAACACTGACTGGTGCTTGGTCCAAACTTCGTTAATATTTTTAGTGATAAAACTGGGAGAAATATCATAACTTTGATGCTGAAATCACTCAATCAAAATGCACAGTGATGGAACCACAAAATGCCGAGGAAGAATGACCTTGAGGTCTGGATCAGAAGAATTGAATCAATCAGTATTAAAATCATGAGATCAATGAATTAGGGAATAACACAAAATTTCATAGTTTATTGGGAGCTCACCATTTAATCTAGTTAAGGACTGGTCTAAATGCTCTAGTAATACTCATGTGAAACAGGAAAATAAAATTCTTAAACATATCAGGTGAGACTGCAACACTGCAGAACAACTAAAGTTCTGTACAGATCCTTGAATTTATATCACATACATTAAAGAATGAAACAGAAAATAGATGCAGAAAAATTAATTGAGAGAAAATACTTAACTAAATACATGAAAACCAGGTTTGCTTGTTTCCTGCGGCAAAACAAAACCAATGAGAACTCATGTCTGGTCTTCATGGAAAGTTTAGGGAAAATAAGCACAGGATGAAAAATTACTGCTTGCACAAAAATAAATAGATAAAATAAGGAGTGGATATACTGCTCAAAAGTGAAGATTTATACCTGTTAAAACAATCAAAACCAAGGACAGCCCTTCCAATGGGAGTAGCAGACAAGAAAACACTAGCTGATTTTCATACTGACTTTGATAAGTTTAGGGAAGGGAACTATACAGCACAGTGCCTTCAACAGCAGAAAACTACTCAGTGATGCAAAAGGTTCCTTATAGTCCTAGGAAACATGCTTTTTTCCCCTTGGGTTCAACAGCTCGTAAAGAATTTGGACTTCTACTCTTTCCCTTCCAGCTGATCCCTGTTACAACTTATTGGCTGTGAAAAAGGAGTTCCTGAGACAGTACAGAGTATGACCACCAAGAACCAGAATGATTAATGCCAGAATGAGGAGGAAATAAGAAGCCAGCAATACGCTTCACACTTCATCCTGCAGATGTGGACTGACCCAAGCAGAATATTCCCCAGATAGATCTTGCCTGACCGAGAAGGTGACAGGTGTGTCACCCCAGCCACAGGGTTCTGTTCCATATGAGACTACAGAAAAATGCTGCTCTGAAAACAGCACCAGAGCAAAACAGCTGGGGTTAGATGGAATGTGATTGCCCCTTCTAGCAGCAGCAATATTACATCAGCTTACTTTAGCATCAAATCTAAATGTGTACTGAATACAGGCTAATTCAGGGCAAGACCAGCTTGGTGGCTCTGCTCCATGCTTATAGCACTGGTGCTCTGTGGCATGTCATCCAATGACAACCAAACACTTCTCTGAAAAGTCACAGCTCAGTCTGGCTGAGTTTACTAGCTGATTCCAGCTCTCCTGGTGCAGGTCTATGCAGATCTATGAAGATAAAAAGCCTTGGCTGAATGTAACAACTTTTGGGCCTGGAGGTGATGAGGCTAAAGAAGAAGAGTTAGATTCTGTGAATCTGAAGCACCATTGTACCCTTCAGCTAGGCCACAGCAAGCGCTGATGTAGAGCACATGGGTTTTAGTGTTGTAATAAAATCTGTACACAGGCCCTTTCTCTTTCTAAAAATGCACAGCTTACCTTTCAGAGAAATGCATTACATGATTCTTAAACCCATCTATCAAAGCAGCAATGGGCTTCTGAAGTGGGTTTACTCTTCTTAATTTTCTAAATTTTTCACACATATTTTATCAAGAGGAAATTTCTGAATTGACAAGAAAGAGATTTCAAAATTAAATGAAACATTTCTTCCCAGTCCCGTATTTCATAAAGGCAAAACCTTTAGATACAGCACAAACGTTTACCTAAAATTTCCATTTCTCTTTACTCCCACATGGCCCAAGATAAACAGTACCCTAATAAAAGTTGATAGCATGGGCTCTGTTCAAGTGAAACCACTTTATAACTTGACCAAGTTTGTTCTCTGCCAGGAAATGATTGCTTTTCCAGTTCAACCCAAGAATGCTGCTCTGCCTTATGTCTGCTGGCAACAACTTCTCTGTTTATGGGTGGGCTAAAACGGAGGATTCAAAGACTAAGTTTAGGCCTCACCTAATGGTGCTATGATTAAGATTTGGTCCTAGATTTTACCATACCAAACATGCTGGCTGGGGAGGATGAGCAGACAAACAAGAAAGTTATAATAACATATTGCATATCATATTGAGCATTCACTATCCTTCTGTTTTTCTTCTCCCTATATGTTACTTCAGTATGTCTCCGTACAAATCAGAATCAGATCTACAATATGAATGAAACCACTAGCAGATTCAATTTTCCAATTCTGCATTAAGACTAGAACATACTCTTTTTTCTGTCAAAGTCATTTACTTTCTTGTAAGTAAAATCCTTGTACCTTACTACGGAAGATTCTTCCCAATTAGCAATACAAAAGCAGTGCTGTAATTGGCAAATGTATTGCAAAGTACCACGGCACCTTAATGAAGAGAAGGAAATTGATTCCTCCAAAATGAGAGTTACTTAACAAGTACTGCTGCAGTACACCATGCAGCACCCTTGGCAGAGGTGTGTGGTGGAACATGCTGCCAGTATTCCACACACCACCAACAAAGAGAGTGAATATTAAAATTAAACTATGCCCTTGTCCTGCACCCAAAAGCAAAGCACCTCAGCATTAAGCTACGTACTTTAAATTCATTCATAGGAATTATCCAGGTTTGAGGAATTAAGAAGAAAATCTAATATAAGACAAAGTATTAAAGTTATTACTTTCCTGCTTGAAAGTTTTATGTAATCATCAGCTAGAATAAAAAAGAAATTGTGCTCCACAACCACACCTCATTTATTGTTCTACCTGTACACTGACTTCTTCATTTGGAGAAAAAAAAAATACCACCATTTAAAAAAATTAAAAAATAAAAAAATACCATTTTTCAGGATAAAATTCTGTTATAGGCAAAACTGTCTGCATTTGAGGAATTGCACTTTAATTAATTTATTGCCATGCAACACAAATCTCTGATCACTGACTTGAACACTGAGAAAAAGAACATAAACTACTACATTTACATAAATAAACTTCTTCCTTCCCCAGAGATTAAGTTCAATGCATTCACGTGGATCTAGTGAAGCAAAAGGCAGTATAAGAAGTTGAATGGTCGCATACGAAAAATTTAGTCTGCTTCTTTGTTTTTAGGATTTCTGCTGCCAAATGCTGAATAGTTTGTTTCAGCTTCCCAACATGGTCTCTACGCTTCTGTTCCTCAGTGCCCTGCTTCATCATGGGTTGTTCTGGTCTGGCTGTGGGCTGCAGTCTTTTGGGGTGTCCTGCTCCATGTGGCCCACCCATGGACCCCCCAGGAGTGATCTTGCACCACTGCTGCCCCCTCCCTATTTACAGCCCGTGACATGCTTGTGTTCAATTTACCAGCCCCACCCCTGTCAAGAGCATCTTTAACCCTAAGTACCAGAAGTCAACATCCTAAGAGTCTGGACATGTTTTTATTGGAGACCTTTTGTAGCAGAATTATTCTGGGCAGATCTGCCAGAACAGTTGCAAGAAGAGTGATGGATGACAGAAATAACCATCAACAATACAGCTTAGAAAATATTCATAAATATGTCCAAGCAAGAACAGCAGAAGAGGGGGAAACAACTCAAATGAACTTCTACAAAGAGAAACAAGAATTGAATATATGAATCTAAATATGTCAATAACTATCAGAAAAATAATTTATCACTAAGACTTTTATATATCAGAATCAACTTCTAAAATAATTCCACGGTAGCAGGGCTTACCTTCATAGTCTGAGCAAAAAATCCCAAGCAAACGAGCATAATTAGAGACTTTTCAGCAATTTCAGTAGCTTCAGCAGGGAAAGCAGGAGAGTGAGCTTTCCATTCTCACAGCTCTTCAGGTCTCTACTTTTGTCTGCTCATAGATGAAGCAGACATGCAACTCTATCCCTGGAAAGAAATACTTCCTACAATTTAATACAGCTGCAGAAAGACATGTAAAAGTATGCCTCATTAACAATTTATTCAGAACTGAGAACACTATTAGAAGTAGTCCAGAGATGCATTAAAGAAAATAAGTTCAGAATATTTTTATGCCAAATCTGTGTCAAATAACGGAATTGACCTGATTTATAACAACTGTGTTTAGAAAGCCATAGCACCAGACCAAAAAAAGCAAAAAACAAAAAAACCCAAACCAAACCAAACCAAACCAAAACAAACCAAACCAAACCAAAACAAAACAACAACAACAACAACAAAAAAAAACAAAAAACAAAAAACACAACAACAAAAACTCATAACAGGCATTTGAAAGATGAGTATTTAACACATATTTCAAGCAACTAGCAGCCTTCTTAAACTGATACTTGAAAACCTTTATTTAGTTTAAACAGTTTACTGCCAAGCCCTTCTGCATTGTTCAACTTGGTAATGCAGACTACCCCTGGGAAACCACTCTCCTATAAAATAATGACTTTCTTTAAATCAGGCCCACCTTGGACACACATCTGACAGTATCTTGACTCAGTTGTTACTAGAATTTTTTAATTGTTTTCAACATAAATCTTTGTATTGCAAATGGAGAACAGGGAAAAACTAGCCTTGAGTTAAAAAGACTATTTGTAGAAGAAAGAACTATTACATTCTTAACCTAAGGAATTTAGGATTTAATAGAGACAACAGATAGACTACACAACTATCTTTTGAGAAAGGAAGATGTAGAGACCTAAAGGAGACTCAAGTGTCAAAGGAACTGTTATGTTAAACATGTGTTTCTAAAGGGTTTATATATAGAATAACTAGGCAAAGTGAAATGAGACCTTTTCAAGCACAGGGACAAAAAAAAATATCAAAAAATATACTTGTGGGGGAAAGAAAACCACCACAGCAGTAATGTAATACATTTCAGAGACATGACAATAAAGACAGAAAAAATAGGTTATTTCTAGTGTACGAAGAGCTTTTAAGGTAAAGAGAATAATCAATCTATTTTTTAAAGACTCTTAATGAAGTCAGAAAAAGGTTAAAACTCTATAATCTTAAAATTCAGCACCTTGTAAAGAGATAATGTAACTATGTATCTGGAATGAGATGAAGCGGAGGACCAGAAAAGACTTAAAACTGGAGATGGGGAGGAGAAAGAAGGCTGTGAAGAGAAATTACAAAGATTTAAGGAAGAAAACAAGGCCTTTTTTTGACCATTGAAAAGGGCAGCAAAAATGTCAGAGGCTTCATTCAGGAAAACATCAGGAAACAGTGGTAATCTGAGCTGTTGACCATACTAACAACACTACCAAATAGAAATATTTAGAAATTAACTAGGAAAATAATCAAATGTTTCAAAATTATTTGAATAGAGCCTTGGGAAACATGAGAATGTTTTATTTATTATTTGGTTTATTTTTACTAGATGCTATTGACATTATTGTGGCTATGTTTGCTGTTGAAACACTGGACAATACTGCTCCAGATCTTCTCACACAGTGACCACAGGCAACTTTAGTAAAGTCAGAGTCACTACAGAAACAAGTGGTTATAGGCATCCTAGATTTTTAATCTCATCTTCTTTCTGATATATTGTAAGGGCCTGCTGGTTGTTCCAGTCAGGCACTGACGTTCCCAACTATACAGCTCTGATCTGATTTCTGCAGGAAGCACCTGTATCAGGATATTGCTGTGCACCTAAAAGACTTCACAAGAGTGGATGGAACAATAATTTTTGTAAGAAAACTAACTTCTGTAACAACATATTTTGTTTTAATGTCTGTATTACACAGGAGAGTCATCACATTCATATATTCCTCCCAGCTGAAGGTTGTTCAAATGTATCATTTTATGACAGCAGTTTATCATTTCTGTGATTAATGAGTGTGGAAATATATCCAAGGTGAGTTTTTTCCTTGGTATGAGGAATATCCAGATAATGCTCAGGTCCATAATTCAGCCATCAACACAGTATCCACTATAAACAGTCTGTGTCACAGAGTCCATAAACATTAGCCTAAGAACAGCTACTCAAAGCCCAGGAAAGAAAGTGGAAAACTAACTGCTTGGAAGGAAAACACATTCAATAAATTTACTATGGTAATGCTTGCTCATTTGAGAGGTGCTGGAGTGTATCCAAAAAGCAAAAAAGCTGGCGAAGGGTCTGGAGTACAAATCCTATGAGGAGCACCTGAGGAGCTAGGGTTGTTTAGCCTGGAGAGGAGACTGAGCGACTCAGTGGGTCTCTATAACTGCCTGAAAGGAAGATGTATACAGGAGGGAGCTGGTCTCTCCTCCCAGACAGCAAGTGACAGGGTGAGAGCAAAGGGCCTTAAATTGCACCAGGGGAGGTTCAGATTGGATATTAGAGAAAATTTCCTCTAAACTAAAAGGGTTGACAGACACTGGAACAGGCATGCAGGGGTCATCTTCCAAGTGGGCATTTAGAAGATACGTAGTAGATGTGGCATTTAGGGACATGGTGTATTTATTTTGGTTAGGTTTATAATTGTAGTTGATGATCTTAAAGGGTTTTTCCAACCTAAATGAATCTGCAATTCTTTGATTAACATCTTAAATCTTGCTATACAATACACACAAACTTCACAAAAAACAAAGGGACATTTTCTATTTCTTTTCTGAGAGGTGAAGAATTACCTTGGTTCTGAAATGAAGAAACTGTCCCTAAAATTAACTGACATTTCATTTCTATTATGTATTATTTAATTCTGTTAAGCTAAGGATATATGCCAGGTTCATCAGTGAAACTCATGAACTACATTCAAGAATCAGCAAGGTTGCCTACGAGATCAAAGCAGCTTGAGCTTCATTGGCTGCTTATTCGTTTTGGGATGAATTTAAAGTACTAAGTTTCAGTAGAGAGCTCAACACGCACCAAAAATTAATCAAATCATTTGTCAAACATTAAATGCCACTTCTAAAACTCTGTGTCACAGAAGATCACACAGTTACATCATGTTCAGACATAAATACTCTTTCTTAAAACCTTCCCTTATAATAGCATCTTACCATAAAAAAGAAAAGAGAAAACAGTAAGAAGGATGGAGAGCAAAGAAATATGAAGGAAGGACCACGCACACCACTTGACACAATTCATATTAACTTTACTGTAGGGCTATGATAAGACAAAAAGTTGTAGTGCACCCTTTGGTGCTCTAATACATTGTCAATGCCAGCTGGCTCTTTTGCATGGTGAAGTGCATTTCTGTCAGCGAACTCAGGTGGAAGCATAAGATACAGAGATGCATTCCACATTCTGGATAGTGTATATTGACACTTGACTACTGACTTCAACAAGGCTTATGCCAAATTCATATCCTGACCCTCCTCAATAATCTTTCCAGTTAAAGAGTCTAACCGCTAAACTGTGACAGTGGGAGATGTCAAAGACAACTTCACAGCAGGTAGAATCACCAATGAATCCACTGAACATACTATAAAGAAGCAGTGAAAGATAAGATGATTTTTGCTTTTCTTACAGAACCAGATTTCTTAAATCCCAAGTGATGTAATAGATAAGGAAATTCATGGAAAAGAGATCTTCCTACACAAAACTATTATTTGTACTACAGCAGCTGAATTCTGTCTGCAGAGTTCTGAAGTGCTCATGTCTAGAAAAAGAAAAGTAAAACTCTCCTTGGGACTGATGTTTGTAAGGGGTACCATTTCAAGAATTTAAAATGAGAACCAGCTCAAGATTAGTTCATAACAATGGTAAATCATTTGAACATTTAAATAATTTAAATAATTTCAATTTGTATGCCTTTGAAGAGCACTTCAACTATTTCATGATGCACAAACTTACAGGGAAAAACTTAAAGAGAAATATGATTTTTTTCCCATTTGAATTATTTAGTCTTCCCCCAATATCTGTTCTACGGTTTTTTCTGGTCCCTTATCTAGATTTTCCATATACAATCAGGTCTCCAAAGAAGAAACACAAAAATTTAGAAAGAAGTCCCTCTAAATAAATATATATAGTTTCAATCAAATTAGAGTGGAAAAGAATACAAGTACTCTTTCATAATCTCACTTCTTTTTTTTTTTTTTTTTTCTATGTAAATCATTAACATCATAATTTGGGACCAAGAAAATTATTTTTTGAAAGAAAAGCAAAATACTTCAATAAAAATTCAGTCATGTTTTGGCTTTGGAAATAAAGCTCATACTCATAAGCAATTTTCTTCTTATTTTGGTGGCAGAACAGGACAGGAACTGAAAGGAAGAATAATTTCTAGACCTGGATTTAAATAACTTCTTTTTTAGCTATAAATTGCTTCTTTTAATTTTTGGTGTACCCTTCATAATGAGGCTTTTCTCCTGTGATATCTGTTCACAATGCAAAGATAACCAAAGCAATTATTTGAAGAATTTGGTCCTAAATTCTTCCAATAAATTTTTGTACTTTAAGTTTCATTCATGTTCATGTCTTCATATCATGAAATGTTCAGAATCTAGCAGCAAGAAAAAAAACACCCATAAAAGAGAACACATGCACACAAAATGGCCATTTTTGCATACCATAACAATAGATAATACATTTAACTGTATATTGATAACTTCAAACTATCCCAGTAAAATTAAAAGCACAAGTAATCCTGAAGAAAGTAATTGTGTCACTGGCAAAAGTCATGCATAACTGAGCAGAAAGTACTGAAGATGGGATGCCTTTTGAGTTATATATGTTTTACAAAAACCAGCTCTTTGCTTGAAGAAAAATGTAATTTCTTAACTGAAAATTCCCTTCATCCTCTTCACATTACTTATGTGAACTTCTTAATGAACACACCTTAGATATTTCTTGAGTTTTCCATGTTGTTTTTCTTAATGAAAAGCCTAGAGTGAGTTACAGGCTTCTCTCCTCTGAGAGGCAACTACTACCTGTAAAACACCACTAAGAACTGAAGAAACACCTAAATTCCTCTTTCTTCTCTAAAATAGGTGGCTGCACTACAGAAAACTGGGGGAGGAAGCTATTGGATTCTGGATCTTCAGAATACATGGACTTATTCTCCTTAACTTGCAAATGAGGAAAGAAAAGGTAAGGATCGCTGCTTTCACCTGAGAAGAAGATGGGAAGTTTTGGACTTGTGTTCAAGACATAAATATCTGTATTTTAAATCGCCCAGTCTTCTGGAGAGCTGAACTATATTTTTCTGTAATGCAAAGAAAAATAAGTTATTCAAAGATCAAAATTTTACTGAAATACCTCAGCTAGGTAATTTCACCGTACCCTGTTCTCTTTTTTCCAATGTTGTTTGTAAAACTTTTGTCTGGCTCTTTATGTATGATGAGGAGCACACTCAATTATAGTCTCTTATAAGAAAGGATTTAAGCGTGGCTCTGCTCTAACCTTAATAGAAAAGTGTTTGTGATTTCCCCCACAGAACAGGGGACATTTCCATTCAGTGGCTTAGTTCACTGGGTGATCAAAGACATGCATATGAGATAACAAAACACAGTGACCAGCATAAAAACCACACAGCCCAGCAGTGCATCACTCACTTTGGTAGAGGGCAGGGAAAGCAGCAGAAAGGCTCCTGCCGCCCATGGCCTCAGGGCTGCCTGACGTGTTTCTATATGGCATCACTTTTATAAGGCTGTGCTTTGCTGGCATGTTAATCACAGGCTTGTCCCCTCACACTGGTGAAGAACATAAAGGCTCTTGTTTTGAGCTCAAGCTCAAAAACCAAGTGAAACCAAGAGAGAAGATGGATGTTTCTCCTTAATGCCTGTTACTGTGACACAGATAGAAACACACAGTAACACACACTACAGGTGTTCAGGCAGAGAAGAAGGAAGGAAGTCCCCGTTTATTGTTGACCTCCTATATATAAGTTTCTGGACAGTGATCAGAGATTGGACAGAGAAGTTACCACCTCTCCATCTTCACTGGTCACTTGAGAAGTCCATCAGGTGATATCTTTTACAAAGGAATGCAAACATGATTCTTGTTTATCTTACAATTCATGAGAACTGACTCCACTATACTAAAACAAATCACAATGCTTATTTTCAGAGACAACAAATGCCCACCAAATATTTACTGGGTACCTGGTTGCATCGAACATTAAAGGTAGTGCTGTTATACAGGCATAGTTGTAGCATAACGCATTGTTCTCAATAGCATATGAAATGTAAAGCCTATGCTTCAGTCTAAATCCAAGCCAAACTCATGGAACTCATAAATGTTTGTGTGTCTTTACATGTTCACATACACATATGTGTGTGGTGGGACGCTCACACATGTTTTGGTTGGTATTTTTTTGAATTCATATAGCTGGGCAGGTAGAGTGTGTTTATGTGTAGGAGGGAGTGCAGATGGGTTGGTATTTGTGGATGTTTGTGGGCAAGTATGTGTGGGTACAGGGGTGCATTACATGTCTGTAACACTGCGTGGAGGTTCATGTGCCAGTGGACAGATGTAGAGCTATGTGTGTGTAGGTGAGACTGAAATAATTTTTTGTGATTTTTGTGAGTGCATGAGGGGGTTGGTGTGCACAGATGTGTAGCTACATGTGTGAGGTGTGAGGGAGATGTGCAGAGGCCAGTGTCCAGCTAGGGGTATGTAGTACAGCACCTAAGAATTAAGTGTCCATGTATAGGTGTGGGTATCACAGGAAGGTGCAAAGGTCTGTGTGCAGATGGGAAAGCACCATGGGGTCTGTGCTGTTGTATCTGCAGGTAAGAATATGGCAATGTGTGGGCATGTGTGTGCAACTACAGACATGACATAAGACAAGCATATGCAACAGCATTTTACAGATCTCAGATTTTCAATACAAAGGTCCATTTTCAAATAAACATTTTTGACAGAACTCAATACTATCTTATACTGACTTATACTTAAAGCTAATTTAGAGTTTATTTTACTTTCTGTCACTTTTATCATAATTAAAGAATTAAGTATGCATTTGGAGAAACAATGAGTACACACATCTGGGTATTCAGAGATTATTCCTTGACATTCGTTTATATGATTTTGCAAGGAAACTGTGAGCAATCAATTTATTTTAGAGTCTTCAAAGACCTGGTGTGTCTAGTTTAGTGTCCTGTACAAGCCTTGTATTTATCCAAAAAGGAGAGTCTCTGTATTTTTCAGCACCGATGTAATCTTAAAACTCAGAATTTTATAGCATACCACCATGTTCAAGTGAGGATTGTCTTCTGAGAAGCTGTAAGTTTGTGCCTTCTAGTTTGAATTAACAGACTGCCATCTATCATGTAACTGAGAACTTATCATAAATAAGCTGAAGTTTTTATTCTCTATAATATGCACTACACTGAAAGACAGTAGGTTTAGACCATGTATTAGGAATAAATTCTTTATTACAGGGATGATGAGATACTGGAACAGGTTGCCCACTTGTGGATGCCTCCTCCCTGGAAGTATCCAAGGTCAGGTTAGATGGGGCTTCAAGTCCTGTTCAGAAAGAAACTACAGTGTTTCAGTACAGAAGGGAAATAACTGTATGAAAGAAGGATTTTAAATAAAAGAATTTTACCTGCATACTAAAAAAAAAAAAAAAAAAAAAAAAAAAAAGCAAATATAATGTTGAAGGCACTTGCTCCCAAGGCCAATATTTTTAAAGGAGGAAAAAATCATAGCATTTGAAATTGGAGATCCATTTCTGAAATTATAGATGTAAATCCCTCAGCATGATATAAGAGGTGAGCACAGGAACTGTACTATACAGCAGCTAATTCTACTCACATTGCTTTGAAAACACACATCAGAACCAAAATGTGCAAGGCATTATTGACCTGAGTGACAAAGCAGAAACTTCACTCTATCCTACTTTCAGTTGTCAGGCAATTCCTGTTAAATACTAAGGACAAGGACAGGATGTTTACCACAGGACACACACATTGCCATTTCAATTAGGGTTACTTCACATCATTACCTGCAGGAGCCCTAGGTACACAAAGGACTCCTCTGCCAGAAGTGCAGTGGTGTGAAACCTCCACGTTATACCAAGTCCAACAGCTCTAATAAAGACAGGGGAATGGGACACTGTTTCAGATGCTGTAAGTAAGAGATACTCAGGGAGTCATTCTTCTCTTCCTGTGTTGCTGGTTTTCATACTACTGAGCTGTGGCAAGTATTGCAAAGTGAATACTGTTCTCTTACCATATTTTGCCTTATAGTAAGGATCATGGCTCTTATATCCTGACTTTGAGCAAAGACATAATATTCAGAATATTCAGAAGGGTTTCTTTGATGATGAACAAGGAATAAAGCAAAGAAATCATAAAACAATTGTGGCAGGGGGGAAAATATGAGGAAAAAATACAGCAATAGATAAGAAGTTAATAACATTCCAGACCCTGTTACTCAATAATAAAGATGAAAAGGGCAGAAAAACATCACTTCTCCCTTTTGCAAATGTTGTTTTCCTAGACAGCCATTTTTGAGGTTGTTTGTGAGGTTGGTCCCCATGTTTAGGGGAAAGAAGTAGTACTTGCACCAGGAATACAAATAAATCCTTTCCTTCTTGCTAGAATGCTCTTCTGCTTCAGCTCATGCATGAGATTTGTGATCGGTATTAACAGATTAATTATTTACAGTGAAGAGTTACAGATTTACCACTACAAAAAGAATATCACTAGATAATAGTGCAGCTTCTTTCACATAGAAGTGGTAACTGCACAGAGAAATTTTTTTAATCAGAAAGTGAAATTAATCCAATATAAGACATGAATTTTTACACGGCAACATAAGCTGCTCTCTTTCTGAAAGCACTTACTCCATCAAATTTTGCACCCCAACACCCAATACTCTGGTACGCAGCATGCATTTTCTGATGTACTCATCTTTTTTGTGGAAGAACCTAAAACTTGTCTGAAGGTGCTCTTCAGTCATAAAAGAAAATCAGATTTTTGTACTACAGACTATAAAAAAGATGCATTGCTGAACCCACTTGAAACCTATGCAATTATCACTACTGAGGCACTACCCAGGTACACTCTGATACGAAAGGCCAGGCCACATCAAACAAAGGATCCCAGAATACCCTCTCTCTCTCAGTGGTCTGTGGCAGTTATTTTGAAAGGAGTATTTAAAAATAAGAAGCAGTTTATAATGACATCTCAAGTACCTGCTCACATCAGTCAGCTGCCTGCAGCTGAAAAGCTTCTGACCTAAATGTGGTTTCTTATTTAATAGCCTCTGGAAATTCTGGACACCCGTTAATGTCCAGACCTGGAACAAAAGGTAAAACTTATTCCAGTTTATATCTATGAAACAAAACTGATAACAAAGAATGAAAGTATACAACTGGCCACATTACATTAGATCAAATGAACATGTAGCCCTGTGTCTGAAAATAGTCAAAATCACAGTCGTATACAACACTTCTCTTTAAGCCTTACACCTTCAAACTCTTTTCAGTCTAAGAAACTTCCTGAGGTAGATGCATTCTCAGAAATCCTTAGGGGATTTCTCATCCATAACCTTGACCAAAGCTTCACTTGAAACTACATTTTGGCAAACAACATTCCCAACACCTCTTGGCAACAGTTTTCAATAGAGGTTCCAACCTCTATTGCCAGATGGAACAACATACCTCCTGCTTGGTAGGAGATGGCTCCTAACAGCTTTATTTGATGCCTCTCAGACATTCTGAGCCTAGAATGAGCAACACAACTTCACATTTCTTTAAAGAGTGAAATGTAGAACAAAAATTATTTTTCAGACAGAAAATCACCACAAAATTCAAGAAGTGGATATATGGTTGATGCAATTTTGATAGTATAATTACAGAAACCATACCTGAAAGTTGATTTTGCAAAAGAAATATAACACAGAAATCAAGTTCTCAAACAAAAGAAGTGTGTATAAAAGAAAACCACACTACTACTGCTATATCCTTTACAGCACTTTAGTAGTAAAACTAGTGGAGGTAAGGTATCTTTGTGTGATCTGAAGTGAAAACTACTTCTGTTTCAGTATGAGAGGAAAACCTTGTAATTAAATCCTGGGCAAAGAGTCAAAAAATACATTAAAATACAGATACAAAAATCACACTGTGATATCCACACTACTCACAAGCAAGGCATATCTCAAAACCCATAATGATTCAAATATGGAACAGTAACACTGAAAACTTAAATGTAATAAAGCATCAAGTATTTTTTAGTGAAAAACAAAACAAAACAAAACAAAAAACATCTCCTCCCCCACCCCCTTTGGTCTGATTCCTGGCGCCACTGGTTGAACAAGGAACCACAAGCATAGCATATTTACAGCAAGCTTTTCCAATTGCACTGCAAGAGCCAAGAACCTTTTCTGTAAACTGAGGCTTCAATCTACCCCACACACTACATATTGCAGCTATACGCTTTTAATAAAGGTTCACATTCACATTTTTATTTTTCTTGTTACATTGTTTATATTACTCTGCATTAATTTCCTCTTTGTAAAATCCCCTAAACTGCTCATAAAACTTCCATAAAAAGAAGTAAAATGATACAGCTTGGAGATCAAGGAAGAGAAGTGGGAATATTTTTCATTGAAGACGTAAAGAACAGAAAAGAAAAGTAATATATCACTGGCTCCTGTACAAGTCCTGTCAGCAGATAAAATTTTGGGGTCTTTCATCCCAGAATTTGTCCCAAAATGGTACATGATGGTGTTTAAGAGAAGGTAATCATATTTCAGAAGGCATTCCTGAGCATAGAAATACAGGTATGCATGATCCTCGTGAAAGTACAGCAGGAGCAGGAAAACCATATACAACCAAATTTTGCTAAGTACCACGTCAGACATCCTGAGTTGTCTTGACAGCCAAAAAGGTGTAACCCTATGCACCCTGACACTAAGACAGAATCACTCACATGGAATATGAGGAAAGGTGTTAGTAAATAACATTTTGAAAAATAACTGCCACAATAAAAAGAAAAAAATCTAAAAGGAAAAAAAACTTAAAACTTAAGCTTTATTATAAAGGAATAAATATGCAGGCAGGAGAGACAACTGTGTTCACACAGCTATTCTATATAGATATTTATCCTTAAATCTCTATTTTCAGAAAGTCTTCTTGAGTTTAAAAAAAAAAAAAAAGAAAGAAAGAAAAGAATAAAGCTAAAAGGCTTAGCCTGATGACAAGCCCACTTGGCAGGAGCTACTATAAATATTGCAAAGTTTCCAGTTTTTTTCTTTTTTAAAAAAAGTACAAATATAGTCCTTTTATGTTCCCATTTAAGTAATCATTTCCAGGTTCCATACTGATCCATCCACATGAGTAAGACTTAAAGTCTGCTATTATGAACAGAAAGGATAAAACTGCCCTTTGGCAGAAGTATTATTTTCATGTAGTTAAGTCTTCTGGATTTCTACCACTTCCCTTGTTGGCTTTCATTCTTCCACCCATCCCTACTTGCATACTGGACCTTTAACTTGCACTACCAAGCAACCTCCCTCCAAAGAGTACATCAGAGGAGAGAAAAAAAAGGTTAAAAAAAAAAACAAAATCCCAACTTTGCTTTCCAATATTCTGTAACAAACAAGACACAAAAGAACTTTGAGTCAGCAGAAAATATTAGGCGTATTACTGTTTATCCCCTGGAAGTATTCTATCTTCTGCCCAGAAAGGAAGCTACACCCACTGGAGCTCCGCCTATGCTGCTCTGGCTTAGCTGACTCTCCTTGGCTGGCAAGTCACCATAAGCATTTCATGGGAATATTTAACATCATACCCAGAAAATTGTTAATCATAAAACAGTAACTGAAAACTCATCATAGAACACAAACCATACAATCTGAACCACAGCAGACATTCAAGAGCCAATAATCATCAAAATAAATTACTATCAAAGCTCCAGCTTCTGCCTCTGTGCTGACTTAGGCTAAATTAAGCCACTGGATTCCTGAACTGTAACTGTTTTGCAGAAAAAAAAAGCTAACATTAAAAAAATTAACAAGCGCTTACTCCAGATTTGTATATGTTAATTTCAAAACTAATGATGTTGCACATCTCCACTTTAATCAATAATCAATGAGACATATTCTAAGGAATCCTTAGTTTTGGCAAAGCTACTTCATGAAAATGGGCTCCTATGAAGTACCCTTACCATGTACCAAAAATAACTAGATTCTTCAGACAAAATAATGTCTGAGATCATAGGAGGGACAACTAGGAAAGTAACAGGGCAACATGCTAAGCACTTGAGATATTTATACAGAAACATCTGAAATAAGGAGAATAAACAGGAAGAACAATAAACTCTTTAGAATCAACAAAAATTGCCACTTAATCCACCTTACAAAAGCTGAGGATAAATCACAAAGCTGAAATTGGTGTGGAAGGGTGACATGAACTTGCTGGTGAAATCCTACAGGGTTGAAGAAAAATAGAGAAGGTCTTATATTGTTAATTAAGAACACATACATTTGCTCTTGCGTTCAGGAAGAGTTGAGAAGCAGGTTACTGAGTATCTCTGAACAAATATAAAGTGTGAAAAGAGTGAGGTCAATCACATGTTCTTGAAAATCTGCTATAGATCACTTATCAGAGACGGGAATGCATTATGCTTATCCCTTAAGTAACTAGAAAGAGCATCCAAAATAAAAGAGATAATAGTGTGGGCTCTTCACTGAGAAATCCATGGGAGAGATGGAAAACAAACAAAAAAGAATATACAGATAATCCAATCTTAATTTTTGAGGAGATTTCTTAGGTGAGGTTTACTTAAATCTGAGGAAAAGAGAGATGAGTCAAGAAACAAAAGTCAAACTAGTGGTCATAAAATGACAAATTCTTTATTCTGTGGAGAAAAAAAAACCAAGATTGACAGATATACTCAACTTTTCTTAAAAAGCTTCCTAGAAAAATCCTTGCAAATTATTTTGCCAGCCTTCTCTTTCCAGGTAGAAGACTGAAAGAAATGAAACAGCTACCTATGTTTTTTCTCGAAATTGATGGAAGACAGAGAAAAGATACAGGCAAAAATTTGCTGGACACAAAGTAGCCATCTCACAGGCAAGGGAAAAGTCAGGAAAAGGCAGGTAACAGAAAGAGTAAGGCTGAACTATGGCTAATTTGAGGGACTTGTGCAATTGATGGGTCTTAGGTACCATTTCCCAGGTCCTGGAGAAAAGCATTCCAATATATCACTTTTATTCAAAGGACATAAGCAAAGCAATCAGTAAAAGGGTCTTTGTGACTGAAGAAACATGAAGCACTTTAAAACAATAAGAACAACCTGGAATGTCTCCTTCTTATGTTTGAAGACAGTGACCTTCTTGTATAGACTCTCTTGATTTATGATGCTTGAATTCAGCTTTAATAGCTCTTAAAGAGGTGCTGTCAAGAGGTGTCTTTTCCAATAAGCAATAATCTGTTGTCTCTACCATTCCCTCTCCCTATCTAAAAGACCAAAACTAATATGCATTTGTCACCTGTAGACACCCACTGAGTCTAGATTAGGCCTGAAGTCTTACTGGCAGGAGATGAAAGTAAATTCTGGTTACAGTCCAGAGGCTGATTTAATCTGGGAGAAGAGAATGGAGCTAAATGAACATGTTAATTCCAGAACTTAGTTTTCTCTGTTCATCTTTGCAGCAGATAAGAGGTGAAGCTGGAAGAAGATATGTGAATACACTGCAAAAAATGTTTAAGCACATGAATCAATTTTCAGAAAAAGCTTTCAGTCTTAAACTGCAGGCTTGCACAGACTGAAGAAAAGTGAAAACACACTAAGTCTTTTCTTAACCTGAAAATGCGAAGGTGGAATATTCATGTCTTTACTGCAGAATATATCCACTGACAAATAAAATGATACACCAAGATAATACAACCAACAGTAATAATACAACAGAAATTAAATAACTTTTATTGTCTTCTATATAAGTGGTTATAAATTTGCAACATTGAGTTATATAATTAAATAGGAAAATAATCTAGTTAATACTTTAATATTTTCCATACTAACAAAATAAAACAGCAGTTGCAAAGAAAAAATTGGTGATTCTGCTATGCTGCTACTTAACCTTAGGAAACTTCTTCTAAGTGATCCAAATATGAAGAAATCCATACAATTTTTGTACTCCCAGGCAGAGTTTCTTCACGTCTAATTGATCAGTGGGTGGTCCAGCTACATGATGGCACATTCCACAACAGTCTGGTAGACAGACAGAACATGAAGCACATGACCTGACACCTACCATTCAGTTTTTTATACAGTTAATTTCTCTCTGTTGCTTTGTATCTCTTACAATGTTTTCAAGAGTTTTCTTTGGAAACCAGTGAGATTTTTAAAAGGACATGGATCTCAATCTGAAAACACTTCATTGAAGTGTATCTATTTCTAAGAAATGCAGATTGAAATACAAATCTTCCACAAATCTGAGGACAGGAAACCTTTCCCCCCCTCAAAAAACTTGATATGATAAGCCACCCACATTCATGCACTTTAAAATTTCTGCTAGTATAAGAATTTCAGTACAGATCAAATTCATCATTAAGAAAATGTTCAATAGGAAAATTCTATTATTCACCCCAAAGAGAGGGGTGTCCATAAATGTGTGGGTGTTACATGGAAGTAATCATTATGCTTTGCTTTGTTTTAAGTTACTGGCTTTCAGCCCAGATTTTCTACCCATCACATTTGTCAATGCAGCTAATTATCTCACTGTCATGAGCACTTAATAAACATTAGAATAATTGCTTTCTGCAGAGTGGGTAACCCTGAAATGATGGCATACTCTTTCCTCCTGGAGATTAATCCATTACTTATCATTTTGTCTGCTTATACATCTGATAGCACCATGTAGCTCAAACTACAAATCTCTAAACCAGAGTCTGTGCTCAACAGTTTAAAAGCACAATTCTCTTCTTAATCAAAAAATTCACTCTGCAGACTGACTAAACACTGCAAAAATAAGCAAAGTTGGGGTTTTTTTAAGTCATCCTTTTATTTACTGCCCATACATATGAAGATGTCTCATCTTCTAATGTGGTGAAGATGCAGGTTACCAAGCTACTACCATTACAGCAGCTATGCCATAAAATAATTATGCCAATGTAAGAACATACACAAGAAATCCAACCTAAACCACCCACATTCTTCAGCCAAACTCTGTCCCATTCTAGACCCGTGTACAACCATCCTACTGTTGCTGTCAGGCAGTGATGCTGCAGTGCATGGCCACCAATGCTAAAGTTGTGCCTCACCTTTACCACTCAGGCTTGTCTAGCCTTTGCTTCTTTAGCCTCTCAAAGCTGAGAAGGGGCTGAAGTCAATTATGTCTCACCAGAAGCAATTCCTCTCTCTGCAGCAAAGTGACAGTGAAAACATCTTGCAGTGAGTAAGCCATAGTGCAGCTTTCCACTTCTGGTGATGAGCAGCTGAAACTTAGGTTAATGATGAGCTGTAGAATCCCACAGCCCATGAGAGAGAAAACACACCTCATAGACACTAGCAGGACATCTTGGGGAAGAAGACAACCTTATTCCCTTTGCTCACATGGGAATCAATCTGCGTGGGACTGGGAACCAGTTAGCAAGGGATACAGGAGGAGGAAAAGAGGGAATATTACTAAATTCACCTCCAATCAAATGGTTTAATAGGACAGCAATTTTTTCATCCTTATAATGGCAAGTCAAAATGATATTCATCTTGAATTATTAACTGAAATATTACCTCATTTTTATGTCAAATACTCCCGAACCACAGGAAAGAAGCCAGTTATCTTCCTACCCACCCCAGAACAAAATCAGGCTCCCTCTTTCCTTTTATCTTCTCTTATTTAAGCAACTTCTGTGTTTAAACATTGATCCAAAGATAATCCGGAAAAGGTTTCTTCTCACAAAACTGTCTTACTTTATTGCATTGGATCATAACAGTGACTGAGAAAAGACAATTAAAAAGAAATCCTGAACCCTTAATTCAAACTCATCATGATAAACATCACCAGTAGGATTTTATATTTCATTGCTGAACAATTACTACCAGTTATATCCCAATATAATCAGAGTAACCCTCTATGGCTCAGAGTTCTTTTGATGTCGGTGGAGATCAGCTTTTCAATTAATTCATAAGAAGAGAAGCACACATATTTCCATTGCAACTCCCAATTTAATATCTCAACTACATACACTCTCTGGTAAATGTGGAACAGATGAGCTTTAAAGAATGTTATTGGCATCGTTGAATGCTATCAGTATCACTGAGTCTTGCAGTCAAATAGAGAACTAATGTTGACTTATCACCTGTCACTCTCCATTAATAAAAGATGAGTATGGTTGTTAAAATTGTGCATGTGATGTGCAAGGGGAAGAAGTACTCTTCAATGATAGAACTAGAAATATCTAAGGACAATTCAGATCTGTAAATCCTTAAAGAGCAAGTGAACAATAGAAATAATAAATAAATACAGCAACATTTTAAAATTTTGGAACTTAAGAACGGGTTGTTTAAATCTTCTCATTTTCATACTAATTAAGGTTCCATTCTGGGCAGCTTTATAAGAGACATCACTTCATTCCAGGGTTATTGCCTTAGTGATTTCCAAAGCAATCTGTTCAGTTTACTTTCCTGCTCTGTAAACTTGAGTTGAAACCCAGTCATAAAACTGAAGTACTTCCCCCTGTATAAAAATCCAGAATGAAGATGAGCAAAATGCTGCCATAATGACAGAAAACCTATCACTGCCATCAGCATACCAGATATTGTGATTGCTGCCTTGTCAGGAAGCCAGGTGAAAGATGAACTATAAGGAAGATAAAATCAGCTCAGGTGGAAGAGAGAATTACAAGTGTAGGGTGTTATTGCTTGAGGAAGAAAGAGCCATCTCTGACGTTAAACTTCCAGGAGATAAGACAGCAGATGAGTTAAATCATTACGTGTTTAACCGGATCAGTCCATCTTGCAACCAAACAAGACTCAGCCATATAAACTCTCAGGAACAAATTGAATATAAATGACTGATAATTTGCTACTCTTGCTACAGGAAGAAAAGGCTGAATGTACCAAAATCTTTCCTCTGAAGCCTAAGATAAAGCTTCAAAAATACTGAAAAAACACTATCTAATCTGTCTCACCCATGCTTTTTTGGAAAAAGTTTCTGATCTGTAAAAGAATTATGAACTGGAATATCCTGCTGTCAGGTGTGCACCAAACACCTACAGAGAGAATACAAAGGAGCATAACGAGGAAAAAAGTATCAACAGTGGTCCTCACAATGAGCCTTGTACTACTTGAACTTCAGAGTTTCAAAAATGCTCACATGACAATCCAAATTTGTACATTCATGAGTAGAAAAAGAGGTTATTATTTCATAGAGGAATTTTAAGGTAAAGTTTGCAATATGGTCTTGGACTAACTCTGTAATTTCTAACAGTAAATTTGCTCATACTCTATTGAGAAATACTGTGTAGTTGTCCTCACAGCATTAGTAGCTGATAAGGCCCTGATATAGACTAACGATCCTCTATGGCCTGAGCAGGGATGCATCTATATCAAACACTGTTGATATATATAAAGAGAGAAAATGTCTAAGAGATGTATTTACTTCTATTTAAATTTCCAGATAGTGTACATGCAAAGAGTGCAGCCAAATCTGCACTCTTTTTGCATACAAAAAGACTTTAGAATCTGTAATTTACTCAGCTCTTTCCTGATTTGATACTTGGAAACAGTTTTTCTTTGATAACTTTTAAAATCAGCAGGACACAAGATTTTTCTAAATTACAAAAAAAAAAAAAAAAAAAACCAAACCAATTAACCAGAGAAGTACTATTATAGTTTCTCAGAACACACTACTTCGCTAGAAGGACAGAATAATCCAACAGTTATTGGCTTATATTTTCCTTCATTTTTTAATGTTCTCTTATAAATTTTTATCCGGTGTATTACTGCCTGAAAGTAACTTCAAATAGGTGAAAGCTGACAGCAACAGTGGAGTTTTCTCTGCCAGGAATATACATTAAAAATAAAAAATTTTGCAAGCACGCTATGCTGTTTAAAATGAGACTCTAAGGCACCACAAGATGAAACCTTTTATAAATCAAGGGCACAGTGTATACACTAACTCGCTTACAGTCCTGAAGAGAGATATTGTTAAAATCTACTGATCCATTTTTGGCATGAATTGCAAACAGGCGATATAGTTTACAAATACAGATTATAAACACTGATGCTAAAGCTGCCATTCTTGTGATCTCAGGCAAATTCTGAAGCATGTTGCTTCCTTTCTGAAAAGCTTAAACGTGTTTCCTACCCCCACACACCCTTAGTCTGGACAGTTGAATCATTCTCACAGCAGATAAATCTTTCTGACTGCTGATTATTCTGACGGGGGAAAAAAAACCACTTTGTGTGACAGGGTCCCTTTTGTTTCACTGCAGGCACAACAATCTGTTTTCCATTGAACAGAGGTTTTAGTTCTCCCTCCACAACATTTTTCTTTAATTATGATAAAAGACAGTAACTTAATCAGGCATAAATCCTGTTCAAGCAAACACATGAAAATAAATGGGTTAACTTTGGAAGCAAAAAGCTAGACATGTGACTTCTCAATTACAAATGTAGATAATAAACCACTAAAGCACCAGAAAGTGAAAATTTGTTTTTTCCTCAGATTTGCACTAGTATCACTAGAGAAATTAATTTAAGAAACCCACAATCATGTTTATTGTGTTTAACGAGATTGTCTACAATATAGCTATACAGTTTTAAAATTATCTTGACTTTTACTCAAATAGCATAACCATATGCACAGCTGCTCCCAGAGAAAAACATTTTCTTTGTAATATGCTATTTCAGAAACTCTGGAGACCAGCACCTCAATATGTATAATAAGCTGGTTACAAGTTAAGATGTTGGGACGGATACCAGGAGGGAAGGATATTGCCTTCCTTCCTTGTCTGACGCAGGTAATACAGATGTACATGAAGACTAGGATCAGCATCCTCAGAGTACAGTCAGTATTGTCACACATTGCCAAGTCCAAGAACTGGCACACTAAACTGCAGTTTTAACTTGGTTTACTTGTTGGAAGCAAAACACAACTAAACTGCAGCAGGACTGTTCTCTACTGACACAGGTACTTTTCAAGATGTGAATAGGCTGCCTGTATTTTAACCCACTACAATGAAGCAGGCAGAAGCAGAAGTCCACCTCCATTCATGTCTCAAGGAACTGAATATTGCAATAACCCAAATGACTCACCTCTTAGAATTCTGAACATGGTGGAAGAGAGCATGGTTGAGCAAAGTGAGAGGATACACCTACAGACCTGGTGTGCAAGGAAGCCTAGTAAGGACAGGAGATCCAGAGGTATAAGAAAGACATGGAGCAATGGTGTGATGAACTAGGGAGTTAGGACATTTTTGGGAGGAAGGCACAAAGATGTTGTTATACACAAAGAGGAGACAGCACTGGAAAGAAGTTAGATAGCTGGAATTTGGAAATCTCTGGAAACACGAATAGGGGTTACCGAATATATTCTAACTGAATAGACACTGGATCTTTCAGAGCAGAAAAGGCCAGAGACAGTTTGTCAGCCCTGAGGACAAATGAAACAGCAGTGGTAATGTCCATGTATCTTCTCAGCCCCAAAGAGGCTGGCCACATCAAAGCTAAGCCTGGGAACATGCCTTGCCACATGTTCCTCCTCCACATCATGCTACTGCAGCACTGCAGTTAGACCCACAGGCCAGAACCATGGCAGAAAGCTCCCCAAGTAAACTGCAGGCTGGAGCCCAAGATTCAAAGAGATCCTCTGTAGTTTATTGTAAGAATGCAGCCCAAGTGGATGGAGTTCAAAGATGGATGCTAGGAAAAGACAACAGGAACAAAAACTCACCATTGGCAACAATATCCCTCTATATTTAGAGGGATAGGAGGATCAGACACAAAGGCCTTGGTGGACAGAATAAGTGAACTGCATAAATTTATGCTGCAAGGACACTGGACAGACCATGCAAAATACACCAGTGCTTCTTTCCTCCTGTAAGTAGCAGGGACTGCTGCTAGCAATGAAAGTCCACAATCATCACACTGAGATTCCATTTTGGGTCTCTCAAGTCCTGTCTGGTTTGCAGGTAGTAGCTCCTTTGCTTAACTAGCAGGGACACAGTTTCTGAGACTTCAATCTCACGATAAAAAACAGGTTTAGTTACTTATTAAAAAGCATTTCTGAGGAAAACACTCCATATTCAAATTACAGATTGGATAAACCCTTTGGAAAGGCGTGGGGGAGCCTGATGGAGTTTTTTGCTTGTTTGCTTGTTTGAGCTTTTTATTTGTTTGGTGTGTTTTGTGTGGTGGTGAGTTTTTTGGTTGGTTGGACTTCGGGGTTTTTTTTTGTTGGCTGGTCAGTTTGGGTTTTTTTTTCCCTGATCAGTTTGGAGTGCATTATTTCAGGCAACATGGAACTGCCTCTGGTTATAGCTACAGAGTAGACTTTAAATGAAAGCTGGTGTTGGTCTGCATAATATTTGATGCACCTCGCGAAAAATATTTATCCAAGCAACAACCAGATCTGTGGCCACCAAACTTGTTGAGGACTCACTTGTATTATTTGTAATGAAATCTTTGAACACACCAACAGGTAGCTGTTGCATTTAAACAAGCTTCTTAGCTTTGAACAATATACAAACAAAAATTAGCAAAATAAATATCATGCTGAATTAACAATTAGGATATCACACAATGTGATCAAATTTGCTACACAGTCACTCTCATAGCATGTTTTTTCAATATATCTTTTAAAATTACAACTTAGGTTTACAAGCATCACACATGTAATTAGTTTTACCCTATTAGGCATTTAGTGCCTTTAAAAATGTGAACATGCATTCAGGATTTTCATATCTTAGCATAAATTTATTCTTTTTTAAAAGTCCTATATAGACTTACTCGAGCATACCCATGGGGGTTTTTTCCCAGCAAAATCATTTGTGATAAAGCATACTAGCTTTGCAACAACTCAACATCCAAATGCTGGACTTTTTGGGTGTCTGATATTGTACAGAATCAAGAATGGAATCAGCATGCTTCCTTATCAGGAAAGCAGACACTTTAAAATACCAACATTCTTTGTTTATATGGAAAGATTAATATATAAACTAACATACATTCCTATGCTTCCATGTTGTCTCAACTTCTCCCTGATCATATTATTGTGTTCCTGCCCCCAACTATTGCATTATTTGAGGCACTGGGGAAGTTTCTGCTAATATCAACTATATCTGAACCATTTCAAGTACAGTTTGCCATCTATTTTTTCTTTCCTGGAGTAAAATAAAATATGACAGCCACTTCAAATACTTCCAGAGCTAAATACTAATTTATGTTGTCCCTTCCCCTACATGTTGAAAGAGCTCTCATTGTAAAAGAACTCTTCTGAATAAAGTGTCTTTTGTACAAATTTATTTAGTTACCTTCCTAATCCTGAGATAATTAAAATATGTGAAGGTAATAAGGTACTAAGTCTGTAAACAGTTTATGGGAGAAATGTTCTCTGCATTCTGAACAGCATCTACAAAGTTTCCATTGACATGCACAGGGCTTTTTTCCTGATCAAATAAAAGTACTTCTTCTCAACAAGAGCAAAAGTGGAATTGCCGACAGAACCACAATTTATGCACTAGAGCACAGCTGCCTCAAGCCTCATCAAAAAGCATCCTCAGCACATCATCAGCACTGCCCTGCTCTTTAGCCACATGCTCCTTGGAGTAATTGCTTTCTGAAAGAGCTCAGACTATAAATCACCTCTGACAAATTGACTTTCATTTTGTCTCCTAAATTAATAAGGCCAGAGATGCCACTTAAAATTACATTAAAGAGATTATTTCTTGTTCCCCAGGGACCACAATGCCTGGACTATGCCAAATGCTGTATACAAAACATCTCTTCCTACTTTCTGACATGCAATTTATTTTACATCCATAGGTAACTCAAGCTGAAGCAGAAGAAAATTGCAATGGACATGTGAAAAGGTGGGCCAGTAACATTTCTGCAGTGAAAACCATCACAAAAGCCCACTAAAAACATGCTAAAATTTCAGCGGACAAATGCAAAAATGAAAGTCATAATTACTCTGAGGAAACTTGGTGCAGCAGCAAGTCTATTCTGAGATCATCCGAATGATTTTCCAGAACATGCAATGTCAGGAATAAAAATCTTTTAACTCTACCATCTACACTGTTAACTGAAACACATCTTTAGTCCCACTGCATAATGAGAATACAAAATTCAAACCAAGAATATTTCTTTTAAATTTCAGTTATAATTTTCAAAAATTTGTACACGCTACTACATTCACGAAAATCCTTTCAGACCAATCCATCTGAAAGTATTTTATCCATTTATATGCAGCCACAGTGATTTACAGAAGCTTAAAATAAGACAAAGTAGGTAATTTAAATCTTGGTTTATTTTTTCAAAGCGACAATGCTTTACCAATTGATATTTTTCAAGATAAGGGAGGTGCAGAGCTAGACAAAACAGTGAGAAGTAGAACTGTGTTTTCCACCTCTGTCCCATGAATTTGCATTACGGGATCACTGATGAAGGTTTTGCTGCTGAGCAGAACTCCATGAGTCGTCTTCATCATTTATTATAAGGCAGAAGATACTGTGTTCAGTATATGCTTGGTCCACAATGCAAAGCACCAACTTACAGTTCCTGCTCTTTAGTCTCCTTTAATTTCAGAGTCTGACAGTAGAAGAAGGATTCATGTGTAGGCTTCTTGCATAAAAGTGATATTACATAGTCTGGAAGTGTAAAGTTAAAAAAGTGAAGAGATAACTCACCAAGCTAACTAAGCATTAGGAGATTAATACATCAAAGATATGGATAACTCAGATGTCACCCTCTCTCACCCATGAGTAGAAACTATTGCATATATATGATATGATTTTATCTTTTATCGGTATGCTCTAGAGAACATTTAGCAGAAACACTAGAGAAATTATGAGAGCTACAAAGTGAGGGTCAACATTATCTTCACTATTTCACCACATCATTTTATCCCTCAGTTTTGCTTAAAGGCCAAGACTTACCCCTGATCAAATTTATCAACACTCATCAGTTGTGTGTTTGTACTTGAAACATTACCACACCAGATTACCTGCATAAAAAGTATTGTTTATAATAGACAGATGAAATGCTGTATTTAAAGCAAAAAGGAGCAATGGCTTAAACTGGCAAGTTTGAATCAAAATTCGCTGAAGGTTCATTCTCAAAATTATCAGGACAGCAATGTTCTTGAACATCCCTATTGTTTTTAATTCTTCCATCCTACTTCTTACATATTACCATAACTGTTTCTGAAAAAGGAACTGTCCAGTATTAACAGTATGTTTTGCTATTTCTTATTATAAATTTCTGTCTGCTGCCTTTTCAAATCCTTGGTCAACTGGGAAAGAACTATTATGATTACATTTAAATCTGCTATTACCCCTGTCTGTTGAGAAATTGTTGGATTAGGAGCAAAAAAAGCAACCAAAGAAAAAAAGAACAAAAAAGCCCCACTTTCTTATAAGAGGGAATCACACTATCTTCTCTTTTAGAAATTCTTCACATTGATTAAAAAATGAAGACTCTCCAACCAGCTATCTAAGCCAGAAAATAGAGTTGGGGAGTTTTGTGGGTTTGGGCTATTTTGTTGGGGGTGGGGAGAAAGTTGTCCCATTGTATTTCTTTTTCCTGAAAATTTTGTGCCTTCATTTTAAAGTGTATTGCCTGTTCCTTCTCTGTCCATCTTCTGCTTGCAAAATCACATTTTTTCGATTATAAAGGAAGGATTACAAAAAAACAAATGCAGTACTTGCTCCCCAAATTCACAGCTGTGATAACACAGTTACCAGTTAGTCTTAGAAATTTATAACTGCTGCATGCAACCCCACATGGTTACATGGCAATAAAACTGCCATGAACCCAATCAATTTCCCATAGTTTTCAAAAGCTGTGCAAAGATGTAAAATAGGGAGTTCAAGCTACTATCTAAGGAGAAACATAAGAGATACAGGCTGGGGGCAGTAATTTTTTATCTGCTTGAGCTAATCAATATCCTACATGTGCCAGCTGCATGTGTTGAACCGTACAACTTCTAGCTCACCCACATGATACTCTCTTTTTCCTCCAAATCCTGCAGACAAAAGTAATGTTTACAATTTTACTAGGACACCATCATCCAACAGAAGTACCCACATTCATGGAACAGAAAGAGATGAGACTGAGAAAAAACAGAAAGTCACCATCCCCCACAACCCACCTCCAAAAATGTTTTCTCTACCTTCAGACATACACAGTTAATTCTTGGTCAAACTCAGCCCATTCAGCTTATCACAGCTTCAATTCAAGGTTTCTCTCAAACTGTAAAGAAAATAAGTTAGAAGTATATGCTGTATGTTTCAATTCTCTGGAGCTCTTAACACTTCAAGACTAAGCTGGTCTTCTGGGTTGGGGGAAAAAAAATGGAAAATTTATAAAAGCAAATACCCATGAACCACACGCCACAAACAAAGTGGCAAAAATTTGTATGATTTTTACTAGGTGCAGGAATGATCAACTCTTATGCCAATCAACTCAGACAAGCAAGCTTTTGGTATTCATGGTTCTCAGTCCACAAGTATTCAAAAACAAATGTTCATATGAAAAATAGAAGACAGGTTGGAGGGTGTTTTATTACATATTGACTTCATTACACACATGATGAAATATTTCTATCATGTTGACATGTCTTCTTAATTATGAACTATGGGGAGGTAAAAATATTCTTATGATCTTCCATGCTTACATGGAAAAATGTGATAGGTAGACATGCTTAGAAGAAAGTAGTTTGATACTTTGAAAAGAAGAATCTGAAAAAATAGGAAAAATAAAAATATTTTAAAACTTTAAATACTTTGTGTGCAAAAATCTTATTAAAGCTTTTACAATGACAGAATCTCTACTTAAAACAAAAAATTACATTATGAAAGAAAACTATTTTTGTCAAGGACCTAAACCAAATATATCTAATTAGTTTTGCACCACCAAAAAATGCTATGTAAATGAATGCTACATGAAAAAACAACACACAAACATGGCTTTCACAAAACGGGTTCAAGATCAGGTTGATAATTTCATTTAAGATTTTAATATATCATGATTTATCACGAATATGTCATAAAGTCCATGGCACTTCAGTTTCAATAAATGTTTTCAACATATTTTAAAAATATTGTATACATGGAGAATCATAAATATGTTTTTACCTCCACCTCAGATTGCATTTAAAACAAAGACACTGTCATATGTACATTAGGATATCAGATATACATATATATGAAATATACTATCATACATGCATTTTGTATACTATCAAGTTCCTAGATTGTACTTCAACTCCTATATCCCAAGAATACTGCATTGTTCACTTTTCAGTTGATACTGGCAACTGCCTACAAGCTGCATGAGTTTTATAAATCTCTTTTCCCATGAGTTTTATAAATCTCTTTTCTGAAATAGCTTGCAAGCTGTAATAGAGTTATCCAAGAATGTACCTTCTAACTCCATTTCCTGCAGTATTTAAAATCCTGCCAAAGGAACATTTCAAAGCAGAATGCAGGATGTAAGTGTATGATGGAAACTTTGCTGATGTTTTCCAAAATCACAGAAGATACTAATTCAAAAATGAGATGCAAAATCCTCAATCAAAGAAACATGGACTATACGGATATTCAAGTGTGTCTAAGAAATAATGCTAACAGCATTGCAGCCCCTACAGAGTTGTTTTAGATTTTACATAAAAGGCTGTTAATGAAATAAAGGACAAATGTTCCCTGTTTTCTTCCCCTTGCTCTGCCCCCTCTAATAATTGGAGTGAAATAAGTTTTGAAGAAACCTCCTTCAAAACACTACTTTCTGCAGGCTTTGGACAGAGCTGTATTTGGCTGGCACTGTAATTCACAGCTCGTAGCAACACCAACAATGCATCAGTCTGCTCTGTTTGTGCGGTGCATTAAAGAAGCCACTCAGAGAACAACTGAAAACTGTGTTTGAGCGGCGTCACTTGATGAATTGCCTGAAGAAGGTGTCTGCAGGTATCTATTGGCAGGGAAGATGTGTTAGCCACTCTCCTCCAGCAGCAGCTGTGTTCTTGGCAATGCCGTAATCACTCTACGTGAAAAGAGAGTGAGCTTTTGGCCACACATCCAGAGTGGGCAACACCTGTGCCTGCTGCACAGCTCCCAGCAACAGCTTCTGAAACGGACAGCACTTTCTCTCAACATGGCAACGTAGGTGCAGAACTCAAAAGGATTGACACCGCAACCCTTCAACAGGCTGGAGACTATCTACCTCATAAAATGAAAAAAACATGGATTACTACAAGCAAGGAAAGTAAAATCCCGTGTCTGTATTACCAATACAATTTCCTTCTGAAACCCTCAAACGTACAGTGAGAAGGAACACAAATGGACTGCATTTGGAAAACCTTTTTTCCAAGTGATCATGAGCAGAAAGTTGCATTTAGATATTGGATTCACTGATAGAACAAAAAGGGTGCAGCAAATAAGCGAATATAAGAAGCTTATTAATGCCACAGAGGAACAGACCAAAGCCTTCAAAGTATATAAAAATAGAAGAAAAAATTACATGTGCTGATGTTCTGAAAGCATTAAACATGACAGAGTTGAGTACACTGGCTTTCTTAGCTAATAAGAAAATATTCAAAAAGGTATTTAAGAGAAACAGATTTATTTTCTGGTTTGCTGTTTTCCATAGTATTCTAATTTACACAGAAATACATTCTCTTCACAGGATGCTTAACTATGCTTCCCTATTCAGCAAAAAACACCTGCAGAAACTTTTAATTCTGAACTTAGGCTAAAGTTTGCTTGCAACCCTTTGGAATGACCAGCATTAAATGTGGCCTTTTTAGTAATAAACTAAAAAGCTTTAATTTTTGTATTATTTGTTGTTTGGTTTTGGTTATTTTTGTTGTTTTGCTTTGTTTTATGTTAGCTGTTACCTGTATTTAAGGAACAAATATTAAAAAAGGAGTAATTTGCTAGGAAAAAAATCCCCCAGGATGGTTAAAGAATTGAATGCAGATGTCAAATCAAAGGTAACACCTCTGTTGTAATCACAGGTCAGTGTTAGTTCTTCTAATTTTCCTACAAAAAGTATGTTTTGAATAATACTACTCATGGCTTCTTTTAAAGAGACATTTGTTTCTGACAGCTGCTTTCATTTTACATATAGGAATATTAAAGTCTTTTATTATTACAGAGAACGCATAATTACAAGAAAAAATTAACATTTGCTTTCAGATGGTCCCCAGATTTCCCCCATCCATTCCCATCATCTCCACTACCATGCTATTTTCGTGTAAGAGGCAAATAAATACTACACCACATAATTTAAAATAGTTTGAGTTTAAATCATACTAACTTGAAAGCATGTCTTTAAAAAATAAAAAAAAAAAAAAAGTTATTTTAATCCTGCTCCAATTCTGTTTTTCTTTAGACTTAGAATTAATTAAAACAAAACAATGCTCTGTCCAACTGCATTCTTTTCGTGATTTTCTTGTCCTTCCACTATCATCCTAAAATACCATGCTCTTACAATATGGAGTTCTTTAATCAGTCCTGACATGCATCTACTTTTTACTTGGTCCAGCCCCAGCAAACACAGTTTTGCTCTACTACACATCATTTCTCTCCACAACCTGTTTTCCTTTAGGAAACATACTTAATTTCAAACCTCCAGGCTTCTGTAAGGGTTAAATTATAGGTAGGGTAACTGATGCACAAGCAGAATTCTGGTTTCATTCAGGAATACTGCTCTCATTCGATCTGAATTTTGGCAAAACCAGCTGCAAAACCAAGCTTTAGGCTGCCTAATCCGTTGCTATAACCTGTTACTGAAACTTTTGTTGTTTTTTAAAATACCTAAACTTAAGAAGATGTTCCAGGATCAATTATTTTTCAGGATCATCAACCCTTATGGGGTATTTAACAAAAAATGTTACAAAATAAATAGATAAAATACAAGTCCAAATATTACTTCTGCTACAAGTATCACCATTTGAGATCTTAGCTCAGCACCACCAGTAGAAAACATAGATAATTTTCCAGTACCACACCACTGGCAAATCCAAACATTCACATATATTTTTCTAGTAATGCTAATGTATCATGGAATCACTGAATCACTAAAGTAGAAAGAGATTTCAAGGTCATTGAGTCCAACTGTTAACCCAGCTCTTCAAAGTCCATTACTAAACTATGTCCCTAAGTACCACATCTACTTGTTTTTTAAATACCTCAACAGTAACTTACTGTGTAGAAGCATATCCTTTTCAGAGAGCAAGTTTTCTGCCACTGAAGAAAAAAAAAAAAAAAAAAAAAAAAAAGGAAAAAGAAAAAGAAAGAAATCCCTTTTCAGAGAATAAGAAAACTTAAACCTATACATATACATAACTTTCCTACTCCAATGGGTTTGAACTAAAATCCATTAAAATGAGTCACTCTTCCTCTGACTTTAAATAAATGAAGTGCCAGTAGTTGTAGCAAGATATTAAATTACGTGAAATTTTTGGGCTCTGGTTTTCATCCTCCAAGCTGAAACCCTGAACATGAAATTCTAACTTCATTTTAGAGCTCTCTGTTCTGGAGGAGAATACTGGCCATACATCTGGTTTGTACACAGAGTTTTCAGAAGGAACAGAAATGTCCTCTTCTGCCATCTCCTCTCTTTCTGGAAAGCTGTTCCACTGCAGATGTGACAGCATCCACTAGTTCTAATTTAATGATATTGTGTTGTTTCATACTCAGATTAGACCAAGACATATAAATAAAAATACATCAATCACAATAGCTACAAGACTCAGAGAAAAACTCTAAGGAAGAGATTTTAAAAATACCTAGTCAAAATCAAAACAGTCTTAAATGATTGCCTTGGTGGCTAAAAAAACAAAAAAAAACCAAAAAATAAACAAACAAACAAACAAACAACACACCCCCCCCAAAAAAAAAAAAAAAAAAAAAACCAAAACAAAACAAAACAAAAACAAACACAATGGAACTAAGAATTAAACTTATCAGTTCTACAGGAACTTGTATAGGAGCAGACTATGATGGGATCCTGCCTTTATAATAATCCTTCACATAATTCCACAAAAGTGCTCCAGTCTGGAGCACATAAACAATCCATGCCTTCAGCAGATCACATGCTGAAAATGCAGTGGATGCTCACAGTCATGAATATGCATTGTGTTACTAATCCTGTTTTGCTCTACACCAGAATGTTTTGATGGTTATACGAGGCATTAGATTTACACAGGAGCTCCGAATTTTGCAAACAACACATCAATAATTCTATTTCTGCATAGCAATAATTTTAAAAAATATAGATTTGAAATATTCATAAATTCTTGATCCATCACAGAAGCAATGCTCATGAAGAAGTTTTGTGCCTGGAAAAAATGGGTTTAGAGTCTACTCATGCTAACACTCATATAACACTTTCCTCCTGTGATGCAGGGCCAGGGGAAGAAGTTTAATAATTCCCTAAGAATTAGTATAAACAATAAACTAAATGTCTCTTATAAAACTGTATTTTGAGTTGTGTTTTTCCAACAAAATATATGTGAATTATTAGAGAAAACTAAATCCTTTTTCTAAGGCTTTGGAGCCTGAAGTCCTTAAAGCATGTGGCTGATATGCTTAGGGCTGTATGTTGCCTCTGCAACAAAAGATGAAAAGCATCAGCCACAGGAAGGAGCATGCACATCTTATGAATAATGCAGCAGACAGATAAAACTGACACTGCACACTGTTGACAGGAGAGGCAGAAACCCCTTCCAGGCAACAGGGATGGAAACAAGGAGCTCCTGTTTCTGAGCTGCACGTGGCCTTTCTAAAGGTTTCTTCCTCCTGGATAAAAGATGGCAAGCCACACAAGTCCCATGTAGGTAGTGCCTCATTTGCACACTAGACATAGCAGCTAGCTGAACAAAAAAAGTAACATTGAGTCATGTCATACAGCCTGGTCAGGTTGGGACACATTTATTGCCTCATGCACGTTTTGTATCCAAGCAAAGAGTAGAAGACATAGCTCATACACGTGCAGCATTACTTGCACTGCTTTCCAAGACAAAGTAACTTTGATATTTGGCAATCCAAACTTTAGTCTGGTGCTGAATGGAAATCTCTTTTGATCACAGCCTTTCCACATCATAGGTTGTCCTTAAGAAAACAAAAGAATAGGAAAACTGCTCTTTGCCTAGACAATTCAATAAAAACAATCCTACTTCTAATGCTGTTAAGCAACTGTAAATACTTAGGAACATAAGAAAATGGAGATTAATTCATTATTATTTGATTACATAAACAGATCAAGGCACACTTCAATTCTTTTTGTTTAGGAAAGTCTTTAATACTTTGTTTGCTTTGCTGTCAAAGATAACATTTTTTCACTCGGGTTAAAGAAAAACCTTATGGCTCTTGTTCAGATAAATTATCAGAATTCCAAGCCTGATGTTGGACCCTAATGAGCAGGATCAGCCAAGCAACTTAGATGCATAACTTTCTTGAGCCAATTTATGCTAATTTTTGCTACAGGGTTTTATAAAACCAAAAGTCAAAAAAATAAGGCAAGGATAAAAGGTCCATTATATTTGCTCTGAATGGAATGAAAATTGCTAAGAATTCTGTTTAAAACACCTTCAAAACAGAACAAGAAAATTTTTAATGTATAAGAATGTGAAATATAAAAGAAACTAGAATTTGCAATACAATAGGTAATGATCATTGATTAAAAAAATAGAAAAGCTACCTACACTAAGCTAAAAACTGTTTTGTTATTCAGTTAAATGTTTTCTGTACTACAGTCAGGAATGCAATAAGCAGGTTATGAACCCAAGATCATCTTCCTGTAACATGTTTAAGTCCCAGGAAGAGAATCTGGCCTCAAGACTGGCAGTCAGCATGAAATATCACCAATTCCAAACACCTCTATTGAAACCAAAACTTTGCTTCCAGACTTTTGACAACAAGCTTTTTCCTTATTTTGAAACCTGTTTTGAATGGAGGGTGATGCCCATGATCTGAAGTCTTTTGTAGACCCAGAGAAAATTGCAGAGGAATACTATAAAACATTCTCCTTTTAAATTTGCATGGCCACCTACATTCTTTTCTCATTTTCAAGTGATCCTCAGGAAAAAAAAAACAACAAAAAGAAACCAACAAAGCAATTGGATTAATTTAGACCTAATCTTAGAGAAACATTAATAAATTTAATTCCCTCATGACCCTACATAACTCACCAACAATGTTCCAAGAGGTGATGGAAGAATCTCATGCTTTAAAAGCATCTAGTTCACTGTCTGTACTGTTCAAACCAAAAAAACAGTGAAAGGTCTTAACTCCCAGAAGGCAAGCAGTGCTAAATGCCTTCCTCTAAGGCTTTCCTTAGAATGTAAGGTACATCTACACATAAAGACTCTTGAATTTCCAAAAACTTCAACAAGAAAAGTAGTAACTGGTAAGTAACAATTTTAAAAAGCAATTCAGTCTGCAGGTCACAGGTAAACTCCTAGCAGAACTAGCAGTAAAAAGGGTTCAACTCAAGTAAGACAGCCTGAAAAACCAATCACATGGTGTCACAGTAATCTGAGAACCCCAGGAAATGCCAGAGTTGTCAGGCCACCGCCTTCTCAATAACATTTCACCCAAATTAGAAACTGGATACACTAGGTCACTGGCTGGCAAAACTCCCAGCCTCAAATGATGGCCTGTCAAATAAGAGAGAAGGGCACTCTTCCATCTCATGAGCTACTAACAGGACAGTTTCTGGGGAGTAAAATCGGCCCTTCACCACAAAAACACCACAGCAACATATTTTGTTTTCTGTAGAATACTGCATGCCCCAGAAAACCAAGTTCTTCAGAATTCACAAAATGAATCCTCTTTTCAAATTGTCACACTATTGTGGTGTTGGACAACTTGATCTATTGCTGTACAATACACTGCACTTTAACTCCAAGTTGTAGCTAGTAGTTCATTAGGAGAAAAGAAACTTGATTATCATGGTGATAATAACCTCTGTTGTTAAATACCACTTCAGCATTGATCCCTTCATAATTAGAAGGGTGGGTGCAGGAAGACAGTGAAAAATGGAGCATTAATAAATGGTCAACCACATTTTTTTTATGAAGTTCGTGGAACAAGGAATTTTAAAATCAGTATCCAATGTCAAGGGTTCCTTTGCTCACTTGCATTCCTTTCCTTCCCAGCTCTGAAGATCAGCCACTGCTACAAGAGCTTCATCCACACATACTATGAAAAAGCATAGTGCCATAGTCACACATGGATATCCAGTATGTCTTTATTTTAGCTGAGTGCTGAAATGTTTATGTGGCCCACTGTGGCAACATAGATGCCCCAGCCCTGACAGGAGGGAGGTGTGATCTTTCTGCATCATGGGGAATGAATGCTCTTTAGGGCTCACTGCGTCTGTGAGCACCTTGAGTTAGCAGAGCACAGAATTTGATGCACATCTTTATTTCTTCCCTGCTTGAGAACCTTTCCAAAGGGAAACAAAATACATAGGACCAGTGCATATCTAGTCTGGTCCTGGCATAGAACCAAAACATGCTGGGAGTCACATCAGGAGACCAGAATGAACACACATGTCCTGAAATGTGTTTGCTGCCATGTACAATAAAATAACCATTGAAGATGACAATGCGAAAAGACAAGGCAACAAAATCATTTGCACTGCTGAAAATTCAGATAACCTTAAGTAGGCTATGGTCTATTTCTTCTTATGGAAAATGGGATGTGAAAATTAAAGTGAGACTATAAAGTTTTCTGGAACAAAGATTCTCCTGAAATGCTATTTTGCACAGACACACGCTTCGAGTTAAATATTTGCTACACAGCTGAGAGAAAGAAAACACTGACAAGAACTAGGGAAAAAGAATCTCTTAAATTCTTTCCAAAGGTCACATATATGGGCTAAATATCAATCAAACCACTGTTCTGATAACCAGTAGTGTAAAAATCACCAGAAAAAAAAAAAAAAAAAAAAAAAAAATAAGATCCTAACTCATTCTCTTCTCTAAAATGAAAAGCAAACTCCTTGGAAACTCCTTGTCCTAAAGATTGATTAATTCTTGTAATCTATCAAGACAAATCAACTAGAAAAACTCTTTTTTGGGAATATTTACTCTGGTTCTTTTCCCAGCCAAGCTGGAAAAAGATAGCTGAAAGCTATCACACTCGGTACAGCAAAAAATGGTCAAAAATAATACATGGTAAAGGCTTTAAATATTCCATTACTTATGTAGGTTTGGGGTTTTTTTTCCTTTTGGATATATGCATGGTATCTATTAGACATAAAACTGAATTGATAGAAGTATAAGACAGACATATATGCAAGCTTGCATCATTAATTCTTTTCAGTAACAGTGACATGCCAAAAACTTGTGAAAGGTTAAATAAAATAACTTATTCTAATGGAAAAATAATTTGCACTAAGTCTCAGTAAAGTTACTGAAATGACATATGCTCAAGCGCAGGTTTTGGAAGCTATAGATCTGGAATAAACTAACTTCACTAAAGCAGAAGTGGAAGCCAAGCCTTTATCTTGCACAAGCTGATTGAAGAGACATAGACATATACACTAGTCTGGCAAACATTAAAACTGACTTTTGATGAGGAAAACCAGTGTGCTGGGAAAGAAGGTGGGGAAAAGTAGAAGGGACTGCATCAGAATGTCATCAGACCAATTCTTCTAGGCAAAATGGAGATTGTACATATATTGGCTTTCTGCCCCAAGATCACCCACCCATCATCACAGTGACAGCTCTGGAAGAGAGAAGTACATCTTCATATAGAACTCTGAAATATGTACAGCTCCAAGGATTAGGAAAGAAGAAAGAAGAAAATATTAAGCAGTGAAAACTGAGTTTGAAAATTTAGCTCACAAGTATCAGCATCTATGACAAGGGGTTGCTAAGCATCTTACTGCAGAAAAACCAGCTCCTCTGAGAGAAGGGGAGCAAGGCTGGAAAGTAAGAGTTTGTGTCACACTACTTAAATACGGATCTGATGATAGGGTAAAGAGGTGCCAAAAGGGGCAACAGTTTAGTGAAATCCTTGAGGCATTAGGAGTCAACGCCTCACAGGTCACCTGGACTCACCTAGCTCACTTTCCCTGCCAGGGGAATCAGGCACCTATTCGGGCACAGACCAAGCAGGCATTGTTGGGCACAGGGCTGTAGGCAACCTCCACCCCACCCCAAAGCCTGACACCTCTGTCACCTGTTCGAGGAAGGGCGCAATTTGAACTGGAGGTGTTGAGGAATTGCTGTGAAGATGAACACAACCAAACCCGAGATGGACACCTTCAGCCCTCTCTTCTCTCTTGGCAGCACAGAGAGCTGGTGCCACTGCTTGGCCACCTGGTGCTCCTCCAGTAGCTATCCCAGCCAAACACCCACAACATGGGGCAGGACAAAACCCTTCCAGTCTACACCACACAGATATCAGATTAACAAAAACCATGCATAAATCAAAAAATAAACTGAACACTGGTTATAGGAACTTTTTTTAAAATATAAAGACTAAAGGAAATGCAGGCTATGCAGGTAAATGATCATCAAAAATTTGAAAAAACATTGTCAAAAATTTACACCTTCACACAACATGAGCAAACTTTTCATCCACTACTTTCAAAACATTATAATAAACAGAGCTAAGCTTAATTAGCACTACTCTAAGTTGTCTTTACTAAATCAAGTACAAATAAGCTCAGTTAGTAGATGACAGGCTTCATCACAACACTTAACTTTAATCTCCGTAAAGGCTGTGTGATTTTGTATTTCAAAGACATCTCTTGCCACTCTCCAATAATTAATTGTGGAGACCACTAGAGAGAAATACAGCAAGCCATCCAGGAGATTTTGGAGCCATTAAATAATTTAACTCTTGAAATGTATTTAAACAATATTTCAGTGTGAAGAAACAGACAACTTTACTGTGCCCTACATTCCTGCCATTCCAACCTGTCCACAGGTTCCTGTTCATGTTCTTTTTCCTGTATATACAGAAAGCCTTCTTTCTGGGAATACACATTGCACAGGGAAGTTTCAGAGCAAGCTACTCTTTCAGATGACATGCCTGAAAGTTTTAATACTTGAAAAAAATACTATCTTTTAAGACAGGAAAAAGAAAAAAGACCAGGAGAAGGACATAGACCAGATGGTGTGGGAGGCAAATCAAAACATCACAAGGGTTATTAAATTGCATCCACTTGTAACTATTAACTGGCCAAGAAACAGAAAGACAGGTTTCCAAGTGAGCCTGAATACTCAAGGCTAAAATCCAGGGCCTTGCTGCAAAAGATAGTTAAAAAATCAATATCAAAACAATGACACTGTAAATACACAAGAAAAAATAATACTTTGTGTTTAATTTTGGAGCTTATCACAGTTACAACAGTATATCGGAACTGAGCCATCTTTCTGATGGGAGAATATGAATGCTGACTTCTATGCAGGGTACAATCCTTTACCAAAAATATTCTCGCACATGGTATGTCACAATATGAGTAAAAGCCATAAAAATACTTTCAAATTTAAAAAGCATGTGTTTTTTTCTGAATTAAGCTGCAGGTGCATAAATATTGCAAACAATTTCAAACATTCAAGTTAGAAAATTTGGGGCAAATTTGGCCACTGAATACAATGTAAATGCTTTCCAAATTTGCCAATTGCAACACAAATTACAACAACACACATTTAATGAAATGCAAAGTCATTAATCCTTTTTGTTCTTACACTCTGAACTGCACAACTTTACACAGTGTATGCTGATCACAGACAGTGTGTAAAAAAAAGAGGAGAAGAAAACTCTTCTGAAAGGCTGAGGAGTAGAGCAATAAACCTGAAGCCATTTTCAAATTTGTCAGAGAAACAGAGGAGTTAGGAAGGCATTTACCAAAATTATATTAGGAAAATATAATGACAGCTCAGAATCTGCTGGTCAAAGGCAGACAAAAAGAGCAGCTGTTTAAACAGAACAAGGGTTCTTGAGAGCAGATCACACTTTTAACAACTCTTTTTCAAATGCAGTTAACGTACACAATCCAAATAGAAGAAATCACAAAATGATGTATTGCCTGTGAAAGGGAGAGGACTTAGGTCAGGTATTATCAGTAATTACAGCTATATAACCTCATGTTCAAAGCAGTAAAAAATGAAAATCTCCACTTCCCAATGACTCATAGTATCGTTCTTATTATGCATAGAGAGAGAAACGAAATGCTGATGGCAGCTTCAATCCTCATGCAATCAAGCATTACAGGTTGAAATTTGACTCATACTTCTTTTCATTCAACATATGATTCTTGCAGAGTCAGGAAAAAAGGAAATGTGAAAGATGCTGTAAAGCAGGACTTTCAAGAGATATGAAAAATGTCTTTGAGGTATCTGCTTTATCTTTGGTGATTTAACTTAAAAGGCAGAGTAGTCACAGAAATGTTAGTCTTGCTTTAAGGCCTGGATCCCATGAGGAACTGAGGTCCCTTCCAACCCTAATTTTCCCCAAATGGGAGTATTTCCACTTCATTTTCCTGTTTCTAGTCTAACTAATGTTCAATTCTTTTCTTTTTCTGTCATTCTTTTTTTTCTGTCATGTCTTCATGCCCTACTATCCATCTCAAAACTGAACATGAGCCTCTTCAGGATGGCCACACAGTAAATACCAGTCTGTCAAGAAAAAAACCATAAATAACCATTGACTGAGCTGTAGAATTCACTGTTCCAGCACCCTCAGAAAGCCTTCCCTCAGTAAAAATACAGAGATCAACCTGAAGATAAGCCAACTTCTGTAAATTAAAGCATATTTACAAGCAAAATTTTCACTGACATTTGTTCTAGCAAAATAAAAAGAAAAATCAAGTTCTATCTTAGGTATAGGTATAGGACAATATACTACTAAATTAAGCCAGAGAAAAAGACATTTAGGCAAATGAAAATTTTCAAACTTCAGAGAAGACTACGCTTCTTTTATATACACTTCTCCATATATAAATATACATACATCCATTAACATATCTATCAAGGTAGTACAAATGAGACACACAAAGTAAAATTTTTAAACTTTCTTTCATTTTAACCAGTTTATCTTCAGAAAGAATCCCTAGCCTATTAGTAGTCTAAAATATTCCACCTGTCTGATTTACCCTTGGAAAAGAAAAAAAAAAAAAAAAAACAAAAACAAAAAACAAAACAAAACAAAAAAAAAAAAAAAAAACCAAAGTAAATAATGAATGGCTACAAACTACAATCAAGCAATCCAAACCAGTATCATTCAGACATTATTTAACTAAAAGTTAATAAAAAGGGAAAAACAAAACAAAATCAACAGATATTTTGAAATCCAACAGGAAGCAATTGCAAAGACATGCAAAAGTGCAAGACTAAATATTTTCCTGTATTTTGATGAGAAGCAAGAAGAATGTTGTTACTATGCTTCAAGGGAAGGCCAGTTTACTTGACCACAGACTTTCTAATCTAAAACATCTTCAAGACACAGAAACATCATCAGTCATCTCTAAGACAGTCTAAATTGTTTAGTAACACCCTCATGCAGCTTCACTGACTGCAGCAGAATAGTGACATTTTATAACACCTGAAGATGAGCATTACACTTTTTGTAGTACCTTTTAGCCAGCATCAGCCTTTGCATTCTATAATCATGCAAAAAAGAATAAAGGATGAGGAGAAAAAAAGTAACTGCAGACAAAATGCCCTGGCAGTGTCTGGGACTCCTGTGATCGATCAGCACTATCTTAAAATTCACATTGAGAAAATTAACTGTTCCACTACCTCCATTAAAGATGCGCAATTTCTCCTGTAAAACAAAATGGAATAAAAAAAACCAAAACCAAACAAAACAATGACAATGAACAAACAAACAAAAAAACTATACACAGTTATTATAAGTAAGCTCTCTCTACAGCAACAGTGTCTGGATGATTTTTTGGCTTTCTGCTCCCAAAAAATCTCTCCACTACTCAATTTCTTTTTTCAGACCTTTCTCCTATGTCTACAAAACTTACAGTGTCTTACAAAGCCTGGAAGTCTGTCCTTCACAAAAAGACTTTAAAAGCTTGATATCTACTTGAGTGAATGATGGTGGATAGAATAATTACTAATGGAAATCTAGTAGATAAAGTATTTTATCTTTGTGAAGAAGGAAGCTGAAAATGCCATTAAAATAAAAATTTCTTGCCAAATTTGCTTTTTTCCCATTCCCCAATTTTTTTCAGCAACTATCACAGGAACTTTCTATTCACTGATATCAATTAGAAGAATACGAATTTTCCCTAAACATATACTAAAAATATGTCACAATGATTCCATAAGTCAGCTATTCAACTGTTCGTGTACAATTTCCTACTTTCTAATAAACTCATTTTAGCAAGAGATGTGAGTTTCAGTCATGTTTTCAGCTGTTTTAGAACTGTTTGTTTTAGCTGTTTGTTTCCATCCTATTATGAAATGCCTGGTTTTCTTCTACACATTCTGTTTTAAAAACAGACTTTTATATGTCTCTTTACAATTCTGGTTGATAATAACTTGTTCATGAATATTGCTTGTTCATAAAATGCCGTTAAGTTTTTGTCATTTATGCTGTGTTATCTGCTCCCTCCTTTTAACAATCATTAAGAATGAACCACAGAAATTAGTCAAAGTTACTTAAATACAGTAGGGTATGTGTATACCAGGACATGCAAATGCAGTAAGAGCTTAAATTTTATATTTCATTGGATAAAAATGTAAGCAAGCTAGTTACTCAACTACTTGAATCCAAATCAACAACAGGGATTCTCAGACATAAAGCTTTTATTATAGCAGTTTAATCTTTCATTTTCTCTTCACAGACTTCTGCCAAGTTCTCCATTAAACATCATATTAAGTAAATGCACAATCAAGTCTGGGGCCATGTGTGCATGGACACACTGTATAGAAACTCTTGCCTACTAAAACTTCTCTGCTCTTAGCACACTTCTCACACCTTTCTTGTGCCTCATTTTTCTCATGAACAAGACTACCTCACTTTATCGTATAATTTTAAAATTAAATATCATTCATTATTTTGTTTGTCTTGGTTCACAGGAGTTTCAGAAGGTGTTTCAAGATACCACCAACATCTATGACTGTGTCAGTGAAACGAGATTCCCTTTTCCATTTGAGATATTGAACACTAAAGGTGTAAAAATGAGACAAAAATGCATATCTGGCAAGTGAAATGTTTTTCAGTTCAAGTTTTATAAAGATATAATATGATCATTTAGGTCTGACCTTTTATTTTTTTAAATCTTTTATTCAGATTTTTTAAAAAAATTAACACTATGTTCACAAGAGAATATGGTTTCTTAACAGAGTTAAAAACTCATTATTACCTTTATCAAAAAGGTATAAATGCTACCTTAATTAATAAAGAATAATTGTCTATCTTATACAGAAGGAAGAGCATTGCTCCTCATGCAATTTATAATGCCATTACATGACAGACAAATTAATGTCTTCATCCTTCTGGAAGATAACTGTTCTAGATGTAAAATCAAATGGCAAATATGCTCATGAAACTAGATGTTTTAAAGTTCATCCCAGCAGACAACTGTTTGGAGGAGAAATGACAGGACAGTCTATAGAATTTTGCACAAACAGTTTTGTGGGCTCTTAGGTATGAACAAGTCATGGAGACATAGTCAAGTTTGTCTTCTTATGGTTCAGGTTTACTCATTATTGTCCAGTTCAACAAAACCTTATAGTGAACTGTAAACCATCTTAATGCAAAAACACACATTAGTAAGGAAATCAAATCTTCAAGAAGATTTATTTTTAATCAGATGTACAATTATACAAAAGAAAACATAAAATAAGAAAGGAGACTAAAGAAATTATTCTATTCTACACTACACTCTACAAAGGTCTGCCTGTCTAGATGAAGTCAGAAATAGGGACTCCATGGAAATAGCTGTTCATTTAAATTAATTACAAGGAATATGAAGTTTCTGAGAATCCAATCAAAAGTATTTCCACGGAGCTGGGGTGGCACTCTAGAGCTCATGAAACATGGCCAATGAACTAGTGATGTAAGTCACAAATTATTCACTTATCATATAAGTGCTAGTCTATATTTATTGCAAAATTCAATACATCACAAATCACGCTTGACATAAGATCTGCTGATACACAACTGAAGGGAGAAGGACTCAAATACAATTTTTTTAGTAAACATGAGAGATACAGAGACAAACCACTGCTCTTTCAACAGACACAAATTAAATACCAAACAATGTTGTTTTCAAAACTTTTTATGGTGAAGCAGTGGTTCATTCAGAATTCCTTTTAATAACTGTATTTACTCTGCATGTCTGGGAAATACATAGAACATGAATACTTCTACTGCCTCTGCCTTCACCACTATGGCTGTAATCATGTCAAACACAAATAAGAACTATCCAGAAATTAGGGAAATATGTGCTGATAGCTCTGTTACATGGCAGACAAAACAATCGTAAGCAAATATCACAAATACCAGCTTCAAATATTTACAGGGATTTAGCACAGTATTTGATTAGCCAGTAAAACAAGTCTTGGGTACCAAAAAACAAGCTCAGAAATATGTTCTTAGCTGTTAGCTGTGTTTTACACTCTGCACATATTATAAAAGTATTAACTTGGTTTCTGAATCAAAAAGAAAAAACCTTTCTTGGATAGCTACTTAAATATTAATTTATATGACATGCTTTTTCTATAGCAGAGGTCAAATTACTAAAGTTTTGAGGAGTTCCAGACACCCTACATATTTAGGGGGTTACTAAAAGATTAAAATTGTTGCAGTCAAGTTTGATATAATTTGAAGTTAAACTGCTCTATTTACTAGTTAAATAGCATTTCGCCCCACTCTAGAGACTAAATTCACCTCAGAGCAGAGAATTCTTACCACTTCATAAATATCTTGTTAACAGCTAAACTATGACCTAGATAAGACACTTCATCATGAAACAGAACATTAAATCAACTGAACTCATTTTTGTTAAGGCAGCAAAACAAACTAGCCTTCTGGGGAGGGACAACAACCCTAATGGTGAAGAGAATGATGACTAATTGTATAAATGAAAGTCCTGGGTTTTTTCTCTTGGGACTCAGGAAAGATCCTTTCCAAATTATGGTTTTAAATTAAAGACATTTGGAGGTCTCAAATCTTGTCCCTTTTGGACATTATCTAAATCCCTAAACCACTACATATTTTCTAAAAACTTGGCAGTCTCTGCTCAGAAAAGCCCAGGACTGACCCAGCTGACTCAGAATTACCAAAGAGAGGGGTTTCATCAATGCAAAGCGAGAAAGAAAGGAAGCAAGGAAAGAAAGGAAACGGGGAAAAGAAATGAAAGGGGGGAAAGAAAGGAAAGAACGAAAAGAAAGGAAAGGTGGGGGGGGGGGAAGAAACTAAAGGGGGGAAAAAAGTAAGAATTAAAAGGGGGAGGGGAAACCAATCCCCACACTAGGAAAACAGCAGAGGGGGGGAAAAAACATGAACGGTTTTTATACATTACACATGTACAACAATAAAGGATGAAATGATTTTCATTATTTCACAACTATGGCTTTGACACACAGAAAAACAAAGCATGTTTGTTTGGTTTTTTTTTCATAAACAAGTAGAGTCCATTGTTTTTTCTACACTATTAAGGCTCCCAAAGGACCAAAATCTGTAGATCTTCCTTCACACCTCTATTCACTTTGAGAGTTTCAAATTCAACATGGTATTTGAAATATGGCCTGGCCATCACAGCAGGCCCAACTTCCCTTTTTTTTCCTATGTAAAGCTTGCTATACAAGTGGGGCGAAAGACACGGCCATTGTTACACTGTATGTCCTGAAGAAGAAAAAAGTAACCAGGACTTTTCCAAAGCCAGCACTGCCGCCATGGTGGTGGTACCGCAGCAGAAATTTACAATTCTTGACCACCCCACACTCATTAACACATTAAACTCCTCTAAACTTGCTGTCACACATTCTCACAACTATTAAATCCATTTCTAAACCTTGCAGACATTTATTTTCCTCATAAACTGGATCATAGTCCAGTCACTCTTATCAAACACCAGCAAAAAATGGTATGGATAGGGCATGAAAAAAAGATAGGCAATAGAGTGAATACAGGCAGAAAGTTTCCTGCTTAAACCATTTCACTGGCACCAAATAGGGACTTGGCAACAATTCTTTGTGGAAGATCTGGAGTGGATCAGAACTTGAGCAAGACCACCCTGCCACAAGACAGTGACAGACTTAAATTTGGGAAATAAAATGTCATCCGGTAAATATAGGAAACAGTATCTTCCTTCAGCTGGTCCTGGTACAGTATAAGCTAGAATATACCAGTTTTCATTAACACACTTCAAGAAAGACATTTTGGAGAAGGTTCAGTAGAGAAGAATGAGCACAACCATGAGATTCAGAAAATATGATGTAAGAGGAAAAACTGAGAAAACAGTAGTGGTGAAGGGGATGTTGAAAGAGAGGTATTTACAAGGAGACAAGATAATTTTTAGGAAGTATTTCTGTAAAAGTCTGAGGAACTATTTCAGAAACCACAAAAATAAAATTAAGTACAATTACAAGAGATAGAGGAATAAATTTTAACAGGAAGTAATGCACTCAGATTGCAAACAAGTGTAAGTAATCACTAAGTCTGCATGCCTGCCTGTGCAAGTCACTGAATCTCTGCAATTGTCACCTCTGGAGAATAGGCTATGCCAGCCAAATTTGATTCTGTCTTGAAAAACAAATAATCCAACCTCTCAAAGTCCTTTTAGATCCTTTTTTCACCAATCATACTGTGGTTACAGAAGACCTTGATCGTCCCAGAAAATTTAACAGAGGCAAAGGCACTTGAAATATATTTCTACAGAGCCTAATGCCACAGTACTAAGGTTTTATTTTTCTCTATTTCTAGAAATTATAAATCATATGCCAATCTGATTTAGTACAAGTAAAGATGACATGCAAGTATTTGACCAACCATTAAGGCCTTGTTTGCAGGAAGAAAACTGCATCTAGTTTACTCTTCAGTTTCACACTGAAATAAGACTTTCTAATAATTGCCTCTGTGGACATAGTATGTGTTCAGTAAATGTGAGATAACATTTTCAATGTTTTCTAATTCTGAAAATTTGCTATAAACCAACACCTTTGTTTTTGCAGTCCTTTCCTGTGTAAACACTTCATCTTCAAGATCCAGAATCAAAGCTGCTCCTGACTTTAAATTTGGCCTTTGTATTGCAGACCAATGTAACTTATGAAACCTGTCTTTCCTAACTCTGCATGCTCTTGTCTTTGACTAGCATGATCCTCTTCAAAACATCTTCTGCATGTGATATGTTCTTAAATAAAACACTAGTAAAAATAAGTGTATTTTTCTCAAGAGTAACATTATCCAAAAGCTCTCCAGACAGAAAATTTTAAAGAACCACAGTTGGATATTTTTCTGTTGCTTTGAAAACCACAGTATCATGAACTTTGCAACAGTTTCTCTACTACCACTGTTCAGACCAGATTTCTGAATAATTTCTACATTTCTACAGATTTCTACACTGACCCAGAGAGAAAAAGATGTATGTGAGATCAGGTTTAGAAAAATGGATTGAATTATTATATGTAATTTCAGATATGAACGTCCAAATTCACTAAGTTTGCAAAACCAAGTCTAAAGAACAGACTCACCTTTCAAGGTATTGATTAAGTACTGCTCCTAGGCTGGCTGGAAATATTTAAAAACAAAACAAAACAAAACAAAAAAAACCACAACAACAAAAAAAAAAAAAAATTGTTGTGTTAAATTGTTTCCAGGCAGAGCTATGAAACACAGTTATTTTTAAAACTGAAAGAACAGCAGATATGTTTTTTCATGTAGGTTTGGTTCAGATCCTATTCAAGCTTGCAATTTTATCTACATAGTAACACTTTTCGCTTTGTAAGGTATTCTGGTCTACCATGAAAGGAGTCATCATTAACCCCCACTATAACTACAATTTTTAAAACATTTTTTTATATTTAAGCTCATCCTTCAACTAAGTTCCTAGGGTATCATAAATTATTTTAATTTGCCACTCCCCAGTAAAGGAAATTCTTATATGAATGCAATTCTCAGGTTTCTCTGCCATAGATTCCTCCCCTTTTTTCCTAAAAGAAATTTTTCACATCTATTCAAAAGAAGCATGATCTGTATTTCTGCACAGGACGTTGTAAGATTTAAAGGAGAAATTACACATAGATGCTACAAGATTCTTGGTATTTTCAACTTACAGAATATTCAGAAAGGTTTACTAGGTCCTTAAAATTTTTACAAAACTGGGATTCTGTCCATTTCCTTGTTTATTGTACTGAAAAAACTTCATTGTTTTATTATGATCTTTAATTTCAAAGATCATCTATTCTTACTTATAATGCAATGAAAAACTCCATGGACTCCTAAAATGTAGTTTAAGCAGCAACTGCTGAAGATTCAAGAGATCTAACACTAAGACAAATGGCTAAGATGGTTCGTGGTGAGAATCTGACAACTAATCAAACACCTGTTTGCTGACTACACTTCTGAGAGGGGTGAGAATTTTCTTATTTAAACTGTGCAGTTTCAGCTTCACTCTGCACAATCCAAATCTTAGACAGCCATCAATTAAAATAATATTGTCTCTAAAATTTTTAGCTCACACAACTACGTTAATACTTCTGCATATTCCATTTTCTATCTCCAAGAATAAAGCTCCATGGCAATTTAAGCTGCTCTGCCAGGGCTGCCATGTGTTTGCCCTCCCAGCCAACTATCGTCTCTTCCCCATGCCAGCGCTGGTGAGCCATGGGACTGGAGGAAAGACAATTCAGGGAGCCTGGCCAGAACTGGGCTGGATCCTGTAGGGTTAATTTTTGTCCAGTCAGCTCTCCGATATGCAGTTTCTGTAGTTTTGTATTACTTGACAAATATACATCAGGGCAGCACATTGTCAAGAGGACATTTTATTAAAAAACTGCTACTCTAGTTTGTCGGCAAAATGTGGAAACCAACATGTATTTAGAATCAGAACAGAATTGTTATTGCCTGAAATAAAAGGGTATATATGATATTATTCTTGGGTTCTCTGTTTGCAGCCTTCACTTGCCTATTTATACTTTGGGATTTTTAAGAAGGGATAGATTTTATTATATACAGCAAAACTGCTGCAAAGTTACTAGCTCTAGTGTTATTATTGGGCTTTTTCTATAACACAGTTCTGTTGTTTCTACTTTCCAAAGTAGAAACAAGCACAGCAAGACCATTTGTTAACTTATTTTTCAGAATACATACTCTCTTATTTTAAGCATTAAAAAATCTCAGCATTCTCTTTACGTCCTATATCCTCTTCCTAAACTTTGAGATGATAAATTACACAGAAAATTTTACACATTGTTGGAGCTTCTTAAGCTTTCAAGCAGTTATATTCATAACTGGTTAACACTAGAAATTGACAGAACATACTTTAAAGTTACTTAGCTGCTGTAGTCCGATCCTGTAGTACCACCATTTTTCTTTTCTTTTCCATTTTCAGTCCTTGCTCTATTCAATAATACTTTTGATATACTCTTATGCATAATTTCTCAGGCATATCCAAGAAAACTGAATTAATGTTTCTATAACAGTCCTTCTTGGCTTTTTTCCTCCAGAGACATCTTATTCTTATGCAATCAGACCTTTATTTGTTCTTCTTCCAAAGAGAAGAACAAACAAGCAAGGTCCCACAACGCCTTCATCCGATCTGAGGTGGCTCTGCTGCATCTCAAACCTCCTGTCCCTCAATGTGCAACCCCCTATGCCAGCACCGTCTGTCCCACAGACAATTACAGTTTTATCAGTTTTATCATACCACTCTCACATGGACCTACTATACCAGTTTCAGATTATTATTTCTTTATTTATTATTTCTTCATATATATATATGTATGTATGTATGTATGTATGTATGTATGTATGTATGTATGTATGTATGTATGTAGAGCTGGTGAGGGGGAAGGAGGTAATGTCTTTTAATGATGGCTTGCCATGTGCAAAAGAAAAAGTTTAACAATTACAGCTTGTTAAGCACCTCGGAAGTGAAAGATTAATGTCTTTCAAATAAAAATGAAATGTTAAGATCTTCCTGTGAAACATGGCTCCAACACCTGAGGTGTGTGTACTTTGAATTAACCTGCTCCTAAGATTTCCTTGGGCTGATTATCTCTGCCCCTGGACTTTGTTTTTCAGAAAAGTCTTTTGTATCTCCTTTACAACCAAGTTAGAGTTATGACATCCATCTATTCTGTTGTAGACATGGAAGAAGGCAATTTCCTCCATTTGTGAGCCAGCCTGCCATTCTCATTGGTCTGCCTTTGGTAGAGCTCTGTGATTCCTCTCTTAGACTTCTATAAAATAGGAGGTTTTTTTGTTTATTCATTTGACTTAAGAGAGTGTTTCTGACTAGTAGAAATCAAGTTTTTTATTTTCAAAATATAATTTTTATGCTTAAAGACACATGAATAAAATTCTTCCTGTCTTTTGTAGTATATTATCTGTTCTCTATATACACAATAATTGAATATGTGACTGTGTTATTGCTCTGGTAAAGAACTAATCCATTGATGGTTTCATGTGTGATTCAACTAGACAGTTATGTTAATTGCTTTGAAAAGAAAGCCTTCAGAATTTTAGAACTCCTACAGAATTTACCTCTTCTTTATACAACCAGTCACATAATTCTTCTTATATAGACAGTATCATGGGGGGGAAAAATAATGTTAAGATGTTAAACTGTGAAAAGCAAGGAAAATAATTTATAGGAACTACTTCACCTTGAAAACATACTTACCAGATGAACTGTTAAATGAACACCCTAGAGCAGTTCTAATGAAGACAAGTAACCTGGAGTTCAGAATTAAATGTTTATGCCATTCATATAAAAGGAAGTCAAACAAGGGAAATACAAGACAGAAATCTAAGTTCAGTAGAGGTTTCTTAGGTATGATAATATACACATGGTAGGTTTTTGGTCAAGAAAGAATACTGATTCTCTTTGCTGCTGTCTTAAAATCACATCTGAATAGAAATTTCAAATCCAAAAGGTACATTAGGCGTGTCACCCATGTGATATTGATGGATTGCTCAAGGGAAAAAATGGCAAATTGGAGATCCAATCTTATTTCTTGATTCAGCTAGCCACACTTTAAAACCAAACTCCAGAAAACTGTGAACCCCAACAGTTCCCCATTAATTTCACTCTGCTGTTTCTGCAAGCTGTACCCAGACATATCACCTTCCTGTTGCTTCAACAAAAATCATTACAGTGGAAGAAAAAAAAAAACCTTATCTTTTGTGCTAATTCTCTGTCCATTAATCCTTCCACATTTTCTCTATGGTTACTTTCCAGTGGAGCCAGCTTGCTGATTTACCTAAATAAACCAAGACTTTTAGGTGTCTGTGAAACTACGCCCTCATCAACCATACAGCTTTCTCTCTAGGAGACGTCAGTGAACTCTGCTCTATACTCAGAGGGACAGCCACACTCATTCTTTAAATACCTTCTACAGAACCAGTAATACCGTGGTACTCTTTCACTCCCACAGCTACTTTATCATTTTTCGTCACCATAAAAGACACGCATACCTTACTGCAAAACCAGAAGGCACCAATATACATGAGAGCTAACTCAATCAGCACAGAGGAGTATGTTCCCTGTTTTGTGAAGCAGCACACACTACTACTGATGCATGTGCACAATGCCTCAAGGAGATACACATAGACTGATTCAACACCACCTCTGAAGGATGGAAGTGTCTTTAAGGATACGCCCTTATCTTCAATGCTGGTGGAATTCATTTACTTATGCCCATCACAATGATAGTGCACTACTTTGTGAAATGTATTTCTATTGTTCTCACTGATATTACAATGCAGATTTGTTTGTGTTCTTAAATGAAAGCTTTTGCCCGTTGCCATCTAAAAGACAAAGTCACAATTTATAGCTAAGAGATCACCTTTTGGCTTTTAGGAAAGAATACTTTATGGCCTGGAAAGTCATGTACAGCCATTTTTAGTTTTAAAAAAAGATCACCAGCTGGCATCACTTGGAAGAGGAAGTCCTTTCCCAAGCTGCCAAGGAGGACAAACAGATGTCAAGAGAAAAAGCTTGTTTGTGAGTCAAGTCTGTGGAAAACATCAGCAAAACTATCTAGCAGGATGCTGCAAGTGAATATTGGCATATGGCAAAGGCCAGAAAATGTAAATGAAAAAAGCTGGTAAGGGACATTTCACTACTTACGTTTAGACACAACTAAGAGAAAACACATTAATTCAAGTAAAATCCATGTTTGTCTCAAATGATTACTAGCAATGCTGCAGCAGTCTTTAGAAGAGTAACAACTAAAAGCAGGATTAACAAACAATGCATCTTCTTTCAGTGCAACAAAATCCTGTCGTTCCTTTTCTTTGAAGCGTTAACTACTTTGTAGTCACTGGATTAGAATACTTGAGTGCTTGCATGCTTTCCAGACATGCTGAGCCTAATGACAACTTCCTTTCTAAAGCAACAGCCTCACAATGAATAAACAAACTTAAATAGCAAACCATTCTTTGCACAGAGAACATAGTGACAGATGCTATAAATTAGATGGAATACTGTAAAGTAGCATTTCTTCCTTCTGAGCAACAACACAAGGCAACAGAGAACATTTACAGAAAGAATCTTCATTTTTTAAAACATGAAGGAAAGTTTGCTTATTTTTTTTGTCTGTAGTGTTAAAAATAAGTACAAAGAGACCTTTAAAATAAATTCTCTCAATCAGAAGTAAGCTTAAAAACTTGAAATGCTGACTGCTTCTAGAAGACATTTTTATTGAATCTAAAATGTTAATTTAAGACTCTGAAAATAAGACATGAAAAGGACTCCACAAGTTTTCTATACAGAAGATTCTCACTGCTATCAAACAAAATTCACTATTTTTTGCCATTCTTTCCTTTTACTCTCCTTCTCACTGGTTGGCGGACTAAGACTCTCAGTTTCCTAATTAGTAGTCAAACATATTTCCATGCCAATGTCTGAAAGCTATTCACACCTTAGACAAAGTTCAGTGAGTTTAAAAAAAGATGAGCTTTTCTGCAAACTGAAAACTCACTAAACAGGATTAATTTGCCTTGTCTCTCATCTTCTTCTTGGAAGAATCTCAAAATTTCTTCCAGCATCTTGCATTTCTGTGCTGTTTACAGCAACAAAGAGACAAAGTGCAATTCCACTACAAATACTTAATTTAATTGAGACACTCAAGGGTTAAAAAAATCAGTGCCAACTCTTGACCCAAAAATAAACTTCATCACTAAACTAACAACTTAATTAACGCTAGAAAATTTTGACTAAGATTTGAGCTAAAAATAGTTAATGTGGTCAATATAATTTATTAAAATCTATCTGCGAACTCCTTCTATTCAAAGACGAATCAAAGACTTTTATCAGATGAGCTGTACAATTTCCAGAGTTGAATCTCCTTTATTATAATTAGGCTGGAGCTGTAGCTAAATCTTATACAACTTTCAAGATGTAAGTATTTTACAACTTTTGGTAGTTCAGCACTTAAAGGCATTCAGAAGTAATCCACACTAGTAATGATTTCTCCACAAACATTGTACTCTCAGAAATTAGAGAGGTTTTTTTTTTTCCTTTATGAAGTTAGGCAGAAGTTTTCAAACTTCAGGGCTTTCAAAATCATAGGCATGAATTAGCATTATGTTTTCATTCCTAGACATTCTGTTGACAGAATTTTGGTGGGGGTTTTTTGGTTTGTTTTTTTTTTTTTTTTTTTGAATGCTGCCTTCTACATATTTCTCAAGTCACATGAGCATTGACTTCCAGTTGATTAAACGTCCTTTCCTTTTTAATGGCAAGGGGCAAAAGCCTGTAATCTGAGTCCGTTGTGCATCACCATTCTCAACGTTGTCGCTCACCTGGTCGTTTTCTAAAAGTGAACACTGAAAAGGTTGAAATAACATTTTCAAAACAAACCTTTAAATTAAATGTAGATTTACAAATACTCTGTTTACCATTAGGCAAATCTAATTAAACAGAAGAATACCCCTCAACAATAGAAGTACACAAGAATTTATTGCTGTGACTGTGGGCTCTCAACCACCGTGCTGTTTATCCAGAGAAGAAAATGGAGTCTCAAACTTCATGCCTATCGAAGTAGAGTGGATCCACTCTTTCTACAGGTGATTGAGACGATTATCACGAGCCTGTTCATGGGGTAGCACTCGAATAAAATATATATAAACCCCAAATACACTTTTAATGGTAATTCGTGATTTTATACTGCCTCCGAGAAGGCTGAAACTTGACATGTCTCCTGAGAGCATATACAAGCGGACGGGGCAGCACGTTACCCACAGCAGAAGTCGAGGTACGCAGCCACACTCTCAGCCTCCCGGCCCGTTTTCCCAGCGCCAGGCGATCCGCCCGTGGGCAGCTCCGCGCCCGGCCAGAGGTTCCTGGGAGCCCGCACCCCTCCTCCACCCTCCGGGAAGCCGTGGGGAGGCTTTGGGAAGGCCGAGAGAGCCTGGCCGAGCCAGATGTACCAGCGTCGGTGTTCTCGAGCAGCAGCGGGGCGAAGAGAACGAAGGAAGGAAGGAATGAAGGAAGAAAGGAAAGAAGTTCACAGGACACTTGTACACACCTCCCTCCCATTGTACTCGAAAACCAGATCGAGCTGCTCAGTAAAGGGAATAAAGCGGGACGAGGACAGACAATCCGGCATCTCCTCTCACAACCGTCAGAGGAAGACCGCCATCCTCCCTTTGGACCCGGAGGATCCCCGGAGCCCAGGACCCCGCAGGAGGGGCAGAGCAGCGGGACAGCCTCTTCAAAGGCAGTAATAAAGGCTCTAGGAAAAATAAACGCCACGGGAACTGACCCCAAATCCGCGAGCTGTAACATGCCCGCCTCCTGCTCTCGCCCCGGAAAGCTCCCAGACCTCTAGCTTTCTGCTGACCCTCTCCCTTCATGGCAAGGCAACAAATGGCAAGACCTCGGACCCCGGAGCTGAATAACAGGAAATATAGGCATCTGTCACCTCCCGGGGAGAGCTAAATGGATTAGAGAAAGCAACAAAGGGAAGAAAAGCTCCTTCAAACGTGCAATTGATTAACAAGTCCCCTCTAATCTGCAGCATCACTGTTTTTCCTCAAAGACATCATCGGTCTCCTCCAGCAGGTCGGTGCAATTAAGTTAAAGCCAGGAAAGGCGGGGGAGGAAGGCACTGCTAACCCGCCGAGCTCCCGCGCTGCCCGGTGAGGACAGAACGGGAAGGGTTACAAACCTGGCATGGAAATGGTGCAGTCTTGTCATCTACTCCCTCACTCCCTGGGCAAAGACTCCCGGGAATGACTTTGAGAGTAAGGTTTATCTGCTGCTGAGGGGGAGAGGGCAATTTTCCAGAGAATGGCTTCATGAAAGATCAAAGAGCTGGATCCGGCAGCTCCTACCTCGACGGTGCATTTCATATCCCAGAGAAAACGAAAACGTTAAGTCTCCCCTTTCCTGTTCTGAAAGCACCACACAGTGTAAGCATGAGTGGAGGAGAGAAAAATTAAAAAAGAAAAAAAAAAAAAAAAAAAAAAAAAGTTTATGCGGCTTCTTTTACAGGAACTGTGTCTTACACCATCGTGACTCTCCAACCCCACACGTTCCCGTAAGGTTTCTGTAAATCACGGTGCTACCCTCGGAGATGCCGGACAGACTGGCATCTATTCAGCAGCCGCACCGCTGCTGCCACGGCGCAAGGTCAGATGTTAATAAGGGCAGTTTATTCAGCCCTGAAAACAATCGCTGAGCTCACTGAATCGCGCGTCCTAGTGTTTCCTGAGCCCAGAGTATGACCTCCTCAGTCCCTCAGGGTCGGCCAGGTACAAAGAGAAAATGGGACACTCTAAATCTCAAAAATACACAGAAAGAAACCCCGCCGAGCCTCCATGAGCTGCAAGCACGGCGGCTGCCCCCTCGCCCACTCAACTTTAGTCCCTCCTAGTTCGCGCTGAGATTCTGGCAACACTCAACGTCCCAAGCAATAACACATTATTAAAATAATTCCGAGAAGAGGGTTCGAGGGCGGGCAGAGGGAAGGAGGAAGCCACACTCATTACTATCCACCGTCGTCAATAACAAAATCCCGAACTTTTCCTTTGTTTTCTCCTCCTTTCTCCCTCCACCCTGCCCCTCCTCAGTGGCTTCCAACCAGCCTCGGAGCGCTGAACCGGCCGAAAAGAGGCACGAAACGCCTACCGTCCGAGTAGAACAGAGGCGCGGGGATGCGCCGCACGGGGTAAAAATTTTAGCTGCCCTCGCCCCTGCCAACCCCCGCCGCCTCGTAAGGAACACAACTTCAGGTTTCCATTGTGCCAAGAAGAACTGAGGAGGAGAAAAAAAAAAAAAAAAAAAAAAAAAAAAAAAAAAAAAAAAAAAAAAGGATGGCGGAAAAAAAGCAAGAAGGGAAAAAAGAAAAGAAAAGAAAAGAAAAGAAAAGAAAAGAAAAGAAAAGAAAAGAAAAGAAAAGAAAAGAAAAGAGAAAAGAAAAAAAGAAAAGAGGTAAGAAACAAAAAGTAGCCAACATGAATCACCACCTGGGGATGCTGGCGGCTCCGCCGGTCCCAATTCTCCTAGGCACGCAATTCTCTAGGAACAGGAGCAGCTTTCCCAGCCTCCCCTGTCCTCACAGACCCCTACTCGAAGAGCGGAAGCATCCTCCCCTGCAGGCAGGGCTCCCGGTCCTTACCTGCCGCGCGGAGAAGAAGCGAGGCGGCCGCCAGCAGGAGGAGGAGGCGGCCCGCCGCCCCCCGCCGTCCCGCCGCCGCCGCGGGGTCCATGCTGCCCGCCCGACCGCCCCGGCGCAGATCCGCAGGGAGCGCACGGAGCAGCGCCTGCGGGCCGACAGAGGTCCGGTGGCGCCGCCGCAAACTCGTCCCGGCACCGCCGCCCCGGCCCTGCGCTCCCGCTAACGGACCGTGCCGACTGGGGGCGGGGGAAGCGGCGCTGCTTTCCCCTCCTCCTCCTCCGCCTCCTCTTCCTTCTCCTCCTTCCCCAGCATCCGAACGTCACCCGGGATCCGACGCAGGGGAGGGGAGCGGCGCCGAGGAGCGGACAGGACAGGGACAGTCCCTTAGCTCCGGCACCCTCTGCCGGGGGCAGCCTCCGGCCCCGGCCCCGGGCCAGTCCCCACACAACTTTCCCTTACGCACTCCATGATCACCAGGAGCAAGCAGGACTTGGGCGCCCTCTGAAAGGCGAGTCCTGCTCCCAGAAGTCTCAGGAGCCTGCAACCTTCCTCACAAAAATCCCCAATAAAACAAAAAGACGCGGACGAAGGGCATATCGGCGTAAACCGCTATGGCTTTTCTTCTTCCTTTTTCCTTCTCGCTGCACAACTGAAGAGGTCTTGCACCCCTAAAGCGCTAAAAACAGTTGATTGAACACAGATTCTCCTGCCCCCAAAACGCTTAGGGGCGTCAGCCCCGCGGCACGTACTCCGAGAGGCAAGAACCACCGCGGCAGGGATCTTCTTTGTCCTCTACCGATTGTCTCATGACAGGTGTCAAAAGCAAAGTTTGCTTTCTGCCTTCATCAGACAGAAAATATTCTGCTGCCTGTAAAGTTTCAAAATATTTCCAAGTTATTTACTACCAGAAATAAAAGCATTCTGAGCATAATTTAAGTAAGCTTTTCGAACTGTTTTGGGGGGGTTTTGGGTGGGGAGGGAGGGAAGAAGGAGTTGTCTTGGTTTGGGCTTGCAGTTCAAAGAAATCAGTATTCTAAGATAATGCAGAACTGTCAGCAGGCTTCTTTTAACTACTTCATATAAGCTCCAAGAATACAGTTCAGCCAATTGATTGCTGCGTTTTTAAAGTTATAATTTAATAGCATATTTCATTAGATGTCTTCTCTGCAAATATATTTTTGTTGGTTTAGATTTAATTTCTAAAAATCTGATGCTGAGTAATGCTGAATACATACAAATCCCTTTAAGTTCTTCTCCAAATCAAGCTCTAAATTCACAATAATTTTAGTGAAATTAATTTTCCAATAAATTTACTTCTTAATGCAAACAAAGGCAAACTTTACAACATATTATTTCTTCCTCCTTTTGCGCCCTGTTTATTTCCTCTCAGGTTTCCAGTTCCATCTTGAAAATTCTTCTGGCACCTAAGAATGACAAAGGGAGGTCCTGATCCCTCTTTGGCAAGCATGTAGGACTGACTGACTTCAGCCCCTTGTCATCACAACAACACATTTTAAAATCCCTTTCATAAACATATGAAACCGAAGGTAAAATAGTGATGATCCTTTTTATAAACTCCATTCCTTGGATTAAAGGCTGATCCAGACTTTGCCTCTTTGATAGTTAAGAACATGCTCCTAATTTCCAGACTATATTTATTCAGATCAGTTTATATTCCTTTTCTCTTGTGTCACTTCTACCCTTCCCACTTCCCCTCTCTATGGCATAAAATGAGAGATTCACACCTCAACCTTTATATTGTTACACTAAAAAAACCTAAATTTTTTCATTTCCTTTGAAATGATCAGTTATGTGTTCCCTGATCACCCTAATCCTTTTTCCTGCCACACTGAATATCCCCTCATTCCTTCAAAATTTTGGACGTCTGATTTAATCTTTCTGATGATGAGTGACTTGAGCTTGACATAGTGCTGGAGATAATTTCTATACTAGAGCATTTCTAATTTCCTTTCTATAGTGAAAAGTCTGATGCATACCAGTGATTTACAGAACCTTGCCAGTTACTATGATGTGTCAGAAAATCTACTTCTCTCTTTCATTATTATTTCCAGTGTATAACTAACAGCGGAGACTTGTATCAAAATTCTAACCTCACAAATCCAAACCTCACAAATCCACTCCACTCCCCCTTTTTTGTAGCTCATCTCATCAAGATCAATTCCTTCTGCACCTTCTATTATAAAGAACACCTCTTAGCTCTGCATCAACAAAAAATTTTGGTTGCACATTGGTAAATAAAATCAGTGTGAAGAATCAGTGTGAAAAAATTAAAACAGAGACAGTGCTATGACTTTAAAACAAAGTTTAGGTTGTAAAAACCTGCAACGATTACCTGCTTAAAATGTTACAAGTTCAAAGTCTAAGTTCCTCTGACATTTATGGTTGTACAGATGTATTACTTGCCTTCCAATCTGAATAAGAAATAAAAATGTCTGCATAAATTAGTCTACATTTTGCATAATCATCCCAATAAATAATATATTGGTCTTTCTCTTATCCTCTCAACGATCTCACAAGGTAACTAGGCTATAGATCCTCTTTTTGCATTTGGGAATAAATTAGAGTTTGATAGAAACTTTGGTTGTGAATATTTTTTCTAACTTGGGAGGGTAAACTGGTTGTGTCATGAAGGTTAAATGACTAGGCCAAGTTAGCTACTGAGAATTTAAGTCACCTTCAGCCTCAGAAATTATTTTGTCACTAACCACAAAAACTGCTATTCATATTTCACGTTGCAAATGAAGCCACTACAGTGAAGAAACCACGGTACAAATTCTTACTCTGTATTGTACAAAAATATGTATGGCAAAAATGCATGGAACAACTGCACATTCTGAGCTGGTTGCCCCAGTTCACATAAGCCATTAGAGAGATCACTTGTGTTGTGCAGCATATGGTCTCAAACTCTTTTGTCACTATTTGAGAAAGAAAAAGCTGTGCACATATTTGTTTGCATGACCATATGGTATGTGCCTGATAGGAGCAGTTAAGAGCAATGGGCAAAGCTGGAATTCAGCATGAACTTCCTTGGAAGAATTTGGGTGGATTCCCTGTGCCATTTTTGTCTGCTTTCATAATAAATATAACAAAAGTTACTCTAAAGAAAGTGTAAGATTGTGTGGTTCCAATTTGAAGGTCTTAGTGTGTCTATAAACAATCCTGCAAGCTTAGATAAGCTTTAATTGGTATACTATCTTTGGTAAAAAAATTAATTCCCCGCCTGATCTTTTTATTCTTGTGATGAAAGCAGTACGGAAAATATTAGCTACATGTTTCACATTTTAGGATCAACTCTTGGTCTTTCTTCTCCAGTGTTAAAGTATATCACACAGATTCCCACTATTGGCCAGAGCTGAAAAAAAAGATTTATGCATAAAATATAAGATTCAGACACTAAAGTCCAAATGTGTAATGCAAAAATGCACCTGTTTAGTCTTGAACATTCATTCTTAGCTGAATCCTATTAGGTGTAAACATTTCTTGTGTGATCAGTTATACACATTCAGAACTGCCCCAGCCTCAGCAACCGAATGATCACTTCCGCAGAGATCCAGAAACATTCCTGCCACAATGCTTAAGACTCTTGACAAACCATGCCTGATTCTGACCACCCATACAGAAATCACTGTATTCTGAAGAGCACATTTTGGAAGAAAACTGAGGTGATTGTGTTCAGTGTTATGTACAGGCCCAGCAAATACCAGCCTAACCCATGGAGTGCTGTGCTCTTAACCTTTCTCAGCATCCCGGTCCTCAGGAACTGATTTGGTCACAAAACACTGTGCAAAAGAGCAGGACACATTTCTCCTCCACTTCTGGAGCTCTGCCATTGTATGCAAACAAACTGGAGAGTTTCAGACAGAAGTGGGAAGGTACAAGGGGAAGCCCACCTGGATTGCTCAGACACTGAGCATAGTGTAGAAATTCAATGAGGCTGTTGGTTGCCTGATAAATGTAGTGAAACACTGAACAAAAAGAAAATAGTTTGAGGCAGATGTTCATATAAAGAACTTCATGTTTACCTGTACATTTCTGTGGTTTGCTGTTTTGTTGGTTTTTTTAAATGAATCAAACCTTGTAAATATTAAAATAAAACACAAATTTAAAACACTCAGAAAATCTTATCCAAGAAAAAAAAGTTTTGATCCACACATTTTAAACCATGTTTTCTTATGCTTTAAATACACATGATTTTAAGTGTGTGTATTAAAATAGTCACAATAAATATTTTGAAGGAATTATTTTACTTCCAGAAGGTAAAACCCATTTCTACACAGGCTTAGAAGCCATCTCCTTGCTTTAGTTTCCAGGTCAACATACACAAACATGTCAAGTTGAACTGCTACAGGAGCCAAACCACAGAATAAACAAATCTGCAAGAATTCATACCATCAACACTCTTATTATAAGAAGATCACCAAGGATATTTCTCATGCCTAGAACCACAGGAAACATTAAACAAAGTGTTTAATTTGTTTCATAAGTTAGGATGGAGACAACACTGATGGTTTGAGCATCCTGCAGCGTCTTCAGACTGATGCACCCTCAAACCTCCCTAGTCATAAAAACTATAAGGGGGAAAAAAGCTGCATCTCTCTTCTATATCCTTTATTCTGACTAGTGAAACAATTACACAATGACTTATTGAAGATAAAAATCTGGATAGGAACTGGGGTTTAGGTTTTCACTACATAAATTAAACAAAAACATAAGTGTCTGATTTAATTTAATTTAGGACTCAAATACTCCTTGAAATTGTTATGATTACATTAAAGGGTGATCTTGGCATTAAGTCTCATGCTCAAAAAAATAAAACCAAGATTCTTTTTTCATGCTGTTTTCATTATCATCTTCTTGGTTGTACTGAATTACTTATTACTTAAGTAATAAATATTTATTTTAGTTGTTTATGTCAGCAATCCCATGTCAATAGCATGCTGCAGTTTTGTAAACAGCATGTGAACAGTTAAAATTGTAGTTGTTAAACTTCTGTAAACTCCAAGGCGAGTTCTTTCTGTCAGATTGGAGCACCATCAGGCATTTGACTGACTGCAAAGTTAAAAAAAGGCTGTCTATTCATCCTTGACACACTAAGTTACTTGCAGAGTTAATAAAGAACAGTAAATGTGCCACCTAAGCTCACAGTACTGCAATAAAAAGCTACGTACTGCAGTTTACAAGGCAAGGCCAAAAATGCATCGTTTTTTCAGTGAGAGAGACACAACCATGTCAGTGGATCCTACACCAGAGATTCATAGACTATGCAGGATAAAAATACAGTTCAATTTCAAAATGTGACTGATTTTTGCAAGTCATTACAAAGCTATATATTATTTAATTTTGAAAGATCATCTGGATGTGAAGGTGTTACAAAAACCCTGATCTGAACCAAGATTTCAAGTCAGCACCCAAGGGGTATTGACTATGGAAAATGATCTTTTGAGAGCCTGGATGTGCCTGTTGGTTTCTAAAAGACAACTATAGGGGAAGTTGGGAGAGAGAAAATAATAAAATATGAGGATTTTTTGGTTTTACTAATTTAGTGTAGTCTGGGTTTGGAGGCATTTTGTTGCTTTTTTTTGTTATTGTTTTTTTAAAGATAGCCTTAGCTAGAGAAAGGCAGTCTTCACGATTGGATTGTGGAGGTTCAGGCCCACAGACGGATATACTTAAGAAAAAAGTAACCTTTTTAAGGAAATCAGAAGTAGTCATCACAATTATTTTTTTTATGTTATAGACATGAAATTTCTTGCAACTCCTCTGCCTTTGGAGTCCTAAAAAGCCCCTAAATAGACAGCAAACAGCCTAGCAGAGGCAAGCTAAACACACTACAATTCTACAGTAGGGATCAGTCATGTGGCAAAATAAAAACATTTGTTTTTCTCCCCCAAACTTGGGGGTACATATTGCATTCACTCAGAAGGGAGGAAAAGCAGCCACAGAAGAACTTCGAAGACAACACACAAACAGTAACGGGAACATGAATGCAACTACAGTCCCTTCTGCGCTGCTGTGTTCTGTGGCACGGAGCAGGTGAGTGCTGCTGGCTCTCAGTACACATTCCTCAGGTTTTTCCTTCCCTTTGGTCTGCAATCCCAAGAAAGACAGTCTGCCACGTTTTTCCCTTCTCTTACCTACAGACTGAACACCAAAACAATGTGGAAAGAACATTCAGTATATTGATGAATATTAAAATTTTGGGATACCATAAGCTAGTAGTATATTCTATAGCATTCACAGAACATTATGCTGAAAGAATAGGAACCTGTGAGGGTGACTTGGGCTCATATGGATTCACGAGTTTGAATAAAACTGCTTTGAACACACACAACTAGTTAATAATATAGACTTTGCACTGAAGTAGACTAAAGGATATGTGATTATATTGGATTGTGATTTTAAAACATTTTAAAGACAACTGTTTCTCAGAGAGATTTGCAAAGCAAATCACCTGAAACAAAAACAAAAATTATGTTCCCAGCTCCCACGTGAATCATTGAGGTTCACTTCTATTAAAAGCAATATAGTGCTAGCAAGTAAAAGTATTTTAAAATACACTTTTTCATTATATCCCATTGCAAGGTTGAATTATGCCTTAATTGTCTCTCACAGAAGTTTGATTCTGCAATGTTATTACCTTCTATATAGGATTTTTTCTTTTTGTCTGTGCACCAGTCCCATAATTATACACGACTTTACAAGAAAAATCCACCAAAACAAAACAGTAAAGTGAGGTATTTCTGTTTACTTAAAGAGGCTCTCTACCTCTTCTCATTCCTTTTACTGGCATTGGTGCAATTTGAATAGTTAGATGCTACACACTTGCAGAAAGGAGTTTGTACCTTTTCTGTCCCTCTTTTAGAACTGCTCTGTTTTTCTTAAAATGAATTTTTAATATCCAATTGTCCCATCTTTTCCATGTACAAGCAGAGAAACTTTATCTAAATACATTTTGCCTTCATAATCTTATCATCATCCCTTTTACATTCTGTATCTTTCATTCATAAAAGAGACACAAGAAGACTGGAGACAAGTGATAGCTAGAAAAATGATTCAAGATTTGTCTTACGTTTAATTGCAAACTCAGTCTGACCTACTAAGGGAGATTGGCAATTGCCTCAGCCTAAGGGCAGATAACTCTTCTGAATGCAAAGGTCTTATCTCCATTCACAAGAGGCAGAGGGAAAGGGATTCATTCAGTAAGTTTTTTTCACCTTTTATTAGGGAATCAATAATTTTGTAGCTGGTCTGCTATTTTGATGACACCATGTTCTGTTTCACATTTTTGGTTCTGCGTCCCAGTTATGAAACTGAATTTTTGCCTAATCTGAGGCTCTGTTTACAAGAATCAGAACCCCTCATCTATCATGAGTCAACATTCCCACTGTAAGCAAACAGGCAAGGATGGATTATCAGTTCAGTCACTACCATTGTCCCCAAAAGATGTAATTTGACCGAGATAAGCAGGAGAGAAAATTTACTTTGGTTTCTATGTTGTTCAGAAATTCCTAAATCATAGATTTTGATAGAGGCTTATCTTACTTGCCCCACATCAGCAGCTGTGCTACACAAGCGTCTATATGCCTTATCAGAAAGCATCTCAAATGCACACTTCTTGGTATCTTTCTTTCCCAACCAACAATAGAAGCAGCAGCCAACTTCTTGCAACAAGTCTGTAATTATTTTAAATAGCACAATTAAATTAGACTCAGATGCTCTGAGCTATTGCATAGACTTGATGATATTTCTGAGACCAGTGCAATTTTTGTGGAGAAGAGTTCATCTAAAAGTCCCCAGCATGTGCCAGTCTCTGTCTTGTGCAACAGCTAACATTAGGCAATGCTGGCCCAGCAAAAATAAGAGCTTGTGCATCACTGTCCTCTCTCAGGTTCTCAGCAACTACCAAGCAGTGTGGGAATTAACCCACTCTAAGAAAAATGCCAAGTGGAGAAACAGGACAGCTCATTTCTAACTCTGAACTGAAGCCTTCTGAGAATATCAAAGATAAATGTGAAGAATCTGAACAGCAATTTTTCTGTTGACTGCAAGATTGTGAATAGTAGGAAAAGCAAAAGACAACGGAGGGTAATATTAGTTCTCTGTGTGGTTTGTTCTGAAGTACTTGGTATTTAATAGCAGCTAAGTCAGACAAGAAGGCATAGACTGATTTGGCAGAAAATTTGCTCTAGTATGTAACATAAAACATATGAAGAAGGTGATCTATTTAACCTCTGCATTTCTACCCTTGCACAGCTTTTAATTCAATGGTAAGTGGGGAAAGACAGCGTATATATATATATATATGTATATGTATATGTATATGTATATGTATATGTATATGTATATGTATATGTATATGTATATGTATATGTATATGTATATGTATATGTATATGTATATATGTATATATGTATATATATATATGCACTTTTGAAAGGGTAGGAGAGGAAGTGGAAGATTTTGTTCTTTTGTGACTTACAGGGTTGCTCATGCTGAAAAGAACCTCAATGGAGCAGGGAGCTTCTAAGCCACACATGGCAATGGAAATGAAAACAACTAAATAAATACATCTGGGTAGAAGGAATAATGAGAAGTCTTTTTTTTTTTTTTTTTTTTTTTTTTTCCTGTAGAATGTGGGTATGTGTGTGTGCAACTTCAACGTTTTTTAGCAGAATTGCAGCTAGTGGAGATAAGTATGAAACTGACAGCTTTCCTCTGATATTAACCTCATTGAGGAATTTTCTTTGTGGACAAGAGCTTGAGTTCCAAGAGCTTGAGTTCCTTCCATATACTGGGTATTTTATTAATGATGTACCAGTGACATGGTTTTATACTGCTGTGTACATTATTGAAATAAAGAATCTTACAAGACCTTCTAATGCAACTAACCACAAGTATCCGAAACCCACAATTTTTCCCCTTTTTGCTTAAATTCTTTGGACACAATGCCATTAAATCAAAAAGAATAAGACAGCATTAACAGTGCAGTAAGGGGAAGATAACTTAAAACAGAGTTCTGCATATATTTGTTCTACAACCAGTTTCTGCTTATATTTAGAATTTTAGAAAATTCTGTTATTGTATTCCCAAGCAATAAAATTCCCACGAAAAATTTATCCAAAACACAAATATTTTCCTCATCTACAATATGACTGAGTTATTGCTACTCTTAGAAGTTTAACTTTTTCTGTTTACTTTTAGTTACAACATCAATATTTAAAATAAAACAGAAGAAACAACTGGTGTTAGGAATTCCAGGGCAAATAAAAAAACCCCTGTCTTTAGCATTGATAACAGCCAAAGAATTGTGTTGTTTAAGGCTTTAAAGTTAGCCTTCCTATTAGCTACAATAAAGTCCATGGCATTTATTTTGTTTATTTAGTGCTATATCAGGTTGGGGTGACCTCTGGGATGACTTGAAGCCTACAACTTTTTCAGTTTTCATTAGTATTTGTGGGAATCACATACATGCATCAGTGTCAAGATAAACTCTAAAAGAATTAATCTTTAAATAAGAAGGCACATTTAAAGACAGATTTCTATCAGTGCATTTTACATGACTATGAAAGATTTTGATTTCATCCACACTCAGCAGGGGTGCCCGTTATTCAAACCATGTGGTATCCGCTTGGTATGCAGGGCATAAATACTGCTGCTGTCAGCATTTGCTTTAAAATCTGATGCAATACATTACAAAGAAGATTTGAACAATCGTAACTAAAATTTGTTGGGAAGAGTTGAAACAAAGGTTTGAATGAAGTTGAAAACTTATGGAAACAATAAAATCCGAAATGTTATTAAAAGAAACTTAGTATCCACATGGGAACTATTCTACAACCTTCTTAGCAAATTTTAATCAGACTTGCCTAGCAAAAGTAATACAACCAACTTCTACATAAACAAAAACATGCATACCTTCCAAAAAAGGGATTAAGTATTGCAATTTACATTTTTTAGAACTACCATATATAGGAATATTTGGTGCAATCTGATGACACTAAACTTAGAGAAAAATGCACAGCCAATTAGCAAAATAATTTCCAATATATATCTGTTTATCTGGTAATTTTTCACTATTTTCCACTGAAATCTATATTTACATTGACATTCACACAATGTAATTAAAACAGCTTTACTCCATCTACCTTTATTTGGTCTTCTTAAAACTTATGAGAGACTCTTCTGTCCAAAATACATACACTGATAATCATAACCACCACAACCTGCCACATTTAAAAGTATTTAAAGTTTTACTATCGACATTGCTCTAATTTGATATTTAGACAGGTCTGTCAGAAGTTATGAAGGAGTGCAGATGAAACAGATCTTTCCAAAAGAGATCTAAAGATAAACTACACAGCAGACACAGGACTTGGAAATAGAGATCTGTGTCATAATAAATATTTTTATACTACAAAACTTATTGGTCCAGAGGTTTTCAAAGTCTTATGAAAACATTAATATACGCAAGACAAAATTAAAGAAGCTGTGTTAACAATTTTCAGAGATGAAGAATCCATTGGAACATTGATCAACATTTTATAGAAATTGTGACAATAGAAATAAAACTTGTGTCTCTAATCAAGATATTAAAATGCATACCACTTTGATATGCAATCTGTGCTTCAGATGACTGTTATTCATCTATACACAAAAAAATCCTTTCTTTTCCACTCGAGTGAAGTCTTCTCTGCAAAGCTTCAGTTGTGTTAATTTTAGCATAATGAGGGTTAAAAAAGTAATGTGGAAGCATAAAGGAACACCTAAATACACAGCATATAATGTTTCCATATGTGGAAAGAACTCCAAGAAGGATATCTGAGATAGTAAAATATATTTTGCATTATTTATAGTGATATTAAGTAAAGGAAATTAGATCAGCACTGCAGGATTTGACTAATAAAAATGCTGTTTAGCATATTTAAGATTATCAAGATCTTAAGAAGCAGAAAGGATACTCTTAACTGAAGTCACCTTTCTTATAGGTGTTCCTTAGCCTGTTATAGAGAGTGATCTGTTAACAACTTCCTAAGCAGACAGATTGGATCCAATATGATTAGTCTTTAATTAACTGTGTTCAGAAGAAGTATTCTAGTATCAGATTAAGACTCAGCAGAAGTATTCTAGTATCAGATTAAGACTAGACTTTACTGCCAACTATTGTTATGTACTTGATTCTGCTTCAAAACAGATTACAGGGCCTTTTGAGATCCTTTCCAAGATAACTTCTATAAAAACAGCAAGATGGCTCTTATTGGTAATATATAAAAAAATATAAAATCACTCTGAACACATTGAAATGCTGAATTCTGACTACATTGAAATGATAAATGCTAAAAAGTGTTTTTCCATGACATAAACACTGAAGAATCAAAGATGTTGTTTATGAAGATGAATACAAAGAAGTTGAGACTGAGCAGACAACTATCATCATTAGTTATATTTCATATCATTACATGTCACCATCAAGTATAGATTCTATCACAAATCATGAAAATAACTTTTAAGGGACATGTTAATATTAACCACGGATAAAGGTCCTGGTGACAGGATGCCAAATTATTCTGACAGCAGAAGAAAAATATATCCGAATTGTGCTTTTGTCACTTTTTCACTTCTTTTTGGCTTCAAAAGAGCCAATTCTATTTGCAAAGACGGTGATATATCCCTATGGAGACATCCACAAAAGCAGTAACTCAAAATAGAAAACTCAAATATTTTCCTTAGTTTAACCAAGGGCAAAGATTCTACAGAAACTTGTCAGTTTCAGTTCTCAACTACTTCCCTTTCATTTATATGGATTATTTATTATTTCTTAAAGAAAAAGATGGTTTATTAGGAAGTAATGATGGTGCAATAATAAGAAAACAACACAGTGAAGTCTTTATTCACTGCTTCATTCTCATCATAAGAACCAACTTCAATAACATAAAAGGACTGGCCAAGTGTGGGGATTTTGGGCTTACTTTTAAGAATTATTCTCTCTGCCTACTGTGTATCTAGACAACTGATGTAATATAGCAAACATTTATTTTTATGTTAGACAGATAAATGATGGTATTAGAGCACAAAGTATCTTAAAGAGCAATGTTGTAGGGACTTCACTGACCACAAAGCACAGAACCATCCATGAGACATGGTACCAGAATGCATAGGTCACGTATTTCTGGCATTAGTTTTCTATTCTTTCTGACTACCTATCAACACACCACCATATGGTAAGAAAGATATCCAAACTCTTCTTGCTGTAAAACATTATGTGTAAAATCAGTCAATTTGATGATATAGTCTCCACAAGCAGCGATTACTATCTAGAACTACAATCCAGACAAACTCTACAGACAATTAAAATTTTTATTGTCCTGAACACACATATTCCTAAAGACAACGGTTACCCATTTTGCACCAGTAACACACTTCCTCTCATTTCCTTGCTTTGATGGACTTATGCCATCAGTTTTATCCCTAATACATGACACCTTGTATTTCAGTACCTCACTTCTTATTCTGATGGCCACAATAAATCACCTAGAGCTAAATATTTCACCAACAAAAGGAAAAAATTTGTGATGGCATTTCAAAGTCTATTAAGTATTTCAGAATAATAGTTTGATGAGCCCGGGTAGAAAGTTCAGACAGGAAAGACATATCCAGTGGGATTCTGAGGGTATGTGGAGTGCTATATGGGTACTGCTTAAATTTCCAGCTTTCCAGTTCTCCACACTCAGATAATACATATTTCTAAACACTATCACCAAAAACAAATCCCTAAGTATAATATTAGGCACATAATGGCTAACAATGTGATCTGCATATTCCTCAGTCCTGCCATAATTCCCTATTTACAATTACAGATCCTGTTTCAAATCAGGGCCCTCAGAAGATGGGACAATGGTGATAGAAGTTGTTCTTTAGGGTTTTTTAAATAACAAGAACTGTGAAAAGACTACAATTCAAGCCATAGTTTGGGTATAAATAATGACTCAGACAACTGGTTTTTATTTTCATTTTTGTTTTCACTGACTGAGAATGTAAATTGAACTTTAGTGCTATTGTGCTTTGTTCTCCCTCTCTGTGAAAAAAATGTGTTCTGCATTAAATTGCACGGATAAACTCAAACAGCTCCAAATATCACCCTTCAGCTTTTGTATAACACAAGAGCCAAGAAAAGATAGAGAATGTAGTTTTATGACCAACAGATGGTGTAATTGGTATCATAGATGTTTTTATGTCAGGGGGTCGTAGGTTCAGTCTCCATCTGGAGTCTTCTCAGATCTGCCATGTAGCTCAATGATTAAAGAAGCTATATTGGGTCAAAGATACAACCACCTGCCTGAGGGTAAAAGAATTGCTCTCTTGATCTAGTTGTTATGCTGCAGTTGCCTCCCATACTACAGTTTTCAAGCCAACTCAACCACTGCATCAGTTAATAACAACAGGACTGCACAAAATATTCAACACCAATTTGCTCCTATCCTTCTAGTTTCTCAGTATCTTTTGACAAATCTCATAAAAGTAAATCTTATCTTGCTTACATGAGTGAAAAGCAATTCTAACTCAGGATGATAAATAATTTCAAAAGACCAAAACTCAAGGAAAAGGAAACAAGTAGGCTGGATAGACCCTGAGAGATTCAGCATTGTTCAGTTGGCCAAGAGGGCTCACACCTCCCAGTCAAAATTAGACACACTTATACTCTGATGGTAAAGTTCAACATCTATGCTCAGCACAATTAGTCTTAGCTACAGTTTATGGATTAAGATCAGAATACTAAAAAATGTTCTAATTCTACAGTATTAGGTTTGTATATGATTTACCTGGCTAAAGGGTGTACAGACAGATCAAACACAGTCATTTATGCACACAACGAGATCAACAATTTACTTCCCTTATGGGATGAGTATCAGCAGTAATAAATGCACAAAACCAGTGAAACTGCAGCTTCACTGGAAACAAATACTGTCACTTCCATGAAGCATACTCGGAATTATTATTACACAGTGCACCAAACTTGCCTGGCATATCTCATGATTTAGTTGCTCTCTATAGGACTGGTGCCAGAGTGTTTACCTGGCTAATGCTGGAAATGAGCAAAATATTTCTGTCTAATTTAAAACCACCTTGCAAATTACTAGTTTCATGATGTTCTGCCACAAAGAATCTCATGACTCTTCATGAACTCTGGATAGCAGTACCCCTGTGCTAGAAGACAGAAACCCATCCAGGATCTAAATTTTAAAGATAACGACAAACGCATGAGTAAAGTGACTTCATTTATCACATTTCATGTGCTTACACATAAAAGAACAGTAAAGTCAAACTCTTTCAGAATGTTAAAATATTCCCTTATATTCTCTTTTAAGGATTCTCCCATGCTGGTGATAAACTTGGTCTATATTAGTAGTATTAAAATAAACTTTAACACAAATTAAAAGCTAATATTAAATAGACATGTATATTTTCAAAATTTAAACACAATTCTTATTATTTTAACTGATTATAAATACAAAGAAAAAAACTAATTATCTCATTACAAGCTTTAAAATTTCTCTTCCCCCATATGACTGAACTGACAGCCTGCTAGATCACTGTAATCACTCGATAAAGACTTCTCTGGCAAACCTACATCCCTGAGGTTGAGCTTCAATATCACAAATTTCAGCTGTTGACAATATGCAAGATTATGGGCTTCTTTTTGCAGATTCCTAAACAAAATATACATATACATGAGTCTTCAAAAAAGCAGTTGCAGGTGAAGTTTAACTGCATTTGCTTCAATGCTAAACATATATTTGCATGGGGTGTCATTCACATGATACATCTTTGCTGGTATAAGAAAAATTTGAGATGCAGTAAGAGGGAAAAAAAAAAAGTGTATTTTCTCTCTCATATGACAAAAACATGCATTTCTGCTTATTTTACTTACCACAAGCAGTGTAATATTTTCCTTTAATACAGAAAATATATTCTTTCTGCTGCAGAGGACTCTGCCTAATAGGCTTTCCTATGGGAAGGATAACAATTGCCACTTCAAAGTAATAATACATAGTTCCATTCCAGTCACCTCTATATAGCTGAGACATTTCACGTAGAGGCAGAATTTATAAAATTTAATAAATATAACTGACCAAAATATCTATACAAGCTGCTGAGCGTATTGCTTAGACATTTGAGTGCAGACAAGTGGGAAACATCATCAACATAATCATTCAGCAGCCAAAACACCAAGCTTGTTAATTTAAGTACTTCTATGTGAATTCATGTAGTCTGTCCTCATGAGAACATTATGTCCTCTTCTTCCATTGTCTCCTCAAATCCATCAATACTGCCTTTAAGGGTTGATAGACAAATACACAACATTGTGTACTAGCAGTCTATGATTCTTCTGAGACTACTCTTGTTCACTGAAAGTAAAGGGATATGTCAGTCAGACCCTTCAGTCACCAAGATATTCAAATGTTAAATAGCTTGGGTACTGTGCAAGTTTCATGCTGCTCAAAAACAGTAAATTACACCAAAGGCAAATGCTTTGCTGCCATTTTATCATGTGTTGCAACAAAAACTCCTTCATCTATGAGCTAGGTCACTAAATATTTTTTCTGTCCTGCTGGCTGCACAAAGAGTCACTGGCTACAGCAGTACACATATGCTGAACTTTTAGTGCTTTTCCACTTTAAGAGTTGAAGTGGTTGAAACTTGTTCAAATGCTGCCATTTGATACCACCCTTTATCTCTGGTCAAAACTGTTTAGGGGGGTTTTTGTAGGAGAGTTTTTTTTTTTTTTTGTAGATGTTTCCAACAGCTTTTGTGAGGTTACACTAGGCTGATGTCTGGTTACTACCAGGGGTTCCCTAAGCTTCCACCTTAGGCCCAGCTCTTCAATATCTCCATGATCAACTTGCATTCAGAACTCAAAAATACACTCAGTCTGCCAGTGGGAGGAGCTGTCAACTCCCTGGAAGGCAGAGAGGCCCTGCAGGGACCTTGACAAATCAGAGGATGCGGCAACCACCAACTGTATGGCATATAACAAGGAAAGGTGCTGAATTCTGCTCCAGGCCCTGGAAGTACAGACAAACTGGGGAACAGGACGCTGGAAAGCCCAGAGAGGGATCTGGGGGGTCCTTGTTGAGGGCAAGCTGAACATGAGCCAGCAGTGCCCTGGCAGCCAGGAGGGCCAACCCTGTCCTGTGGGGCATCAGGCACAGCATCACCAGCCAGGCAGGGGAGGGGATTGTCCCACTCTGCTCTGCACTAGGGCTGCCTCACCTAAAGTGACCTATAGTGCTGGGGGCACATTTGGGTGTCACAATGTAAAAAGAATAGAAAGCTGTTAGAGAGGGTCCACAGGAGAGTAATAGAGAGTGGCAAAGAGTCTGCATCAAAAGCCATACAAGGAGCAGCTGAGGTCACTTGTTTTGTGACCTCAGCTGTGACCTCAGCTGGAGAAGTGGAGACTGAGGGGAGACTTCACTGCAGTTACAACTTCCTTTTAAGTGGAAAAGCAGGGGAAGGCACTTATTTCTTTTCTGTGGTGACTAGTGACAGGACCCAAGGGAATGGCCTGAAATTGTGTCAGGGGAGGCTTAGGCTGCGTAGTAGGAAAAGGTTCTTCCCCAAGAGGGTGAGAGGGGAACAGGCTCCCCAGGGAGGTGGTCACAGCACTGGCCTGACAAGAGTTCAAAAGACAGCATTTTGGCAATGCTCTCAGGAATACAGTGTGATTATTTGGGCTGTTCTTTGCAGTCAAGGATGTGGGCTTAGATGATCTTTGTGGGTCTCATTCAACTCAGAATATTCTGCAATTCTGTGATCTCTTTTATTAGCCCAGCATAAAAAATGTATTTATAGAAAATATATGACTAATTAATAAATTCCCCTTGATATCACACACCAAATTCTCCCCACAGGTTGCAAAACATATGTAACTTCAGTAATTTGCAAGTTTCTTTGTGATGCAAAAATTAGTTGCATCTAATTTTGCTGTGAGGTAAGACAAGTTACTGTTCCTGATTATGTGTCAATTTGCAGTACAGGCTCACCACTCTCTAACATACACTGTTACGGCCTAGATTTCAAAGGGACCAACAATGAGTGAGAAACAATTCTGGAGACCGAACTGTTAATTTCTAACAATTGACTAGTCTCATTACTAATGATAACAAGGATCCTGTTACTTCCTCCACTGCAGCACCTTGCAGTCAATTTACGACACTTAACCAGCATCTAATGAGCATAGGTGTTTTGCGTTCAAATTGAAGGCTCCTCAAATACAAACAAATTACACCTTTGTAAAAGACACCACCTTCCCAGTATTCAAAAAATGTTTCCATCTTTGACCTGTAACTCCAGCATATGCGACAATACAGTTCTGACATTTTACTCGCACTTAAACTCTATGGTTTTGAATGGGAAAAAAAATATTAAAATGGAAAAACTGTTCTTCTGTAACTAGAGGTGATCACTGAGATCTTGAGTATTTGCTTACACAGACCTCAGCTTACACTTCGCATTCACCAGCACTATGCACCACAGAAACAAGACAATATATTTTCATCAGCATCATCAAATAATTCAAATTGATTTGTAACGTCATATCAAAGCAAACACTCACTACTAGTATAATTTTCAAGAATCTAGCAATGCATTTAGTGTTGGTGTCTGACCTGAAAAATGAAGGAAAAAAAGCAGGAAGATGACTGGAAAACAAAAATGCAGGAAACAGCAAAAGCTTCAAGAAAATAGAAAGCAACCTACATAAAAGTTCTAATATTTTAAAATCCTTAAACATTTTTAAATTCTTATTCTCAAAATATCAATCAAGGTCAAGCAGTTTTTAAAGTTGAGCAGTCAATGTATTTAAAATATATTAAAAATATTATTAAGCAAATTTTAGCAAAACCACCGTGCCTAGTTCTTTTATCTAGAAGGAAGTCAGGAAATTTATTCTTGCAAATGCTGATTACTGTTTAGAAGATCCTTTTAGCCTGTCTTTGAAAATCCAAAGATGGATAAAAAATAGACCTACAGTATTTCACCAATAAAATATTCTATCAAAACTGTCAGAGATAGGAATTTCATTATCACTGAGTGTTCCTTACTTTCAGCTACTTTAAAGGCCACTTAAATAGTCCCCCGTTTTAAGCCCAAAGGTTGCATACAAAGGTAAAGGAGTGTTGTTACCTGTTTAGATTCTGTAACTAAAGTATACATTCACTATTGACACAAAGGCAAAACTACTCAGTACGAACATGATACACAGAACTGAGGCTAGTTTATTAAAAAATATCATCCTGGACAAAGTTAAAACAAGAAAAATCATATTTGATCTTTCATCAATTAACTGCTGAGAACAGCCATTTCTTTACCTCATTATGTGAAAGAACAGAAAAAGTCAAAACCACTAAAAATGATGAGAGGAATTCAAAGTCACCACTCAGGTTATCATGAAGCGCTGGTGTTCCATTACCATTTTTAATCCTCTCAGTCATGAGCCTAACTTGTACTTACAGTAATGCACAGTTTAAATTCTTGCTTGTGCACTCTCAACACCTACAGTTACATTGCTAATAAACAATGGGCTTGCTCCAAATAAAATCCAATTTTAATTAGACCAAGTGTGAAAAATCATTTCCACTTCCTGTTCTGAGTTACAGTCACAGAACTACAGAATCCCAGATCAGGCCAAGCTGGAAAGGGAATCAAAAGATATCTGATTCAACCCTTTGTGAGAAAGGGAGCCTAGACAAAAGCACCCTGTCTACCCATATCTTGAAAATCCCCCATAATCCATGGGAGGTTGTTTTCCAGTGACTGACCTTCTCCTCACCGTAAAAAAGTTATGTCAGGATGAAACCTTTCCCCATGCAACTTCTACATAGCAGATTCCATGTGACTCACCTTGAGAAAGAGGGTCTCCTGGGGGTTGGTGAGGTCCATCTGTCAGACAAGAAGAGCATCTTTGCTCATTAGCTTGCCAAGCTGGTGAAGAGCTGTGCCTGGGGACGTTCAGGTTGGGTATCAGCAAGAATTTCTCCATGAAAAGGGTTGCCAAACATTGGAATACACTGATCAGGGAGGTGGTGGAGTCACCATCCCTGGAGGCATTCAAGAAATGACTGGATGTGGCTCTTAATGCCATGGTCTACTTGACATGGTGGTGTTTGGTCAAAGGATGTACTTGATCTCAGGGGTCCTTTTCCAGCCTTAATGATTCTATTCTATTATACTGCCCATGTAATCTGTGGATGCCCCATCTCTGGCACTGTTCAAGGCCAGGGAGGACAGGGGTTGGAGCAACCTGGTCTAGGGGAAGGTACCCTTGCTCATGGCAGTTGGTACTAAATAATCAAGATCCCTTTCAACCAAGCCATTTTAAGATTCTATTGCCCCTTCTATTCTTCATGAGGCTTATTGTGAAGAAATATTCTGCCATAGTTGTAGACACTGTGTAAGAACGGGAAAACTGTCCTTTTCTTTCTTCACAGGGCATGTACTCCAGCCCTTTGGTCATCTCTTCATGGTCTTCCTCTGGACATTCCCCAATCTGTCCTTGTCCTCCTTGAATTTGGATACCAGAATAGGAGCACAGTCTGACAAATGCTGATTAGAGTGAGACCAATCTCTTCTTTTTGGCCTACATAAAATGTAAGCTAAGCAGTGGATTACATATTTCCAATTCTACTTAGGCTGTTCCTTCAACTCCAATACTTACTGGTTTTTGCCAGCTCTGAATCCTCTGCTGGAAAATGCAACTGTTATACAAACAGCATACTGAGCTAAATGGTTATACCTCTAATAGCAGGGGATGATAGAGAAATCTTATCCATAAATATGGTAGGCAAAATTGCAATATTTTATTCTGTAAAGGTGTCTCAAGGATGAGGTATATGTCATCCAGACTCAAGTTTGTTGATACACCAGAAATTCTATTCTGAGTCACAATAAAACTGTATCTGGCCCAGTGTCCAGCTTCCAATAGCAGTTTTCAGCAAGTGTGTGCTACCAAAGTATTATAAATAGGACATGTAGAAACTGCCCTTCACTAATAGATACTCTTCAGCAGATTTAGTAGCTTCTGTGACTTCTACTATGCGTATTTTGAAATTACCTGGTACACAATGGACAGGAAGCCAAAATCTGGAAAACCTATCGACGTCAAGACAGAGTAAGTTCATTATCTTATTACTATGAGAACTGCCAAAGAACATAAAAACACAGGAAGAAATGTTATCCAGACATTTCCTTTTATTAGGACACTGAAACAGTTTAATGTACAAATGCTTTGTGTTAGTTGTAAATATTTCCTCTGTTTAAGCAGCATTTACAGCTCTGTACATTTACATGTGCACTTCTCTAGTCATCTTAAGATGCAAGACACTTTTGCAGTAGCAACTTCGTAGATCAGTGAATGCCAACACTCCACAACTGTGTTTAAAATAATAAAGTCCAGATGGAGTGACAGAAAGGAGACAGTACACCATTCTGTGCACTGACTGGGTTCATATTTCAAAAGTGGAAAAAAAATAAAATCAAAGCTATTTAGCCATATGTCTCTTTCTTAACACACTCCTTATGCATTTCACCTCCTATCCAAAAATAATGATTACTAAAATAAACAGTAAAGGCATCTCTAGTTTTTCCTATAAAAAACATTAAACTACATAAAGAGCAATCAATTATTTTTAAATATTCAGAAAATAAATCTCTTTGTTTAAAATAGGAATATGTATATCATGTAGACATGTTTCTTCAAGATAAAATATTTTCAAAGTATAAATTCTTTCCAGTCCATCCCAGTCATCATATATTGTAAAAAACTGGTTTCATCAAATCAATTTCAATAAATGGCCAATGTTTTGCATTGAAAATGCCTTCCTTCTCAATTACCAGATATTAATAGCCAATTAAAAAAAATTAACATTTATTTTTGATCACTATTTAAAATATTGGATGTATTATTCATTCAGCTGAAATTCTGCTCCAAGTATGTGGCAAAGTGAAATACATGAATTAATTGAAACAAAATTTATTTTCAAAAGATACTTTGAAGTTTGGGATAAGGTCCTTGTGTTTGATTAGTCTCACAGTATCTACTTAATAGCTTTACACTGAACTCCAGTCTCATGCCCACATCTGAAGAAATGGATGGATAGAAAAATACCAATTCATCCAAATGTAACTACAAAGCAACTAACACAGACTTGTTCATATATTTATCAGCCAAGAGGACTGGGCAGTTAAGCACCTTAACAGGCTTCTGATTTTTCAAATGTCAGAAGTTCAATCAGAATCACCTGCTGTCTCCCTAACCCTAATCAACATTTTTCCCCAGAGCCACCCATTTCTTCATCTGCTTGCCATGGCAGAGACATTTATCAAAACGGTCAAAATGAAGATGAGCCAGACATGCTTAAAACTGACCAGGGATACCCCTCTCCACCAGTTACACCTTGTAAGTGTCTTAATTTCTCACAGAGACGATGCACATAACCTGTCAGTAAAACACATGCTACAAGAGCACTTCAGCTGCTATAAATCAAGGTATTCACTTAACTGTGATCTAAATACTTCTTTCCTATAAACTGGTAAAAATTAGAAAAGGACAAAGGCAGTTTTACCGATGTTTTAATGGTGGGTATGTGTTTGTCAAATTAATCAGATTATGGTATGTCTTAGCAACATTTCTGAACTTTTATTTCGTCAGAACCACACAGTCATAGCTTTGAAATTGCTAGAAATTTCACTTTGCCCCTTAGTTGTCATCACTTCATTTAAAAGCAAAAATACCCAACAAACCAAGAACAGAAATAACAACACAAATCCATGTATCTAAAAATTATTGCTAGTTTTCTTAAGCACAACAAAAATTCCACCCCATTTGCACACACCCTAAAATAAAATGAGAGAATTAAATATAGATTCTGCAACCTAGAATTTCAATGCCAATGGTTATTTGCTTACATTCCCTGGTTTATCTTAACTCCAGAACCATTCAATGTGCTGCACGGGAATCAAAGCACCTCATTTGTTCCAAGTTTATACATCAAAGGCTTGACTTCACTTGAATTTGCAGGTTTCAATTATCCAGCCAAAAATGGCTCAAAAGCTCAAAGTAGAGCGACAACATTTAATTTCCATTTCTCACAGTCTCCGAGGGTCATCAAGATGACTATTCTGCCCTTCAGTTCTAGTCTGTAAAATGGGAGTCAGTTTAATTCTGCACATTATTTTCTCTTTTAAATTGTTGGATTCTCTTCTTCTGTGACTCACAGTTAATAGAGAAAACAAAAATGTGAAATAGGGATACTCTTTCATATTGGGATGAAGGTTTTACTACATTGCACAGATAATGATTTGACTATTTCCAACATCAAGCAACAATCACAGAAGTGCCCCAACACAACTTCAGATGTTCTATCTGAATGTACAGAGATGAAAAGTTTTGAAAGCCAGCATAAAAACAGTCTCTATGAACTGGAAGTAACGCAGACTATGCTCACCTAATGTAGAATATTTAATAATATATATGCTTAACCATACTACAAAATCCAATTGTGTAAGTAAAAATATGAGTCAAACATTATTAACTTTGTATTTAACAATGATGTTTCTCAAAAATAGTCCTGTAATCCTTGTAGTAGCAACCAAAAAGGCATATAAGTACAAAACAACTCAATACATATAAGGCAGAATACAAAATTTTTTGACAGGTGTTCTTAAAGGAAAATCGTGAAATAAAAAGCTGTATTTTTTTGTTTTATAAAAAGGTATATACTTCCTTATCACTTTCCTGATTGAAGAAAAGTGTCCATATATGTAACGTCCATATGTGCTTACTTAAAATCCTGACAGCACAACCTCCAAATACTACTTTCAAATTACTTGGAATTTTATGTGCACAGATTGAGTTGTGTTTCAGTAGTATTTGTACCTTCTAAACTCTTAGTAGCTATCTGTGAGTCTTCCCTTCTAAGGTATAGATGTTTACAGATAAAACTAAGCATACATCATTTTTGTGCTTAAAAGCAGTTTGACTAAGCAAATATTTAGTTGTTGTTTCAAAACCTTGGTTCATTTTCGGAACTGCTTATTACTCCTTTTCAAGACTGGTACAAAGCTCCCTTATCTGAACATACTACACTGGAATTACATAAGTTTAACAATTCAGAGGTTTGAATGTAGATATTTTAAAGATAGTAATAATAAAAATCTCACCTATAATACAAAATATGCATATAATTACATATGGAATGCAAAAAACAAAGAGTATTTTATATGAATTTACTGTCTGGACAGGTTTTTTAAAACCTGGCAGCCAAAAATGGTTAGAGAAAAATATATAAACAAAAAGAATTTAAGGGTACCCCCCTCCTATAATTCAATAATAAATGACATAATATAGCACAAAATTATATCTTAATGTGTTAACCTTTCAGCAGTATTAAGACCAGGGTATTTTCATTTGGAAGGTGGGTTTTTTATGCTTGAAATTTATATGAACTTCCCATATTCTGAGAAAATGGAGAGAAAACAACACATTTTACACTGTTTGGGGTGAAACAGAATGTTCATACACATTTCTGAGAATGTTTAAGCATCTGAGGAAATAAATTTAAAACTTTTTATACTAATTTATGAAAGAGTCATGAATGCAATAGTGATATCCTATTTTAAGTAATGGTAAGAGTTCAAACTGGAACAACATTGTGTCATCACCAACTCCTAAATTCAGCATTCCTCCCTTTACTGCATTTGTACCACTCTAGAACAATTTTGTTAGCCAGGTTTCAGTGCCATCAGTGGAAGAATCTGGAAGTCACTATACAGTGTAAAACACTTATTCTGCTAACGCTGGGAAAGAGGAATCCAAAAGCAGCAGTCTAATTCAACACAGACTGTGCAGCTTCCTTAAGAAGTGATGCCGCTTTGTCCAGTTCTTGTTCTGTTTGTTCCACTGTTATCACTACTCGAATACTAGAAAAACAAAACCAGAACACACAGAGTAAACTTTACTCCCAGCCTTCAGCTTTAGAATTGTTTTGTACTAATTTCAACACATTAGGATCATTATCTGTAGGGAAATTATTACAAATTCCAATTCAACCAGAAACAAGACATATGACTAAAGAGACTACATTTTGCCCCTGCTCTGCCACCCCACCATACACACTGCAGAAATCTGTTATCTTTTTTACCTACTGAGGTGCATCTCATGGAAATGTGCTGCTAACAGGCTACATGCTGATGCCCAAGATAACAGGTAGTTTTGACACAGTTATTTCATTGTTGTAGCAACCTGCAATAGTCACTGAAAATATACCTCAAAAATGGAGCCTCTCCCATTTTTCCAAGAACCAACTGTTTAATCCAGTCTAATGAACAAAACTCCATCATTGCATGGAAAAGAAACGGAGAGCCACAGCAAAAAAAATCAAGGAATACATTAACTTTCTGCTAACCTGGGTGGAGGAAGACATTTTTCTTCTTTCTCCAGATAGCGAGCCTGTGTTAATGCAATACCACTATTCATGCACTACAAATAAAGAAAATACAGCAGTCAACCTGGGAATTTCTGATGGCATATCCTTTAGATCACCAAATACATATAACTAACTTTTATTAATCTGGTGTCAAGATAAATGCAAATTGTTTCCCAAATGGAGGTTGTGAAGGCTGTGCAAAATCATCTCTAATTTCAATACAGGTAATAACACAGCAAACAGTTTAGGGTGCAGTGTCTTTAGTTTTCACCTCCATGTAATCAGGCAAACATACCTTATTTATCAGGAGATTAAATCATATTTAAGCATACTTTCGAGAAAATTAACTTCAGAATTTCTTTTTGTTGTGTAGCCTTGTTTACCTGCCACCTTATATATATATATATATATATATACTATATTTAAAGCTTTCCATCAACCCTCACCTCTTCACGTGGGATAAAAAGAACCAATGTATACTGAGGAAGGGAAAAATACTACATATGGAATACGAGATTGTTTGCACACATAAAAAAAGCAAACTCACGGACTCAAAGAAGCAAAGGTTAACCTAAAATGGTTAAAACACACCTCCAGAACACTCTTCTTATTAACATTATGAAAGTGGTCTAAGCAACAATTTTATATGCAGATTTGAGCATTAATACAGATAACAGAAAATAACTATTTCCTGAAGTAAATAGTCTAATATATAGTTTTTAATCCAGACCTAACTATAGGCAGTAAGAAACAGAAGATGATCTTTAGTAGAGCCATATAATCAGCAAAGAAACTAAGTTTCTTGCAGCATTCTTGCAAGACATTTTAATAAGTTACCCAACAAGCCTCCCTACCCTTCCTTCATTAACATTAAAAGGAAATTATACATTTTAATTACCATGGGGACACTTACATAATCCACAACTCTTTTGAGTAACTTCACATCGTTTTCTCGAGATCCACAGCTCTCCTCCAACTGTAAGTGCAATGCTGGAGAAAAAGATTCTCCCACTAATTTTAAACCAGAAATCCTAAAACAAATAAAAAGCCTTTGATGTACATCCCACTTAAGACTCATGTTGAAATTCTAGATAACAAGTGTTTCTCCTTTCTAGCTGATGAGTGAGAAAAGATGGACATTTCACTTTACTGATACTAATGCAGACAAAACATATGTGCATTTCAGCTTGCATAACACAAAGACAACAAAGTTATCAAGCAAATGTCTTTTCTAAGGGGTTTCAGTAAGTTTCTATAACAATAGTTACTCGTCCTTTTGCAGAAAGGATTAATAACTCAGAAATTCTTAAAGAATCCTTATGAATATGTAAGAGAAATGTCTGTGTTAGGCCTGTAAATTATTGATAAAAACCCAGCTAGCTAGGTCAAGTCACCTTTTTATTATTTAAGGGATAAGAAAGAACAAAAGTTTTGCTGGGGACTTTTGCAAGATTTGGCAAGACTTATGATTTTAAAATTATTTCCTGTAGAAACTCGTTACGGCATCCATCATCTGTCACTTAGTCAGAAGCTCCTCTAGAATTCATTATAACCCTCATCTGCAGAACATAGAAACAGTTGTTAACTGGGTTTCTAGAATTTGACTGAATGACTGACATCTGATTGTCATTGTTCTGACATATAGCATGCATTTATGACTGAGTTACTCCCATCTGAAAATTTGCATTCAATACCCAAGCAAGACCTCTGGTCCCCAAAATTAATAGGTCACATAAATGTATATCAACTATCAGGTGTAATTTTGATTTCTGGACCTCAATAAGCTTGCCTAATACACATTTTAAGATCAGGCTCATTTGATGGTACTATCATTCCAAAGAAACTAGTATAATCAATCATCCATTAGAGATTTGTATGAGTGTTTTTAAAGGTTATTGACTTGTAATATGCAACACAAAACTGTTGAGGAAGAAAAATTCTAAAATATACTTGAACAATTATTGCAGATTAAATGGCTATTGAGTATCACAGCAATTTCTTTTTAGTATCAAAACCTCACAGATTAAAAAAACAGTTAGTCAGTATAGCCATCTTTTAAAACAGCATAGTGTTAGGAAATTTTAAGCCTTATTTTTCAGATAAATTCTAGCAATTTTCTCTGTTGCTCCAGAACAACATACTTTATTATTATTTTAACATTCAAGTCAATCTGTAGGAAAAATATTGTATTCAAAGTGATTGAAAGGTGCACTGATTTGCCTGAAAGGGTATCTGCTAAGCCTCATCCCGAATTCTTTTATTTATACAATTTTTCAAAATGCTTATCAACACTTTGTATCAGTGAGAGTTATCACACTCTCCGAAAGATTTTAATATGTAAGAGATTGCAGACTTCCTCAATAGCCTTAAGGTATAATCTCAATTCAAAACTTGTAAAGGATCCAAAAAACTTGGACTCTTTTCAGTAGCATAACAGAGACAGCTGGGAAAGAATAATTTTCCTTCTTTAATACATACATAATTAAGTATACATACCCCAGCCTAAGCATCTGTAAAACCAGAAACAGATTTAGGCAAGAAAAGTTTCTTTAAAGTTGTCATTAAAAAGGCATAGCCAAATAAAAGGCGAAACACCCCAAACCCCACACTTACCCCTGTAAAGCTTTGTGGATCCGTTCACATTTAGCCCGGAGAGTCTGAAAAATGTCTGTGCACAAAAAATAGCAACAAAACAAAACACAAAAAATTCAAAACAAGACAGAAAAAGAAAAGGCTTTTATTTCCTGTTTCTACTTTATATTTCTCTAAGATTTCAAGTATAGCATTTGGAATTAAACTAAGGTATTAATTAAACTAATAAGTTTCTTTACTACTCTTCCTAACGTTCCCAATTCCTACTTCTGCCAGGAAATGACAAGCTTTTAAGTCCTCAAAAATGCACTACTTCCCTTTATCTCATTACTCCAGCAGCATATGGAGATGCTGCTGTTCATGACCATATGGAAGGGATGATATAAACACTTTGTAATGGAAATAAAATGGCAGGTCCAATTTATAAATATCCATAAATATCTATTGCCACGCAGACTCTGCTCATTGACCCTTTCCCCAATTCACTGCAAATTCTTTAAGAGAAAACTAACTCCTGGATTGGCAAACCGTGTCTCTTTTCCTTGGTGAAGGCTAACCCCTCCACTACACCTAACAGTCCTGTAATTTACTCTTAATTTATTCTTGACTCTATTTCACTTCAGATGACTGGGCATGGGATACCCAGTAATTTTTATTTATTTGTCACAAATTACATACTGCAGCTCTGCAGATGTCCTCCAACTGGTTGATGCAAATGATTGTTAAAACCAAGTTTATACAATTTCACAATTTGGCCAATTTTGTCCTCATGTGCCTCTCAGTCCCTCCACTTCCTTGAAAAAAAAATTTTTTTCCCAGGTGGCCTGGGATCAATGCCTGGTCAGCAAAACAAGATTTTTCAAGGCTGGGTTGGATGGAGTTCTTGGTCTAGGTGTCTCTGCCAATAGCAAGGGTGTTGGAAAAAGATGATCTTTAAGGGCTTTAATTATTGACTCCTAGCGCAGAAACTTGTCTGCCAACTTTATACAAATGCTCTGTATCTGGTCCTACAAATCACAGGCAGTTTGCACCCTGATCATTCCTGAGATTCTTGCCTGAATGCTTAACTAGAGAAGGAAAAAAACCCTAATCATATAGTGCAAGTGGAAAAGAGAGGGTTGCTCTGTCCTGAGGAAAAATATTACCCTTTGTTTCTATTCAACTTTCTATTACTTCATTTGCGCTGAAGGATATGTTTTTAAGGAAGAGGCATATCACTGATCTAAACAGCACAATAAAAAACTCCTGTTTGTTTTCTAAAAACCATCTGTGTCCCTCTTCACCTCAAATAACTTGATTATTTTCAGCTGGAAGACAGAAAGGGATGGAAACGCTGAAGAAGAGCAGAGTGAAAAACACCATGAAGAAAAAAAAGTGCATGTAAAACTAATTAGCAAAAAAAAAAAAAAAGAGGACATCAGAGTAAAAAGGTGATGAATCTAAGTTATTAGTTTGGGGTGAAGAAAGACTGTAGGATAACATTTTCCTGCATTAAGTACCTGGATTATCTTCCATAATATTCAGAGCCTCAATAGCAGCAGCAGCTAGCAAAGGAGGCAGAGAGGCAGAAAAGCAATAGCCTTGACCGGACAATCGCTATGGGAGAAAAGTAAAAAAAATTATAGTAATGTAGACAATGTTTTAAAAGTTAATTCATGTACATATCAAAAACCTCTTCTGCACACCTACAGGTACATGTAAGGCTTTAAAAGAAAGTCTCAAATTCATCCACAGTATTTCACAGGAACCAGACAGTTTCTGTGTAGAATCAAATACTATATAATCATCTATATTGTACGTGCAAATTGATATTAATAATTAACTCTCACCTATAAGTAACTAAGAGTGCCAGACTTTAGATCTGTCTTACCTGATGGTCAATAATAAAAGATCTTCCACAGCAAAATCCACCAATAGAAGCCAGTGAATTTTCCATGTTTGCACTAATAAGATCTATATCATCAATCTGTCGGTTAAATTAACAAAATATTAAAAGGTGCTTTCAATTTCATCAAGACTATCAGTTAATCTATTAAAGATATATCTTGTTTCATATTACCATGAATACTAGAGAAGGTCCACCGAACTATGACATAATAAAATGAAAGTACGACTCAAAATAATAAATTTAAGCAACACAGCAAGGTCATTTAAGAAATTGAGATTTATGGATCTGTAAATAAATTTGTGTGAGCTCTCTCTCCCAGGCATTGCAATGTGAAGAACACAAAGAGATAAAACAAATTATTTAGATGTTGGTGACAATTCCAGAATGCACTGAGTGTGGCACTGTCCTTTAACAGTGTAAGTAGCCCCACTGTCATCAGTAGGAGGCAGAATGTGATTGAAATTAAGCACAAATCTAATTAAAATAGTCTGAACATTAGAGACACAACTGTCTTATTTCCCTTGTTAGTTAAAAATATTTTCTTTTGCCAGGCTCTGAAAGATTTTGTCTGTAAATTAATTTAATGTAAAAGTCAATTAAATGGAAAGGAAATTAACACAGAAGTCAGCTAATTATATAGCAGTTTGCATGTATCACAGTAACACTGTTTCCTTTTCAAAATTAATTTTCTCTTTTCCATTTTTAGTATTAAGTGAAAACAACAGGACAAAGGGAAAGACAATGAATTCTCTGAATTTGTTATTTCACTTCCAAGCTGAATTCACACTGTCAGAATGCAGCAGCTTAATCTGCTGGTAAAGTATTACAATAACATCTTTGAAAGAAACATCATAAGTTTTATCCTATTTTTTCCCACTGGAGTAAGAGGCAATAGAGCAAAACGGGAAGGCTATATTCTGAAAAGATTTTTCCTATTTACTCCAAGACCTCAAATATTTCTGAGTCAGACTGACACTTTTAAGTGTATGTGCTGGAAAAGACAGTGTTCATTATCTCACTGAGCTCACTGAGTGCCCAAAAAAAGGATAGAACTATGCATTGTAAAAATTCTTTTGTTATCTTCATCACTAAAGATAAGTAAAACTATTTCAAGTAAGCACATGAAAGACTGCCAAGACCTGAAAGCTCTAGGACTGCTAAGAAAACACTATATTTTTTATATAAATATATTAACCCCCCCCATATTTGAATGTCCACTGTACACTATAAAACCATCTGTTAATGACACAGGTATTAAGAAACAATTGCACAACTTCCTTCTGTACAAATATCTCATTCACAACAAAAAAGCACATACATTTATTCCAAAGTGTTCAGTAATTCCTCTTCCGTGTTCTCCAAGGACTCCAAAGGAAAGGCTCTCCTCCAAAAATATTCTAACTTTGTATTTATACTTCAATTTTATCTATAACAAAGAAAATGTTACAAAATATAAGTCAGAATTTGGTGACAAAAAGCATGGGGGAGATAAGGTAAAGAAAGACAAGGCCAGCATTCTGAATACTGCATAAAAGTCAGTTCTAGAGTTCTATTCTGTCTTTAAGACATTTTAATGTCTTAAAATTTTAGTGTCTTCAACATTATCCCACCATGCAATACTAAAACAAATTTTATAAATGTTCATATGTAAAAAAACTTTGGTTTTTTTAATAGGTTCTCAAGTACTGTCAAGACAATGCACTTTCACACAATTTCTTCCATCATCCACAAGAATAGAGCCTGCATAAAAAGCTATTTATGCTGAATAGCAAATATTTTCCTTGGTGTCACTATTTCTGACATTTCTATGAAGGTTTCTTCGAAACTTTTTTCTTTTTTTTTAATATAACCTAGTTTAACACGTATTATACAGTGTAGCTGAAAATACAGTATATTTTACAGGATAAAAATTAAGAAGACCACAGCCAGACATTACTTCTAAGTCACAACAGTTTCAGAATACTAATCAGAAGCTTCAAAACAAAATTAAGGTTTGGAATCACTATTTCATGAACGTGTGAGAAAGCAGGAAAATAAACAAAAAAACTACATGCAGAGCTTTTCTATGTAGGCTTAATTACACAACACTATGCTTCATTAGCCACATACTTTCAAATACAGCTCAAAATGAAACCACTTACCAACTCTGGAAGAGGGCAAATGTCTCCTGTGTTCATATACAATCCTTCCACTACAATAAACCTTCGAGTTACACGGGCCTTGCGAGGATTCTTCAGAGAAAGATATGGGTTTAGTATATATCACTTGTTACTAAATGAGCAAAGCTGTAAATATTTCTTTTATAGGGAAGATTTTTCTGAAGAGAATGGTCTCTTTTTCAAATAAGCTGCTACTTAAGTTTAAACTTAGTATTTTTCAACTGTAACAAAAGTTGAAATGCCTCACTAAACTATTTTTATCTTTTATTTTAATTATTTTGTAATAATTTCAAAGATTTTGACATGATTTATGAGATCTTGTTTTGCAACAAATCATAACCAATCCATTTGAACTTTATGAATAAAATATAACCAATGTAACTGCAGGACAAATACTAAATATCTTGGTCTCTATTATATTCATCATTAGTCTAAGCGTTTAGAAGACTTTTCAACAAGTGTTCTGAGTACCAGGATTCACAATGCAGCAGAAACTTCTTACAAGTAGTGACTTTGCAAAACACAATGCAAAAGTACTCATAACACTCACATTACAAAGTCCTTGTCTGATCTCTGGATAAAATACACACCATTAAAATATCTTTCACTTGCTTCTGCTAAATTTCAACTGATATAATTTCAGTTATGCGGTTTTAAAATGACATTCCTATGTTATTTACTTTGAACCTTATTGATATTTTCTGAACAAGGATATTTTGTCTCATTTCTTTCATTTTTCAGTATTGTAAAAAGATTCAGAAACATCTATTCAACTTTTCTACGTGGTAGGTACCAAACTAGTCACAGTAGGCTCTACAGGCCTACTATCTAATGATACGACCTACCATTTTCTAGTCAATATGTCCTAGTTCTACACACATGGTCTGTATTAAGCTCTTGCTCACCAATTTTATGTTCACATTCAGCTAATCACAGTAAAGAAACTTTAACCATATAGCTAATTCAAAGCACTCTGCTCTAACAAACCAAATGTGTTGCACAAATTAGTCTGAAAACCACATGTAAAAACTCATGTAAAAATTATTTGACAAAACGTATTTTCCATGAAGGTATGTTAACTAGTATGTTATCTATAAATCCGCCATTAATCAGATCCATTACTGATTTTCACTGATGTTAAGCTGAATGACAGTTTATCTACTTTTCTTTTTCTACACCTTTACTAATAAAAAAATTAGTTTTTTTTCATCTGTAACTTGCCAGCGTTCTGCGAAGAAACCATGCAATCCGATAGCTATTCAGTTAATTCTTTAAAAACTCACTTAATCAAGTTGTCTGTACTTTCTGATCCTGATCTTAGTAACTGCTTTTGGACATCCTTTTGCATTACTCTCAGAATGAGAAGCAAGCCAACAAACTGACTCAAATTTTTCAAGCAAGAAAACATCTTAAGAGTTGAATGCATGATATGGGAAGATTGAGAAAAAATAAATCATATTAATTCTATAAAGGACTAGCCATTTTTGTGCTGATTCTATAGTGTGGCATTTAAAAGGACTGTCAACTTGCATGACGTATTATGTAAATACAGTCACATAAATTTCTCAGAGATCCAAAAAAAAGCTCTGCAATTGTTTCTAAAGAAAAGAAAAACATTACCTCATGTCAGTCATCCACCTGTAAAGATATTCCCCTGCTACTAATGCCTGTAAGCTCAGTTATAAGGGTTAAGAAGACAAATGCAAATAAATAAACACTTTTAAAAAAAATTATCTTAAGTAAGCAACATTAACTGCTCAATAGAGAGTTATGAAAACCAAGGAACTGCCTTTAAGCACTGCATCCATTCAATTACACAAGTCGGTAAAAAAATGTGGGGGAGGTGGCACAAAAGAGTACAAATATTTCTTCAAAGGAATGATACCTTTTGATCTTCAGTCTCTTGCTCTTTCAACAGTCGTTCAAGGTCAGCCATATCATTATGCTTAAATAACTTGATGTTACTACGAGATGCTTGTAATCCCTTCTGAATAGCAAAGCAGGCAGCTTCATCTCTGTAAATAAAGCAAACTCTTCTACATTTGTTAAACACAGCACAATTATTCAAAGAAAGCTGGCTATTAGGACTTACCTTTCTTTAGAGCAGATATTTGTACTTAAGTAGACAAAACCAGATGTTTTAAAGCACTGTGTGTTTTATTTACATTTTGAAAACTCATTTCAAAGCTTCTCAGTTTTATATGTATTACAGACACTAAAAGCAAGCCAGGAAGTTTGTTGGGATTTTTTTAAATCTGCACTCATCCTTTCATTTGTATGTGACAGCAGCTTGAGCACAGCATTCCATGGACCAGGTAGAATACCACAGTAATCATCCTGGAAAGTTCTCACTTCATTTGCTCTAACTCTTAGGAAAAAAGTGCAAAGATGTGCCTGTAACATTTACTGTAGCCCTCCAAATACTCAAAACTTGCATTTTAATATCCTTTAAAAAAATATATCCATGTCCAAAGAACTATCCCCCATTTTTAAGTGTTGGAACAGCAAATTTCCAACTATTATGGGGTATGCAATTTCACAACTGCTTAAGACAACTAATCTTGTAAAAGTGGCAACTAAACCAAACAGGCATACTCTAAATGCAGTAATTTCAACCAAGCTGCTTTCAAATACAGTGAGATCTTTTGTCAATGAGGAGCTGAAACAGTATGAGAGAACTAAATCCAGGGTACACTGGCATCCTTGAACAGTGCGTGCACAATCCTGGTCATTTGTCTCAAAAACGCTGATCCAGAAGATAAATCAAAGACAATCAAAAACCATGATTAAATTATGAAAGAACTTCTGCAAAGAGGTCAAATAGGCTGCAAGCCTTACACTTAGAAAAGAGCGCCAAAGAGAGATTTTGGCAGACAAATACAAAAGTACCATTGTGTTGCAATTTAACCACAGCAGGCAGCTGAGCCCTACACTGACACTACTCCCAGGGGGAAAATGCATGGGCAAAATCCCTGTCTAAAAACCAAACACATCAACAGAAATTAGTAGGTATTACATTTGAAACAGGTGTTTCTTTGTTTCTTTCATAAAATGTCCAAGTTAACTGTTTGCATCTCATAGAAACACTGAGGATATTAAAGATCTAAGAAAGAATCAGAAAACAAGAAAATCCATTAACTCTTATTAAGTCCAAACTCTCTTCTTTGGTGCAGTAAATTGAGTACTGTTACATTGTTTCTCCCAGTTCTTGAATCTTCCCTAGACAAAACATGACTGGTTATTCTTAGTTAACAGATACTGGGCCTGCCAAATCATTTATTTGATTATGTGTAGCTATACTTCCGTCATTTTAATATGTACCAATATTTATCCAACTAATCCACTGCAAATAGGCATGAGGGGAAATAACTCTCCAAAAAGAAAGGTGAAAAGCCAGCAATAGACAAGAGAAAAGGAAATATAACTGCATCATTTAAGAAGAAAAATAGTTATTAGAATTACATTAGTATTTGAATGCACAAGTTATTTTGCTTTTTTTGCAGCTGAGCCCACATCTGAGCTTTCACAATGAAATCAGTAACTGATTTGGCAAAGGAAAAATATTTGAACTTTGTACTATGTAATACTTGATCAAAACCAACAATATTTTTAAATGTTCAACAGTATGTTTAGCAATCATTAAAAATAAGAAGAAAACAATTAGCAAACAATACTTACACAAAGACAATGTCCCCTCTCTTTGAATATGCAGGGATAGCACTGGCAATTGTTGCAAATCCATATGAGTATATAATAGCTTCCTCTGTCCTCATGAATTTTGCTAGCCGTTCTTCCAATTCTAAGTGCACATCTATTTGAGAGAAAAAATTAAAACATGTTAGATACCTAGCTTGTTTTATATCAAAAAGTCTATCATTACTTTTAGAAATCATCTAATTGAAGCAAACAGAACATTTATTTGTAGGAAGAGTATTAAAACAAGGAACTTCCCAAAACCCAGATGCAACCAATCCAGCTTCACTTAAACTGACAAGTAACCTGTTATCAATCAAAAGTTTTGACAGATCTGAAAATATTTGTGCAACATGTTTCTCTAATGTTCTTACACCAAAGTTGTTAAAATGTACTTGTGATTAGATCATAAATGATGCAGCGTTCTTGAACTGCAACTAGAGAGCACAGTTACTACAGTCAGAAAGCAAGTTATGTATTTTACAGCAACTGATGAGGTCCTGCTGGCAGACTGTCAATTATTCCAAGCTGATGCTTCCATTACATAAGCACAGCTTATGTTATCATTATAACAGAACACTTCTCTTGTCAGACTACAAGTCACAAATGATCTCCTGAACACACTTTAGCCCATTGAAAAGGTCACACCTCCAAGCCTGAGATTATTCACCCTTAAGACATATTGACCCAATCACACACACAGTATTTCCCAAACCAATTTGGTCAAAGTGACCCAAGTCAAAAATCAAAATATTAAAAATTGTAATACCATAGAGTAAGTGGACTGTTGCTGCAGAAAGGTAGCCACACAGCATTAAGTACTCTGCCTAAGCAAAATAACCTGTATCAGCAAACTGTTATTCTGATTGTCTAACTCTCTTGTCACTATCTGCTTCTAGCTGTCTAGCAATAGACAGCTAATTATGTCTTTTATCAACTGTAAACAAATAAGACTAAAAGGCAAATAGAGATCATTACTGTGGGACTTGAAAGACCATCACTGGCCAAGTGTTACCTTTTTGCAATTACTGGAAGTCCACTGAAACTACAACCAATAAAGCAACATCAGTTATATGTATCGATACTTCCAACAGTCTGTGGGACTTGTTATGTCAGTGTTGCTCTTTCTGATCAGACACCAACAGAAAGGGTGAAGAAAGAAAGGAAATCTTTGCCTTACTATAACCAAGTTATAATTATAACTTTGCCATACTAAACATATCCAGCATAATCTTTCCACAAAAGAACATAGCCATATGATGTATTATTAATTAATAAAAGCAAAGGGTATTTATGCAAATAACAGCCTCCCAATCACAGGAAAGAGCAATTTTATCCATAGCATGCAAAATATAATCCTCAATAATCCTTTTCTGATGTTTGCTTGGGCACCAAAAAATAGATCAGAAAGAAATTGTTTGTCCCATTGATCTGGAAGTTTTCTTTCACACCCTATTATTTTGATCCAGCTGCACTAGAAACAACAAATTTTCAGAGATACATGAACAGAATAACCTTTCTTCTCTAAAGATTTCAAAAGAAGCATACTAACTGGAATTATCTCTAATTGAGATTGTAAATAGTCCATTTCCAGAATCTTTGTGTCTTTTTCTTGTATCATGACCACATGGACTTCAGGATCAATAAGAAACTTCAACCAGTCTTCCAAACAGGTGGGATGACCTTTGATTTATTGACTGGAAAGCCCAAAAAAGATCAGGAATAATAAACCTTAAAAAAAGACTGGCCACATAGCATTTAAAACTTGCAGTGTAAACAAGACTTAGTCCAAAATGTTTCTTTTTTAAGCCCCATCAGTAGAGAATAACAAATTAGGGGAAATAAGAACTGAACTACTATTTTTGAGTGGTCACCTACTGATAGTTAACGAGGAACAATATTTTGAGTGACCACTTACAAAATTTACATGAAAAAGATGACAACACCATCACTGTTCAAAATCAGAATTTGCATCCTTCTCACTGAGCCTTATTCAGAGACAACCACTATTACACTAAGCAAAGTCTAGGTAAAAAACAGTGGGCAAAACAAGTACTGTCAGCAAGGGCAACTAACAAATATATTCAGATTTGTGCTAGTGGAAAATAGTTTTGTAAGCTTAAGTAAATTTTGCCAAGGGCAAGAACATGTAAGTTCAAAATGATGCACACTTGGTACATCATTACATAAGGGTATGAATGCTTTGTTTAAGCATGAGGTTGAATAGTGCCAAGGCAATATTAAGGTTTTATTGTGATAAAATCCAAATACTATCTAATTCTCCCTTATTTTTTTATTTGCTTTAGTCTGGTTACACCACTTGGATTAGCCTGTCTTAACTGAAAACTGCAAACACCAGCTGAAATACATTTGCACAGAGGAAGACAACACCGGAACAGCTTTCTATGCAATTATGAAACGTTAATAAATTGTTAATAACTGTTATGCCATGCCTGTTTAGTGCCTAGGCTCACACAAGTCAAAAAACAGAAGAAATGAGAATTATGGAGAAAATACCCACAAATATTCAGGTATATGTAAATATACAAATATTTCATGCTCATTATAGGATAAAGGCACAGATACATCACAAAGTAAAAATGTCTTAAAAGGGACTCACTAAATCTACTAATTACCTTCAAAGTGGCATAGATATGAAGAACCAAATCTCCATTCAAAATAAATTATAACACAGTATCTACATTTCAAATAGAGATCTCTAATATTGATATGAAATATCAGATCCTAAGAGAGGATAAATCTGAGCAGTAACAAACAATAACCATCAGTTAAATTCTACATAGGAATGTAAGAAGAAACAATGTATAGTTCTGCACATGGCCCATTTACCAAAGTCACAGAACGTGAAAAACTGTGTGAAAAGTTTAAGGCACACAATGATGCAAAAAGTGTATATTCTCACAGATTCATAATCCTGCCACACTCAAATTTCAGACTAAGCAAGCAGAGCAGAAGTCTATCATTTAAAATGAAGCCTCCACTACTTTATATATAAAAGATGATAGCTCAAATGGGTGAGTATAATATGACTTCTTCTCTACTGATGTCAAGTAGCAATGACACAGATTAGATGCCTTGCTTTGTGAAATGCAACACTTACTGAAAAAACATCCAGGAGCCAATGAATAGCAAAAGCTGTAATTTACATTTTAGGATTAGCCCTCCAAAGAGGGCAGGAAACATCCAAAGAATCTCTCACTCACCAGAAAAAAAACCCCAAATTTAACCTGTCTGTTTCAAACAATTACTAGAAATTAACCAAGTGAAAGACTTTACAAAATTTTAAATCAGTTTGGATTCAAAAGGTCATTATTATACAATGTTTTTGGAGCACTTCACTTTTTTTTTTTTTTTTTTTGCATGGAAGGGAAAAGCCTTCATGAATTCCAACAGACCACTACTGAACTGTGATCATTGAGGGAATCTAGTTTCCTATTAGCTCTCTCTGTATTAATCACTGGGCCACCAGTACATTCCTTAGAAACAAATTATGGTTCTAAGCTAATGAACAATTACTAAGATTGATATCAAGACTCAACCCTGTTCTGACAGATAGACTTCTATCAAATCATATCAGGTATAGCAACTAGCTGATCACTTATAGAACTAGCTGATTAACAAAGAAAGCTCAAATTTGTCTTTAATTCAACTCAAGGCTACAGGAAGCAAACTCTATGAAATAATTTGAGTATACACCCCCTCAGAATTCCATCATCTCTGGGGAGATACTGGGAAGTTCACAAAATGAGTTGATGGTTTTAGCCTGTAATTGTGCAGCTATTCATGTATAACTCTTTGGTTTACAGGCAATCTTTCAAAATATAAATGCCTGTAAAGAACTATGTCTAGAGCCCAATATTTAAAAACTCACTACATCTCAAAAAGAATAATAAAAAAAACCCTTAGTAACACCTGCTCAGGTGAGAAAAGTGTCTTAATTAAAAGATTAAGAGTTATAAGTAGTGGAAAACTTCATTGCGGCTACAGCATTAGTACTCACAGAAGCAGTCACACTACTTAGCACAGAAATCAGACTGCCCCCTTGTGGTGCCCGTAGAAGGTTTCATTCACACTCATATTTACGCTTCCAGTCACTGTGCATTATTAAATTTAAACAGGTTTGTTTTCTCTTTCTACTATGGTTACCAGAACTACAATAAATGATAAACTTTACAATTCTCCTCAAAGACCAGCATCAGAAAGAATAAGAAAATAGGCAAAATAATAAGAAACAAATCCCAGAAGAATAAATACTACCAATCCTCAACAATTACAGTAAAATGTGAGTTAGAGGATAACTGTTCTTCAGAGCAACAGAAATAACTTTTTGCTTAGATATAGGACTATTTTGGCTGGCTTACCAAATTATTCTGAACACCTTTAAAGGCAGATCAAAGAAAGTTACTCACCAAAAGTACCATAGAATCCTCTGGGTCCACAAGTGCCAACACCGTATTTCTTCAGAGAAGCCTGGGCTGCACTCTTAATAGGAAAGAATTACATGAAAAATTTGCATGTTAGCTTTCCTATACACTTCACACTAACAATTTTACAATAATGTACACAGATGACTTTTAGTATCATGTAACATGACTGTCTTTACAGAAAGTATAATAATGTACTGAATTCTGCAATTCATTTCACCTCAAAACTATTTTAAACAATTGTTTAAGCATCACTCATTGTTTTCTAATACTTAAGGACATTAAATACTAATCTAACTTGATAATCAACTAGGTATTCAGTAAGTACACCAGATTAAACTTCAGTAAAAATAAAAACTTAACCAGCACAACATTACAAGATTTATAATCTTACTTCCTGCTTTAGCAGTATATCCTACAGATGAGGCTCACACTTTCTGTATTCTTTATCCCAAGATAACATACAAAGTAAAAGAGGAATAATCACACAAATAGAGTAACTGGAAGAACTCACCTTAACTTTTTCATTATTCAAAAGTCCAAGGAAGTTAAACGAGGCGAAGTTTATACACTCCTTGCCATTAACAGTGATTATATGGGTGGGAGGACTGAAAAAAAATTACAGACCTATTGATATGAATGAACAGTTGTCATTTTCATAAATAGTTAATACAGGAGTTCTGCTTTTCAATGATAGAAGGCACACAGGTTTTTCATGATCCCTCTTTCTACTACTTCTGTTGCAGCTGTCAATCAGCATTTAAGTTCAGTGCCAAGTCACAAATACACTCAACAAAACCTATATTGCCATAATTCAATAAAGAAACTGTAAATAGTTTCTTGAGATATTTAATGATTCCTCGTTGAAAACTTAATTCATAAAAAGATGACCCCTAAAGAGATAAATAAAACTTCTCCTTCAAAAGCAAAGTGGTATCTATTTTCAAGAAGAAATAGTAAAAATGAGAAGGATACCTCATTGCTCTTACTTACAAATAAAAAATTAATTCAAATTCAATGTTTTTGTCATAAAGCAACCCCAGAATACCTATCTTCTACTGATACGGCTATGGTAGTAGCTGTAAGCTCATGAAACTACTGTATTAGCTATCACCTTAATTTTTGAGTCCAGTTTCAGCTGTAATGGTTTGAGTAATTTATGTAATCAGGAAGCAGAGGAAGTCTGAAAACACACACTACTAGCAAATGAATAAGAGAACAATATACATGGAGCAAAGGGGAAAAGAATTCTGCCCTAAAAAAATTATTATTTAGTCAAAACAAAACAAAATAAAACAACCCCACAAAGCCAAAAACAAACAAAGAATATGGGATAAGTAAAATACTATCCCTTAAAATACAAGTATCATACCTGTATACTGTGTTTTACAAGCAAACCTCTTTTGGCAATTATATACATCAATACAAGTTCAAAAATTTCCACTATTCACTTTAAGTGTTAAGAAATCTCAAGTCTATGCCAAAAACAAAACCCTCCGTCTGCCCATTTCTGTATCTGCTGTCATATATGACAGCTGGGATTCTATGCTATTCCTCAGACACAGTAATTTCCACAAGCTTTTCCCATGAGGAAAACTAGCACTGGGCACTTTTCTTGATCAAAATTGAATGGGGATGCTCAAATGTCAAATGCCTGTGCACAGCTATTCCAAACCTGGTGGCTGACAATATTTCAATGGGTACATTTGGTGTGCAAAGCAAATAACTTTTAAGTCCAAGTTATTTGCTGCAAGTTAAGAAAAACACTGAACTGCCTGAACTTCACTTATAAAAAACCTCCCTGATTTCACATTCACTTGAGAAAATTGAGCACATGTTGCTTCAACTAAGTGATTTTAGAAGTTTATTACACAGCTTTGGAAAGCTTTCTACTAACACAGCAAATGGGCATCTTTTGAATGCTGAACCAGTCCCCACGGAAGAGTTGTCCTGCATTACTGCTGTGCATCTTCTGCACAGTAGCAGCATTATAGAAATTGTGCAGCAAACTTGGGGAACTGACTGCAAATACACCTGGATCTGCTCCTCTGTCTAGCTCACCAATGAGCTGTTCCAAAGTCTGGATGTCCTACTCAGTGAAATAATTACTTAGTCTCACAGATATTTACCAGAGCAGACCTGTATCTATATACATTTTGTCATTAACACGAGATTCAGCATATTCCCAGCATATATCAAATACGGTAAATTTACAACAATTTGCCTCACAGCTCCACCTCTCAAACAAAGAAAACACACCAATGTTCACCACCAACTTGGCCCTTATGAAGCTGTAGCCCTCATGAAAACTTGGCCACCCTTTGCTATTAAACGCTTAGCCAACCTTCTAAAGAAACAGTAACAAAAACATAAATGGAAAAGGTTATTTCAATGAATACATAAAATCAAAACATGGATATTGACCGCATCATAAACCCTGCATTGCAACTACAGTAAGTCTTTGCAAAAAGAAAACCCTGAGACGTTTTGGGTTTTTTTATCTTTTCATGTATCTCCCTTCAGCTCATTAGGTATCATCGTTAGGAACAACAGTTATGAGATACTGAGTGATCCAGCTTAAATAGTAAATAAAAATATCATTACAATTTATATTCAAAGAACTTGCAAGCAAATTCTTCAGATACTGTCTTTTAAGGACTGACAGCATGCCCACTGCTCTTGAGACCCTCACTTAATTGTTGTATATGTCAAAAAACTCAGTCACAGAAGAAAACAGAGTTAAAGTACTAATGATGTGACTTCTATTTTAAAGCAGAACAAGAATTATCAATGATAAATTTTCAGATGTACTGTTTTAGGAAATAGATTCACATTTTCTGAGTGAGATCTCATACAACTAAGCTATCTTGCACAGACTAGTTCTCAGAATGACTACCACAAGAAGTAACTAATTTCTGAACTGTGAAAGCTGTTGTGGGTACCTTCTCCAGCATTGGTTCAAGATGGATCACGTTTTTGTTTAGGACATGTCTGAGTTTTTTGCTTTCCTCATCATTTGGCAGCATTACTTGATGATGCAGAAAGGAGAGTATAAATGCAGGGTACAAACAGCAACACCAACTGAGGAAGGAGAAAATCTGCCTCACACACAGCAAGTCAAAATTTTTACTGAAATACTTAGTTTTTCTGTAGTGGTAATGAGCTCTTGAAATCCTCACCTATTACCATAATCACACAGTATTATAAAGATAAGTGAGAGTGGTGAGGCACTGGTACAGGCTGTCTGGAGAAGCTGTGGAAGCTCCATCCCTGGAAGTGTTCAAGACCAGGCCAAGATGGGGCTCAGAAAAATCTGGTCTAGCGAAATGGCAACAGCAGGAACGAGATAACCCTTAAAGGCTCCTTCAAATCCAAAGTGGCTTATGATTAGGATTTTTGTAAATCACCATTCGTGATAGACATTAAGAGATGAAAATAATTGAAAGACTACCTCAACTGATAGGAACTCCCTAAAATACTGGTTAAAAAGGGGAAATGCTCTTGAGCTGAAATTGGGATGCAGACATTTTTCTTCCTGTATTAATTCTGAAACATGTTTTAAGTTTAGAGGCAAAGTTACAGTCAACAGCTGTTGAGCAACTTGCAGGGAAGTAGTCAGTTGGCAGTTTAAATATTAAAAGACAAATGTCAAGTTTTCCCCACAGCCACTATTGAGTTTAATAGCCATAACACATTAACATTCTGTCACAATACATTTCCTATCTGTAAGCACTGGAAAGTTTTAATAATTTAAACACTTTCTGAACCACTCTAAAAGATAAATTTGTTCTATTTTTTTTAAAACAGCCAACACTTCTTTTAACTCCACAGTAATGCTTGTTTCAAAATTCTCAAGAGTAACAGAAGAATTGTTTACCTCACAGTTAATTAAAGCGCCATTTTTATATAGCAGACTTCTCTGTTGTCTGATGGCACAACCATCAAAATGGACCTCATTATGACAGTAAAAAACTGTACTTTCACTAAATTATTTCAAATTATTAATGTCAATAGAAAGATATTACGAATGCTTACAAAATAAAAGTTAGTGACGTACAAATCTGAAGACTGTAAAAAGAAGCTTCAAAGCAATTTCTGAAATTTTGGGACTTTTGCCTAAGTCATCAGACATTTTAAAAGCCTTATAACACAAGAAAGTAACAATGAGCCATAAATTTCCTCACAAAACAGCTTTACCATACAGCATTTCCAATTCTGATTGTCCAAAGAAAAACAACTTTTCATGAAGTGTGTGCTAGGTTTGGGGTAGAGACAATTTTCTTAACAGTGGCTGGTACAGGTCTGGGTTTTGGATTTGTGCTGAACACAGGGCTGATAATACAGAGATGTTTTTGTTATTGCTGAGCAGGGCTTACACAGAGCCAAGGCCTGTTCTACTTTTCACACTGCCATGCTGGCAAGGAAGTTAGAAATGCATGGGAGGTTGGGAGGAGACACAGCCAGGACAGGTGACCCCAAATGGCCAAAGGGATATTCCAGACCATATGACATGCTCAGTGTATAAAGTGAGGGAAAGAAGGCGGAAGGAGGGCACATTTGCAGGGATGTCATTTGTGTTCCCAAATAACTGTTATATGTGATGGGGCCCTGCTCTCCTGGAGATGGCTGAACACCTGCCTGCCCAAGGGAAGAGGTGAATGAACTCATTGCTTAGATTCGTTCGTTTGCATGGCTTTTGCTTTCCCTATAAAACTCCTCATCTCAACCCATGACCCTTCAAATTCTCTACCCAGTCCCCTTGATGGGGCAGTGAATGGCTGCATGGGGCTTGGCTGTTGGCTGCAGTTAAACCACAGCAAAGTGCCAAGTGGCTACGCATGACGTTAAAGCGATTAGTGATGATGTATAAGAAGGTGGTATCCATTTTTGGAGGTCTAAGTCCATGTTTTCAGGAAATATAAAACAAATTAATACTAAACAATAGAGAATCACAATGAAGGCAAAGATACAACATTCCTTCTCAATCCCAATATTGGAAAAAAAAAAAAAAAAAGGACAACATTTAAAAGAACATCTTAGTAACACAGTCTCGGCAACACTACAAAACCTCTTCAGAGGCAAATTCAGTCCTGCTGCTTTCTAAAATGCAATTCATTTATGAAAGGTTTTAAGGATACAGAAATAATTTTAATAAGCAATATGCTTTAAAATATGGATATCAAGTATTTGAGTTGAAATAAGTAACAGAATTTATTTTGGTTACATTTACCCTGAAACAATGTTGTAATTAAGAGCTGGGTGATCTTTTGGCACTGGAGGTACAAGAGGCTCTGGCTGCCATTCTTCAATCAACTCTTCTTTTTCCTGATTAGAAGAAAAGAAATACTGTTTGAGAAGCATATTCCCCCAGAAAATACATTATGCACTAATAAATAGTTGATAACAATCATATTAGAGGTCATTTATGCTAGTACATGTCACCTTTTTTAGACACTTAAAATTGATATTATGACAGGAATTTTAAATGAGAGGCTCGCAATTATGAAATCAGAAAGCAAACACGATATACAGAAACATGGACCAGATGTGTATTAAAGATCTTACATGATAATCAAGCGATGAGATACTAAAGTGACGTCCCTGCCATATTTTAATCAATACTGTTTCATTCAACCTGTTAAATATGAAAATTCTCTTCTACAGTTTATGTAACTGAATATGAATTACATAAAATTTTAATATAGACTGCATCAATTTATATTCTCAATTCTTCAACAGTGCTGTTTCAATACCACTGGTATTAAAATGCTTAGCAAATAAGTGAGAAGGATACACTGGGAAAAAACTGTCAGGTGCTCAGGAAAAGGTAACAACTAATAAACCACATATCCTACACCTAACCATGGAGGAATACTGAGCTCTCTAACTCATTTTCAAAGTAGTAACTAAATTCAGGCGAATCTCAGAGAGGAACCACAACCATAGCCCAAGAGAGAAAATTCCATCCTCATTTCACACCACTACTAGGCATCTCTATACCATATTACTATCATATACATATTACTATCTGTGTGGAAAATGACTTAATTTTACACTAAGGGTTGTGAACCACCACACTGCAATCGAGCAGCTGCTACTGTGCAGTCCTCTCCCATCCAAACATTCCTGTTCCTCGTGCTGGCAAAAGCAGTAACAAAAAGACAAAAAGTTACAAAAGACAAAATCTTTATTCAGATCCAGATGAAAACTAAGTCAGCAAAAGGAGGATGGGATATATATCTAAACTATAACCCACAACAAGAGCCCCTAGACAGGTTGATGCTATTGGGAATCCACATCCTGAGTTGCAGTTGCTCTGTAGTATCTTATACCTTCCCACAAGAGCTCAGAAAGGAGTTCTGACAATCATAAAGCAGGATGTATACTCACTCAGCCTTCACTCTGCTCCTAGAGTAATTGCTGACAGGCCCCAAATCTCTAATATACAGTATATCTAGAACCAATAGTTTTGTATTCATTTTGGAGCACAGGGTTGATGGTTGGTGTTGTTTCGTTTTGGTTTGGGATTTTTCCAGGGAAGGGTTATTGGGTTTTGTTTTAATTAGCCAGCAAAATAAATCAGGTGAGAAGTGGGCGCAGCCTGTCAGTTATGTAAAGATAAATACGAAAAGCTTTATTTGATATCAAATGCCTCAGAGGGAAGGACTTCAGAAGCATGGTGTTTCTTCTATTTGAGACCTGAACACAGAACATTTGAACAGCTTTAAGCCAGAGCAGGTAATATGAAATTAATTTTCTTCAAAGAAAGTAGAATTAAAACTGTGTAAGCATGCACTTAGCTTTTTCATTAAAGTCTAAATTTTTTAGCTAACTGCACAAAATGCCATCGAATATCTTAGCTACTGAGGACACAAGCTCAATTAATATACTTTGGTCAAGGAGTTTAACAGTAAAAAAAAAGTATGTACATATGGACACTGTAACTACAGTAAATTAGCACATTCCAATTGCAGAGAAGATTTATGAACAAAAAGATAACAAGCAATTCCTAATTAGTATTCCTATCCCCCACTCACACTAATTTCTAAGTTTTTACTCTTTCCTTTAAAATCTTATCACACAAACTTAACAGCATAGGTTACAAGCCACAGATTAAACCTGTCAACTTCCTGTTTTTTCTCTTAACACAATTTAGAATATATTAGTGTAACTGCCCTTTCAAACAACACCATTTCATTATTTCAATCTCACTTTCATTCTCCTCATCCATTACACAGCATTTTGCTTTTTCATGAACAAAGACAAAATTTGCATATTTACAACTTTTGTCATATGTTTCCACCAGTTCTTAGCAGAGGAGGGGATTGGAGACATTAAGATTAGTGCTCATTTTAATTTTCAATCTAAACCAATCACCCACCACTGCAGATGAGACAGTACAAGCCCTTTCCTCTTTCCATTCACCAAATACCTCAGTACACCAGCCTGTCCTTCTGTTCATGGTAAACATAACCATCTGGCTCTGAACAAAAGGACGGGGCAGAAGCAGACTTTCATTCAGTGACCCAACGTCAGAGTACTTTTATCTTTTACCTCCAAAACAGATAAAATTTCACACCAATATCAATAAAAGTTAATTTTAAAACATACAAAGAAACCATCTTTTTCATTCACATTGTAACATCCTCAAGACATAGTTGATTTGCATATTTCTCCTTAGTTGCACTGAAAATCAAGTTGCACTTGATGAAGAGAAAGAACTCAAAACTTTCAATTTCCACTTTCTTGGACAGCAATGTACTGTGTGAATTGATCCCTCAGTTTTTCCTCTTGCCCTTTTATAATTATTTTTAATTTATATAAGCAATAAATAAAATATAAATAACATTATAAAGTGTATACATTTTGTCCTAATTGTAATTGCAATTGCTAATACACAGCAAACATTAAAATATGATCTATAAAATGTTTAAAATTATACTTTATAAATTATAATATACATACCTTTTTTATACATTTAGCTTTAGGCTTTCTGGCTCTCTGAACCCTAACCCAAACTGTAATAGAAGCTTGGTGCAGAAGCTGAAGTCCCCACCTCCATGGGTGTCCCATATTAGAAAGGTGTAGAGGCAGCAATGCTAGTACCTCGATGTGATCTCCTAGGCATGACTTTTGCAGCCCCAGTATCCCTTGGACACTGAACTTTCTGGCTCTCTGAAGCCAAACGGTACATGTAGTAGAATCTTGAATAAATTTGTGCATATTTATACATAAAAACATATTAAATCTGTTTATCTAAATACACACAGATACCCATAAATATATACACACACACATATATACATATACATATATATATACACATACACATATATATATACACACACACATATATATATATATATACACAACAAGATAGGGTGGTTGCATTCTGTTGTAGATTTTACTTTTTAATTGCCATATCCCTTAGGTAAGGAAGATACTTGAGTGTAAACACATTCAACCCAAATTATTAAAAAAGTTGTCTTGTTTACCCAGATTCTTATGAAAAGGTAGCAATTTTGTTCATGAAGACAGTTCTTTGCTAGCACTAGTGTTCTGAAATGATGTCATACATGCACATTCTACATTAATATCAAAAGATTAATGAAACTTTTTATTTAGTGGTCCTCAAATAAGTCTTTAACTTCACAGTATTCCTAGACTCATATAACATAATGGGGTAAAATGGTATAAATAATGGACTAGCCAGTTAGAAATTTCTCTTTCTAAGTATGTATGTATGCTCACAAATAAGAGAAATTTTACATACCTAGGGAGTCTTTGCTCAGAATTACTGAAAACCTTTACAAGAGCAGACTACCTGTGCTGTTCCCTATAGAACAATATCTGATTAGTGAATGCTGCCACTGCAAAACAGAGCTCTCAAGGTCTATATATTTCTCAGCCAAACATTAAACATTCATCCCCAATAGGAACTTTCCAGCCTCCTGACTATTATCACTCAAATAAAATGGATCCCATGCTACTGCTGCAGTGGAAATTCTAAAACCTATTTGCAAATGGGAAGATGTGACTCTTCCTCATACTTCAGAGATTTTGAGAGAAAAGCTCAGTATCATTACCGTTTACTGAAGAGTAAAAGACAAACAGACCTGTAGGGCTCCCACCTTTCACATACAGCTAAATGCTGCCATGCAAACTTCAACAGCCCAGTACAGTCCTCATTGTCACTTTGTCATTTTCTACAGATTTTACTTTGTGTGAAAGCCCATAACAATCTATGTCTAGCACCCTGTATGGCCACAGACTTATTTATGTTTCCTAAAATGTTGAACTATCAGGAATTTACAGTATCAGAGAAGCGCTCCACCTTTTTAGTTAACGACTTGGTAGATACTATTTTCTAAAAGAAGCAATAGGAATACTTACAAAGACTGTTACCAAAGCATAAGAGCTAGCCAGTTGAAAGGTGATTTTTGCACTGGATTTCGTAGTACTCTTGCTACACATTTCACTGAACCTAGAATAGACCTTCAGGATGGATTTCTTCATGGTTTTAGAAGTGTGACTCCTAAGTACACTAGGTTGCACAATATGCAATCTGCTTCTTGTTCCTCAGGACTGACTTGTCCTAACAGATCACTAAGATGGCTTTGCAGTAATTGTATTCTTCATTAATATTTATTACATGGATCCAGCTCTGCACTGGCAGCATTTCCTAAAATAACTCACAAAGAGGTACTTCAAGTACCTTTACGTGAGTGGGTCACATAAAGCCACTTTGCCACCTGAGCAGGCCTATCTCCAGTGGCTGTACCTGAGCAACCTAGTATTTCTTTCCGGTATGGTAAAAACTAGACACCACAGCATGACTCAAACTAGAACAAGTTAGAAAGCAAATTAGAAGCAGTCTCCTTGCTGAACAGCTGGCATGTTTCTACACGTAGATGAACACACACACAGAAGCCTGGCTGTATGGGATCCCATACTGAATGAAAAAGACTGTACTGGGTCTGGCTGTGATGGTGGAAATTTTCTTCATAGAAGCTCACACAGTGACCAAAACAATACACTAAAGTTGTATCTCTTGCCTTTGCACAGGGCTAACACCTTCTGTTTCACACCCTGTTCCAACAGTGAACAGACTGGTGCATGTCAGAAAGAGTGGGAAAGGACACAATCAGGCTTGAACTAATCAAATATAGATTTCATACTGAATGATGTCACACAGCAATAAAAGGGAGAAGAGGGTTTTTAAGGAATTTAGTCACTTTTTGCTCAGGAACTGTCTGATCTTGGTCCATCCACAGGAGGTGGTGACTGAGACATCACTTGTCTTGTTTTGTCTTATTTTTATTTCCTTTGCTTATTAAATAATTTCCCTCACAAGTTTTCTTGCTTTTACTCTTCCTTTGCTTTGTGAGCAGCTGAGCAATGTTCAAACCTACTGGGGTTAATCCATAACACAGACTAGTGCCAATTAGGTGCAGATTTTTCATGAAGTTTAAGTAGAAAGCACATCTCTGTGTTCGCAGCTATTCCCATACTCAAAATACATGAGCTCTCTTCACAAGAATTATCTACACTGCAGAAAGAGAAATGGAATCATTCCATGACTCTGACGTATCAGTTTGCTTAACTCCTCCAACTGTAGAAGATGTATTCACACTAACTTCACTGTAGTGTTTATGCTTATTTTCAGTGAACTATCTGTAGACAAGACATTCCCTTCCAAACAGTTCTTTCTAAAGCATATTACTACTACTACTACTACCATCTTCAAAGGTCAATGATACAGTCATTGATAAAATCTAACTTGTACTGCCTTCATTGCATCTTGAACACAGGATGAGAACACAGAGCATTCACCCATGCTATTTTTTTGCCATCAAAAAAACTGTGTCTTTAACAGTCAAACCCTTTTCTGCAATATGGCTCACAGCACTCTGTAACTTTATGTGTCTGTAATCTGTAATGTGAATCAATATATATAGTCTATACACAAGGTAATTATTGTTCCTTGGTTGCTAGTATTCACATTCCTTTTCACCCTTCAACCTCAGAAAAAATTGAACAAATCTCAACAAAAGTATCACAGCAATAAGATATTTGCATGATTCTATTTTTCAGAAAGCCTGTTAACTGCTGTCCCGACAGTGAATTTTAATAGTGCCATCCTGCAAAAGTAAGGCTATTTAAGCCTAAAGCATTTCCACATGCTTTTCCTCCTGACACCCTTCTAAACCCTTGCTTCCATTGATCTGTAGCAAACTGGCTACATGTGCAATCTCCCAGCTGTTTATGGCCCCCAGTTAAAAAGAAACAAAACATAGCACTATTAGAGATTTGTCTAATACACTTTCCTCAGCTTCAGCAAAATGGTCAGTCATGAATTAAGATGATGGCCTGCAATTGCATGATAAAATCCAAGATGAACATAGAGAGATACGAGTGAATTTCTTAATTTTGTAAGGAAAAGACAAGTTCCATCTTTCTTGGGTCACCCATTACCCAAGAGTTCCAAAGAGCTTCATGGCTTCAATGAGAGAGAGAGAGAGAGAGAGAGAGAGAGAGAGAGAGAGAGAGAGAGAATGACTCCTTTAAACAAAAACTGTATCCTCCAAATTACTAAAGATGACAACAATCTGATGCAGGAAAACTCCAGTAGATGAACTGTACTAATTTCTGGATGGACAATCAGAGCCTACTTTAAGGCTGCAGCATGTCTTCCTAGATGATATAAACACTAAGTGTTTCACCATACTGGAGCTCCCTTTGCTTTCATTCCTCCTCTGTATTCTTATCAAAGATGGCAAACTTCGAGAATCCCAGGATCAATTCAAATTCTTTCGAGCACAAAACTGAACTGGCCATTCTTGATTCCTGCTTAGTTCACTTTCTACCTCCAGAAGCTTTTGGGTTGTAAAGGGCATTAAAGTCCACCTGATTCAAGTATCTGTCCACTGGAGGGACAACCTCCACTGGACCAGGCTACTCAGCACCCATGCAATATGGCTTTAAACACTTCCAGGGACAGGGTATCCAAAACTTTGGGCAGTCTGTGCCAGTGCCTCACCATGCCCACAGTAAAGAATTCCTTCCTGGTATCTAATCTAAAACTGCCACTTTGAAGCCATCCCGTTTTGCCCTGCCACTACACGTTCTTGTAAATAGTCTCCCTCCGTCTTTCTTGCAGGCCCCTTCAGGTGCTGGAAGACTGCACTCAGGTGACCCCCTAAGCCTTCTCTTTTCCAGGCTAATCAATCCATATTCATTCTCTCACCCTTTTCTCATAGCAGTGGTGCTCCATCACTCTGATCATCTTGGTGGCCTGCCCTGGACTCACTCCAACAGTTCTGTGTCCTTCCTGTGCATGGACCCCAGAGCTGGGCGCAGGGTTCCAGGTGGGGCCTCACCAGAGCAGAGCAGAGGGGCAGAATCCCCTCCCTCCCTGCTGCCCACGCTGCTCTGAATGCAGCCCAGGACACGTTTGGCTTTCTGGGCTGGGAGTGCCCATGGCTGGGTCACGTCCAGCCTCTCACCCACCAGCATCCCCAAGTCCTTCTCCCAGGGCTGCTCTCCATCTGTCCATCCCACAGCCTGCACTGATACCAGGTCTTGCTCTGACCCAAGTGCAGCACCTGGCCTTGTTAAACCTCATGAGAGCCACATGGACCCACTTTTTTGTCTTGTTCCCTCAGGCATGTCAGCCACAGTACTCAGCTTGGTGTCGTGTGCAAATTTGAGTGTGCACTTGATCCCATCATCTAAGCCATTAATTAAGATATTAAATTAATTAAGATATTAATTGAGATATTAAATAGCAGTGCTCCCAGCACAGATTCCTGGGGGACACCACCTGTCACTGATGTCCACTGGAACTCAGAGACAATGTCTGCTACACTCTGGGTGAGACCATTCAACCACTTTCTTATCTACCGAGCAGACCACCCATCACATCCATTTCTCTCCAACTTAGAGAGAAGGATGTCGACAGGGACCATGCACAGTGGTCTTTACACAAGTCCAGGTAAATGACACCTCTAAGTCCTTCCCTTGTCCGCCAACGGAGTCACTCCATCCCAAAAGGCTACTAGGATGATCAGGCAGGACTTGCCCTCTGTAAAGTCATGCCAGCTGTCTCAATAAATATCTGCTGAAGTACTCTCTTCAGCACTCTAAGCTCATTTAGTAAGTGCTCCCCAAATGAGGACACTGCCTGCTGTTTCACTCACAATTATAGACTTGTGCCTACAGTCCTTGCATCCTGTTCACTGAAGAATTACACTAAGCACACATTCTTAATGTGTATCCTTAGTGAGAATAGTATCAAAAAACACGCCAACATGTGACATAGATGGGAATTACATATACCCATTACAGATACCCATAAAAACACTTTCACAAACTTTCTTTAGTACCATGAAGAAATGTCATTATTTTATCCTATTTATGAGGGATATCACTACTCTGAAGCACAAATATACTAGTCTGGGTACATCTTCAAAACAAACTTTACTCATTTCTGATAGTTTACAGCCAGAAGTCAGGAAGAAATTCCAATCTTTGCAAGTACAGCTTTTTTATTTTCTCAGGATGACTTTGCAAAAGAAGAAAACCACTGCTAAACTACAATTGTTGTGGAACCCACTGTAAAATTCTCAGAGTTATTACTCATAGACATCACGGATACAGACTGCCAATTTTCCTACAATCTACAATCTTCCAGTTCATATTGCTAGGTGGGCTAGCTACCATAGCTTTCATTTTAAAAATAAAGCCTTCCATTGAGTAGAGCTAATGACAGCTTTTCATAGCTTAACAGTCACTGTCATACCAATTTTCTTATTTCTCAGATTCTCAAACACCGTGCTACTTTAAAAGCGTAAACCAACACGCTTAAGCAATAAGCATTTCCTGAGTCCAAAGTAAGCTCACTCTCTGAAGTTAAAGAAAAAAAAGCAGAACCATTTATAATGCAGCAGCGGTTCAACACCCAATACATCAATTGCTATAAACTGTTTCTCTAAAGAGAAATTTTTTTTTCACTATACCTTAAGTGTTAGATCAGATCTCTCTTGAAGTTTATATGTCTTGGAGAAAAGAAGCCTGATTATCCATAGTATTAGAATTCCTTCTAAAATGAGATGGTAAGCAGGAGCCTGAAAACAAAAGTACTAAAATTAGTCTAAAGAGAAATCTATTTGAAGCAGTGTGACACAACACAACCCTTTTGTCCCTACTAGCACATTCAGAAAAAAACCCCAAAGCTGATCATCAGCTGATATATTTCTAAATCAGTAAAACTTCTAACTGTATGAAAGTGGAAAGTTTTGCAGCTATTATTCGTAGCTGTTGAGTTTGAATGGATTTGGTCTGTTGTTAATAAACCAGGCACGTTCTAAACTGATAACAGATTTCATTTCCACACATAATCTGAATACTGACAGTAAAGGCAGTTAAGTCATACAGGTTGCACCAGTCAGCACCCGTGAAGGCAGGCAGATTTTAAAATAAACAGAGGTATCCTGAGAGCCTGAAGGTCTGTGTCATCTGTACAACGCCACTTCAACTCTCCATTTTTATAACTTATAATCCACCAGCAGGGACAGCCAGTATTTACAAAGAATGCCAATTCTCTTGCTATAGCCAGCTTCTGTCAGTTTTGCAGGCACTTTGATCAGATATAAACCAACTGAGTCAGCTCAACTAGTTTGGTCCCTGAGTCCTTTACTCTCTTGTGTGGACACAAAATGGGGGAATACACAAAGCAAACTAGAGTTGATCCAAGTTAAAGTTAGCCTCTTTGGGTGCTTGGGGGACAAAAATCAGTTTGCTCCGCAGCACAGCTAGTAGATGAAGTAGATGTGGAGTTATGGCATCAGCATTTGACATCTAGTATTAATGACGAGTTTAGTTAATCCATTTCAGAAAGGCTCCTGTCTATTATTTTTAAAAGACTAAAATGATCCACAAATGAGCACACTCCCTCTTCAAGTCAGGGGAACTGCTGCCATACATAACATTTTTAGTGTTATCTGACCTGCTAACAAAACAGAACCTACCACACATACAGAAACTAAAGAAAATTGGACACAAGCTTTTAAAACCAGTAGAGTCCAGAGATATGGCATATCAAAAAGTAAATAACAAATGTTACCTATTGCAAAGTACTTTTCAGTTTACGAAACATATTAAGAATACATCCACGACATGCATGACATGGCATCTGAAGAACACACACTATACTCCCAGTGAGGTCTCTGTGCTTTTCAGTGCCTACAGTTATCCTGGATTCAGTGCACTCGAGAGTGCTACCTGCTTCATCAGCTAAGCGCTTCTATATTTGGACTGCAATTCTTGCATACATTCTTTAAAAATTACCACCCTTTACCAAAGGAAGGGACAAAAAACCACCGCCTATCATCAGGACATCCTTTTTAACATCACGAAAAAAAGCCTGGGTACAAACACAGCTGATTTCCTCCAGGAGGGAATTCAAGCCTAAACATTTAAACGCCGTTTCTTCCTTTGCAAACGACATTTGTAAGTTACAAACCCTCACCCTAGTAAAATACTGTCAACCTTAAGGCTTAATTCTCGGTGACACGCCTTACATGTCGCTTTATAAACCTGGAGAAACAGGACGAGTGTGTATATTTTCAATATAGAGCCGTGGTGCACTCACGTACTCACGATTCAGCGAGTACAGCCCGACCTCCGCAGCACCGACCCGCACCCATCTACCGATTCCCCACCCAGCACCGCCCGCCGCCGCCGTCCCCGGGACAGCTCCGGCGACACCTCCCCGCTCCCTGTGCCCCAAGCCGCCCCGACGCGGCCCCGCTCGGGGCGCCTGCCCGGCCGCACCTCGTAGAAGGCCTGGACCATCTCCACCAGCACCCACTGCTGCCCCACGCCCGCCGCCGCCATGGCCGCGCCGCCGCTTCCGCCTCCCCGCCCACGCGCGCCAGGGCGGGCCCGGCGCGGCGCAGAGCGCCCCCTGCGGGCGGCGCGGGCGGCGCGGCCCCGGCTCCCCCCCGCGGCCGTCAGCGCAGCGGCGGCTCTGCGGTGCGTGCGCCGCCTTGCCGGGGCGTGCCGGGCCGTCATCCTCCCAGCCTGCTGGGCCTTGTGGAGGGCTTGGTCAGGGAGAGAGCACAGACTGGGAAGATCGCAGATCCACTGACTCTCTGGATCGGTCAGATTGGAAGAGACCACAGCGGGTCGTCTGGTCCAACCTCCCCGTTCAAGCTGGGCCATCCCAGATCGCGTAGCATAGGGTTGTGTCCAGACAGTTCTTGGATCTTTGCAATAAGGGAGGCTCCACAACTTCTTTGGGCAACCTGTTCCTGTGTGTAACCATCTGCGCAGTAAAGTTCTCATGTTCGGGTGGAACTTCCTCTGCTTCAGTTTCCACGCATTACCTCTTGTCCTGTTGCTTAGCACCCCTGAGAACAGCCTGCCCCAATTCTCTTGGTGTCACCCTCTTTAAACTCTTGCATACATAGATGCACCCTTCAGTGTTGACTAAATGAAATTAGCTACAAACTGGACTGGCCTAAGAAGATAAACGTGGATATACTGATGTGTACTTCCTCACCACATTTCAACCCTGGTCCCATTTGTTGAACATGCTGGAGTTAGCTTGGTGTTCATTCCTCCACACACACAGGCTTCCTCAGTCCCACCTCTGCCCTAGGTGGAATGGGGCAAGGGGCAAGTCCTGGCTTTTCTGCCTCATCCACAGACGTTACACTTCACACTTCTGTAACTGGTGAATTCATTGCTGGAAGGAAAAATTGCTCAGATACTTGGCTAATGAAAGAAGCAACAAAAGTAAAACCTGAGTATAGTGGAAATAATGGGTAAGTTCAAATAAGAGCAGAGATTACTGCTTTAAGAGTCTTGCCAAAGTGAGTGGCCCTAAAAGCTGTTGGGAAGAGATAAATGCCATAAAGAAAAAGAGTAGCGTTGAAGGCCTCTCCCCACAGATACATCTGGGTGTGGGGAGGTCACTGTGCGTAGCTGTGCAGGACCCGAGCAACTGCCAAAAAGACAGCGGAGAAGAGGGGAAATGGAAAGAGGACTACTTGGGAAGTGAGGTAGCTGTTAAAGGCAATGTTTGAGAATGGTTTTCCTGGAGCTACACAACTGTGGAGTGTTTCTGATGGTCTTGGACAACATGATGGAAGCACACCCCTTGGGGTTTCACTCACTAGTCTTCGCCATGGTTGGGTGAGAGAAACTTGGGGCAGTAGTAGATGAAACAGTTGATAGCAAAAACCTTGTGGCTGTTGGTAACTACAGACAAACAGTAGCTTACAATTTTACAGCAGTGGATAGTTAAAATCAGTGAACTTCATTTTCACACAGGTTGAAATGCATAGTAGTTAATCTCCCTGAGTTTCTGAACTTAATGATGTACTTGCCAAATTCAAATCTCTGCACGATAAAGAGAAATATGTGGTTTGAGGCTATCTGAAAAGTCAAGAGAGACAATAAATCTCTCTTCTGGCCTTTAGCTGCATGAAGACTCTTGTCTTCACTGTTAAATACTTCTGTTATTTTGTGTCATGCTGGAGTCTTGGACTCTTGGGAGATGGCTGCTACTACCAGCCTCAAAGAATGTGTCTGGTATGCAGTCCCAAATTGCCCCCCAGAAGAGCAAGCCACATGAGTTGTCTTGGTGGACAGTAGATTGAGTCACATCTCTGCTCTCATCAGATTCTGATTTTCAATATTTGACATATATGTATATATATATATATATATATGTACGATTGAGGGACTAAGAAATTGATTTTGTGAAACACTGGATGAATTCTTTCTAGCATGAAATTCAGTGAAGTTAATAACATACTAGCCAGTAATTCTTCTGGCAGTGTATTCAGAGTTCCTGGTCTGGATTATCATAGTGCTGGGTCTCTTTTAATAATGAGCCTATCCCTATTGATCAGCAGTTTCATTGTTTCAACACAGGGCAACTGCTGCTAATTGCTTTAGGCTTTTTTTACTTCTGACGGTAATAAACTGAGGGAGGTAAAGGGATAAGTCCTTTGCAATGGCAGTTTAAGACTGGAAAGAAAGGGGAGAGGAAAAGTATCTCTGAAATTAACGACCTGATGAGAGCTGTTGAGATAGTGATCTATAGGAATTCTTGGTCTGTATGTTCAAATTCTATATTCCCTCCACATTCTTCATTTGCACAATATTTCTAAACTACTCTTTTCTGGATCTTCCTCACCAACCCACTTATTTCTCACACCCTGCTTTGAATCCCCAGCTCAGTTCTCCCAGGTCAACCCTCAAATTCCAGTTATCTGCTGTAATTCTCTGGTCTACAAACCCAGAAACCAAAATATAGGACTCGGTATGGCTAAGAATTTTATTTTTTTCCTAAATACCATGGACATACCCAGTGCCGGTTATTTGTCTGTCCTTTTTATTAGTTCTCCCTTCCGCTTCTTCATTTTTGCTTTGTCAAGTATGAGATAGACAGAGCTTCTATTGACCTGGTGTCAACTGAGAAGGGGAGAAAGGCATTAGGGAATGGTGCATAACTGTGAGGGGATGATGGTACTTGCTGCCATCCAGGTTGTATGGCTGTGTTGCAGGTATGTGTATGGTAGGCAGAGAAATGTGGGAACTGGTGGAAAAAGTTCTCTGCCTCGTCCAACCACACAAACAGAAGGGGGGTGATGGCGATTGGAGATTAAGGGCATAAGGGAGTGTTTTCAGCTATTCTCACACATTCTAGGTGATAAAAGCTTAGTTTAGATTATTGTGGTTTTAGTGTGCCTAGCTGTGACACGTTGGTTAGTAGCTACCCTGAAAAAATGATTAAGAAAAAAACCAAAAAAAAACCCCAATGTGTTGGGAAAGCAATCACAAAATGGCAAGGGAAGTAACAGGATAATACTAGTTAGTCTTTTTTAGGCTTTGAAACTTGATGCTCCACTGAGATGACGCTGGCAGAAAGCAGAAAACTTTCAAAGTCAGTTGAAAACTGTCTGTTAAGTCAGAAATTGTGTCTAAGCTCCTTGTGGGAAGCCCAAAGATGTTGCAAGAGTACTGTGCAAGTGCCAAGAAGGACTAGAATATCAAGTTCTGTAGTTTACCCAATATGTGGAAGAGTGATTGTGTGCAAGGCAAGCAGATCATGGGATAAACTTACTGTTGTCTAAATCTGTGCACCATTGCATATCAAAAATGTGCTTAATCCAAGTTCTATAGTGAGTTATCTCTGAATTAATTATTAAATTAGACAGCAGAAACCTGTCCCAGGTCTGCATGGGAAAAAATCTGGTCAAAGCCCTCTATCTATTCCTAACTCTTCCATGACATCTTGAACAACTGTAGTGACTAAGTGGCAACAAGTGGAACGGAACTGCTGTAATATTTTCCTGGCATACCATAAGGACCAAATTTAACCTCAACTGTTTGGACTTAACAACTACTGCAACCATGTAAGAATCTTCTTTTTAAAGTATTTTCAGCCAAAGGTGGACCTTTGGAATGAAAAGCTAACTTAGAGAGATGGATTTAGGCTTAACAGTCTGCCTTCTGTTACACCCCTTTTCAATGCTTGTTCCTCATATGGGCTTGGCAGCATTTTGATTTCCAATACATGACTGAACTAACCATCCTAAAATAGAATTGACACCAGCTAGGCCTAGTTCTGTGATAACTAAAGAAAGTTTGTATTAGGAATTTGAAAGAGCTGACAGAACATCATGAAAATGTTTAAATGAGAATGTTTGCCTTGCAGAGAAGCAGTTACCATAGGTGGTGTTGCAATATTTCTGTTGCAGAGTTAGGTTTTGTATCCTGTGTGGTTAAATCTCACATATCTCTCATTCAAAACTTCAGACATATTCAGATTCAGGATTTGCAGCCCAGAACTTCCACCTAGGCTGATTGTCTCTGCTGCAGAACAAAGTAGGTGTGTGGCTCATTTGTTTCTCTCTCCCGCCTCAATATGCAACTGAACTGATGTCCACCCTCTACTTCACAACCTTAGTACAAACAGCACATTATTTACTCCAAATTGTGTCAGTTTAAATCTCTTTTATTTTGGAAACATAAGCACTGTATTAATAGAACATTTCAAATTTGTTTCACTTCTTGTTCACTTTTTGCTTATACTGAATTAACTAATTGTTGTTTCTCTTAGCATATTTGAATTAGAAACATAGCAGACATTATGAGCAGATTTGTACTCAAAATCGTTTTGATGGAGTTAAAACAGGTTGACCATAAGGAAATCAAGATCACTACAGCAAGAGTAATTCAGCCAAAAAAAATAATGTAGCATGTTTTAAAATGCTGTCATCTCATCACATACCACATGTCCAAAATGACTAGATTTGATATGCAGAGTGGTTAAGTAATAACATCATGTGTCTGCATGAGATTGAGTTTTTCTAGGCTGAAAAGTAATTTTCATATGCTATTTCTAAGAAGTGGTCTAATGGACTAATCTGATACGAATTTTAGGTAATACGTATGACAAGCACTGTATGCAGAGTAGAGCTTGAGACCTTCAAGATAAGAAATAAAAAACACAACTGTTGTATATTCTGTCAGAAAGCTGTCCAACAGAAGCTCATGAGGTTTGACTCCAAAGGTTCAGATTCCACATCTCCTTTAGCTATTGTCATGCAGGCCTCCTCTCGTAAGAAGAAAACTAGAAGAGAAGCAGAGAGATATCAATCCTGTGTCAATTACATTTATTTACCTGAAGAATTGGACTCCAGTCTCATACAAAATGTCTTAGAAACTCTGTTTTCATCAGTGTTTTCCATACCTACTGTATTGTTGTAGAAATTTCAAAGGAGAATTTCATCTGCTGGTGCTCTGACTAGGTGGAAGCTGTGTGCTAATGGAACTCAAATAGACCTTTAGCCTCTGCGTGGTTACATGAAAGTCATGCTGGTTTGTACAAACCCCTCTACATTTATAGCACTGCTATCCACTTGTCTTGTATAAAGGGGGTCTCTAATGACTTTTTGTGCAATAACAAACTGTGGAACAATTACTTGAAGGTTTTTCTGAGGCATAGAGCCTTAGAAATTTCTGTACTGAGAAATGTGAAAATGTGATGTATGCAGTCTTCACATAGTCACAACTAGATGCCTCAGAGAAGAATACACTAAAAATAAAGTGAGATGAAGTGAGAATTTGGTTGTTCTTGTCAGATACAGATATCTTTTGAAGCAAGATAATTAATATTTTTCAAAGATGCTGCAGTGTGTATTGTAGATTTCATTTGCCTGTTAATAGTAGGAAGATGAATAGTCAACTACACATTCATAATATTATAGGTAGTGGCTGCATCCTACTAGTTACAAGAGATCTTACAGAGTCTGTTAAAGGTGGTATCCATATCAGAGACAACCTCTTTCCTGTACTGGACTGTGATTGTATGTGTTCCCCAAAATCAGGTTTTGAGTGTGGTTCAAATGTAGCAAATCTCGTGGGAACAGTGTATGAATTTAAAGCTGATTTTTTAACATTAAAGTGGCAATTTTGTCCTCTTGATACACAGAAATACAAAAGATACCTATCTTCCAGGACCAGTCTTATTGAATTTGTTTGGCTCAGGAACCACAGACAGTTCCTAGCCCTGAATTTAAATGCATGTTAAATTCATTCAGTTAGCTGATCATATTTAAATATTAACAACAGATTTAGCCTTCTCATTCTGCTACAGTTAGTTGACAACAAATCTTTGTGGTGAAAAATAGAAAAGAACTATTGAATTTCTTGAGGCCTACTATATTGCAGAACTCATAAGGGATAAAAAGGGATAGTCCGTCAGAAGGGATAAAATTGTACTCTGAAGTGGGTGGGTTTTGTCAGCCTTAGAAAAAAACAGAAAGATACAAGATAGTTGCAGATTTTGCTGAAAGCAAAATCAGCTTTTGATCATACCTTTGTTGTGGCTTATATGGCTCAATATATGGTAGCTTCTTAGATCCATTTAAGACTGTGGGGCATTGAAGCATTTCAGAATCTCATTCTGTCTTAACCACCTCAGTCTAAATATTTGTTTCAAGTTAAGCATTTAAGCAAGCTGTAAATCTTGACAAACTGTTTCCAGGAGCTTTGAGAGTAGATTAAGCTGTCTATGATAACACAATATTTTTCTCCATAATGATTGGGTTTTGCCACTGAGGTAGGCAGAATGATGAGGTATCAGTAACACTACTGGGCTGAATAAAGCAAGTATTGATTACTAATGCATTCCCTGACACCTTCTACAGATGGTGGGAATTTTTGTCTCAGTATTTTCTTCAGTTCAGCTCCTTTGCTGTTTAGGTTGCTACGCATTTTAATGGTAACAGTGCTGTCTGCAGTGCGTGATTGCAGAACTCTTCCTAGCATACTTGATTTTAGAAATAAGAGAATTCAGGTGATAGTGTCAAAGTAGAGAGAAGTCTGAAAAGTCATGGAGGCGTCAACTTTTTAATGCACAGTGTTCACCATGGAGTTTGCTTCCCTGAAGGTACATATGTAAAAATGCCTGTGAAAGAGCAACTAAATGTCATCCAGAAAAATACAAAGTACTCCTTTGCAGCTCATCATTCTTGCCCATCTACTGAAGCACAGAAAACACTGTATTGTTTGCAGATCCATGTAATGCATACCAGAGCACTAGCTGAAATTCTTTGTGGTTATAGGTTAAACGTGTGTGAGTGTTGGCAGAGCTAGTCTAGTCTGACAGGCAACACCTTGCATATGTTTGTTACTCAGAGAGTTGCCACATAACTTCTACAAATCCAGACCAGATGTGGCTAAAAACATTTTTAATTGATAGACCAATGTCCTTTTAAGCACTAGAATTCTTACCTGGCTTTTAAACTATTTGATTTTAACTGAGCAAAGCCTGAGTAAAAAAGCAGTTCCACATTCAACTGCTGTTTCATAGCAAGTTAGTGGAATACAATCTCTATTCTCCATAGTCACCCCAGGTATTTCGCGACACTAAATAATTGCAAGCAGTTACATCTAAAAGATAAACTAGATAAAATGATAATGTTGGGGAATAAAGTGACTGAGGACCCCTCCACATATTTTCCAAACATAAAGTCATTGTTGAAATATTCCTTTCAGAGAGGCCTGAATAGGGTATTTAGACAACAGTGCAGTCCTTGTTAATGGGTGAATGTTGGTGCCATTATAAAACAGAATCTTACCTTTCTGACACTTCTGAAAATCTAAGTCTGCTGAAATCAAAGAAGAATAACTTGGTTTTTTAATCTTTTTAGAATTTCACAGTGAACCACACAACAATGGGTTTTTATCTTCTGTATGATATTTCTGCTGAAGCACAGTTTGCTATATGCAATTATTTATGCAAGCAGCCAAAGCTAGTAAGCAGTTTCAAGAGAAAAAAATGTCACAACATACCTTCTGCTCCATCTGAATATTCTCCTAATTATTCCTGAATTACCCCAACAAATTTTTTCTCCCTTCTCTTGAAGAAAATTGCTTCAATTATGTTGTTCTAATGGCAGGATATTTTTAAATTCCCATTTATATCTTGTTTCACTTTAAAATTCACATTAAAAATTGGACTGCTGATGTCTTCTGAGAAATGTAGTGGGCTGGAGCTCACATAACTTGTGCCTTTTTGGTTTTGAAAACAAGCAAGCTGGTTTTCAGTTGCTAATCTTCTTTGCAAGTTTTATTTCTATACTGTTGAGGTAGATTCTGAGTGATTATTTTAAAAGACAATGGTAGTCTTAACTAATGTGTAAGATGAAAAAGCAGCTTGTAATCAGTTGGTCTTTGCTTAAACATAGTAAATGGAACAACTCCAAATATAACGACTGATTTTTCCAGAGGACAGGAAAGAACAAACATGTTTACTATTGGGGCAGTTCACAAGTAGAAAAGAGTGTGAGAAGAGAGCTTACTTTCCTCAACTAGTATCAATAACAGAGACCACTGACTGATTCAAATGCAAATAGTTGATTCTTTGGGGGATGCAAAAAAGTTTGAAGAAAAGTCTGGTAAATTATCCACCCTTGGAAAAGATACTTTTTGCTAGATTTACATACAAAGAAGCTGATCAACTCTACCAGCTCTGTTGATTGTTATCAAAACCAGGAAGTAAGGTTACCAGGAAGTAAATCACTTTCTGTCCTCCTTGGCTTGCCACATTTTTCCAATTATAAAACATTTACATTCATCAAAACCAAAAAACAATTGAGAACATTTAGAGGTAATTCTAAGCAAAGCTTAGTTCTTTCCGTACCTGGTAGGTAAGAAGACTTGGCATGATTCATTGGAATGTGTTTGTAGTTATGTAGAAAAAAAAGAAAGACCCTCGTTAAATTTCGTGGCATTTAAGTAGTGCCTGAAAATTCTGTGTTCAGTTTTGTGATGTTGTAGCATTACCCATATTTCTTTCAGCTCTAAGCACACAGGTGAAAGAAGAATAACACATTGTTTAATTGTCAATAGTTTTATAATGAAATGTGTGGCTTTTACAATGGGAGTTTTTACAATCATTTCATATATCAAGGCTTTTTGTATATGGCTCTCATCATGAAGTGAGTGATACCCATAAGAATTTGAAATTGTGGCACCAACATTCCCAGACATATTTTTTTATTCCATATGGAGAAAAACAATGCTTAAAAACCATTTACAAAATTACGGTACATTTTCCAAATGATTTTTCTGTTAAATATTTTAACCAAAATCGGACATATATGGCTAGCTACAGAAACAAGGATTGTCACTTCCCCCCTTCCCTGCCCTTAACCATGCATATGTTTACTCATAGAAAAATTTGAGCAAAATTTCTGTACCAGATTTTTGTCCCTAAGACAGCAAAAGTACATTACAGGGTTTGAAAGAATAATGTTGTTAGGTAGATCCTGAGATCTCACCAACAAAACAATTATGTATGAGTGCTGTAGGCTTCTATAACCTTATTAAAGTATCTCTAGCAGCTCACATTGGTTGTCTGCAATTACTGACTCAGGAGAATAACTCTTGCTCCCACTGTCTTAGAAGAGCTGTAGTGTCCTGGTATCCAAAGTGGCAAACTTATACTTATTTAAGTAGTCCACCCTTGGAAATTCAGCTGCTCTCAAAAATGCAGGGTCAAGTAAAAGACATAAAATCCAAACTTTACCAATTTTTGTGTATGCATTCTGATTTGGATCCCTAATTTGCCAAAACCAGGATGTGAGGATGGATATTTAGGGGATCAACTAGAAAAATTCAGGTTCCATGTTAGAAATTAAATATATTTAAATACCAACCAAGAAATCACAGAGAATATTGACTCATTTCTTTTGTGGCAAATTGGAAAAGTTACCTAAGAATAATCCTCCTCCTCTTATTTTTGTTTGTTTGTTTGTTTGTTTAAAAACACAAAGTAAAAACTGAATCGAATCACAGAATAATGATATTTTCTCCTGATCTTTCAATCTTACATTTATACAAACATAGAAGCAACACATTTCACCTATTCCCAGACCTTTGTGGAAATGAGTGAAATAAAAATATTATGCTGAAATATATTATATTATAATATATTAATTCGGCCGCTGAAAACTGTTCATGCCATTTCTCAACTAGCCTTTTTTACATATGCAAAGTGTTGGGCACAAGGAGACATCTGCTGCCAGCAGGAGGGAGTGCATTTGAAGGCATTTGAACCTTGAGTTTATTCAACAATGTTGAAGGAAAGTAAAAGCTACAGATGTCATCAACCATTGCAACTAAATTATTTTTAAAGTATATGGAATTTTGTGGGATTGGTTAGTAGACTTGATGCAGTACCTAGAAAACACATCAATGGATAAAAGACAAGAGTAATACTAACACACTTCTTAAAAATCTGCCTAATATGGAAAGTGTGTTAATGTGATTGTCAGGGGAATTTTAGACTGGGGCACAGTGATATTTCACTGGAAAAAGAGTGTAATATTTAGTCTTGATAGCGTGTCTATTTTTAGTTGTGTAATTTTCATAAAACACTGTTATGTAAGTTTTCCATTTGGAAAATCTGTACCACACTGTCTCTCATTAGACAGCTGCTAAAGCGTCTTTCAAACGTGTTTGCCTGGTTTTGTGTTGTTTATCCTGTAGAAGGCTAAGAAAATGCATTACTTATCAGTAAGAGTACTCCTATCAATTTGGGGCATTTAACCTAAAAGTCAAGAAATAAACAATATTCTGTACAGACAAAGCAGAAATGTTAATATAATTGTATTGCTCATATCTGTCGTATGGATTTTTCAAATATCTTTTGACTTTAGAGTGCAGCACATCATTAGTGTGTTCACTATCACAATTATAAACACCATCTCATGTGCTTTGTTGATGAAAATATTGTGGCAGTCGGGAACAGCTCAAGCTCAGCTAGTTAAAGCAATCTCAGAGAAGGCAAATCAAAATAATCACAGGAATTAGAAAAAAATGTGAAAAACATACCAGATCTCTGAACTATATGGGCTGGCTTTGTTTAAAGAAATCCAACAAAACAAAAACCAATCAACAAACCAACCAACCAAACAAAAAACCCACATAATACAAAAGAGTGTAAGAGAAGGCTCAGGACAGCACACATCCCCTATTTTCTAGACTCCATCTATGATTTGGTGTATTAATGACAGAAAAAATATTCATACACCACAAATTTAGGCTACCATACACACTATACATAGATCTTAGCCTTAACAGTGTTCTGAAATTGAATATTTCTCTGCATGCTGCCTTGCACCAAGTCCATAGGTAATTGTATCTCTGGTTTCCACCTGAAACTCTGGCTATTGGAGCTTTATCTCTGGCTCTGACACTCTGTGGATGGAGTAAGACCATCTCCCACCCACAAGGTAATGCTGCAGTTGCACCTGGAAGACCATTGAGGTGTGTTCTGCACCAAGGGAACCCACAGCTGACTTAGTTTGTCAGGATGAGTCTGAACAAATTTCTCTTTTTTGGACCAAATCTCTGATAGAATAATTTTCCACCTGGGCCAGAAAAAGCCCCACCTCAACACTAAAAATTAACCACCTTGAAAACAGAACTTTTTACAGTACATTTCCTCCCTGGGGGAAGGATGAAAGTACAAACAACTTATGGCTGATGTTAGCCATGCTGTTTTAAGCCCTAGCTGAATCTCAGACAGCATGGGAATAGGTGCTGAGTGAGAGCATAAAAGCAGTAGAAAAGTGGCCTTTAGGTAATTTCTGAGGGAGGTTGCAAGATGCTGAAATGGAAAGACACACTGATGTTGCAGAAAACATTTTTGCTGGGATTGTTGGGGAATAGGGTGTTGAAGGGGTAGCTTAACATGAGGTTTATAGTCCATTACCTGTTTTTTAATATTCAAGTTTCAGCAGTTGGCCTCAAACAGTTATTAGCTGTTTAATGCTCTTGAATTTAATATAAATGAAAGGTTTTTCTTGGTTTCATTGCTGGGCCTTTTGAGGGAGGAGTTTGGTTTTTGCAGAAGCAGGAGAGGTTGAATGTTTTTGCTTTTAACACTATTGATCAAGTCTGGTGAGAAAAAGATTGCAGTTGTCAAATTTCATTTTTAATATTGAGTGGAGACCAGAAAGAAAATGAAATTTTCATTCTGGGGCCAGTTTTGGTTAGACAGTTAAGACACTTTCCATTCTTATGAAACATTCTTTATATTTTCTTATAAGTCAGAAAATATGAAAGTCCTAAAGCAATGAATAACCTCCAAAGGATTATCTATTATTATTGCTCAAACTGCCAAATATATTATGCTGTTGAGCAATTTCTTTATCAGAGTTTAAAAATAAAACCAAACAAATTTATGAGAAAAGATCAAGCCAGAAAGGTTTAAATGCTGACATTATTTCACTGGAAATTCCTCTATCTGATGCACTGCCCTACATTCTTCCTGTGGCTAGTCGCTCATTCCCGACTGTCCTATGAATTTCCTAAGAATGTTGTCTTAACCATGAGGTCTTCCCTCACTACTCCACTGTTCAATGTTTCTATTTTTTGTGATCACTGCTCACCCTCACAAGCTTAATACAAATGTCTTACTACAGCTTGAACCCCACATGAAAATCTTAGTTTGCATACATATGTGTCTTCCAGCTTCCTTTGACCTACTGCAAAACATTAGCCCAGGATGTTTTGAGCAGCTTCTGCATTGTTATGCTGTGAGCAACACTGCTGTAACTTTATTTTTTCAAGTCCTTTAGAAGTGTTGCAAGTATGTCCGACCCAATGCTTCCTAAAAGCATCAAGTTATATCAATAATAATCTTATCGTTATGGGATACTACATATTCAAAGCAGTGACTTAAAAATGTATTAACTTTGGACTGGTGAATTAAGGACGGTCTTTTATGCTTAAAGAAATTATATTGTTGTGCAAGTGCTTTTAAACAATACTGTGCAAAATGAAAATTACAAAGTGGTAATATTCCATTGTCAGAGAGTGTGAGTAGAAGTGGAAATCCTTGGTTAATTACAAAAGGTGATGTGTGTAACTCAGATCTGAGCTATGTTGTCACCTTATAAGGGCAGAGCGTGAGGTTTTTTGTACACTTACTGTGTGTATGTACTCAGATCAGCCAGGAAACTGCAGATACATGTTTCCTTACCACTTAACTGTCCTGGGGAGTCCAATGGGAAAATTCAGGTAACTTTTCTGAACTGTTTTGTAGCAGTGATTCCATAGGAAATATTCTCCAGATTTTTTTTTTTTTTTTTTTTTTTTTTTTTTTTTTTTTTTTTTTTTTTTTAGATTTCAAGTCTCAAACTGTATTAAAAAGTTGTGTCTTTGAATTCAGCATCCATTCTATTGTAAATATTTCTGTATTTAAGTTTAATTGGTATCCTTTGACATTATGGTATAACTTTGACCCAAGGTAGATTTAAGTTTAGTGCTGATGGTATTTTTTTTTCCATAATATAATATTGTGAGAAATAGAAACAGACACTTTGACAGTAGCCACCTAAGATATATCTGGGATAGATCAGCAAAATGTCTAGTTCTTACACAGTTGAACAGCTTGCTTCCCCAGGAACTAGTTTGCCATAGCTACTTCTTTTCTTTACACAAAACAAAATACCTGTGTCTATGTCACACAGGCCTTTGATTAGCTTTATACAGCAGCCTTGTCATAGCAGAAATCTGCAAGCAAAATGAAAGGAGTTTTATAGAAACATGAAACAATTTTATTGCCCCCTCTTAGTCTCTAGGGAGAGCACTTTCTACACCATAACAGCATAAGATGTTTTTGCTAGATAGGCAGCTGCTGCTCTGTGATGGCTTTGGTTGTAGACACCAGTCTGTCTGTCTCCCTCACCCTGGTAATTAGGTTCTGCAGTTGACACTTTGGTGCCTTAGATTGCTACCTCTTTGGGGCAGAGATCAGCTGGATTTTTTGGGGGTCTTCTCTAGTTATATTATAAGGAACGTGAAGCAAAGAACTATTATGCAGTACTGCAGTGCAGAAATATGTCAGGGGGAAAGTGCTAAAGGATTAGCTATTTATATCTGTTCTTGGTAGACAGGTGCACAGGTTAGGCATCTGTCTGCATTTACACATGTAAATGAGAAATTAGTTTCTCGTTTGAAAAACCAGAGTCAGGACTTCAGATGATATAAACATTTTGCTGCAGTGATTAAAAAGAGAATGTCCAAAAGCTGTTGGTCTTCCTTATCTTCCCAAATGTAAGGGCTGGCAATTAAGAAAGTCAGCATGCTCTATGAAGTCTCTGATTGTTATGAAGCACAACATCATTTTTTTTACTGACCCACTTTTTTCCCACTCTTTTTTATTTTCCTTTTACTGAACATCTGAGAAACCCAACAAATGCCATACAATTTGATTGGTATAAGGAGAACTTGTCCTTTAACTTAGGACAGTTAAATCCTCTTAACTGTTGGCAAAAGTCAATTTTATCCTACCGACATGCTCAATTTTATTCTGCCAATATCTCTTAAATATCAGGTGTCTCGGAGGCTATGGCTATGGCAGAACTGGTCATCAACCTCTATTCTGTGCCAGTCAAAAATGCATGCCTAGCTGCTGCTGCAAATGGCCAGTGTGGGGTAGCCTTTACTTTCTGGACTGGAAATTAATGGTTCATTCCTCAGCCATGTATCTATTTCAGCCAGATACTGACCTGTGGAAGTTGTGGCAAATTTAGTTATTCTGTTGCAGTTTAATCTACCAGCATTCATTAGTAAGCACCTATCTATGTGTGAATTACTAAAATGAAGAATGAAGCAGCTGACAAGCTGGAAAGGGTTGTATTACCCAGTCTAACCTAAACACAGGCATGATGTCAGGGGCTAATAACAAGATGTAAAAGACTTCACAGTGAAATGAGCAGACTCTACATTCAGTTTTATTCAGTATTTCTTAAAGTCTCTCTTGGAAATTTCTTCAAGGAAAAATGTAATTAAGAAATTATTAAAATGATCTAATGACATTTTTATCTCCTATTTCAATGGCTACTTCCTAGTTTGAAGAGGAAGAAATGTTACTGACAAGTAATTATCTGCATGTGCCTTGACAGTTGACATTCCTATCTTACAAGCTTTCAGGCTTGCTGATTCAAATCTGCTAAACTCATTCACCATTCATGCCAATAGTACATTATTTTTTTAATTTGGTATATTTCTTCTAATGATTTTCCACCATACATCAATTGTATTTTAAGCTATATTAAAAGAGATTGATCTGGTACTGATAGAAAAATTAACCAAAATTATTAGGTCTGAACAGAATTACATACTCTAAATTGAGTTACTGAAATGTTTATTTCATTCATTTTTTTTATTACTCACTTTGCGAAACAATGAATTTACTTAATTATCTCAGGATTAATTTTTTCTGTAAAATTGCTGTGCTAATTTTTGCCACTAGAGAGCAGATTTGCACTATAAAGAGTCATGCATGCTCATCTGAGATGTCAAAAGGCTGGGAACAGCATTCTGTGAATAGAACTTGGTAATATGCATATATTAATACTTCTTCTGAAAGCTACTTTAGCTTCTTCCCTGATTGCTATAAATTGTTTCTTTCAGAAACTATAGTGTTTAAAAGTTACATGTCTTCAAGGACTTCAATGAAATTCTACAAGTCTCTTCACAATAAACTGAAATTCAGGAAGGAACAAAACATTAATTCGAACTGTTTCAAGTACGCTACCCTGGTAAATGTTGAATGAACTGATGGAAAATAATTAGCTCAAATTAGTTTATGTCTAATTCTTTTTATATATATATAATATATTCTCAGTATTTCACTCTTTTAAATCACCTTTCCTTTACTTGGACATTCTATTAAGGTGTATTTAGAAGCAACTTGGAAACACCTTTTGGCTATTGAGGTATTGCAGTGTACCTGTGGTGGGGTGGGGCAGGGCTTTCACAGTGTTTTCAAGCTTTCCAGCCATCCAAAAGGAACAAGGACTTGTCAAGAGCAAAAAAGAGAAGCTCAGAAACCCTGTTGTCTGTCCAAATACACCACAAAACTGTAATATTCAGAGGGTAATTCTGAGTCTGTTAATATCAGTAGCTGTGCTAATTCTTTGATAAAATAGGTGTAAACCCAAAATTTACTGCCAGGCAAATATCCTTACACATGTTGCATCCTTCAACTGAGGACAGTTAATAGATATCAAAAGTGAAACTTGGTATATAATCTGTATATACTTTGAGATGCTATTTTGATATGTATTTTGATACATATTTTATATAATAATGTATATTTATAAAAACTTCAAGATGTTTTTCTTGCTTCACTAGCATACCATGGAGAAAAAGTGCTGATGAAGGTCACAAACTAACATTGTTGGTGTGGCAACCAAGATTCATGGGCCAACAGTGATTTATCCCTTACATTATTCTGGTAGAACATACTTGTATATTAGGTAGCACATATTCTTCACATGCAGTTTCCTAGCTGAGTTGCAAGCCCAACATGCAATGTCCTATGGTCACTGCAGGATTCTTGAAAAACTTCAACAGTTAATTTTTTTCTACTCAGTTTTCTCTGTTGGGTTCTGTCAACTTGAATGCATGTACAGGTCATAAAAGGTAATATTATAGCTCTGAAGATTTGAAAAAATATCTATATCAGAGGCAGAGAATGTTTTAAATGTCCTATGACTCATTTAAGGTTAGCTTATACATTCTAAGTACAGAGAATCTAGCCTATATAACAGTTGTGTAGCTCTTTGTAAGGTGTGGCTTGAATGTTAAGAACCACAAAAAATTTCAAATTAAATTTTAATCACCTCTGAGTTATGTGAGAGATCCCTTCTGTGAGGGCATTTAGAGAAGCATTTATTTAACTAAATCTTGTTATACTCAAAAAATGGATGAATATATTCTTGGACATTCTTACCATATGTTTGATCTGTGTTTTGGCTAAAGCAACTATGGAAAAACAAATTAAACTGAGACATGTAAAACATGACTAGGAAGAGGAATTCAAATCCATATGCTGAGAAAACTTCAACCATAAAAGCTTATGTAACTCAGATATTCTAAAATGCTGCACTGTATCCATTCTCCCAACTATACTCTCACTATTTTTGCATTTGTGATATCCACTTGCTACTGGAGAACAAGGTGATGGGGAACAGAAGACATATCTATCTGCTGCCCAGAAAGGTACAACTTGTTGGCTGCTGTATTGTACATAGCAATTATATAATTGCTTTTTAAATATTAGGGTTCAATGATAACCTAATATCATATAAGCAGGGTTGAAGGTTCCTATGAGTAAAAGAGAAGAATTGTGAAATCCAGTTATCTTCAGCATTTCAGAAAGGAGATATGAGAATAATCAGATATGGCTCAATCTTGTCATGAGGTGCAATGATATGATGTAGCATTTGTTTTTTTCCTATATAATCAATCATTATGTTCTGTATGGTTTATTTCCCTAGATCTCCCTAGAATTTCAAATATGCTAGGAGATGTCACTGTCCTTCTCCATCAATTTCTCCGTCCGTGGCAGGGATCTGAATGTTCCACATTCCACTAGCACCACAACCATAACCTTTGCTGATGTCACCTTGATGATGTCACCTAGGGTTCACTGAGAGAAGAACTAGACTCCTCAGAAGCTGCTGTCAGAATCCAGCTCAGCAACTCAGGTCATGGCTACTTCTGTTTCTTTAAGGCAGCTACATCATTATAAACATTAAGTAAGGAGAAAAGCTTCAGCAGAGTTTGTGTCTACTTCTATATCTAACTTAGCTATGCTAGGACTCTCAGCTGGATGTTACATGGTGTGGTTTAAGTATTATCCCTTTGTTTCATTTCCATGCATATAGCCCTACTACAAGGAAGGCAGAAGCTGGCCCTAAGCATAGCTAATTCATCAGAAACCCACTGTGTCCCGAAATACTTCTCACAAAATGAAAGTCAATTAGGTGTAAGTCAAAGTAGTATTTCTTTTGACCCTAGTGAAGTCAGATTTATACTGCTGAGTAGGCAGTGTATTACTGTTTTTAATTATAATTACAGTATGTGCAACTACCATGTTTTCCCTTTTATCATTAATAACAAGAAAGTGGGACCAAGAGGAAGTGTTCTCTGATCAATGGTTTTATATCTGTAATTCTATTTATTGCCATCAACATAGTGGGAAATTCTGGTTTCTTGTATCACGTCAGAAAAAAAAGGAAGCGAAACACAACTTCCTCCTGTCTTAGTCTGTCCAGATGATTATTTGCAGCTCTGCAGAAACTAATATGCTAAGCCTTATGTTTTACTTCTGCTGACAGAGTACAGCAATTTTTTTGAGGCTGATAGGAATCAGAATATATCCTCTACTATTTGATTGAAAAAAATTCAGGCTAGATTAATTGACTGTTTAGATATTCACATTTACAGCCTGGACAAGTAGGTTGTTACACAGGGTGATGCTAAGCACTGAGATGCAGTGGATCGTGGAGAGTGGACCAGCACATGCAGTAAGTTTTGAAGCTAGCTGGAGTTCTTTGTTCTTTTCTTTCTAATCCATTTGCAACTTTTTCTATCCTCCTCAATGTAGTTTTCCTCCTGTTCAGCGTGGAAATGCCAAGCTCATACACCCACAGATTTTGGAAAAATAGATCTAAGTAGTAACTAGTCAGAAGCTTCTGCTTGTTGCGGGGAAGTGTGATTTCTTCCTGTAGTGTCGACTCCTGCTATTCCAAAATGATTTTTGAGATTCAGGGGGAAAATAGTAGGGGCTATTTTAAATGTTATAGTGTTAATCAAGAGCTACCATCCAGTGACCTAGTTCCAACTGAGAACAGTCTCAAAGTATTTCTGGTTCTTTCTAATAAACCCCTGCTTTTCCTATGTGCCAGAAATTTCTAGGAATATATCATAGCATTGACTTTGTGCTTCTGTCTTAGGACATATGGTTTCACAATGTGAAACAGTATGTTATAAGCTTCTGAATAACAGCACTTAAAAATTATTACCCTTTTTTCATGGAGTAGTGCTCTTCAAGAGTACCTTCAGATAGTGGCTAATATTAAATAATCAAACCAAGACATCTTGATGTATTTCTGGTGTTAAGGTGCCAAACTGCAAAGATAGAGTGGCAGTGTGTTGCCCCTGAAAATAAGCTTTCTGATTTGTTTTAGTATAATGGAGTCAATTCTCATGAATTGTAAGATAAACAAGAATCATGTTTGCACCTGATGGACTTCTCAAGTGACCAGTGAAGATGGAGAGGTGGTAACTTCTCTGTCCAATCTCTGATCACTGTCCAGAAACTTATATATACGAGGTCAACAATAAACGAGAGACTTCTTTTTGTCTTCTCTGCCTGAACACCTGTTGTGTGTGTTACTGTGTGTTTCTATCTGCGTCACAGTAACATCAGTGAAAGGAAGTGATGTATAAATATTGGAGTATATTAACTAAATATGTTGTATATGTTCAAATTAAATTGGGATAAACTTTAATTTATATGATTTATGCAGACTCTTTAGGCTGGTTGAAAATTGTCATGTGTGTTCATTTCTTAAACTAGGGAAGACTGCAGCAGAAACTCCTGTAAGGATCCCAGCCATTTTTGCTGTTCTCTAAAGGCCTTCAGACTTCAAACATAGTAAATATGTATATCTAGTGCACTTACAGCACTGATGACTTTTTTTAACCTTATGTTGGTGTTAGATAAAAGAAGGCTTTTTGTGTGTGTGATAATGCTTTTCATTGCTGTGCAGCAATTAACACATTCGCCTGGAACTCAGGAGAATGAAGTTTGATACTCAGCACAAATGAGTATTTCTACATGTCTCAATCTCACTTTTATTTCTCCGGTGTGATAGAACTTAGGATTTTGGGGTGTTCACATGCTAAAGAAGCAGCAAAAAATATTTAATACTGAATGCACAATTTTAATATTTGCACAGAAGAGTTAGCAGAATAAAGATCATTATTTTCTCTTTACCTTTCACATGTTCAAGGATGTTGAAATGAACCTCCTATATTAATGTGAGAAGAAAAATATCCATGCATGATATATTTCCTACAAACTTTCTTAGTATTCATAGCATACAAAAGTAAAATTGTAGTTTTGTTTATCTGACATACCAGTGTATTTTCACAATGTTTTTTCAAATATTAACAGCAGTATTTCTAAAATATTTCTGTCCTAGGACAATTCAAATAAATAAGCAGTTTTTCTGCCACTACGAGCAGTCATATTGCTAGCAAACTTCTTTTAATTCATTGTTTATTCCCTTTTATTCACTTAATTATGTGAGTTTAAATTATATATAATTTCCTCTGAAAATAGAATCTATGCCATTGTTTTGCCCTGTGTGTTAGACTTAAACAATTACATAGTATTGAAGTTATTTGGTTCTTTATATAGAGCTAATGAACTCCTCAGATGTCATGGTCTTTTTCCTTTGAAGAGAGTGGAATAGTTATTTTTAAACCAGTAAGATAATTAAAAAGCACTATGAACTTCCTTTCAAATGATTCCAGTTTAATTTGTCCATAGAACATCTCTGTTCTTTTTATCGCTTGTTAAAGACACATGATTTACAATATTAATTATTGTGCAATGCTGCTTTTGAAGAAATGCATTAGATTTCTGAAAGTGATTGCATGAAATGAAAGGCTTCTTGGGGTTCATTCATAATCAGAATATATGTTAAAAAAAATTTTCTTCTTTTAGACACCTCTTATAATGTCTGTGTGTCACAGAGTCAGTTCTGCTTTGTCTTGCCAAGTTGTCTTCTTCCAGAAGAGACCTTGGAGAAAGAGCAAATCTCTACATGGCTAGTTTTTGGGAAAGTCACTAAAAACCTGTGCTTAGACCCCTAAATAAAGGTTAAAAAAAATGGTCCTCATGGGAGTTAATGTCCTTTACTAATGAAATGGTTTACATTTGTGCAGTGTGAATTATTCTTTATCATAATTCTTTATGCACACCCAGGAAGAGAAGATAAATTCTTATTCTCTTATCATTGGGCTCACTTGAACCAGAGATCTTAAATGTTTTAGCTTTTTGGAGAACCCATGACTCTATTCTTTAGCTTTTCATTGCATTTAAAATATGTAATCGGTACAAAAATCCAGAGCCCTCTTTACCTGAATGTTGTGTAAGTAAAATCTGACCTCACTTGGATGCTTTCACCGTTAAAATCTTTAAAAGTAGAATGTGCATTCAAGAAACACACTAGTGCTAATGTCTCAGCTGATGTGTTGAAACAAACACTTGTAGTATTTAAGGTTTATGGCAACCTACAGAATCAATTCATCTGAAACCCTTGGTGATAGGGAGGTCCACCTTCACATTCCCCCCACTGTTCCCTAGCCCTGAACTTTAGAATTGTCAAAAAAAAATTTCTTAGTCTTATTTACCTCCTCTGATAAGTCCAGAAAGCAAATGAGTGAAGTGCAGCATAGTGATACATCCTGAAATACACACCAAACCAGGATGTACATTGCGGGCTTCAGTGGGGAAGAGGATTCTGCCAGAACAAAAGCAGTGAATCTAGTATGGGTTTTTGGTGCTGCTTGCTCTTGTGATGGGTTCTGATGAAAATTGTCATCAAGAGCCAAGAGATACAGGACCAAATCAATTTCTGTAGATACAGAAAGATCAAACTGAAGATGACAAACTGAATTCAGAGTGTTCTTATTCTTCCATCTTGTCTGGTGCTGCCACTAAGAGGGGAAGTTCTAGTGACATAAGAAAACAGTGGAAGGATCACGGGCGATTGTCTAATCCTGATTGTGAAAAGCCATGGATTAGGGTTGAGGTTTCCAACCACTGGGAATTTTTTTAGTTGCTTTGATTGGGATTTTTGTTGGTTTGTTGTTTTGGGTTTTCTTGGGGGAGGCAGGGAGTGTCATTTCGTATTTATTTGTTTGCTTTTAATTTTGTTTTTAGAAGTGTTTTGTCCAAAATGAGGTTTTAAAGAAAAATTGTTCGATGAAGGACAAAATAAGCTTGAAGACATCCTGGAATCTTGATGTGTTCCAGAACACAAGAGTGTTCTAAGAACTGAGTAGAGTTTTGGTTGACATCGTACTTTTTAAGTAGTTTGTCAGCTATTACAGGAAAAAAATAAAGATCATCCTTGCATCCTCTGGCCTATGTCTTTGAGAAACAATCAAAAGTATGATTTTATTGCATTGCAGACCTGGAGGCCTTTCTTCTTTCTTGAGTTCCAAATACATGTGGGGTTTTTTGGCAGCTTTCCACCCTATGCTGATTTTGAAAGGATATTTGGCTGAAATTTAATTCTGTCTTGCAGCAGCATTTAATTAACCTTTGTCCCTCTGGGATGAAGATTTTAAACTGTCAGGAAGTCTGTTATCTATCTCAGTTTTCACAATGGAATGTGAAATGCTAAATGGAGCTGACAAAATTCTCCATCAAAATACTGTCAATTTTGGTAGCAATCTGTAAGGAACTCTTCAATACTAATAAGTCTGTAGAGGTAGTAACTGGTAAAACAAACACAACCATTTCACATTGTGTGTTCAGCTTCTGCTGGTGACTCAAGCTCTTTTCCTACACAGAATGAAGTCAGGATTATTGGCTAAACTACACACCTTTCCCACCAGGCACAGTACTGTAAACACTGCTTAATGCATAATCCACAGCATAAGATACTGCAAGGAACAAGGCTGCCTCTCTATCCTTTATTTATTCTATCCAAACCACATAAAAGGATGGATTAAAATGTTGAATCAAGATAACCCTAAATTATGTCACCATTATGTTACAGCCTTGTCTCAGCAAAGATGACTCAGCATTTTAGTGGTGAAGTAATTTCCTAAATTGTTACATAGCTATTGAACATGACATAGATTGCCCAGACATTACGGTGGAAGGTAAAAAGCAAGAGAAGTGATGCAACTATTCTTCTTTTCTAGATTTCTCCCTTGTTTTTTTGTTTGATTGGTTCTGGCTGTCTCCCAAGATATTTCTGTTCAGCTAAACACCAGGTACGTAGTTGCCAGTGTGCAAACCTCACTCAGTGACTTCAGGCTCTCTCTTCTCAAAAACTCTGAGGTCAAGTCAGCTATTGATCTTAGTGACAAGTCTGCAAACACAGATGGATTTTGTCAACCACAATGGAGCCATTCCAGATAAAATATATTTTAATAGATTGGAATCTGACCTGCTTATTAATTCTTTGTAATGTAGTATTTATGGAAAATGGAAAGAGAGAATGACAGAATTCTTGTCCAAGGAGAAGAGTTTCCTTAGTTTCCTAGTACAGTGTGTAATGGAGGTAAGTAACAGGACCCATTTTTTGCCCCAGTTGCAGCACCTCAATGTCCTGATGCAGGAAAGCAACAGAATTAATCACAGAATATGCTAATTACTTTCTTCTAAAAAGAGATTTTATGTAAGGACTTTATTCAGTCAGATAAAAATGATTGATCCTTAAATTTATGTATTTCTTCCTTTCCCCTCAAAAATTATCTCAACACACATGTTCACATAGACTTTCAAGGTATCTGTCTGTCATAGTTTAGAATTGGCGCACCCAGTATTTTATGTACACCTTGAAGCTGCATTTTCCACTAAATTTGCTGTCCTTGGAGCATCAAGGCATTCTCAACCACCATGCTGTTCCCCTCAAAGGCCACTTTGCAGTATGTAAGCCTGCAAAGTCCTGTCACCCTCAGCTCTTCAGTCTTCACTATTTTGCAGCAGATTTAAGTGGGTTGATTTTACTTACGTAGACTTTTTTTACAGCACTTTACTTTTTCTTACAAGTCTTTCGGCTTTCCAAGAATAAAACTGGGCAATTTCTACTGTATTCTCAAGCTCTGTAGCTCACAATGTGTTCCATAGAGCAATTTTAGTTGCTGCATTCATGTCCTGCTTCATTATTCATAGCATGTTGTGTTTTTCCCCACTAGTCACATAATCCAGGAACAGGTGCCTGCTAAAATCTGCAAATGTTCTTTCTTAGTGAAAATCAAGACAATATCACCTGTTGGGATACAATTGTGTGCTCCTTACCTTCAGATACTTCTTAATACATACAACACAGGTGGGCTAGAAGGGATAATAAGTAAGTTTGCAGAGAGAAGGCAGAGAGACCTTGACAAATCAGAGGGCTGGGCAACCAACAACTGTATGAAGTTCAACAAGGACCAGCTCTAGATTCTGCACCTGGTAGGGTGCAACCTGAATGAACTGGCAGACAGGGGAATGACACGATGGAGAGCAGCGCTGCAGAAATGGACTTGGGTGTCCTGGTTGATGGCAAGTTGAACATGACCCAGCAGTGCTCAGGCAGTCAGGAGAACCAACCCTGTCCTGGGGTGCATCAGGCACAGCATCACCAGCCAGGCAGGGGAGGGGATTGTCTCACTCTGCTCTGCACTGGGGCTGCCTCACCTTGAGTGCTGGGGCTTTATATTTTGGCAGTTTTGGGTGCCAAAACATAAAGATGTTAAGAAATTAGGGTCAAAGAAGGGCTATAAAGATGGTCAAGGGCTTCAAGGGGAAGCTGTATGAAGAGTGGCTGAGGTCACTTGGTTTGTTCAGCCTGGAGAAGAGAAGACTGAGAGGAGACCTTGTTGTGATCTTCTACATTCTCATGTGGGTGGGTAGGGAGGGCGGGCACTGATCTCTTCTCTTTGAGGAACACTGTCAGGGCTTGAGGAAATGGCTTGAAGCTGTGCCAGGGGAGTTTAGGCTGGATATCAGGGAAATGTTGGACTTAGTTCCTTCTAATTCAGAATATTCTTTGATACTATATATTTTTACTGAGTCCTTTACTGTTTCCATCTTTCCCTTACTTGACACTAAGCTCTGAAAACTGGTATTGCCCAGTTTGGAAAGCACTCTGATAATGGATTCTTTAGTGGTTTCACAGTGCACAGAAGGAAGATGAGAAAGAAACTTAAGGAATAGAAAATGGGAAGAGCAAATAGGAAACCCTTGAATTAAAACCATTTTAAAGTAACTAAATAGTGACACTAGGAGGTAAGAAATGCATTTTTCCTGAATTTATTTTGGCAAGAAATCCTGTCTGAAATGGTGTTCTCCTCTGTCTCTGCCCCATGCTGTTCACATTGTTCAGATAACAACTTTGTTGATCATAAGAAGTATCAGTCTAAAAACTTCAAAGAGTGCTTGTGCAGCACTACTGATTTTCTACGAATCTGCTGCATGATACATGGAGTACCAATCTTATGCTAAACCTGACACATGCCCTACAGGCAGGAAAAATTGTATATTTCAGATGCATTTGCAAAAAAACTGACCAGAAAACCCCAACACCCACACTCCCCACACACACTTCTCGCTCAAGATACACCTTTTCCATCAAATACCAGGCAACTCCTGTGTGCGGGCATCTGTGTGAAGAACTGGACATTAACAATGGTGTGTTGTAATTTTTTAATTAATATCATAAACTTCTTTTCTGATGTCAGCGAATTAGACTGCCATTTGGGATTTTTTCAGAAAAAAATATATTGCAACAAAATGCTGAATTTTTATAGCCCTGGCCAAATGTTTTTTCTTCAGATGTAGTTCTCAGGATCACACATGGTGATGTGCTACAGGAGACGATCTCTTAGCATTGCATGGGAGAAGATAGCTCTTTGCCCCTTCCTCAGTCTGATCAGGAGCAGAAGGATTCTTTACAAGCAGTGATTTGTTACCACAAGCTCTCGTAAGCCATACTTTTAAAATTAGTCAGTCTCACTGACTAATTCTCTTGCATGAATGATGCAAGAGTACAGGTATTTGTTTAAATGGAGAAAAATACGTTTTCTATACATAAAAATCTTGTGCATCTTAGACCTGTAATGACATTTAAGCAACATAGGTGGGAATCAGACCAGAGATTTTGTTTCTCATGCTGTTTATGGTATACAATGACAAAAGCAGGGAACGTTTCCATTCTTGGCAAACCACATTCACTTAGTATGATAGAAGACTGAGCTTCAGACTCTCTTGAATGCCTTACAACTAGAAATTAATTGCATAGTGCAGTGGTATGGATTTTTTTCAATAAATACTTCAACACAATTTGAAAAAAATTCTGTTGAACTAAAGTGAGTTTTTGTCTGTAGAGATTGAGTTTTTGGGAAACAGGGAATATATTTCTCAGCCTGTCTGAGAACAGAACTGTGAATCAGTATAAAATGACCAGGATATATCCAGAACAGACCACACAGTGCCAGTTCCGAGGATTTTGTGGGTGTGCTTGCCTCCTTTATCCAAGATTACTATGAATTGAGTTTATGATGGGTAGGTGTTGATGTTGTAAGCAGTGATGTTGGGTAATCCTGTAACCAATGCAAAATGAATAGGTTGAGCAAACTCAGTTCTCCTGAGCAAGACACCTGTGCTGTAAAACCTCCTGAATGAGCCAAGAAGAATGATCAAAGAGCGAGTAAGTCAGGAAAATTAATATAACCTCAACACTTTGAATAAATTTCCTTCAGACCAGCTGTAGTAGGTTGACCTTGGCTGGATATTAGGTGCCCAGGAAGCTGCTCTATCACTCCCCAACACTGAGCAGGATAGTGGGGGAAAAAACAGATGGAAAAAGCCTTGTGGATCAAGATAAAGGCAGTTTAATAAAGACAGAGCAAAGGCTGAGCATAGTAGCAAAGGAGAACAAAATCTATATTCTCTCCATCTCATCAGCAGGCTATGTCCAGTCAAGTAGGGTCTCAGAACACATAGCAGTTGGTCCAGAGGACAAACATCTAAAGAACAAATGTTTCCTACCCCTTTCTCTTATTTTTGTTGCTGAACAGATGTCATAGTTTATGGATTATTATACTGGTCAGTTTGTCTCAGATGTCGTTGTTGAAGGACATCTGAGTCAAGGGCAGCCTTGAGTGAAGGGCATCCTTGATGCTGTGGTAACCCAAAACATTGGTATGTCATCAACACCCTTCTGCCTCTAAATACAAAGTACAACATTATCAGGTCTGCTATAGAGAAAATGAAGTCCACCCCCTACAGAGCCAATACACGAGCTGGACAGTGATCCCACAGTGAGTCAGTGGTGGAAGTTTTGTTTGAACTGGTTTTAGTTTAGTTTTCACTCTCCTAGCTTTGTGAAAGATGATATCTCCCTAGCAGTTCAGACAATTAGATTACTAGAAAATCCAAAAATTGAACTAAACCTGTAGAATGAGTAAACCCGTAAAAGAGGGAGAAATTAGAGTAAACAATGTTTCCTAAATATGTTATTTGGAGAAGCACAGCTCTGTAACAGGCTGCAATATAGGGAAGAATAAGTAGATCCATATCCTGGAGTCAGTGTAACCAAGTGAGCTCTGTTATTTGTCTGAGAGTAACTCCAAGAACATGGGAAAATTGTTGAGGTAAGTAACTAAGGAAACGTTGTGTAATGTGGTGATACCTGGACCAAATTGTAATCTAGATGTACAAACTTAATACTGTCCATATGCATGAACACTGAAATAGTCACCAAACAATGCCAATACAGTCTGCATTCAGCAGAGCAGGACCACCATGTGCACTGAGGTCTTAGAGATACAGAGGAACCTTCTAGCTGGTGTATGTGTGAGGTCAACCTAAAAATGTTGATCTCTCTTGAATTAGAGTATTGTCAGTGATTTACATGTTTTTTTCTGTATAAAATGCTGGAATAGGTGTAAAAAATGGGTCTGAAATAGACTGCAAATTATAGTGAAGCAAAATATTATGAAACCTGACAAATACATGTAGAGGTCTCAATTTAATATTTAACATAGCTTCTCATCTTGTGTGTAAAGCATAATTATTTTGATCTCTCATGACAGCACAAAGAATTTTGAAGTGAGAATTCTTCTCACTGGGAGTTGTCAAACTAGCCTTAATAAACGCTGTTAGCTACTCCCTCTCCCACACAGTTATATCCTCAAATATTAGACCCTCTACAATCATGCTGAGCCAAAAAAGTTTGGAAGTCTCACTGGTCTGAATTCATCAACTATGTGCTGTGTGCCAACACAGCAAACAAATGCATATTTCAAAGAGGTACACTGTGTCTTTTTACCCTACTCTCTTTAACCCAGCAAGCAGAACAGGACCTAGCCTGTTAATTTTCTTTTCAGATCAATCAGTCTTTTGATGCATAATGTTACCTTCTTGTAGTAGTGAATTGCTTTAATGGGAATGAAAGACAGAGCTGCTGATGCCAGTTCTCCTGGCATGGATATGAATAAGGGGCCTTCAGAGTAAGTGTTTACCCTTGGGAGGTCAGGAAATAGGGAAGACTGGATGCTAAGGTCGTGACAGCAAGGATTTAGTGTTCTACTGGGCAGCAGCCAATGCTACACCTGCATGAATATATAAAGCTAAAATTCTCGAAGAAGTAGCAGCATTGAAATATCTCCCTTTGCACCTCATCTGTTGCATCTGCCCTCACTTCCTAAACAGACAGGTACACCCAGGAAGATTAAAGTGACTGATGCCATCTAAGCTGTTAGCAGAGACAAGACTGTGGTACCTGATCAATCTGATTATTTGCAGTTCTCCTCACATGCGTAAGGAAAGCTCTACTTTCCTTATTTCTAAGCCTTTTAAGGGTGTTCCCTATGAAAGTATCACAAACTGATTGCAGTGGTTTCTTTCTGGTGAGCAATGATCCCATTATCCCAGCAGAGGGAAATCTGGAGACATTGTCAAAGCAGATTGAGTTTTATAGAATTAAAACCAGCTAGATGACATAAATGTACCAGGATTAGCTAGTGAATGTCTTCCTTTCTGATTATATGACTGCAGAAAATAATTAGCTGATATTTTTGCTTAGTATGCAATAGAAAATATTTGGTTTTAAGCTGCACTCCCAAGAGCAAGATTTGGAACCTTAAATTCATTAGCGGTGTCACTTGATTTTCTATAAAAATTACATCTGTTTTGTAAGTTATTCAAACTTCTAAGTTACTGATAAAAGTGTGATATAATATTTGAGGATTTTTTCATCCTTTATGTATTTTATGTGTGCCAAAAGTAGGTAACAGAGCTTCACAAAAAAAAAAAAAAAAAAAAAAAAAAAAAAAAGTTATACTTTATTATATTAAAAGCTTCATGTTTTCTAGAAAGGGATATATATTACTTAATGAAAACTCTTCTGGTGCTTAATAGAAAGTTATGTTGTAATAAGTGGGGAAAAAAAGGTGTGGTTTTTTCCCTTTTTTTTCTCTCTCAAGTGTTCATCTCCTGCAGGAACAAGAGACAAAGTAATGGTATCTCTAAAATGAAATTCTGGTGACCTACCTGTGGTGGACAGTAACAGGAACTTCAGATGTCTCAGAAATGTATAAATGACCAAAGTCTGTAATGTAAAGGTAATAATGAGAAAAAAGATTCCTGATTAGTAATGAAAGTGAGGAAGAATAATTACTTGATTATTATTGAATGTATTGAAACTGCAACAGAACCACAACTGAGTGGCTTAGGATAAATTTGATCTCATATTCTAAAGGGATGGAAAAGTCTGGCAAAAGCTACACAGTGCCAAGATGAAGTGATAAGAAACAAAATATATACAGAAAGAACCAACCACAGACTCCTACTCAATTTACTGAGCAAATCTCCTTGGCCTTTTAGGCAAGTCCTTGCCACAAAACTCTGCTCCAGAATTTGAAATTTCATTTTAATACTACTAGATCTAGAAAAGGAAAAACAAACATGTACAAAATTGAACCAGATACACACTGCTACTCAAAGCTCAAGAATGCTGACTGACCATCTCAAGAAACTGCAACTATTACTTCAACTTCCTCCCTTAAGCCTTCCCCAAGGACTCTTGACCCCAGAACTGCATGAGCATGCAGAGCAAACATATATACCTCAGTTCATAATATAAGCTAAGGTAATCAGTAGTTTATACATGTCAGGCAGGAAGCAGTGGTAAGACTGTAAAGAATATGCTATCCTCCCTGTAGAAGTGATGGATCCATGGATATTTGACCTCAGAGCAAAGCTACTGTTTTTTATTTGCTTACTTAAGAGTTGATTTTAACCTTAGGCAGTTCATTGGTTTTGTCATTTGTGGCTTTAAAAGCAGTCTCACAGACTTCACAACCACCAAAACTGGGGGAGAACATGACAGGGGGAAAATGCTAGGTGACAGGGAGGCAGGAACTACTGGCTTTGGTTTTGCCAGGAAGTATCTCTGTCACCACAGCCAGCAGCAGGGCAGGGGACAGTGCTGATTGTGGGGAGCAGGAGGTGCTTCTGTGCCTGCAGCTGAGTCTACTGCAAATAGAGTTTAATAATGTCTGTCTAGACAGCATGTGAACTCCATAATTTGTCTCAAGGATAAACTGTTCCAGCAGTCTATAGCAATTTGTATCGCTAGTCAGCTATTCTGCAGAATACCTTGGTAATCTTCCTAGCCCCATTCACAAGTGGCTTCTAGGTGTTAAGCTAGAATGCTGCACTCAGAAACTGTAATTGAGTACCAGCTTTAGGATTTCAGTGTTAAACTCCTCATCATCAGTACATAAATCTTGACTGACCTAAAGATATAGATGAAAAAAAATACAACACCAAAAGCACTAAAAAAAAATCATGTCACTGTATGCTAATTAAAAAAAAAAAAAAGAAAAAAAAAGAGCAACTTGATTTTTAGGTGTCTGAAGTTCTGCTCTGTAATGCTGGAATGAATTTTAATTTTCTTAAGCAAGTTGACTTTACTCCTGAGAACTTGAGCCCTGGTCAATAAGAAAAGCTTTGCTACAGGTCCTCTGCCAGATTCCTATAACTTGTGTATCTGGGAATTTTATCTGTCACGTTGAAGCTGAGGTGCTTTTACACAGAGATTCTCTTTTCCTGGCATGTGTTGTCTGGCCTGCATAGCAGCGCATACTGCATTGTGCTTACATATAATTGGGGATAAAAACAAGAACTTCCTGACTTTGCATATATGTCAATTAGACATATTGGCCTTTTAAGCTGCTGCTTCACACTATAGAGATGAAGATGGTTCCACATTCTGTGCAAATACTCATGAGAAAAAATCCCACTTCTGCATCACCTGGAAACTGCTAACCATCAAATAATAAAAAAATGGGTTACAGGTGAGTCAGGGAAAGAAGAAGTTTTTACACCTACTGAGCAAACCATTACCAGGCTAAGTCAGTATATCATGAATTTCTTTTGTTGGTGGATAAATATTTAGAATAGAATAATGCTTAGCCCACATTTGTTGACAGGAAACAAACTTGTCATGTGGAAGTACCAGAAAAATTAACCAGGATGTGCAGTTTAAGATATAATAGCTAGGTAACAGGCCTTCCTAACTCACAGTGCTGCCCAGAGTTTTGATTTATCTCTACAAGGAATGAGTTCAGTGTTAGAGCTGGCATTATATGTAGTCCCACAAGATAAGCCTTTGCTGTCCTGGACAAAGCCGCTATCTGATCAGCATTTCAAATCTATCTGCAAGTGCTAGGTCAGCAGGTTAATTGAAAATTTGTGACTGGTTTGACAATCCAGGAAAACTAGAGTACTGTCTCCCAGGTTTGTATTTGTAAGACATGAGTATGTTAAGGTCAGCAAGTCAAAGGCCTTAGAGAAGCATCCCCAAATTTTTTCAATTCCTGTGTCAGCAGAGCACTTTTACTATTTAGTATTTTGAGATTTACTGCCAGCAGGAAACCTCTAATGCAAAAATCCCTGGGGCTTGTGATTGTATAATTCTAAAGAGTGTAACAACACATTTTGTAGCTTTTATCACTTGGTGCCTGAGGCCAACTGCAGTTCTGTGAGGTTTACTCCCTCAGAACAATTTAGAACAGGGTATTTGAGTAGCAGAGATGTTCAGAAGCCATAAAGACAGTGATCTGTATCAAAAAAGAGAACTGAAAGTAAAGCAAACCCACTTAGGCAGGCATCTCATTCTGTTGCTTTCCTCCTGCTGCTGCTACTGTTTTCCCATGCAAACCAACAGACTCCTTCTGCACACTGATTTGTTGCTCCTGTAGCTCCTCCAGCATGTTATTAATTGTTTCTGGCATATCTTTTCCAGCTGTTGCTTGGCAAGAGCCTTCCTGCTGCCCTATTAGTGTCCCAGTCTCTAGTGGAATGTTTGAAATGTGTGCGCTTTAGGAAAGGTATATATAATGATGGTCCAAGCAGCCCCTTGATGGTAGCTTCAGGCAAAAAAAAGGACAATGTGACTAATACCCAGTCCACATTTTGTGCTCTTACTATACACCACAGAACACGGTAATGCTTTCACAATTTCTTGTCTCTTTCAATAAAGAATTATATTTTAATCTCTTTTAAAAGATTCCAGGATGTCCTTTTTCAAAACTGTAAAATAGTTTCATGCTAGGCCAGATTCTTTAATCAAGAAGTGCAAAGGAGGATAAAAACACCTGTGGTCCATCCAAAGACAAAGTGATGCTTAAATCAGATGCTTTTCAAATCTGCATTTACACTTTCTTTAAAGCCTTACCCAATTTTCTGTCTACAGAATTTCTCTGCTTTGGAGCAACCACATGGGAAATTGTTTCCAGTACATGTTCCATGCTGTGACATACCTTATTTTTCAATAACTCTACCTAGAAGAGGTAATTCTTGCTACCTGCTGAAATTGCTCTGTAGCTTTGGGCTGTTTGAAGTAAACGTGTTTCCTGTCCCCTCCCTATTACTTCATTAAATCATCAGTTTCTGCTGGTTCTTAGATGTGTCATATTTGGTTAACAAAATGAAAAACAAATTCAATTCTCTTGTATAAAATTTTCTTGGATATGATCTGTGCATGGAGAGAAAAAAGGATCTGCTGACTTCCCTAGCAGAAACTTCTGCTCAGGGTAATTTAAAAAAAATTTTGTCAAAAATCATATCTCATTTCTTGGAAGACAATAAATGTGGGTAATGAGAATGAATGGCTGTTGAGTGAAACATATTTAATTTCCCCATTTTAATCTTCCGTGTTAAAATTTAAAGTGCTCAATTTTTAACAGTCCTGCTGGGAAGTCACAGTAAGAAAGGACATTTTGGTGGGACAATGTCATTATTCCATCACTGGTGTGCATGATCTTAACCCAGAATATTGATGTCTTTGTCCATCAAGATAAACAACTCCATTATTGCCTGGATTCTCCGATTCGTATCCATTTTAATTTTTTATTGCAACGTAGGAACCAGACCCCAGAGAGCTGGTTCTTCAAGTTTTCTTTCTTCATCAAATTTCAGAAGGTCAATTCCTGCTAGCAATGCAACAAATCTTACAATTTAATATATCTCCAGATTTATAACACTTCCCTTGATGTTCATAAAGTGCACACTTCTTAATAGCTTCTGAATTTTGTCTAATATACTTAGAGAAAAATTGTTTGGTTTGGGATCTTTTGTTCTGGTTTCATTTAGCGTCTTTTGTTTGGTTGGTTTTGCTTTTTCCTTTTTAGTCTTATAGATTTGAAAGAAAACTGCTATACTAAATATGCAACACTTATGAATTATGTAATATACTGCTTTGGAAGAAATCATGATGGCATTCATGACCTTTTTTACCTTGCTAAATTGCTAAAGAGTTTCCTGACAAATCTGAAATGAGTACATTTCTGCATGCATTTGTGTATTGTCAGACACATATTTGAAAATATGGAGAAACTTGTGTTTCAGCAGCCTACTCATTGTGCTTTCATCTAGCATTTTTCACACACATGGAGAATATCTCTTTGCATACATGGGAGTAATTAAATCTCTGGTTTGCAGTAGCATTTTTTTGCTGACTGAGAGGTCCAGCATTAGGCAGGCCTGCTGCAGCCCATGAAAAACTTGCAAGTCAACAGAACAGCTAAGGTACTAACCAAATAAAACCTTTACTAATTGAAGGTGTTTCCTTTCAGTAGATATAATCCATTACTTGAGTAAAAACTATATATGACTGTTGAGCCTTTCTTCAGCATTAGAACTTGGCTCATGAAATGTCTGTTTCCCTCCTTTAGTCTTCTTCTAGAAGAAACTCCTTACTGATACCATTTGTGAATGGATGACTCTACTTGAGCTAGGCAAAAATCACTTTTTTTTAGCAAAGGGCAGAAATGCTTTGGTGCTTCTGAACAAGATAAACATGACACACTGGATCTCTTGATGTAGTAAGGGAACAAGGAAGAAAAAAATGTAGATTTGGCTTGTTTGCTATGAGGTTATTCTAACACCATTGTGTAGTAAAATAAGAAAATAAAACATAAGGAAATTATGGGTGGAATGTACATTAGGTCTACCAGATATGAGCCGATAATACATTTCTGAAGAAGGCAGGTTATTTTCAGATGAGAAAACACATTGGAATGGACATTCCCTTATCTAACTCCTAACTTTTTTAGTAGCTTACTTCTAAGGAATATTTTTTCATTAGGGTGGATTCCCAAGAGCTATTTCTAGCAGCAATGATAGTGAAACCATTGTGGTTTTCCTTTAAACTAGCATTTAATTACATCAGATGCCACCTACAATGTACTAATCCATCTGGCTTGTATTTCTTTCATTACTGTAAGTTGGCGTATGGAAAAAAAGAGAACTAGATTAATGCCGGTTCAAAGCTTGGACTAGCACACCTGTCCCCTAGATAAAAAGCTATGGTGGTGTTGAAGTTATTCATTCAGCAACTATTGTTCAATATGGACATTGGTTATATTCTGCAATAGAATGGAAAGGGAGCACAAAGCCTTTATATTTGACATATTTTTAGGACTGGTGAAAGAAAATCACAAACTATTTCTGCAGAAATACTTCCCAATTTGACCTGCTATCTCCTTCACAGAAAATTATGCCTTATGTCACAACCTAAATCTTTTGGGGGTGCAAAAGGGAGATTCTTTGTAATTCTTTGTATTTTTGATCTGACTCCCCAAAATGATGTATTATCTCTTGTTTTCTTGATTCAGATTTCCCTGGAGAACTTACAGTGACTATACGGACTATTCAGAACCTATTGAATATGGGGTTCTCAGAAAAAGCTGGAGGTTCTAGGCATAATTCTAAAACAAAACCAAACAAAACCAAACAAGCAAAAAAAAAAAACACAAAACAAGACAAAAAACCCCAAAAACAAAAAGAACACTCCCCAAAACAAAAAAAACAAAAACAAAAAAAAACCAAGCAAAAAAAAAAAACAAGCAAAAAAAAAAAAACTCCTAAGACCCCCAACAACAACAAAACAAGAACAACAACAAAAAAGAGAATAGTCTAGGGTATTACATAAAGGAATTTGTAGATATCCTACACAGTTTGTTTTCCCTTGAGAGTAATTTTAAGTATATTAATTATTTAACAATTATTACAGATGTAGTCTGAAGATTGCTGCTAATACACTTCTCTCTCCCATTGGTCAATGTCTGTCCTTGAGGGAATGCATGCACTATTCATGCATGTAAGTCAGGATGGCAGCCTACTCTTCTGACATTGTTTGAAAGTTTAGTTGGCTTGAGCAGTTAAGAAAGATTTATAGTTGAGCAGAGACTTCAGAAATGTACCAACCCCATTATTAGCTAGGGACACTATGCCCTTGTATTTTGGGGTTGCTTGTAAGTGGAAAGGAAAAGTGGAAAAACACAGAAAAGGTCAGAATGACCTGACCTGACTCAGTTCCTCTCAATCCTTGTCCTACACTTCTTCCTCCTCAGTCCCCAAAAATGTCAACAAGAAAGTCTCCAAATTTCATTTCAAAATAATTGTCCCTTCTCAGTCTGCTGCTTGTTTAAAGCAAACATTATTCATGCTTGCACATGATAGTGATTTACTTAATTTGGCAAGATTAATAACTATCTTTATAGATATTAAAACAGATATGTTGCCTGGTACTGAAAGTGTAAAAAAATTCCAACAGCTACTAAGGAAAGGAAAGAGGAAAGCAAACCAAAACTACACTTTTCACATTCTTGGGAGGCACGTGTTTTTCTGACCCTCTGGCTCCTCTTTTGACATAATTAGACTTTTCTGTCAGCATATTCTTGCAAAAACATCACAAAAGGTGTGCAACACTTTCAAAAGTGTCTGTAATTAGGATTCACTATTAATGGGAGCACCGACAGCTCAGAGGGTATGTGGATCGCACACATTTCTTTTTTACTGAATTTACTGCTATGAGTCATGGAAAAGAAATGAATGGGTGCTCCAGCATGTTTTCCAAAAGTGCAGCAGCCAAGTTCCTTTTGATAGTAATTGCTTGCTTTCATATGCATATTGTACATAGATCATTTTGATCTACAGCTTAAATACAGAGGGAGAATATCTTGTTAAAGACAGAGAGCCCAAATGGAGGAATACCAAATACAGGAATGTGGTGCCTTGTGTGTCTCATCAGCTACTGGCCAATGACTGAATACTTTTCACCAAGCTGTTCAATCCTGGCTCATAATAAAAAAAAAAAAAAAAACAACCCAAAAATAAAACAAAACAAAAAAAAAAACTATTTTAAAACAGTTCACCCATATATGAATGAGAGCAAAGAAAATAGAGAAGCCTGACTATCCCTGATGGCATTTACCCATTGTTACTTCCTTTTGTTTGAGTCCTCGCATATACGTTTTTATTGTAAAGATTGGAAATTTTTGTTGTTAATAGCTGAAGGCTGCATTCATTCCCTGTTTTCTCTTAGCTGGCATCAGGCTCCACACAGTCCTCAGCCTCTCAGCTGAGTTCACAGCTATCCTGTGATCTCACAACATTATGTTTATTTGTTCTTAGGAGGTATACTGCTGGAGAGCTGTTTCCTCATCCCTATTAAAACTCTTACCTAAAGAATTAAAACACAAAAAGAAAATACAGGAAAAGAATTGACTGTATACTTAGGAGATTGTTTTCTAACAGGCATATTCCCTTCACTACTGCCTGCAGAAGAGGTCAGCAGGGGTTGAGGAAATCACCATATTCTGCACAGCATACTTGAATTACAAGTGCAAAAGCACTATCTACAGTGCTATTGCTTTGTCAGTCTCTGTGCTCTGTCATGGACTTGGGAACTCTTAACATTAAAACTTCTTTTTGTCTTTCCTCAAGTGTATAACCAATCCTTAAGTACTCAAGAAAAGCTCATAGATTGAGTATGGGTAATCAAGGCACCCTTAAGTTTCCACCCCAATATGCACTACTTCCTGAGACCTGCCAGTCTGAAGAAGCTCCCTTACAGTAGATGACCCAAGAGAAGATTACTCAAAAAAATATAATAATCTGTGGAAATAACTCTAGCATCAGAGATTGAACTGTTCTAGTAGCTGAAACACTTCTCTGCAGACCAGCTTTTTTTTGCTTCATTGCTATAATTAAGAACCTTAATTATATGAGCAAGAGTTGTGACACTTCTCTTCCAGAGGATCTAATTATCAAAACCTAGGGGTACATAGTTGCTAGAAACTTACCACACTTACGGTTTAGTGTATCTATTATTGTAGTTCCAGATGTGTTATTCATATGCTCATATGCTCATTCACTAATCTTCCCCTTCTCTCCACTGCTTTTTTTTTTTTTTTTTCCTCTTTTTTTTCTATGTCAAAGGTTGCAAAAATAAAGCTGTGCTTTGCACTGTCCTTTTGTGGTCATGCACAGAGGAACTGGAAAAAAGGACACACAGCACAAGGTTCTGAAACACCAGAATAAAATAGGGTAAAAGAGAGCAAACAGAAAATCACCATGAACAGCATGTGGACAAAAAAAATTAAGGGAACTATTACAGCATGGAGACAAGGCATAAAGAGCATAAGGTGACAGCAGTAGCAGACTAGCTAGAGTCTGCTACTGAGTTTGGCCACTCGGTTAGGCCTGTGAGGACAGGAAGCTTGAGAAAGTGGCTTCTTCTGATGCTGCTCATCCAAACTCAGAGTTCCCATTCAGACTTCAGAGGAGCTTTAAAAATGCACCTGTTCTGGTGCTTTTGTTCAAGCCTCTTCAGTCACATTTCGTTCAATGCAGCTTGAGAAGATCAAACTATTTTTTTTCAGTGTATGAGGAGTGTGGGAACAAGTGGGAGCCTGGGGGAGAAACCAATTGCTGCACAGATATCTTGAAGATTTTCATGCTACAGACTGGCATAAAAAAATGGAGTTTATAGGTAAATGAAATGCATGTGTGACAATTTTCATGCCCTGTATTTGCAGCGTATCTTGCTCTGGTTATTATTTTACAGCATGCTAACTTTATTTTCTCTTTACTGTGGAGAGCACAGTCCTTATCTGTGTGATCAATGTACCTGACACCTTCTAACAATCCAAGGTGTGCAGACACATGGAGTGAAGAGGGAAATTGGGTTTGAATAATGCATATTCTTCTGCCTCATCCATATTTTTGTGCTAACTAGGGCACATTTCTGAAAGCCAAATGCAGCAGAAAATTCGTCATTTTTTAGTTGGTCATGCACGTATTTATTAGAACTTGTTAGTCTCTTGATGTGGGGGAGGGAGGAAAAAGTACTGTCTCTAGTTATTTGGTTTTGTCGTCAGAGATTTGGGACAGTCTTAAGGGACATGCAGAGAAGCTTTTGTATTTCTGCGGTGGTAAATATCTCAGGACAGTAAAATGTTTCTTTTCAGTGTGTCTGGCGGGAAATGGGTACTCGCTGAGTGGAATTGGTGCTAAAAGGCTTGGGAGCAAGGCTCATAGGTAGAAGTGAGGAGACAGTGCAACAGGAGGTAAGGCTGCCAGCAGAAAGCCATTGGCACTGCCAGTTAGGATTTTCAGATTTAGCTGAAGCAAAAGATTAGAGCAAAAAGTAATATGGCACATATGGCACTGTGTCAAACAAGCAATTCTATTTTACCGTTTAGAAGGCAACTTGGGCTTTGCTGTCTTTTTTGCCTGTCCTTTGAGCTGAGAGTTCAGCTAACATCATCACAGAGCTAATCATAGCAGGTGCTAAACTCTGCCTGCGTTGCTGGCAGGCACAGCCCAGAGGAAGAGGGGCTCATAGTGCAGATAGGCACACAGCAGGAGTCCTGCTCTCACTCAGCTCAACCAAATCACCCAGTGTAAGCTGACTTGTAGCAAAAGTTTATCACGTTTGGGATCTAGTGGATAAGCAATGTCACACGGGGTTTTTTCTTAATTTACATTATTTTTTCAGGACTTTAGACCATTGTAAGACAGACAACCAAATGCTCGGTGATAAATGGGGTTGCCCTGCATGAGACAAGTCTCTGTGAAGCTGCAGAGTGTTCTGCAATGGCAAGAAAGCGAAGTCAAGGGGGAGAAAAAAGCATATAGCATTTTATAATCCTGGTCTTGATTCATGTGTTTCTATTATCCTCTTGGAATGAGAAACCTATATACCAGCCATACCAGTGTGTGTCTCACCTATTTGTGGGGTCTTCATTCTGAGAGACATGGAGAAAACTAAGGGCAGCAGTGCACCACAGAGACTTACATGGAGACTACCACTACCACTTGCATTATGCCTCTGAACTCTTAAGGTTCTGCACCAGTTAAAATCACCATTGTAATCTCAGAGGTAGGTCACCTGTTAATATGAATTTTGGTAGCAGACAACTTACACCACCTGTTCTGTGCAGTGTTTTGAAGAAAATGAAGGTTAGCACTCACCAGTTCACCTTGTCCAGAAGAAGATAATTTCTGTCCACCATATTTTTCAAAGAAGCCCTCAGGTATAAAGGAGAGCTTAATACCAGGGCTATACTGGGGTTGTTGGGTTTATGCAGCAGGGTTTTGATAGAACGGTTGGCTACAGGGATGGCTTCTGTGAGGTGACGCCAGAAGTTGCCCCCAACAGAGAGTTCCAGTTCCAGCTGGCTCTCAGATGCACCTGCTGCTGGTCAAAGCTGAGTCCATCAGGAACACTGATAGCAACTCTATGACATAATTAGGAAGGAGTAGAAAACCCCACTGTGCAACAGCAGCCGGGAGAGAGGAATGAAAATATGTGAAAGAACTCTGCAGACAGCAAGGTCAGTGAAGGAGAGGAATGAGGTGCTGCAGAGAGCAGAGATTATGCTGCCCCTACTGCCCCTGGTGAAGACTATGATGAGGCAGGCTGTCCCCCTGAAGGCTGTCCCAGCATAGGATGTCTACAGTGGAGCAGGTATCCAACTGCAGATTGTGGAAGACCCCTGCCAGAGCAGGTGGATTGGCCCAAAGGATGCTGTAACCCTGTGGAAAGCACAGGCAGAAGCAGGGTCTCGTCAGGACCTGTGGTGCCATGGGGGACCACGCTGAAGCAATCTGCTCCTGAAGCACTGCACCCTCTGGAAGGGATCCAAGAAGCAGTTTGTGAAGATCTGCACCATTTGAGAAGGATCGATGTTGGAGAAATTCACAGAGGACTGTCACTTGTGGGAGAGACTACTCACTGGAGCAAGTGAAGACTGAGATTTCATCTTGCTGAGGAGGGAAGAGCGGCAGAGACATTAACTAACCCCATTCCCTGTCCCTCTATGCCACTGCAGGGGAGGAGATGAAGAATTTGGGAGTGAAGCTAAGCCCAGGAAAAAGATTTAGCTAAATTAAACTGATTTCCCCAAACTGTTTTGCCTGGTGATGGTAATTGCTGATGGTCCTTCCTTGACCCTCTCTTGACCCATGAGCTTTTAATTTTATTTTCTTTCCACTACCCAGCAGAGGAGGAGAGGGATAGAGCAGCTTTGGCGGGCACCTGGTGTCCAGCCAGGGTCAACCCACCATAGCTGGCAAACTGACACAAGGGTCAAGAGCAAGAGGGAATGGAGATGGACAATGTAACCCTTCTTCAGCATTATGTTTCCTCAGACTACATGGCAAGGTGAGACAACTCAATGGGTAAATCAGGGTAGGAAAAACCTCCTGCAACAGACAAAATATTTCAGTTCATCAGCAGATATCAGTAGGTCTTTCACATTAGTCACTTCTGCATCAAACCCATCACTGCTTCTCCTGAAGGCAGCTGCTGCAGTTCAAGGGCAGTTTCTGGTCTTCTGTGAGATTAAAGAAATTAATGTCATTAGCCTGTCATCTTCCTTGAGTCCTGATGCTGACAGTTGTGTCATCTGAGACTTTCTAGATTGCCATTTGTCTGTCCAGAAGGACCAGCTGTCTGTCCCAAAAGGGTTCCTTACTTTAGGAACCAGGTCTGGGACCACTCCAAAGACTTTCCCCATTTTCCTCTATCTAGGCAGTTTTACCTGATCAAAGAAAGTGGAACCTGGAAGTGCAGTAGCTGCTGTATTTTTCTTTTCTCACTCTCAAAAACTGTTCTCAAGGCTGGTTTGTATTGGTGGGCTTTTATTTTGATACCTGTGCTCAGCCTCAAAGCAGGTAAAGACCTCCACTGTGGATCTGGCTTTTTAGAGAACTGCTGATTCTGCAACACACACCTTTTAGTGCACTTTCACCTCCAGGCAGGCTGGGATTTTTCTGTTGCTTCCCATAACACACGAATGTAAACATCAAACCCACTTGCTGATTAAGGAATCTCAAACAATCAAAATCAATATTGAAGCATTTAGCTCTGAGGAGTACATGGTGCCATGATCACAACAGCACTCCTCAATTAATCACTCTCTCTGTGAGAACAGGTGGTATGTTTTTTACACCTCTCTTCTCAGAGATAAGAGCTCAAGATGGTATTACATCAGACAGTGTTGTGTCATTGGGGCTAAGAGGATGTTTTAGTATTGTGAACAACTTCTGTGATGATCACATGCATGTATAGAGTCAGAAATATTTGTCAAAACTATGCAAAATTGCACAGCCAGAGAGCTCTGAGTCTTGCAAAGACTTGGAAATTTACTGTGACAGTGTGTTTGAGCAAAAATGCCAAATGAACAGCACTTGTGGACAGAGTTCTCAGTGGCAGCAGTCATGACTGTGACAGACACACTTCTGCTCTTCTTCCCTCTCTCCCTGGAGGTGCTGCTTATAGGAACCAGAGGTAAAAGAAGTATCCCATCTACGTATGTAAGTTCCTGAGACTTACCTGCTGTGTTTTGATGTTTCCTCCATTGCATCAAGATGTCAGTAACAGGACTGCCTTTGCAGAAGCTTGGCAGAGGACAGACCTTGTTCATGTGTTCCCACAAATGAATAATTGATATAGATGTCATTATAAGCTGTATCTGAAGCTGTATTGTAAGTGGAGATTTCTTTCTTTTTTCACCAAACGATTCTAAGTGTTCTTACTGACATAAATGAACAAAGTAAAAGTAAGTTGTGGTGACTGCTGGTAAGACAAGTTGTCCTATTCTGGCTTAATTCCTGCAGTCCTTGTTCAAATAAATCTTTTCATTAAAACAAATTAGGCTTTTTGACAAGAATGCTGTGACCCTTTTTACTTTTCTCAGAGGACCTATTTTTTCTTATGTCATGGTAATTGCTTGAAACAGCAGAGAACTCTCATTACCCTGCTGCTTCTGCAGCAATCTTATCTTTCTGTCTACAGAACACAGGCAAGGGACAAGGCAATTATTTTATGGAAATAAGGCTGATTTTATAAAATAATTACTAAAATAAAAAAAGGAGTTTTTCTTTTCAAAGTGTCTAATGTGTGTGCTTGTGCATCTCACTAGGGAGCTCTGAAGTAACCTTACAGTAAGTATTACTGATGAAGTGAGGGTAAGGCATGGGATGTCAGTCATTTGATGCTGTTACAAAAGCAGAATGTGGCAGTGCTGTTACCCTTTAGAGGGTTTTGAACCCCAAACAAATTTCAAAACACTGCTGTTGCTACAGGTTTAGGAACACTGTAGATATTTAGGTGCAGTGCTCCTATGTTTGCTATTTCAAGTCTCACTTAAATTCACTAGCACATGCATATTCATTGAAAATCCATTGAGATATGGCTATGATGCCATTTATGGTGGGAGAATTAAGACATTCCTCAGGTGTGAAACAAGAAACAGCGGTAGCAAAGTCTTTAGAAATAGTTCTCAGGAGCCCCAAAACCTTAAGTGGTACACAGTGAAGGGATAAAAATGCAGATGATGTGGTGAACCTGAAATTTGGGCAAAAGTTGTGCAGTGGAAAAAGCAAAGCATTGAAATCCTGAACTATGGAAAAGTATTCTTAGTTCGGTAAAATCCTCTTATCTCTTTGCAGCCCTCTGATTCCAGACTCTCTTGGCCTGATTAGAAAAGGCCATTCTCATTTGCAGGTTCATTCATGGTCAAAGGATTGGACTGTAGATTTCTCAACTGGGAAACAGTCCAGTGTGCTGTGAAACTAGCTTTACCATGAGACAACAGGGAATCTAAAGCGATTGCCTATCCAGAGAGGCCAGTGCCTACTTTCTAATTAGCTAAATATTTATTAAAACTTTTAAAACATATTGCAATGTGAGCATCAACATTACCAACAACGGGGCAGGGCAGGGGAAGCTTATGGGCCCTCTGGCATGTTTTGTTGGACTGGAATGTGTAAATTCCTTATTTAAAGAGCTTAAATTTAGAAGGCATGTCCATTCCCTGGAGGACTTTTCACCATGGGTGTGGATAGCTTTCCTCAGTGAAAAAGCTGTTCAAATGAGCAGCTGCACATACTTGATCACAGTTTTCCAAGCAGTGACAGCTCTGATTATTGTATTGATAATAGCCAGCTCCAGCTGCCCTTCCATTAGCTGACTGTGCTGGCATAACTTTGCTATTTGGGGGCAGGGAGCAGGAGGACTTGACTTTCTTTACACTGAGCTAACCAAGCACCCTTTCTTAGAAAATGTGATTTGAAAAGGATTTTCTTAGTGCAGTGCTGTGCAAATTTGCACTTGGGAAGACAGCAGTGCAGCACAGGAATGTGGTGTAAATGTCTCAGTGTGTGGGGAGGCTGGGAGAGTCTGGGGCTGCCCCAGCTGCCCCTTGAGCAGGGCAGCTGCTGTGGTGGCATGCGTTAGCTGACCCTGCAGGCCAACAGAGCTGTGGGCACGGCATTTGCATCAGGCTTTACCCGCTGCAAGCATTGACAAAATAGCTTCAAATCCCTTGTGCCAAATGGCTTTGGCACTTTGGCTTGGATTACCATGTCCATCCTATCAGCGCTGTGCTGGCCTCCACATTGCTATTGAAGTGCTGCTCCAAAAAAGGATAACTCTCACACAGCAGCTGAGAAGTGCCTTGTGCTCTCAGAAATTGCTAGGCACTCTTACGGAAGAAATTATATCTCCTTACAGCACTTACATTGCGGACAGTGTGGGCCACTCCACCTACATAGGTCAGAAAGTTTTAATTTTGCTCTATGAGACTATGCAAGTGTCTTATAAGATGCTGAAAATCCTACTTAAAATTGTTTTAGTAGCAGTCATCTTCATATAACTTCACAGTTAAAGGTTTTACAAAGCTGTTGTTTTAGCCACAGTATTTCCTTCTGTCATGTATTTCCAGTGCTCTGGTTGTGATTCAGAGAATGAGCAAGGAAGCTCTTAAATCCAATCATGGCATGGCAATTTAATTCCCTTCCATGGACTGGGCTGGGTGCATTTTGGCAGTCCATGAGGAAAACAGCATCTGTACAACTGCAGTCAGATGTAAGCAGATAGAAGCGGGTGGTTATTCTAGTAAATAAAATGAAATAGGGGGACTTGAATCTATAACAGTAGGTCCAAGTATTGTCTTGATTGTGTCCAGCTCCAGTAAAGGAGTTTGGAAACAGACTTCCGAGTAAGTTTTTAAAGAGATGTGCAGTTGCATGGCCATCCATTCACCATCCTATGTATGTTCACAGTAAGAAAAATAGTTTACATTACGGACTTTGAAAATTGTTAAAAAGAGTCTCATTTCCCAGCTCTGTTCACCATGCAGCCCTGTTGCCCTGGGCTGCACCTATTGCCCATTATGACAGATCCTGATTGTGCCAGCTGGAAACCAAACATCCATTGCAACTTAGAGAAAGAGTAATTGTCTTGGAACCTACTACCTAAAACAGTGAAAAATGAACAAACCTTGCTGCATTGGGCTCTGGTTTTTGCAGCTGTTGCCAATAGCTCCTTGAAAAGAAGGCCATGGGGAATACATACAGTGCTTCGTCATCTATCAAAGTTTACCCTTCTTCCCCACTTATTCTTATATCTTTTCACTCACCCATCATTTATGTCTTCCCTTCCCACTGTCCTCCATCCCTCCAAACTCAATACTGCTTATTGAAATGTCATTTTTTCTTTCCTTATTTCCATCTTTGGAAATGTTTTTCTCCATTATAAATGTGAAACGAAATGCAGTGCAATGCTCCCATATCAGTGCATTACTCCACTGCTTAATGCATATACCATACGTGAGATTATTTTTACTGTTCCAGAAGGTGGAATTTTGAAAAGTGAAAAAATCTGCAGAGTGCCACAACGTCCATTGGCATCAATCACTTTGAAATGGTATTCTTTTCCAAGAGGTATGGTTCTTTGAAAGTTTTATTGATCATGTAAAGATGATTTCCTAAGGAAAACTGTTTCAGAATAGCCATTTCCCTGGAGTTGACACATTTCAAGAAAGCCGAGGACTTCAATTTCAAGCAGTACTCATTTTCCTCCTTGAGGCAATGTTTTAAGAACTGGCCTTGCACAACAACACCAACTTCACACTTTGGATGAGGGATCATGGTGAGCAGCAGCAGATGTAACAAATAAACCCAGACTCCTCTGTGGTGCATGAGGGTTCCTCACACCACTGCTCCATCAACAGGAGTCATTCACCTGGAGCTTCCCACCAGGAAAGGTACAAATTTGATATATGTTTATTTTGCCTAGCAGATTATTTCGAATCAATTAGGACCTACAAAGACTGATGTAAGAGTTTTAAAAAACTGAAAGCCAATAACTCCTTCCTAGAACTGAAGGCATAGTATGGGTGACACAAAGCATAAGCCTGGGAAACAGGGATACGCCCAGGATTCTGATGTGCAAAGCACTGGTAGAAGACTAGTACTCCTGGAATACTAGCATCAATATATAAAGCTTTCTTACTGCTTAGCACTTTGAGGAAATGTGAAATGTATCCATAGTGGGTGTCTCACTGTTTCAGGCTGAAACAGCTCCTACCCTCAGTAACTTGCTGGACTAACAAAGCCTACTATGATCCTTACAAATCCCAACACCTTCTTGACCTGTTGGAAAACCAGAGTAAGCTAATTTCACTGTTACCTACCAGACCTCCAGCCCTGCTTTGTGCCTATCATAGCATACTAGAAGTGTCTTATATAGCAAGCGAAGTACAAAGTGAAGTTTGCTTCACTTGAAAGAATGGATAAACCAAACATAACACTCTACTTTTATTTTCTGCTGAGAGGCTCTGTTACTATCTTGTATATAAAAACATAATCGAATTTCTTGAAAAACACCCCCAACAAACCACAATCTTGTCTATAGACAGTGAATGCTATAAGCTCACACAAATGCTTAAATAGCTACAAATAAATGCATCTTTTCCATGACAACTTAGTTATTCATAAATGACCCATTCTGCATCATACTCGAGGAAGCAAATTTGGTATTCAACAATTTACTGCCAGCTCAACCAGCACTTTGAGTTTTCCAGCTTTAACAGAAAATTTGCTTGAAATCTGAATTTATCATTTCTCTTGGTTTGTGGGAAGGTAGGAAGTTATTTTTTTGTACAGTGCCAATAGATGGAATTACCACTGATAGTAGAAATTAATCACACTGCATGAGGATGGCTGACTCTTGGTGATGATGTAGTTGTTCTTTTGTCAACATGTTCAAAAGTGCTCTGTGCCCCCAAACCAAACAGAATAGTCTGGACAAAGCTGGTGAGCACAGTATATGGAGAAAGATCTCCCAAAATGTGGAATTAGTCTTTCCAGTAGATGTATTTGCAGCTGCAAAGGCTGAATGTTCTGTTTTGGGTGGGTTTTGTTTTGATGTTTTGGGGTTTTTTTTGGTTTGTTTGTGGTTTTCCTTGGGTTGTTTGTTTTGGGTTTATTTTTTGTTTTCTTTCTTGCTTGTTTGCTGTTGTTTTTTGTGTTTGTTGTTTTGGGTGAGTTTTTTAATTCAGAAAAAGCTTAATATTTTTCCATAGCCAGGTAACGGATTATCTCTGATCCCAAGACACTCCCATGCTTACTCTGAATAAGCATGAAGAAATTGATCCAGGTTGAAACTGACCAATTTGGACATACAACCCCAGCCTTTACTACAGGTCAGTATACAAGAGTTAGCTGCCAAATCAGTGTCAGGGCTAGCATGGACTTTAAGATTAAGCAGATGGGACAAATCCAAATCAGTTTCACTAGTATGCCTTTGAAGTAATCCTACTCATCACCAGCAGAACCATCACATAATTTTTAATAAGCTTTAATGTCAGTTACTGAATATGACTGAATATGTACACTTACAGTGGAACATATGGTCTTCAAGATACGCCTTTGTAGACAGTTTTAAGTGTCTTTAACCTCAGCATTTAAAAAAAATAAACCCTTTAGTTGACTGTTATCTCATGGATTTATCTCTACCTTTATTTTCCTTAAGAAACTTATTTCCCCCTAGCTGCCTTTTTTTCCTCAACTGGCAACCTAATGGACTTGGCATAAGCTAAAGAATTTATTATCATTCTTTAGAAGAATTTGGTATGAAATTTAAGTATGTTAGTGCTTAAGGAATAAACTTTGAGAATGTCAAATATAAAAATTAATTAACCCAAATAGAGAGTAGGCAATACTGTGCCTTGCAGGTACTTTTAATGCAGATGAACATATGATGGTGACGAGTCTTTCACTGATCGCCATAGTAATCTGCAGCACAATTAACAAATTAACACACATATGAAATGTGACATGAAAAAAACTCAAGCCTACAAATTATTTATTGATACTAGGTTACTGTTTTTGCCACAAATCTGTCTGTAAGATGCAAGTGTTTTTCTAATGCAAATATAATTTATGGAAAGGAAAAAGGGTAAGCCACCAGCTGAAAGAAAACATTTATTGAATCAAAGTCAATACTTTCCTTTAAATATCTACAAGCCAACACTGAACTGACTTTATTCAAGAATGAACACAATGTACAAAAAAAGTATGTCTGTTATAAAAATATGTCAATTTTTTTCCTGGCTATTGAGCTGAAAATATTTTGGCAAGTGCAAGATAGGTTTGGCAAGCAAATTTAAGCTGCTATTACCAATAACAAAGATCAAATAATTTTTTAATAGTTTTGTAGTACATTTAAGAGTCATTGTTAAAGTGGCACTGGAAATGCTAAACCCTAAAAAAAAATATAAGTATCACTGCACTGCCATGTGTTTATGCATCCAGACAATTGAACATCTCATCAGGAATCAGTATCTTTATCAGTGAATACTATCCAACCTAATTTGAACTATTCAACCAGATAAGTGACATCTACCACTGAAATACAACTTAGGGAAGGCAAACTATCTCCATGGCTGTGTTTTCTACATGTTGTTTACAAACAGAGAGAGAAGATTAGGTAGGTTCATACATATTTAAATCAACAAGACAGTTGTTGCAATGTGAAATCAGAAAAAGGATAGGAATAGAATAAAGAATCATTTACGACAACAGTCTACATGCATATTTGCATATAGAAATAGATTTGATTAGGCTCAGTTATGCCTAATTTGGATGGTTTGGGTTTTTTTCCCACATAAAAATTTAATGTAACCAGACCTCAGATAAATGACTTCTCTAAAACCACCAGCAAGAAGCAAAAAAGGGACCATTTATAGAGATAATCTGAAAACAGTGCAATATTAAAATGCAGTTTCACAACATGTGAAAGTAACATGCTTTGGAACCTGAGCAAAAGGCATTTTACTGACTTAGTGAAAAGTAACCCTGTATGTTGTTTTCATTGGCACTTGTTCTGCCAGATTAGTATGTCGATCTTAGCAACTTCCATGGCCCCTAAATATTTTAGTACACAGAAACTGCCAACTACTTAGAAAGGTCCACTAAACTTTTCAGCCAATATTGCAGGCAGTCTGACATGCTGCTACTGGAAATGACTGTACAGGCTGAAATTAAGAAGAATTGTATAAAGAAAATAAAGCAGCCAAACATGTTGCTCTTCTGTTTAAATAGACTAAAGCGATTCCACAACACTTAGATACGGTACTACACTGGTTTACAGTCTCAAGGTCAGCTCTTTCAAAATAAATATACTGAACATTTACAACAAATGCCTCATGAATGCAAGCTCTCTCTTTATTATTTCAAGACCAATTGAATAAAAACTAAAATAAAGACATAACTCTGAAGCAGCTAAGTTACAAGTCCTTTTTCAGAAACAGGCATGACTTGGTGCAACAACAAAATTTTTCACATCTGCAGTAAGCAATTTTTTTTTTCTTTTAGCACCAAGCAGGCCACCATAAAAAGCAACCTCACGAAGCATGCGGTCATCTACTCTGTTGATTTTTAATGAAATAATTATTTGTGCTTGGAGGTCTCAGACCTTTCAAAAATTGAGTTAACATTAGGTGATTGAAGACATTAGTGGAAACTCATTCATTTCTAAACTACTTGAGTGGAGAAAAGATTAAAAGACTAAAAATCAACAGAATGTTGTGCATTAGTATTTCTGAGGATTGAGGAAAGCTAAGGTTGGTGCTTTAATTTGCCTTAAAACAACTAAAAATTGACACCCAATCTAAACAGCTCTACTTCCGTGATACTGGTAGAGGCCATACTTGCATGCCACTGAAAGGCACAGTCGGACCAATTGGATAAATGGCATCATCAGAGCAGAACAGCAACTTTTCACTGGACTAATCACGAAAGGTGAACAATGAGCCATCACTTCTCTTGTCATGAGCACAGGAAGCAGTCACCAAGGCAAAAGGGAGGACACAGGAAAGAAGATACAGGAACTCACATAAACCTGAAAGACAGAACACATGTTAAACCAAGTTTTCAGCATTCTGAGTGACCATTTTCCAATTGTAATACTGCTATACATTGACTTAACACCATACATCTTAGGAAGCACTGTAAAAACAGTACCATAATCACATCACAACTTCTTATGAGATTTGTTTTACAACTAATTTCACCTACAAAGATCAGCCTACAATATCACCTTCGGTAAAAATAATGCTTAAGGTCAGACTTATCAATACAGTCAGAATAAGCTGCTATCCATTCTGTAAAAAAATTAACATTCTTACAAGATATCTAATTTTTTACTCAGAATCAGATTTTAAAATTGGTCATCATAAAGACACAGGTCTTTCTAAGAAGATAATTATGGAGCAGTATGATTGTTTTTCATACTGCTCTAACAGTGCCTAAAAAGTAGAATTAAATACTTACAGGAAAGGTATCCCCAAGGTTATCCTGCCTTCGTATCTACGAGCTGCATTTGAACATTTGCAGATATGCCACCTCCATAGCCTCCCTTGGATTGCATCTGATTCTGAATTGAGCTGACCTGGGGATAGGAGGGAAAAGTGGGGTAGAGGAAAGTCAGTGAGCTGTAGCATCTTCTTGCTTCTAATTTTTTTTTCCTAGGTTTAGTTTTCAAGAGCTCCTTTATTACCAGTAAAGCTACATTACTTTTGCACTGGGACGTGTGCATCCAAGGCTTGCTGAAATTTTAACTTTGGCATGTAGCTCAGCTGAGGAGATGAAAGAAGTGGTGCTGCGGCAAAAGTTTTTCCTCTCTCCCAAAGAAAACTGTATGATTCATGGTTTCAGTGACCCCCTTACTAATCAAAAAATTTCTAAATCTAAAAGGACATTTTGGTTTGTGGAACATTTTTGATTTATCTACTTATGTGATGACATACAATGTTTCCCTTAATTGATACTGTTCCTTTAAATGGAGGGCATTTATTTTTTAAACCACAGTCAATCTGAACTTCCCTAAACATAGCTGATTTGAACGTATTTTTAATCTGATGCATATAAATACATAGAGACACATCCTTCGTGCCCATGTTTCAAATCATGCACATCCTGCTGTGACTTTCACTGCCTCTAGCACCAAAGAGAAAAGGAACCCACAGTTCTTTCCTACTTGTGTTGCACGAGTCAAAATAATCATGTCCAAGTGCCTGCAGGAAGACAACTTGAATCATAAAGGTTTGGTCCTTTTTTCTCTGCATCCCAGAGCATACATAACTACAACTACACAAAGAGAAGAAAATGACATTCATTCAAGGCTATGCCTGCAGGGAACCACTTCCAATTATTTCATCTATGCTCCTCCTTCGCAGAGACCTAAAAACATCACTGGAAAGCTGTATTAAAATGGTATGGGAGAAATATTTCCAAGCAGCTTGGATGATATTCCCTGTCTACAAAGACAAAAGAAATTTTCTTTTTTTCCACAGCAAGAAAAACACATGCACATGTACAGAATGCATCAGCAAACTCATTCTTCCACGCAGTGTTTCAAACCTATGTGACAAAAGAGCCTGGGTTTTTTTGATCTTTATTTTCAGCAATATGGCATATTGCAAGGCTATGCAAAAAGATTGTGTTTTTATGTTTTTAAGCAGTGAAATGTAAAACCATTTTATACCTTGGCCTTTTGCTAAAATAAGTGATACAGCTGCAGCAAAGCAGTATTACTATCTTATTTTTCTTCAGGGAAAAGTGTTCAGAGCCAATTTTCTAGTGCATCTGACATCAAAGACTACAAACTCAGCAAAAGAATGTGCCGAAGTGCATGGGGATGTATTTAAGAACTTTCACATTTTACCAAGCTGCTCATCTTCTTCACCAACCATCTTTTGCTGGCCATGGAAGAAAACAAAGTTTGAATTTAAGTTCTTTTCTTCAGAAAATAATTCATCTACACATAAATGTATTCACAAGAGTGAATAGAGGATGCTGTTAATTTTATCTCAATGAACTCTGACTCCAGCAAATAAGAACTACAAAAATCTCCAGACCTTATCAACTTTCAGGCTGACAACTTGCTTACAAGACTTGAAAATTTTGGAGAGCAGCAAATCAACACAAATTGCAAGGTTAAGTGTAAGTTTTTATGAGTATTTCTAAAAGTTAGACTAATTTCTCCAGTTCATGAGTCACACACACATGAGTTACTGGATAAGGAAGTATCAGTCTTAAATGCACAGACTCCTGCCCTTAAAACAGAGAATGCAACAAATGAAATTAACAGTTCAGTAGCTATTTTGTATATGAAAACTTTTGTAGGAGACATATAATGTTAAAGCTTCTGAGCAAAAAAGCTCTAACATTTGTAGACTTAAAAGGTGGCATTCTCTTTGAAGCACCTAACTTCTGAGACTGTTTGAGCAATAAGAACAAGCACTTTGTGAAATGCAATTTTTGGCTTTTTTTTCCCCCAAAGAAGCCATTGCCTTTCTTTGATGATATTTAACAGCAAGGTTCTTCACTCTTATATCTAATTTAGATGGGACTTAGGGATATTAAAACTTTTGAAGAGGAAAAAGGATTGTACCCATTAAGAATCATGCAAACTATTGTGATGTTTATGTATCTCAAATTTCCTTCTTTCCTTTTCTTTCACTCCCTTTCAGAATTAGGAAACAGCACAGGCAGACCTTGAGAAAGAAAACAATAGGAAACTACATGAAATACATGAAATCAAAGACTGAACTGAAGAATATGAAGCAGCAGAAGAAAGAGATTTCACCATGGACTGTGACAGCAAAATAGGAAAAAAAGGGATGGGAATGAACAAGAAACAGTGCAAAGAGGGCTCCTGCTGTTTAAAAAAACCCTCTGACTAAAAGGAGCAAGGCACTTTACAGAGAAGGCAAACAAAAAAGCAAAATATTTCAGAAATATTCTGAATATTCAGTCAGAGTCATAAGGATGTGTAACAAAGAATAATGCTGATGAAAACAGGCACAGGCCAAACAGGAAGCAAAAAAAAGAGCCAAATTTAAATGGGAAAATGGTAATTAAATTCAGGTATTCACCTAAGCTATTTAGAAAAAGGCGGCACAAAGAGGTTCCTGAAGGAATATAATGTCCATATTATAAAGGAAATTATGCAGCAAAAGAACATGTGAAGGGTAATGCTGTAATTCTGGAATTTACACTGCAAAGAATGAATGTGGAGACCACCACAGAATAGGCAGGAAATATGCAGTGTGAGAAGTAGTGATTTGAGATTCTGAAGCAGAGGAAGTGGGAATGATTATTTTTTACATACAGATACTTTCCATCTAGGATCAGAAAAATCTCTCTGGTCACTGATGCAGCACATTATCCAAATGAAAAAAAAAGAAAAGGAAAAGAAAAAGAGAGAAAGAGCTACTTAGAAGCATTCAAAATAAAAAAGTTTATGTAGAGAGACAATAATGATTACCTACTATCTGGAGGTAAATGCAAGACAAAGGTGAGGGCAAACAGGCAGAAAGTGAAAAAAATAAAGCTTCAGGCCATTTACACAAACCTCAGATGGGGCAGCTGTGAGAATGAGGAAGGTTCCCCTCAGGAGAAACAACAAATATTGAAAAAAGCAAGAGCCATGTTTAAAAAAAGTAATCAAAGAAGCTGCTCACATTATTAACAGTTTATTATTTCAATTTATACTTGCTTTAAATATTAATGTAATATATCACATTAAATAAGGCATTGGCTTTAACTAAATTTTATCAAGTGTAATCTTTGTTTGGCCACTTAACTTGCTTACAGAGGTTTTACTAGAAATCACTTTCAGTCCACTATGTTGTTTCAGGGAAAATGTAGTGCATTTTTTGATGTTGAATTTTCTAGCTTTGCCCTCCCTCATTAAATGCTGAGTTACAAAAATTTTTGTCTGAGCTCATTAAGACCAACTTAAACTAGTTGAAACTACAAGTGACCTCCCTTGCCTACATTAAAACTGTCTTTTTTAGCTCTGCTTTCTATTCTGATACCTCTGACAGAGGTATTCTTCCTCTGAAGAGATCAGATCTATCTGACAGAGATTCTTCCTCTTTGTCAACAAGTGTTTATCATTTCCAAATGTTTACCTTTAAAGATGATTAATAAATTCAAGAAGTATTTTTCATCTGCATGCAACCAATTTCTATATTTTATATTACTGACCTTAGAAACAGATTGACATTTCACAGAAATTTGAAGCTATACAAGATTCATCTATTTCCATAAGCTCATTTTCATTATCTATCTTAGCTTCTGTTTTTTCACTTTCAGAAAGTTATAAATATTTATTGTGCCTATCTTCTACAGGAAGCCACAAAATCTTTCCTGTGACACTGCTTGCTTTGGAAATAATTCTGCAAACCGGGCTACAGAATATAGAAAAAGCTCAGCAAGAATACCTAAACATTAATTTGTGTGCACCATAAATTGAGGTTAAGTAAGAGTTTTACATGAGCTGTATTTAAAAAGCTTCAGGCACTTAAGGTAAGAAATCTTATCAACTATAAGACACTTGGATTGTTCTATATAATACCTGAGTATATTTTCAAATATACATCTATTTTGGTTCATACATATAATCAGAGTGAATTTTTAGTTTAAAAAGTATTCTATATAATTTATACAGCATTTAAAATGCATTATTAATAAATACAGGAATTAAAAAATTATATTCCATATTCTTGAATGCAGGTGTTTAGGACCTGGAACTAAAATGCTATCAGATCATTCTTGAGTCTCATACAGATTCTTTGTTATAGCTGAATGACTCATTGCTTCAGCTACAACACACAAATAGAGTGTCCCTGTATTCTGTCTAATATGAAATGATGTTCATGCACTTATGCTTACTGAATCCATTCCGCTGAATACATCTCCAGATCCTACATGAGCTGTGTGAACAAAGTTTGTTGGCTCCCCAATCATGCTTCGATCAATCCGCCGTCGTCTTTTCTAGGAATGTAAAGAAAACATCTGAGATTCAAAGAAAAGGCAAAACGAGTACGTGTCATAAATGCTGAAGTTTACCATCTATAGGAAGGATATGCCATACATTGTAAGATATATCAACAGAGTCAAAAAACAGAGACCAATTCTGAGGTTAACCAAAACACTAGTATTACTGTCCTTTTTACTTGGAGCATGTGTACCAGACAAGTACGGATGCCTCTCCTAATGTTTAGGCCAACAAAACATTTGTAAATAACCTTAGTAAATTCCATGTTGATTAACCAGTATTTGCAATGTTTCATACAGCACCTTCTGCCTAGATTTGTATTTAAATCATGGTGGGAAAGATCAAATTTGAAAAATTCAAAACAAGAATTCACAATCAAAGCATTTTAGAATACTCTACGAATCCACTAACTTATGGAATTTCTTATTTGCAGGACCTGATATCACTATTTGTAATATTCTTCATGGCAATGTCCAGAACAGTGCCTTGAGTCCGATCAGGGTTAGTCACAGACATCTTTACCGAACTCCGAACCCATACACTCAAAGTAACTTCAGTCTGCGTGATTCTGAAGGGGTGCAGTGCTATAGTAAGGCAAAATGCCAGATCAGAGACTCTTCTGATTCCTGTATCATGCTACAGAAGGCAAGCATTGCTTAACCTCTGCTTCCCAATTTTCAGAGTCACAGTTTCATTTTTAGTAATCTAAAAACATGCAAATAAAAAAGTTAGAGGCGGTAACGAATTTCCATAATTAGAGCTGCTTTTGGTGCCTGCCTCCAGCTAAAAGTTGCATCTGAAGGAGAAAAACAAGAAAACCCTATCCTCATATCCTAGGCCAAAGCCAGGCAGTTACACAGAACAATTAATGCAGTGTGTAGTCACTGTATGCCCATACTCTGAAAAATGCCTGTATTTGGGGAAAAAAAAGCCATGAAACACAGTTCCAATATCTCAGTTTAAGGTATATTGTACAAAGTAGAGTTCAACAGCTAAAAAGTCACTTGAGTTCAAGTGAAACCTTCCCATTACCTTGAAGTTCACACAGTCTTGTTTTTAATGATCTCTATTTCTAATGGCTATGAAACTGTAAGATCACACAGACTCAAGGCATGAATGCACATGCCTCGAGAGGGCTAGCTACTATTTCAATAGCTACAGATGAAATCTTTATGAATCAGAGCCCACAGCTATAAGAATACATCATGGGGTTTAGCCAGCAAGTACAAAATAAATTTAATCCTGTCCTGCACATTTTCCCTATTACAAAAAACAGATTTCAGTAGATTTCAGTACCTTCCTGCATGCTATGAATAACTGGGATGAGGAGGAACACATAATAATCTGTAGAAACAGCTAAATACAATGATCTGATCTATGCTAAAACCACTAATGATTCCTCAAATTCCAAAGAACTTTACAAAATCAATCAATCAAATAAAATATTCCAGCTATAAGAAAGCTGTATTTACACCATCCTGTACTGTAATATGCTGTGATGTTGACACAGAAATACGATCTAGACAGCTGTATAAATATAAAGTGCTCTAACTAAAACACTCAAAATTGCCCCTCTCCCTCTTTAAAAAAAATAGCAGCCAGATTTGTGTCTAAAAAATACAACCATAATTGCTTAATTCTAATAAGAGTTTTGATGTAGAGAAGATGTAGAGAAACCCAAAGATTTAAGATTTTTCTTATCTTGTTTATGAGTTTTTAAGGCAAACTTTTTTTTTTTTTTTTTTAATTTTTGTGCAAAGTAACTTATTTTGCTCCCTAACTTGTTGCTAAGATCACTGGCATGCCAGTAACAAAGTGCTGCATCTTGTGAATGACTGTTTGTAGTGGAAATGATTTTCCACTAATCATCAGCTAGTCAACCAATAACCACTAGTTAAACTGCACTGCCACAAAACCATGTCTCTTATCTTTAGTAAGTTCCTTATCAGAGGCCATCAGCCTTTTACCCCTGAAAAGTGCCCACTGATGTGAGCTCCCTGAAGCTATGGAACAATATTTAAATGTAGCACCACAAAACAGTTCACTGTGAAAGCAAATAAATAATTGTTTCTGCAGGAGTACCCAGCTTGCATTTACATTACTGTTTTAGCTTGGATCCTGAGAATGCTTTTGAAGCAACTTTATCAGTGTCACTTATCATGATTCAATTTTAATTTCAGACTAACCTTGGACTGCACAAATTAGATTTTTTTTAGATTAATCTGAACTGGAAGACTAACTGATGCTCTTCCATTGCTAGCAGACATTGAGGCCAATGAACCAGGTGTGCCAGGCTGGAGCAGATCACAAGACAACTAATGCACATCATGACTCCCCAGCAGCAACTGTTCTGCTGTCCTACACAGCTGATCCTAATAGAATGTACTGTTCCTAGAGACATGGTCTCAGCAAGAACCAAAATGACCAACTAGAATATGTAAAGGGACATGGGGAGCACTGTAAAAAATCACCTCTTTACGAGGAATGTAACAGGAGAAAGCAGTAGGGGAACATGCTTGGAAAAGACATGTAAAAGGATCCTGGAAATTGAATATAAAGTGCCATCATTTAATGGCTTTATTCTGTTTGTTCCCTTGACAAAAAGCTGAAGAATTTGGATTGCAAAGTATGTAACAGGTGTAAAGACACCATGAAAAGAAAAACTGATCTTGAAATTGAAGCAGAAGAGATGCAGGCTTGTGTTTTAAATGTCCTGAAAGGAATGAAAGTAGTCTGAAGATCCATCTAAGCAGCCTTGCTTTGAATGTGTACTAGATGCAATGAAACCGAATCACATTTCAGTTACCATAGAAATGAAGTAAAAATTGATCTTTTCTATTCTGAACCTGCAAGCGATGCTTTGCACCCACATGGTAGCATTTCTTTCAAAATACCAGATCAGAAATCAGAAAGCCTCCAATAATTCCAATAACTCAATAAATTACACAAAATATTTTAACTCTGGAGGTTTCTTGAAACTTTAAACAATTTTAAACTTTTGCCTAAAAAGTTAAACTAATTATACCATATATTCAACCTGCCCTTCAGCAAAGCCAAAAACATTTCACTGAAATGCTGTTTTCCATAGTTCCAAAGACTATTTGTTGCAAGAAATTCAAAACTGTAATTTGTTTCTTTAAACATATAATTGCCACAGACGGGTCTAGAAGAATATAAAATTTCCTTTTTTCTTCCCTGCATTTTAGGCTTTCAGGGAAGAAATGATTATTTTTCACTATCTCCAGATTCTGTCCAGAGGTCAGGCTGTGCTTCTTTATCTCAAGCACTTTCATAAGTGATGGAAACACTTCTGATTTAGGCAAGCTCTCTGCCTGTAGGAAAAAGACAAATTAAGGAATTTTTTCTCCTTTCCACAGTTATGTACCTCTCTTTGTTCTTTATGACAGGTTCTCTCTCTCAAAAAAAAAAAAAAAAAAAAAAAAAAAAAAAAAAAAAAAAAGTTAAGACACCAAGGTCTCAAACACACAAAAAAATTAAGTGATATTACTTAGATCCTGGGAGGCTGACAATCACTTTCCTGCTAAAAGCTGAAGCTGCAAGTGAAGTCAACCTTTGTATGAAGTCTCATACAAAGATATTCTAAAGTCAAGTGCCAGCCTGAGTATAAAAAGCAAAGGAATCTGTTAAGTTCCAGAAGTGCGTGTTCTGCTAATTCTATACCAGATATTTTGAGACGGCTGCTTGAAACACATCAAAAATCCAAGTCTAAGTGAAATATATAAGTGACACACAGCATTGCAAAGGACCCTGCAACACAAAAGCCTGTGTGGATTTTACCTGCAGCAGGCAGCCCCCAAATGAAAATGGAATTGCAGGTGCAGATGAGGAATGTACACTAAAGCATAAAGCAATACATGATGGAAACTGAAGAAATTCAGGGGGGATGACATATTATTGCTATACTGTGAATATAAACCTCTGAAAACAATGCTTCTTTATTAAAATTTATACATACAGCACCTTTCTCCTATTGCTTACACATTTAATTTTCCCACTTTACAAAACAAGAAAAACTGCCAGCTCTTTTTTCCACACAGAAATGTATTTTATCCAGCTGTATGATGTCCTGGCTTTTTATATCTTCGAATCTGGGTAAAGCAAACTGTAAGAAACCATGCAGCAGAATTCCCAACTTCCTCAATGTCTACATGAGCAACAAATCAGTCGCAGGGACAGGCTAGATCTTTGCACCTCACACTCAGAATATAAAAATTTGTTTTCTAAGTCACAAGTAGTATCCTTGTTTTAATCATTCTTCTCTAAAACTAACACAGACACAGTTATGTTTCTATTGAGAACTTTTTTATTAATACTTGTTAATATCATCAAGCTATCACAAAGGAAGGATAACTTTCCTACTGCCAAATTTTTAGCATTTACCCAGAGGATATGAATGTAATTTTTAATAAGTGTTTTATACATATAGTTTTGTCTTATTTTGTATTATTGAATATTTTAATATGCAGTAAAACATACTGCACTTATAATATTTATGTATTACTTAAGTTATATTAATATATCATGCATCTAAAGACATTTTTTCTGTCATTCCATATTTATCTGTGTCCCAAAAGCATAAGGCACAGTACAATACATCAGAAAGGAAATAACATGCTGATCTGATCTATCTAGTCTGATTTTGTGAAATGTGTTTCCAACCAGATCCAAATTGGTATGAAGCCGTTCCATATGTAAAATGCCAAGTGATGCACCTTCCTTTTTTGATCAAGACTGCCTTGTCTTTAATTTTAACTATCTGTAGAAGAGGAACTTTCATTGAAATTTGTCACAATTTGTCCTTATTCTTCAAAACATGATTATTTACATATTATTTTGGCTTGATACATAATGCAGAAAAAACAAAACTATGTACCATGCTTTGACAGCTCAACTGATACAAAGTAAAAATATCAGCTTCCAAGATTAATCTGAAGTCTTGTATCAATTTCTTCTCTAATTTCAGACTGTTAAAAAATAAAATTAAAAGGAGTGCAGATTGTGAAGCTCAAGGTATTAATAATATTCCACATTTGAGGGGGTTATGGCAGGAGCATCGCTGGTTTCAGAGGGCCCCATTTGCCTGCTAGGCTTGCCTTCATGGAGTCATCAATGCTTACTGTTGGCTGGCAGGCGCAGAAACCTTGCCAAGCTTGTTTTCCCCTCTCCTTAAATTAATATTGTTATAAAATAGGCTTACCTCTCTTGGCAATTGCTAACTAAAGAACATTTAATTTCTCTGAAGCATTATTCAAAACTTAATAAATTTACTTGCTAACTCCCTACACGGAAACTCTCACTGGTGAGCAGAGAACTGAATGATCCATCTGCATGCTATAAAGAGTTGTAGAATGGGTTTCTGTGGTCAGAGAATAATCACCATTCATAGTCTCAAAAAAGTTTTCTAAAAACAAGAAGATGACTGTGCATTCATAAACACTGGAAAGTTATGCAGCTTTTAATACTTGTTTCCACAACGTAAGGGTCAGTTTTGCTCGCTAGGTTTGTCATTACAGTGGCATCAAATACAATAAGAAACAATTCACTCTCTGATACTTCTTTGCAAACTTGAGTTTTAAGTAACAGTATGGTAGTTAGAACATAATGAAACATAGTAACTTTTAACTACACCATCTAACCCTACGTAACACTAGACCTAGTGCTAATACATCTTTCCATACTAAACCAATCCAAATTCCAAACTCTCCTAAAATGAAATAAATACCAGTAGGGCCACCACAACTGCCATTCTTATAACAGACAGGGCAAATGTAAGGAAGGAATATGATCCTGGTTTTCCTCTGCATCTATCTGCTATATTTTGTTTTCACGCTGTATGTGTGCACTAATCAAGACACTGATAACACAGATACGATATGGATTTTTTTTTTTTTTTTTAATTACATAGGTATTGTGGTGTGATCAATCCTCCTTTCCCCACCAATGATTACACCACAACAACAGGAACTATCAGACTATAGGGTCTCAAGTCTGTTGTGTTTGATGTTTTAGAACCCTCAAACAGCAAGCATTTTTTTGAGAACTTCTGTTACTACTTACTCTAGTGCTAATTTCAGGATTATTCAATGCAAAAAGCAAACTCTTAATCTGCAAATTCACTTTGGGTTCTTTTTACCAATCGAGATAGGCATTTCCTATCTCTTCCCTGAGGACATTTCACTGATAGAACTGTTGAAAGAGAGCTATTTGTTAGCTTTGTATTCAAAAACTCAGCTGAAACTTCAAAAGCAGTGCAGGACAAAGATTAAAAAAAAATCCCAAGACAGAAATCTAAAGGAAGGATTTAATCAAAGTCAAGATAGTCAACCATTTTAAGATGGAGGATGTGGATGGCTAGAGGAGAAACTCAAATCCTTGCTTTTATTTTCCTTCTTTGACCTTTCATACTTTTTGTATCTGCTCTGAAAAAAATACCAGCAACAAGATTCCCTCTGCTGTGGCACCCATCTGATCCTCCAGACACTAAGGGCTAGAAACTTGCTCAGAACAGGAAGTATCAGATCACCCTGCAGAGGTGGCTTTCTGTCCTCCCACACACATGCTGTTCTACTTCCAAAATAGTCTCATGCACAGTATGTCTGAACGTGTTTCAAGACAAGCTGTGGTCTGAGCTCCCAATACTGACCCATCAAAATTGCCTAAAAAGGTTGTAGTGTCATGCATTAAACTTGACATAAGGGGGCTATAGGGGCAAGGGTATCCCTTGCATTTGTTTTTGTTCATTGTGTGTTTAAGACACATTTCTCCACACTCTTCACCCTGATTAGGAACCTATAGATTCATGTTAAAAACAACAAAAAGCATGTATGCATGTAAAGCTGGAAAGCTAACACCATTGCTACCAAGTAGATCGTTAGGTAGTGAACTAACACAGTGAAACCAATGGCCAGATGTATAGGATCATAAAGTCAGTGTGATACTTTTGAAGAAGAAAGGTTGCATGTTCTCTAAACATTTCCCTGAATATTGTGGTATTCTCATCTTTTTTAGCTGTTTTAAATCTGTGACATTACACTGCAGAGTCCACCATTTTTGCAATCTCCAAATACTGTATAAAAGTTGATGAAACAGACACCATACAAAGTAACATTAAAATTCCAGTCAGCACTAGCACATGTTTAACATTTCAGCCTTAAATTCAAGTTTTGAACCATAAAGTGACAATGACCATTTGAAGTGTAGGAGCCCACATCCTCTCTGAATAAGCAAGTGCAGACCTATGAATTTCAAATGCTTCTTGTCAAAACAACTCCCACGCAGAAGAAACACAGAGACACACAACTAAGGTAATGTCCAAGATAAAACTGAAATGCTAGACACTGCCTCAGAACCACAGAATGTCAGTGCCAGATTTATTCTAAAGTAGTAACATCTGATATCTAAGCTCAGCCTAATGATATTCTGACCAATGGTGTGATCTTCATCAACTACAATACACCAAAGCTGCTGCCCTCACTAAAACATATTTTTCCCTGTCTCCTACTTGGGCAGTTTTTATGAGATTGTTTAAAGACTGATTTTAAGTATCTTGCAAATTCTGGTTTCATCAGAATGGAAGCAGAAGGAAACTGGCACAGGCTTTCATACCAGCTCTTAAGCAACAGAGCTAAGTAGCAGGTTCACAGCACATTCAGCTTTCATTATGTCTAGAAAAGTTCATGATGCTGCATGACTTCTCTAACTAAAAGAATTAGGAAATTGAGACCAAGGACTGAAAAGAGGTAAGTGTTTTAATAGTGTGAGCTGTTACAACTAGCATCAAATAAGCCAGTTATCAAGTGTACACCGCATTTAGCTTTTACAGCAAAATCACTTGGCATGTACTGACTGACTCAAGTGGAAAAAAAAAGAATAATGAAATCTGATTGTCTGAGCTCCTCAGCAAAACAACTAGGAGTTACATTCATGTATAGAAAAAAAGTAAAACTAAAGGAAAAATAAAAAAATCTAAAATGTCAGCAAAGCTGACATCATCAAATCTTCCAGACTGATTTTATGTTTCAACTTCTCATCAAATTAATCTATTTCATAATTTTATACATCAAACTGGGTTGCATATTACATCAAACAGCTCCTTTTTATTAGCAAATTCACCACGTTCTTACATCTTTCCAAGTATAAGCTTTTTGATTTGTTTACACAATATTCCATTATATTATTATGATGTCAGTCATCATATGACACAACTGGCAACTGTAGCCTATGTTTTCTAAACAAACAGGAAAAAACTGCCAGATGAGGTCAAATGACTCTGAAAGACAACAGGCCTTTTAAGAAATGTGTTTAGCTCACACATCAAAGGGAATTTGTTCCATTCCAGATGCTTAAACCACCTTTAAGTCACATAGTAAATCCAAATTTATTTCTTTGCATTGGCTAGAAAGCACCATTCTTTTCAAAATATGCATTTGTAAAATTTTAAGATTACATTTGCAACTTTCAACTTGGCTGTTGTTTTGTCCACAAATTTACTTATCCTTCTAATAATTTTATTTTTATTACTTTGGGTGGCTTAATGTCTCTAACATTATATTTTAAAAAGTATGAAGAACCTCCAGTAATCTAAAAGAATCTCACTGGTTTTCTATACAGTAACTCTACTGCTTTAATGTCTTTAGACTGTGAGGTCTGACTGTAGGTTAGAAGGTAATCAATTAAAGAACAGTAGCGCATGATGAAAGCAACATATCATAGACCCAGAGAACAGTCTGGATTGGAAGGGACCCTAAAGACCATCCTCTGCCCCCCAAGTTCCAACCCCTTCCAACACCTTCCATGAGACCACATTGCCCCAAGTCCCTGCCAGGGATGTGGCAGCAGTAACTTCCCTGTGCAACTTGTTCCAGTGACTCACTATCCCCCCAGTAAATAATTCTTTCTAATATCCAATCTAACTCTACCTTCTTTCAGTTAATAGCCATTCCTCCTTGTCCTACCACTAGCTGTCCTTGCAAAAAGTCCCTTTCAAGCCTTCATAGGCACCCTTTGTCTGTGATACCAGCTTTAGTTTCTCAGCAAAAATCAGAACTTAACATTAAAATATTAACTCTATCCTTATAGCTGCCCAGCTGATTAACTTCCAATAGTTTAGCTGTTGCTTGGATCAAGTGCTTATTACCAGCCTGCACAGATGAAAATAAAGTTAATCACTGAAACTTCAGAGTCAATCTAGATCTAAGACACATAATAAGGGACAAAACCTCTGCTGTACAGGACATGGGAAGAGACTGAAAGGCGGGTTTGTTCACCATAAGAAAAAAAGAGATCTCCTTGGGGTCTTAATGGTCTTCCATTACCTATATAAAAGGCAAGAGAAGACAGACAGCCTTGAAGGTGCACAGTGGCAGTTTGAGAAGCCACAGCCCGAAGTTACCACACAGAAGACACCAATTAAACACACAAATACCGTAAAGAGTTATGTAGGTGGCCAAACACTGTACCAAAACCCCAGTGAATTTAAATGTCCATCCTTTGAGATCCCAAGAACGCAACTGGTCCTGACCCTGTAAAAGCCAAGTCTAGCTGGTTCTGCTTTGAGCAGATGCATCGCACCAGAAGGCATCCAGAGGTGTCTTGTCATCAAGACTACTTTACAAGCCTCTAGTTTCAGATGGTGATTAAGAGCAGGCTACAACTGACTTTCCTGTATATTCTCCCTAGTAACCAAATATGATAGTAACATAAAACAGAGGTAAAATGAATTATATAAGGATTCACCACAGTACAAAATTTCTGGAAACTCCTAGTAGCTTCTTATAAAAATCAAATCCCAAAGTCTTGATAAGAACATGTCATGAACTGTATCACATTGAGCTTTCTTTCCGTTCATTTACTGACCATCCACAACAAGAATGCAGGAAATACTTGAAGGATCACCTGGCATGATGAGCACTGTAGTTCTCTAGAGGAGATTGCCAGGATTACAACATGTAGCCCCTCCTGCTCAGCCAAATGAACATCTCTTTAACCCCCAGATACAACAAAAACAAAAGTTATGAATGTGCTCAAGAGTATTGAAACAGTTCTGTCAAGAAATTATCTTCCATGCTGTAATAAGACTTCCTAGAGTTAGCTGACTAATATAAAGAGGTTTGTTATGTCCTGTGTGTGCAGGTGTCTGAACACACTTGCAACTTGATGGAGGCACACATGTTGCACAAGGTGCATTATATGCAAGCCTTCTGTACTCCTTTGTACACTCTGCATAATCTTCTACATCAGAATGATATGCACATACCAAATTCCAGCACAGAAAAGTAAAAGAAAAAAAAATTACTGAAATATTACCTCCAAACAGGTAACAGCCACTCTCAGACACAGGATCCTCACACTAACCATACAAAACCAACTCCTTAGTAAGTGTAACACTTTCTCTGGACCAGCTAAATCATCCACTGCACTGAAGGCAATACCCCTAAAGGCACTGCCATATGTTCTCACAAGCCTGAAAATTGTGATTCACCCTTAACTATGACAATAAATCAGGGCCCACATGGTATTTTCAGAAAATCTCTTTATGCAACTCATTGTAATTCCCTTACTGGGAGACAATGGACTTTTGTGAGTTCTGGCACTGTTTGTGTTTTAGCAGTAGGATTAATGAGTGGAAGATCTAGTACTTTTGCTGCAGGTGAAAACAAAGCCACAATATTTAATAGTAATATCCTCAGGAATCAACAAACACACATATAGTGAATTCATGAGCTTTTAAATACCTCTGTGAGTATCACCTTAGAAACCTGGCATTAGTGTGTCTGGATAGCAGCAGCTTCTTGTTGGGATTATATATATATATATATATATATATATATATATATATATTATGCACAACAAAATACCTAAATATTTTCCTGTTTTTTCTAATGATGTACTGTACTACTTACTTCACAGTGAAGTTTTATCAAAATGAACTTGCTCTAAATGTAAATACTTTCTCTTTTTTTTTTACAAATCCCTTTTTTAAGGGAAGTAATCCCACTACATCTTTGTGTGTCTCAGTCTATGAGAAACACCACTGACAGTTGACCTTTCTGGATCTTCCCACTGGCATTTCCTCGCTAAGTTATTTGTCACCTGAATGACCTCAGCATTGTCTCGGGGTTGTCCCTGCTGCTCCAAAGGCACACTGATCAGTTACATCCTCACCATGAGTGCTGTCACATGGACTTGGATACCATGATTTGCAGTAGGAGAAAAAATCCGTAAGCACGTAATCACAGATTTCCTTTAGTGTCCATCCTATTTCTTGCTCCTGTGAAGACTTCTGCAGAGGTCCTAAATTTGACTGTCAGATCTGTTCATCCAGTTCATGTTAGGCAAATCATTTTGTAAAAAATGCACTCCAAAATACATTATAATGTGACAGTCTGTCTTTTCTTGAGCTTGAGGCATCAAAGCAAAAAGCAGGAACAGCCTCCTATGTTCTTCCCATACTACAAAAAATAGTCACATATTTGAAAGGTGATCTCACTAGAGGATATAAAAATGGTGACACTATACATAAAATTATAAAAAGACAATACAACAAGCAGCCACTTTTTCAATTTCATCTAGTAAGGAAGTACCCCATATTCCTAACTTATTTGTCCCATTCTACTCCTCTAAAATACAGTGTTGTTGAAAAGATGTATTCAGGAGTAGTAGGAGAAATAGCTTTTTACTGTTCCACTATCAAGCACTACAGAAATTTTTTTAAGTCAAGTACATTCACTAGTCGTAATTTACAGCAAGACTCACTAGTAGTATCAAAAAAATCACACCATCATTTCTAGAGGTAGTGTTGGCTGTTCATACTATTCCAGAGAACTTCCTACTTACTAATCCACTTCTGTCACAAAGCCTATTCTTCCTTATCTTTCTGGTTTTCTATACTAAGTTATCCATTATAAATTTATTCCTGAAAAAGCAGATTTTTCTATTATTGTCTATGTTTCCTAATTGCATAATTCTTGAATCCATTACATACAATTCCTTCAGCCTACTACTGGCAATTCTGAAGCTGGATTCACTGTAGAAATCCAGGAAATTTACAGTATGGTTTTCTCAGTGTGTCTGATCTAGTGATATAGCCAGAATAAAACCAAATATTGGAGCTTCTTGTAACAGGAAAAATAGGAAAGCATGGTTCCTTGAGAGCTGAACAGAAAGTTCTGGCATTGCAACACTGAGCACTGTTTAGATAGTTAAGATTCCTTTGGGTTTGTGTGTTGTTGGCTACTGCTTCCCAGTTCCACAAGTGTAGTCAGCTGCTACCAAAACCAAGATACATCCAACGTTACCTTTTGGCTACAGATTTACAGTGACTGGCAGTTAAAGTCAGAATGAAGAACAGAAAGAACAATAAACATACAGAGCAAAATAACATCATCTGAAGAGCTGCAGGCTTGGAATTTCTCAACTGGTTGCATAAAAAGTGTAGATTATTTACAGTAAACATTTTTCATTTTACTCTTCAGTAAATGGAACCATATGATGTCTAAAAAGACAGGACATAACTTCATCTACCTAAAAGTAGAACTATGAATGTAGAAGTGAATAGCAATTTTTGGCAGGAAGATACACCTTGTTCCTAAATGAAAGAGAAACACCAACAACTAAACTAAAATATTATCACTCTGTGTTTCATAAACTGGAACAGGTCACTTTACTTTACTAACACACAGTGGACTATGGCACCTACATCAATTAAAAAAAAAAAAAAAAAAAAAAGGTTTTGACCCACTGGTGTGGCAGCATGGCAAATGCCAAACCTCAATCATATCCAATTATTTCAAGAGCTCCCTATGCCACACTGTCATCAGGCTGTACCAGCCAGAAACACGCTTCCATGATCGAGGCACAGAATTTGCAAGAGTTTAATTTTCTTCCGATTTCCTGCATGATTTCTATGCCTTAACCTTGCTTCACTATCTCACCAGGTTTCCCTGAAGGTCTGTCAATATCCTTGAACAGAGGCATTTAGAGTAGCCATCTACAACTGCTGTTGTGTACAGACATTGACACATGCTTCTCAATTATGGTAAAGTTTTAGACTATGGAGAGATGTATACTACATCAAAATAATTTAGGACAAGAAGTGACTCTGGTTTTCTCTATAACATCATTACAGACAATTTTAAACATAAGTTCTTAAGCCTTGGAGTTCATTTTAACCCAAACTGAAAATGCAAACAAATTTTGAGTACACTTTATGAATCCAGTATTTGTCAAAACGCAAGGGAAAACATTCTCCATTAATAACACCACAAAGGTGTTTATTTTTCAGCTGCAAAGCTTAAAAAGCAAAAAAATGAGGATTCAGCATTATCATGACACTCAACACACCCTCTTAAGGATTACTACATAAAAATATTGAGAAATTCAAATCTTTCTGCCCTTCCCAATTGTTTCCCAGCAAGCTTTACTTTCAGAACACTCTTCTGTGTTCAGAAACTGCACAGTTACAGTTCATTTGCTTTTTAAGAAACTAAGCCACATAAACTTGCATAAAACCACAATACGAAACTTAGATGCGGCTATTCATCCGGGATAATTGTAAAAGCACAAACCATACCACAGTCAGTGCATCCTACAGCATTTCTTGTCTTGGGCGTTATAAAAATAAGCATCTACTATGTTTGGTCATAAAAAAGAGTTTATCAGTAATACTCATCCCTGCAATGCCTGCAGAGCCAACATTGCTAAGAACCTAAGCTGAATTCTATTCCTTCTTAGGCATGACCAAATACATACCAAATTCCAGTGAGATGAAGCAGAGGGATTGTTCAAGGAGAGCTTACTGTAGCAGTGTGGGAAAAAGATTCAGTTTGATTCTCTGAACATAGAGGGAGCTTGTAGAGCTAGCAACTGAAAGTTCAAAAGTGATTCCTTGTAAGAGTAAACTACCTTATGTACATTTTTGTGACCAACAAACAATTCTAGGGTGAAACAGGCTTTTGAGCTGTCTCAGAGCATCCTTCAAAGGGTGAGTTTTGCTGGTCTTTTTAGACAAAAGTTACAAACACACCAATACCAAATAAAATCTCACTATCTTAATAATTTTTCTTACCTTTTAACTGGGGAATAAGGTGAGCTGACTAATTCTGGAACACTGAATTATGTAAATTGTTATGTAATGTAAAGCATTGGAGAGTACCTCGTTACTTTTCCTGTCATAAAGATAGATCAGTCTGGTGTAAACTCTTCTGTTCTCTCTGACTAAACATAGTGAACATTATTTACACTGTTGTCTAGTTTAGAGGCACTGAGACAAAGATATTGCGAAACATAATTTTGGTGATGTGAAACATGCTACTAATATACAAGGAGAATAATTTCACTGTCTTGGGGGATGATTAGGACACCCTCACATTTGTAAGGTGTTACAGCATATGTTTTGCAGCCCTTATGTCATGTGAGTATTGGTCCCTTCAGAAACACTTCTTGTTTTATAACCTTATTATATAAAAATAAAAAGCTGTTTACAACAAACATATAATAAGCAAAAAACCCCAACAAACAAAACCAACCAAAAACATGTAATTCGGAATTAGTATCATCCTTTTTAAAATCTAGCTAGAATAAATTTTTCCCTTAACACCCAAGATGAGCTGCCTTCAAAGCAAAATTATGATGCTTATACACTTGCCCCATAGAAATGACTAATAAGCATCTAAGAGTATCTTGGCAGTCAGCAGGATCCCAGGGAAGAACCAAGGAAAATACTGTGGCAGTTGGGTTTTCCTTTAATTCAGCAGATTATCCCAAAACACACAAAAAAGAACCCAAAGCAAATAAAAAACCCCACCAACTAACTAAGAAAGCCTCAACAATAGAAAAACAAAAAAACCCACCACCACCACAAACAAAACCCCAGCCAACCCACCCCACAAAATAACAAAAAACCCCAACCAACCAAAACACACCAAAACAAATCAACTAAACACCAAAATCCAACCCACAATGCAACAAATATTTTCACAAATCAGAAAAAACATCTTTGCTATGTAGAAGAACCTGGAGTTTACAGTCTGTAGAAATCCCTACAGCATTCAGCTCTTTAACCACTAAATCAGCTAACATACACCTATCTGCATGCCTCTGTCAGTTTTTTGTCAGGTTTCAATCCAGGTGTGTATGTATGAAAAGGTGTAACTTCTTCTTCATTGTCTTCTCTGTGTAGGAACATTAATCATCTCCTTTAACAACGTAAATGTTGGCATTTTATTCCTGAATTTAAAAGAGCAGCTGAATCTCAGTGACATGAGATGCATGGCACATGTTTCTTTAGGGGTAGGACCATGCAAAGAGGCCTCAATTGCATCATTTCTAATTTCCCAGCAGTCAGTTTAATCCATGCTTTCATCACAACCACATCTTTTAAGGGTTTTTAAATAGTTTTTAAAAGCAATAATTGAGTAGGTCACATGCAGATCTTGTTTCCTTATTTCCTGAAGTACACACATTTTTTTTTTATCCTCCTCCCCAAATTTTCCTTTCTTTGCATTATGAACCCAGAAGTCATTTCATTTTCAAAGTTTAGTTCTGTTGTTAAAAAGACAAAACATGCATTTGATATTCTTCCATTGAGATTAAAAGGCCTGTGAGCTCTTTTGCCTGCTATTCTGTGGATCAGCATGCCTATTCTTGTGTTGGCATTTTTCCATTCTTCACAAGTTCAGCAATGCCAAGCTGCTGCCACAAACACAAGCAATCCAGTACATTGCATACGTGCATGTGCATGTATGTGCTTGTGCATTTACAGATCCTAGCAGATTTCTCTGGAATTTCACCTGGCAAGATTTATTCTCCCATTTTAACAGTAATACAAGAGCCTAGGAATTAAAGGGGTTTTAGTAACTGCAGTACAACAAGCTGTATTAAAGTAATATTTGTTCCAAACAGAATTAAATAGGCCATCCTATATAGATTTTACTCTAGTCCTTCAAGAAATCTACATGCAGGGGACTTCAGTTTGTAAGCCACCTACATTTAGGATATATTTCATAACAGTAATTTTCTTCCATAAGTAATACACTCTGTTGATACAGAGCTCCAATTCCCAGTTGAGTATATGTGCTTTCTTTAGGCAATTTAATCAGTGAAAGCATCAGCTTCTCAGTCCAAAAAATAAAAAAAGCACCCCAAGAAATAAATTTTATGCAAATATACATAATGAGGTGAAGATTAATAACTACATTTTATACAACTGTCATTCTTAAAACTGATTGTGGTATCACCTCTAAAATTCTATCATTCTGGTGTAATGTCCAATTAACATGTATTCATAAATCCTGTTGGAAGTATTTTCTTCCAATTATTCAAATTAGTTTAATTTTTCACTGTTTCATCCTGTACGTCCCAAGTTTTCTGTTCTTTCCTAACTTAAGGTCACAGGTTCTGAAGCCACTGATGGACCACCATGCAACTCTCCAAATAACCTGCCTGACATCTTCCAGCTGTAAAACAAGAATTGCAATGTTGAACCTTCAAATGAGCCAAGCCTGAACTGCAAGAAAACAGAACTCAGCATCAGTGACAAAACAAAGGCGCAGTCTCACAAAGGCCAGACTTGAAACTACTTGGAGCTGTCTCAGGCCAGAATAAAAGAATGCTAAATTTCCAGAGCATTTACCTACACTCAGCAGTCATGACACACTGCCCATCAGAAAGGTATTTACTTTTTAAGTAAGTACAATACTTTCAAAGGTCACACTTGCTTTTAACAAACTTGAAGTACAAAGCTCTGTGTTACACCACATCCCCCTCAGAGAGGTGGATGTAAACCAGAGGAAATGCAGACACTGATAAGCAACAAGCAATAACTACTTCCTCCTAAGCACTGTGATGAGATGAGCTCTGTATGTCTGGTCCAAGATGGAAATCTCCAGCTGGCTGAACAGTAGAGCATGAAATGCCACCTTATATCAGCAAAGATAAGCTGGTCTGGGCAAACTTAAAAAGAGAAATCACAATTTGGTCTCAATTAATTTTCTCAATCTCTGGAGATAAGGCAGCCACATGCCAACATGAAACCATCTTGTGCAGATTAGAAATAGGTATATTGTAATGCAGTCCTGCCAAAGATAAGGCAAAATTAAAACAGTCTGATTTGAGAGCATCCCAGTACCAAAACTTATGAACTATAAAGTAGGTAGTCATTTATGATATGCATTCAAGCAGACATCAAGGGCGACTATGTTCACCCTGAAAAAGCTATACCACAAGCCAGAGAAAATGAATTATAAAGATTGTGTCCATGCTAAAGATGACATATTATAAACCCAGGCTATTTTCTAAGCCTGAATGAGCTGAATTTACAACTGCAAAATAAATTTAAATTTAAATTTAAAAAAATTTCATGTGAGGCTCATCCCTTCTGATGTCAGTCACTTTCAGAGCATGACATACTAACTAAGCACTCAGTGTCACACATTTATTTGAGAGAGTAAACACAGAGAGATGGTATCTTTCCTTGGCTACAGTTAGCTACAGCTCTCTTGAGGATACATCCAAATAACTAAAAAACTCCCTAAAATTATATGACAAACAAAAAATACCCAATGGGTTCCGAGAGCCATCACTTCCTGAATCTGAGTCTAAGTGCAGTTGACAGCTCCAGCTTTTCTGCCCTGCCTCCACTCTTCTATTGTGCTCACTCCAGAGAATATCCTCCTGTGGCAGAATATTAACCCAGAATTACAGAAGTCAGCATTTTAAAGAAATCAGCTAAGATACTTTGAAGACAAAGGAAGAAAATAATTGCAAGTGATTACCTATTAAAGTCTGTGGCTTAATGGATACCTTATAAATTCAGGATCTTTGAGAACAGTGAAGAATAGCATTATTGTAAGTAAGTGGGAACTTTGGTATCATGCATATCTCATGTGTAAGTAAGTGTCATGACAGGAACTGCAGAACCAGAGGTTTGAGGAACAGTCTTAAAAAGAAAACTTTCAGCATTGTGACATGCTAATGTTGGGAATTGAAAATGTAAGAGCAGACAAAGATCTTTAAACAGCAATTTAAAAATATGTATTTTTTGAGTTGTATATTGGTCTTAAGAATTATCACCAACAGAATATCTGAGATCCATTGCAGAAGTTACAATAAAAATACAGTAAGAGATCAGCAGAGGAAGCTTCTAGTCTCAATACTCCCTTTCATATCAAAAGCAGTTAAAGCCAAAAGGCTGAACACATAGCTTCAGGGCAATGACTGACTTCTCTATTCATTAACACAAAACACACTTCCAAACAGTGTCAGTGAAAGTGCACATCTCTCAGGCTATGGACAGATTACCCCTGCCTCTAGCTGTTGGCAAGTAGAAATGCCCCTAAATCCTCATGCTTCCCCATCTTCCCTGTTCTGATGAAAAGCAAAATGGGATAAAAGCCGAACTGACAAACATTAGAACTAAGGCACATCAAAAATACCAGGGCTTTATAGCTCCAGATTCCATTAGAAAAAATACAAGAAAATTACAAAAAATTGCTTTGGAAATGCTTCAGCAGTCTCCAATGGTGTTTGCAAACTATCAACTTTTGCTAGGCAGCATCAACTAGCTCTTATGGAACCTCCTTTTGTCATGACTCCTACCAGGGTTTTGCTCTTTAAAATGATTTCTCACTGAAAAATTTGGAGATTTAAGAGAACGAAGAACCAAGAAATTCAAGGGCTCTAGCACTGGTGTGCAGATCAACAAACAGCACAATCTACTTCTTGCCCATGTTTAAGTGGAAAGCCTTAAGTGGAGCTCTGTGGAGCCTATAGATATTAAAAGCATCTTACATCCTTCTTCAAGTATGTTGATAATGGCAAGACACGTTGTCATCAACAGAAAGCTGGCATAATTTTTCTTTCCAACCTCCTCCAAAGAGCTATTTTCCATGTCATCAAATAGTTTTATATAAAGAAAATAGCATCAATGCAGCTAATGTTCACAGAAATAATAAAATAAGATATTCAGTTAATTTTAATTCAGGTGTTTATATATAAACACAAAATGCTTCCTTTGTTTTCTTTCTAAACACTTTAATACTTGAACATCATAAAAAATATCTTAAGATGTGTGGCAGCTAATTTAAACATAAAGGAAAACCTAGAGCAGCTCTATCAGGCTGAAAGCCATACAAGCAGATCAGGTTTTATAAATAAAAGCCAAGCATTTTGCTGCTTATTTGATTCTGTCCCCTTTGATAAGGTGTTCCCTCAAGCTACTTCTAACAACAGCACTGAATAGGAAAAAGAAAGAATTTCAAGCATCTAAAACTGCCAGCTCAAAACTCAATAGGGTAACTCTGAAATCTGAGGGCTCTCTAAGGTTATCATCTTTTACATGAGTCTTTCATAGGCTTACTGAATGTGGTACACTGATTAAATTAAATGAAAAAGAGAGCCTGAGTTTCAGGTATTTTAAGCAGGAGGCTGCACTTGCACAGAACTGTTGTACTGTACACAGAGCCTGAACCATACTTCTTCAAGTAGCAAGGTGGTGTGTGTGCCTGCTGGGAGGTGATCTATTATGCAGTTCTAAGGCACAATGAATGTTTAATTCTCCTTTTTAAGAGCTGCATAAATTGCAGTGTTAGATGTATCCTTAGCTGTATCTGTGACTCCTTTTCCAGAAAGCAAACTAGGGCTAACAATATCGATCCATGGATAATTTCCTTAAGTAACCAGGGTTAAGATCATTTATGTCTTCTGAAGCATCCATTATTCAGTTACACAGCAGTATGTGCAGAGTTTTTCCTGCCTCTTTTAAGACCAGCCCCTCCACTCAAAATACCTACTTGTTTATGCTCTTTCATATGTGAAAAGAGACACTAAACAAACTCCACTTTACAAACCACTTTAAACATTTATGGCATAGCATGCAACAAAACTCTAACAGCCCCTTGACAAAATGCAAAATGTAAATCATCTAAACAAGAGACAAGCAACAAAACAACTACAGATTAACTAGGAAAGGAAACCTGGAGCCAGAAGTCAGAGCATAGTTTATCCTTTTGTAGCAGAGCAGTAATTTTATTGCTAGGTCAAAGCAAACTGAAAAGCACGGCTGTACTGAGCTTTGGCCCAAATCAGGTGAGAGTGCACCAGATCATGACCAAAGGCATCTCAGACCAAAAATTAACTTTGCAAGTTAAAAATGGACAGGCCAGGAAGAAATCAGCATAAGAAAGTAACAGATTCCTGGTGTAGGCAACAAGCTTAGCCTAAGAAAGAAACCATGGACACTTTCTCTGAAAACCTGCAAGATTTCTAAACTTCTGTTATCAAGTAATGCATCTGGTAGTGGGAATTTGGCAGAGTTTATTCAAACATAGCAGTGGATGAGATGATAGCACAGAGGAAGCATGCAAAAAATTACTGATCTTGCATTGGGAAACGCAGAATCAGCTTACAGAACCTACAAAGGGTATCAGTGGGAGGTGTAAGAAAACTGGTGCAATCCACAGAAAGTGCTACTTTTCCCAAAACAGAGGTCAGAACATAAGAAACTGAATTCAGGCTACTTAAACCACCAAGAAAATCTGGACATAGTTATTAATAGATTAGTATCTCCTCCTTGGTATCATGAAAACAGATATGAAAGCAACTAGTTGTTTGAAGCTTTCACTGTGGTAAAATATATTATGAACCAAAAAATAAACTAACTTTGAGGGTGATACAAGAACATTCTCCTCTGGCTTTTGTTCAGATTCTACTGTGGTAAGAACTTCAGGCTACTAAGAACCATAAGGAAGATGCTTTCTTCAGCTGCATCCCTAATAAGTTTTGTTGCTTTTAATACCTGCTTTTCCTCATTTTATCACTCTATTTCAGACAAGCTTAGAGACCCAGCTTCCAAAATGTGCAAGGGTGAGCACTGCCATTTTGGATACACCAAGTGAAATATTTAGAAACCAAAGTAACATTTAGGAGAGAGAGAAGAACACTGCTTTCCAAGACAGCTGTTATATTTCACAACAGTAGGGTGCATCCAGTTAGCACTGACAAAAGATTAAAAGCTGTGCCAAGATACATTTCACTAAAAGATGATGGTAATACTTGGACACTGTCTTTGATTTAAGGAACCTCAAAGAACACTACTATATAACTGCAACATTATTACTGTTCTGCTCTCTGGTATGCTATTAGAGAAGTAATGGCAGTGAAATTCACAAAGTAATGTGTTCTTATTGTTCTTCCATAAAACTGATTGATATGACCCGTGCATGTATCGTTTTCACATTAACTGCACCACAGCTGAAAAGAATAGAGATGCTGTATTTGACCATTTCAAATATAGTATGCTAGAATTTTGCCAACAGAAAGCAGAGACAATTCTGGCATCCTGGATTTCAAAACAGAAGGAAACTCCTTAGCTCAATGGATGCTAAAAACACCATAGAAACATGCATTAAGACCTTCTTTCTATTTCCCCCTCTAGCAAAGAGGGTTAACATTTATGTCACTATCCACACATTAAAGGTGCCCCAGATATCAGTATCTGACAAAGATAATGAGAAAAAAAGTAATTTCAGAGAATTCCCCCTGGCAGAAGGAAGGGACCTAGGAGACACAGGGGGGAATGGAAGCAGGTTACTACTGCTTGGTAGTGACAGGCAAGTTCCCTCCCAAGCTGCCTCACCTGCCCAAGTGCCCTTACACAACAGGCAAGAGGTCTTGGAACAGGATGGACAGACAACTGATGATGTGGACAAGGTTTTCCTCCTGTGCTAATCCTCCTTTCCCTGCTGAATAGTGACAGGACCCAAGGGAACACATGAAGATGTGTCAGGGTAAGTGTGGGCTGGATATAGGAAAAGATTCTTCACCAGAGGGTGGTTGGGCACTGGAACAGGCTCCCAGGTAAGTGGTCACAGCACCAGCCTGACAGAGTTCAAGAAGCATTTGGACAATTCTCCTGAGCACACAGGGTGAATTTTGGGGCTTTCCTGCACAAAGCCAGGAGTTGAACTTCATGTTCACTTCTGACTCAGGATATTCTCTAAGAAATGTAAGTTTAAAAACAAAAGGAACATTTTAAACATTGATCAGAACAAGTAGCAAATTAACTTCCTGCTTTCAAGGTCTATTTTGAGAGGCTGGTGGTTGTTGGTGTTGCTACAAGACTGTATCAGTCCTTCCACAAAAGAAGACCACTCAACATGTAATTCACTGAACATGAAATGGCTGGAACACTGCTAGGCAGGCCATGAAAAAGTTGAGATGCAGGAGTTAAAATGATACTGGAAAGAAGGCATATGAAAGGAATGAGACTGGGCAGATTAGGAATTTCCCCATAGAAACTGGACTCAACTGACAAGTTGAATACGCAGCAGGGGACAGACGCAACTTTTATCCAAGACTGCATGTTTCATGTAGTTTATGATACAATGGGGAAATATGTAACAGTATCTCAGGACTAAAAATTTGCATGTTTTTCAGCATGCAAGTTTCTCAAACATATAACCACATAACACCTGCAGAGATAGAAAAACTGCTTCCTTATCACTTGTCTCATTTATCAGTTTGCCTCAGACTTACAGTACAAGCTTGCTGTTTGTCAGAAATAAAAAAACATTCTTGTACTTACTCAGAGGTATAAGTGTCTGATTAAATATTCCACTTAGTGCAACCATGCATGGCAGAACAAGGGCTTTACAATACAACACAGCAAAATGAGATGAGTAACTGCAGGGAAAGGACAGCTAAGTGCCTTTCTTCAATCATGCCAAGAAGGGCCACATCTCTTTTTTCTGAGACATATCCTGAAGAATTTTGGCACTTTGTAACAAGCAAGTTTCCTACGACATTTGAAAAACACATTTCAGAAACCAGGTTAGTGCTCAACGACATATTATTAGTATCTTAAAAACAAGGATGGTTTTAATTATCAAGCCAATGCAGACCACTGTATCAACAAAAATACAGTGGGTTGCTTCCCTTTCCTCCACTTTCCATGTACAATCTGCACCTGGTTCATGAGTCATTACCCACAGATCACTGTATTAACATGTGGGTTTCTTGGGCAGTAACAGACCATATAACTCGAGTCAAAATTTTGCAAGGATTGAGCCTCAAGGATTGTCAAAAACAAACAGAATATGCCATTTTTCTATCTGAAATATTTTGAACTGTCACATTTTATTCAAATATATGTTCAAAAAATGAGACAAATAACTTTGACTCTATATGGGTACAGCTAGCACTTTAAATGACTGCATGGTATTCAAGCAAGAGAGAAGGATCACAGCTTCCCATGCTGGTATCTCAGAGTTCATCTCCCCAAACTCTGCTTCGAAGATTGAGATAAAGTTGCACTCAGTTCAAAATATTAATGGTCACACTTTAATATTTGCATGCCATCAGTCTGGCATTCAGGCTTTGTGCAATGACAACGCCTAATGTGAGGCACTTTTATACAATCCTTTGGTTTCCCTAAAGCCAAATATTAGCAGCTGAGAATATTAATGTGAGGTTTCTTTATTCACTCTGGGTTTCTCTTCATTACTGTAATATTACCAGTAGTAACTGTTTGTGTTTGGGTTTTTTAACATATTTGTAAAATTACTGTATGACCACTGTAATTTCTATATATTCATTTAGCTTGATCAGGATGTCACACCATACAATGATCTTTCTCACAGTCGTAAGCATATTCCTGGTTATTTCCACCTTCACGCAGGCAGAATTTCTTCCAACAGCACCAGACTCAGAAACATACTCTAAAGGTTCTTAAAAATATATGAAAACAAAGAATATTTCTGTATTTTCTGTTCTCCTAAGAGATGCTTTGAAATTTTCTTTTACCTAACTGTTTGTACTTTTTCACTAACTACATACTTTTTCACACAACAGCAATTTTAAATTCAACTTTAAAAAAAATAAATTATAACATCAGTTCATCCCTTCACTCTTCTAAGATTTAACCTAAAAACTTACTGAAGAGGTAAAGATTAAATTCTTTTTTAAATTAAGGTGGTGAATGACTGGATTTCACTTTGGACTTTTTAACATAATCATTTCCTTCTACTATCATTGTCTAGCCACGCCCAAAGGCAGGCCTTACTTAAGTCATATAGAAGTGAGGACACTTACACATCTCCACTAAAAATTATTTACTCTAGAATGACAGTTTACACCTTCATCACCCTTTTCCCTTCCCCTCCTTTTAAATTCCAACAAATACATGCACTTTCCAAAGACTGGATAGATTCGATCTCAAGGACAGAAAAGTGGCAGCAGTTTAGAAGTTTTGTTTGATCCCCATCAAGTCAGACTATCACTTAATTGCTTAATTCTCACCAAGCTTGGCCAAACAGCCCTTATTTAAAAACAAAAAAAAAGTAACATAAGAAAACCAAAAAATGTGAAAAATTTAGTTAACTGTATAAAAACAAAGCAGTGCCAATATTCGTACTTACAGGCTGAGGCTGTTCTGCAATACAGCAGTTGAAACACAACCAAAATTCACTCATTGTTTACAGTCTGAAGTGGGAATACGGATGAAAAGCAGGACTCAACCTTTGTAAGTCTGACTGAAGGTAGTAAGTTTTTTGAACAGGTTTATTTTTAATGGCTCCAATGTGAAAATCTTCTTTTCGGTTGAGCTCTTCTCCAAAGACAAGTCAGTCCCAGGACAAAGAACTTGAAGGCAAAAGGTTATTTTAGAGTCTTCTTCCAGAATGTTGGTCCCAGCACCAGAGAAATATTATGTATGCTTCTTTGGTCCCTAGCGTTACGTGAACCTGAAAACAGAAGTACATCAATCAAAAAGAGAGAATATAAAGAATGTCAAGCTCCAAGCCAGCCACCCACACCACTGATTTCTTGGTAATACCCTGAATCACAAACTGAGGAGACATTAGAAAACAAGACATGTGCTTTTTTCTTCATTGACTACCAAAAATGGCATATTCCAGCTTTGGTTAGATGAAGAGATTTGAAGAACTCATGTCCAATCTTTTGACAGTCATTTTGGTTTGTTTCTAACTTTCAAATGTCATTTCAGAAAGTGGTAATTGCCCATATATACTTAGGGAATCACGCCTGTTAATACATCATATTTCTCAATGGAAAAGTTACCCAGTCCATTCACAGTGTGAGATTTAAATGATATTTAACCTCAACCCTGTTACACAATTGTCAATCACAGGTATGCTCTCCTAAATGTCAAGGAAACAAATATATTTCCGTATATGGAAAATTTGCAAAATGGCAGGACCTGGTCAACGCAATTTACTTTTCTTCCACCCTCTTCTACCCTATGCTTCATTTACAGTTGACTTCAAAATAGGGTATTAGTTGTAGACTTTGAAACTGTTTTCTTAAACCTCTAAAACTCCTCAAGTGGAACAAATGACGCTCCAAATTCCAACCATTCCTTTGCTCAAATAATGTTCGTTGGTAAACCTCCATTCCAGTTTCTTTCAGTAGGAGTGCAATAAAAATTCCAGTGAGACTTCACTTATCTTGCTGCATATCATAAACTTTACTTGCAGAGAAAGTGAGATAATGAGTATTCAGAAGCTTTACAGGCATACTCCTTAATTCTTTATATAACTGCATCTTCAGTCACACAGATGTTTGCACAACTATCATTTCTATGCCATTTCTCACAGCATGAAGTGGTTTGGAGACTCCATGCAATGCATGAAACTACATATATATCTGTACACATGTTCTGTGGCAGAACAGCTCCACTTTGCTACGCCTTCATTCGTTCTCTACGTGCCAAGCACGTGAGCAAAGATGCCCCTCCTTTGCTACACACACACCATGCACTGTGTGGCCTTGACTAGCCAGGTGCTTCCAAGGACTACTACAACACACATGAAAAGAATACAGCAGAACCTTTCCCATACTATATCCAAAGCCTCTGGGAAGTTCTCACACTTCTTAGCTTTTAAGACACTAACTGAAGGTCTTTGAGAAATAAATGCATGCTGCAGTAACAACATCTAAATAGCAAAACCCCAGCCAAAGTACTTGCCCTCCTAGTTTTGAAAAATCAACTGACAGTGTCAAAATTAGGTTTATCTGTTTCTGGAATTCCTTGCTTAAAGATCAGAATAGGAAGGGGAGGTTATGCTTTGCTAGATTATCCTATTGCTAACACCATATAAAACAAAGCAATTTTATTAAACAGGATACTTTGACGGCAAGGAAAAAAACTACACAAGCAAACAATCCCTGCTTTGACAAAAATACTTTTATACCACCTTTTGCTTGTCAGGCACTCAAAGAAAAAGGCCTTAGTTGCTAACATAACATATTTTCACTACTTAAAAGATGTTTTCCTGCTTTAAAGATCACCATCTAAATCCCATGAATGAATCAGGAACTGCAATAAAACTCAGGATTCATCAACCAGTAAAGTGAAATCCAAGAATGAAAATTAAAGTCTCTAAGGAAGTTCTTCCTTTGTAATTAGGTGGCTTCACACCCATTTTCACAATTATTCTGGTGACTGAAAATTTCATAAACTTTAAATAGAAACGGTAACAAAGAAAACCTTGACAAAAAAATACTTTGCTGTTCTCTGCAGACTCAGAATTTGAATGCTACACAATTCTTCTCTAAATCTGATTTATTATGTTACAAAACCAGAAGTAAAACACAGTTAACTTCTGCTAAGCACTTAACATTTGACAATTCTAGTCCAGTGTCTGTACAGCTTATGTCTCCTTAAGATCAGGTTTATTTACTTCTAAGATAGGTGTGAAGTTATTCTGAAACACAGCAATGCACCTCCAACACTAGCTGTTCAGATTATGAGAAACTGAGAAGTCAATACTCAAATTTAGCATTTTGAAGATTGTTATATTGTAAGCTGCTAGACCAAGAAATGGGTATCGTGCAGTGGGCTTTTTTTGCTCTGCAAATGCTCCAATATTCTCATTTATGACTCCTAAAATTATGGTACCTGTTGCTTCCTTACAATCTCTTTTTGACTAGAGAAGTCCAGAAATGACATATCAAATTTTTGTTCTCACAGAGGGCAAACTTTGATCTACCTGTAATTCCCATGTACAGAAGACATACACTGAAGGGCAGGGAGATTCCTGTTGTTGATCTGTCTCTGTGCTCACTAGTCATTGGCACACTCCTCCAGCTCACTGCAGCCTCAAGTGCTGTGCTGAAGCCCTGGGAACAAACCTGAAGGGATTGTGTGGGCACCTGTGAGCCTGGAAAGCTCTTCCTGGTTACAGAACACCCAAGGGTGCACAAGTCTTGCTCTACACAGCCACTCTCTGCATGCAGGACTTGAAACCTCCAGGTCAGTCAAAACCGACTTCCTGACTCAGATCTAAAGCTTTTGAATGACAAAGCCAAGCTAATGATTGTAAATAATAATCTCTGATTGCATGTTTATTCTTAAAAAGGCAGTCTTAGTTGTCCAAATTTTAGTTTAGTTTAGTAGTCTATAGCCTGTAAAGTGCTACATTTGCCTTTAGCTTGGCTTTTCCACTTTTTCAACCTTTGACTTTCAGTTAAAACAGAGTTGACATATCAGTATGTCTGGAGAACTGTCTGGAGAAAACTGACTTTAACTACACCTCTTAAAAGGCAAACAAATGCTTAGCAGTGTTTGTTAGAGCTCTGGAATTTCATATGCCTTCCTAGTCTGCTAAACAAATGATTTTTACTGGAATCAAGTCAATATAAATATCAAGCATAAATCCATTGCACCAACATGGAAAGAAAAAGCAATTAAGCTGAAAGCAAAAAGGTGTATTGGTGCTGTATTAATGACAACACGCTAGAACTTCTCTTACTCTGTCAGATGCTTGTTTAAAGAACAAGTTGAAACAGGAAAATTCTGCTATTCTTTTCCAAATTATTGGTTATAAAGACAGAAAGAAAGAAAAAAAATCATAGTGGTCTACAGTCAGGTAAATATGTAATATCAGCACACTAGCAATCTCATGGGAAATTGTTCCTGCAAAGCTTGAGCTGCACCCCTAGCCTAGCAGCAATTAATGAGGTCTCAAAATATATGCAGTATTACACATCTAGTTCATTGTTTTTCAAAGGATTAAGATTTGAATCACAGAACCATAGAACAGTCTGAGCAGAAATGGACCTTAGAGATCATCTTGTTCCAGCCTCCCTTCCACAGGAACAACTTCCACCAGCCCAGACTTCTCAGGGCCCCATCCAACCTGGCTTTGAACACTGTTAGGGATGGGGCATTCACAACTTCTCTGGGCAACCTGTTCCAGTGCCCACCATCCTAACACAGCATCATTGGCAGCACTGCTGCATTCGTCCGTGCAGACCGGCCAGACGAAGGGCACAACAAGAGGCTGAAGAACACACTTCATGGTAACAGCTCTGCCACCCTTTGGTTTTGCTCTCTGTCCAGTTTATCAGAGTGGGAGAACACCATAGAACTCACAGTGAAATGACGATTACTCCTCCGAACCAGAAATTTATCAGCTCGATCGGTGGTGAAACACCAATTTGCTTTTCCCATGTAAACTTTCTGAACTCTGAATGCAACTTACTTTAGAATGGATGACTCACACAATAAAAATGCACAGGATTATCATGCTGAACAACTTCATTGCATTTTAAGATTTTTATACCTTAGTTATGATATCAATTTCATAACATTTATAGAAATTCTAAGTGTGAAGAAATCAAGATTTTAAAAATAATACATTTAAAATTTAAAAAGAAATACCAATAAGGTAATTTTCATTACTCTAAAGTTTAGTCCACAGTGGCTGGCCTAATGCAAAAACCAAAATACTGCTTATTGTCAAACACCAGTCACAAATGCAGTTCAGTGCAAGCGCTGCACTACTGAGTAGTGGGCAAAGCACATTTTGTTACAGTATCATCCATTTTTCTTACTAAAGCAGTATTAGCTTTTCTGTGAGAAATACACAGAGCAGGAAAGGAGGAAAGGTAAACTATCAATTTTCCTTCTGAGCTTTTCACATTTTTGATGTAGAACAGGTTAGACATCACTCACCTTAACTGATCCAAGCAGGAATATGCAGTGTGCTGCGGAGAGCCAGTTAGAATAAAACTATTTATTAGTTAAACAGCTTGAAACAGCCAGCACTTCTTAAAATGGCATCTATATAGTTCCTTTTAAGGGTGAACTTTCTACATCCTTTGGCTGAATAACGTTCACTGTGGCTTTAAACAGGAAATGTAACAACGCTCTTTGACAATCACTTGAAGCAAATAAAACTACAGGAGAAGAGAAAAAAAAAAAATACAGGTGCTAGCAGCTTAATGTAATTAGGCTTGCTCCAAAGCTTAGACTACTATTTATGGAGAACAGGGAAGAAAGGGTCAAAAAAAAAAAAAAAAAGAGCAAATCATGAACAAAAATCATGCCATGTCATGGTATGTCACAACATGACATGATGTGTCATAATAAGCACATGTAGGCACAAAGTCACTACCAAGCCTACTGCTAGTATTTTAGTCTCAAGTACTTCATAAGAAAAAACTTTACAATTATTCTTACTATAGGAGATTCATCCCATGAAATACATGAGTATTTTGATTAGGTTTTTTTCCCTTAAAGGCTTTGAAAAACTATAATTTCTTTCAATCCTGCAAGCTCTAAGTAGAAAATTATAATTTCTGAGTGTATTTTAAAGACTTCTTTCATATTTTGCACTTTAAATTTCTATTGTAGCCACACTACTTCCTCCTGATGACTACTAAATAAAATCATGTGGCACCCAAAAATGAGAGGAAGAGAGGACTAAGGTGCATCCAATCCTAGAGAGAGGTTGCACTCATGCACGCTTACATACCCTTGCAGCTGTAGCAACCAGAGGACACTCTCCAGCTCTCAAAGGAAGTGAGAGGGATTTATTAATTTTCCAGCCTCATTTTTTGAAAAAAAAAAATCTACAAGAAGCAAGAGTTTTCACACAAAGAAACCTACAGAGGAAGTTGCCTCCATTCAGGATTTCTGTATCAAAAACTTTATGTCATCCAGGTACTGAACTTACAGAAGCACTCTTCCTCCAGTCCCCACTTCAAGAACAGACACTTCTGGACACTTTGGCACTGATTTTAATGCAGCAATTATGTTTTGCACTTTCAAATCCTGAGAAACTTGAGCTGCAAATAACTCTTGCCACACAAAAGACAACATTCACCATAAACACAGCCTGAATAAGGCTGAAATCCTTTCATTTCCTCATAATCTTCTCATATCAATTTTGCTTTAGTGCCTCCCAAGTGCCTTAAGATTCAGTTTCAAGACATTTAACAGTATTTTTCCAAGTCTAAGACTTTCTTGTACATTTTTAAACTCTGAATGCGTATGTCCTAACTCTGTAAAAATGTTATTTTATTCATGTCTTTGTGATACCGTTTTGCACAATATTACTAAAGCAGTAAGACCATACGGCTTTATTTTGAGATTATGTGTCATTTGGAGTCAGTTCTTATTTTTTGCCCCTATTAACACTGAAACGGTTTTCATTTGTATATTTCCTTAAGCAACTTAGAAGCAGGTTGTACTTCAAATCAAGCTCAACACAAACTAATAGCCATCAACAATTACTATTGTAAGAGCAATTTGCTTCCGAGTTAAAGGTCTGAAAGACTTATGAAAACAGGGGCATAGAATGAAGGTACTATTTAGGGCTTACTTAAAGGAGACAAATGGGGTGATTTTTTAAATTGTTATTGTTGCTAATACTACATTGTCTAGCTTTAGGAATAATCACATATTTCACTGGAACACCTCCAGTTTTTGTTTTTTTTCAGTTTGTAGGAAGCCATCAGAAGCTCCCCTGCAATAAATGTACGCACCTGGAATAATACATGAGAGAGCAGCAAAAGACACAGGAAGGAAAGCACAGCAAATTCCTAAGGAGAAATGCTAGATTTTCCTTATCAGTTGCTGATGGTATGAGAGGTAGCTGTAAAGAAGAGAACAGCAGGAAAGCACGCACTTCTATCAAGGAAAGAACAGCTCACCAAGTGTGACAGTAAACACATTTGCAAGTGCCAGCTGTGACGTTAAAGCAGAAAATCTTTAAAAATTTTTACTTTTTCTTCTTTACACTTGCATTGGCAACTGCTTGAGTTTTACTTTGTAGCACTTCAGTTACATTTATTTATTTCACCTGAGGATCCAGGGAGTGCTTTGAAGGGCAAGGTCCTTACTATTTTGTGCACAGAACCAACAAATAAGACAGTACCACCCAGTCACATTAAAATTCTTCATGTCTAGTTCCATTTCAGAGCTTCCTCCCATCTCTAATTAATAACTACTTTTGATCTACTCAATGCATCTTTCTGAAACAGCCACTTCATAGCTCATACTATTCCCCACACTTACATGGCCATGGCAACCTACTTCTCTTGAAATCACAGCACTGAAGATCTAACAGTTCTGTGCTATAAAAATACAAGAAGACTAGCAGAAAACTAATCATCCAAATTTTTTTACTAAATAACAGGAAGGCAAAGACTTAATAAATATGTTCTGGCCTACCTAAGATATAGTCTAGGCATATTTTGCCCTACATCCAACCTTAAGAACAAGCAAGAAGCCTTTGAGAATTCACTGCTATGGTTTAGAAAATCTGACTTCACACTGACTTCCTATTTGCATTTAAAAAAATGCTGTTAGGCAGAGTTTTAATTGGTCAATAACATTTTCTTCTTAAGTGGCAAGTCCTACAGAAGGAAAAACAATGCTTTTCTTGGCAGGCCTCCTTGTTACTTCTAACAGGTAATACAAGTCAGGGAGGAAAAAATAAATAGGGCAAATTAATGGTTCAAGGCAAACTGTCAACAACATAACATTTCTGTAAAGAATGGTACCTCCAAACAAACTCACCTTCCTGAAGAATGCCCAGTTATTACAGTAATCACAAGGAATCTTCAACACTGGCATCCAGGAATACCATCATTTTAAAAACAGTGCAACATTAGAAAGAATGGAACAGCCTATACTCAAGACATACAACATGGCAGACCATACAAGATACTGAAGGGACCCCTCACCTGGTTCTAGTATGACAATAGCTAAAAAGCATTACTCACAGCACTTATAATGTTCCTTTTTTCACAGGAAACTAACATATCAAAGCAATTTCCAAGGAAAGTTTGGGACAGAGGAAAGGAATAAGTGTGAACAAGAGAAGAAAAGGTTCATTAAAAGTGCAAGAGTTCAGAGACAAACTCTTAACAGTACAGTAAGAATTTCATGTCAAAAAATACATCACTATGGTACACCACTATTCCAGATTTTAAGCAGGCATTGTAAAACGCACTGCAACACAAGTCTGACATTGTACCTAAAGACCTTTTAATGCACTTCAGTAAATTATTCCTGCCACTTCTGTTGTCCCAAATGGCTGGTGCACAGTGCCAATTTACACACTGAGACAAGGGATATCTATTTTTTTATTCTAGTTTGTGCAAAGTATAAGCTAGGTGGCAACCCACAAAAGGCTGACTCCCCAGTCATCAAAACTTTACACCATTCATACATTTCACCAAAGAAATCGCAGTTCATTGTCTCCAAGTTACACAGTTCTCTTTAATTAGTATTACACTTTCTGCTGGTTAAATGATTCTCCCGCTAAGTAGTCCACAAGCTCAGACTTTCTGCTGAGTTGGTACGTTTCTTTTGTTGGTGGGCTGTGAGTTGGTGGTCCCTGTCTCCCTCTGTCAGAATTACATTTTACCCAGTTGGAGTTGATCTCAGCACAGTTGCTGTGTCTGCTTTATTAGTTTCTTCCTTATCCTAGGAGTTGTGCCAAAAGTCCTTGTGGTACATAAATTCTGCATTGTTTTTGTCCACTATCAGCAGTGCATCCTTCTCCCCAAGCTTTGTTAACCTCCCACTGAGTGTGAGATCACAGAAGTATGTCAAAGCCTAAGTCTTAACAAGGCAATTCTACTTACAAGTAGTTTATCTAATACCTGGACATCATTTCTTCACTTCCCATTCAAGCACAAAACAATTAGGAGACCAAATGCAGTAAGCAAAAGCAGGCTCACATTTTGTGGGACTGGATAAGTCAATTTCACTCTGTTATCCCATGAAACTACCCAGGATTCACATGGGGCCACGTCAAAAGCCAGATGAATCATTGCTGTTCAAGTCCTCTTTGATGTGTCACAATGCATGCTTCAAATGGGAAGAGTGCATCAGCAGGATGTCTCTGCTTTAAGTTCCACAGCTTGCAAACAACAAAAGTAGTTTTTTGTTCAAAGTGCGACAGAACTGTGTATTTTTAATCCCTTATCATTTAAGTCCTTGTCAGATATTAGTATTTGTTCTCTAGCCTTTTATAATTTCTCTATTATTAGCTCATTTAGACTATTAGGTTATTATTATTATTATATTATTATTAGCTAGATTAGATGACTTGAACTCTGCATATGCATCCACATGTAGGCACATGGGAGATGGCTTAAAGAAACTTAAAAGTTAAGACATCACATTTTCAAAGATACTTTGGGTGACTCTAGAGTAGAAGTGCAATTTAGGACTTCTGGAGGAGGTACTCACAGAAGTTGTAGGCAGAGGCCTGTAAGTTCATGCAGTCCATTTTTCCAAGTGTACCAATTCTCAAGAAGCAGTACAGTCTCTGGTTACTGCCCAGTGTACTGTACTTTCAGAACTCAAATGACCACTCTCCAGCTTAATACAGGTGACATCTCTTGGCTTCAGCTTCTACCACTGTTACTGTTTGCTCAGTTGAAGAGCACTCACACAAGAACCACACACACAAATTAGGCTTTGACTGGTCTGAAGTGGAATCAGTTTGTCCTGACTAGACACTTGAGAACAGTATATTAAACACTCGGTTTATTTTACAAGCAGTCCATTTTCAGTCAGAAAATGGTGCAGAAAACCCACACAAGTTCAGCAGAAAAAGCAGGATCTAACTGGGGTATATGGCAGCGCCAGGAAAGCAAAGAAATTTTAGAACTTGTGAGAGGTAGCAAGTACTAACTGGGCCTATTTAGATTTCACTCTAAAGAAAAGCATGCAGAGTGCCACCAGTAAACTCAAAAAGCAAGTCTCATAAAGAATGCTCTAGTCAGAAACCTGGATTCATGTAAAAATCCTTACTATAACATTATGTCTGGTTTCATATCAGACCATGTACAGAAGAAGAAGATTGGTAAAATGCTTAGCTTTTTCCTATTCTCCATCAATAGTCAGGGATTAGCTAGCACATTAATGTGCAACACACAGGACAAAGTGATGCCTAGACAGGAGGGTCAGGTTTCATCTTCTTCTAGCAGTGTACAGCAATAAACGTTTTTTCTCCTGCCTCTAGACACTTCTTAAGTCACTTGAGGGAAAGGAAAATCCAGACATACCTATAACAACACAGAAATCTGGTCCAAGTACCATAATTTAAGTATGCCATAATGCATATAAGAGTGTTCTAATTCTGCAACACTTAAAAAAGTGCAAAGAAAACAATTAATTGAAATACAGCTCCTGACAAGCACACACAGAGAGCTGCTATGCTTCCATAGCAAAGGAAAGATGAAAAAAGGGGCTGAAAACCCCTTTCAGCCACTTCTACACACAAGAAACCCACTAAATACTATGACTGCTGTTCACATGTCCATAGGAAGCCACACACACAACCTACAATTACTAACTGCAGCAATCATAAAGTATTTCATTCCTATGGCTAAGGCTCCAGCAAGTATGAAAACCAACAACCAGAATGTTAACAAGCTTTTATTCTACAAACTTCAGACAGCCAGTACTATACTAAGAAGAAAAACTACAAACCGAACAAAGTTTCTAGGGACACCTGGTTAAAAAAAATAAAAATCATATATTAGAGCTGCAGACAGTATGAAGCAGTACTTTTCAGGTCAATAGCACATTTTAGTTTTTTGCTGGAAGGACCACTCATTTTCAAAAGAGAATGAAATTTAGAAAAGGGAGGAAAATCAGAAATTCTTCAGGTTTTTTTATATACACAGTTGCTTGCATTAAGGCATTATACATGCACAGAGTTATACCTCATTACTAGCAACAACATCAGTACCTATACAGGGTTGTTAGTCACAAAACAATATATTTTGGGAATTACAGTATTTCTTCTGTGATAATCATCAAATTTCAGCTTGATTCAGGTAATGCACATTAATAATGTACATTAATTAAAAGGAATTACTGGCCTTTGCTTCTCCCTTTCCCAAACTGAAATTCACTGCAAATGAGCCTCGATACTGAGTTGAATTTGAGCATTTATTTTACTCTTTAAAGTATGGACTTGAACACAGAGAGCTCTTGCTGCTTACACTGGTAAAAATGTTTACCTCCTGAGAGTATTAAAACAACGTAACTACCAACAAAATCTTGAAAATCCTCACTGACTTTCATTTTGTGATAGATGCTTTCTAATTTTTTCACTGGACACCAAGTCTGATGTTTGGCAACATGAACCCATTCTGAGTGAAGAGTGCTTTGATTCAGACATCATCAACAAGAAGGTCTGACTGAAGCCAGTCCTGCTGGGCAGAACTCTACTAGGCCACTTCTTCATGGGAACTAAGGAATCTAGGCCATGCCTTACCACAGGCTAACAAAACCAGTCTGGGCAGACTGTGATGGGGTCGCTCCCTCAGCCTTATCTTCTCCAAGCTGAACTAACCAAATCACCTTAACCACTCTTCAGAACTCTAACCCTCAAGACCTACCACCATCTTGGTCATCCTTCCCTCTCTAACAGCATTATGTCCTTAAATTGTGGCACTCAAAACTGTCCCCAGCACTTGAGGTGAGGCTGCCCCAGTGCAGAGCAGAGTGGGACACTTCCCACTTCTTCCCATTCCCTTGTCTGGCTGGTGATGCTGGGCCTGATGCCCCCCAGGACATGAGTAGTCCTCCTGGTGTCCACGGCACTGTTGACTCATGTTCATGTTCAACTTGCCATAGAACAAAGCCCCAGATCTCTTTACAGCTCTTTTTCTGGACGGCTGCTTTTCAGACTCCTGCTCCCCAGTTTGTATATTCAAGCAGCATTACTTTGGATCAGATGCAGATTCTGGCATTTGCTCATTTTACACTTCAGATGGCTGGTGATTGCCCAGCTCTCTAGTCTATCCCTATGTCTCTGCAGGGCTTCTCCACCCTAAAGGGAGTCCACAGATCCTCTTAATTTAATATAACGGGTAAAGCTACTTCATGTAATGCAACCTACTCAATACCTGCATTCAGACAATTTTAAAAAACATTGAAAAGCACTATCCCTAAGATGGAGCCCCATGGAACGCCACAGATCACCACCAGTCTGATGTCACCTCATTTATTGTAATCCTTTGTGCCCAACCCATGAGCCAGCTGCTCACCCATCACATGATGTATTTATCCAGCTGTATGCTGGACATTTTGTCCAGAATGATACTGTGAGAGACAGCATAAAAAACTTTACTGAAATCCAAAAAGATTACATCAACCAGCTTCACTTGGTCAACTGGGTAGGTTACCTTGTAAGAGAAAATTAAATTTGGCAAACAGATCTTTCCCCTCTTGAACTCATGCTGGTTGTGACCAATAACTGAGTTGTCCTTAAGATGTTCTTCAATAACTCCCATACCAAGTACTGAAGTGAGACTAACAGGCCTGTAGTTACCAGTCCTTCTCACTTTTTTTGAAAATTGGGTTAAATCACTGCTTAGTTTGCATTCAATTACTGCTTAATTGATTACCATTTAATTTCCGTTCAATCATTGATTGATAGTAATTTGTTCACCATGCAATCACTAAAAAAACCCCTTTAGTTAACATTATAACCATGACTTCTCTTAGTTCCCCTGCCACATGACATTTTATACACCGGACAATATGAACAACTTTATCAAATTAAGTTCAACTAGAAGTTATTAAAATTTAGAAAAATAAAAAGGAAACCAGGTAGAGATGTCCAGTTTTAATCCCAAAAGACACTATGCCATCTTTCCTGTATATGTAGAAAAATAACTAAGCACATACAGTCAGCTTAAAATAAAAACACACGGAGGACAAATTTTCAACACTTCAATACAATTTTATTGAAGATAGCAGAATTATTGACCTAGTTAAGAAACAAAGTGCTATACAAAAAAGGGAGTTTTAAAATGTTCCAGAAACATTTTAACAAAGTACATATTCTCAGCAGAACAGTTACTGCTGTTCTGCAATCTGAACCCAAAGGAAACTAGATGGTCTCAGCAATGAGCTGCCTATCTTGCCAAGGAACACTGACTTGTGTTCTCTGTGTACCCACAAACAGGCCATTGCTGTTAAAAATGTCTGTTTGGGAAACATCTGTGGGTAGTATCTCAGTGGAACTCTACAGCCAGTGTAAAACCAATGCAAACCCCAAAAGCTTTGACTTTCACAGGAAACACCAACATACACAGTGGTGTATGGCCTACCTACATGGACAGGTTTCCAGGGAAAGGAAAACCTAGAATAAACGTGTCAAGGCTACAAGTCATTTGTCCTACAAGCTTTAAATTAACTTGTTCATACCAGTAAATCTTAGATTCATTTCAAGTCCCGACACTGAAAGCTGCTGACAAAGCCATGAACAACTTGCAGTACTTGTTCACTAAATATGGAAGAAATCTTACATATCTCAATTCTTGGCTTCTCACTATAAGGAAGTAAATAGGTAATGTGAAAAGCATACCCTGAAACCAAATAACCACAGGATGACACTATTTGAACTCTGCAGTGAACTCCTAATTATATTAACAATTTCAAACTTGTACTGTCATACAGCAGACAGAAAATACAAGCAACACCCTCTCAAAAAACAGGCATATTCACAGATAGGATATAATTTGATAGATGTAAATTCAGTCTGCCAACAATACACTAATAAATTGCAGATCATCCCATGTCACAAATTGTCCTATCTTATCCAAGAGCCTACTAACCAAATGTGCTTAAACATGCCTAAAACATGCTTCATAGCATAAAAAACCCTGCTCTTTTACATTCTGAGTTTTGAGAGTTTATTTTCATTAAAAAAAAAAGGACATACCAAACCTCAATTTCTTAAACTGTCAAAACCACATTCCTATGAAATAAATTTAAGAAAAATATAATTTGTCAACTGAAGAAACTTCTGTTCTCTGTGATACAAAGTATTTTATGTAAGTTACATTAAAAAGCCTGAGAGGACTGAGATATCATACCTGAACACTTCTTGTTTTGTTCCTCAGAACATAGCCAGAGAAACTTTCCAGGATACACTTGAATTCAGCATATGGTCTCTTGTCTGCCCTCAAGATAACAACTTTCTTGTTTGTGTCTATTTCACCATTAGCTTGGAAGTTTTCTGTGAAACAGAAGCATTTGCTTCGCTTAACATCTGGGCTGTGTGACAGCAGTGGACAATACCCAGATCAACAGGACACTGGCAAGATCTGGAGCAGGTTCTTGGCCAAGGTGGCAGCCACTGGCATCCAGCTGGCTCCAGACAAGGCAAGCCCTGGGTCAGGGACCTCACACAGCGTTCCAACCCCATGTATAGCCTCGTGGAATTATGTACCTCTGCAAGCACCCTCAGTGTGGATAGATGACATTTTTAAAAGCTGAAGGAGAAAACAGATGTAGATTACTAAGGTTTTATTTTTCTCCCCACAAACAAAATCTGATTCATATGAATTACATTTACTCTTTCATTCTGACTACAGAAGTACTTCAGCCAGCTGGCTTTGATGCACTTATGCATCTGCTGTTAGTTCTCTTTCTTAAAAATTATTTTTATTTGCTCTTAAGTATATTTTGCACCAGAAACTCCCTTTCTATTATTTTTTTTTCCAAATACATTCCAGACTAAGCTCACATCACACAATAAAAATTATATTCACTGGACACAGAACATGACATTTGTGAAGTTGAGTCATGCCAGCTACTAAATAAAACCCCTTTTAAAGAGGATTTAAATAACAAAATTTTTGTAATTAATCCAGGGACCATGAAGGTGAACTGTTCACCTTATTATTGGTAGAAGATAAAACAACTCACAACAAAGTTACCTGCTTCTCAATTAAGTGCAGTTAGAAAAACTCTACTTCGTGTCCTGCTACCTGGTGTTCAGAAAAAGATGTTGTGAATGCAGAGACAAATACAGTGGTTGCACTATGTGTACAGCCTTAAATAGACACAAATTTCATTAAATAAAAATTAACAACATGCCCAGCTCTTAGAGGTTTCATTTTCTTGGACTGATTTGAGAGTTCTATTTTGAATTAGTAAGCAGTTATCACAACAACATAAGATGTTCCCAAAGTATCTTAACTACACAAAAAAGCCCACAAAGAACCACATCAACAATCTTCCCTGCCCCCAGATAAGACTATTTAATTATTTAGCTCAAGGCCAGACAGTATTTGCTGCTTAATTCCTTTTAGCTTTCAGTTAGTCATGTTCCTATACAACTTCTGCCTCTGAATGTCTGTTCTTAACATAACTCACAGATTACATACCAATTTATTAACTAAGAAATCAGAAAACAATCTGGAAAGGGGGACAAAAATAAGGTAATAAAGAACACACTGGATATGAGACTAGATCTGCTTGTGGTTACATTCATGATGCCTACAGAACAGGTAAGTGTTCAATTGTCTGAGATGTGATTTCATGCATAATCGTTGTGCTACTTCATCCACATCCTACGACAGCACTTCTGGAGATGCCAGGTGTGGCTGTATGAGGGAGCTGACATGCACAGGCAGAGCAGTGTTAGCTACACCAGACAGAATTCTGGAGCAGACTGCAGAAAGTGAGTCTGGACCAGCTCTGCAACTCGCACAGACAGACACGACCCAGACTGGCCAAGACTCAGCGTATGGCCCCTCCCAAATTGCCTCCCTGCCCCTCACACATTCTTGCACCTCAACCCCTTCATGGCCATCTCTGTAGGGTTGATAGCTGGGCATCCAGAGCTAAATCTAACTTTCTTTTTAAGATGTGATAATTGCAAAGCATAGTCATGCCATAAGGCCTAGCTAAAAGTTAGTTGGACAAGTGTTTTTCCTTCTGAAAAATGCAGTGTATTGCTACCCAGCAAAAAGAAAACAGAGCTGCATCATGTCAAAACTAAAATAACTATTTCCATATAATTGAGCAACAACAAAAAAACCAGGAACATCAGAGATTTTGTGTTTGGCCAAAGTAAATGCTTTGCAATAGCACTGAACTCATAAATGGCTCCTTTTTTAAAATATCAAGTTACTTGTCAATAGCTACTACATACCACAAACAAGCTAAGAGCATGTTGCCAAATCAGACACCATGCATGACACCTGTTTTTCAATTTCAAAGAAAGACACTGCTGCTCTGAAAGGAAACAGAGGTACCTAAGCTGAGCACAGATGTGAATTTCTCATTTAGTTGATGCTAGCTAGAAACTCCTCTGTTAACAGGGTATTTTAATCACTGCAAACAATTAAGAGACGAGTACAGTGTTTTCACCAAAAAATAAAAAAAGTCAAATTATGGAGGATAAGCATGAGATCAAGTTATCCAGCTTCTTTAACAAACATAGAAGGTTTTTATTTGCATGCAGATGAAAGATGGAAGCATAAAACACACACAACTTTAATTGGAAAAATAATTGTTATGTCCAAAATACAAAGGACATTGTTGATCTAACTGGGTTATTACTTTCTAAGGCAGGTTTGCAAAGCAGCACTTGCACTCTGACACCCAGACTCCAGGCCCCCCTTCAACTCTAATACAGCCTTAATCAATTTATCCACTGAATAAGTTAAATGGTATAGGGGAAAAAACAGAAAGCTATTACGAAAAAAAAACACCATTTCCTGGATTTTTTTCTAAACATACAGCAGTCTCAGTAGGCAAGTAGTGGAAGTTTCAGCACATTATTCAGTTGGGGAAGAAATGAAAAGATTCTTGATGCATGTTAAAAAGCTATACCATGAAAAAAAAAAAATTGATTCAGTAACGATTCAAAGACTGGGGCCAAAACTTTGCGAAATATTGCCAAGCAGGGAAGCAGCCTATTGTTTCTTCCCTGAACAGGCATGATTCATCATCTTAGATCCAGTGACTTCTTTGACATAATCTGTGATGTCAATTTTGAGATAGGATTGTCAGAGCAAAGGCTGGTAGTTACTGTAAAAAAACCATCATGCATATATGTAAGAATCTTTGAGTATAATCAATTATCATGAATTCTATTTCTAGTATTTAACAGAAATTAGTTTTGAACAAATGAACAAATAAACAGGAGGCTCGTGGCAGGCATAGGCATTAAGGAAGTCTCCCAACCTCTTCCTCTTTATATGTGTGGGAAACTAACACAACAATTGTATTTTAAGACAGCCAGGGCCATTCGCAGTCAACTTTGTTCTAAGCACACGCATTTCCACTCTTTTAAGGATTTCAGTGTGTATCTTCTTACAGAGGTGAGGCATTGGAACTGCTCACGGATGCTAAAGAGAGACCCTTTCAACAGGGCAACAAATATCTACAAGGTTTTAGAACTCTGTATGTTGATATTTTATAATTTTACAAACAGACATAACAAAAGTAAAATATGCTATCTTTTCGTATAAAGCAACAGATATATGCCTCAGCAGAAGTTGTTCTTCACTCTGCTCAGAGAACTCTGCAGTTCATTGAAAAGTATGCCTTGAAAAAAAACCACTGAATATCCACTGCTGATTACTTTAATCTGTGATGGATTTAAAAAGAACTCTACACATCTGCCTTGCTTTCATTGCATTCTAGCAATACAACTATAAAGACATTCTCAGATAATTTCATGACAAAATCACATTATTTTTAAAGGGAATCTTTTCAGTTATGCATTTTTACTGCACTGCTCAGAACAACCTAAGTGGTCCTCTGCATGTCTGGCAGTAACACATGTTGCTCCTTAATTAACATAGTTTTAAGAGAAGACTAGGTTTAATCCTTCTTTAAGTGAAAAGACTGACTGAAGGATATATAATATGAATATTATATATGCTCCCACTGCAGTGGGAGCAGTGTTCACAGTAACTACTTCTCTACTAGACATGTAAAATTACAGTATCCATATGGTGAGTTAAGAGTATATACTTATCATGTACTAACAAAGCTACTAAAAAAACTAATAATATCCTGTTTTCTGATGGATATATTTGCTAGAACTGCATTTTTTTTGCATAAGTGCCCTTGGCCAAGCATTATTAAGTTGAAAGTGTATTTTTAAAACAACAAATAAACATATAGTTAACTCATTGGTTGATTTGTGGCCACTAACATGCTAGTACTGCTTTGTATTTACCCAAATGTTCAGTCTTCTTTTGTTTGTTTGGGGTTTTTATTTTGTAAACTGAGAAGCAGAAAAAACTTCCCTGAAGTTTGAAACTTCATTGTGTAAATAAATGCCAGATTAATCAAATGTAGCCTGCTTTGGAATTTCCAGTTACAAACAGAAACAGTAATAAATGGAAATGCCTCCACAACACCATTAACCAATACCCTACACAAAGATACATTAAAGTAATAACTGAAGATCTTAAACCTCTAGTCCATTTGTATCATTTATTTTTTTTAAATAGGCATTCAAATGCCATTTGGAAAAAAGAAATTATGCAGCATCCATTAGTGCCCTTAGAAAGCTATTCTGATGATTCACCCATCTAAGCCTGAAAAATATGCCCCTTCATTTCCTTACAGTTCACAAGCACTTTCTCAACCCATCCCTTTCCCTCAACATTCTCCTCCTCTTTCTCAAAGAACACTTTCTCTACCTCCTCACTTGTAAAAAGGCAAGACAGGAAGAAATATGGGAAGAAATGCACCTCTCTAAAGTGTGCATGTTGGGGAACTAGTGCATGACTAGCCTTTTACTATTATTTTCATTATGAATGACATTCCAAGTAAAGACATAAAACAAACTGTTTTATTTTAAAATAAATTAAAGAAGGCTTTGTAGTAATTTTCCCTATTTCACAATTTACCTTAACATTTTTGCCATGAATGCATTCCATATGTTTTGGGGTTTTAAAAAATTAAATATTCTGTTGTTCTTGTCTATGTATCTATCTTTTGTAGGATGATTGAGCTTTGAACTGTACCAGTTTAAAGAAATAAAGATACTAAGAGTGACAGAGGATGCAGGACTTGGGAAAAGTGACCCCAAACTACTAGGCATATTCCTCAAGATACTTGCACTAGTAAGCTGCTGATAAGGCTGAAACTAATGTCAGAATTTTGAGCAACTTTTATCTTTCTGCTGGTACTTCAAACAAACAAAACAATCACCCTCAAGGTGTGTCAAGCTACACAATTCTCAGTCTCTAGTGCTCTTCCTTTTGTGCTGTCTCTGTTCTTCCTGTTCTGCACTGTGAAGCAGGCATGTTAAATCCTGGGGACTGTAGGGGTAGGAGCAAAAAACTGGAAAACTAGGAAAAAAACCAGAAAGCACAAGCTAAGCAGCCCTTTCATGCTGTGTTCACCTCCTTATGCAGTGACGGTGAAAACCAGCCATTGAAAAAGAACTAGGTTCTTCTTGCTACAGAGTCCTTTTATATTTATGTTCCTACAACTTCTGCTAATTGAGGAGCCTGTGCTTTCTGCTTCTGTTCCGTGTTGTCCAAGTCACCACACTAGCCCAGCACAGTCTTCAGACATTTCTCTTACCTACTTCTTTCTTTCTTTCTCAAGAATGCCTGTACTCTCCTCCACCGAACACGTGGAAAGGAAAAATGATCCACTAAATAATAAATTCTGTACTGGTCAAAATAGTATCTACTTACAGCAGGTATTATTAGCGTGAAATAAAATCTTATTACTGTAAGATGGCACAGCAATGAAGCAACACATTCTTTTCCTCATTGTTGGCACTTCAATTTGGCCATCACGTTACCTGGCAAAATTTGCTTACCCACACTGAATGAACACTTTTGAGTACAAAGACCTAGCTCTGGAGAATTTGTTTGGTAGGGAGGTAGGAAGGAAAGGGAAGAAATGAGATTATTTGTAAGAAAACATATATAAAAACAGTATCAGCAATTGTGATCAGAAGCATACTGTTCTCCAAGCAATCTCTGTTGCATTATTTTAGATAGTTACCAGCTTTCCAACAGGTAAAGAAGAAAAATGAAGTGCACACACATCACACTTCCCTCTAGTTCCCAACCTAAGCAGAAACGCTAAGTGAAGCCTAAAAAATAAATAATGTTTTGACCATAGTATTTCTCATGCCAGAACAATCATAAGGCATGGAGTACTTCTGCTGATAACTTGAAAAGTCCTGAATAACAAATGTGAAGTACTATACTTGTTCTGCCTCACTATGAAAAGAATTATGCTACCACACAGAGTAAGAATCTCAATAAATATAAGCATGAAGACTCAAGTGTTTCTGACATCATTCAAAAACATTTACCCATTTGAAACAAGGAAATACAAGTTCCTTTACTCAAGATCAACTACAGATCTTCCAGAGCGCCAACACAACAGGCAGTTTTTGTAACATGCATGACAAAGTTGTAAGGAAAATGGCAGTGACAACTATTGCAGCTCTTTGCATCAGGCAAGACTACCAGGTTCCTTCAAGACCCAAACCAGCCACAGACAGAACAGTAAATTACAAGGTTTAGCTCCTGATGGACTTCAGATCAGAGGCTTTCAAGTTTAAGCCTGGAAAATAAACACTTTTCCAGAACCTTCTACACTACTCTCACCATCTAATGTCTTATTCTACTCTTCTGACAGGCTAACTTAGTTAATCAGTTATTTTCCTTGGCCACTACTTAGTTCCTTAGACCACATGGTAAATATATGTTCAGAAGCATCATCCTGCTCCAACTGTTATTATGGAGAAACAAGACAAACCATAAGAATTTCCTAATATACAAATCCACTACTTTTACTGGTACTACCATGGTCAGCACATGCTTCCCTTTCAAAACACAGATGTAGTCTCATTTAGCACAGCAGAACTTGCCCCATGCAAGCAATGTAGCAATGTAGAGACAGAAACCACTGACTAGTACAACAGCTTCATACTCTCTCAAGAACTACTGCAGCATATGACCACAAAACAGGCATTAGACAAGTTTTGAAAAGACAAAAGTAGCCCGAACTATAACACTGCCTTTTACAGAACAAGTACAATAAGAGGTATTTTGAATTCCAGAAATGATGCACTATTTTCTTTAGTTCTCTGGAGATGCTTTCCCCTATCTCCAGTCACTTTGAAGTCCTAAGAAGCTTTGCAGACACTTTTGAAAAAGACATTGTAGTATCTTTGAAATATACGACTAGTATTTACAGCTGGTAAACACCTTCATACTGACATTCACAAACTGCAGTTTGCTTTAGAGCTCTGTCTGGACACTACAGAACTACTGTGAAACTGCATTATCGTGACAAGTTAAGCTGTAAAATTCAGTGGAAGCCTCTGCATCACAGAAAAAAAGAAAGGTGCTTCCTGCCTTCATACTTGTCTTAATTCTGTCTCGTTTTGTTTGTTTGTTTGCTTTGAGTTATTTATTAACAGAATAGTATTTCATTTGCACAATCCTTTCCAGCTCTGTTGCTGAGTCATTAGAGTTTTGCTGGAGGGTACAATCAAATCTGCATGTGTAACTGACTAAAGTAAATAAACTCAAATGGAAGAAACAAGTTTAAAAGTTTCTCTATTTTGAACAAGGCCCCATTTCTCCCCAATGTTACACAACTGTTCATTTTTCCTTCTCAGTGTGTGGGTGGGGTGGGATACATTTTCCTTGTATCTACTGACAAAGATTTACTCTGTATGTTTGGGAAACAAAAACCCAAAAACCACACACCAATTCCTTTGCCTGGGATAACAGTTTTTATCTGAAAGTTAAGATTAAGGTGTAAGAAGTATGCAATTAGATAAAAGTTGCAGTTGCTCTTGAACATGTTTTTCCTTCTCAAATAAAGGAAAACGACTGTAAGAGATGGGGTCAAACTGAAAATCTGTAGCTTTGATTTCACTAGCAACTTCTGAAAAGTGCACAAGATATAATTACTAAATTAAGTATTTAAATAGTCTCAAATCCTCTCCCAAACCAAAAAGTTTCCCTCATTTTTCCTACCCCTCACAAAAAAAAATACATAGAATTCTACAATTCGAGTATTGAGGTAAAATATCCAAATATTTTAACACTTGACCTTTCTCTCTGCAGTTTACAGCAAGTCAACAAATATACCTAGTAAAAGGAACATGTTCTCTTTAGCTCTCACCTTCAGTGCTCGGGTTGAGAGGTAAAAAAAAAAAAAAAATGGAAGCCAAGAAATTAGAAACTCATTCATTCTATCATTGAGCTTCACTAAATCTTTCTTGAACAGTCCAACATGATCACAGCTTTTCACCCAACTCCTGTACAGGACAATAGTGCCTGTGGAGCACAGTCAGTGGAAGTGAATGAGGTCCTGGACTTGCAATTGCCTCAGGTCAACATTTTGGCCTGATCAGAAAACATCCAGGAATCGCCACATCGGCTGCTCCATTTGCTCTGGCCTGTGACTTACAATCAGCTTGTAGGACAAATATAGGACTGCATCTAGGAGGTAAGAAAGGGGAAGTGAGAGCAAACAAAGATCTGTACATAACTTGTTAAAAAATGTCTACTGCATTTGTCTGGAATGTGGAACTAAAATAACAAAAATTTCCTCATTACAGTAACTAGATGAGCATCATACAGTCAGTAACAGCATCTTGACTGGCAAGGTGCACTTGCTTCCTACGCGGATTTGATTCCGCCTTTTTCTCTGGAGAAACGAGGAGTGGTGGCTCTCATGCGAGATTCAGCACACAGGCCAGATACAGCTGTGGTCCTTTCACACGGAATAATCGGACACTGCCCCAAAGCCCTCTTTGTCTGCCACTCAGACACAGATCATTTGGTTTAAGGTATTCATTATCCAGTCTCTCCCTCAAACAAACACCCCTCCCTCCCAGGCACACAGCCCAAACTGTGGCTTTTGAATCCCTATCCACAGCTAGGTAATTAATGAAGCCTATCATAATCTCATCAGAAGAGTTATCCTCAACTCATTCATGGAACTTCCCATGGAAATAGATCAGATTGCCGCACCTTAAAAATGAAATATTTAACACCAGTTTCTCTAGTAAACATCTGTAACAATAAGCATAGCCACTTTAGAAGCACCAATGCAAATAACCCTTTGAATTAGTATACTTTTAAAAGTAAATTATTTTCTTAAACCATTGCATCTTTAAGGTTTTTGTGCACCTACACTACAAATATCAGCTCAAACTGACTTCCTTCATGCTCTTTAACCGGTGACAATGTCTGCACTGTACCAAACAACACTGTGAATTCTCCAGAAAATGCACTATCAAGATTCTAAAAAGCAACAAAGACACTGGCAAGTCTTTAGTCATTGATTTATCTATATGCTAAAAGACACATGGATATATTTCAGTCTAAGGGTCAAAACTTAAACAAAAAAAAAATATATCCCTAGGAAGACTAGCAGGCCCACGGGTTCATCTAAATAGTATGCTACCCGTTCAGTTTGCTCATCCTTAACCCTCTGGCCATCTTGTGCTGGGGAGCTGCCCTCATTCTCTTCTCCAGGCCCTTGTTGCTAGGGCTGCAGCTGCACAGCTCATTGCTGTTGAAGCACATGTCTCTAGAGGGGGACACAAAGGGCTTCATTATCTGCTCCTCCTAGCCGCCAGATAAGAGCATTCCCGCCTCTCCCCCACCCGAAAGCAGGCAGGCGAGCCTGCCTTCACCAGACGTGACCGCTGCCACGAGGGATGCAGGAGGCACGGTGCTCAGCTACCTGTCACCACCGGCTTGCTCCCTCGCAGGCACACACTGCAGGAGCTGCTCACTTAGGATCCTGTCTTCACTTGCGACTTGATGGTGAGCTCACACTGCAGTTCAACTTAAGAATTACTGAGATGAGACCTGCATTTTTAAAACTAGTGAGAACAGTCTCCTAACAAACTCAGCCTTCCAGAAAGAGCTCCATTTAAGAGACATGGCTTTCTCTGGGGCATAAAGATTGAAGACAGAAAACAGAAAAGGATTATGACCAAATCAGCATCCTGTGCTGTGGTCTAAAGCACTGCTCATTCATACTGAACAGCCTTCCCATGGCTTAATTTAAATCTTTATTGGCATTAAGAGCTAGATTCATTCTGTACAGTTGTGAAGGAGAGGGCTATAGGCAGTGTACCCATTCAGAATATGTAGCTAAATAAATAAAATGAGAAATATTTTTAAATTATTTCTTGGATGGGTTTTGGTATCTTCTTGCTTGTACATGCCAGAATATTGTCAGCAATTTCCTAAAAACAAGTTGCTCAGCATTTCCCATTCCAGAAAAAAAGAAAACAACTAAAATTAATTGTTTTGATTTTGGATTTCTCTGTCTCAGGGCAAAAACTCACTGCTCAAGAGCAGAAAATTATTAGAGAAAGGCATTAACTCTTCATGAGAGCCCTGAGTATCAACACACGATAATTCATAAAATAAGTTTTTGTGGCTATGTACAAGTAAGTACATGTAGACATAAGTTTACAATGGAAACAGAATATTTATTTCATGTACATCTTACACATACACTTCAATGAAGTGATTATCAGTTCTACATTTATAGCAGATATAGAGACTAAATAGAGTACAAAAGCATTCCCATGTCAGACTATCACACAGCAAAAGGTAGAATGGAAATCACAGTTAATCTAGACCTTTACTTAAGGCCAGACTGTTTTTTCACTTAACATCATCAAATCAGCAGTCCTGTACCTGAAGGTCTCTCTCCTTACAACAGTGGACAGTGGAGGATCTGTGCTAGCTCCAAGGAAACCAAGTCTCCATAGAAGGCAATATGAATTCCACTGTTTCCTGCCCGTAAGATTACCAGAGCAGGCTGGCAAGGCACTTACTGCACTCCTGAGGAGTCAGGGGATGATCACTTCCAGATACAGTCTGAAACCAAAAGGCTGGTACCTGCCCCATGATCTGACATTTGTGACCTAGGACTGGAAGAGCCAAGGGCAGAAGCATGCTGTTTTAACCCTATCTTAATAAAGGACAGCCCAGTCTAGTTCATAGTAACTTTTTGAGAAAAAAGTTGGATCTTCCCTAATGTGATTCCCCTTGGTAGTTCTACTGAGGTCTTTGTGCCTCATGATTATCTCTGAAGGGCACAAAGAAAGCAGAGTTGAGCAACTCACTTCTTTCAACAAAATAATAGTTTACATTTTGAAAAAACCAGCACATTTACAATTAACTATCTCAGTTCCGTGTAAAGCATCTAATCCTGTAGAATACAACTAGTACTATTCAAGGACCCTAAGTGAAATACTTCTAGTACAACAGAAGGCTTTATTTTTTTTTTTCTTAACATACAACTGCGGGCTTTCTTCCATCATGTGAACATATCATAAATATTTAAAGCAGGAACAAAACAAGATCAAGAAATGGTACAGGTACCATTGTTTACTTGTAATACTATGTATTTCAGTATTTGATTCCACCTGCTCTTTCATCTAGCCTTATGTCATATCTCTCTCTCCCTCTCCTGTTGCACAGCTCTGTAACTGGGATGAAGGAACAACTAGTAGAAAAAACTTCAGTTTCCGTGTTAAAAACATACATCGACTGGAATCCAAGAAAAAAAATAGAGCCACCACAAACAACATATGTATTTTACATCAGACAGCCCACAAGGCAGAAGTAACTAGAAAAATAAAGAGGATAAAACAGGAGCAATAGAATAACACACAGTGATGCTGAAATAACTGCAGTTCTTGAACATGCAATGTAATGAATAATGCTGACACCTGCCAAAAGAGAGTCAATCTTCTTTTTCTGTCACTAGTACATCCATTATTGAACATCTGAAAATAACTATCAGGTGTGTATATTTTTTTTATAGCTAGATAGATACTTCAAGCATTTCAGCTGCTCCAGTGAGATGTGCACAAACCTACCACTCCCAAAAATTAAAAAAAATAAATAAAAATTAAAAAAATGAAGCTGATTTAACTTGCTTTGTAATATACTGATATCCTACACAGCTGCAAAATTTAGACAGTGCTGGTAACACCAGTAATAACACTCAGTGCTTAGTGGTGGTAAACTCTGACAAATACATTACTGGTATTTCAATGGAAAAAAGCACAGTGCTTAGGATTTTTGAAAAAATTCTGAAAACAATAGTCTAAAATATGTTTTTTTCACTTCTTGATGAATATCCTATTTTACTGTAACACTGAAAATGCAGTTTATCAAAAATTAAGTACTCCTTAAGTGGACCAATACTAATAGCACAACACCGAGATAGTGAAAAATCTTTCAGAAACTCTTCTCAGAAGTTACCACTCTTAATTTGTCAAGTGATGGACTTTTGTTCCTTTTGTAGCTGCATGTTAGTAACTGTGTTACTAAGCACACCTGCAGAACATCATAATCTTCTGCAAAACAAGCTATGATTTCTGGATATATGTGAATCTTGCTTCTAGAGGATTCTCAGGTACTGAAAATAAAAAAACAAAAAAAAAAAACCATGCAGCAGAAAAAAACCACACTTACTTGAGCTCAACTTGAACTACCAAATCAGCAATATCTGCAGTGCTACTCTATTGTAAAGCTTCCGGTGAGCAAACGCTACGTGACTTCTTTAAACACATATGGAAATGAAAGTACGTGACCCTCTAGAGACAAACACATGCTCCTGTAACAGTTTGTTCTGGGACATATAGCAGAGAGTTTTCTGATACAAAATTTTACACTGGAGAATCAGATATCTGTTTACAAGGGGTTACTAGTCACAGCAAACCAATATATAGGTTAACAAGGAGTACCCATGAGTCTCCAATAATATCTTAAAGATCCCTTTTAGCCCAAACCATTCTGTAATTTGTAACACCTATCAACTCCCTTCCCTGTAAATGCCATTACAGTCAGTATTTGCAGAGCTATCAACTTTTTCCCAGGCTTTAAAAACAGGAACAGTTACAGTCTTTCTCCTGTACCACCCACCAGGATGGACTTCATAACATAACTCTATCCATCAGCCATCAAATTTAAGGTCAAACTAACAGAATCACCACAGTGGTACCAACCACAACAGCTATTCTGAGATACAAGCAGCAGAAAGGAAGAGGCAGACAGGTAACAGAAAGGGTTAGTGCTATATTGGAGGTAACATGAAAGGCTGGTGTTCTAACAGAGGAAAGAGATGAAGAGGAGAAGCAAGGCAGAGCACTGTAGAGAGAGAGAAACCACACTTAGGAAACAGGTCTGAAGTTTGCATATGATATAAAAATAACTAGATGGGAGATTTGTTTGCTTTTAAACAAAAAAATCAAAAGAATGGAAATTAAAAACACAACAGATAACCTACTATATTAAAAAGCTTTGCTGAAATATATATAAATATTCACAGGCAAATATACTTGCAGGAGATATGGAGGAGCTAGATGCAGAGGAAAAGAAAGGGTACAGAAACAAAGGAGTCATTGTGTTAATGAGAGAGCACTTGTTGGCAAAATCATTCTCTAGACCAGGTTATCTGAAGGTATATAAAAATTCGGACAGTAAATTGTGTTTTGCTTCCATAGCAATTCTGTTAACAGTGAGAAATTTCAGCAAACTTCCATGAATTTGTTTTCATTACAACAAATAAATCAAGTAGTAACACCTATATATGAATCGGTCTGGGGATCTGCACTTTAAAATCAGTGGGGACCAGAGATTCATGCCACTGTGTGGCTTTTCATTTACTTGTTAGGTTACAGTCCATTAAAAGGCAGAAAACATTCAATACAGCAGTCTCTTGTGGCTTCTCAAGTTAGAGCCCTTATGTTAGAAACATCTCAAAACTCAGAGGGAAAGTTAGGTTGCTAGATTGTCAGAAGGACCAAGTACCTAGCAGTTTCCGCTCAACACCTGACAGATTTTTTGAGATGCAAGTGCTACTCAACTACACATTTATCTTGCTACTTTACAAATCAAACAATTCCTCTGGAGCTCCTGCCTCCCAGTAACTAATTATGCTTCTCTCTGTCTCCCATCCCTTTTCTGGCTAAGGTAACTTATATATATATATATATATATCTATGTACTACAGCAAGTAACTATCACCCATTTAGTCTTCTTTAAGAGGAGGTATTTCACACTTCCTCCTTACATCTTTTCCACAAAACTAGCACTAACTTGAATAGACTATCTTAAAAAGGAAGCTAGGGTAGCCTTACTATTCTCATTTTTTAATTCACTCGTATTAACTAAAAAGCAAACAAAAACCCACTGAAGCTACTGAAACTCCCCACTGTTTTCCTGCCTGAAGCAATTCAAAAGCAGCATTCCTCTTTCGCCTGTCAATGGGATTTCTAGAAGTTATAGCTGGAGGCCATCCACTCCTACAAGTTTTCCAACTCTGCACCAACAAATGCATGTACCCAGGGTGCACCAATGCAGTTCATCCTCTGAAAGTGATTCAAACTTAAGGCCCAACAGGACTGACCAAGTAATTGTTGACAAATACTGAAAGGAAGTCTAAAAAACCAGCCCCAAATGGAAGGTCAGTCATGCATAATACAGCCAGAGAGAGGAAGATCTATTATGCAACAGGAATAATGGAAATACTGGCCTACTTACCCTTCCTCCCCAATTTACTCAGTAACAGAAAACATTCCTGGTAGGATTAATAACTGGGTATGAAGAAAGACTAGAAGGATTAAAGACTAATACACATTTCAATGCAGAGAAAAATTTAAAAACAAGCCGTGTTTCTTTTGAATTGCCCTGGTCAAAAGAAGAAATCAGATTCTTGAAAAATCTACAGCCACTACTTCATGCTAAAGGGGGCAGGACCAGCAAGATATTGGTTCACTCATTGTATTTTAAAAAGGAAATTACGTAACTAAGTGATGTCTTATGGTAAGCCTAATATGATTTGAAGGAAGCATTCCAAGAAACTGGATCAATGTCTCCTGGTCATAAGGCAGCACCCAAATAGCCCAGTCAAACAATTCCGGACATGAGCAGACACACAAACTAAGTCTCTGTGAAATGACAGAAAGGACTCAAGAAGTCTGTAAAATCTGCACATGCAAAGCAAAATGTTACTAAAATTTTCAAGACAGTATTCTGAATCAATGTGCCAAAACTCTGAAGAACTGCATATTAGAACACATCACTCCTTCAAAGGACACAGGTTAAAGTGCTTTTCCTAATAAGGGAACACACAGTAAGCTGCATATAATGTTAAAAACAAAGCTAGAATATAATCCGTTCTATGTCCTTCAGTGTGCTGTATCAACTGCTGGTCTGAAAGACAGACTGCAAGATTATTTTGTGTGGCAAAGATGAACTTGAAAATTTAATTCTGCCATTAGCATAAGTCTGTTCATTACTTGTTCTTTCCTTCTTTATACTAGATCATACATATAGGACAAAACAGGATCTTTTTCTTTCTTTTCATGAAAATGGACAGCTGCGTAATTAGAAGCTCCACCCAGAATTCAAGAACATTCAGATATGTTAATGGAACAAACAGATCCCCCCTGCTTGTGTTCACTTTCAGCCAGTTCTTAGATTTCACAGGAACTTTTCTCTGCCTCTAAGCTACCTAATTTACTAGGTTTTAAGTATTTCAAGTAACTTCATGCTGCAGAATAGGAGTCCTTAATTATATCGTAACTATAGAAATCTAATTTGACTGTGTAACACCGACACATTGTCTGGCAGCTTTACTAAAGAGACAGCATTGCACATACAAATCTGATGTACAGGAAACAAACAGTAAGCACTACACATAGCAAGGACTATCAACACTCAGCCCAGGCTGTCCCAGTAAACACAACACAAAAGTTCATGTACACTCAGGACACTTGCCCTTGGCATTCCCTCTGCAGAGAGCACTCCGTCCCAAACATTAAGTATTGAATAGACTTAGGGGTGTTTTCTTTGAAGATGTGATTATTCAAAGTGGAAGAAGCCAGAATTATACACTTATGCTTCTTGGGCTTTGTGCCATAACTACAACATGGCAGATTTTTTTTCCGGCATAAAATCACATATCAGAAAAAAAAAAAAACAACTTGATTGCAAAGTACAGTGTAATAGGGTAGGAAACAGGTTTTTCAGGAAGTCTTTTTTCCCATTGTACGTAAGATTAGCCAATTTAAGAAAAAGATTATAATATACAACTTCTGGAAATGAAAAGTTATAGACGAGAACTACTTGATCTATAATATAAAGTGGATGCTATAGCGACTTAGAAGTCTAACTATAAAACTCAAAAAATCCCTCACATAATCAGTATTTCAAATGACAGAAACGGACATCATGCATGTGTTTTTCCCAGCATAATTCCTTTGTGAGTCTTGTGCTTTCCTCGTCTTCCCCTTCCAGCACAGAGGGGGACAAACTAATTTAAGTATCTAATCTAGACATCAACAATTACTCCCTATACACTTTTCTATCCTACTTTTTGTTTACTATTCTCTTCATACAGACAGGTATAATGAAATTTGGTTTCCATGACTGCAGTTTTCTTATTGACAGAGTTTGATTCCTAGCTTTCCTCTTTCAAGTTTCAAGGTTTCCAACACCACAAAGCTTCAGAGAATTTGTACTTCATGTTCCACATACTGTGAAAAGCAAGAGCAAAAGGTCTGTGGACTTTCACATTAATATAGTTCACCTGGATCAGCTACCTTCTACCTCAAAATGCAAAAAATATCTTTCAGGGAAATAAACAACCACTTCAGAACACTTAAGTGAGAAGCTGGATCAGTCATATAATTCATCTGCACCCCAGTGATTTGACCCAAGTTTAACAATGGATTAAGTGGAGGACAGTCAGATACAAATACAGATAGTACAAGAGTCAGCAGTAATGAAAATGTGTTGCACAAATGGGCATCCGAAATGGAGTAACAGAAGGACAATTTTCTACCTGTGTTACTTTAGTTATTCTACAGGATAAATATGATGATATCAACTCAGAAGTTAAAGGCAGTTAAGCCACACTGAAAACCAAAAACGTCCTTCATGAAATAAAATGTTGAAATCCAACATTTTAGGTATGAGGTTTTTTCCTTTGCCCTTAAACTACAAAACACTGAATTAAATTTAAATTACATAAATGAGCTAAAATTTCTCTTTATGACAGTGCTCCAAATTAATGAATCAATTATTAAACTGAAAATTAAAATTGTACAGAATTATTAACATGTGGTGGATGAAGTCTAAATACTTCCTTATGCAGGAAACTAAAATCTCACACAGAAAACCCAGCCCATGAACCAAATTTGAAAGTCATATACCAGAAAAGCAAGGAAACACAAAAGACAATTGAGATTTTGAAGATGTGTGGTTTTTCTATTGGTAGCATCAAGATGCACACACAACATATCAACTGTCCATCAACATTTTAAGTTACAACTTCTGGATGCAAAGAGTAATGCAGGAATGTTGCACCAGCTCTTAGTGCTAAACATGAATGGAACAATGGCTTCCTTGCGAAACTTAAGTAATTTACAGTTTTGACACTACCTTCACAAGAGAGAACTTTTTTTTCAATCTTTTTCCCCACCCCAGTACTTTAGAACTATGGTGAATTAGCAACAAAAGAATGGAAAAATTGAGAAAAACATGGTTTTGGGGGTTTTTTTCAGATTTTCCTTAATTTTCTCTGAACCATTGGAAAGTGTATGTTTAAGAGTATTGTGAGGCTGGATGAGGAATATACTAACTGTGAACAAGACCCGCAAGCCTAAATAATTCTACTTCTCATGACTTGGAAGTACATCCACAAAGCATGTGGTCAGAGTCATGTGACAAAATACCCTGGCAGGTGAACAAAGATGCAAGCCCACCCACACAACTGCAGTGAGGCAGGGAACAGAAAAGATGTAGGGTTCTAGGCAAAGAGGCAGCAGGAAGTGCTGGAGCACTGTACATCACTATCTTACATTCTTTCAACTTCTGAACCTCAAAAACTTAACATAAATTAAGAAAATTATTAGGATATAATTTTTTGGGGTTTTTTTAATCTGGAATAGGCCACATCATAAGGTGTTTATCAAGATTTTACTGTCACCAGCTTCATAGCTGCCAGCAAGGCAAGTCAGGAAGGCAGTACTTCCTGATCTATGATTGAAGCTTCCTGAGACACTCCTGGAGCTCATACAGAAAGGCCAGCCAACAGGTTGGGAACACCCATTGCACTTCACTTGTTTCTGGCACAAGAATGAAATACACATATTTTTGCACTGTGGAGTTCTCTTTGCTTCCTATCTGCTCCTGCTCCAGTGAGGATCGCCACTCACTGAACCACTGCTCCAGAAGTTCTGCTTCTCCCGCTTGTCTTCCTGCACCAATTGTCATCCATCCCTGTGCCCTTCTGCTGCTGCTTACAGTACAGCCCTTACTTCCATCTGGTTTTAAATACTGCTCTTCTTTTCCTCGGAGGCTTCTTCTTCAAATACACATCATTATCATCATCTTTTACCTACCCTTATCACCCCTACACATGCTACCCAACTTCCTGCCTTCCTTCTTCCTCCTTCCATCCATCCTCACAGGACAGGATTTTTTTAATTTTTATGGAGTTAGCAGTTTTTTAAACTATTTTAAAATTACCTTAGAGTTGGGCTACTTATTACTACTGGGCTACTATTTCTTTCTCTCTCCCTTCCTGACAGAATCAGAAGGAAGGAGATTCCCCATCAGCACAGCCCATTCTCATCCTGCAATGAAACATTTTTTCACATGGTGGGCATATAAAACATTTGGGGATGCCCCTGAGCCCCAGGAGCAAGCAGCAGGCCAGAGGAGGAGCTGCTGGGTCAGCAACAGAAACTTCAGCCCCTGCTCCCACTGCAGGATGCCATTTACGTTTCAGTTTCTCATGCGAATAATACGATCACCTTTCTATCACATGCTTCTCCAAGGTAAATTCGTGTGCGGACTTTCTTCCCCAGACTCTCTGGCAGAAACATTTTACAAGTAACAGTGAAATCAGAGCTAAGAAGACGAGGTGATAAGGGAGACAAAGTGCACAACACGAAGGATAAGCCCAAACACGTCTGGTATTGTCAGTCGTGCTGAAAACACTTCAGAGTTGTCTAAGGAACGTGGGGGAAGGTAGTCAGAATGAAACAGAAAATGTAACACTGACCAACATTTTAAAATATAATTTTACCAGTATTTAAACAAAATTCAACATACTTTGTGTATTTTTAGGGTAAAGCATAAATTTTTACTGCTACTTGAATTACATATTACATGAATGGTGATCAGAAGCAGAGAGTAAGATAAAATAGAATGATACTTAGTTCCTGAAAAAGAAAATGACAAAAGAAACTGCAAAACACTATATGGAGAATTTTTGCAATGTTACTTGTTTTCCACAAGTTACATCTCTTTCTGGGGAAACAGCATGTGTAAGAGATTTATACGAAAATTTCCTAAGGTTCTGATACTCTACAATACCCTTTTCCACACAGCTCATTTGGATTTTTAGACAGTAAAATACAAAAACAGAAAAGAAAAATATTAAAGGAGAACTACAAGATTTTAAAATTAAAATTGCTATGTAGTATTGAGCTCTTAAGAAATCAGTAATAGTTTCAGAGTTTAACTGTTCCATTGGTATTCATGTAATCCACAGCAACTAATCCTACATAAATGCGCTACAATCAGTATTAATGACTGAAGCAAAATAGGAATGGATCTATCTGAGATTTTTGGTGGAAGTAAATTCAGGTAATTAAAACCACTGGCCACTCCTACACATTATTTAACACCACACCAAAGCACATGTACTTGAAGGAAAAACTACAAAGTAGTGAATTAAAGCTGGATGGATCCTTAAAATCAGAGCAAACCAGGATAAACAACACTGTATTATATGGAGCTGCAAATTAAATAATTAAAGCCATGAAAGTTATTATCCAAAGAACAACAAAAGAATTTTATCTTATATAAGAATTAGGTACTGGAGATCTATTTAGGAGCCTCAGTTGAAACAAATGAAGTGAAATGTGAAATAGATGTAATTAGCAAGTCCATCAAGAATTTTCCTTGGTAAGAAAATTGAGAAAAGAAATTAAAGTGTATGTGGCTGCACATACCATGAATACCAGAGTTTGTTGGGGCAACAAGACAATATTGTCAGATATAGTTTGTTAGATTTATTGAGCATTACAAAGTACCTGGACCTCCTATCATATTAGATATGAACGTTAATATAGTTTTATTATGAGCACAAAGAACACTTGAATATCATAAGAGCGTTGGACTTCGTATCAGGGACTGCTTAGAGTTCACAAGAGATGTCATTAACCACATTTAATCTCAGTAACATTAAATCTGTATCATGCTTTGATGGTTTTGGTACCACAATGAATATTTATAGATCTGTCATACATATTTGCACAAACATTTAAGTGAAAAGTAAACTGAAAGTATTGCCTACCTGAATTTCCCAACTTCTGTTACTTTCTTTAAGCAGCAGTTTTCAGTAAAGATATCCCCAGTTCTAGAGAGCAAGGAAAAATGAAAAAAACAGCATTAAGTTTAATACTATTAAGTTTAAAACATTAATACATTGTTTAATACTATCTGTTACAACACCTAATCCAAACTATTCACTGTGAAGAGAAATTTAACTTCATGGTTCCAAGAAAAAATAGGGAGAGTCAGGAGTTCCTCCAAGGCTTCTCCTTTGCAGAGCACCACAGGTGTCAGAATGACTTTCCACTTGTGAATGATTTCAAGGATTGCAGACTGCCTTGTTTATAGCAGTGCTGAAAGAAACTTTCACTGACTTGTGCTCTCTCAGGTCCTCATAATTCTTATATCCCATTATGTTTACACACTGTTTAAAAGATATAAATAATTTATATATATATATACACATTTGACATAGTTAAATGAAGTAAATAAGGATCATGGGTACAAAAGCAGTATGTACTTAGTTTTGGCTGCTTCCTTTGCAGGGGTCAGATTTTTATATTAGCAGGGCTGTGTGGAAATTGTACGTATATTCCAACATTATTTTTGGCAAGATAGCTAGGTAACTGGTCTTAGTGGTCATATTTCAAACTACTGATAATACCATGTAGTTCAGGGAATAACTGTTTGTACTAGTTCACAATAAAAATGTGTAACTTTGCAGTTAAATTCCAGGAGGTGTGTGAGGTTTAGCAAACAAATTTGTTATTGAATCATGTCCATGACATCTGTCACCAAGTTCAGCAGATCTGTGTAAAAGGAAGGATGGATTACAAGCACTGAAGCTATAACAGAAAGGAAACACATTCATAAGAGCTGGCTCTGAATGACAAGAACCACTGCTACTTGAAGTAGCAGCCGAATATTTAATGCTGTTAAACCTCTATTCAAAAAAAACCAACCCAAACAAACCAGAACACCCTGATATTTACAGAGCATCCACCTGCAATGACAGTCATGACAGCATTGATATATCGGAAATGGGTTTCAAAACAGACAGAAGACAGGGCAATGCTTTGTAGATTTTACTAAAATAACCAAAACAAAACAGAGCAGCACAACCTCCCAAACAAAAAGCTCCCCTTGAGATCCCAAATGTTTTAACCGTCATGCTACATGGCGAGGCATTCCTTGCTCATCAACTAGAGAACCAAGTCTCTTTTTCTCAGACTGACATGACAGATTTAAAAAGTAAAATTTAGGGGGTTTTATCTTTATCCATTTTTTTCAGTTTTCAGAAAAGATTGTCGGAAAAATTATGGACTAGAAACAAAGAGCTAAGGCAGATGAGAGCAGGTAAAACAGACTATAAATGCAGAAAAATGGTAAAAGGAAAGAAAAATCTTGTGAAGGAAAAGGGGAAAGGGGTAAACCTACCTGCATAGCATTACATGTCAAAAGCTATGAAAGTCCAATATGAAAAAAGTCCCTAAAGCCAAAAAAGACAAGCATGTCTTTTTAGAGTAGGTAACAATTTTGTTACAGAATGTCATTGAAAGTAGCTAACTGCTAGTTAAAGACTCTGTGGACAACATCCGATACATACATAGGAGAAACAACTAATTTAGCTGCAGTTAAACACAGACCTCCTCACTCAAATGCAATGCAACTATAAACAAAGTGAAGAAAGATAAATATTAGTAAATTTCACTGAGAGAAAAATTATGAGAAATTAGCAAAGAGAATACATTAATAGCACACATAACATCCTAAGTATGTAGAGACCAATTCTGTATAAACAATTGAAATATGTAATAACATTTAAACATATGATGTAACAGTGGACAGAAGAATATTTATATTTACAATCTCTACACCAAATGTCTTCCTCCTCTCCTTCAAGGAAAATAGCAAGACTTTCCTAACCTTCAGAATTAGAAATCTAGGGCCATGCTGTAAGAGCAGCAGGATAGAACAATGAAAGCCATCCTTGTACAATAACATCTTAAAAAGTAAGTCACAAATTAGATGATCTGGATCAGTGGTAAGACATCATACCACACTATTTAGAATCCCAGATGTATGAAGCCTATAGAATAAACCTACATCCTAATGGACAATTCAATTAATAAAATCATTTCTAAAAATGGTAGACTTTTGGCTTGAAAGGCTGTTAAATGACAGCAGAGTGGAAAAAGTAGTTGTTTGCAGGTACTGCCAAGGCACACTACTTATCAAGCTGTGCCAACTTTCTATTAACCCTGGACAGCTTACTGCAGACTTGCCCACATCACATTCATTAAAAAAGTCAGTTATAACAAGCATTTGTCTAAGTGGTGTGAGAATTTGAAGCTGCATACTCGTCTGAAGCCTTGTTTTCAATCCTATATTTCTAAATAATAATTACATTACTGATTTAACCAATCACAAATGTTGCCACATTAACAGGTGATTTTATTATCCTGATATTATATGCACAGATGATTTCTAATTTTATGTAGTCCATCCCAGCTTACAAGTCACATTAGCCTTCTATGAGGAGTTCACTATAAAACATGTGTTCGAAAACAAAGATGACAAAAACCAAAAATGAGATATGGTTCCCTTAGAAAAGCGAAACATACCTGTTAGTACAGTGCTTCTACTGAAGAGACACATTATTTTAGAGAACCTCAATACCAAAGAAGAATTTTTTAGTGGAACAGTTATAAAACCATCATAAGCACCAACAGAATTCAGAAAATATTGTTATTCTTAAGTATCAATTTCAGAGAATAAAACCGTTAGTGCAGCTCCATAACATTTTCTAAGTTGTTTTCTAATTACACAAAACAGGTTGAAATTCAATACAGAACTTGAACACACTATACATGTACAGTGTAAACTTTGAAAATTTATTTGTACAACAAAGGAAAATATTTTCTAAGCTAAAGAGCCCATGAATTTACAACACATGAACAGTTAAATAGCCTGGAAACATTCAGTCCTGTCTGTTGGAAGAGAAAAAGACAGTGAACTACAGCAGTTTGACTGTTTTGGCCATTAGAAAATAGAACTCTAAAGTTTGCATTGGATTTCACTGTCTTCATTAGACTTTTTTCATCCTTTCAAAAGCTATTAAAAATGAAAAAAATACTAATGACTCATCTTGCACCTAAGTATTTTTTATCTCCGTAGATACATGCCATATATACACACGCATTTACAATCCTCTTTCTACTCTAGTCAAAGTCACATAGATAGAGAAAATTACAGACAGCCCGTGGAGCATATTCTATTATTTCACCATGAAGCTCGTAACTGGTACAGCAATTAATTACACAGAACCATAATGAATGGAGTCAGTGAAATGTCAGTGAGTTTAGAGCTGTGCATATTTGACACCAAAAGAGCCATAAGATATATAACATTAAAGATAAGTTGACAAAAATTGTGAAGGTTCATTTTAATTTATCCCACTCCTATAAGAGGGATATAAACCTCAAAAGTAGAATTCCTTAGAGGACAAAGTAGAGATGGAGTTTACACTTAAGATATGTATTCAGGAGAAAGACACTGTTTCTTTAGGAGAAAGATACTTCTAGTCACCAACTTAGCCGACAAGAGGACTTGGGACAATAGCCTACTTACTTACTTACTTCTGAATCCCTTTTCCTCACCTCAAACATTGTTCTCAAGAGATCCTTAGAAGATAGCAACAACAAGATATTTCAATACTTTATAATGTTTCCATTTATCTTGGTTGGCCTCCAGAAATCCCCAAGTCAGAAAAAAAATGCAAATAATTCTCACGGAAATTTACTAATTTTAAGAGTCAGACACTAAGAAGACTGGTGCCCAGGTCATGTTTATCTGTACTAGCATCAGGCTTTCCAATTTTTTCTCTTTCTAATAAAATTCCTTGGGTCATCAGAGGCACACATTGGCTTCCAAAGATGAATAGATAACACTGTATGAACACACTAGGGAGAGGACTGAAAGGGACCTTGAGATCAGAAGAACCAAGTGCAGGAATTCAGCTACATAAAAGGTGAAACCTTGTATTTCAGTTTAAGAAGACACATTGAATTTCAAGTATGGAGAAACTCAGTTTGTATTACAAAGTTTGAGAGGCTAAATCTTTCGAAAACGAAAAAAAAAAGTAACTGTGTGCTAAAACTTTCCAGATTATTTTACTGCCATAAAGGCTTTTCTTTTTTTCTAGGGAGTGGGAGGAAGGTGCATTTAGTAGCATCCTTTTCAGAGCAGGTACTCTGTTTTCACACCTGCCAATACAGACTGTGAAAACCTGACATGAGTAACTTCACTGATTCATCAGATAAAGGATGCAGTTTACTTAAATCTTTTCTTAAAAATCTAGTATGAAAAATCCCTTAGCTGTCTGCTTTAAAATCACATGGGTGACAATAAACCCGTGTGCTATGACAGATCCTGTACATAACAGAAACAGACGGGTCAAGAGAATGATGGAATGAAAAAAATCCCACCCAAAACTGCAATAGTTCACTGTTCACTACTGACTCTCAAATTTCATCTGTTAAGGAGCTAGAAAGAGAGACAGCCTAATGGATGGTAAGCATCTTCCTCCTCAGAAAGTATAAAAGGACCTAGGAAGTCACTAGACATACAAATGACTACACCACGTACATAGTGATGTTCAGCCCTCATAACAACAGCCTTGAAAAAACAGCTTGTTTTCCTAAGGCAAAGACTGTCAAAGTCATCACTTCCCACACTTGCATTCTCAAAAGGAAGCCTGGCATTTTAAAGGAAAAATATCACAGTAATAAGCGTTATTACCATGACGGATTGCGTACAACAAGTGAATAGCATTGTAAAAACAAAATGCTCCGAGTAATGTACACACAGATGGCTCAGATCTCCAGATGACCTCCCAAGTTAAGGACAGTCTGAATGTTCACGTAATGCCAGGCTAATAACTCTGCTCTACTGGTGACAAAGGCAGTTCTGGTGAACCCCCTGACTCATCTGAGCTCTGTTGCAGCAAGAGCATCGCAACTCCCCATCCTTTTTGGCTGTTTTGCTATAAGGTCTCTCAGGCCATCTAACAAAATTCATAATGACTTGGTCTGCATTTTGAACCTGTATCAATGCCTACAATTCTCAATAGCAGTGGGTCAGTATTTTTAAACTAGTAAGTTACTGCAAGTAATTAAAATTTCATAGAATTATAAAATACGCTGAACTGAAAGGAGCCTCAAAGATCATCACCCCACTCCTGGCCCTACACAGGACAGCCCCAAGAGTCACACCATGTGCCCAAGAGCATTGTACAAACACTTCTGGACTCTGCCAGGCTTGGTGCTGTGATCACTTCTGAAGGAAGCCTTTTCCAGGAACCAACCACACTCTGGGTAAAAACACTTTTCCTAACATCCAACTTAAACCTCTCCTAACACAGCAGCTTCATACCATTCCCTCGGGTCCTGGTAGATCAACACCTGCTGTTCCTCTTCCCCTCACAAGGAAGCTGTAGACTGCAGTGAAGTCTCTGTCTCTCCTCAGTCCCTTCCAGACTCTGCAAACTAATTGACCTCAGCCACTCCTTGTGTGGTTTACCCTCTACATCCTTCAGAGTCTTCATTCTTCTACCTTGAGATTTGAGACAATCAATATAGCAATGGGGAAAATAAATCATTCTTCATCCAAGCCTGACATTTTTCCAAGTTTATTTAGACTACAATAATAAAGAGACAAGAAAAGTCAGCTTTAACTTTTCTCTTGTCCACTTTTCCTAGAAATCCATAGGCACTTATTAAGTGCAATTAAAAACCAGTTTCAGAACAAAATACAGGGGTTTTTTATTAAAAAAAATCCTAAACTATCATTGATGACACTTCATATTTGATGATCATTTTGTATCATCTCTATATCTGAGAAAACAATTGCAAATACAAATAACCCAAATATGTTTATCCAAAATCATGCACCTTAAACATTAACAATGTTTTGGCAGAAATCACCAGGACATGCACTACCAGTAGTAAGTGTTCTTGGTAGATATCTCTGGCTGTAACACAATGACTTTAAACTCTATCCGTAAGTTCTCAGACATGGAACAAAGAAATTGGTGAGCTTTTTTGCTACTTTTCAAGATTATCATATGCCATTTTCTGAACAGAAAGAAGATTCCACAATTACCCATATCTGATTATTTCGGTAGATTTGTGTCAGAAACACACACACATACAGACACACGAAAAAGGTTAAAAATCATACAACAGAGACTTTTAATTCCATCATATTACTTTGTTTTTAATTAAGCAAAGAACATGCAGTCAAAGAACACACATGTCAAAGAATAAGTAGTGCAAGTGCCACAGAGCATATGTAATATTAACAGATACTGTTAATGCAGATTCCAACTTTAGCCTTCCTCCCACATGCACACACGCACATTACCATGGTGATTTGCAAAATTTGCTGCCTGGGACTTCAGAACAGTACAGCATTTGAAATGCCCTCAGCATCTTTGAATAGATGCAAACACAAGTTACATTTTAAATGACCGTAAGTCACAAATAGTTCAATAAAATTGCCTGTATAGAAGAACACTGACAAAAATATCTGAATATGATCTCACCCAGTAGAAACAAAGCAACAAAGCTTTTAGATCACACTTTCTGTCCTTGCAAGAAAAAGAACAACGTTTAAGAATTTGAAAAAGAGGGGATATATATACAGTACAAAAATCATAATCTAGAATTACCATTACCTCTGTCAATATTCGAGTACCTATCTGATCTGTGGAAGTGCCACTTTCAGAACAACATATTTTCTTGAATGCAATTCTTAGTTTACATACTATTTCACTAAAATGCACACTTGTTTGGACTATCACAGGTCTGCACCTGCTCTGAGTTTCTCCCAAGTGAGATCACTCTTGATTCAGTTTCCTTTTATCTATTACTATTTTCAACTGAACTAAACGATAATAAAATAACCTTAAGAAATAAAGATGACCTTACTGTGGATACGTATATATATTCTGACAACACAGAGGATGAAGGACTGGGAACAAAGGTGACAATTGTGCCCCAACCAAATAACAAATACATTAAAAACCAAATCCACCACAAGCTCAAGTATCTGTATTTTTCTGTATACAAACTGATAATGCTCACACTTTGGTCTGTAAGCATCTCTGGATATAACTATCTGCAATTCTACTGAAGAAATACAAGGAATAAGACTCCACCATAACTGCTAACTGCTGGTTGATGTCCAGTACCACCCTTGCAAATGCATTCTTCCAGAGATGCAGCTAACTTGCTTTGCAGACTTTAAATTGTAATGGATTTAGGATCTCAGTGAGAGCTTCACCACTAATTTAATCACAGCCAGGGTTTGACCTGCAATGCTTAGAGCTTAAAGGAGTCACCACTCCTGTTGACTTCCTGGGAAAGGCCCGTGCTAAGTGAAGGCACCACTTAACCATCATTCATGGAAAGTAAAGGCACTACTGCAGGGATTTAGAGGTTCTCCCACAGAAAAAGCTTACAGGAAGCTTGGGTACAGTACACCCTAGAGGATGGTCTGCATGTTTCACAACAGAGTAAACCTGTCTACACTGACACACTGCCCCTTCAAACTCACTTCAATGCAGCCTCAAATTGATCTAAGACTTCTGAAGAGTATCAAAAGGCTTTGCCATTTACAAGACAGCTTAGAAGAAAACAGGGTACATTATAAGAAATAGCACAGCTGAACGCACCTAGATTTATCCTTTAAGAAATGTCCCTATTTCAACTCTGAAATAAAGATTTGATTACGTAGCAAATCCTGCCTGTACCAGTGACGCGCTCCTACTGTGAGCACATCACCTGAACATTTGTGCAGGATGAATCTTTGATAGGACAAAACCAACCAACCAAAAATAAGTAAAATAACATAATGCATCAAAGCTTAGTTCTCTATTATCTCTGCAAATTATTCTTCGCATATGCCTGAGGACAAAACCAAAAAAATTAGATGAGCAAGGAGTGCATGCAATACCAAAAACAACACAACTGGTGAAGACTACTCCCTGTTCCCTTGTTCTTCCCCTTAAAAATTAGATGCTACTTAGAATACACATTCTAAGCCTTTCTTACAGTTCACTGTACATTGACTTTTTAAATATATCTACACCAAATAAAATGGGTAAACTCCTATTTCTTAAATACCTACACACAATTTTGGCTGGAGGAAACAGTTTCTACTGTATCTCAAAACCTATTTATACAGTTCAAATGAACAGGACTACTTAACTTGAAACTACCTTCTTAGATCAACTTTAGGTGTTTTTAACTATATCAAGGCAGAACAAACCTTATAAAACTCAGCTTACTAGAAACGAACTTCAGTGCAAATACACCAGAGCAAGATACCATTCACTTGAAGGGTTAAGAGAAGAAATAGGTAGTCGAGCTCAAGTGAAAATTTGTTCTCAGGAAGCTTTACAGGAGTAGGTGGAATTCCTCTAGCAACTGCCGTTTGATGCTAATAGCCGCAACACAGGGGGCCAATTAAAAGAGATGTTATCAGACAGCACAAGATTCACTGAATATGAGCTGTAAGATAAAAGCAACCAATAAATGTAACAAGACACCTTCTGCATATAATACTTCAGAACTAAGCAGTGTGACTGTTTTGATAAGGAAGCCAGCTGCAAATTAGAAAAGTCCTATTTTTGCACAAGATTTAAACAGTTGGTCTCCAAATTCAGTGAGCAAGTACAAAAAAGACGATTAAAGATCCCATTCCAAAAATAAAACATGGGAAAAGTATATCAAGCCCATGCAAAGATAAGACAGAACTTTAAGAAAGAAAAGGTATTAAATTTAAGACAGAATTCACAAACCTCAGTCTAAAGGAACACATTTTTTCTATGAGGACAATTGGGATGTTAACTGGGGAGGCTTTCTATTCTGTGAAAAGAAAGTTTTCCTAAGGAAACATTTTTGAACTCTTTGTAGCAACTGATAAAATTCAAGGCACATACAGTCAGAAAGAACAGGTTGAGTTGTACAGAGATTTGTAAAAAAGTACAAGATACCAAAATACCCAGCAAACCATGATGCAGTCTGTAACCAGGTACTTGGTTCACACGCAGTTCTGCCTTGTACTTTTTATATATTGATAAAACAAACAGCTCTTTTAGCCTAAATGGCTAGATACTTAAAATATTTTATCCCTGCTTGCTTAAAGAGCAAGTCAAGCACTCTAATAGTTTAGCTGTGAAAAATTATTAGATGAGAGGTCATCTCCATGCGCAGTACTCTCACAGCATTACTAGCCCTTTGCTATTTAATAGAAGTTCCTCCTTTTCTCTAAAAATGAACTGCAATTTCTCCTCCAGCACTTCATCCCCAACAGAGGCATTGGTTTATGCAGCGCAAACAAGCCTCACCACAAGCCAGCACACTTCCGCTACAATTTATGTATGGTGGGGAAAGATTCAAACTCTGTCCAGCAAAGAACGGAGGTAACTGTTTTCTAGTAACTATGGTATCAGATCAACGGCTCAGGAAACTGCAACTCAATAGACCATTACTAGATGTCACCCTATAATATGATCCCTACTTTCAACATCAGCCAAGTAAGTAAACCATTGAACACAACTCGAAGAGACCCATTTCAGTTGTTTGTTGAATATAGTTTAGCCACAACACAGAAGCAAGCTGTATAGCAGCTCTTCATGCAATGCAATTATCAGCAGTTTGCTTTCTCCCATGCACCTCTCACGCACTACCACACATGCAGACAGAAGGTATGACAGAATATGCTGAGTTAGAAGGGACCTTCAAGGATAATCAGGTCCAACCCCTAGCCCTGCACAGGACATGCCCAAGAGTGACACCAGCAGCTCTTCCTCTGACATCTACCAACAAATATTGCAAATTTGACTGGACAGAAAACTAAATAAATAAGAAGAGAAAGTTAATACAGTTCAGTTATGTTTCCAGGAAGAAGCCTGCAAAATCTGCTGACAATTGCATCGACACCTTATGCCTTCCTCCTTACACCTCCTTCCTAAGCTCTTCTGTTAATGTGATACTGACAAAGAATATGTAAGACTGCTTTGAAGTAGGTCTGTGCTTCCTTAAATTTGCCTTCTGCATGGACAAGAGAGCTCCTCTTCCCCTTGGAGTTGAGGTGAAGCAGTCAACATAAACTACTGTTCCTCTTATGACTACCCTTGGTCTTGTTTCATTTCACACATCCACTTCTAAGCACACACAAAATATTCAATTTGAGAGAGACCAAAGGAGTCCCCAGGCAGAGTTATCCATCTATGTAATGGGCATTGAGCCAAGACCCTCTCATAGGACACTCACCAGCCTGATTTTCCTACATTCACTTTGCTACTAACAGGCAGCTTTCTTGCTGGCAAACATCCTCTTCAATCTGCCCTTTATGTAAAGCCCCCACTTAAATACGTTCAGTGCAGCTGTTTGCTCTCCTACCCATGTTCAATTACTTCAGGTTGCTTCTTCTGAACTCACCATTATTTCTTATCATTGCCAGTCATACAATAAAATGAGACACTCATCATGCACAACAGACTTGCTTCATCAAAATAACATGAAATCTTTAAGTGACTGTGAATTCTCAAAAGCCTCTCTTCAGATCGACTGATGTTACTTAAAGAAAAATTAATCCAATCATCCTTCAGAGAAGCATTCCTCCTCACCCTCTTTTCTTTATTTTCCTTCCAGGCTTGGTTACAAAAAGGAATACCATGTGCCTGCTTTTCTAGTGCATCTACATCTAGTGTATTCAAAAAAATAATTTATTTGTGCAATCATCATATACACTTTGCTTCAGTACTTTTTAACAAAAAGTAATACAGCAACTATAATATTAAAATACCTCCTTCATGTTAACCCTGCTAAGTATACTTTAAGCATTTTAAAAATTGGATGGGGGGACAGGAATTCATGTTTCAGAAGTCAATTGTCTACAGTCCTTCAGAATATATAAGAAAGCAATTCTCTCACTTTTAAAGTACAAAACCAGTGACTGACACTTTCACAACACCCTAAGTTCCTTTACAAGTGTTTTATTTGCTATATGATACAAGGCCAGTATTAAAACTAGGAGACACAAGATGGCTGATATTACATAAATATGGTAGTAACAAACACATTTTAATGAATATGGCACAAGGAACAAGAGCCACACTAGCCTTCATCCACTTTCTCTATCTACATGCACACAGAGGCGTAGAACGAGAAACACACACCCAGGGGTAAGGCGGTGACCAAAGATAAGTGTTTACATATGTTTACATAAGGCAACAGTCTATAATGCTTGCTAGAATCATACCTAGGAAAAACATGTATTGCACTAATGAATTATATGATAAACTGCTATTCATTACCTGGACTCATGCTGTCAAGTGTAATCAAGAGCTGCAACTGAGCTGCTGAAAATTAATTTGAATAGACAAAGTATATCACTCAAAAGTGAAAATTAGTCACATTTGAATTCTATCCAAGCACTCACTAACACTGACCAGAACCCAGTGGGTTTCTGTCCAGAGCTAAAACAAAACATGACAGAGTATGCAAAACAGACTGGCACAAGATTTTCCTTAGCAGTATGGTATGCTAAGTTTACATTTAATTTGTAAAGCTAAGTTCTCTGAAAATGAAAGTAACGACAACAAAAAAAAAAATCAACAGGAAAATGAAAGTAACGACAACAACAACAAAAAAATCAACAGGAGCGATATCTCCAGTGAGTTCTTCAACACCAGGGTTCTTTTGTTCCATTATTGAGTCATTTAATTTCACATTATGCTTCATGCCTAAAAGGTAGGTCTATAAATCACATTAGGCAAAGCAAGTATCTCAGTGCTGTTCCTAACAGTTTGAAAAAAAAATCCTGAACGTCAAGAGACTGCCACCTCAAAGATGTATCACAGAATGAAATATGTTCTCATTGTCAGTGGCGTAAAGAAAAAAATATTTTTCTACTACTGCACTGTAATTCTAGAAAGGAGAAACTCGAGAGGGAAAAAAAGAAGCTCCTTCATGCCCCACCTCAGGGTCAAAATGTCTGGTACAAGTATCTTAAGGTTTTGTGCAAGCTTGCTCAAGTTAATTGGTGTTACATGGACTGCCCTGCAGTGGACAGTCAACTACTGCAATAACTTGATTAGCACTATTTCACCAGCAACCATTACTCCTAGAAAAGCAAGTTCTTGTTAGCGAAAGGGATGAAATGAGACATTTAATCCTTCTTGTTTACTGTAACAACTCCATGGCACATGATCTGATTTTTTGAAACCATTTTAGAATTAATATTTTATCACCACAGTGTAAACACTGATATACAGGTTAAAAAAGGCACAGTAAAATATACAGAAAGAAAGTTGGAACACACACTCAATTTCCCATATCCTTTTCCTGTTCAACTCAATTTTTTTATTTATTTTTTTTACATGATGGGATATTTGCAACATTTCTAACTGTCTTTTCCCTATTGTGATCAACCACCATGTCCTCAAGACTTCCCACAGACCAACACACTGCACACCAAGCCATCACAAATCTTTGGAAACACTCACAGCATCAGTTACTAGCAGGCTTCAAAAGAAATTTATTTTGTATGGTTATATGACAGCAAAAGTAAATTGACAATTTTTTTTTTTTTTGCTAAACAGCCTTTGAAAAAAAGATAATTTAACTGTAACATTTCTGGGCAAGCTACACATAACAACAGTTTCAGAGTTCTTTGTCCCTCTGGCACACAAATGCCATACAACATTATATGGACTGCATGACGTAATTAGTAAGCTATACAAGCCTGGACTGGATACAGAGAAACTTCACCAGGAACCATCTTGAACACTGAATAACTCATACCTGCTAGCAAAACCACTTTAGATGCCCAGACAGCTATATCCAGGTTCCGCTTCTCACTCTAGCTAAGGGAAAATCCAAATTTCAAAAAACCGTGATGTAGCTATTGACATACAATGAAGTTTATGTATATACTAAATTTGTACAGTGAATTATCTCATTGCTTTTTTGATCTGCTAGTTATTTCATTAGTGTTTGTAATCATTTGCTTGATCACTTCCTCCAATTTCATTTATTTCCTTTCACCCTTCAAAAGACCCCATTATTACAGGAGAAACTTAATATTTAATTACACCTTTCAAAAATGCATCTATATTTTAACACTGTAAAAAATAACTCAGAAATTATCTATACCTTCAACGAGCTGCTATTAAACAGATCACCTAAGTAAGATACTTGACCTATGAGTCATATGCTTTATGAGTGAGGAAAAACCATCATTTAATTTCAGTTATTTAAAATATATAATATATATAGTCAAATGTAGGGAAACACTAGTATTACGCTTACAGGTATTTCCTATACACTGATTTAAGTCTAAAAAGTGACTGTCAGCCCTGGTGGATTAAGTAAGACCCATTGCCATAACCGTACCTAAAAAGCAAGTACTCAAGGCAACACCTTCTCCCAGATTTTCTTTATTTTTCTATGTTTTAACCAGTTACTGCAGTCTAGAAGGGACATACATAGGCAACAGGCACGGGAAAAGTCTGCCTAGGGTCTTACTTACTTCTCAAGTTTGTTTCTCACAGACATGAAGTAACCATTCATCAATCCAAGTTCAGAAACAGAACTGGAAAACTTACAGTTTAATGCATATCCAGCTTCAGAGTTAAATGTCACAGGGCCTCACGTTCTCCTATGGAAGAGTTACAATCGTGGTAAGCGCACATGGTCACAAACAAGGAGCAACTGCCCGACAACCACACGCTCACCCCAGCAGACAAGTGCCACATTTCAAATGACCGCTGTTAAAGGCTAATCTACCTCTCTGGATGCGCTCGAAAGTCAGAGCCGTTGCAGCCCAGCGCTCTCCCTCCCCTGCCGGGAGGGCCTTACACCCGTCCCGCGGGGCTCCGCACGGCGCTCGAGGGCACGGCAGGCAGGCAGGCCGGCAGGCAGGGACGGCGGCGGCGCGGCATCCCCGCCGCGGTACCACGCCCAGCGCCGGGCACAGCCCGACCCAGGCCCGCTGCCCGCCGCGGCACCTGCCCTCCCACCGCACGCGAGGGGGACGCGGCGAGGGCGCACGGCATCAGAAAAGAACCAAAAAAACACCCCAACCTACCCCCCAAAAGACTCACAACAAACCAAAAAAATAAAAAAAAAACAAAAGCCACAAAACCCAGGAAACCCGAACACCTCTTCATTTTTATTTTTTTCTTTTTTTAATCGCCCACCACTACATTTGTTGCTCGCTCCTCTTTGTCCGAGCGTCGAGCGGGATTACGGCTGAGCATCACCCGCCGCGCCCGCGGCACTGCCCGCTCCCGAGGCGGCGCGGCCGGAGCCTCTCCCGCATCGCCCCGCCGCCCCCGGGCACCTCGCTCGCCGCTGCCCGGCCGGGGGTTGGCGGTGCGGGCAACACAACACACGCACCACCACCATCCCTCCCCATCGCTCTCAGCGGGCCCCCGAGAAAAGGAGTGGCCGCAGCCCAGCCCACCGGCAGGTACAGGGAAGGGTGGGAGAGCGGGGGTCCCCACAGCCCTGCCCCGCCACTCACCGCTGCCCAGGGCGGCGCCCGCTCCTTTGTGTGCCCGCCGCGCCCCGGCACCTCCGTCTCCCGCTGCCGGGCGCCCCGCGCCCCCTCCCCGCCGCGCCGGGGGCGGAGGAGGACGCGGCCGAGATCCGCGGAGGAGGACGCTACCGCCCGCCGGTCACATGCAGCGGGCAGGCGAGGCGCAGGCTCCAGGCTGCTCCCCGGGAGCCCGGCCCGCAGCGTCCGAGGCGAGCTCGGGGGTGAAGATGGCGACCTCGGCGGCGCGGGGAGGGAATCCCCAGGCCGGCCCGCTCCGCTCCGCGCTGCCGGCTGGGCTGGGCGCGCCGGGGAGGGGAGGGGACAAAGAGCGGCTGCCGCTGCCCGTCAACGCTATCGCTGTGCCGCCCGCTCCTCCTCCGCCGCCTCCGTGCGGTCCAACCTCCGGCAGCGCAGCAGCGCTCCCGGCCCGCTCAGCTCCGCTCCCACCGCCCGCGGCTCGCTGCCCGCCGCAGGGGGACCCCAGCGCTGACCGGCCCGTGGCCAAAATGTGATGGCATCGCCACGGCCTTACGGAGCAGCGGAAAGCAGGTCACGAAAGCTGGTGCGCTTGTGGTCGGACAAGAAAATGAGAAAGGGATTTGTCTTCTGACTACTAGCTGTTGACACTCTGCGTATCGGTAAAATGTCCGTGTCCTAAGCCCCCCATTGCCCCGGCAGTCACTTCAGTCGCTGACAAAGAGGTGGCGAGTCATCATGGGTGCTCCGCACCTGTAGCTGGTTTACTGATTCCAAATAGGTATGGTGCCACTGCGACTCTCGAAGACAGCTATCTCCACTCCATTCCAACAAATTATAAAAGTAATCTTTTATAATTGTCTTTTAAAAGTAAAAGATGAGAAAATGCTGAAGGTGACAAGCATGACTCAAAAATTAAACACGATGAACATGCAATATCAAGTATTCCCTGCAGAGTGCAGAAGTATGGCTAGAAGCTATACCCAGTGACACCGTGTTGTCAAGCCATGGTTCTTCGGAGAGACTTAGGTTGCCGTCTCTCCCATGCACAACTTTTCCTGATTTTGCGCATCATGCGTGGTTCAGTGGCATGAGTTAAAGTGGAAAATGCTGCAATATACTTTTCTTTTTTGATTGTCAACATGTTCATGGTTTGTTTTTTAACCAGACTGTGGTTTTACAATTTGGGATATTTTTCTAAGAGGGCTTTGTGCCCACCAATATATTTATGTCCCTTTTGCCTTCAGGAGGACATAGTGTGAGAACTGCCTCCATCAGCCGTGCCCTGACACTGATCTTCCCTTCAAAGAGCCAGTCACTGAAAACCAACTTCAGTTCAGTGCCCTGCAGGTGGTGTTTCTGCTGTGTGTTTAGATGAACACCCTTATTTAGCACCCTAGAATCACCACGGTTGGAAGAGACCTCTAAGATTGCCCAGTCCAACCATCCACCCAGCACCTACCACTGTAACCCTTAAAGCACTGACCCACATCACCCAGCACCAGATCCAGATGCCTCTTAAACATGTCCAGGGCACCTCTCTGGGCAACTTATTCCAGTGCCTGACTTTCTCTACCAGTGATTTTTTTATTTCTAATATCTAATCTGAGTCTCCTGTCTCTGTTGAAGGCCTCTTTTCCTATCACTGCAGGAACAGTAGAAGAGACCAATCCCACTTCATTACAGCCTCCTTTCAGGGAGTTGTAGAGAGCAATGAGGCTCCCTTAAGGCTGCTCTTCTCATGACTAAACAAACCCAACTCCCTCAGCCATTCCTCATAAGACATGTTTTCTAGTCCTTTCATGAGCATATCCTTGTTGACTTTCCCTGGACAAGCTCCAGCCCCTCAATGTCCTTTTTGAAGTGAGTGGCCAGAACCAGACTCGAGGCACAGCCTCAGCAATGCCAAGTGCAGGAGGAGGATCACTTCCCTCGTCCTGCTGGCCATGCTGTTCTTGGTTCAGGCCGAGGTGCCATTGGCTTCTTGGTCACCTGGGCACACAGGGGCTCCCACTGAGCTGGCTCTCAACGAGCACCCCCAAGTCCCTTTTGGCCAAGCAGCTCTCGAGCCACTCCTGCCCCAGCCTGTAGCCCTGCATGGGTTTGCTGAGACTAAAGTGCAGGACATGGTGCTTGGCCTTATTTTTACCTGCAAAGAACAGCTGCAATTGTTATTATCATTCCACTGAAGATTATCATTACTGTTCAGGGATTTTACTTCACAACACTCTTGTTACGTAGAGAAACTACTATTATCCCTGCTTTCAAGATGAGAAATTGAAGCATAAAGAGACAGTATAACTTGCCTCAGGTCATATATATATTTAGTATGTGGTAAAGCCAGAAACTTAATCCAGAATTTTGGTGCAGATCCAGTTAGTTTAAAACCACGAGTTCATTTTCTTTCTCAAGCTCTGCTTCTCAGGACTCCACTCATGAAAATCTATCGTGGGGAGGAGAAAAGCAATGTTGAAAAAGATATGCTAAAAGAAATTTTGTTGAATTTGCGCAGAAAATAATGTGTACTTACATGGAAATATTGAGAGTAAGCATATTTACACATAAAACATCAACAGAAATATCTGGTTTCATAAGCATGTGAACCAATAAGGGGAACACCATGTGATGTGTTGTTTCAATATTATACATTTAAGGTTTGTAGTGTAAGAACTTCAAGTTTTTATTGGTTACATTTCACCTCCTGAGCAGGTGAATTGCAGAAACACCATAAAAATCTTTGGCCAAAACTGCTAGTACAATAATGATATCCTGAAGGACTGCTCGCATTAGTAGTGCCATTATATTCTGAAGAGTTGTGACATTTTCGTCAAGCACTGTGATAATGCACAGTTTCACCTGTTCCCCACAGCAATTCCTCTCAAGGAACAGACATGTCAAGTGCATCCACAGTCATCTGTGTTAGATGTTTCTGGTACTACTTTAGAGTTCCAGGTCTCTCCGCTGTCTTCTGTCTACAGACACTGGTGTGCCCAAAGTGACATTGTGTAGCCAGCAGCATAAACCTGTAAGAAGCCAACCCCTTCAGAACAGGTCTAGCAGCAGAGTCAGAATATTCATCTGCAGTGTGAAAGCATATGCCAAATGCTTGTCAGAGGACAGTCATGTGCCAGGCTTCTTCTGGCAGCAATAGTACATATTCAGCTGCCATCGTTACCAACAAAGTACTAATCATGTGGTGTGTGAGAACAAACTGTGTATAGATCCAGCCATGCTTGCAAGTCAACTCAAGCCTTCAGAAGACTGAACTGTGTTGGACAAATGTGCTCTGACCGACATACTTTATTCTGCTTTGTATTGGTTAGTTCCTCAAAAGTGCAGCCATGGTGCCTTTACCACTTTGAGTCCTTCTTACTAATACTGACAATTTTCCTGATTTCTTTCTTCAGTGACAGTCTTGCCTGTATTACTGACTACTTTTACTAATTACTTCTCCCACATCCAAAGATAGGCTAGAATTTTGTCTTTCAGAAACCTCTTCCTCTCCAGCTGTCCTCAGGGTCTCATAACAAAGCCTGAAAGAAAGGTTCAGGCAGAAATAACATTCATATGAACTGTTCATGGTAAATTACATTCTTCCCGCTCTGTGGTCCAGAATGTTTGCTAGTTAACATAGTAAAGAAAACAGATAGAAAATCTGTCATTACTGGGATTCATGGTGTCTGTGAAAAAAGAAAAGATTGATTTTAAAGGGGAAAAATAAGCTCATAATTCCAATTTTAAAAAATGTGTTGTCTGCTTTTTTGAATGAGCAATAAAATGTGCACACTAATTGTGACCAAATAGTAGTGTCTGGGTATAACACTCATGAACAAAATAGAATTCCTCCATTTCTGGTGTAGCCATATACATGTCAGTGAAGGAATGTACCAGCAATTAAAAGCAGTCAAGACAGCTACTCACTGAGTTGCATTAGCTGACCATACCTGCATTTCTCACATGTGGCAACTGTCTACCCTCATACCTTCATAAGGAATTTTTTCATGAAAAGGGTTGTTAAACATGGGAATGTACTGCTCGGGGATGTAGTAGACTCACCATCCCTGGAAATGTTCAGGAAATTACGGGGAGTGGCACTCAATGCCATGGTCTAGTTGACAAGGTGGTGATCAGTCAAACGTTGGAATCCATGATGTTGGAGGTCTTTTCCAAACTAAATGATTGGTGATTCTGTGATTCATGATGGCAGCCTAGACAAACTTACATTGTTTTGCAGCTGCCAGAGGCAAGGAACCAGAAATACAGTCTGTTAATGTGGCTCAGCTAACAAGGGGCAATGTGTTATGCTCTGATTTCTCAGTCTGTTCATGGCCAGTGCAGAAGGAGACTCCAATCACAGCTACCAGTTTTAAGGAGAGCTCAGCCCAATGAATGGGGGTGATGGGGATGAGGTAGAAAGGCTGACTCTTTGTCTTCTTTTAGAGTAAAGAGGAAGCTGCTGAGGATATGCACTTCCTACTTTTTGCTCTAATTGGTTCTTCTCTGTGAACAAGCCAGGGTAAGGGAACACTTGTGCTTTTCTTCCAAAAGAGGCAGAAGTTTCATCTGGAAGTCCCAACAAACTTTCGTTATCTGTATGTGTTTTGTATGTGGCTTGATAAACTACCCATGTGGAAGCTGATGCACCATATGTGCTCCCTTAAGACTTTATAGGTAGTATATTTTTTCTGAATTAAATCCAGAAACCTGAAACACAAGCTGATGTGCTCTTTCACCACGTAGTGTGAGGCAGATTTACCACTCACCAAAAAATTGTGGGGAGAGTGAAAAGGAATGTGTGTCCTCTTGAGTCAGTAACTTCTCACTCAACATGTAAAGACCTGAACTTGGCAAAGTGGCTCAGAGCTTTTCTGCATAATAAAGCGAAGATCCTTAAAAGAAACTCCAGGAGAAATCCAGTAGAATTTTCTCAGATAACAGTACTTTTTCTATCAGACAGGAACTTTGCTAAGTAGCTGCAGTGATATAGTTGCTTCATCGTGATCCTGCAATGAAATATCTGCGTGCTTTCAGTCATTGTTCTTTCTTTCTGACAGAAATGAAACTCCATGAACAATAGCATTTTTTACACTTGCAAGAACCCTGATGGTAATTAGGTTTCTAACGTATTTTCTATAACTTCCTTTGGGTTTTACTCTGGCTTTGGAAATTTGTAATTATTTAGCATACATCTTTGTTTCCTCTCTCACCCTCTGGCTGTCTGGTCTGTTTAGGTTGCATATTTCTCTAATGTTTGTGCTATGTTTGCACATTGCCCAGTATTAAGCAACTTGCAGTTTGTTTGGCTTCTCTACTTGCTATTGTGATACAAATCATAAATAATTCCACACTTTTAAAAATCATTATTATTTCTGAAGCTCTAGGGATTAACTTTGGTTTCCTATTTATGAAAATATAATTTTGCTGGGTCAACCAGAGATTGGGGGCATTCCATTATGCACAGTAAAAAGCAGGCTTTTCATTTTACAGGCTTTGCAGCATGCTAGTGTTCTGGGAATGGGAGGAAAGACCGGAATCCTTTGTGGCATCTAGTTTTCCTTACTATTGCTGTTATTATTCCTAGTGCCTTGCTAATGGCACAGAGAGTTTTACAGACTTATCTCATTACTGCTGCTAGCTAGGTTCAAATATTTTCAAAGGAAACTTTTTTTTTTCTGGGATAAAGTCCTCTGACTTTTTAGCATTCAGCCAGCACTTTTTGAAAGCTGGCATGGATTTATTTCTTTGAGTTAATTTTCCTGCTACAGATTTTTACTTTTTAATTGCCATTTCCACTAAAGGTTTATACTCATTTGTTGATTTTTTTAATGCAACTGCATCAACCCTGTTCTGAACTGTAAACCAGGTGTACTCACATTCTAACTACTATTAAGCTACCCGTTCCTGCAGTGTAGCTGAAGATTAATGACAAATTGGTAAGCCTTCGTCTAGGCAATATAAACCTCCATTGCTTTTTCTTACTTCAAGCTGTTTAAACCCATTTTGCCACATCACCAAAACAAAAGGAATATCAAAAGAAAACCAGCATTCTTTGTACATTCAAAATGATTCCATTTCTGACTTCTAAAAAACAAAAAATTAGAATGGTGTATCCAGCGTCATGGGCATTTTGTGCTTGTAAGATGGATGCTGTCATATCCATTAAATGTTCCCTGGTTCTTAAACACAGGAAAGTACCTCAGTCTGATCTTGACCTTAAAACCAGAATGACTTAGTGGAAGACATACCACTGTCTTCTTCAGTGAGACCAGTTTTTTCACCTTGTTAAAAATTTAGGCCTTAACAGAAGGCTGTGTGTGTTTGGAAATATTTTCTTTATACCCTTTTCCTTTATACTTTTTCCCTTTTATTGGGGCTTTCTTGTTCAGTTCCACCTTATAAAATACACTGTATCTTTTCTTTTGATTTTATTTTTCTTCTCCTACACTGTTTATTGTAGCTAGTTAATTATTTAATATTAGGCAAGTGAATAGAATCTTACTCGCTAATGGACAGGTAACCTAAAATGATGGGTTAACTCTACAAACCTCTTGCAGTAGTATTTGCTGTGCCATCAATCACTCCATTAAGCTGCTTTCCTGGTTTATGTAACTGGCAGTAAGTTGCATCAGCTCATACACTGTTGGTATTTTCAACCTGCTAGATTAATTTGGAATTGTTTTCAGTCCTAGGCCACCACAGATTGCCAACATTTATTTTGAACAGGAGATTCATATTCATGAGAAGAAAACAACTGCCCTCAGCATCTGAACAGTGACTGTAAGCCTGAAGCATGTGCTTTGACCTTGCAACTGGGATGTCAGATAGTGATGAGTACAGGTGTTTATTTCATATCCATGGTACTGGTCAGAAGAGGTGGGGCTCACAATAGAACTAGTTGATGTGCTTGGAAAACCATACTGAGTTTTTCCTAACTGAGAGTGAGATAACCAGAATTCCACTAACTGCTAGCAGGTTGAGAGTCTTCCAGGAAACTCTCAGGTCAAGCCAGAATATATAAGAAGTCATCTCAAAAATTAAATTCAATTGCTATTCACACCCCAGAAAATATGTGTATGAGGTTACAGAGATTTTTTATCACCTTGCCATCAGCCTCACTGATTCATTCTTGGGGAAGGTGCAGTTTTGCACATCCAGCTGCACTGCCAGACAAACAGAATTTGCCACAACAGGGCATGGTTGTCTGCACAGGCCTGTGCCCAAACACCTGCCTTTTCATTCCTGAACCAAACAAGCCCATTGATCACAAACAACATTGAAATGGTGTAGGAGAATGTTTTCCAGAAGTTGAAATGCATGTTAGTATCCATTCTGAATACTTGTCGCAGATCTGCAAAGAGAAAAGAGATATCATACTGTGCCAAAACTACAAAAGAAGACAAAAGTATGCATATAAGTTGAAATACAACTAAGATGGACTAGGTATGAAGTATGAAGTTCCATGAATTCTGTAACCCATATATTCTTGTTTCTTAGACTTTCTATCCTGTGATTGATTCCCTGGTGTGTGGTAAAAAGTCACATGACTAAAGTATTCAGGACAATCAGGAAGTCCCTATTGTGTAATTTTTCCACAGTCTAATAAAGGGAAACAAGATTCTGTTTGTTTTCATCTCCTGGACAGTTTTTTTCTTATCTTTTGGGCTACCTCTTTTGCTCTAACTTGTAGAGTCTACAAATCTGGAACTTTACCTTTTTAGGATAAATGTACAGATAGGTACAGCATGTACATTTCGAACTAAGGTAAGAAGAGCCTTACCTATGCACGCACACACACACACACACAAAAAAAAAAAAAAAAAAAAAAAAAAAAAAAAAAAAAAAAAAAAAAAAAGGGAAAAAAAAACCTTAAAATCTTTAGCACAAAACTGAGAAAGAGAGCAAGTAGAAAAGGAGGAAAATAGCTGTAGAGAAATGTCTTATTTTCACATTTATACTTTTGGGTGAATTGGCCTAGAAAATAGGTCTACCCAATTACCCAACTGACATGATGAAAATCACACCTGCCACAAGCAGCCAGAATACATTTTTTCCAGTTTTATGCCTTTAGCAATATCTAGTGGCAATAAAATCTGCCATCTAACCCCACTGTAATCCAAATATTCTGTTAAACTCTATTTCCTCTGTGTGTTGAGTGACTGCCTTTTCTCCCTGATGGCACAAAGTTGAGAAGGCATCATTTAATCAACAGTTTTCTTTCCCTTTACTATATAGTTGATTTATTTATTTCCTTTTGTCAGGAAACCATACAAAACATGGGAATATTTCCTCCAATATATCTGCTGATCTCTCAGTAGCAACATTTCTGTCTTATGTATCATAGCATTATGATATTTATACTGAATTAAGTACACTCTTATTATTTTGAAAAACAAAAGAAAATACAAACATATTTCTAAACTAAGAGGATTTAAAACCTTGAAAATTGTGCTGGGAAAAAAAAAAGTTCAGCTGTTCGAATTCTTTGGTATATTGCAAAGTAAAGGATAATCAATTATGCCTTCCTGAGAAGTGTGAAAAGAAGTGGGTTTCAGAAGTATGAGCATTCAGTGCAAGCAGTTTGCTGTTGTGCCTTCAAGGTTCTACCTGGCAGCCAACAGCAGGTGCAGTGCAGTAGATTGGTACTGGTGTAATGAGAATGAGATGACCAAAGCTTCCTTCCTACTGCAGTGGTATTTGTATCAGGTGTTCATTCAGTAAGACAAGACTTTAAATATGTTTTATTATGATAACAAACACTTTCAGTGATACAGAAGTTGTTTTAACTGGCATTTATTGCTCTCTGTTGTATTGCAAGTATTCCTGGAACTTCTTTTTTTTTTGTGGGACATCAACAGTAGCACAGCAGGAGGTGATTGAAGTGCTGAGAAACATCTTCCCTTACATTCACTCAGAGAAATCCTGGAACATTCAGACTTCACAATTTGTCTCACAGAAGTCTTACCTCCATCTTGTTCTGGAACTGTTTAAAGAAAATATTTGACGTGAAAGTAATGAAACAACCACACTAACTCATACAATTAAGTTTCTGTGAAAAAAAAAGTGAAGGAATGCACATCTGATTTTCCCCTTTAAATAGAAGCATTCAGCTCCTGCTAATTAGCAATTTGAGTAGAGCTTGGTGGACTCTGAGTAGCTGCAAAGGGAAAACAGGTACTGCATGGTAAGATTGAGTGAACAAACTTTAAAACAATCTCCGGATTTAAATGTTAAATGTAATTCAGGTACCAAATTAGATCTGGATGGTGCTCCAGATATCAAACTGCCACTGAAATTTACAGCAACCTCAGGAGCATCTCGTATTAAAAAGCAATAGAATTTTCATTGTGTCTGAGTAGATTTCATCAATTCAATCCTGCATGGTTCAGTTTGTAAACACAGCATGCTAGTGTATGAATACCAGTTAGGTATTCTACCAGACCAGGTTCAGCAGTTTACAGGCTATCCTTTGCTAAACAGTACAAATGATATTTTTTAAACCTCCCAAAAACAGTCTGAGCAAAGTCTTGATGAATTGTGTTCTGCTTTAAAAATCCCTGACAAAGAGACTGATTGCAGTGCACATAAGAAATCAAAACCAAACAAAAATAAAGTTAAATGAGAAGAGTTATAATGAAGATGTGGAGGACAGCAGAAGGGAACAACTATACAAAATATCCCACTCATTTATATATTTAGGAAAACATTCCAAGGTTTTCTGTGCTGAATACCTGACTGAAACTGTAAAAGATCTTTTCCTCAAACAGCCCACAGCTGAGCTATACATCGAAATGATATCTAAGTAGGACTGTGTCCTGGAGGATATAAGGATGTGTAAATTTTGGCAAGTCACTGTGTACTCTTTATCTCTGGCAGGTGATTGCTTCCCTTTTGGTTTCTGTATCCCTATCCCTGCTGGTCCAAACGCATACTGAGAAACAAATTAACCCCACTCTCTTCACCAAGGGTGTTGCAGCCTACCTGTGGGGCAAAACCAGAACCAGCTGTGACATCCTCATTAACACACTGCATTGCCCTGTCCAGCAGCAAGGTATTCAAAACATGAAAGTGTATCACACAAGCTGTTATGGGCTTTATTGGTAGAAGAGGATGTGTAGGACACCAAAAGCAAGGGAGTTGTGGGAGTAAGCTGGGAATGATGTTCTGCTTCATAACTCCCACCCCCAGTGTTCACAGTTTTGTCAGCATCTGGTTATATATTGTAGTTTGATTTTGAGGCCCTGTCCCCATGGCACTTCAAGTGCTGATAGCCAGATCTCTGTTTAAACCACAGTCTAGCCCAGTTTACCCATGTGAAGTGGGATCATGTTTAAAAACTATTTAAATCTTCTCAGGCGTTAAGCTTTTGTTTAAATATATTTTTTAAACTGAATGCTGCCAGTGCTAGAGCAACTTCAGTAATGTGGAAAACAAGTGGGAACAACAGCAAAGACATGTTGCTGGCAACCAATGCTGCTCAAACCTGTTCCACATAGTTGCCAGAGCTTTCTGTGTAATGTTACACCAGCAGATTCGCACCACTCAGAAAACTTTGGAATTTTTTGACAAAAAAAAATTTCTAACCTCTAGGAAAAGTTTACAGATTGGTATTGCAAGATACTTTATAAGATACTTACAGGGGCAAATCAAGTTTAATATCTAGGCATACGTTAATGGGTGTTTAAACAAAAACAATGTACTAACTAATTTGGGTTACAGGACAGATTTGGAGGGCTCCTTCAAGTTTTTCCCCCAACTCATTCTAGATTTGAAAAATAATATAAGCTTTGCTGGGGAATGAAATTCTTCATCTCCCATGCCACTTCCTCAAGAATGCAGATGTACTTATTATTACATAATGTGACAAAATAAAAGGAAATAAATAGTAATGGAAGAATATATCCTAAAGGCCTATTTCTGTTCCCAGTGAAATAAATTTAACGATTCCCATTTATTTCAGTGGGAACTGGGCTAAGCTTTGGCAGTTTTAAAGGGACTTTAATAGCAGAATAGTTAGCTATCTTGGAAAAAGAGAGTGGGGGACTTTCAAAGTATCAAATTAGAGTCATGAGGTTGTATTCCATTTATTATGCCTGGACAATCTGGTGCAGGAACAGATTAACGAAATAAGCTCTGGTTTTCCTTTACAAATTTCCTACTACTGCTTCTCTCAAATGAGACTTAAAAAGAATACAAACACCTACACACACACACATACACACACACACACACACACACACAACCCCAAGCCCTCCTCTTGAGGCTATAAAATTCCTCCCTCCCTTCCCAAAACAACCTCTGCATCAAACATGCAAATTTATAACCCAGGAACAGGACAGATTCAGTTTCACAAAATGTTTGAAAAAGAAAACTCGTTCTGGATCCTCATTTGTCAGTGCAAAAAGAAAACCTCTTTTATATATACTTGTTTGAGTTTCAGATAAACCTATTATGACACAGAAATCTCATAATAGAATGCCCTAAAAACCGACTTAGGCCACCTGAATTCACTGATGTGCAATAAAAGGTGTAAATTGAACAGTTATGCATAGAATATTTCACTTCCACATTGCTCAAAAATGTTAGGCTGTCAGACCCTGGCCATACAAGGACTGTTTGATTGTTGTATTTATATTCTCTATAGAGAATTAATAAATATTTAGATCAAATCCATGTGCATGCATGCATGGTTGACAGAGAGAAAGAACCATTTCCATGAGGCTTCAACAACTCCATGCTCCTGTGAGGATATAAAAAAAGAGAGAAGTGCCTTTCCAACTGAGTCAGTGGTATGTACTACTAGCTGGAGCACATTTGCAAGTAAGATTGTATAAATACAAAGTAATCATAAAAATAAACTTTTAAAACTGCTTGTATCAGAACAAGTGGTTGATTAAAAACATCCCCATTGTTCATGTTCGTTCCCTTTTGTAGCAGTGGCTCTGATGAAATTCATACTGTATTTTTTGAGTCATTGCCAATGCTGCTATCTGGAGAGAAACAACTGAAGCAACTTTAGTGATTGCTGTCTTTATATAGTCACAATATGCCAACACTGCAAGGCTGCTAATTCTGTAAACTTACTTTTTCTCATTTTCTATTAACCCAGATAAAATAATTACTGCAGAAAATGTTGTGAATAGCTCTGTAATGTCTCCTCAGGCTGACAGCAGGGTGCTATAGAAAGATTTGTTCTAAGGTGCTGCTTCTCCTACACATCTTTCCCAGTTGTCACTTCACTCTGCTGTCTTTGGTGAAGTGGGTTTGAAATTGCCAATAGTTATAAACCTCTTGCAGCAATGCAGAAATGAAATAAAGAGAGCTACTGGCAGGGAGAAATGAAGGAAGCACATGGAAGAAGGGCCCTTTCCTCATTATTCTCTTCAGCGATGGAATAATCTCCTTGTGTGTTAATCTCCATTAAACTCGTGATTTTGGCTGGGTTAGACTGAATGAGCATCCATTCTTTGATGATGCAAAGGGTCCACATATCTGTTAAACAGAGAACAAGAATAAAAAGCAAATTCCCTAACTAGCTTGAAATACATATTGTAGTGAAGATACAAAATGCAATGCAAGCAATCCTCTGTGATTCAGGTTGCAAACAAACTCAGAATGATGGTATAATACGTTGCTTATGTTTGGGTCTCAGGAGATATTTGTAGGATTTAGCTTTCCTTTTTAGTTTTTACCTGAAAATTTAATTGCAATAACTCATACAATAATACATTGCTAAGGCTTCGGCCCTTCACAGATCCATGTCAAACATCATACAGACAAGTTGTCTTATTCATTTAACAAGTCTGAAAGTGCCAAGCCACTTGTGTCTGTCACTGCCTGTCACCATGCTCTAGCTTTGTGCTGCCTGCACTTACCTTGTGCCTATTCTGAAGGGAGTGCAGGTATCCAAGCAGCTGGATGCTACTTACATGGCCTGGTACTCCACCCCTAGAAGCTGCAATTTTGCATAACAGATTGTCTGTGGTTAACTCTGGAATGACAATCTGCCTCACAAGCTAAAAAGGCATATTTTTCTTTTTTATCCCCTAGTCTGGGAATACTTACATTGCCTTCAGTAAGGCAGTTCACAAATTGGAATGCAGAGTGATGTCCTGCTGTGCATGGAGAAGAAAATACAAAATGCTGATTCTGCTCTGTGTTGTTTCACTTCTTTTTCTGATAGAACAATTCAGATTAACAGTTTTAGGATTTTATTGTTGTTTTAGACTTCAGTATGAGGAGAAAATTGGTTGTGGAGAGAAGAAGCGTTACCTCCATTCAGAGCTGAACTGGTGAACATGAGAGGAGGCTCAGGATGTTGCAAATGTTTTAAGTCTTAAAATGTATTGTTACTAACCAGAAACTTTTATTATGCAAAGAAATACTTTTCTTGCCTCATGTAATCTGACATACTTTATTACAAGTCTAAGTATAACAAAGCTATTTTTATTTTCAGGAAGTCATAGTTTATATGATTTAAAACATGAATACATGGAGGACAGCCCTGGGGAAACTAAGATAATATTCCAGATATTCCCATATCTGGAAATGCAGCAGAAGATCACTTGTGCCAGATTTTAATTTAACAAATTCTGTTTGCAGACGCCAGAACTAGTAGTTCATGTTTACTCAACACAGCGGTCTCTTTGCACTGTGTCCTCCTTTGTTTTATTAATTATTTTAGCCTTGTTCTCATAATTTGCTATTTCTTATAGTTATCCTTTCCTGTAATTAAGTATCTCTATTACACAAAAAAGCAGGTGTGAATAATGAGATGCCTTCCAAAGAGTGTCACTTAGATCAAGGTCATGAGAATTAGTCTTCTTGAAATACTCTCAGCTCTGCCACCAACTTTATTTGAGACCTTCAATAAACCATTTAACCTCTCTTCCTCTGTTACTCCATCTGCCAAAGGAGAATGGCAGTACTATCCAAGCTTGCCACCTACATTTTACCATGAAAGTGCTTTTGCAACTCATGAGTACAGAATGTCTCTCAAGAGCCAGATGTTTCTGCCCAGGCCTTGATGGACTGGGCACAGTGTGAAGGACGGACATAACCTTCATCTGAGCTGGGGGTTTATGCAGGTGCCTGACCACAGCCACTTTGCAGGTTGATAATATAGTGAAGGCCTAGAATAATTTTATTGCAGAATTTACCTTATAGGTTTGTAGGTCTGGGGGTTATTTTACTGGTAAATTTGTTAGGAGGTATCCTATACTAATCTGGCAGAGAACAGTTTAGAAACACCAAAGTAAAAATATAAGCAATATAATTTCTTTTTCCCAAGGGTTTTAATCTATTAAAATTGTCTGGCTCTTTTTTTTTTTTTTTTTTTTTTTTTTTTTTTTTTTTTTTTTTGTGCATCTTGCAAATGAACATAATTTTTAGTACATGTATAATTTGGCTCTTGATTTGATGATTTTGTGAAGTTGAGAAACATATGGAGCATTTAGAAAAAGTGGAAAATGATCATGACAAGCGGTACTTGTAACTCAGCCAATCTCCCCTGTTCTTTTAACTCACTTTTTTCTTTCCCTTTCCCTTTCCCACCCTAGTCTCTTTCCCAAGAGCCATTCAACTGATGGTACAGTTCCCTTCTGCTAAAACACTGCCAGTCTTCCTGACACTAGCAATTAGTTTCAGCTATTATGAGCTATATTATACCACTGTGCTGTAGCACTAGGGGTAACAGCTGGTTGAATAAAGGTTACATCTAAATTTAACTTCTTTTATTTTTAATTAAACAAAGATGGTTTACATGAGGGCTGTTTTATGGAAAGGAGTCAGAAGAGGTAGTTCCTCCAAGGATAATTTCTTGGAGGCCCAGTAAAAGAAAGGAAGTCCCCTAGCTGAAAGGAGCAGCCTAACCTTTGCACTTGCTTTGTCCTTATGTAATTCTGGGAACTTACTAATGATGGCTTTTATGAGCTCCACTTCTTCTAGCACATAGTTTATCTCAAGCGGTGATGAGAAAGCCAAGGGTACAAACTCCATTCCTAAATTAGATATTGAAGACATAAGGGATACAGATTCAGAAGTGCAATGGCTTTGTCCTTCTGTCTAGATGCCTCTGTTTTTTTTCACAAGTGGCAATTGCTGGAATATCTCCATCATGCAATCTAGGTCTTATTTGGGTACCTTATGGAAGGGAAGGGATGTGAATAGGGAGAAAAAAAAATCACGAATCACGTATCAGTTATCAGAGTAACAGATTTAATTTCTATAGTTGATCTAAATTTCATATTACTTGTATTTATTACCAGTCATTTCTATATATGGAGGCAGCTGTTATTTCCTTTAATGGGCTTATTTTACTCCTCTACCCACATACTTCCTTTGCCTCAAGCATGCCTTCCTGGCAACATTGATTATGAATCAGTTTACTTCTGATAACTGTTCTGAGTACAGCTTTTAGAAAGCCATAAAATTCTTCCTTTCTTAAGGTGTTTTATGTGCTATTAGCAAAAAAGTACTAATAATATAAAACTTAACGTTTTTAACAAGCTTGTCTATGTTGAAGAAAGAGAAACAGGTTCACATTGTTACCAAGGCAGAGACAAAGTTATTTTTGTCCAATGCTGTTTGCCACAAGGTAAATGAAGAAGTTTTATGTAATAGATATCCACAATAACTCTCTGGGACCAGGCAGGCAGAGGTCATAAAGCAAGACATCAGCTCCACATATATGCTCAGATAATTTTAAATGGGAGTGTGAGCTGTGACAGCTGCTGGGAGGGCCTTGATCTAATGTTCATTTATTTTCCCTCCTTTGTTTTCCCTTGATAACTAGTATGTAGCAGTACAGTTTAGTGAAAATTTCCATAAAGGCTGCTGGTACCTCAGAGATCCTGAAGCCAGTCTGCAAATGTCCCCAGGAATAACTGAAAAAAAAAAAAAAAAAAAAAAAAAAAGAAAGCATACAAAAACCCAATCAATTAATGAGAGTCTCATTCAATTCACCTAGGAAATGCAGAGGCATAAATGGTCTGTGGCTTCTTTAAGTTTTTCTCTACCCAAAACAGAGATTCCTTATGAAATGGGCCAGTAGCTGTTTTTTTCCAGGTGCTCCATTATCCCCTGAGAGTTAGGACCAGCACTGCGTTGATCCTGAGTTAGAGTGTGGTTTCAGTGTCACTGTGAGCTGATCTTAGGCCTTGTTGCTGTTAAAAGAACAAATTCTGTTTCTGTGCTATCCAGCCACACAAGCTTGCCATGTGTTTGCACATTTGTAGGGGTCCCTCAGCCATGAGACATCAACTCTCTGATCTTACAGAAGGCCAGTATTTCTTTCTTGAAGGCACAGTTTTCAACCAGATCCACAAGCTTATCTCACTTAACAAATAATTTCTAATTTTGATAGAAAAGAGATCACGTTACTAAGAGCAAGGCACGATCTCTGTTTTCAGTGCCAGTTCCATCGCAGAAAAGCTTAACCCAACAATGATGTGCTAAGAAAGTGTCTTGAACACATTTTGCACCACCAGAAGCAATTTAGTTTATGTCTTCAGTGTTTCCTTCTGTAACTTCCTTTAGCATTATGGGTGTAATTTTGTAGAACACAGCCTGGCAGTGTCAGCTTCTGGTTAAGTGGACTTCAAACACAACCGTTACAGATGCATGAGAAGTCTGCATGTTGCAGTAGGAAATGTTTGGGTCTGTCCTTGTGCCCCTGCAAGAGCACTAGCCCTACACTTAGGCCATGTCCAGTTTGTGCTGTGGAGCAAGAAACCCACATAGTTCAGACCTTGAACCAAGCTCACCACTGACAAGGGCAGCTACCCAGTGTTAGAACATCATGATCTAAGTCTCACCTGATGGCTGTAAACATTCGAGCATTACCTATAACCATTTTATTATCCATAAATAGGCATTTTATTAACAACACAATCATATTTTCCAGAGCTTTTTCTAGGACAAGCCAGAGGCAATCAGGCTGTGTTTTTTCTTTATGTTGTAGGAGTGCACAACATCAAACACAAACACACAAAATAATTATTACAGTGATTTATAAACTTCCAGCAATTTTATATAATCTTTTGTATCTTCTTGTGAGTACTCACAAATTCTCCCCAACTTTATTCTGGATAGTGCATGTGTGACAGATAATTATTGCTCAGAAAACACTTTCCATGTGAAATATTTTGTAGCACAGTGATGCTGTATGTAATTCATCAGAGAATTTTAGCATTGCACCATACCTCCTGGGATTAGCTTTAAGAAGTGATTTCTAGCAAAAATTCCTGTTGTGAGAAGCAGAAATATAGGAGCAGTATTGGTCCCTGTAGATGTATTTTTCAGATCCCAGGTTTTCTATTCCGGTTACAAAACACTGAAAAGTACAACTGTTTCACTGTAAAAACCAGTAGAAAGTAACCTTTTGACCTTTTCAAGCCTGACCTATGACAAGATGAATACAGGGCTTTCAAAACTTTTCATGTATGTGTTTGTGAGTGCATTCACAAACATGAAAATCACATGCATAGTATCAGCCTCCTTATACAAGGAGGAGGGTTCTAAAACAGGGCACTACAAGATGAATAAGACAAGGTACAGTTATTTGTACGATAAGTAGACTAAAATAACACAGACATGACCTGTATGAGCAGGACCTTTCTTCCCCAACAGTATTGTTACAACCATCTTGGACACACAGAGTGAAAAAAAAGACAACCTCCACAACATCCCAGACCTTTGCATTTCCTCCAGGCCTTTATATGCTGGTTTTAGGTCTGCTGACATGTCATGGAAAATCAGGTTAAAGAGGCAAAGGCAGGTGTTTTATTCTTACCAAACTAGTGAAACACACCCTGCCACCCCCCATGTTATTTCACACAGCTTCCTCTTTGGGGGCAAATTCATTTAAAGATGAGAAATGAGATTTGCCTCTGCTCATACACCTTCACAAAGCTGTGCAGAAAAGGCTACTCAGGTGCACAAGCAGGTCCTGGAGTGCATTATAAAAATTTAAAAGAGAGAGCCTCATCCCCGTGCCCTGGAGGACCAAGCTCTTGATTCCATTAATATGGAGAAGACATTTTCCCCTAAGGAGACTCTGCAGTGTTACAACCTTTGTCTTTTTCCTAGCCCCCTTTCACAGGTCTGCTTGAGGCTAGCTGCAAGGTGGTGCTGTTCTGCTCCTTTGGCTATTCATGTTGCATATTCCATTCCAGTTTAAGAAGCTTCCACTTTGTTGTGATTATGTTCATAGATGCTGATCACTCATACTCACTTTTCCCTGGACTATCTCTCACCCCATCCCAGCTGTGTGCTCTGACATTGTACAGGGTATTTGAGTGAAAACCAGAGCAATCTCTGGTTATTCTGTACAGTCACTGTGGTGCACACTCATCACTCTGCAGCTTCTGTGCTGTGGATGCAAACACACACCCAACACTACTGAATTTTGCAGTGGTCCTGTTCCTGCAGCTAAACGCACAAGAAAAAAGACAGACACAGTCACTGTGTAAAGCAACTCTGGTGTCGTGCAGACAGCACAACCTCCTGTGGCTCACTCTGGCTATCTTTCTCTGCCTTTGGGAGCTATAACCTGCTCTAGTCCTTTCTGCTGACAGCATCTATTTTTCTACCGTCAGCTGCCTTTAATGCATGGGCCTTTAATGCACTGCGGATACACAGCCAACATTCATTTGCTCACTCAGCCAGACATCTGGAGCTCAGTGGCATTTGACCTCTTCTTCACTCTGGACCAGGCAGTGTGGGCAGTTTTTATTACACTCCCTGGTGCCTTTATGTTGCCACACAGATGGACACTCCAGACCCTATGTGGATACCTCATTCCTGCCTTGGCTCCAGATGTTTTCTTCAGACAGGATACATAAGTAAAGGAATCAACAGATAATTTCATGAAGGGAGGAAAGAAGAAGGGGAGTTATTACTGTGAAAAACAATATTGTGCTTGCAGGGAAAATACTTTGGACATAGGAACTTCAAAGTATGACAAAAGCGATAACAAACAGATCTCAATCAGAGCTTAATTTCCTGTTTTCTATTCAAAACAGTCCTATGTCACAACCAGTGCAGTATTTCTTCCTAGCTAGGTCAGGGAGATTTTATGCTAAACAGTTCTTATTGTGATGATCAGAATATGAAGAAATAACAACACACAAAATATTTTTTCTACATAAGAGTTTGACCTGCTCTCTTTCTGCTGTTCTGGTAACCCAGCTGAGAGTAAGGATTCCCACACCCTACTACCATGACTACTAAAGCTTCTTTCTCTTTGGCTCCTCACTGTCATTCAATCTACAAAACATATGTTAGAACTGTTCCACTTGCCTATAAACCTGGCCTCGTCAACCCTCTTCATTACCTTTAGCTCAAGGCTGCTGGTCTGATCTCCCAGTTAAGTGAGAGACAGCTCCCGTGTAGGAATTCAGCCTCTGATGCATCTCACCCTCTACATTACCAGACTGCTACCCTCACATCATGGTTTTGTCTCTCTGGAGGTGCCCTCAATCTCTTTTTGGCCATCTCTGGGTTCTCTTTCTGAAAATCATGGAATCACACAGAATCACAGAATATGTAGAGTAAAAAGGGACGCAACAAGGATCATCATGTTGAACTGCTTGTCTTGTACAGGATGTCTTGTACAAGAATCACACCATGTGCCCAAAAGCATTATTCAAATACTTCTTGTACTCTGTAAGGCTGGTGCTGTGACCACATCCCTGGAGACCCTGTTCCAGTGCCCAGGCACTCTCTGGGTGAAGAATATTTTTCTAATACCCAACCTAAACCTCCTCTAATACAACTTCAGGCCATTCCCTCAGGTCCTGCCTCTGGGCACCAGAGAGAAGAGGTCAGGGCCTGCCCATCCTCTTCCTCTTATGAGGAAGCTGTAGCAGCAGTGAGGTCTCCCCTCAATCTCCTTCAGGCTGAACAGACCAAGTGACCTCAGCTACTCCTCATACAGCTTTTTCTTTAGGTCCTTCACCACCTTGTGGTCCTCCTTGGGATACTCTCTAAAAGCTTAAAAATTTTCTTATATTGTTGTGACCAAAACTGCACACAATATTCTTCCCTCCCTTGACTGGCTGGCAATGTTTTCTCACCTTAGTTTCTGTTGCTATTTCATAACTCTATCTCGATTTATGCACCTCTGTTCATGAACACATATATGTTCTAAAATAAAACTTTTTGGTGTTTTGTTGAGTAGATAGGTAAAGCTTTTGTGGTGCCCAGCTCGATTTCTACCCTGGTTGCTTTTTTAAAAAAATTGATTTATAATCTGTTCTTTGTGTTTTAAGGCCTTGTCCTACTGGCATTTGCTTTTACTACTTTTTAAAATTACAATTAATTGCAATTGTTGTTAATTTATAGAGAAGCTTTTGGCTCTGCAAAGTTTGGTCTGAACCACAAAATAATCTTTCTGGAGACTTTTCTTGTACAAAGAAGCAATCAAGTATCACCGAGTAATGACATTCAACAGAAAGCAACTTTTGAGATCTTACTCACAGTTTCTTGTTACTTTCTTTGTTAATTTAATAACTATAGGTCTATCTTGAACACCTGGCCTACCAAACTGAACTTGGATAAAAAAATCCTCCTTCGAAGTACCCAATCTAGCTAGTTTTGCAACTGTGCCAAATATATGGAGTTAGAGACACACACTTTATTTATTTTTATTTACTGGTAGTGACATTCAGATATCACACAGTCAACTCCTTGACAGTTTGCATCCAGTAGAAAAATCCAGTACATCCAGTACAGGGGAGGGGAATAAACCAAAATAGTTTCTGTCCTAGAGTACTGTTCACAGCAAGAAGAGGGGAGGAGAGGGGAGGGGAATAAACCAAAATAGTTTCTATCTTAGAGTACTGTTCCTAGCAAGAAGGAAGAATGTATTTTTCCATATTCTAGAACTGCAACTAGTCCTCCGAGTCTATATTTGCATCAAAATGTAAATGTAATCTGCAAAGTTATGAAGCATTTGCAACTTAAAACCAATACATGTCTAAACCTAATGAAATAACAGGGGCAAATCTGGGCTCCCTGCACTGATTGTGGCTGGCAAACAGTCCAGCTATGGGCAGTACCTGCTGCTGACAGATTGTTTAACAAGAGGGCCTCTTTAGGCCCAGAGGCTGTTGGATCACATCAAATTCTTTGGCTAAAAAAGGAAACACTTTAGCCAAAGGGAAGAGTTTCTGTTGTCAATACAAACATCTTTTCCTAGCTCTTCCTCTTGTCATTGCACTCACCTGGTTTAACTGATAAGGAAATTCCAGGCAGAAAGCTCTTATGCTACTAAGGGAATTAAAAAAACCCTGTGGATTTCCAGGGGTCTGGAAGCAGCCATTGAGGAGCATTATGATCTTTCCTCTACAATGTTGTCTTACCCAGAGCTTCATGTTGGGGTGATGTCTGTCTCCCACAAAACACCAGTCACCTCCCATGCCTTCCCCAGTACCTCGTTCCTCTGCTCACACTCAGACACCAGGAATGGCCAATGACCCTGAGGCTGGTCACTGCTAACCACTCCTGTCTAACACAGCTAGGTGCCAGCTTCTGACCAAGGTGCTAGATGATGCTGGGAGGATCCAGTCCTGCCTGTTACAGTATGGGAGAGGCTATCATGGCAGCAGCATTGTTTGGGGAAATTGAAAGTCTGGGGATGACTATGCAAGGAGGCTAGGACCCTGAAAAGTGCAGCACTCCCAAGTCCTGCACCACCCACTCCCCAGTGCCAGTAACAGCATCTGTGGGCTGAGTGTGGGAACAACTATCCCTCCCTGTTTCCATGCCATGCACTTCACTGACAGTGCCTTAGGGACTGCCTCAACTGTCCCTCACCTTGTTTCGTTCATTGGCTCCTTAGGGTCAGCTGGAAACAGGCCAGAGTACCGTCTGCCATTTGGCACTCTGAGGAAGCACTTCTCATGGAATCAGGCTTTTACCTAGAATGCCAAAGATCAAATCTACATTCACATCTCTAGCTTTCCTGTCTTTCCTTCCAGGATGCATTATTATATATAATAAAGGAGCCAAGACCATAGGTGAAAGCCATAAGACAACTATGTGTTAGTGTTTGTGTTTGATGTGTTTGTGTCCATCAAAGGTTACCTAAGGGTGTTCAGGTACACAGAAGGGCAGAAAACTAGAATACTTTATTGTGTCAAATGAACGGTTCATAAAATCAAACACATCATTCAAATTACCCTTTAAGTCAGGTGACATCTATTAAAGCATTAATATGCTATCCGTAAAGGCATAAAGATGAGCATAACAAATGAGGGAAGTTAGAATATTTGACACAGTGTCTAACTTGGCTTTGAAGAAGCAAGTCCACAGCTGCACAGCTGTGCAAGCATTCTGTAGCGTGAAGTTTTGTTGAATTTCTTGGATAATTTTGTTGCTCCATACCAAAATGCCATGTGCAAGCACAGGTTAGAAGGTCTGAGAAAGGCTTTGTTGCTGCTCTCTGCAGTTGGTTCTATGACTGTCTTTTTGGACTGATACATTATACACACATATGTATACATTTAACTGTACTAGATATGCTTCTTAGATAATAGCCACATTGTCAGTAGAGATAAAACATGCAAGACATGAAGCACAGAGCTACTTTCTTTGAAAGTAAATCAATTACTGTGTGGAAGATCTGTACAGATATTTACAAGGGTAAAATTTCAAATGGGTCCAGAAATAAAATGAGTGGTTATGCATTTTTTCTATTGATTTCTGTATTGCAACTTTTAGGCTTCTGCATACACAAATGCATGCAATGCATACAGGAGCTTGGCACTCTTTGAAGATTATGCCAAATCCTGCTTGCTTTATGCAAGAAGGTGAATTCAATTATATGGCTCCTGTACATGAGACAGAAAAAATTTAGTCCCAAGTTCTTTATAATTGGCAAACTGTCCTTATAAAGCATGCTGCCAGTTCTGCAAGCTTTTAAGCAGTGGATTTAATTAGGCTGTTTATATAAGTGGAAGCGTGTATTTGTTCAAATGCCGCCCAGTTCAAATTCTATGCCACAGCTGAAATTTTCATATGAAGTCATGCTTTAAGGAAGTAAGATACTCTTACTGAAAGCCCTCTCCCACTGCTGTGGCACTAATGGTGTGGGTGAGGGCCACAACAAGAGGGGATTTAAAATTGTATTTCCATACAGCACCTTTCTTCTTCCTTGTTGTGAGATTGATGAGCAAAGATAAGGCAACAAGAAGCACCAGCTTTTCTGGTTTTAATGGATTCAGGATATCCACAATGATTTACATGTTGCATATACAGCTATCTGGCATGCAGTAGGCTGCTGTTAACTCTTCTCATAATTCAGCAGGGGTAGCAGAAACCATCAAGTACTCAAAAAGAATCATCTGAGATATTTGTTACATGGTTAGCATCGGTCCCTATGTATTGAAAAAAAAAAAAGAGAATTTTGGTTCTTAGCAAGAAAATTATAAAAATCTTGATGGAAGAAAGACAAGACAGATAATGGCCAACAGATGGAAAAGATAGAGAAAAAAGACTCTTTTCTGTACATAGTCTAAGTCTGTTCTGATTATTGTACCCAAATTGGAATTTGCTGTAGTCCAACATTACATAGGTAAGTAGAACTAGAACTTCATAATCACAAGAAACCCTCACCCATTCCTGAATAGGCTTTGAATGAACCTGAAATGTGGAGTGGAAACAGTAGAATATGTTTTTCCATGTTTAACTTTGTGGAAATACAGGAAAGTCCCTGAAAATAAGTTTTAGCTGTTACCATTCAGTGGTAGTATACTCAGAATCCATCTGCTGGGTGAGGATTAAATAACCCATGCTAATACAGTGTTAACCGCCAGTAACTTTACAACACCTGTGAAACTGGCTCTGCATGGAGTTCATGAAGAGTGTGGTGCATTGGTTTAGTGTGGCAAGGTTTTGGTGGCTGGAGAGCTTCTGTGAAAAGAAGATCCAGTGCCAGCTGGTCCAACCACTGGCCAAGGCCAAGCCCATCAGCAGTGGTGACAATGTCTCTGGAATAATGTACTTAAGAAGGGGGAAAAAAACCTGTGCATAGCAACCACAGCCAGAGAATGGAGGAGCGAGTACACAGGACAGCAGGAGCCCTGCAGACACCAGGGTCAGTGCAGAGGGAGGGGCAGGAGGTGCTGGAGCAGATGTGTCCCTGCAGCCCCTGGTGCAGACCGTGGTGAAGCAGCTGTGCCCCTGCAGCCCGTGTGGTTCCACAGTAGAGCAGAGATCCACCTACAGCCCATGGATGACTCTGCTGAGGAGAAGAAAAATGTGCTTTAAGGAGACCATGACCCTGTGGGAAATCTGTGTTGGAGCAGGCCCTGTGGAGAGAGGAGCCCAGGCTGGAGCAGGCTTGCTGGCAGGATTTGTGACCCTGTGGGGGACCCACTACAGAGCAACCTGTTCCTGAAGGATGGTACACTGTGGAAGGGATTCATACTGAAGCAATTTGTGAAGTCTGTGAGAAGAATTCACTTTGGAGAAGTTTGTGGAGGGCTCTCTCTCATAGGAGTGACTCCACACTGGAGTAAGGGAAGAGTGTGAGGAGTAAAGCATGAATAGAAACCATTCTCTACGCCTCTGCACCAGGGGGAAGAGGCAGAGAAAACCAATAGACAACTCTGGAAGGAAGATGAGGATGTGGGGAAGGTATTTTAAGATGTGGTTTTATTTTCTCCATATCTTAATCTGATCTTATTTATAATAAATTCAACTACTTTCAACATATGGATCCTGTTTTACCCATAATGGTAACAGGTGAGTGGTCTCTCCCTGTCCTTATCCTACAAGCCTTTTGCTATATTTTCTCTCCCCTGTCCTGCTGAGGATGGGATGGATAGAGCAGCTTTGATGGTACCTGGCATCTAACCAGTGTCAACCCACCACACACGGGTAGAGGCCCAATGTGCAATGCTCATACAAAAACTATTAAGACAGAAAAAGAAGACTAACATCTCAGTGGATTTTCATCTTGTGTCACCTGGCAGGAACACGTCTTACTGTAGAGATCATGAACTACAGAGGGGTACAGGCATACTCTCACCAAGTGCAGTACATCTTTTTCTGTTCTATCTCTCTCCTCATCTCCTCATTTTCTTGTAAGCAACGGTGAAGATGTAGGAATCTCCTTGATTTCAGCTTCTGCTGCCTTCAGTGTGGTTGAGTACATTGCTTCTAAATGGCATTAACAAATATATAATATAGCTGGTATAACACATTATTTTCCAAGCCTCCAGCTGAATCCTCATTCCTACTCATTCTAATGTTTCTATTGAACATGCTCTGATACTGTGGGTATCTTCAAACATCCTAACAAAAAAAGGTGTCTGCTTTACAGGAGATGATACTTCACTATGAGAAGTCACTGATCACTAATTGACATCAGTGAGAACTGCATTTCATGCTCTTCTTGATATTGTCCATATTTTCCTCTTAGCTCTGATTATAGCTGTTAAATCATCCCAGCCTTACCTTACCTTCTGAGGGCATATATTTGCAGAGTAATCATATCACACAAGTGTGCTATTTTACACCATCACTATAGCTCACTCATCTTTATTTCCATATGTATATGGATAGTGCCTTGGAGATTTATTTAAACTGTTTATCTTAGTTTATTCCTAAATTCAGATTGGAATGAATACAATTTGTTCACCTGTTTAATAACTTTTAAGGTATATTTTGCACCTCTATTTAGCAGTCTTTAGTAATTTCCACATATGAAACCATCATCTAAAATAAATAATAGAAAAATAAATACATAAACACAAAAATTCATAATTTTTTTCTTGTTCCTAAAATTCATAGAGCCCCATTACTTCCAAAAAGGTTAGATTTTTTAGGATTCAATGGAATTTTAGTTTCAAATCTGTTCCAGATATTATATCTGGTTCAAAGCCATCCAGTTCAAATGCTATTGGGTTTTTGTTTGTTTGTGTGTTTGTTTCTTTAAAATCTTGTTTTTCCCTAATTATTTTCTTTCTTTGACATGGAGTAGAGGAAATAGCACTTTGGAGAAATCCCTGATGGTCCTGAGACCATCTGACTTAACTTTTGTGGATTGAGTTTCTGTATATTTGATAAATTACCTGTTCAAAAAGGGAGTTTTAAATTAATGGAATTGTACAGGAACAAAACAATAAAATCTGCAGCAAACTTTACTGAATCACAGGCACAGTGTTGTTCACTCTTTTCTTAGGTTCTGGGGGCTTTTATTTTGCACTCTTTTCTCCTGCATATTTGAGGTGCTGTGCCCTGAAATGGAGAAAAATATGTGTTGACATTTGCATGTTTCTTCTCTATTTTTTGCATTTTTAGTTTCAAAGAGTCATTGAAATGCGGTTTAGAAAATAGTGAAAGAAATCGCAACATTCATCTTAAAACAGAATTTCAAACAAATCTCTCTTAGGGCAATGGGAAGTATATCAAACAGCATGCTTTAAAGTATGATTCATCATTTGATTTAGCTTGTGCATCATGACATGCTTCCCATCTGACAAAGGCAGGTAATGCACCCTTTACAACTATGTGTCTAGTGTTTTGTCACTGGAGCCACAAATTCCCTAAATTTTGCCTTTTATGCAGTAGCTAAAGCAAAGCAGTGCTGAGAAACACACCTGTCACACTTTTGCCCACCTGATGCCTTTCTACATGGCTTCTTCTCTGAACACACACTAAGGTCATTGCAAAAGGAGCCTCACAATTCTCACAATTTCTGGAGTCCGTTTTTCCTTTTTTTTTTTTTTTTTTGGGGCGGGGGGTGTTTGGGTTTGTTGTTGTTTATTGTTTATATCGTTAGTCTGACAGAAGTTGACATGTTTCATTTTCCCATACCTAACAAGATCATAATGATTTAATTCTGCATTTTGATGAAATCGTGAGAAGCGGAGAGCTTCCTACCAAATGTATGTACATCTACAATACTACCAGAAAGTAATATGGCTAAAGTTTTGATATGATCTTCCTCATTATAACATATTAGAGGCTTCTTTCCTCTTACAGGGGAAATTTTCTTCCTTCATTCTCCATAAGGAATAAAATATACAGCCAGAAATCTCCACAAGTTGTTGCAACTGAGTAACTGTTGATCTAAGTTCCACTGAATGCACTTGAAATAAAGCAGAAACAGGCAAAATTACACAGGAAAATGACAGCAAAACAGGTAATTTTTAATTAACAAAAACCTAAACCCTAAACCTTTCTGCTCAAACAAATTACTTTCTGAACATATTACAGTTCTAATTATGACTGCAATGAATCCAGGCCAAGAACAAATTAATATATTCTTTGCCTTTACTATTTCTATTTTCAGTAAAATAGAAATTCTGTTCTTCTTTAGTCCAAACACAATCAGTCTTCTTTTCACCTCCAGCCTGCACTACAGACTATAATTAAACAATGAAAATCTGACATTTATCATAGAGGAAAATTGTTTAAAGAACCATTTAGGACATGGAAACTTTTGTTTCACATATGGAGAATTAGTCCTTAATAGTTCTCTATTCCACTTACTCTTCTTTCTATGCATTTTAATGCTCTTGCTCTCATTCCCATGCTCATTAATTCTGGGCTTCATTTATTGGTTTGACAGAAGCCAGACTTATCACAGCTGCTGTTGGACAATACTGCAGGGTCCAGTGTGACCACTTGCCTGTTTGTGTTTCCACAAAGCATGTCTGGAGGAAATTTACTGAGGAAACCACCTGTGTAATTAAAAAAGTGTGACCAAAAAATTAAAACTCTGGCATATTCTTAATATTAAAGGGAAATTCCTTCAGGGCTAGATAAGAATTTCTTCTTCATCTCTTCTCAGCACTATATAGGAGATCTCTTCCGCTGATACAGTGTAGTATGTTACAGAATAACAGGACAAACTGTTACTATAAATAACCTATAAAGGTTACTATTATAATATGTAGCCTTTGAAATATTATCTGTGGGCATTTTACAGCCTGAAAGCCTTGCTCTTCCCCTTGTGACACTGGTAGACACAGCTATGTGTGAAAAATGCAGGTTTGTCTCTCCCTTTTCTTTAAAAGCACTTTTGTTCCTATGGGTTGTTGTGCTGAGTTTCCAAAAACCCTCCAAGAAACTGACTTCAGACTGTACCTCTAAGCATCAGGAGAAAATCTGAAGCAAAGAATAGTGGCCTTCCCAAGAAGAAAAAGCATGGATGGATGGATAAAAGGTTCACACAGCAACATCAGTGCCGGCTCATGTGCAGGAAGACAGCAACAGAACACTTGATAAATGCACACTTGGGACAGTACAGAAGTATTGCAATGTCCTTTTTGGTTTTTTCCTTTAAAAATTACAGGGAAAAGTGTAAAGTATTTTACAGGTTTACAGGACTGATTGTTTTGACTACCACAGTTCTGGTGCACAGTGAACAGAGAGAAAAAGTTCCTATGCTACATTACAGAGGTGTCTTTTAGCTTGAAAGAGTAGTTCAGGGTGGCTGAGTCAATGTTCACCCACAGTCCCCAACCCCAGAGAACAGGGCTGCCCCTGCTACAGCAGCAGGTGTAACAGCAGAGCTCTACCCACAGTCATGGCCTAATGCAAAGCATGCCATCCTCTCCCCCAGGTTAAAGAGACCATCATTTCAGCAGCTGTTTATTTAATTCTGACTAATCCTGGATTCAAGCCACAGCCTTTTGTGTAGATGAGGTGAAAACCTGAAGGACATACCCTAAGAAAAACGAAAGCATAATTTGAAAAGTAAGTACTTCTACTCCTCCGTGTTGAGGCAAACCAGATTACTGAAGCTCTAACTAAATGGAAATATTTGTTTATAAAAATAGCAAATTATTTAACTTATTGCTATTTTTCAAAGTATAAAGACATGACCTTGCTCTCTTTTCCCCGCTGCAGACTTATTGTTGCTGGCAGAAAAAAAAAGTCATGGCATACAACCTTCACTAGTGAAATCCTTCAATAGATTTAGATATTTGGATATCTGCACCACAGATTTATCCTCAAAGAAGCTACATATACTTTACCCTCAAAGATGACTGGATTTTGACTATCAAAATATAAAAACTTTGTAACTGTAAAATCATAGAATCACCACGGTTGGAAAAGACCTCCAAGATTGCCCAGTCCAACCATCCACCCAGCACCTACCACTGTAACCCTTAAAGCACTGACCCACATCACCCAGCACCAGATCCAGATGCCTTTTAAACATGTCCAGGGATGGTGACCCCACCACCTCCCTGGGCAGCTTATTCCAATGCCTGACCACCCTAACAGTGATATATTTTTTTTCCAATATCTAATCTCTATCTGCCTCAGCTGAGAGCCATTTCCTCTCAACCTATCGCTGCAGGGACAGTAGAAGAGACCAACCCCCACCTCACTACAGCCTCCTTTCAGGGAGTTGTAGAGAGCAATGAAGTCCCCTGGGTCTCCTCTTCTTGTGACTGAAGGAACACAGCTACCTCATCAACTCCTTATAAAGCATGTTTCCTGGACCCTTCACAAGCTTTGTTGCCCTGCACTGGAAATGCTCCAGCACCTCAATATCCTTAATACCAAATACTAACCTTTATACTCAATTCGTGTTCCTATTTGTGCTTTGTTTTAAGTAATTATTTTCCCATAAAACAAAAGATCAAAGATTTGACAGTCTACCAAACTTCAGATTTAAGGACTGAATTTTTCAAGTAGTTTGGAAAGAGTAATCTAAAGCTGGGAGGTATTAGGTCTCAGCTCTTCCTGTTAGCTGGTCAGCTTTTATTTTTAGTTTTCAATTGTCAATATTTCTTTTCCTTTTGTAAAGGAAGTTTAAAGAACTTCCAGTACTTGAAGCTGTATTTACATGTCCAGTATGATACAAACAGGGCTGATAATTTTATGCAGCACTCGACTACTTCGGGTCCTTCAGCTGGCAGGACCTCTAAGAAAAAGACTAAATACTTATGTCCCGGAAGTTGCCACAGGTTTGCCGATTTCATGTTACCTGAAAAACTGAGAACTCAGCTCCTTAAGGAAGGTACAAGCCACATTTCCATATTAAACTTCTAATGCTACTTCCAGATAAAGTATTTGTAAAATCATTTTGTGGTTTAAAAGCACTCCTTGTAAAATTAGCAACTAAATGCTTCCTTTACCAAAGTGTTCAGGAACAAAGAAGGGGATTAATTTTCTCCTACTAAATTAGAACTGCCTTGTTTCACCTGAAACCATTAAGAGTTCAAAACAAATCCTACCCACACAAACAAAATCAATCCATAGATTAAATCTATCCTCTGTGTTTTATGAACATCAGGCTATGGAAAACATAAAAATATCATGTTTATCCCTATCCTGATCTTGCAGAAAAAACAACTGAAGAAACCTTTTATTTTGAAAGGTGGTTAGCACAAGACCAAAACTTGGTATTTAGATCAGAAATACTCTGTGGATGTATTTAATGCTCTCAATAAAGCTACAGTGTATATGAAGGCAACACTTCACAAAATAGAATACCAAGGCAGAAGGCTCTAACAGTGGCATCTCTGGTAGATGATGCCAAAAGCTGAAGCACTTAGAATTTTGCTACATGGAATCATTGAGGTGACAACTGTTATGCTAAACTCTGTACTCATGTGACTACCTTGAGCAAACCTGGAACCAGGTCCTGCTAAGCAGTACAGGTCACGGACACACACCTGCACAGCCATGTGTACTGGTCAGATCACTGTGGAAGCTTAACTGTAGCAGATCTGAACAAGCACCAAGGCTTTTCCAAGAGCACCTCCTGTCTGCCTGCAGAAGACTTCTATGGCTTTTTTTTGATACTGACATGATTAAACTACAGTTTAAAGAACTATTGCCCTTAAGGCATATCATTTTTGATTGATGATACATATTCTAGAAGGAAAGGCACATGCATTTGCTTTCAAAATTCTGCTGTTCCAGTAAACTTAAAAAACTTTAATGTGAATGAATAGTGTTATTGTGAGCCTATTCAACTACACTTTCTGTTGTAAAACCTGCCCTTTTCCCCTCCTAAGCCATTAAGCAAAAACCCCTGTAACGGCTTGAAAAGTTTCAGTTAAGACTTCAAACTTTGCAAAGAGAGATTGCAACAATAGTTCCTTATATTTATTATTATTTGTATTTAATAGAAAAATGTATGAGCACAAACCCAGCAATGGCAAGAACAGATTCATACCCAGAGTGAAATTAAAAAGGGAAATGGAAACTGGGTGATGGCTGGGTTCTGGAATGCAAACCAACAGGTGAGCATGAAATAAGGGAAGAGGAATAGTCACTATGACCAACTAGCATGAAGAAGCCTTTAATTACCTTAATAAGCATCAGCTCATTAAGCAGGTTTGTGAGATTCTTTCAAGACTGAAAAGTTAAATTTGAAGAAAGAAAACACCTACTGCGCTTAGACCAAGTCTGAGATACTTTTAGGCTCAGTAACATATTTGGATTCTTATTTACCCTGGCTTGATAACCCCTGGATTCCTATTTAAGATCACATTGAAAAAGAGCAAAGAGTAGCCTCTTTCAGCCATCAGCCTCTTACGTCAATAGCCTTTTTTGTATCATCTTGATTTTCTTCATCTCAACACTGCAGAATTAGTCTTTGCTGCCCAGGAATGCACAACAGCAGTTAATGCACACACCATAAAGATACTGCACAGAAGTGTAAGAACAATCATTTTGAAGACCAATAAACTATACCAACTATTTTTACAATGTACTTTATTTTCAACAATTGTGTATGTTATTCAAGTGATTCATTCTGTATTTTTGTTATGAGTAAATTCAAGATACATGTAAGATGGGCACAAATGCCCATTGAATTGCAAGCCTGATCCTGTAAATTGACACTTCCCTACTGTATTTCTACTGACATATTCTTCCTAAAAATAAAACCCTGAAGCACATGACAGCAGAACAATACCAAAGCAATAGTCACATGAAAAATGTCTCCACTTAGGTCTTCCTCAAACAGCATACAGAAGACCACCACCTACCACTGACATCACTGAAGTCTTTTACTATGTATTTCCCATGGTAATGGGCAATACTATTTTACATCAGTAGTGAAAGAGTGAAATCTTACTGGGCCTCAGTTCTATAAAATCAATCTGAAGGATGAAATCTCTAAGGCTACACCCACAGCCTAAAGCAGTGGCTATGAGAGGTGAATTCCTCCCAATTCCAACTTGCCATGGGATGTACACCTTAATGGTTATATAATTTCCTAGTCTTGCCAGACCCCTGTTTAATTACTTCTGCTTAAAAGTTAGTCATTTCACCTGAGGCAATGCTCTGCTTTCTCTTTACAGTTGCCACTACCTTGTATTTTCGCTTTCTGGCATATGACTGACTCTCTTATGCCTTTTATGGGAAAAAAAAAAAAAGTTAACATAGGCAGGCTGCAGAAGGATGAGAAACCAGACATAGAATATGGCCTGTCCTTAGGGAAGTAAACAATACCAACAGGACAGGACATCCCTTACAGACGGAGACACTTTGTTTTGTAGTGGAGAATACAACAAATGGCAAGAACTGCAGTCACTTTATTCTATCTATCTCTCACTGCTGGCCTGCTGCCTTTTAGCTACAGTGCAGGGAGTATCAGTGAAATTCAAAGAGGGTTACTGACAGCTGTGTTTGCTGCTGGCTGCCCTGGCCATTGCAGCCAGAGGCAACAGTTTTAAAGAAAGGAGTTGTCAAAGGTTTGATGTTGGTACAAGGTCAGTGCCCTTATGACGATATACTGTCTTTGGTATTTGTTGTGAGATGTGACCAAAAACAGAGCAAAACAGTTTTTAATTTAGAAAGTAAAAGGAAAAAAAAACTTTATTACTTATAATAGGTAAAGAAGACACATACAGAAGAACATGGAAACTTTAAAAAAAAACACTTTTCCTCCCCCCCCCCACCAGTTCTCAACCTAACAAAACAAATTGAAAATTCTCTATCACGTTACTACTTTTTAGATAATTAATCTTTAGTCTATTACTACTCTTCTGATAATCAGTACTCAGTTTGTTGAGGAGAGATAGGAGTCTTTTTTGTACTACATCGTGGCTTCTTCCTCTATGTCCAGTGGTCTTACCACTGTGCATGGACTAGAGCTTTTTTAGGGTTTTTCTTTTTAAAGATGCTTTGGTTAGTTCTAAGAAACGACAGTTTCTCAAATTTTGGGACACCAGTCCCCCCCAATATTACCCCCTGGGGCTGAGGGGCCTTGAGAACAGAGCTCTTCCTCTCATCTCTGTTCACACTACTGTCCACTCTTGGCTCCAAGCCAATGCCTCTCCCCAGATACAGTTTCTATGTTACAGGAAAAAAATGAGTCTGTCAATGGTTATACAAAAGAGTCTAGCCAAAGCTACTTTATCATCTCTTCCTACCTAAGATTCTTTTCAGTATTCTTTGACAATCTTCTACTTGCACAAACTTTCATCATTTTTGCTTAATTCTTTCTATCTTTCTTCTTCAAATTCAGGAGGATTAGCATTTATAAAGTTTCTATTATTTACGAAAAGGGTTAAAATCTTGGGCTTTGTTTCTTTAGAACTCTCACGGTATCTTTGCTGCTGGGCACTCTTCTCGCGCCACCCCCCCCCCCCCATACTCCTTCGGTCGTGCTGTCTAGTTGTTGATATCAAATTTCAAGGTGACGAAGATTACAGACACGGTTTTTCAGTTTCTCTCTCTGGGGGAAGGGGGGGGGGGAAGGGAAAAGAAGGCTGTCTGATGCCTCTCAAGGTTCTTGTACTCTCTCTACCCTTCTATCTTGTAGGATTTTTCTCTCCCCCTCTGTGCCCCAGGTTCTAGGCCTACCTCGCCCAGGCCGTATGGCTTCCCCTCCCCGCCCAGCCAGCCGCTGGGCAGGGGAGATCCGTCTGTCCTCAGGGACCGGAACCAAGAGAGAGTTTTTTGGGGAGCCCTCTGCTTTTAACCCCTTGTGTTCTCAGAGGCGGATCCTTGTCCTCAGTGGCCACACCAGGTGCCAGTCTTTAAATCTGAGTACTCATTGGTTTGACTACTGAAGTTCAGAAAAACTCATTTTTTCCAAACTACGACAGGAGTACTTGTCACACTGACATGCTTTGTGAGAAAAAACATCGGATGAAGGCACTAGTTTTCTGGTTTAGTCAGCCAGTCAAGCTGAATCAGTACACACACAGATATGCAATTCTGACATCTTGAAGACAGAAAACAGATAGATAGGGACTCATGAGGTGAGATGTATAATAACACGTCACTACCTCATGAGGACTATCTCACTCCTGTGTGAAGTACTTTGATCCTGGGGTAGTGACTATCAATTTCATGAAGAAAAGATTCTACATATCACTACAGTTGTACCTCCTCCCAATTAAAGTGGAAATAAGCAGATCATTGTGGTGAATCCCACAAGAACCAAGGAAGTATCCTTAAAAAAACCTGCAAATCATTAGGGCTTACTAATTAAACTTTTCATATATTCACTCTAGGCAAGTTCACTTGCAAATAAACAGCATGGCCCTTTTCTTTGGAAAATGCCTCAGTCACTCAATGATTACAAGTTAAAATACAAATCATAAATTCATAAACCGTAAGATCTAAACCAACATCCTTAGGTTATGTTGTGGCTGGGTTCTCTTGTGCTGTCATCTGAGAACTCAAACATTCCTGTATTGGCAAGTCCAGTATTGCTGTTGGGATGTTTCCTGGCTTGTCTGGACCTCGCTGCTGAGCCACACAGCAGCTGCTGTGGTGTTTCACCCCAGAGCTACTGTTGGCTAGCTGGTGATACAGCTGGGACTGCAGAGACAAGTCTGGGCACTCCGGGCTCAGGGAGCAGCAGGATGAGCTTCCTCGGGGATGCTCGCTCCAGGTTTGCCTCTGCAGGAGAAGCTTTAAGGCGATGGTGAAGGAAAGGAGTCGGTTCTCATGGAGGGTTCAGTTCAGAACATTTATTCTAGCCGGCACGGCCTCTGAACTTGCTAACAACACCAACCAATCTCCCGACCACGTGGTCGCTTCCCTTTTTAACTGGGGCAGAGGAAGAGGGGAGGGAACAGGAAACCCACCAATCAGGTACAGGTGAGGAGGTCTTAAGGGACAAAGGACACCTGGATGGCCAATGTCCCTCCAGGGGTAGAGAGCATCCTTTGAATCTGTCAATCTCTGATACCCTTCTGGAATTCCAGGAGTGAAATATAGTGATTGGCAGGGGTGGGGAAAGATGATCACACCACAACATTCCTGTTCATTCCAGAGTCTGCAGGAGAAAAAAATACTAGACATGGTCTCCCATCTGTAAAACACAAATAATTTATTCAGATAAACCTTTAAGAACTTTCTCAGGCATCATGGTACTGGTGTACAGTTAATGACAACTTCAGAAATCATGCTTTTGATGCAAAGCATAAATTTAACGTTAAATGCCACAAGATGATTTTTCATTACTTCAAAGAAACTTATGATTGAGAATAAACTTAAAAATAAATATTATCAGTATTAAGTACTCCATTTAATTTTTATATAGCTTTGAAAAACTCTGGATTTCTGGGAAACAATCTCTGTCTGATAGCTGTCATAATCACAACATTCTCAGCTGAAGTAAAACAATTCAGCAGTGTACTTTCAAGCTCTGTGAAAGTATTACCATCTTCCACAGAACAAGTGCATGATGATATCCCAGTACTCAATAAAATCAGAGAGTTAATTTCAGTCTCTTGCTCTCGAGGTAACATTGTTTCCTCAGGATTCTTGTTTTTTTGTTGGTTTATCTAAGTAAGGAGTGTTGTCCTGTAGCAGATCTTTCCTGGGTATGAGTACTGAAATAGAAAAAACCAAACCAGTAAGACTATAATCTTATGGAAAATACTATTTCAAATTCTAAAGGTGCTTTTACATTTACAAACAAAATATCTGGTTACTAAAATGAGGATCTGAACTTCTAGTAAGTGTACAAGTAGCCCCATGGTATCTAAGACAAAATCATACTAAGATTTTACTTTTAGCTGGTCACAGCTGAACAATTTCTCATCTCCTTTTATAAGCACTGAAAAACTTTGATATTAAGAAGCCATAAAAAATTATGAAGTTTTGCAGTAACTTTTAGCAGGGGGGTGAATGGCATTTTTTTTTCAAGCCTGAGTCATATTACGCTTACTTCAGCCAATTCAAAAATGAATGCTGGATTTGACTTAGTTGTTTCCCCCAGGTCTTGGAATCTAATCTGTAATATTTATCTTGTCACACCTATTTTAAAGGCCAACAGGAAAAGAAAGCACCTACTGAAAGTTACTGCAGTTATTACGGAACTAACTATTCTGTGTCCTTCTTTACTGAGTCCCTGCTGGAGTTCTCTGAATGCCGCTTCAGAGGTTACCACAACATGTTTGGATTCCTGAAAGTCCCTCAGTCAATGCTTTTATAAAAATAACACCCTTATTATGACAGAAACCTTGCACAAATAAGTCACTGGTTAAACTGTAAGATGTAAGCAATAAATGATCAGGTGTGATCATGATTGGAGTGATGTCAAAAGTGGAGTTCTACAGGTATTTTTGTTGATATGTCACTGTTCAACATATTTGTAAGTAAGAAAAGGTTTTTAATTATACCATCTTGAACAATTTCATTAAGAAAATGTCTTACTGTGAAAAACAGCAAGACATGCTTAAGACTTGACTGAGTAAATTGAGGACAAAATTATACCTAAAGATGTGCAATGCACACAGGTCAAGAAAAATACTAACTTCACAAAGTAAGTGATAAGTTCAAAACTGATTGTGACCACTCTGATGAGTTTAATGAGTACAATTTTGTAAATATAAATACAAAATATGTATGCTTGGCAGCCAAAAATTAAACTTAGAATTAGCAGCAACTATGAGCAGGAGTCCAGTTGAAAGTGAAAGAGAAAACATTATTGCGCCATTATTCTGTGCAAAAATGCCTCCTTGCCCACAGTGTGCAGTGAATAGCAATAATAATCACAGGCATCCACCTGCTGTTTCTGAGAGCTGTTTCATGGGGGAAGTGAACCAAGAGGATGCAATAAAGAACTTAAAAATTCATGAACAGCTTGGTTAAAATGAAAAATAATTGAAGAGAAGCCCATTGAAGATAATTAAACCAGAAAACATCACTGACTCAGGAAGTGCTGCTAGGTGTGAAAAGCTGAAAGAGGTGCAAATTCACTTTGTCTTTTCCTATTGTTCAACTGTTATCTACCTGGAGTCACTGTGGAAGACTTGACACTGGTCTTATCTTTCTACCTTGATCATAATTGCTGTTTTGAAGCTTAATGTCTTATCAAACCTAAAACTGAAAACTGGTACAAAACTTTACAGACAACACTAAATGGAAGTAAAAGGAAATAATGTACATAGATAAAGACTTTCTGTATTCTCTACCACACAATTTTATGCTAAGTCTACCTACTACTTCTCTTTTTGACTGCAAGGTAAAAGAACTTCTAAACCAGGAATCAGGATTTCAGAATTTCATAGACTTTGCATCAAGGTAATCACTGTGTCACAAATCTTACACAGCATAACCTGAAACTGAAATTGTTGGAAAAAAGTTTTGGAAATGAACACTCAATCATCAAAGAAAAAGCTATTCTATGGACAGTGTGCATAGTGCACTGGCTAATGCTCCTCATGCAGCTTTTCCCTATTTGGTAGAGCAAGCACCTGCAGATAGGTACTGTGGCTACTGCCTTCAGACAAAAGCTGATGGAGAAACCTGTACATGCATACTGACTAGCTATCTAATTGCTGACCTTCCTAATAGTTATAGCGTGTAAAAATAATCACCGCCTCTTTTCTACCAGCCTCTGTATTTCAAAATGTTTGTATGGAAACTTTGTACCTATGAAACCTCCACCTGTCCTAGGTAGTTACATTAATGAATAGCTTACATTAAGAATTTTTACAGAGAATAACAGACAGGCTATTTGCCTCAGTATTCCTTTCCTTATTTTCACATTCTGTATTTATTTACTAAACTATAACATATTTAAGTATCCTTTTAGCATGCAGGCTTACTCACCTATTTTGTCAGAATCTGTGTGAACCGCCTGAATAACAGAAGTTCTGAGAATCACTTCAACATCTGAAGCTATCTTCAGAAGCTAGTAAAAGGAATAAGAAGAGAGGAACAACAGAGTAATTTAAACTATATGTGACTATTTCTCAAGATATTTTCCATACTAGACAACCATTCAAATAATAAAGTAATTTGGCTGTACTACTCAGTTACTTATGTACTATGTATACATTGCTTTTGCTTTCAGGATCCTGGAATAACTTACAGATTGATATGTAAGTGACCTAGACATGGAGCCGAAGTAAGGGAAATTATAGGTCAGTAATATACACCACTACATACATCTACATATCCAACTAAAACTGCAAATGAATAAGGTGAAATGCAACTACAAAACCAATTAACTTGTATCCAATTATCAGACATAAACACACACCTCAATAACATTTCACAATAGTGAAAGGACAATCTCATTCTTTCAACACTACTGCTCCTGAAATAAGGAGACAAAAACAAGGGCAAAACATGACAAGAATTAAGAATATTGATGTTTCATAAAAGAACTGTGCAGAAACAGGGCACTACCTAAAGACTACCTGAGGTATTAGTATTTGGCAAAAGGCCTAGAATTCCTTCTCTCACTAAGAGGATAGCTTTGCTGAGCCATTAAGAAAAGTCTAATATTTGTTTGAATGATACCTGTGTCAGAAATAAATGAAATTGCTCAAGAGAGACGTTTCAGGAGACATGCTTACAGTAGGAAGTGGCCTGTATTAACAGAAGTGGATCTTTGCAAAGGCTAGAGCTCAATACTTGACATCTACACTGCGCTTCTCAAGCTATTCCCTTTTAAGGGCTTGGAGGAGGCACTTTCCAGTTCCCTCTGCTGAAAGCCCATTATCCCCAGAAGCACGGCTTCCTCTTCAGTTTGACCTTGAAGGAATTCTGCTAGTTGCTATGTGGAAATAACCAAGGTAACTTCATAAGTGTACTCCTGATCTGAAATAAAACTGGTGCACTAGATTCAGCTATCACATTTCTCATTCTCATACTGTAGACAGTTACCTTGATCCCCTTATGTCACTGCAAGCTGGACACCTACAAGTACATACTGATACAGATACTTGTTGTCATATTAGAATACACTGTAGCTTTCTATTCTGGCTGGTCAGGATTCCATTTTTTAGTTGCTGTCCAAAGCAGAACACCAACAGAACCACGTTAATGCAAGCAAGCATCCACGCTTTCTCAAGTCCAGTACAAAATTTGATTCAGTTCCTCTGCAACCAAGCCTATTCAGTGTGTACATGTAATAAATATTATAGCTTGTGAAGGCTGTTCTAGGAGTATTGTGGAGGTTTGACCAGCCCAGGGAAGAGAGCTGGCTGTTTCTGAGGCTGGCTTTTTATTGGACTAATGGGAAAGCGTTTCCTAGTTCTTATTACCTGTGAAAGGAAGCCCGGGAAGCTCTTTCCTTCCAGGGCCGAGTGGAGGGAGGGGGAAGGCCACACAGGCCAGGTAGGGGCAGCTGATTTTGGGGACATCTATGGGCACAGAGTTCTGCTCTGCTGCTGGCCCGAGCTGAACCCTGCCTCTGCTGCTCCTGGCGAGAGAGCGGGGCAGACGCGATGATGCGGGCCAGAACCCCTTGATTAGGCCGAGGAGTGGAAAAGGAATAGCGGGATCTCTCCAACTCTCTCCCTAGCTGCAGAAGACTGGCAGTGGCTGCCTTTGGGCCCGGACCCTCTGAGAGCTGCCCCGCCTCAGCACAGCTCTGCAATGACACCATGGACTGCCCGGCCTGGCGGAGCTTCAGCATGGCTGCTGAGTGCCTTGGGCTGGACACTGCCTTTGTTAACTCCTGCGGTGCATCAGTGCACAGACGGGACCTGGAAAGCCTCCATCCTCTCTCCAGAGAGAGAAAATCAGAATGCAGGTGTGTAAAGACCACATGAAGTATCAAAGTCAGCCAAGAAGGAGTGTAAATCCAGATGGAAGGAGTGTGGGAAGTTGCTTTTGAGCTGTAAAGGACTCTCACAACTATGGTGATTGGCTATAACATATCGAGATTTTTCCTTTAAACCATAAAGAAGTATGGGGGAAATAAAAGAGTTCAAACTGTAGACCTGAGCATAGGAATGAAATGCTGAGGGGACTGCTGATTTCATGAGAAGTTGAACAGAGAGATGAAGTGATAAAGACTCTTTGCCCTCTTCAAAAGAAGCGAATCTCTGTTCCTTGAGGTGAAGGTGGTCCCAAGGATAAATAAAGAGAACCCTTGTTTTGAACAGTTATTTTTAAAATAAAACCCATACATCGATGTGGCCCAGAGACACAACTGTGAACATGGGAGGAGTTTCATGAACGCAAAGGATCCGGGCGGTTGCATGAAGAATGGATCTACAAGAGAACTGTTTTCTTGTGGGGAAATTTACCATAGTGAACGAGAGGTGCTTCCCTCCCTAAGTGAACTGAAGAAAATCTGTTTCAGAAATGGAAAATTGACTGAGATTTCTGAGTGTTGTTTTCTTTACATTGTCGGTTGGGAGAAAAGAAGGGTTGGAGAGGGAAGAAGAGTGTTTTGAAGGTTTCATTCTCATTCTTGTTGTTTCTTTCTTTCTTTTAGTTAATCAAGTCTTATTACTTTTAAGCTTAAGTCTACTTTGCTCTTGATTGAGAAATTTCAAATTGGCAAACCCAAACCAGAACAAGTGTGCAGCTGGGGTGGAAGACTAGTGTTTCTTTCACTGCCACAGATAATCAAATATCAACTAACACATATTAAAAAGTTACATACGTGTATTTCTTTGGTTGCCTACAAAACAAATACAGATTTCAGAATTGCAGTAAATATTTTTCCTGTACATCTATTAAAATAAGACAACCCTGAACACGTAATTTAGCTGATCAGACAGTGGTAACACAAACAGTGAATATTATTACAAGAGGCTGATAACAACCTAAAATTCACAAAGTCCTAAATGGTCAGAACTATTTATGTTACTATTCAGTGGCTAGTATGAGGAAAAGATTTATATTTTATTTCTTCAAGGGACAGATGTAGGCACTTTCTTCTAACCAGTGTCCAGGGGCATAAAAGGCTGAATGACAAGGACTAAGTTATTTACTCTACACAGATGTTAATAACTAAAATTATCTACAATACAGACGTTCCCTTTCAATTCACAGTAACTTTCAGGGAAAATGACTCGACAATAAGTGTTAAGGCAACAATTGAGCAAAGGTAACTAACTCAGTGAGTTAACAGAATATTCTACTTTAAATTTGTGATAAGGAAAAAAAAAATCCCTGTAGTATAATTAATATATACTACAACTACACTATATAATCAATCATAATAATTTTGCTGGTTTTTGCCTTCCACAAAGATGCTGTGATCTGTTAGTAACTGAGCAGATTGTTTAATTTCCCTGTTTGTTTCTGTTTGCCTGCACAACAATGATCAGGTAAATTTAAGTGACCACAGTGCAGATAGATAGTATGAGCAAAGCATAAAATATTTACATTAAAATTGCAACTTAAACATTTTCTCCTATAATTTTATTATAATCTTCACAATAATTACACTGAACTTTCAGAACACACTTTCTACTTATGTATTTCTGTACATTCAAAATTCTATGACACAGTATTAATACCATTGGAGGTATCATATATTTATAAACAAAGATCCATGTAGAAGTCTTTCTAAACCAACCCAGCTTTCATTATGTCTCAATGTGTTTACAGCAGTTAAGAGATCCTTTAAGTAAAAAACTAATTTCTAAATATACTTACATAAAGTGGGAAACAGAAAACAAGAAAATACCTCATTAATCTTCTCTTCAGATGTCTCATCTCGGTTATTTTTGAATTCTTCATTTATCTTTTTCCTTGCAGCTAAATAAAGTAAACAAAAAAATAAAACATAAACAAAAAAAATGTATTTTGACTTTGTCCCAAAGTTAAGAATCTTAAGTCCTTTATAGCACTGTCCTGGGCCACTCTGATCAAAGTATTTCAATATAAGATTTCCATGTAATTCACATGATGTCACATTTTAAGTCGACTGGTATACAAATAAAATAAGATTCCCAATTTAGCATTCTGTATTGCATACACAAGGTACTAAAAAAGCAGGATTAATACCTTGAGGAAAAACCATACATAGAGAATTAATTAGTACAGCTAAATATGCTCTGGCTGGACTGAAAAGAAGTTAAAAACCAAAAGAAAAATATCTCCCAGGAAGATCAAGAACATTTAAAAAGGAGATGTTTCCCTTCTAAAATATGTGTTGGGTGCTTGAATCTAAGGACCATTTTTCTGTTTCAAATTAAAGGATATCTGGTTACGGACATACGAGTTTTCCCAATTATGACTTGAAAATTATGGGAGTAATTTGAAGAAAGATTATGCTAAGAATTCTCTTTCTCTGTGTTCTGAGAAGTTCCACGAAATATACGTAAGCATACACCTCACAAAACAAGTATCTCACCTTCAAGGGCTCTGGAATCATTTTTAAAAACTTCTTGCCGTGTTCTGTGTAACAACTTGAAAAGTTTCAAAACCTGCCAACACAACATCAATAGAATTAACTTGTTTGCTAGCAGGATTGTTAGTTAAAATGAATGTGTTACAATTGAATATGTTTTGGTTGAAACTTCATGTTTTTTCTATTTGGTACAGAATTTGACATAGAATCAGTATCTAAGAGGCTTTACTTAAATTCCTGATTAAAACACTTGCAACCAAAGCAGATGTGATGTCATCAAAATCTTAGACAGGTCTAGATATTTCAAATTACCCTAAGATGCTGGCACCACAATCCTAAATAATTATTTGTCATGATGGGAATATAATTCTGAAAATACACGAACACAAGCATTATTTATTGTGCCAATGTCAAATAAACCCTATAGAACTGGAATAACCCTAAAAGTTGAGTTACTTGAAGGCATTATCAAGGTTACATCAGTGGATATTCTCCAGCTATTGAAAAAATACAGAAAAAAGAAATGTCTGAAGTAAGATTTTTTTTTCTCACATAAACATCTACAGGTGGTGTGGCAAAACCAATGCAAAGTCCTTCCCTTAAATACAACTGCCAAGTCAGCAAATGAAAACTTCACTAAAAGAAAACACTCAAAAAGTTAGGATTTACAATGTAGAGAAGACACACCTGAATACGTTAAACCCCCTGAGAATCTCAGCTCGCAGTCATGTGGTTTTGATCGATCATTCATACAGACTGTAATGAACTAAAAAAATACACAAATCCTTATGGACTCTTTTGGTGTTTGCCACAGACTGAAAAGAACCTCTGACAAGCACCAGAAAAACAATCTCAATTACAATATGACTTTTGAAACTCCTTCTAGTACTTCCTATCATGTTTTGGCATTGCTAGAGGGCACAATTCCAGGTACTTCATAATAATCTCAAACTGTTTTCTCAAGATTAGTATTCCAAATATTTTTTAGAAGGACACAGAGAAAACACAGGCCTGTAACTCACAAAAAAACCAGCAAATGAACAGAGCCATGTTGTCTTTAACTGCCCCATCCCCTAGATGGGCGAATCTGTGGAAAGTAAATTCATGGGAATAAAACACAATAAATAAACTTTTTGCTTTGCAGATATTTTAATATCCTAAAATTTTTCTACCCTGTAATTTTTTTTTGCCACGTTAGCAAATTAATATTACAAGTGTGTTTATGCTGAAGACATGTATGGTAAAGCTTTAAGTTTTTAAAGGTTATTTTGAACAAAATGATGAGCGATTTTCAGGCATCCTTCTACCCTTACAGCAGTCTACAGCTTTGTCAGGAGGGGAAGTAGGGGCAGGTAACAATCTCCTCTCTGGAATTCAATGACAGGACCTCAGGCAATGGCCTGAAGCTGTGTCTTGGGAGGTTTAGGCTGGGTATCAGGAGAAGGTTCATCACCCAGATGGTGGCTGGGCACTGGCACAGTCCCCCAGGGAAGTCATCACAGAACCAGCCCGACAGAGTTCAGGAGGCTTTTGCACAAATCTCTCAGGCACATGGTGTAACTCCTGGAGATGGACCCGTGCAAGATCAGGAGCTGGACTCGACCATTTATTGTGGTTCCCTTCCAATCCAGGATATTCTCTGATCCAATTTCTGCAAATTCCTCCTAGAAAGTTTTTACCACACCAGTCACAGAGCAGCTGTATTAGACGGTTGATCACGATATATTAATGCAGACACCTCTGACCTCTACAGTCACCTGCTTTAACAGAGAGCTCCATGAATACCCGTCGATTGTACTCCCAAAATCAGGCTTCAAGTCACTTCTGAAAAAGGTACCGACAAAACATTACACCGTAGCAATGAATGGGTCTAATAGTTCTTAAGCCTCTGCTTTTCCCTTACTCTCACGAGACGTGCTTTCGATGTATTTTAACCTCTGCTTATCACATCTCGATTCCTTTCCCGTAGTGGCCTTTGCGTGCATATCGCTACTTTCTTTTGCCTAGTTTTGTCCTCTTTGTCCTGAAAGCCTATGTCTTTTGGTTCTACAAAAGCTACAAAGCTCCCAACTCACAGCACGGACAGAACGCGTGTGCGCGTGTTTGTCTCGGGGTGTGTGTGTGTGTGTGTGTGTGTGTGTGTGTGTGTGTGTTGTGTCTGTGTGTGTGTCTGTGTCGTGTGTGGGGTGTGTGTGTGTCTGTGTCTGTGTCTGTGTCTGTGTGTGTCTGTGTGTCTGTGTGTGTGTGTCTGTATCTGTGTGTGTCTGTGTCTGTGTCTGTGTGTCTGTGTCTGTCTGTGTGTGTGTCTGTGTGTGTCTGTGTGTGTGTGTGTCTGTATCTGTGTGGTCTGTGTCTGTGTCTGTGTGTCTGTGTCTGTCTGTGTGTGTGTCTGTGTGTGTCTGTGTGTGTGTGTGTGTCTGTGTCTGTGTGTCTGTGTCTGTGTGTCTGTGTGTCTGTGTCTGTGTGTGTGTCACTCGCCTGCCTGCGGCTCCCCATGGCGCCCGCCGCCCGCACCGGCCCACCGGCGGAAGTTCCTCGTCGGAAGTGACGGTCTGCGACGAGCCGCGCGCGCCCGCGCCGCGCCGCTCCCGGTGCCTCCGCCAATGCTGTCCCCTGGACGCCTCCCGCCGCCGTTGCCGTTCCGAGCAGCCTTTGTGCCCCCGCCCCGCTGCAGCCGCCGGCGGGGCTGACGCGGCCTTCGCAGACTCACGGAAGGGACTTCCAGCTCCGCCTGGAACGGACCACAGTGGCTCATCTGGTCCAACGTCCCTGCTCAGAGAAAGACATCCCAGAGCACACGGCACGCGATTGTGTCCAGACGGTCCTATACCCATTGAGGAAAACTCCACAGCTTCTCTGGACAATCTGCTGCTGTGCCTGCGGACCCGCACAGTGAAGTTCTTCCTCGTGTTCACACAAACTTCCTGTGCAACAATTTCTGCCTATTGCCTCTTGTCCTGTTGCTGGACACCACCGAGAAGAGCCATCCTCTGACACCTTTCCTTCAGATACTGACAGACATTGCTGACCCCCTCTCAGTCGAAGCTGATCAGGCCCAGCTCCCACAGCCTTTCCTCGAAAGAGAGATGCTCCAGTCCCATCTTCACTGCCCTCTCCCAGACTCTCTCCAGGAGCTCCCTGTCTCTCTTGTCCTGAGGAGCCCAGAACTGGGCACTACGCTCCAGATGTGCCTCAGCAGTGCTGAGCAGAGGGACAGGATCACCTCGCTTGACCTGCTGGCAGTGCTCTTCCTAAGGCACCCCAGGGTCCCACTGGTCTTCTTGGCTATCCAAGCAGTACCAGTCCTCCGTATGGCAAGGTCTGTCAGGAGGCTGCCACTGCCTGCAGGAGGAGCTCAAAGGGGTCCGTAGTAGGCAGGCAGTGCTGCCCACAGGCTCATCGTTCCACTGGAGCTGTGAGTGGCCCAGGGACCCGTGCCCACTGAGCGGAGCTGTGGTGGGGACGAGGGGCTGCTCCCCATCCAGAACCCCCTGCCAGGGTCTGCAGATCACTGCCCAGGGTAGCACAAAGACCAGTGCATTCTACTTCTTCTTCTGAACAAAAATGTAATTGTTTAAAATGGGTAACTGGACAACCATCAGTTTCTGTGTGACAACTAGAACGGCCAATAAATTATGATGTTTGCTGCTGCTTCCAATCAGTTTTTATTTTGACAGTCTGTTTCTCTGCTCTTGCAGTTAGAACAGCCAATAGCAGTTCAGAATCCTTCCTTATCTGGGGTGCCTTCTTTCCTAGTCTATTTTTTTCACCACTTCAGAAGAAAGCTGTGGTTACAGTTTCTTGTTTCTGTGCTTATCTAGTATCTCAGGACCTCTGCATTTTCTAGGTACCCAGCTGTACTTAGAAGAGGCCAGCTGCACTTTCCAAGGACACTGTTGGTTCTCAGGATCACAGCTGCCATGCTGGCAGACTTTTTTTCTGCTAGTGTTATCCAACAGGCATTTTTTTCTGTTCAATCATTTCCTGTCTCTAGTCAGGTCATTTTCTTGGCGGCTCACATCAAGTTTCCCACAGCCCTGTCTTACTTTGCTCGCACCCTGACCAACCCAGCCTTGGCCTGGCCACATCATGGCCATGCCTGGTACATCTATAAAGCTGACTGCCATTCTCTTGAAAAACAAACAAGCTTATACTTCGCTAACGAATCATTCAGCATTAGGTAAAGGCAGTATAAGGATTTTCTGTGTAATCAGCTTTACTGCTCACTAGACCTCTAGCTTCAATACACAGTATTTAATCATTTAACTACAATTACATTGTAAGCTGATTGAAATATGGGAACACTAAACTATTCCTCAATAATTAATTAATTCTTACTTGTAAGCATCTATTAAATACTTTTTTTACTATGTAACTCATAAAGAAACTTTATCTGTTAGCAGAAGCGAAGTTTATTCATAATTTAGTTACAAGAATAATTATTGCAAATGTGAATGAATGAATTAGATCCTATCAAAAGAGGGTCTAATTAATTCATTGTTTTATTCAAAATAATATAAAAGTCGCTATTTATATGGTGAGACAAAAATATATGCTGAAGTCAGCTATATGAAAAAATATTTTTGATTTTTTCTGAGAAGCTTCCATGCCTGTCTTTTTATGTCTTCTCTTAACATAGAAATATGCTTTCTAGGCTAATTCCACAGCAGACCATGGAACTACTTAAAATATAGTACCATGGGCAAGTGGATCCTAAGTAAGTATTTTATGTTAAACTCCTGAGTCTATCTAGCTAGTAATGTCAGATCTTCTATTCTTTCACAAAATACATTTAATTCCTGAGGAAATGGTTGTATAAAATTAATCCTATATTGCTGAAAAAACATGGTTAGACAACAATATAATTCAAAGAAATTTGTCCCTGAAGCACTTATTTAATTGTCATGAAAGAACCAGTATGATCTGTAGATCATATACATGTCAAAATATCTTAATCCAGAACCATCATCTAAGGAAGAGAATAAAATGTCATTGTTTAATGTGCTTTATCAAAGTTTTTTTAGGGTACTTAATGATAAATAATTTCAGAGTTACTACCACAAATATATGACAAATTCTGCTCTTTTCGTAGCATGTTCAGGTAATCAGCTGCAGAACCATATCAGATTTAAGCCACTTAGCAGTATTTGTTCCCTGCCTCCCTCCAAAATGCTTTCCTGTAACACTTTTGTCTAGAGACATATATATAAATGTCTATATTAATATCCTCCTTGACAAATCTTCAGGGAAATCAATCTATTTTATTTGTGAAGTTTAGAAAATCATAGAATCTGGAATGGTCTGGGTTGGAAGGGAAATTAAAGGTTATCTAGTTCCAATGCCCTTACAATGGGCAGGGACATCTTTCACTGGACCAGGTTGCTCAGAGCTCCATCCAGCCTGGCCTGGAACACGCCTAGGGATGGAGCATCCACAACTTCTCTGGGTAGCCTGTTCTGGTGCCTCATCATCCTCACAGTAATGGATTTCTTCCTCAAATCTGATTGAAACCTCCAGTCTTGCAGTTTAAAGGCATTACTCCTTGTCCTGTCACTTGTTACATGCCCTTGTAAAAAGTCTCTCTCCATCTTTCTTGTAGGCTCCCTTCAGGTAGTGCAAGGCTGCAGTTAGTTCATTTTGAAGGTTTTTCTTTTCAAGTTCCAATTCTCTCAGCCTGTCCTCATAGGAAAGGTGCTCCATCACTTTGATCATCTTGGAGGCCTGCCCTGGACTCACTCCAGGTGTTCCATGTCCTTCCTGTGCATGGACCCCAGAGCTGGGTGCAGGGTTCCAGGTGGGGCCTCACCAGAGCAGAGCAGAGCAGAGGGGCAGAATCCCCTCCCTCCCTGCTGCCCACGCTGCTCTGGATGCAGCCCAGGACACGTTTGGCTTTCTGGGCTGGGAGTGCCCATGGCTGGGTCATGTCCAGCCTCTCACCCACCAGCACCCCCAAGTCCTTCTCCCGGGGCAGTGCTCAGTCTCCCAGCCCGTGTGGATAGTGGGGACCTCATACTTAGACCCAGGTCCAGGACCTCATACTTGATCTTGTTAAAAACCGCGTGAAAATGGAAGCTTTGTTGTTAGTCTTTAAAGTTTGTGGGGTTTTTTTCCCTTCTTTTTCATTTCACCTATTTCATGGCTGGTGTCACAGATACATAATAAAAGCATTTGCAACTAGATGTATAGCCGGATAACTTTGTGTTGCCTTCTGTGAATTACTGCCTGGCCATACCGATTAGTTTCTTCCATGGTTACAAAATTACTTATGCGCAGAAGTGCTGGCGCATCAAAATGCCCTTCTCCAAGACCCTGATTTCAGGAGCACCAAACACCTGCAAACTTTGATGAAAAAGCTAATGGCAGCCCAGCCTGGTGCAGTCTGCAGGAGCTTGTCCCAAGAAATCACACAGATTGGGTTGGATTTGATAAGCAGTACTTCTGCCTACAACAGCCTCTCCCGGGTCTGCACTACTTTGGAAGAACTGAGTTTCATTTCACAGCTTTGATCCCTGCGCGGAGCTACACCACTTCCTACCCCCGGATCCCTCCGCGACTCCTGGGTCACCGAGGGCGCGCCGATTCGGTGGGCGGGAACCAGTGGGACAATGACAGACCAATCGACCAATCAGCCTGGCGGACACGGCCAGCTTCCGACGCTGGCCCAATGAGCGCCAGGGGGGGCGTGGCTTCAGGAGAAAGGTGGGGCTGAGGTCCGGCGGGAGCCGCGCGGGAGTCGCCGCCATGGCTGACGAGATCAGCAAGGCGCAGGCGGCGCGTCCCGGGGGGGACACCATCTTCGGGAAGATCATCCGCAAGGAGATCCCCGCCAACATCATCTACGAGGACGAGCAGGTGCGAGCCATGCAAGGGCCGGGGGTACCGCGGAGGCTCTCGGCAGCGCGGCGGGGCGGTCCCGCGCCCTCCTGCACCGTCCCTGGAGCTGCTTCGGGCTCCTTGCCAAGGGTCGAGGGTTCTCGCAGCTGGTGTAGTCGTGAAACCTTTTCCACCTGCAGGCAGCCTCCTTGCGAGTTCGGAGCAGATCACCAGGACTTGCTGCTTTTGCAGGTCCCAATGTGCCTGCAGTGAATCTCTGGGAGGGATTGCTGATGCATCACAGCATGTTAGGGCCGAAATGAAATACGAAGAGATGCAGATTACCCAAATATAAACTGACTAGTATTTAGTATAAGATCTGTACACGTTTTTTCTGCGTCCTTCAGATTGAAATTACAGGAGCCTCATTAATAGGGGATTTGCTTTTGAAATAAGGGATTATTCTCAGCGTATAATACAGACTCGCTAAGGATGCAGTTTGTCAGATTCACGTGCTTAAAAATAATGGATAGCTTGAAAGAGTGTTTTCTTAATAGGCTGCAGAATGGTCGCAGTTGCCATCTGCTCTGAAGAATATTGGAAATGTTCACTGCTTTCAGAAAGTCATACTTATGTTACTGCTTTGTGTTTATGTGAAGGTGTGTGTTCTTTCTTTACCTGGGTCAAGCCTGTGTGAGTTTTTTCTGCAGCTGCAATGGCTGCAGCAGAATAAGCTGAGCACTGCTTGATTAGGAATCAGGCCATTGACTTCGTTCAGTGTATAATCCACCTTGACAGCCATTTGTGTGGAGTATCTTTTGAAGAGTCATTACCTGCAGTGCCTCGTTTGATTTTTACTTGAAAGTGCGCAGAAATGGAGGACTGCTAGGTTTCAGTTGACTGGTGGGTGATCTTCAGTTAATTTTGTTGACTTTATGGAGGTCTTTTTAGAGGTGGCTGGAAGTGTTAAAAGGAGGGTACAGAAAGACTTCAATCAATAATTGACCTTCAGAGAAAGGGAAATACCAAACAGTACAAAGTCTCTGGAATTATGCTTTTATCACTGTTTTTTCAGTTGAATCTAAACTCGCCAAAATGAAGTTTGGTTTCCTATGCACTCATGAATCTCAGTGATTGTGCTTTTTCTTTAATGGTATTTCTGCTTTCTGTACCATAGAAAACTATTTACTTCCAATCTTTTGCTCCTTAAATTCTTTGATGCAGTTTGGCCATTTGCATTCTGTCTCTATGGGACTATGTATAATAGAAAATCTGCATACAAAATGGTCAGCTCTAAGTATGATTTATTTACTTGGGTGCAAATTAATTTTGTTCATCAGTTATTTACTTAACTGCCCTTCCCTGTTTGGAAGAAATGAGCAGTTCATCAGGGATTCAAAACTGGGCATTATGTTCTTAAAGATACCTTAAAACCCGACAGAATGCATATGTAAAAGATAAGGTGTAGAAAAGATTGATGCAAGTTGAGTTCAGGCTTTTCACTGACTTTACTCTTGACAAAAGTCACATTTCTTCTCAGAATACAAAAGCAGTATAGTTTCAAAGAAAATTAACTTTATTGATTCACAAAGAAATGTATCTAGGAAATAAGTGTTTTTTAAGAATCTAGGTATGTGTTTTTAATTGTCTGCTGTCTGTGACATATCTGAACCGGGTGTTTGCTGTTGAACGTGATGGATGAATCAGAGATATCCTTGGACTAATGGTGGCAGAGTGCCTTCTGTGCATCTGCATGTTTGTCGAGGTTCCAGTAGCAAGTCCTAGTTCTGTGGTTGGCCATTTGTACAAAGAGACATAGTTTCATTTTCTCTTGCCTATTGGCAGTTCCTAATTTGAGCTTTAGGTGATGCATGCAGTGTCTGATTGGTTGTCATTTTGGTATTTAGTCAAGATTCAGCTAGTCACTACAGACTGATGTTTGTATTTCAGAAGAATTTCTCCCAATTTGAGAATGTCTGAAGCAAAGCCAGTGTTAATGCATTACTCTGAAGTACTTTGTGCTGTTGAGAACAGAAGTTTAATATGGCCTCAATCACATAACTTCAGGATCTCTGGAATTGCCTCGCTGTCTTTGACCATGGAAATATCCAGGCATAACTGGAAGATGATTAGCAACTCTTTGCCATTTATTTTATTAAACATGGTGTTAATAAAAAGTAAATAAGCATAAATGTACTCTTTATAGGCATGCATGCCAATAGCTCTACTCGTTGGTATGCATATGTTACAATAATAAATCTTGAATGTGATTGCATATTGCTTTGCTGAGAAGGCTGTAGCTTTTAAACGGTACTTTACAGAGCAGTGATTTTTTTCAGCAGGTCTTGATAAGTAGTGTTTTGTATTTAGAAATTAAAGGATGTAGAATAATATATCACTCAAGAAGAATGAACATCTCTGCCCATGTTTGGGGTATCTAGTAATCTGCTGAAGTATGTATTTAGTGGGGCATATTGATTTACTGAAACTTACCTTTCTCCAAAGCAAATTATACTTTTATCTGTTTCCTGTTCCTCCAGTGCCTCGCATTCCATGATATTTCACCCCAAGCTCCAACACATTTCTTAGTTATTCCTAAGAAGCCAATTGTCAGGTTGTCTGAAGCAGAAGATTCTGATGAATCTGTAAGTACTCTAAAGGTTTTCTCTACACCAAGCTGTGCTTCTCATTACTTCATAGTGTACTAGGTTGTCCCCCTTTTCCTCTAGACATTTCAAAGAGGCAGAGTACTTCTCCATTACTAAAATCCTTGTCCGCTACCGTAAAAAGATAGCGGAGTTAAGGTTTTCCAGTAAAATTAGCCAGAGAAAGCTAAATATATTTATCTCTGTGTGTATTTTCCATGCAAAATGAATTGTTATTTGTTATCTTATAATCCTGATGTCTGCTTTCATCATTTGCATGCAATAGTACTTACTCTAATATGGGCTTGGGGGTTTTTAGCAGGTCAGAGGGGAAGAAATGGAAGGTTAGCTGAGAGGTGCTAAATATTTCATTTGTAACTAAAAACATTGAGATCAAAGATTTTTTAATCTTTGCATGGTAAGATAAAGTTTCTTTTCCACCAGAATGATATATATTGTCTGAAGAAGTAGTGGGGGCTTAAACAAGGAAGAAAATTTCACTTCTGTGGCAGTTTTGTAGTCTGTTACAGCCTGGCTTGAAAAAAAAAATATCACTGGTTCTATTTTCTGCCTATATTAAGTGTAGTCAGTCTTTATAGATTTTCTTGTAAAGTGTCAGTTACAGGCAGACAACAATTTGATGAGCAGTGGCTGAATTTCTGAGAATTAACTTACTGGCTTATTGGTTCTCTGCTCTCATTTCTTCCTTTCCTGCCCTTTCCCCTTTTTTGTGTATTTTCTTGTTTTTTTCTTTTTTTTTTTCTTTCTCCTCCAGCTTCTCGGGCATTTAATGATTGTTGGCAAGAAGTGTGCTGCTAACCTGGGCCTGACCAATGGATACCGGATGGTTGTGAATGAAGGGCCTGAGGGTGGGCAGTCTGTCTATCATGTACATCTCCATGTTCTAGGTGGTCGCCAGTTGGGCTGGCCTCCTGGCTAGCATTTGTACACCACAGGAGTTAACTGCATGCATACAAGTTACCACCAAATAGATTTAATATGTTCATCATTCTAGCCACTGTTAGTGTATTTTTTTTTTAATGTGTGTCTACAGAGGGTAATAAATGCTCTGAACAACATTCGCACAATAAAGATTAAGCATGTGTTAATCGTCACTGACTGGTGTGACCTTACTGATGGAAACACTTCTGAATTTAAAATTTTGTTCTTTGGAGTTTAAAACATGAAATGTTTCAGTCTGCTAACAAGTCTTTTGTAGGCACTGATTTGCTGAGGCATTCAAAACCTAAAGGTGCAACCGCTTATCAGACTTTCACATCTTCTGGGAGAAATCTTCTAAGCTTTTTGAGTGTGGTATGTAAATATTTGCAGAGCCAGTGTAGGCTGCTGCTGAAACTTTTAAAGAGTGAAATTCCAAACATATTGTGCAAGGGCTGTGTCAGTACAGTGCAGTATGTTGGGAACAGATATTGTAAGGCTCCATTTTTCCAGTGAGAGTGTGTAAAACGATAGTCATAATGGCAGCTGCTATAGTTCCATAGGATACGGGTGCTTAAGTCATGATTTTGATCAAATTGATGACTTGAAATTAAATTATTGAACTGTTGTAAGATATTAAAGGAATTTCTTGGTGCATAAACAGCATGATATAGTATGCAAATACATATATTTTTCAGATTCCAGATTTTAGTGAGCAAATCTTCTCTTTCAATTAATAGTACTTTCCTGTGTTGCCACATACAGCTGCTCATGTATGAGTCATCAGATCTCCAAGACAATAAATTTTCTTGAAGCTAGGGTTACAGATGTGTCTGCCAATAAATACAAGCATGAACAATAAATATAGAACAAGTAAATATAGAACAGCTGCTCTTTCTGATAAAATTGAGTCACAGCTGGGTAGTTTTTGTGGTGAAAGACACCTGAAAGCTGCAGATGCCTTGATAAAAGCTTTTTACTTGTGAGCATCAAAAGCGTTGAAGTGTGGCAGTGTGTGTAAATGGTGTAGAGGTAAAAGTAATGAGTTGTTTTTTCTGTTCAGATAAATTGTAAACGTTTGGTAAAGCCATTGAGTTCATTCAACCGGAAGATACTCTGTAAGTACTTCAGAAGGTTCTGAGCTTTCAGAGTTTTGCTCTAAGACATGACTTAAACAGGAAAATCAGCTAGTGCTTCTGAAAGAGGTTGGTCTATAGTTTAGTTAGGAATAAACGTGGTTCTGTAGAGGTGACATAATGACTCTTCTCCTGTGTAACTTGCATAGAAGTGAAGAAGAAAACCACCCAGTCAACCAGAGGTACAGCATCCCTGAGCAGAAGCTGAATGCATATCACAAGAATGAAGTATCATTACCAGACATGATGCAGCTGTAGTAAAGGTTTGTGGCTGGCAAACTGGCTATCAGAATGAGTTCATGGAAGACCCTTAAGGATAGTGAAATGAACCATTGGCATCCAAATGCAGGAAAGGGCATGTGATGTGTGTGTACTGCTTTGACTTCCCAATTTCTGTTTTTTGTGTGTCCTTTTTACCAACACTGGCATATGTGATTTGAAGCATGACTGGTGAAGTTTTCACTGCTGAACCCTGTATGAAAGTAACTCAGTGAAACATCTATTGCTTTACTTGGAATCTTGGAGCTATACTTGCAGACATATGCTTTGGGAAGGCAAGAAGACTTCCAGGTGAGAGCAGAACCATGGATCTTGCAAAGGTAGCTTGCTAACCGATTGTGCTTAGGTTTCAGATGAGTATCTCGTGGATTGATGACCAAATGATGAGTAGTTCTGAGCTGTGTCAGACATTGATATACTCAGCGTGGGAAAAATAAATGGAAGGAAAACTTTTCCCTAATTTGTGCGCGTAGAAAGTGGGAAAACTGGGCAGTAGTTGACCTCTTCTGCGTCTCAAAACCACTTGCCAGTTTGTTACTAAAAGGCAAATCAGCCTCCTCATCATCAGTTTTCTTCTGCTTGCTTTGCTTTTACTTCTGTGGTGAGGTGATGACTCAGGTGATAGCTGCTCTGTCCTGTGGTTTCTAAGGGCACTTAACAAAGTGAGATGTGTTAACTTCATCCCAGAAAGGCAGCAAACTTCATCTTAGTAAAAATCAGGGCAGTGTTCATAAGAAAGTAGTTATACTGCATGTCCTTTTACTCTACATTAGTGATAGATCTGAAACACTCAGTGGAAGATATTGATCTCTCAAGTGTCAGTTGTTGAATGACAAAAGCCGTGAACAATCTGAAGATTTCACCTTTATATAATCATTGGCTGAAGGCAGAAACAATTTCCTGACTTAAGTACAGGCTGTTGTATAGTCTTTGTCCACTTGATAGAACTAGGTAGTATCTATTGTTAATCTCTGTTAACTTCACAAGGTATGAAGAAGTTGTTCCAGTTTATCAGAGGTAGGAATGGAGTAAGGAATGTTTGGAAGCAACAGGGAATTTTTATATGGTTTGTCATTCCAGGAAGACTGCATTATTACTGTGAGCTGTAGTGGTCTCTGGTGCAATTTGTGTCTAATCTTCCAGATAATACCTGTTACATCACTCTTTATAAGAGACAGCCTGACTGAGGGAGAGAGCTACACTGCTCGTGTGATATTTATGTCAGTTTTTAAAATGTCAGATACTGACTTTGAAGTAACACTTCCTAGGTATGAAAATTTGCATTCTTTTGTGTATTGAGCTGTCCAGTCTTCTTGTGCCAAGCTGTCCACATGGATCCATGGAGTTCTTGAAAATCCTATGACAGTAACAATTGCAGGTTTGGACAAGTCATCTTGACTAAGGCTGTACTTGTCTTACTTTTGCCTTTCTGTTTGCTGTTTTCTTGTGTGTTAGAACTTATTTTCATGGACCACACTCAATTTTTGTGGAATTTCTCTCAGAAGCAGTGTGTGGATATTTTATTTGACTGTTTTTTTTGTTTGCTATGGATTTAAATACAAAGTTCTGTCCTGATTTATTTTCTGCTGCAGTTACTGGAGGGAAAAACAGGCATTGCAACAATTCCTTTTACTTCTTAACAGATAGGAAATGTCTGGTAAACTGCCAGGTGGGAGAGAATACTTGAATCCGAGTCTAAAATACAGTCTTTTAGGTAGAAGTTGAAAATGGAGTGGTGATTTAAGGAGAAGTCACTGTTTTAGTAATTGGGTTAGGACCATGACTTTTCACCGATGGGAAAGTTGGGAAATACTCCTTTCGAGTGGGAAGCTTCAAGACAGCAAATTGTCCTGAGAAACAGAAGATCTTGAGAGAAAAAAATCTAGTAATTCCAGAAGAAAGAGACCACCTCTTTACTTGTGGTAAAAGTGAAAAAGAACAGGCAGTTCTTTGTACAAAGGATAAAAACCGTAAGTATCGGACAGTGGGGCTGTTCTGTATGTTGGAAACCCAGCAACACCTATGAAGATTGTTGTACACTATGGTCTTGGAGATGATTTCCAATCTTGATGATTGCGTGATTCTAACTTGTTACAGAGTAGAGGTGAACATGGTTAATTTGGTCTTGCTAAATTTTCTCAAAACTCAGGCCTCACTGGAGAGAATTTTAGGATTAGAATCTTAGAGGCTCTTAGGATATGAAGGGTAAAGGGATAAAGACTGAGGCTGGAGCTGTAGTTGCTGACCCCTTTTTTGTGAAGAATTTGTATTGTTGGTTTGGCTGAATGTCAAGGACTAGTCAGTCTCTTATAACAGACTTCAGTATCAGAGAAGACAGTTGAGAATAATTATACTTCAAAGCAGTCAGGTATTTTTATTTTATTGTCATGATAGCTGTACTTCTGTCAGATTTTCATAGAACAGAATCATAGAATATCCTGAGTTTGAAGTGACCCGTCAGGATCATGCACTCCTGGTGCTATGCAGGACAGCCCAAGAATTGCCCCATGTGTCTGAGAACATTGTCCAAATGCTTCTTGAACTTGACAGGCTTGGTGCTGTGTCTGCTTTTTGAGGAGTATTTTCCAGTACCCAGCCACCCTCTTGGTGAAAGACCTTTTCCTGATATCCAGCCTAAATCCTTCCTGACTCAGCTTCTCGTGATATCCTCGGGACCAGTCTGTGGTCATGAGAGTCAGAAGGTTGATTCCTGCCCCTCTGTTTGGCCCTGTGTGGATGTTCACGACCTCAGTGAGGTCTCAGTCTCCTTCAGGCTCAACGGACCAAGTGACTTCAGCTGTTCTTCATATGGCTTCCCTTCCAGACCCTTCCCCATCCTTGTGGCCCTGCTTTGGATGGTCTCCAACAGCTTCAGGTCTTTTCCATATTGTGGCACTCCAGACAGCCCCCAGTGCTCAAGGTGAGACTGCCCCAGAGCAGAGCAGGACAATCCCCTCCCTTGCCTGCCTGGTGATGATGTGCCTGAGGCACCACAGGAGAGAGTTGGCCCTCCGGGCCTCCAAGGGCACTGCTGACTCATGTTCAGCTTGACACAGAGCAGGACTCCCAGGTCCTTTTGTGCAGCACTGCTCTCCAGCCTCTTGTTCTGAGGTCTGTCCATACATGGATTGCCCCATCCCAGGTGCAGAATATGGAACTTGCCCTTGTAAAACTTCATATGGTTGCTGGTTGCTCAGGCCTCTGATTTGTCAAGGTCTCTCTGCAGGGCCTCCCTCTCTGTACATGGTTGAGTTGACAGCTCCTCCAAGTTTAGTATCATTGGCAAACTTAATATTCCTTTCAGTGCCATGTTGAAGACATTTATGAAGATGTTGAAGAGAAGTGGGCCTATTGAATTTTATCAATGTAAAAAATCTGTTACTGTGAAGAATATAATAAATTTTTTAGAAACTTAAACGTCATACTAATGTTTAAAAGATGGAAAACACGTGGAAAATTCCCATCCTTCTGTGTCATAGATGAGGAGAGCATTCTGCCTTGCTTGTGGCTTATAATTTGTAGAAAGCTCTAAAGGGCACCAGAGTTATATCCTCTTGCAAAATAGGAACAAGTCTGTCAGTTCATTCATGAAATGCACATCTGCTTCAGGTACTTTATTTTTCCTCTCAGAGCACCAGTCTTTAAGTGCTGTTTTCCATAAGGAGGTATGATCAATATTTTAGACAATGTCAGCTAGCACTTTGTGAGGCATCTGGTTGGATCCACAGGCTTTAGTCTCTTTCAAGGTCATTTATCCTTGCAGAGTGGGGATACTGCTTTATATCTCTATGCTTCTGTTTTATTCCTATAATAAGATCTAAAGTACAGTGTGTAGCTTGTGTCGAATAGCAGTTCCAGAAGCACAATTTCAGGGAAAAAATACCTATGTGGAGAAGGAGAAGTAATAGGAAAAATACCCTATTTTTTGCATGGCATTGTATATTTTTGGTGTTTTTCTCTCTGGGTACTTTGCTAGGTGCTCAGATGTAGGAATCTGGAAGTGAAGTTGTGTAGCTCCTGAGAATGGTTGTTCCTCTGTGGTTTAGCTCCATGCTAGGAAAGGTCTGCCCCATCAAATAAATTGTTGGCAAGCCAAGGGAAGCTCAGTGCCTTGATTTGCATCAGAGCTTATCCACCTGTCCATAACATTTCTATACTCTTGCATAAAGGTGAGGTTCCAATGAGCTATGGTGACAAACCTAAAATCACAATAGTTGCATAGGTCTTCTTTTTTGTCACTGTTGATTGGAATGCATTCAGTGATTAAGTGAAGTTGCTACTTATTAATAATATTATTTATTTTCTCTTCATGATATTTTCTGGAAAGGGATTTAACTAAAAGTTAAATAATCCAAATGCTATATCCCATAAATTGTCTGGATTTTAGTTTAGTTAGAACAGTTTGGTTTATGCTTGATGGAATTAATCAGCTCATTACTGCCCTTTTTGTAGTTAGAAAAATCTAATTTGATTCTTAATATTGTGAGTTTTTCTGTCATTTAGTAGTGCAGCAACATCCACAAAATTACTTCTGTTTTTATTCACAGCAGAGAAAAAACATGCATTTGCTTTTCCAGCTGTGATATGACAGCATTCAAGTTTTGAATCAGAAGATGTGAAATAAGTGAGCGTCAAACGTCATGGTACAGTTCACTTTCTGCTCTGAGGCACCTTGTTTTCATCTCAGTCTCCCTGGAGACTCCATTTATGATTAAGTCATGAGCAAGCCTAGGGCCTTGCTCTGTTATTTTTGCACAAACAGAATGGAATTTCAGCTTCATGGCCAAACAAGATGCATTGGACTGTATCCAGTGGTTAGGATGCTTATTTATATTCAGTGAAGCTTAGCTTGGAGAAATATGGAAAGATGTATTGAACACTAATGTGAGGATCGGGCTAATGTTTTGTGGAGGAAGATGGGAACAACAGGAGAGTAGAATTATATTCCTGTATTTGAAACTCATGTCCTCTACCTCATAGTAATGGCATTTGGGATAGAATATAGTAACTGTTTTAAGTGCAAAACATAGGATACAAGGGTAGACGTTTTTAGTTAATGTTTTCCTTCAGACAGCTTTTCATTTAGAAGAAGTTCTGACTCTGTGACATGTGTCCTGATCTTGGTGAGGCAATGGTATGTGATGTCTGACTTTGTGTATAAGTTATGTTGTAATCAAACTTGCCCTCTTTGGAAAAATAAAGGTAAACACAGACCTTTCTGGAGATAACCAGATCAAACAAATTGGTTCCATGGACATTTATGCGCTTGCATGTTAAGGATGGTGTTCTGTCTAGCATTTTTGGACATGGGTGAGCTACACATCTCTGTCATCTTTACTGTCATTATCTTCAGACTTGAAAGAGACGCCATGCGTGTTACAGAAACCATCTAACCATCTGCATAAGTAGAAGAGTGTCCTTTGTATTGCAGAAAAATAAAAAATATTTATTAAATTCTTTCAGGCCTTTACAGCAGAACATTTGTCTTTGTAAGAGGTTTCAGCTTAGACTGGTTATGAGTAGTGGTACTACATCTTCATCAGTATGTTAAGAAAGTGGTTTCTGAATTTATCCATGTATTATTGCTGGAAAAGAGGAAATGGAGCAGAATAATGATCCTTGTCTTTAGAAGAACAGACTTAAACTCCAGCCAGTGTTGGGTTTTCTTGTAGAATTTTTTTCCCATAAGTTGCTAGGGAACTAATGACTGGGCACTTATGGATAGTTAAGAAAGACAGAAGTGGCTGAGGTGGAGGGAGAGGATGAGCACCTGGACTTCACTTCTCTCTGGGAGGTGCTTGGCTGGAGAATGGAACAGCAGGCTGTGGTTTCCAGACTTTGGGGAGATTTTTTTCTTTCACTGGCACCACGGGAGCTGAGTTTGGGGTTTCCTGCCACGGTCTCTCCGTGTGTGTCCCGGCAATCCTGACCCTGCCCCTGTCTGCCTGGCCGGGAGCCGCTGCAGTTCCTGCCCCCCTCGCTGTTCCTTCGCTCCTGCTCCGAGTGTTCTCCACGCCTCAGCCTGCACCCCTGCCTGCCAGGACTCGTGCTGCAGCTCCAGCCACCGCCGGGGAGCTCCTGATCCATCTGCAGCATCCCGGGACTCTGCACCACAGCTGCCTGTGTCGGGAACTGCACCAACGGGGAAAGGGTGCCAGTGCCAGAGAAAACTGTGACTGTTCCTCTGGTTCTGTCTGTTATTGAATATGAATATTGTTAGCCTTCAGAAACACATAATCACAGATGGATTACATGCCAGTTGCTTTTATTAAGAGTGCTCAGGAACTAGGGGTATAGCTACCCAAATCTAGCTCTGTCCATTTTTTTCAGAATGCACATATTTATTCCATTTTAGTTATGATTATATAACTACGTATTTGTTTAAGCAAAACAATTATTACAATAACTACACTTATATTGTCCCATTGTACAAACATGATCTCACCTACAGGTACCCTGGAAACTAAACATGATCCTCGTGTTCCCCAAATCAACAAATATTTTACCCCCAAATAATTACATCATTTGTGTTTCTTATTGATATGCTTAATCATAACCTATGTAAGTGCAGTTTTGCATGGTCCACTAAAAACAAAGCACAGCATTCCTTTTCCATGATTTTAGAAACATTTTAACCCTATACTAACAATATCATAGTTATTGTTCTTCTGTTTTGCCTTGCTAAACACAAGTAAAGAACTGTTATCCATATCCTCACATCTTTGCCTGAGTCCCTCAATCCCAAAATTATAACAATTCGGAGAGAGGAGGTTTTTTTGCATTCTCCATTCCAGGAGAGGATCCTGTTTGTCCTTAGCAGATACCTATCTTCCAAACTAAGACAGCCAGCTTGTAGATGAGATCCCATGAGAGGTAGCTGTGGAGAGGTCTAAGACAGCTGATTGTCAAGAACAGCCTCCTTCGAGCATAGTAACAGCATGTTTTGAAGTTCACAGACTGGGGGGATGTGTCAGGGGCCCCACATGGTTGAATGGGTGGCTCTGACTGAACTCAAGTGTAAAAAGCACTTACACGGGTGGAAGTGGGGGTGGGCTGCAAGAAGGAAAGAAAGAAAGAAAGATTGATTTCTCATGTGGTGTAGAAGAGCCAAACAGCTGAAAATGAAAAGTGTGGTGGATGAGAAGGGCAACAGCGCTGTTAGAGCTGCCTAAGCAGCAAGAGCGGTCTAAGGAACAGGCAGACCTGAAAAGATGAGGTGGTAGACCTAGTGACAATAGGAAAGAGAAAAGGTTGAGTAACATTTTTTGCTCTTTCTTTACTGGTGGGGTCAGCTGTCAGGTCTCTTAAACCTGTGTACACAGAGGCCAACTTTGGGCCAAGTTTAAAGACTTCTTAACCAATCTAGACATAGGGAGAAGGCCATGGGACTGAGTGAGGTGCATCCAGTGCTACTGAAGGTACTGGTCAATATCACTGTGGAACCTGTCTTTGTGACATTCAAACAGTTATGGTTACATGGTGAACTACATTATGATTAGAATAAGGCACACATCACACCTAGCCGGAACAAAGGTAACATGGATTTGGGGCATTTCAAGCCTCATTGAAGTCTCTCTAGGGAGATCATTGAACCATTCTTCCTGGAAATCATTTCTAGGCCCATCAAGACAAGGTGATAGGGAAAAGCAAGCACACAGTTACTTGTTCAGATTGTGCCTTACAAACCTGAATTCCTTATACAATGATGTGATTAACAGTGTGAGTGTGGAGATAACAAAACAGAACACAGCTTCTTTGTATTTGAAGGGGAGAAGCATGACTGGATTGGTAGAATTTCAGGTGGGTGGAAAACTGGCTGGACTCATGAGTTCAAGGAGTAGAGGTTCAAATAGTGGCTGTTATGCATGACATTCCTCAGGGTTTTGAATTGCTAGTATTTACAGTCTTTATCAGTCACCTAGGAAATGGGATGGAGTACATCCTCAGGATGTTCACAGGTGACAAAATTGGGAATGGGAATGACTGATAAACTGGAGGTCAAGATTGGTGCTCAGGGGCACAAGAGGTTGAAAGAACAGGCTGATGGGGACCTTTTGAAGTTCAGCAAAGGTGCTGAGCCCTGCAATTGGAAGGGATGGATCAGTATCATAAAATAGACACACTGGGGACTGACTGGTGCAAAGCTTTCTTGCAAGACAGAACCTCAGAAATCTGGTGGACAAAAAGTTGAAAAAAAGCAGGATTCCCTTTGCCACCATGAAAGCTACGCCCACCCTGTGCAGCATTAGGAATTGTTTAATTGAGGAAATTCATTAATCCCTTCAATTCAGCATTTATGATGTGGTACCTGGAGTGCTTTGTGCAGCTTGGGCTCAATAGTATGAGAAAGATGTCGGAGAGGGAACAGCAGGAGACAGACACCATTCTATAATGATCAATCAGTCTCAGTTTATTAAGATCAGAAGGCTACATTTATATGATTGTTAATTAGCTCATACATATTGCAAAAGCAAAGCTCATCATTGGTTGGCATAGCTCATTGTTGGTTGGCAAAGTTCATCGTTGGCTGTTCTTCCAAAGGTTAGCACCTCCAAGATTTGTTCCTGGTGGTCAGCCTTGTGAGTATCAATTCTTTCATATTCACATTCTTGTGCCTTATACTCATCCTGCATGTTGCTCAAAGTCATCTTGTCCTTGCACTTCAGATCTAAACCCTTACTAACTGAATCTTGTCATGCCCTTTGCTTTCCAGCCACTTATTAGCCAGACTCTACACAGAAAGATGCAGATGAACAGGAAAGAGTTTAATGGTTAGACAGTTGCTGAAGCTCACAATATTCAAAGGGAGTGAGAAATTTTGTTTTGTCTTGAAGAAGGAATGGCTTGGAGTGGGCTTTATCTTTGCAGCTTTTTAATGGGTGGTGGTAGAGAATTCAGGCTTCTGGAGGTGCAGAGGGAAAGGGTAAGTAAGGATCAATGGGCTGGTGTTGCAGCAGGTAAAGTTCTGAGTAGGAGTATTAGGAAAGATTTTACAGTGAGAAAGGTTAAATGCTGGAGAAGATAGCTTAGGCTGTGGAGACTGGAGATTCTCAAAGCTTCACTAGGAAAGACTCAGCAATGTTATCTGAATTAAAAGTTGGCTCTCATCTGAGCAGAAATGTGGACTAGAAAGTCACCAAAGATCCCTTCCAGCATTGGTCTGTGGTTCCATTAGCAGCTGCATAAACATCTACAAAGATTCAAAATAAAGTGATGGACAGAAAGCCATAAGGTGAAAAACCCAAACAGTCATAATTACAGAACCGAACTTTAAAAAATAAATGTGAGGAAGAAGAGTTGGTTGTATCCGAAATCCTGTAATTTTGAAATTTAAATGCAATGATACTTTATGTGTTTGTATAGAGTTTATGATGTATATCTGTCTCAAGGCAGAGAAATAAGCCATATTTAGCTGATCATTGTTAGGCACAATTAATTATAAGTCAATGTCTGGAAACAGTCAGAATGTGGAACGCATTTCTTGCAAGCACAAAAAGAGAATGCAAAGAAATGGAACAAAGGACAGTTAGAGCTCTTATGCAGTTATGAGCAGACTGGATTTTCTGTATTGAAAGATGCATGATTGTTTCTTGTTTTACAGGATATAAATTTTAGAAGAAGCCTGGATAATGTGTCCCTACCCACCTTGCATTCCTTCATGGATTGCAGCTCTCTTGGAATGTTAGTCAGCCACTGTTAATTCCCATGTGAACTCAGAAAAAGCAGATTAGTTTGATATTGTATTAATAAACTGTCTGGTGGTGATTACAGACAGACAAAAAGCTGTTCTGTAGGACTTCTGAGGCTCCAATCCCCAAACTTCTGGTTGTATCTTAGTCTTCTTGTGTCTTCATAAGAAAAAAGTGAGAACTTGTAAAAAACAAACAAACAAAGTTGTACTTGTTACACACTTGCCAATGTTGTAAATCTTGCTGCAAAGATTTTTGAAGTTAATTTGTTTAGTTGGTACTGTGATGTAATCAAACAGGAAAAAATATCCTCTGTCAACTAGATTTTTCTATCTTTTGAAATTATAATGCAGGAGGATTGAGGAGTTGAAAAATGTATTTTATGTTTAAAACCATCTTTACAGCCCTGAAAGAAGTAACCTGCAGCAGTTGGAGGGCTAATCTAGGCACTTGTGGCCAGACATTAAAATCCATCTGCTTTCTTTCCCTAAGAAAAGTAAGTTATTGATGGCTAACACTACATTTTTTTGATTTGCTGTGATCAGTCTGAACTTTTTGTAGCTCACATATGAAAAACACTAGGGCAGACATAAACAAAATAACTCTAAATTAGCCTTTCACAATGAAATTTTTAGTAGTTATCTTAGACTGCTAGAACTGTACTTCATCTGATGTGTTTCAAAAGTGATATGACAAAGTGAGGTTAAAAAATGTAATAAATTTTAAAAATTCCATCCATTGTATATGCAACAATGAATAACTGAACAAAATAGAGTGAGAAAGACTATGACAATCAAAAATTTAATAATTATCACATGTGATGAAAAGGATAAAGGTAAATCTCAAGACAAATAACAGGATAATGGGGTCCTGAGAGGAAATTAAATAAATATGGCTTACTGAACATGACTTCAGGTCCAGATAGTGAATACTGCAGTAACTATAATTTTAATATGTATTTTATTGAAGTGTTTTTCAAATGCACTTAACAGACATTTGCCTTTGTAATTTCCACTCGTTTCTGTGGAATCCACATTCATCCCTTCCTGAGCACTTTTAAAAATTCCTTATATCCTGTCTGGCTACACCAGGGCATATTAAAATATATAAAAATCATTGCAGTAGCGAGAAATAGTGTTTCCCAGTGAAAGACATCCTGATTCTAGCGCGTGTTCTGTAACTGGAATGACACAGGCTTTGTCAGCACGTGCCGTGAAAAATGCCACACCCAGGTGTGCCTAGCGAAGCGCCCTTGTTTCTTTGTTGCGAGCGGCACGCTGTCTTTCCAGGGGCAGGATGCTGCCTTGGAACGGCGGATGAAGTTCCCGAGCCGATCGATCTCTGCAGGTGTGCTGCCCAGGTGCGGCCACGCGGGGGCGGCCTGGCACCGCTGCTGGGCCCGGCCTGGCTCGGCTCGGCTCCGCTCCGGCGTGACCGTGCTGCGAGCTGACAGCGAAACTTCCAACAAAAGAGAAGGCGTGCCGGCTTTTACACGGCTTCTTCTCGGATGCACGCTGCTTCTGGTTTGCAAAACAGCATGCATCGCTTCAGCGTAGTTTAGATTGCTTTCTTTCAGAGTTTTAGCTTCTAATTAACTCGATACAATCTTAAGAACTGCAGTGTGTTAATTTAGGAAAAAAGTCTTGCTGATGTCCTTGTGCATCGTGCATTGATTGCCCTTGAGAATTCATTACATACACTCATGTTTATACGAACGTGTGTTTCTAGAGGGTCCATTCCAAGGATTATCGATATAAGTTCTACAAAGATGATGCAGACTTCATATTTTGAAGGTGGCATGTGTAAAAACTTATCTTCACATCTGTTATATAGTCACTGCAGGGACATAAAACGTAGGTGGTTGCATAACTCTTTACAATAGAAATCCTACCTTTGTCGTCTCATGATTCAGACAAGTTGGATACACTTGATTGTTGCAGTGTATCATTACATTTCTAGTACTATATGAGAACCTTTAATGGAAAAGGGTCATTGAAAATCTCTGAGTAATAACTCAAATAGCTTAACAGCCACTTAGCTGTAATTATATATAACAGCGCAATCTTTTTTTTTTCAGAAATTCTTTGTAATTATGTATAATACTATAAAAGCCCTCACTGAATAATGCTGTAGTCACTTAACACTGACTGAAAACACTCGCCAGTTTTTTTCAAATCACTCTTCAGGTGAATTGCATTTCTGTTTGGAATTAAGGGACATTAAGGTACAAAATGGGGACTGAATGCCAAATGTTGTCAAGGATTTCCTGAATCTCACTGATTCTTTCATTTTGCTGTTTGTTGTTTTTTTTTTTTGTTGTTGTTGTTTTTTATTTTTCCTTTTTTTTTTCCTTTTTTTTTTTGTAGTATTTTTCCCCTGCAAGTGGGATTCTTGTATCTGATTCACTAGCTCCTTCCTTATGTTTTCATTTAAATGACAACTGGTGCCATGCATGCCTGAAAAACTTACTGAAGCAGGAACCAATCCTGTGTATGTCATGGAAAAGCACTTCAGTTAACCCGGACAACTCACAAGATGAGGTCCTTGAATATTCTTATAGTCAGAGGCAGCTGTTTGTTTGCAAGAGCATAATGAATATATGTGGTGCTGAATAAATCAATCCAGATTAGGGAAAAAATAATCCAGTAGAGCTATCTTTTGGTTAGCTGCAGAGCTATGTTGGAATAGAGAGCACAGTAAAAAGTGCATTGCAATTCTAAAATAGTTGTAGTAATAACTACTGGAAACTAATGAGGTTTTTACTTCAAGTTACCCCTGCTTTATCACCTGTAAATAGCCTTTTCAGTCTACAAGAAAAACATCTCTTTGTGGTTTTTTTCCTGGTAGCTGCATATATGTGCATATCTGTACATTCCTGTTGTTAAAACAGTGAAATTGACAACACAGGACTTACTCATGGAATCATAAACCAGATGAGACCTTTAATACAGTATGAATCTCATTTCAGGCCTTTAGCTGCTAGTGATCTGAAAAGGTGAAAATGAAGTAGAGAAGTATATTTTTTTTGAAACTTAATATCCATTTCAAAATTTGAGAACACTACTTTCAAGAGGTAAATTGTTTTAAAGACTCTTGATACATAATTCCAAATCTTTTAGGAATACTTCTTTCAAGAAGTACTTTGTTTGAAGGGATCTGTTACTAAAAAAAAGGGGGGAAAAAGTAGTGAAAACTGTTTGGTATAGTTTGGCCCTTGTATTGGTTTGCATGCCAGGTTTTGATAGTGGGGCGGCTTGTGGGGGTCCTACAGGGGTGGCTTCTGTGGGAAGCTGCCAGAAGCTTCCCTCTATTCAGCAGAACCAATCCCAGGCAGCTCCAAGATGGATATGCCACTGACCAAGGCTGGGTCAGTTAGAAGCGATGGTAACACTTCTTTGATAACTTCTATAAAAAGAAGAAAAAAAAAATCTAATTGTGGCCAGACAAGAGCAGAGTGAGAGTATCAAGAGCCCTGCAGACACCAAGATCAGTGAAAGAAGGGCAGGAGGTACTGCAGGCACTGGAGCTGAGATTCCCTGCAGCCCCTGGTGCAGCCCATGGTGAGGCAGCTGTGTCCCTGCAGCCCCTGGAGGGCCATGGGGATGCAGAGATCCACCCACAGCCCATGGAGGAGCATCAGGCTAGAACAGATGGATGCCTGGGATCAGGAAAGCTAAGGCACAGCTGGAGCTAAATTTTACAAAGGGTGTGAGAAGTATTAAGGGCTTCCACAGGTATTTTAGTCAGAAAAGGCACCACGCCACTCACCCCTAATAAATGAGGCAACTGGCATATAGACACTGAGGTGTTCAAGAACTGCATTGCCTGAGTTTTCACTGATAATTCTCTTCTTGCTGCTATCAAGTAGGGCATGCCAAGGGAGGAACCAGAGGAATGAAGTCGCATCCACCATAAGAAAGCAGGCTCAAGACCATCTAGAAACCTAAAAATGGGACAGAATGAGATGAATCATAGAGTCCTGAGGGAATTAGCAGATATAATTGCTAAGCCAAAAACTCAGTGTCCAAATAGAAAGAAATACTGAATTCTGTCCCTCGGGATTCTATATTGGGACCAATACTGTTCAGTATCTTTGTATCAACATAGTGGAAGTGAGTATATCTTCAGCAAGTTTGCAGATAGAGATGGAGAGAAGGCCAAGTGCAAGGTGTTGTACCTGGGTTAGGACAGTGACCAATATTAGTGTTTATTGGGAGGTGACTGAGTTGATGGCAGCCCTCAGAGAAAGACTTGGTCATATTGGTAGATGAAAAATTAGTTGTAAACTCTCAATTTGTACTTGTACTAGAAAATTAATCATGTCCTGGCTGCATCAAAATGAGCATGGTCTGCAGGTACAGGGGGTCTTGCCTTCTGCTCTTGTGGACCTCACCTGGAGTACTGTGTCTCTGGGATCCCTAGGACAAAAAAGACATGGACTTGCTGGGATCAGGTCCAGCTGACAGCCACAGAAAGAATCAGAGGGCTGGAGCATCTCTCCTGTGAGGAAAGGCTGAGGGACCTGGGTTGTTCAAGCCTGGAAAAGAGAAGGCTGTAGAGAGAACTTACAGCGATTTTTTGATATATGAAGGAGATGAGTTAGCAGAAAGACAGAAAGGCTTTCTGAAATTGAAAGAGGATAGATTTAGATTGGATATAAGGAAGATGTTTTTTACAGTAAGATTAGTAAGACTGAACAGGTTGCCCAGGGAAGTAGATGCCCCGATTCCTAGAAGTCTTAAAGATCAGGTTGGATGAGGCTTTGAGCACCTTGATCTGGTGAAAGATGTCCTTGCCTTGGGCATAGGATTGAACTAAATGAAATATTAAGGTCCCTTCTAATACTACCTGGACTATGATTTTGTCTGGGTTTTGTCTATGTTTCTGGGAACAACTCAGTTTCCTACCTGAAACTTGGTAGTTTCGGAGGGGTACCTTGTGGTTGCCTATCTGAAAAGGTAGAAGATTGTGCTTGCTTTTCCTCTTTGGAATATGCAAGTCATATTGTAATATGACCATGCTTCGGTATATTATTCTTTTTTCACAGGCTATGTTAGCTTGCTTGATTTTATCACCCATACAGCAAGAATCAGCCTTCTATGATCATCTATGGGAGCAGAGTTTTATCCTTGAATTAATTATGTATGGAAAATCAACATGACAGAATCAAGCATGAATCAGAATTAGTAAAAAATGTTAATGGATTAATATTCTCACCATATTGCTCAATGCATCTGGGTTGTGATTGCCTTAGCTGAAAAAGTGTCAACTCAGGTTTCCTCAGCTTCGTAGGAGTACTAGAAGGAAGTCAAGTACTGTCTATGACTGTGACTAATGAACATATTTTTTAATAACTTGCTTAATACACTGCAAATATAAAATTTTTGTATTTTCTTCCTTAGATTTCTACTTTAGATTGACTAAATATACGCTGCTGGGGAAAAAAAAAAAACAAAAAACAACAAACCCAAACACACACTCATTTAGCTTTGGCACTTTTGACCACTCCAACAGAGACATATTGTTCAGCTGCAGCACAGTTTTTATTTTTATTTTCACAGAGAAGAGATATGGATGAGATGGGAAGTGGAAAATTAATTTGGGAACAGTCGCTTTTAATTTCTCTAGGACTTCTAAAAGCATTACAAGGGCACTGAATCCCTTTGGAAATACAATGCAGCTTTGAGATGCCTGGCAATCTAGGCAACAGGGGAGTCATAAGAGGCAGTGCCTCTGTATGCTGACCTGAGGAAGGATTGCTTAAAGTTCTGGCTTCTTTGCCATGACAAAAATAAGTCAGAAAAGCACAAATCTATTTTCTGTCTTTCTGGAATTTGTAAGTTTCCATGTTGTTGCCCATTTCTGTTTCATTTTTGAAAAGCCCTGACTTTGTCTGTACTCTAGTGGCTTCAAGGGTTCTTAGCTAAAACTTAAAGACATCAGACTTCCTTTTCTTTCCCCAGTCTTCCACCACTGCTTGATGTACTTTTAAGTGTGCTCTGAATCAAGGAACTTGGATTGTACTAAGCTTTACTCCCGTATAGGAAACTGTTTCCTATAAGCTGATTAAAATTATTTCAAAGCGGAAATATTTCTGGTAAGCTTTTATCACTGACTGATAATTTCTGGAATCAGATTTTTGCTAGGCAGCCTTTGGGTTCAGTATATATTTTAATATATAAAATACTTTTCTTATCCTTGTAGGTCCTTCTTATCCTTTGAGGTAATTTTGATATCCAGCTATTAGCAGATTCCTGAGTTTTGTATTTGGATACAGCAGAGTGCTTCTCTGGTAAAATAGGCTTTATTCTTGCTTCATATCCTGTTTCCAGGTTTTATGAGGCTACATCTGTAAAAAATGGGCACTTAAAGGTAGAAAAGTGATTTGAGCTTAGAAAAGTTCTTTGTAAGATATCCAGAATGTAACTCTGAATATAGCTCATTTTAGTCCATGAAAATAACCAATACTGTAATAACACTAGATCCTCAGTGGGAAATGAGATCAGAAAGGAGGCAGAATTAGCTTAATAAGATGTTTGTCTTGCTTCTAAGTGGAAGTTAGAGACTTGCAATAACAAGATTGTTAGCAAGGTTATGGCTTTTTGCCTATTAAAACTATTGGTCCTTTTTCCAGGAAAGAGCAAATATCTCTTGTAAATAGGACTCTTAAACAGACATGAAAGCGATGGGTTATTGTCATGGTTTCAATTCAAAACCAGGCAGAAACACTAATTTGTGTTTTGGTTTGGGTTTGCCAATTAGAAATTTCCCAATCAAGAGCAAAGCAGACTTAAGCTTCAAAGTGTTTGCTAACTAACACTAAAAGGGAAAAAAAACCCCCAAGAATCAGAATGAAATTTTCAGAACACTCTCCTCCCTCTCCACACCTTCTTTTCTCCCAAGTGACATTGTAACAACACTCAGAAAGCTCAGTCATTTTTCTACCTCTAAAACAGTCTTTCTTCAGTTCACTTAAGGAGGGAAGGACCTTTTGTTCGTTATGGAAAATTCCCACACAAGAAGACAGTTCTCTTGTGGTCCCAGTCTTCATGAACAGCAGCTGCCTGGAAGATCTGCATTCATGAAACTCCTCCCATGTTCACAGTTGTGCCTCTGAGCTACATCAATGTATGAGGTCTTATTTTAAGATAAACTGTTCAAGGCAAAGGTTCTCTTTATCTGTCTTTGGAATCACCTTCATCTTAGGGAGCAGAGATTCACTTCTTTCAAGGGCAAAGAATTTTTATCACTTCATTTCTCTGTTCAACTTCTCATGGGATCACAGCCTTTTCGACATTGCATTCTTTTGCTCAGGTCTACAATTTGAACTCTCCATCTCCCCATACATGTCTATGATTTAAAGGAACTATCTCAATATATTACAGCCAATTACCATACCTTACAAGAGTCTTTTCAGTCTGAAAGCAGCTCCCCATACTCCTTCCATCCGGACTTTTATTTTTTGTTGACTGACCTTGAAACCTTCATGTGATATCTCCACTCTTAATTTTCTTTCACACAAGAGAGGATGGAGGTTTTTTCAGGTCTCTTCTGTGCACTGATACATTGAAAGAGTCAGCAAAGGCAGTGTCCTGGCCAAGGCATTCACCTGAGGGATTGGGCTGTGCTGGAGCTGTGCCAGGATCTCAGCCAGGCTGCAATCCATGGTGTCACATTACAAAGCCATGCTGATGGGGGGACAGATGTCAGAGGGCCGGTGCCCAAAAGCAGCCGCCGCTGGTCTTTTGCAAGCTGGGGGTTGGAAGTTACAGATTCCCAGATCTCCTTTTCCACCCCTCGGTCCAGTCAGGGTAGCCTGTCCCTCAGCACCGATTCTCCCTCTCCCCTCTCTTTCTGCCCAGGGCTACAGCAGAGGCAGAGCCCAGCCCGGACCAGCAGCAGAGCAGAATGCTCTTTCACAGGTGTTCCCAAAAGCAGCTGAGCCCCACCTGGTCCGTGTGGACTCCCCTCCCTCCCCCACTCGGCCCAAGGCTGAGGGGGAAAGGTCTTCTCTCTCCGAATGCCAGAACAAAAAAGAAGCTTCCCGGGCTTCCTTTCCTTGGAAATGTAGTAACAACCAGAGACAAAACACCTTCTCATTAGTCCAATGAAATGTCAGTCTCAAAATCAGCCAGCTCACTTCTGTGGGCTGGTCAAACTAACACAGTTGTTTTCTATTTATTCTTATACTGCTTTATTGTGAGCATTGATGTATCCTTATCCACCAAAGTATCAGGTATTATTGTGAAAGACAGGTGTGTAATGTAATATTTCTTGCTTCACTGCTAATATCGGTTTATACAACTGGAATTAACTGGGGGTATTTTAAAGATACTGGCCAGAATACTGAGCTTAACTGAAAGATACTGGTTAGCTATATGTAAAAAATGCATTCATGTAGGCTTCTCCACACTGTTTCCTGATATACCTTGGAGGTGTATCCTGATACTATTAGAGGGGATAGTTAGTCAATGCTTCAAATCTCAAACTGTGTTCTACTGCTGAAAGTGTAGTTCAATGATAAAATTTGCCAAGCTGTTTGATAGAGGTGCGTTGTTTTTGGCTATCTATTCAGGTGTGTAGTCACTAAAAAAAGTAGGAAGACTAAATTCCTCTGGGCTTGAATGTAGTGATTGGAAGACTCATGGTGGCATGCAGAAGCCTGTATCACACTGAAAACATGTTCGTGTAGGGTTGTTTTTGTGGATACCCCACCTATTGTATTTGGGATGAGCCGGAGGTGGGGTTGAGGTTTGGGAACATATGTCATGAGTAGGCTCTGATTTGAAAACCAGCAGTTAGAGCAACTTAGTGATACCACTCTGAATTTGAGAACAAGGACTGTGTAATTTATGGAAGTCCTCGTTAATCCCTGGTGAATAGCAGAGAACCAGAAGGTTGCAAAGTCCTCTCAAGTCATTTTAATATCCTTTCTCAGTGTGTTTGGTTACATTTTGGATGATTTCTGCATCATGCCATAGAGGAGCTGTACTGCATCTTGCTCTCTTTGTAAGGTCACCCTGTATCTGCCTGTGTTATTGTTTTGACAGCAACTTTCTGAAAGCACATTTCTGTAAATGAAGTCCAGTGATAACAAGAAAAGAGATAGTGACAGATATTCCAGTAAGACTAATGGCAACTGCATTTTCTAATCTGGGTAAGAAGTTTATTCACTTTTTAAGCTGGCAGAAATGAAAGAGTTCCGTAATTGAGGAAAATATTCTTTCTAGCTGTATGATAGACCATGGCAGGTGCTTTTCTACAGACAGAAGTGAAAGCACTAGGCAAAGGTGATGAATAAAACATTAGAGCTCAGATTTACTGTATGGTTCTGATATGAAAATTTGTTCTTAGTATTTCCTGAAAATTAATTAATACCCAGGAAGCAGAGCTGATTCCTGATTGCTCATACATAGTGCAATCTCAAGGTGGAAATAAACAAAATAATTAGACAAGCTTTAGTGTTATGGGAATAAGAGTAACATTTGTTTATCAGTATTTCAGCTATACTCCTACCATCCCAAAACTAAAATTATCTGTTAGACAAAAGTTGGTCTCATCCCTCTGACATGTTACTTTGAAGGCTCCATGGACCATAGTTATTTGTTTGTACTGAACCCACTGTAATGAACTGTCTTGGTTTTGTGATCCAGTTCTGTAAGCAGTATACACCAGAATTCCGCAAATGTTTTTTTGATATTGTTTCCTTCTGTTAGTTAAGCTGTTGAAGCAGTCCACCTGGCTTCCAATGCATAATTGGAAGAATCGTGTTTATTGGTTTGTTTATTGTGCTAAACAGATTTGATGCCCCAATGATTGTTTTGTTGACTCTGGACTATTTCCCTTTGTAAGGCTGTGTATTGTTAACATTAGCCTCCACTGACACAAGGTAATTTCAGCTCATATCCTGGTTTTCTTCTATAGAAAATTTTGCATCTTTTACAAACAAGAGATAACTGTCATCTAAGTTCTATAATTAGTTTATACCTTTAAACTGAGTATTTGTAAAATGAGAATAAGTAGTTAGGATAGATAGATAGATAACCCAATTTATAAATAATTTGGTTATGTAAGCATCTGCAAATGTTACCATGACCGTTCTATCAGAACTGTCAGATACTCCTTTCAGTGCATTATTCTTACTCTAAAAATGAGAATTTGACTGCATTATTTTTTCATATGCCTATTTTACTTCCATGAAGACAGTCTTTTTGCTCACAATCAGGAGACCAAACTCAGAAGTAACTTCTTTTTTTTTTTTTTTTTTATTGCTGTTATTTTTTTACACCATGTAGTGGTATAACATATAGTAACACATTTAAAATCACTTGAAATCCTTTTAAAATGGAAACTCTAAAATGAATATAGATAATAGACTATCTTATTAAGATTTGAATGTATCTTATGAACTTATGCACAAACAGAATTCCAAATGTGAGCATAGATTTTTTATTAATTATTAACATATATATGTGTGTGTGTATATATATATTTTGCAAACTGCTCCACTTTTTTCCAACTTAGGAAAATTCATGAGAATTTGCATGATATCCAATTATCACAAAAATTAAATTAGTCTTTTAAGAAAGAGAATTATGCAAAATAAAATAAGAGAATGTTGCATAATTGTGTTGAGGGATAATTCTTTGAACCTTTGTAGCCTGTAATTCACCTGGTCTTACTCAAACTAATCAGATTTTGAGGTTCATATGTAATATCGAACAGTGTCTTGTCACAGAGAAAAAGGAATACTCACTCAGAACACAATCACCCTAGGAATCACTCTTTGTATTACTCTTTCACATTTGTTCAGTGAGCCCTACATGGCTCTGTGGTTCTATAAAATGCAGTGTGACTCATTTTTGAGAAACACAAGACAGAAATGTTTGGAACTCAGGCAAGGACTGATGTTCATGCTTACTTTGACACAGTGTTCCAACACAGGAAATGGCAGGGTGACATTAAAGGAGTGGTAGAATCATAGGACTTCCTGTGCTTTGTTTTCATTAGTGAAGGCCAAAAAAGCTTTCCCTGAACCTTACTCACAAATCCTTTCATACCACTGATGACAATGAAACTGCTGCTTGTGTTTTAAATACTCCTGAAAACAAATACTTGAAAGACAGCTAAAACACTGTCCCAGTCAAATCTTCTAAAAGGTGTTGGGTATCCCCACATGGTAGTGAGTTAGGTGAGATTTGGGAAATGATGGGAGACACTTGAGGATTCAGTTTGTAATACTGCAGTTGTTGTAAGCATTTTATTTACTTCCTAATTTTAAGTCCACAGTAATATATATTTCTTCCAGCTATCTTCCAAGACATCACAGTTTGTGTTACATTAACCCTTATTTCTCTGTGGATCTGCCATGTCCATATTTCACTGATCTTCTCAGTGTTTAACTTAGTGCCTGGACTAGCACTTGATGAGTCTTTTAAGGAGGACAGTCATGCAAAAGAAAGTAAGAGATGTTTGGGGGTTGTGTTTTTTGTTTGTTGGTTTGGTTTTGATGGGGGTTTTTTGTTTGTTTTGGTTTTGTTCTGTAAAAAAGTTCTAATGATCTGATTCTAGGTGCTGAGATGGCCATTCTTAGTTTGACTCAGATTTTCTATGTTCCCTTGAGAAAATCACAGACTCTAGAGGTGCAGCTAGGAAATTAGAATTTAGCCAAAACAGGCAGTTCTTGTGCCCCATTGCCATGTGCCAGGTGTCTCAGTTGTGCTGGTACAGCTAAGAGTATAAGTCCAGAGCAATTTGAGCCTTTTGCCCATCTCAACTGTCACAAATTTTACAGGCCCTCTTTGTGCCTTCTTATCCTTTTTCTTGTGCTAGTAACTACATTGTTTCCATTGCACAATGAACTGGGAGGTGACAAGGGTAAAATATTTCATTATTGACACTACTAAAATATATGTTTTTTACCCTGCTTGCTTCCTGCAACATCTTAACCAGAGCCAGTGCAGAAGAGAAGGTCAGAAGATGGGCCAGGATGGGAACTTCCAGGATTTAAAATGCCTGAGAGTCTTCTAGCACCATACTGCTGCATTTGCCCGACATGTAAACATGTTATATAATGTTATATAATATGTGTTATATAAGCCTGTGTAATTTCCTATTTCTGTAAAAACTACAAATACTGGAGTAAGATAGTAGCATTAAGCTCACTAGATGATATGCTGTTGATAAAGCAATGTCAAGATGACAAATTGTAACCTATTTTTCATCTGTTCTCAAGTTGTTCATGAAAAGATTTTATAGAATCATAAAATGGATTGGGTTGGAAGGGACATTAAAGACCATATGGTTCCAGCCACCCAGCCATGGACAAAAACATCTTTCACTAGACCAGGTTTCTCAGAGCTCCATCCAGCCTGGCTTTGAACACTTCCAGGGATGGGGCATCCATGGCATTTCTGTGCAACCTTTTCCCGTGCCTCGCCACCCTCACAGTAAAGAATTTTTTTCTAGTACCTAATCTAAACCTACTCTCTTGGAAGCCATTGCCCCTTTTTCTGTCACTACATGCAGTAAACAGGCTCTTCATCTTTCTTGTAAGTTCCTTTCAGGTGCTGCAAGGCTCCAATTGGATTATCCTGAATCTTTTTCTTTTCAAGTGTGAAAATCCCGATTCTTGCAGGCTGTCCTCATAGGAAAGGTGCTCCATCACTTTGATCATCTTAGTGGCCTACCCTGGACTCACTCCAGTAGTTCCATGTCCTTCCTGTGCTGAGACCCCATAGCTGGGTGCAGGGTTCCAGGTGGGGCCTCACCAGAGCAGAGCAGAGGGGCAGAATCCCCTCCCTCCCTGCTGCCCACGCTGCTCTAGGTGCAGCCCAGGACACATTTGGCTTCCTGGGCTGGGAGTGCCCATGGCTGGGTAATGCCAGCCTCCAGGTGCTTCTCCCCAGAGTTACTCTGTCCCAGCATGTGGTTTGCCGTGACCAAAGTGCAGCACCTTGCACTTGGTCTTGTTAAACTTCATGAGGTTCCCATGGGTCCAGTTCTTGAGTTTTTCCAAGTATCTCTGTATAGCAATTGGACAATCTCATTTTGAGTCTACAATGTTTTCATAATGCCAGATGCACACTGAATGGTTGGACTACTCATAGGCAGTGGATTCCTTTAAGACTAATTTTTTGTTTTGTATTTTCATTGTCACTTTATCCATCATCAAGTGAATTATTTTCTGGGTAACAGCAGACAGGAAAGGGGAAGAATTACATCAACTTCCTGGTTCCTTGTTATTTTTCTGAAGAAAGTGAAAAACTTTCTTTCGAGAAGAGTTGTGACAGAGGCACTGTTGTCTGATGGATCAGGGCACATGGCTGGGTAAACTAGAATTAACTTAATATTCTTCTTTTGTTTCTATTTTTATATTCTTTCTTTTATTTTCTATGGGATTTTGACTAATTTTCACCATCCTTTTTGTGCACCATCTCTCTTGTGGGCCTATCTCTCTTCATACATTTGTATAGTGCGCAATGCAAGAGGGCGATGATATCTGTTTGCCTGTACACATTGCCTTATACCTAATACAACTAGGTATTACAATTCTAGGTATTGTAATACCTAGTTGATTCTTAGAGACTCAGTCACTATTTCACTAGATGATGACTGGTAAAGTAGTGTTAAGATTGAAATCTTAATCCCTTGTAAAATATTTTGATGTGAGATCAGTCATAGGGATTGCATCTGGGTAATTCTCTACCTTAAATACTTGACATTTCTCATTTAAATATCTTTGGTTATTTTCCTAAGCCCTATCTGTTCTTATTTTCCTTATTTAAGATGAAAGTACTTTCACTGATATTTTTCCTTCAGAGATCTGGAAAAACGAGTGAACTCTGCTTTCCATTGAGGAGAACTGACTGTGGCATCCATGTGCAGGTTCTGATTCAACTATATGGGTATTTTCTAATTCAGGGGTAAATTGCACTTAAACAAATGCTTTTCTGGTTTGAAGTTTTAAATGTCAGAGTAACTTTACTTCCAAAACCCTTATGCTTAAAAAAGAAAAAGATAATTTTGTTTTCCAAAGACCTCTAGGAACTTCTGGATAGATCTAAAGTGCAGATTTTTTTTGTTAGTTCAATCATTGTGAACATTTTTGCTTTCATTTGGCAGCGTGAAAAAATGTGTCACTTAGCCTTTTTTTCTTTTTTGCCTCAGGGGGCAATAATATAATATGCTGTACATCTTGAGGTTATGTCTTGCCTGTCAGAATTTGTTCTAGATCACTAGTTTGCCTGATGCAAGATGGGGTCAAACCACATATAAATGAAAAGTGTCTCAATTGCCAGCAGCAGTAATAAAGCTAATACTTAAAAGGAAAGAAATGTTGCTAAATCAGGCTAGATTCTCTATAGTTTTGTAGCTCCTTGGAGCTAATTTCTGAATGAAGACAATCTTTTTTAAAGCATATTGCATAAAAGAAAAATTCTTATTTTCATTTGACACGTGGAACAATCTTAGCTGTTGTGCCCTCAGGTGTTTGAAATGAGCAGGATGTCTTTCATTCTTGTTCTTATTGGCTAATAATGGACAGAAATATAGAAACCAAAATTTTTAGGGGCTAGAAAGGAGGAAAAAGAAGATATTTCTCAAAGAGCATAATTCTGGAGATATACTGGTAGTTGCTATGCTTTCTTACTGAAAGTGAGAATTGCTGGATAAGTGTGAGGAAGACATGCTTCCTGACATGCTTGCAAAGATAATCTGATCTACACTGGTGTCTCCACACCTGTGGAAACATTTGACTTTTAGAGAAGTATTTTTGTTTGGACAAGGTTAACAAAGTAATGGTTGGTAAATGATTCTCTGACTTCTGACTGAGAACTATTGTCTGGCCACTTGAAGTGACATCCTGATGTTGTCTTTCAAATACCATAATAAAATTCTAAATACAGAGGGTTTTTTTGAGGATTTTGTTTTGATAACTGATGATGGACACATCTTACATGCATTTGTAAAGAGAGGGAAATACAGTGTTATTGTTACTTGTATGGAGCAATACAGCCTGTGATGAAGCTAATAGTACATTCCTGTGCACCATAGCTGCATTTGTGGACAAATAGTCACCAGCAAATTTTAATTACAGTTTTTCTATTTCTAGTGATATACTGTATTGTTACTAGTCTTGACATTGAACTATAAAAAATAAGGCTGTAAAAGCCACAGTAATTTACACAACCCTGCAAGTTGTTCCTAGTACTGCATAATATTCATTATAATTTCTCTAAGAGAATATAAATTCAACCCAATGCTCCGCAACTTCTTCAGGGACCAGATTCAATAGGAGACAGGAATATATAAGAGGTTTGCCTTTCCCACAGAGGGAATTTGGCAGGGAGTTAACTGCGGTGCCTCTGCCTGCTTTCTGTTGAGATAGTTCTGGCTTACTAATGAACTGTGTGATTACTGACTCCTGTGTGTTGTCAGAAATGTAAAATGAGTGAGAATAAGATGCTTGTTACCTGTTCTCTCTGCCTTACAGAATAGGCAGGCTATTTGCAGGCAGAGACAAAAGGGTGTTGATTTTACGAGGGGTAGATGATCTGAGCTTTGTTTCTCTGGACGTGTCAGTATGGTGATGCTGGCTTGCAACTCAGGTCAGCGTGCCCTCCTCATCCATGCTGCTGATGTGCTGGCATACACATCAGCAGCCAGCAAATTGCACTGGAGGACACTTCAAGTAAGAGACTCAATAGCTCAGTGCTTTTTGATAGCTAATAAAATAACTTCTGCAGGTGTTAAAATGAATTAGTGTGAATTCCAGATGCTTAGCAAACATCAAACAGAAAAGAACAGTAACAGAAAAAAAATCCTTTTCTGATCTCTGTGTTGTGCCTGTTTTTCTGAAAGGGTATTTCACAAGTCCAGATTCATAGATATACATGACCCATTATTTTTGTGAAAAAATGTGAATAAAACCAGCTTGTCCTCAGTGTTCTGAAATGTCTAACTTAAATGTGAACCAGACTGGGTTTGCTTGCTTTATTTTCAAACAGACCATCTGAGATTTCAATGGCAGTTTTCTGGTCTTCATTCCTATAAATATTTTCTTTGAATATTTCGGCAGCTCTTCAGGTTATATAATGGTTTAACCACTAATGAACCAAGTAGTGTGAACTGCTGGCTCACTTCCTCACCTGTGGGATGGGGGAGAGAATCAAAAGGGTGAAATCTGGGAGACACATGGGTTGAGATAAAGGCAGTTAAACAGGGAAAAAAAAAACAAGCTGCGCACACAAGCAAAGCAAACCAAGGAATTAATTCAGTGCTTCCCATGGGCAGGCAGGTGTTCAGACATCTCCAGAAGAGCAGGGTCCCATCAAAAGTAAGGGTTACTTGGGAAGACAAACTCAAATATTTCCCCACTTCTGACTTCTTGCCCCTGCTTTATGTACTGAGAATGATGCCATGTGGTCTGGAATATCCCTTTGGTTAGTTGTGGTTACCTGTCCTGGCTGTGTCTCCTCCCAACCTCCCATGCACCCCAAACTTCCTTGCCATTGAGGCAGTGCAAAAAGCAGAAAAGGCCTTGGCTCTGTGCAAGCCCTGCTCAGCAATAACAAAAGCATCTCTCCATTATCAGCCCTGTGTTTAGCACAAATCCAGAACAGCTCCATACCGGTCAATGTGAAGAAAATTAACTCTCCCCCATCTGAAACCAACACACAGTATCTTCTATATGATGATCTTGACCTTTTTTTTTTGGAAGCTGCAGTCATTCAACTTTTCTAAACAAATTTCCTAGGTATCCTGAACACATCTAAGAATCAAAGCAAGGTCATCCTTCTTCCATCTTCCTTGGGATTTTCTTTTCTAGTGCCATTTCTTCAGCCAAGAAGACCATAAAACTTTTCAGGATGCATTTATAATTTCAAGTATTGGAACGGCCTGTTATTCAGTGTGTTTTGCCTCTGAAGGTGGTCAATGCTTGTGAAAACATAAAGAAAGGCAGGGAGAAATGCAGTGATACTTCCTCAATATATTTGTTCAGCATAGAATTTCTGGCCCAGAAGAAGTACAAATTTGGGCTATTTGCCTTCACTTAAACTTTTCTCCCAATGTATTTGTCCAATTTCTTTTTGGATTTTAATATGCCTCAGATATCCACAACATTTTGCAGCAGTGAATTCCTGAGAGAGGAAAGAGACCATACAATTTTATCCCAGACACATGGATTTGCAGCCATTAATCTCAAACAGAAGACAATACAATTGAACAATTGAAAAGTCAATTATTTTTGTTTTCAAGGAGGGATCAAAATATCTCAAAAAGAATTTTACAGACAGAATAGATCTATTGATATAGATAGCTATGGATCAGTTTAATTTTCTCTACACTATGTTTCTTTTTGCAATTGCAAAGAAGATGCTGGTCTGCTCCAAAAGAACTTGATTTTTAATGACCTTAAAACATTATAATTGTAAACAAGCAGATGTATTCTTTAGAACTCTCTAATTAGGTTAAGCTTTACTGCACTTAAAAGGTGCATATTTATCTAGTCTGCAGAAAGCTGCCCTTTTTCTCTCCTTGTCTTCCAAGAAAAAGTGTGTCACTACTAGAAGGTAGTGACAACATCTGCTGCTTCAGCTAAATGTAAAGTGGGAAAGACATATGAGCTGTGGAGTCTGCTTTACTCCTGGGTTGATTACATCTTCTCATAAATCAGAAGTCCTTTAAGGGCCTTTAGGAAATGCTATACAATCTGGCTTTCTTTCTGCCTGGAAAGTAATTCTCTTTTGTTTGGGCAGGTGTAAGGATAAAGTTGCCAGCATGCATATGCCTGAGAGGCAAGTGTCTGTCTCGGGGATTGACTGTTAACTTCCAGGGACTAAAGCTGTGGTGAAATACTAAAGAACAATATGCTTTCAAGTACACTGAGAGATCTCTGTAAAATATACTGGTTGTCTTTCTTTAAATATGTAGGTGTGCTACAGAACTATATATAGTATGTAAAAAAGTACTCTGTTGGAAGGCTCTAAATTTTTACACCACTCTGTAGACATAATGTCATATGGGCGATAACATTTATTTAGACTGCCTCTGATCTCATTGATTCTGGGGTTTTTCATAGCCAAAGACAAAATATCCTAGTGTCTATTTCAGTTGCATTTATTCTCTATAAACACTGTCTTTCCTTGGGCCTATGTATACTGACTTTTTAGTCATACAATTTGGAAAGCAGGAAGTTCTCCCTACTGAAAGAATCTGTTATATGATGGTGAATAAAGTGCTACTAGTGTATAATTATACATGCATCTAACAGCTTGGATAACAAAATTTCCAGTGATTCTGATTTTAGTAAGCTTAGTCCCTTTGTTATAACCTCAATAGTGGGGTGTTTTTATGTTGAGCTGGGATCAAACCCCGGCAGTTGATGGTAAATGTAATTGGCATAGTAACCTAAAATGTCTTTAAAAATAACATTAAATAAAATATGAAATTATTTTACTCTTCTTTTTTGTATTTACTCTTGCTTTCGAGTGGCAATGACTTACCTATTAAAGTCTATGAAACCTAAGATGAGGCTGGAAGTTAAGATGGGCCTGTGAACCAGTACTCGAATCTCACCCATTGAATTGTAAATGTAAAAATAATTGATAGATCTTTTTCTTAGTAATAGACAGAAGTTTGTATGCATCATCTGTTACATCTTCAATAAATGATTTTATTTATAAAATTTCCCTCCTTCTTTTGAGCTTAGCAATGTATTTGGTTACATCAGAACAGGTAGATCTTACGGCTGCTTTCATGTAGGGTTTTGGTCAAGATCTACCTGTCTTCCAAAAACTGCTGGGATTCTTGTTTGTTAAGGTAGTGCTTTGTTTTCTAGGCACTATCAGATATGAGAGACCTGGAAATGGTAAGATGTTGCATGAGGAAGAATTCCAAACCAGAAGTGACTGCTCGTGTGGGGATTACAGGCATTTTTTGTGTCAGAGAGTTCAGCCTGCTCTCCATTACTCTAAGAAAAGGATTGCCTTTCTTCTGCTTGTGCATTTTTAATCTTTTTAGACATCTAGAAACCATATGGACTCCAAGAAAAAAGCCTTTTCTCCCTTATTGGTCTTTGAGCATCAGATGCTTACCAATCCTTTCCATGAAGGAATTTTCCCAGTCTAAACATCCCTGGTGCAAATTGAGGCTGTTTTCTCTCATCTTGTCATTTGTGACTGAGGAGAAGAGAATGACTCCCCATGTCACTCTGACCTCCTTTCAGATAGTTGTAGAGAGGGGTAAGGTCTCCTCTGAGTCTTCTTTTCTCCAGAATAAACACCCTAAACTGCCTCACTGTCCCTCACAGGACTTGGGCTCCAGATCCTTTACCAGCTCCGCTGCACTTCTCTGGACTTGTTTCGGCACCTCAATGTTTTTCTTGTAGTGAACGTCCCAAAAGGCATTCAATGCATCATGGGTCCAGGCTTGGATATTAAGTTTTTATGGAAAACAAATGTTTATGTCCTTTAGAATCAGCTCTCCTCTTGCTACAATGATATTTTCGAGCTGCTATAGTGTGCATAGCATGATGTTTGTTTACAGGTAAACTTCACATCCTGGTTGCCTTTGCATCTGCTGTTTTAGCATCTGATTGGTGAGCAATGTGATTTAGACAGAGAGGAAAATATCCTAATCAACTTCCAGAGGCTTAAGCACTCTTATCTTTGAGTCATAAGTCTCATAAATCCCTGTGAATACCAACTGAAGCTGCATTTATTATCTATGTACATAATAGCACCCCCATTCCTTATACTGGATGTAGACTTGCAAATGATGATGTAGACTTGCAAATCTGCGCCCTTCTGTGGCTTGTTTCTCTCGATGTCTGAATTTACAGAGACTGGTAGTGTGTCTAGGAATACTCACAAAGAAACCATGGGCTGGATATTGGAAGCAAGGAGGCTAAGGCACTTGTTCCCTTACAGTTTGTCATGTGAGGGGTACGTGTTTCCGTGGGGCAAAATGCTGTCCAAGGGAGGCGTTCAATTCCTATTTCCAGGCTGTTCATCACTGCTTCTCCTGGGCTGCAATCTGCACCACATTTTCACTAGGGCTTTGTAATTGTGGTATTCAGGCTTTAGGAAGTGTAAAGACCCATGACACTGTAGGGGTAATAAAACGTAAGGGTTTGAGAGGGAGTAAAACTGTCTTTGTATATATAAGTGAAGGGCATAATTCTTGGAGGTGGAAGAACAGGTGAGTGGTAAATTACTGTCTTCTTCAGCAAGGTGAGAAGCCATACCATCATGACTGAAAATATCATCCAGGAAAAAGATCCCATCTCAAATGTCTCTTTATTTTGGCATATCATTTACCACTGTGATTGTAACATGAAATAATTTTTCTGTGCCAATAGGCTATGAAAACTTGTTTTCTCAAAAGCATGAAGAACTGTAGTGTGCCTTGTACTAAGACACAAGGTCATACCATGAAGAGACTGGGCTTAAGGAAAATGGTGACGAGAACTTGGGAGTTTACTGACAGGTTTCTTCAGCTCACTACAGCAGACCAGTAGCAGAGAAATTTCTGGTTTGTCTTTTAAAAACTGTAACTCAGTACAGTGAGAGAATGGACTAGTGTATGGATGGACCTGCTGTGCCTGTCATGAATATTTAGAATTTAAAGTGATAAAAGCAGGATCCATGAACGGGTTCAAGAACAGAGAAAACAAATGTGAATGGCATACTACCAAATCGCTTAGAATTTTTATCAATGAAACTGTGCTTGTGAACACTTTTTAGCTAATTTTGGAAAGAAAGTGGTAATAATGACTGTAAACCAACATCTGTCTGGTTGCTAATGATGTGTTTTTGCCTTAATGTTAGGAGTTTTTATTGTTATGTTATCTTGGCAGGTAGAAAACAAAACTTGCTGAAGTTTACCTCGAGTTATCTACTGATGTGTGGCAACCTTTGACTGTCTTTAGACTAACAGTCTAATACTACTTTAATGCTGACATCACTGAATCAGTGCCGACTTGGGCAGTGAAAATATAGACCATGAAGATACCTCAAGGGATATTTAATATTTGATTATATCTAATTATTAATTTTAATAATTCCTTTAAGGTCTGCCACAAGAGACATGGACTTGGTCTTTGCCTTTAGGTGCTTGTTTCTAGAAGGATAAAGGTCAGATGAGTGTAAGCCAAGAGATAAAAAGGATAATGATGACTTAAGGCATTTAGCACATATATTAGAATGAGTACCACATTGTTATTTTGTTCTTTGAAATACCCTAAATTTTCCTTTGCACTTAAAAGTAATGTGTCACATGGGTGAAATCCAGGTTTCTAATGTAATTTTTCATCATGAAATATGACTTTCTCTTGTTAGTGCTCATAATTGTCTTTCTATATGTGTTGGAAAAGCAAGTACATATGTGCTGGTTTTTCTAGATACCTTTTTCTAGAACAAGAAAACTTTTCCTGTGGGGCAAAATTGCAAGCATTGAATAAATTTGTGAAATTCCCAATTGCATCACCAACGATACTGACAGGTCTTCTCCCTTTGCTGATGAATGACTTGATTGAGCACTTTCTTCCAATAAAGATGTATGCGTAATCCAGGTTTTGAATGGCATTAAATGTTTTCCTTTACTGAACCTATAGTTATGAACTAGATTTCTTTTAATAAATAGTTTTACCGGGAACCTTAAAAAAGCATGGTACTTGAGCAGTGTAAAATAATTGAGCCCTTTAAGTTTTATTATAATATCAGCCACAAAGCATAATTCTGACAAACACAACTCTTCTACATACAATCAATAAAACTAAACTTTGAAATTAAAATTATTAATTCAGAAGAATATTTACCTCTGAATTAAGCACTTGGAGACAAGCCTATTCATTCTCCTCAAAAAGCCTCATGTTAGTGCAGATAATACATTTTTATGATTACTCCTTAATTGTAATATAAGAATAATTATAATTCACAGTGGTTTCCTCATCATATAATATAAAATATTATATGAAGTATTGTGCCTTTACAGTCCAATTGGGGATGTTTTCAGAATTCAGTACTTAGTGATGATTATTTCAATGACTTAGAAAATGAAGGGGCTAAATTTTGCCCAGCATGTTTTCCAATGCAAACTCAAGGATCTACCTGTTAATCCTAAGTAAGCTTTGCCATTTTACCATCTTGGGAGTTTAAGTAGCCAAACCACTGATGTGTTATCAATATCTTTCTGTCTAACAATGCAAAGCACAGCACCATGATGTCTGCTATGGGGAAATGAACTCAAACTCTGGAAGATTTAATGTAGTATACTGGGTAGAAGAAGAAAATACAACTTTGTCCTTGTTTTTGATGGACAATATTTTCAAGTGTTTTGACAGTTTATTATAAAATAGAGAAGGCTCATCAATCCATCCTTCATGTGTATGCCCAAGAACAGACTTCTTGCACAGAAAGAGATTGTGAGAGTCATTATGTGTATGGTATTTCTGGTCAGAACAAATGATCATGTCCAACTTGCATATTACAATTGCTGTAATGCTCTAATTTGAAAATCTCACAGGAATATTATTATCTGTTCTATTTTTTCAGTTTACGTAGTTTTCTCTGAAAAAGGTGATCAAAACAACCAGAGATGTACCTTTTAAATAGCTGTATTTTCAGTGGGGTAATGGTGGAATGGGTAATGTTATGTACCTTATGCATTTATACATCAATGACGTACACTTTTTCATGAAGGGTACCTCATGAGGGTTTCTTTCACCTTTCTCATCAAATGAGGTAAATTTTGAATGAAAGGATAAGTAGAATCCTACTTTCATGTAATCTTGAAATTAAAAAATGAGGAAAGACATTTTTTCAGCATTGTCTGAAAATTCACATTTTCTGTAATTTGACTCTTGAGACACTATGCTGACTGGCTCATCAAAGAGATTTTCTTCTGTCTGTATCCTTCCTTTAAAATTGCTCATTCACCATTGAATTTTATGCAAAATGCAACTGAAGTTCGATATGCGATGAAAGAGAAAACAGAGTTTTCATCAACTTCGTGTATGGCAAAATCTGAGAATATATGACTTGAGAACAAAGAAAATATTTGTCAGTCAGGCACAGAACTGCACTGTCCCAGTTTTTTCTCATACCACTACCAACCCAGAATTTCCAATAGCCATGCCACTCTTTTTGGTGCACAGTCTATTACCAAACTAAGTTAGGACTTACTTATTTCTTCCCTTCTCTTTCTCACCATGCTCTCTATTCTCTTGCAAAGCATCCCTGTGCTTGCTGATCACATTTATCGCACAGCTGTGAAGCCTTGAGTCTGATCTCCATTCCTGCAAGTGTGGTTGTATCAATGAGGGCAGCTGAATCAACCGCTGTACCAAACATGAGAAAAACCCACCCCCAATATCAGTGAGTGTGTAAGTGACAGGAGCTAGAAGGCAGTTATAAATATTCCTTCCCCTGTCTTTCAGGTAAAATGTGTGCCTTTGAAGCTGGGGAGCCTCTGAGCTGGAGATGGACTTTAAGCAACAACTTACTAATTTTTCCTTTTCTGGACTATTTTTAAAATAGAATTCCTTTGAAATGTTCTACTAAGAGTGCTTTTATATGGGTTATCTTCACACATTTCCAAAACAGATGTTATAGCGCATTAGAGTGTGAACTTGAGAAATGAAGCAGAAAACATGAAGGGGTTTGAGTGTTGAAAATAGCATTGGTTCAAGAAAGTTTTGACTGCAGCTGTTAATGACTTTTAAAGGCAGTGATATTCCCACTGTGACTGGAAATTCAGTAACCTCCTAGAAACAGCTCTCAAGACTTTCTACAAAATAACTGTAGAATCCTGAGGTCTCTGGCAAGATTTTTTATCGAAAGCATCTCTGGGATTCTCTTGGTAGCCACAGGAATAGAACTGCTGCTGGTATTTGTGAACTTATGCTCCTTGAAATTCATGCTGCTAATGACACAACAGTGTGCTATGATTGTGATGATAGTAAGTAGGAGTATGTTGCCTTTATGGATTTGCAGTGAAGTAGCTGATCAGGCCAGCATGTGTTTGATTTTGAATGATGTAGAATGCCCAGGTGTCAAAGGTTTGACGTTGGCACAAGGCCAGTGCCTCTATAACGATATACTGTCCCTAGTATCTGCTGTGAGATGTGACCAAAAACAGAGCAAAACAGTTTCTAATTTAGAAAACAAAAGAAAAAAAAAACTTTTTTACTTATAATAGGCAAAGCAGACACATACAGAAGAACATGGAAACTTTACAAAAAAACACTCTTCCTCCCCCCCCACCAGTTCTCAACTTAACAAAACAAACTGAAAATTCCCCATCACGTTACCACCTTTTAGATAATTAATCTTTAGTCTATTACCACCCTTCAGATAATCAGTACTCAGTTCGTTGAGGAGAGATAGGAGTCCTTCTTGTACCACATCATGGCCTCTTCCTCCATGTTCAGTGCTCTCACCACTGTGCATGGACTAGAGCTGTTTCTAGGGTTTCTCTTTTTAAAGATGCTTTGGTCCGTTCCAAGAAACGACAGCTTCTCAATTTTGGGACACCAGTCCCCCCCAATATTACCCCCTGGGGCCGAGGGGCCTTGAGAACAGAGCTCTTCCTCTCATCTCTGTTCACACTACTGTCCACTCTTGGCTCCAAGCCAATGCCTCTCCCCAGATACAGCTTCTATGTTACAGGAAAAAATGAGTCCGTCCATGGCTATACAAAAGAGTCCAGCCAAAGGCCACTCCATCATCTCCTCCCACCTAGGATTCTTTTCAGCGTTCTCTGACAATCTTCTACTTACACAAACTTTTATCATCTTTGTTTAGTTCTTTCTATCTTTCTTCTTGAAATTCAGGAGGATTAGCATTTATAAAGTTTCCATCATCTACAAAAAAGGTTAAAATCTTGGGCTTTGTTTCCCCAGAACTCTCACGGTATCTTTGCTGTTGGGCACTCTTCTCGCGCCACCCCCCCATAGTCCTTCGGCCGTGCTGTCTAGTTGTTGATATCAAATTTCAAGGTGACGGAGATCACAGACACGGTTTCTCAGTCTCTCTCTCCGGGGGGGGGGGGGAAGGGAAAAGAAGGCTGTCTGACGCCTCTCAACGTTCTTGTACTTTCTCCACCCTTCCATCCTGCAGGATTTTTCCTCTCCCCCTCTGTGCCCGAGGTTCCAGGCCTACCTCGCCCAGGCCGCATGGCTTCCCCTCCCCCGCCCAGCCAGCCGCTGGGCAGGGGAGATCCCTCCGTCCTCAGGGACCGGAACCAAGAGAGAGCTTTCCGGGGAACCCTCTGCTTTTAACCCCTTGTGTTCTCAGAGGCGGATCCTTGTCCTCAGTGGCCACACCAGGTGCCAGTCTTTAAACCTGAGCACTCATTGGTTTGACCACTGAAGTTCAGAAAAACTCATTTTTTTCCAAACTACGACACCAGGTGTCTCAAAAATCTCTTTTCAATGCAAGGTCCTGAAAGTATAAAAAGAAATAAACTTTACTGCTGAAAATAGCTTCAAATCAGTATCTGCTTCCTGTAAACTGAATGTAACAGATTTTTTTTCCTGAAAAGGACTGTAGGAGAAGTCCAAAATTTTTCAGATTTTTAAGTAGTGAACAAATTTTAGGTAGCTGCAAGAAGGAAAGTCCCTGAGAGAGGGCAAAGAAAGACAGTGGCTGATTTAACACAGGTCCAAAACAGCAGAGGAAGGAAGAATATGGTCCTGTACATGGCAGTCATGAGAGTACTCTTGCAGAAAGGAATGTTGGCTTATTTAGATGACAGATGAAACAACATCACCATTCAAGATCTTGCACAACATGGAACTAAACTTTGAGAAAGATAACTCTGCCTTTTGAATTACTACAAAACTGAAATAGGATCATGTTTCTGCTACATCTTTATGAAGTTAAAATTTCTTCTTTCTACTGCTATTACTGAAAAAAATCTTATGTGACGACCAGAGTTTCCTGGTTTTGATGAATGTAACTCCAGCATGCTTCCCTGTTAACTAGAAGGGAGTTACCATCATTGCTATCTCTTGTGGGACATTCTTCTGTGGAGGACTAATTTGACCACTCTCTTTTTCATTGTCTAGTTGCCAAATGCTCCCAGTAGTTAACAGTACTTAAATACTCTCCTAATATAATTTTCCTACATAGGAGACTTGCAATTGCAGGAGTATTGTTTGGGCACAGGGATTGTTCATCTATGAAAAGGAAGGGAAGCAGTCACCAGGGAATCTTTCCATTAATGTTGGAGTCCAGAATGCAGAGAATATTTCCCTGCATGTTTTGAAAGGTCAAAACTCCCTGACAAACACTACCTTTAACCTTCATCCATGGAAAAACTTCATAGGCTTTGGGATGAAACAGAATTCACAAGAATGTAAACTAGATAGTAGTATAGCATGTCATTTAGCATGAGAAATTTAGATTTTGGGTTTGTTAGTATAGTAAATAAATGGACACAACATGGAGGATCCTTGTCATTTTTCCCTTGTCCTCCTTCTTCACCTACTCCATGTTCTGCAGTGTTTAGGACACAGGATAATTGGCTGGAATATACTGCAGTCTAGAATTACGTGAATAGATGTTTAGTTGATTATTGGTAGAAAAATAGAAATAATGTACATTCTAGGTATTAAATGGGTGAATTATCTTTAAAAGGGCCTTGATTCCTCATGTTTGTCTCCCCTTTTTGTGCCTCTTCTCCTGCACGCTAAGCTGGTGTTAAGCCTGGTGTGTTGAGTTTCCTGATTAAAAAAACAATAAACAATCTGAAGACTGAGAAAAACCAAGAATCTTGTTTGCCTTCTTTCCTAATGAGGACTTTCACAAAAAGGCCTCCCCTATCAGGGAGAGACATGTGGAAGTGGGAAAACTCTCACACATTAAGAACTGTTTCTCTTCACTAACACAAGGAACCTTAAACAAATTAATGAATTTCCCCCCTGCCTCCCCGGTAGGCCATGAACAGAATTACTTCAGACAATTTGACTAGGAAAATGGGCACAAAGAGGTGCACGGGTTTTTTAGGTGTAGCTTTGATGGAGTATGTTTTCTGAGGTGCTGTGGTAGTTCTTGATTCCATCCAATATTTGGTACTAGGGAAGTTTTAACATCACAGTTGCACTTTTTTCCCCTCTTCCTAGATCTCTAATGGTGAAGCTATAGAAAGCATCCTGATTTCAGTCCTTCCCCTTGTATGCAACAATCAATATGAGTAAATTGCAGCTGTAGTCTATACAGTCTCTATTGAAGACTATAAAAATTTACAGTTATAAAATGCAATTTTACAGAACCTCTAAATTAATCATGACTTAATGGAAATTCTGCCTTCTGTTACAGAAGACCAAAATCTCTGCTACACCTACAAAAAACTGAATTAATATAGTTAGAAAGATTGGTCTCTTTAGGTGTTCACAGACTCTTGTTAGGTAGTTGGATTGTTTTGGCATTTTTATTTATGACATGAGAAAGTGCACTTCAAATGATTTGAAAGAAATCCAGCAAAAAAATGAAGCCTTATTTATTCCTTGATGTTCTGCCACTTGGACAGGCACGCAATTCATAAAAATCCCTCCAGATGACTCTTGGAGCAGGTTGGACCAATTTGCTGTTAGGAGCGTGTAAAATGCTGCCTGATGGTGATGAGATCAACTCAGATCCAGTGACCAAAGCCATGCTCAGGTACTGAAGTAAACACAAGGAAGAGCTTGCAAACTTTATGTAGCTTAGTGCTGAAAAAGGATATGAGGGCAAAGATTTTCTGGTAGTTAACCAGTGCTGCAGATACTGTGGTGCCTTTGGTCTGATCCAATAAAGAAGACAGATAGTTTACCACTGTTGGATACATTTTTTATCCCAGTGGTTTCTAAAAACCTTTCTGTGGCCAGAACATTCCCATATATTTTTGCAAAGCTAGTATTAATCTATGTGTGGCTGTAATTCATCAAGTCCTTTTTTTTGGAGAATTGTACTCTTCCTTCTCGATTCTTGCCATCTTTTGATAATATTTATTTTTGGGCTTTTCCTGAAATGTTTTGGGGATATGTGATTTTTCCTTGAGCAGAGTTTGTGTTAATCTTCTAAAGTGTTTTGTAATTCAAAAAGTATCACTGGAGCATAAAAGAATCATGTAATGATAATAGCAGTTTGGGGAAAGGATTTAATAGGATAAGAAGTATCAGTTTTTCTTTTGTTATTTCTAAGGTGTTGCATTAAGAACTTGCTCTGTAGACAGAATGCCCAAGTAAACCGTAACAGGAATGTCTGCCTGTGTGCATTCCTGTTGGTGCGAGTCCTCTGACAGCTACCGTATGCAAATTTTGCACAGCTTGTAATTATCTGTGCAGCTGGAGTAGCCTTGTCCTGGTTTGAATCTTGATCTTAAGCAGAATGTTCATTTTCAGGTTTATGAATAATGTGATCATGAGCATGTTTGCCTTTGCAAAGTATTCCTTCTGCCATGAGAATATATTAGCCTAACTAAACAAATTACTGTTACAAGAATTGAGGGGTTTTTGGTAAAGAGAAAATATCTTTTAAGACTTTACAAAGATACTGTAAATATATGTACCTTTTAAACGTGTTGTGATGAAAGAGGTTCTTAAAAGATATGTATTTGGGAATGCAAAGGTGTTGGCAGTTTTTAACTGACCCTTGCTGTTTTAATTTTTCTCTAATTCTGATAGATACATGCTGAGGCGCTGCTGCATCAAATTTCAAACCAATCTCAGTTTAGGTTTCACCTAAAAATAATCACATTAATATCATAGAAGCCTGAATATATCTTCATGGAACCTGCTGGGACTGTAGACATTGCTCACGTGAGTCACCTTTTACTTACTCACTTTTCTCTGCTGGACATTTTCTTACTAAATACGAACATATTAATACTGAATATTAATACCTGCATGAGAGGGCAGCTGGCTTGAAAAATTAAAATGGCATTGAGTGGCAGAGGAAGGGTGGAAATACCATTGCCTTCTTTCATATTTCTCTCCTCTACAAGCAGCGCTCAGGGCACTCAGTATAGCCTTGCTCCCTTGATGGGCTGCAGCCATTTATTTGTCTTGTTCTCTCTTCTATTCCACTTTGACCATTCTGGACTGTTTACAGGCTTCTCAGCAATGTCAATGTGAAACTGGCCAAACCAAGATTGAAGACCAAATGACAAAAAAGCTGTATCAAAACAAGTATCTGGGACAAATGGCCATCTGGGAGCTCAGAAACTGGGCTTCCAGCTTCTGATGCTGCTGAGGAGGATGTGAAAGGCAGCTTTTGGTTCTGAGAAAGGCTATGTTCTCATCCACGTTGATCCTTCTCATGAACGTAGAGGCGGCAGCAGCAGCTCTACCCAAGCCCTCTGTATTTAGCTGTGCATAAGAGAATGAGCTTAAGTGTAGCATATGTTGTCTGACTGTGCCTGGTAAGGCAAAGATCCAAGTGGCTAAAATAGGCAAAGAAGTAGTTATTACAGAGGTACATTGAAGCAGTCTGTAAATTTTAATTTGCCTGTGCCTAAGTGTTTTTTGAAGCTCTGTTGCAGCCTACCAAATACAGAAACAGTCTCCTTCAAACTAATATTTTTTTTGTGACTTCAGGTCAAGTAGTGCATTTAGGACTTTTGAAATTTAATATAACATTGTGGATGTACTGCATAATAAAATAATAATGTATCTATGTTGGCTGGATTGTATGTTATGCCAGAAACTTCAGCTCTGCAGCAGCAAACACCTGTATGTTGGCAGAGTTCGTAAGAAACCACAACAAAGCAGATTTTGGTGTGGAGGATGTAATTCCTTGTTTTTAGCATATGCTGGAATATCATAAATATTAGCAGTATTCAGTAATCTGTTTTATGGAAGGTGAATTTACTTATGGATAATGAGCAGGAACTTAGACTCAAAAACATCCTCCCCATCAGCCAAAAATGGCAGCTTGTGATGTTCTTTTTCATTCATAGGGTGGGTGTATTAGAGTGTTGGGGAAAGGCAAAATACTTGATAATATGAGGATATGCATACTTCCTCATTTCTCTCTAGATACTGAAAAATTAACTTTTGTAGAAAACCCCAGTAAGACGTTGCAAAGGCCATCCTTGCAATGAAAAGCTGTCAAGGATTTCTAACTCACACCATTGCCAGCTGCATGTGCGTGGTCAGACTAGGAAATTCAAATTATCTTCAAAATCATTTTCCTGAGTGAGAAAATTTGTATTCAGTCTTAAGCTTTTAAATATGATGATGTAAAGGTTTGAGAGTCTCAGTTGCATTAAGGTCATGTTATATTACTTAAACACCAAAGTGAATATAACTGTAATTGATTAACTATATTTAAGTACATAATGCAGTGAAAAAGGCAGGCATGTTCCTCTTTATAGGTTTGGGGTTTTTTTCATTTTGGCCTTCTTTTTGCATTTCATCCCTGTAGCTGGATTTGCTCTGAGTCTGTCCCGGCTAGCCTTGGCTTTCCAGCTAGAACAAAGGGTACAGTTCGGCACAGACCGTACCCAGCTCATTCCGCAGGTTTTTGGCTAGTCTGTCAGGCTGCAGGCGACAATTGGCAGGAATCCAAAGAGGGAGACTCAGCTTGGAGTTAAGGAAAAGCTTTATTTATCCCATAGTGGGGATAACCTCAGCTCTGGCAAAGCCCCAGGCAAAAGCCCCGGCAGTGCCAGGGTACAGCACCTTTAGAAGGGGGGAGGAATCGGGGCAGGGGAGGTTTGACCTGGGGCCAATGAGGGATAAACAGGGGATGGCTCTCTAACAAATTGACAAACTATAGAACAAACTAGGAAACAGCAGGAGGGGGCGGTCCGAAACTTTGTCCAATCCCTCTGTGAACTTGCAAGAACTTTCCAGACGGGAGGTGAGGCCACAGAGTATCAGACAGAGGTTTGGGAGTGAACTGTGAAGGATCAAACAAGATAAAAACAGGGAGGGGGGTGGACGGGGGGGGTATACAGAACAAACCATTTAACAATACAAAAAATTTAAAACTTGAGAAAGCACACTACCACACATCCCATTCCAAGTACTGCTATTTTTCAGCATTTTTAGATTATAACTATTTCTACTCTACCTAGCTGGAGTGTTTTCTGGCTGATATTAGAATATTCTTTGACTGTCCTCTCACACCTTTCTTAAATAATGTGCTTGAATCAGGTTTGTTCACATGGAGACGTTGTTTTGCAGAACCCTTTTAAAATGTTATGTACATGCTGGTGGTTCTGAATATCTTTATATGTATTTGTGAGTGTTTGTGTGGCTTTTGCCGCTATCTGGAGCCAGCAGTTTGAGCCATTGTTAGAGTTTCAGATAAAGTTGTTTGGCTGTGGTGCATAAGACATGCAGCTCTGAGCGGGTTGGTACAGGTGCTAGATCTCCCCATTGTTCTCTGATCAGCTCCAGCAGAGACAGATGAATGACCCGTGAGTCAGCTCTGGAAGGGCTGTGCTCATAGTGTGGCGTGTTACAGGATGCTGGCTTTGCTCCAGTTGTTATGACTCTGTGGAGCACTGGGCTGTTGTTCCTGGAAGGCTGAGGTGTGGGGCAGTATCATCACGTGGAGCTGCCAGGAGAAGCTGCTGACCTGGCACACCCACCAAGCATCCATCCTGTGCTCTTATGTCATCTGTTTCACATTCAACTTGTTCACATGGATCCCTATCCCACACCAGTTTCACAGCTTGGTATCCAAAACAGATGGAGAATACTGCAGTCTTATTTTCTCATTTTGCTTTAAATAGCATGTACTATTAGCACCATGGGGAATACTAGATAGAGACATCAACATTTTCTAAGGATGTTTCTCAGGACTTGCCCTTGGCTTCTTCCTATGATTCTTACTGACTTTAAGATGCTGCGGTACTGATTGCACACTTGCAACATAATTGCTTTAGGTCCTAACATCCTTTTGAAGAACGAAGGAATACCTCATCTGCTTTCTGAATAAGTATTTTACTATTAGAGATGAAACAAAGCATTTCTTTGTAGGTCAAATTTTGCTGTCCAGTGAGAAGATAATTTCACTGTATTAACAGCAACATTTTTTCACCCAAAATCTTCCCATTTTTTTTATAAGATGCAGACGAAGGAAATTATGCTGATTTCAGAAGTATCGAGAATACCATTTGAAAGAAACACAGAAGTTTTAACCAGGATGCTCCAAAATAATTAATACTTACTCTTTTAAGGTGCCCTTCATTTAATGGGCAGGATTTTTACCCTGTAGAATTATTCAAACAATAAAATGCATGGACCTGAGCCTCTAATGTTTTCAGTCATTGTGATGTAAAGGATTACATGTGCATTTGAGAGCTCTCAAGCTAGAGATAATCTCTGTTCTAATTTATATTTCTTCACATTTGATGATGATAATGTGTATGTTACAAGAAATAGCAACAAAATAATTTGGTGTGTAGCTTATTCAGTTTTTGCAATTTTTTGCCATTTAGGTAGGACATGCCATACCTTAAATGTGCTTTACTTTAGCTAATACATCCTGAAAAATTTTGTTATTCCTTTCAGATTACAATTTAGGTAAATTATAGATAAGAATGTAAATACAATTAACGTTATAATTTGTAAAATGCCCCTATTCCTCATAAAAGCTTTTACTTTACAACAGATGAAAAAACATGAATGTTTTCAGAATTTACAAACAGGAGTAATCTGACTATATATTAGATTTTCAGAATCATAGAATGGTTTGTATTGGAAGGAACCTTAAAAATCATTTAATTCCAACACTCAAAACACCACACAACATGGCTTTGACCACTTTCAAGGATGAGAATTCACAATATCTCTTAGCAACCTGTTCCAGTGTCTTACCAACATCATAGTAAATAATTTCTTCATATTACCTAATCTAAAACCTATCCTCTGTCAGTTTAAAGCCATCCCACCTTATCCTGTCGTTAGATGTCATTGTAGAAAGCCCCTGACCAGCTCCTTTGTAGGCCCTCTTTGGATTTTTCAATGCTGCCATAAGATGCTCCCAGAGCCTTCTCTTCTCCAGGCTGAACATCCCCAAGTGTCTCAGCCTGTTTTCATAGGAGAGATGCTCCAGCCCTTTGATCATCTTTGTGGCCTCCTGTGGACTCACTCCCACATGTTCACACCCTTCTTATGCTGGGGACCCCAGAGCTGGATGTAGTTATCCAAGTGGGGTCACATGAAAGAGGAGTTGGGAGGGAGAATCACCTCTCTTGATCTACTGGTCACATTTCTTTTGATTTCTTCTCCTCAGGGCTGATCTCAATTCATTCTCCACCCAGAATGTATTTGTGTTTGGAATTGACCTGAACCAGGCACAGTTCCTTGCACTTGGCCTTGTTGAACTTCATGACATTCACAGGACCTCACCTTTCCAGCCTGTCCAGGTCCCTCTGGATGGCATCCCTTCCCTCCAGCATGTTGACTGCCCCACAAAGCCTGGTATCATCAGCAAACTTGCTGAGGGTGCCCTTGATTGTGCTGTCCATGTCTCCATTAAACAGTGCTCAGCGCCAAGTCCTAGGGACACCACTCCCCACTGGTCTCCATTTGCACATCGAGCTCTTTGTGCATGACCATCCAGCCAATTCCTTATTCACCAAGTGGTCAATCTCTCAAGACCATGTCCTTCTGTTTTAGAAACAAGGATGTTGTGTGGAACAGTGTCAAATGCTTTACAAAGGTCAGTCACTCTTCCCTTGTCTACCAAAGCTGTAACTCTGTCACAGAAAGCCACTAAATTTTTCAGGCATGATCTGCCCTTAGTGAAGCCATGTTAACTCATTCCTTATTTTCCATATGCCTTAGTATAGTTTCCAGGAGGATCTCCACCTTGATCTTGCTGGGCACAGAAGTGAGTCTGGTTGGCCTGTAGTTAGCTGGGTCTTCTTGTTCCCTTTTTAAAAATGGGGGTTTATGTTTTTGCTTTTCCAGTCTTTGGTATCCTCACTAGACAGTCACAAATATGATGGATGGTGGCTTAGCCACTTCCTTTGACAGTTCTGTCAGGATCCATGAATGCTTCTTATCAAGTCTAATGGACTTTTTGCACCTTCGTACCTCATAGATGAGCTCTTGAATCAGATCTTTTCTCTTCATTCTCCCAGTCCCATCTTTGCCTTCTGCACCTTGGTGTGGCTAGATGTGAGGACCAGGCACACGTTTTGTCTTGGACATTCTGACTGTAGTGAAAGAAAAGTTGTGATTAGAAGAAAGATTCTGTGGAGGTGAGACAGCCCTGTTCTAAGCCAACTTCTCTTTTCGCCTAGAGATGCCCATCCTGAATCACCTCCTAGATGTCTGGATGCTCATGGGCAAATGAACTGGCACAAAAAATTTAGTTTGTATAGGAGGCATGCAGCAGGCTAACTAAAAAAAATTTAGTCCTGCCTGCACTCCTTTTTCCTCTTCTCTTTGTCTTGCTTTTCCAGATCCAGACTATCCGTGCAGCAGGATCAATGTGGAACTATGGACTGGTGAACTTCTTTCTTCTCTTTCTCTCATTTATGTCCTTATTTCTCTCCTACCTTGCTTTGTCTGGGCAAAATGCACCTATCATGTTCTACCCCTTACTCTGTATTGGAGTTTGTTGCTGGAATTGCAAGCTTGTGGAAGTATATTATAAAAGTTAAAGGCTTGATAACCAACACTTTTGAGACTAAATAGTGGACTACTTGCCAGAGTTGAGATGACTATATAATAAAAGCATAAGCATTCTCTTTGACATGGACTGGTGTCTTTGAACAGTCTGATAAGAATTTATAACAAACATCATCTTCCTTACTGATGGGTCGTGACACGGAGTACTTGCCAGTGGAGACTGAGAAAGATAAGTCTTTGAATACTGCAACCTTATCCAAATCCTGGATAACCAGGTCTCACATTTTCCTCTGGAGAGGCCCACATTTCCCCTGGTCTTCCTTTTATCATGGATATATCTGTAGAATCTTTTCTTGTTGCCTTTGATGTCTGTGGCCAGATTTAACTAAACTGATCCCTGGATCTTCAGACAATCTCTGTACTCCTCCAAGGCTACCTGTCCTTGCTTAAACCCTCTGTGTCCTTCCTTTTTGTGTTTGAGATTTTCCATGATCTTCTTGTTCATCTATCTAGGCCTCACAGAGTTTTTGTCTGGCTTTCTGTTTTCAGGATGCATTTCTCTTCAGCTTGGAGGAGGTGGTCCTTGAATATCAACTGGCTTTCTTAGGCTCCTCTTATCTCCAGGAGAAGAGAATTGTCACATGGTAGTCTACCAGGCAGATCCCTGAAGAGGCCAACATCTGCTTTCCTGAGCTCAAGGATAGTGACCTTGCTGTGTGTCCTCCTTGCTGCCCTAAGGATCTTGAAATCCATGGTCCAATGGTCGTTGCAGCCAAGGCTTCCAATACACCACCAGCCCTTCCTTGTTAGTGAGAACAAGGTCCAGCTTAGCATCTCTCCTTGTTGGCTCCTCTGTCACTTGGAGATGGAAATAAGCATCAGTGCATTCCAGGATCTTCCTGCTTTACTTATGCCCTACTGTATTTTCCTTCCAGCAGATGTTAGGGTGTTGGAAGTTCCCCATGAAGACCAGGGCTTGTGAATGTCTGCCTGCTCTTAGTATCTATAGAGGTCCTCATCTGCTCATTCTTCCTGCATAATTCTTTGTAATTGGAAGCTATATGGAAATTTCTGTTAGGCAAGTGAGTTAGCCTCCAAAGATGTAAAAGAGAAAAGAAAAACAACCAACGATACCGTCCTCCAATACTGCTTTAGACTCGAGATGTGATCTGCAGAGTATCTAAGATAACAGAGCCTTTCAGGACTGCAGATAAAACCTGTGGTAGCATAGATTCTATAGGGATAGAAGTTTTTATCTCCAAGTCCAGGGAGAATCGTAGACATTTGTCAGGAAGTAGATATGTATAAGTCTCTGGTATGGATCAGCTGTTGCATAAACAGGTGTTTTGAATTGTGTTTATTATATGGTTTATTATGAGTACTTCTATAAGAAGATTTTGTGTGTAATGCAATAGTTGGTGTGAGGTACACTTAGGAAAGCAATGAATGTGAGAGAAGATTAAATCATTTGTTGCTTACACATGCTCTAGAGAAGTGGGAATAGATTTACATTTAAACTGTATCCTAAATGTCAGGTGTGGGAGTAGGTTTTGCAGAATTTTCTCCTGGTGTATTAAGCAGAGATTTGAAGTTCATGCCAAAAAGGAGTTATGGCTTCATTGTGGGATACAGAAATATGTGAGATGTAAAGTAGAGGTGGATATTGCTTTTGGCACTTGAGCTGAATTTGTGTAAAGATCAATTTATTGTGAAGAGCTGTGCTCTACTGGGATGTTGGTTATGTCTTGAAGACTTTGTTTCTCCAAAATACATTTATTTTATCTGGTTTATCTCAATAGGCTTTTTTCTAGTAAATAATTGTGTGATATATATATATATATATATATATATATATATATATATATATATATATTTTCAAGTTAATCTTAACAGAAAATCTTAGTCCTTCACTGTTTTCCTAACCAGACTGAGTGCTGATAATGAGTCAAGTATGAAACCATACTTAAATTTTGTTTTATAAAATGTAGATGGTTCCAGAAAAATACTCAAGTATGGCTTCTAAATTTAGAAATTTCTTTTGTAATAAAACACATGCTACAGCTGCAGAGAGATATCCAAGTCGAGATGTCATAGGAAGCCTTCTGCCAACTTAGGCACTCTCCTGTGAATGTTGACGTGTTGGGTAATTTTATGCACATATAAAATAGAATTGCTTTTGTGTGTGAAAAATTTAAGACAGTGAAGAACCTCTTAAATTATGATGACTTAAGAAAATTATACCTACAGAATAACTTGAAATGGGTGTCACTTATAATTCATGAAGGGTCACTCAGAAATATACTATCATTCAGAAACAAATGATATACTATCATTCAGAAAAAAAAATAGAGAAAAAACAGATCTGGCTGTTGTCTGCTAGAAGAATCTGTGTCCTGTTTTTGCCCATCTCATATTGTCCTAGTTTACGGTAAATTTGGGAGAAAAACCTTCAAAAAGGGGACCCCTCCCGAGAGCAAACCCACACGGCCCCTCCCCCCAGCTGGTTCGGGAATGATTCCTCGGAGAGAAGTGGAAAGAACCTGTTTATTTAACAGGCACAGCACCCCCAGCACACAAAATGAACACCACCAGATGACAACACTCTTTCACCGCTCTGAAAAAGATGACAAATTCAGCGAGTCTCTCTTGGGGGTGGTCGCTCTGTTGTCACTCCCTCCGGCGCTGGGGATGGCTGCTGCCGGACACAAGGTGTTCTCAGGTCCCAGTCCGGAGCAGGTTCCAGTAGTTACATGAAAAGGAAAAGGGGAAAAAAACAAAGCAAGAGCAAAGCAGGAGCAAAAGCAGAAGCCAGAGCTAGAGTCAAGCAAAAAGAGCTCAGCAAAAGCACAAAAGCCACGCTATGTACTGCCCCATCTCTGTGTCCCGCCAGTCGTGGGGGGAGCAGGCTGATAACAGAACCAAAACAAAACATTCACCCTTCAGAGCCAGTCTCAAACGCACAGAACATAACATCCAACATAGCAGAATGCACAAATGGGGATACAAACATCACCCTAGGACACATATCAACATAAACTGCCTTTAATTCCTCAAGTCTGCATGACCCTAGAAGCATCTCTGCATCTTACCTAAAATTGACAAGAAATTAATTTCTGAGCTTCTTAATATTTCCTCTCAGCTGGAGGACCAAGAGCTCTCTTTTCATGCTTTTAGAACAATTCAGACATACAGAAGTACATCCTGTCTCTGCCACGCTGACCACCAACCCTTACCAAATATTCCTTTCAATTTAGTCTTTCCATGTTTTTTTTTGCCCTGTACTGAATTAGGCATAAAACTATAAGGAAGGTCTCAAGTAGAATCTAATTATTAGTCAGGAAAATCTGGCCAAAATTTTGGACTTGCAGAAGAGTTGAAAAATGTGCACCAGATATTTTTAGAGTTTTGGGATTAATTATCATCATTGTATCCTTACATTATTCTGTAAAAGGATTTTGCTTTTGGAAGGGAAAGGGCTTAGCTTTTTGAGAGAATAATGTGTAAAAATCCCTGCTTGAATAGGGCAGCCTTTTAGATACATTTTCATACATATTTTCAATGATAAAAGTGACTTTTAAAGGAAAGCAGATAATCAGAATCCATCGTGCAGTGTGAAAGAAAATACTCATTCACATGTGAAAATAACTTAGAACTATTCAACTGGATAAAAATAGTGCATTTCATATTTGTTTACCATGTCACTTTAAAGCTAGACTTAGAAAAAGGTAGAGAATTTTTGGTCTGTAGAACCTTTGCTGCTTGTGGTTTTCCAGCCCCACAATAACATTAATAGTTATCGCTATTTTGTGTAAGGGGTTGGTAGTGCAGGATCTGTCCTGCCACTTTCTTTCTCATCAGCTCCCTACCATTTTCCCTGTCACCTGGTTTGGGTGTGCTGTGATTCCTAGCCTTTATTGAGGAAAGAAGTGTAGAACAGAGTAAAATGCAGAGTCACTGAGTTTGGAAGGCACCTCTGGAAATTAGCTCTGACAATCTTGAGCATGAGGAAAAGGTAGGTTTCTCTGGCTATCTCTACTATGTAGGTTGCTCTGGCCATCTCTAGCTGAATAAGGGAAATCATCAAAGATGGAGATTCCACATCATCTCTGGGCAACCTATGAGTGTTTGATCACCCCTGTAATAAAAAGCGGGGATTGTTACACCTCTGGGGAATTTCCTGTGTTTTGGATGTTTCTCATTGCTTCTCATCCTGTCACAGGACACTGTTTAGAAGATTTTGGCTTTATCATATTTACATCCTTCTATAAAGTGTTTTTACAAATGAACAAGATCTTTCTGAGCTTTCTCTTCACTGTGCTATAGAAGACACAGCTCCTTCAGCCTCACTTTCTGTGAAAGGTACTCCAGTCTTTTGAGGTTTCTGTGGTCCTGCAGTGCACTCTCTCTAGTATTTCCACATCTCTTGTACTGGAGTGCCCAGATCTGCTCCCAGAACTACAGGCACATATCTTATGAGTTCTGTGAAAAGAGGAGGGACAATTTGCTTAATCTTTTGCAAATATTTTCCAGGTGCAGTCCAGAAAATTGCTGCCCATCTTTGCCATAAAAATACACTGCATTGGTCATTTTCAGCTTGTTCTCTAGGACTGAGATCCTTCTTCACAAAGATGCTTTCCAGCTGGCCAGCCCCCAGCATATACTATGTCTGCAGTTACTTCTGCTCAGGGACAGGACCTTAAATTTCCCTTTGCTGCATTTCATGAAGTTTCTGTTTACCCTTTTCTCCACCTTGTAAAGTCCCTCTGGATGACAGGACACATCAGGTATATTAATTATTTCTTGTAGTTTTCTATCACCTCAATACTCTCTGAGAGTGCATTCAGTCCTGTCATTGATGATTTTTAAGCAGTGTTGGTTCCAGTATCTATGCCTGGAATACACTGGGGATGGCTGGCCTTCAGCTGCTTTTTGTGACACTTATCACAGTTCTCTGAGCTTGTCAGCTCTGTCAGTTTTCAGTCCACCTTGTTTGCCGCTTACTTAGTCTGTACTTCATCAGTGTGTCTGGAAAGGTGTGATGTGAGACAGTGTGGAATGCTCTGTTAAAGTTAAGATAACGCAACCTCTCTCGTTCTCCTCTCTCTCTCCATGCACCAGGTTGATCATCTCATCATAGAAGGCTGTAAGGTTGTTCAGCAGTGATTCACTTTCATAAATCCATGCTGACTGCTTCAAATAACCTTGTCCTATATATGCTTGGATTGTCTAGACCATCATCTTCCCAGGGGAAACAGAGAAGTTGATCAGCATGTAGTTCTCCAGATCCTCTTTCTTCCTTTTCTTGTAAACAGGAATTATAATAGTTTGCTTTCTTTCAGTGCTTAGGAACACCCTCTCTAATTACTGTGATGATTGGGGGAGTGGCATTGTCTAGTTCCCATGGACTCATCTATATCTAGGTTGTTGAAATGTTCCCAGTCCTAGTCATCCTCTACAAGTTGTAAGTTTTCTAGTGCTGCACTTTACTGTTGGTGTCCCCACGACCTTCAGACTGGCAGTTTTCCACAAGGTAGTAAACCAGTTCATTCCAGCACTAGGAAAATTTTGTCTGGAGTACTTCATTGGCCATAGTAGAGGGCTATCTGCATGTCACACCATGAAACTAGGAACACGTGAGCTGCTTCTCCATAGTGCAAGAGCCTTAAAAATAATATTTTTCTGAAACACTCTAAATACCACTGAAGGGCTTTGCCCACTATGGCAAACTCCATAAAGAATCTGAGATCACCAAAACTCAGCACTGTCCAAATGTGCCTTCTGGGTTCTGTGCACTTGATACAAGATAAAGGTGTTACTATTGTCCGATTATCTCAGGTTTGAGGAGAAGTAGACACAACTGGAGGAGAAGAATGTATCCACAAGGAAAGCCAGCTCAGCAGTGGAGCTAAAAGTCATCTCTGGCTGGGGCCGGCAGGGGGAGACCATAGCCCACCGACCCATTTGCTGAGGCCAGGTTTGCACACTAGAGTTGGGGGATTTTTTTAAGTTCTCCACCATAAGGGAAGTGCAACTGTACTGGGTTTCTCTTTGGGACAGAAAACTAATTTTTGCGTTGCTGTTGTTTGTAAGTGGAAAAAAGGTACTTAGAAAAGCAGTGGAAAATCATCTTGGAGGTATGCCTAGGAGATTTGTTCATTAAGAAAAAGTATTTTATAGGATCTCAATTTTTAAAAAAATCGTTCCCAGTGGCATCCTTTGTATGACTTACTGCGCTGTCTGTTCCCCTGGAGCAAATCAGTATTTTCACCACAGGTGAGAAATCTGGCACTGAACTGACCACCCAGAGATTGCAAGGAGTCTGCATTTGCAAAGGCAAAGGGGACCACCCAAATACTGACATTCCACTGTGCTCAGATCAGCAGTAAGAAATGTCTGTGGCATGCACTCAGAAATGCATGCTGGGAATATGAATCTGTCTGGAGAAAGAGCAGCAGAGTTTGTAGAAGAAATCTGGTAAAAATACGTGACTGTTGACTAACATATGGAACACAATGTATTTTAATCCTGTACACATCTGAAGGAATGAATTAAATGGAAGCCAGGAGAGCACAACATCGAAGAGCTTCCAGGTCCTCTGTTTCTAAAGGCACTATGACAAAATGAGTTCTTTGCAGTATAATTATACAGGCAAAGCAGAAACTGCTGCTATGGTAGCACTGGCACAGACCAAATGGGCCTGCTTCCTGCTAAAAGTGCTGCTTATTGGTTTAGAGCTCAGTATACTTGTTTCATTCAAGAATTCATGTTTCACTGTTCAAACCCCATAGCTCTGTTTTAGATGTTTTCACCTCTAGTTATGCTGATGTGGATTCTCTTACCATTGCAGTCATTGTGTTCACCTGTGTGTGCAGTAGAAGACTGATGCTGAAAATTTTAAGCCAGACCACTATGGATGGATGAGCATAATGAAAATTTGTCACTGAAATTTTATTGTGGCTGCTAAGGAATAGCAGGTACTAGGTCTCTTAAGCTTCTAAGTGAATTTAGACATTTAATTTACTCTCAGAAACATCAGACTACTTAATAGCATAGTTGACCTTTGTCTCTATGTATGCCTCCTTTTATTAGGAATATTTTTTTTTTTTAATTTACTGTAAGTTTACTGTATTCCTGCTGTTAAAGATTGTGAAATGGTCATGTCCGAAATATTTTAACTGGGATATAAATTAGTCTTATAACCCTTACTGAAAAAAATGCCTGAGACTTAGAAGAAACTGATATTCTGCAGGTCATGGACAATTATTTCCTGTATTAGCATCCTGCTAAGTTCAGTGACTTAGTTTTTGGTATGTTTTTGAGGATTTGGACTTTAAATATTTCCCAGAGAAAAGTCTTGTGGTTTTAGATGAGGAACACCAGTGCAGTGCCTAAGTGGTACAGAATTTCTGCAGGATGTTTATGGGAGAACGGTGTGGTATTTTTGCAATTTTGATCATGGCTTGTCCATATGACGTGTGCTACAACAAACATGAATGTAAGAAAACTAATTTTCACAGATTTATGAAGGTTCACTTTATTTTTCCCTGCGTTAGTGTCTTGTCTGCATTAAGAATATTCGTAAGATAGTTCATCCTATGCAATGTCCTAAATTGTCCTCTCTTGCGGCATCATGGCAGCTTTTAGGACTTCTTTTTCCTCAAGAACATATGCTGATGGCTGTCGTTGTGGGTGATGAACAAACAACATGAGATCTTGTTATAAAAAACTGTATTTGATTCTACTTTATTAAAATAACTGTTTTCCTTATATACCTTTTAGAACAGGCCACTCTTATTGGTTAGAAGAGTGCCAGAACTCTTCTAACCATTGGTCCAAAGCAATGGATAGAGACAAGTCCATCCCACAGAAAAGAATGCAAAACATCACTCTCGTCACAATAACACTTGGGATGTTTATGTCAAGTCCGTGGGAACAAGGTTTTCTGATACTTAAACACCACGAAGAAACTGAGTTCAGAAACTCAGAAGCCTCAGGTCTAGAAAACCAGACTACAGATGGCAATCAGCACAGAGCATGTAGATCTGTGTTTACAGCCTGTAATACCTATATAAGTCTAAGTGTTTCTAGGCTGTAGCAGTGGTGGACTGTCTGGACCTAGAATGAGTTTAGGGTGTCTGGAGTGCATTTGGGAATGTGCTTTCAGAGCTCTCAGCCTTTGGATTTCACTTCTGTTTGCCATCAAATACAGTTATATTTTTCTGTGCTGTGTTGGACTTACAGGCACATGCGCAAATGTTTGTGGTCTCATTAGATTTCCTCCTTCTTGTAAGTCAAGATGGAGACTTGAAAGCCTCCAAAAACTTACATAAGACAGGTGAAAAACAGGCACAGCTTTGTATTTGACTGGTCTGTTTTATAACAGGATCTGTCCTTAGTTGTCATGCAGTCAGCCACCGGACAGTTTTGTCTCCAGCACTGACCTAAACAGAAGAATGGAAACCTTTATGTTCATTGGTTAAAGACAGTTTGTTCCCTTACTCATTAATACTGAACAGATACCATGCACACTGTGAGAATGACTGTGAAATTCTAGCAGAATACCTTTTGGAATGGGATTCAAATTTAGATTATGGACTGCATCCCATGTCTCTCAGACCAAATGTGAGTACACTATACAGGAGAACTAGTTGGAGTGTTTGGTTTGCACAGCCAAATTTTCTCTCCAGTAACAGCCTTCTTTGAGACATTAGATATTAGTTAATGCACAGTGAAAGTGGCCCTAATTCTGTTTTTCCTTTGTAATGTCAGCCCATTAATTTATTAATCTCTTCTCTCTCTCTCTCTTTTTTTTTTTTTTTTTTTTTTTTTTTTTTTTAAATCGCTTGGGGTTTACTTCCATATTCTCTTTTTCCATTTTTCATACTTTAGAGCTTCCTGATTTTCTTACATGGATTCTTTCTGGAAGTGCTATTATTTATGTGTCTTGTAATATTTTAGCAAGTGCTATTTTGGAGATATCTAGACATCTAAACAGAGCTGGAATTTAACCTCTTGGCTTCGTAATTTCATTTATTGTGTTTGAATTGTGGAAAGTGTTTGAAGACTCCAACTGAATTATGACCTTATTGTTCAAAGCAGCCTATGTACTTATCCTAAGAGACAGATCAAAAAGTCAGAAGTTGACTTTGTTCATTTATCACTTTTGTGGTATAAGGCAGTATGATGCATACAGACAGGCAGGAAAGATATTTGAGAACACTGAATTATTAGAAAGGAAATAACAAGTTGCAGTTTCCTTAATGTTTCTTATATTTTGGTTAAATTTCTGTCTCTTGTAGGCTAGTAGGTATTAACATTGTCATGAGGTTGTTGATACAGACCATTTTTATATGTTCTGCAATAAACAAGTACAAGATTTATGGATATTTTGTCTTTTGTGTATCCTGAGGTTCTTATTAATTTCTTTAATTGAAGTTATTTGTCCTGAAGGTTTTGTTAGCTACCAAAAATGTATCAACATAGCCATTCTAGTAAGAGCACTAATGTTCAAAAGCATGTGGCCATGTCAAATGAGTGAGTATAGCTCCTGTATCTCCCTTTTTTTTAGGAATCCTTTTTGTTTTGGTTTTAAGCGATCTTGATAGACATTGTATAACCTTACTATATAAATTTTTTGAATATAGTTCAGAGCATACAGAACAGTATGATAAATAGTGCAAAGGAAGCAAACTTTTCTACTCACCTATGTGCCATGTACTAGTTCTAAGTTTTCTCTTAGATAGTATGAGAAATAGAACCTGATAAGAATTTTTTCTCAATTTATATTGCCATTTCTGGTTAAATATTATTGCAATTTTATGCCTGTTTCCAGTCAGCATACTGAGAACTCTGACAAATGTGATGCTATTTTTAATAATTCTAAGATTAACTTCTGATTTTTTTCCTCAACTGAAAGTTTTCATGTGGTTGCTTTTGCTATTTTCCCTGAATAAAATACAAAATAATGGTGAGGCTGAGGTTGGAAGGAACCTCAGGAGGTCATTGGGTTCAACTTCCCTGTTCCAGTAAGGAGACCTAGAACATGCTGCCCAATACCATGTCTCTCAAGGAAGGAGGTTACACCACATCTCTGGGTAGTCTTTGCCAGTGCTCAGTCACCTTCCCAGTAAAAAAAAATAATTTTCCACTGTTCAAAAGGAACCTCCTGTCTTTCAGTTTGGGCCTATTGCCTCTGGTTCTGTCACAGGCAACCACTGGAAAGAGGAGGCTATGTCTTGTTAGTGCTCTCCCTTCAGAAGTGTGTTCAATATCATGAAATTCCTCTGAGCCTTTTTTCTACAGCCTGAACAATCTCAGGTCTCTCAGTCTTTTTAAAAGAAGAGATATTCCAATTCCTCCATCATCTTAGTGACTGTTTACTGCACTGTCTCCAGTACCTCCATGTCCCTCTTGTGCTAATTATCCCACAGCTGGGCACAGGTCTCCAAGAGTGGGTTCACTGGTGCTGAATGGAGGGGCAGGATTACCTGCCCCACAACCTGCTGGCAACTCTTCTCTTCATACAGCCCTGAATTCCATTACCCTTCTTCACCACGAGGGCACAATGTTGGCTTGTGTTCTAGTGGGACAACAGTGATGTAATATTACAGACTGGGTAATTTTAAGTAGGCTGCTTTCAGATATACATGTCCATGGGAAGAAGTAATTTGGGTATAAATTTTCATATTTTAGCCTGCTTTGTTTTTAAGCATATGTAGCAGCCTTACTGACCAGCTGAGGTTGACATCCTTTGTTCTGGAAATCACCCAGTCTTCCACTGGAGTCCTCTGGTCTCTTGACAGTAAGTTGAGAATTTCCTGCTGCAGCAATAAAAAGTGGCTATACAGAGATACTGAAAACTCCCTCTCTGCTCTAAGCAGAGATGAATCTCATCTCTGTGGAGGGTTAGATTCAAACCCAAATGGGATTAAAATTCCTGTCTTGGCTCTAGGGCATGTTGTGATCTTGCCAGATGAACTGTTTGCACACCTGATGGGTTAATACAATGCTCACTCTTCAGAAACCATCAGCCTATGGAACCACACAATCCTTATTCTGTAGGATCATGTTAAACATTAATCAAGAAGAAGAATGGGAGAGTAATCAGCTCAGTTACTGGTAACAGTGTGAATGAATAATGATACAAAACTGTATCATAACTTTGTGGTCAACCACTGAAATCTACACACACTATCTGATACTTTCCTACATTGTATATTCTGTAGGAGAAGCTGCAGATTCCTTATGGCAGTTCTACACTAATAGCAATTAGTAATGGGAACATTTTCCATTTCTCTGATTAGCGGCAGATACTTTGGCTCTTATGGAGATTCTTATGAGAAGAGGACTCTGAATGTCCTCTAAAAGATCTGCACGTTGTTCTGCTTTCTGACAGAACAAAATCATAATTTCAAAATTTCTATTTCTAGCTTTTCAATACAATGTCATAACAGAAATCAAGATTTTTGCATATAGAAGATCCATTTCTTCTTTCAGACCATGTCTTACATCTTTTCAGCACCCATAAGTGATATGAATTTTTGAAATTTTGTCCTTCTATACAAGTAAAGGAAAATACTTCACATTTGATGAAAAAAAGTGACTAGTATGTGTAGTTTCCATGAGCTTTGAAAGTTGAATCTGCTGTATAAACAGTGAGAGACATATGATAATCTTTCTCTTGCTTGTGCAAGGATTTTACCTCCAAATCACATTTAATTAAAAAAAAAAAAAAAAAGGACACTGGAATATTTTTATACTTGCACATATATTTTATATAGAGGTCCACAGACCTGAAATTTTAAAACTTCACCAGCTGAATAGTATATTCCTATGAAGTTACATTCTGTCTGCATGCCTATCGGGCATGAAGTTTTTATCTTCAGGACTGCATTAATATATTAAATATTTTAATATATATATGTACATAGATACATCAGTATATAAATATATATGTGTGCATACACATATATGTAACACTTACTTTTCTTGAACTGTAAAGACAGCAAGGTATAGAGCCATAAACAACAAATTACGCTTACATCAGTGTCTTAGTTACCACAGCTACACCACAGAAGTCACAAGAGAATATTCCTTCTGAGAATTCCTTCTGAGTAAGCCTCCATTTACATCCTTCTCATGCATCTCTATCAAAAATTCTGAAATTCATGGACCCTTATTAGAACTCCCTCTGCTTGATATTGCTTCCATTTCTGTTGGAAGCTGAGATCCTTGTTGCTACCAGTTTTTTTTTAAGAATGAACATGGTGAGGGATCAGTGCTGCTTTCTGAAAAAAGCCTAGCTGAGTACTGGCTTTTATCTTTGAACACAGATGTCTCAGCAGGTAGTTGACTGCCCCTCCTGCTCACTTTAAATTTTAGGTTCGTCTTATCTCCCAAAATGATTTGTCTTTTCTTTGCAACAGTTTCTTTACTAAATCCCCAACAGAACAACTACAACTTGGATGGAGCTGGAAAATGAGGGCATCTTTTCTCCTCCGGGTAATGTACATTTGAAGCTTTGTGAAACACTGTTCGATCTATTCCGACACAATATTTTCTAATAAAAACATGCAATGAACTGTCTGAAGCCTACCTTGTTGGTTCTTTTTTTCCTTTTTTTTTTTTTTTTTTTTTTCCCCTAGGAACAAACTCCTTTGGTGTGTATAAAGGTATAAAGATTTCAAAATATGCATGAGGACCACAAAGTGTAGCACAGCACTGTTTGGAGATAGTGCCTTGTTCATGAAAGCATATAATGTCTTGCATGTAAAACCTTGTTCCTATTTTCCTATTCATGTGTTACCATGGCACTGTGCCCAAGCTAATGGCTCTTGTAGCTTGTGGAATAAAATGTGCTATAGCAGCTATTCTGTATTTGCTTCCAAAACCAGTGTGGTTTTCACTCACTTTTGTCTATGCTTCGTGTGATGTTGACATGACTTACATGACTCTTTTGGTTTTACAGGCTTCTAGCTAGAACTGTTTTTTTACATATTGAGGAGAAAATAGTAATTTGTCATAATATAAGTGCAGCCCTGTTTGGTTTGTTTTGGGCTTTTTTAGTTCTGCTTGTCTATCATTGCTGTCATATTGCAGTCTTCTTTTACTAAGCCTTTGTTATGCCTTAAATACAAAATTGTTTTGAATTTAAACACAGAATATACTCCAAAGTACATCACATTCACACAGTTGAGGTCTTAGAGTCAAATGAGGCAAAATTCTATATATTTTTAATTTCATTAGAAACCCAAATCACATCATAGCTGTCTTTGAAGGATGAAATCCCATGAACTAGTGCTAAAAACCACAGAACATCTTCCTGAGTTCATGATAAACAGTTTTAAGTGGACTTTTGGAATATTGCATGGTGTAATATCAATGTTTTCAGATAGTCAGTACATAAGCATTTCTAATATTTTAGTAAGGTTATAGCACGTTGCCTCCTGTCAGGATATTCAATCATGTATGTCAAATGCTAAGAAGTATGGCAGTTCTGTAAGCATCATTATTCCTGCAAGAAGAATGGAAAAACTCACAGCAGAGGAACTTAGTGTTGTACTCAGGATTTTACATACATATTGTGGAGCCAGCAAAATCTGGGCTTAACACAAAGTTCTCCAATGTTTCTGCCTGTTTCAAGTGGTATGTGTTACTTTCTCTTCAGAAAAGGCATTGATAGAAAATTTATTACTTCAGATATACTGCTACGGTCTTATTAAAACAAATTATATTGGGAGATTTTTACTAAATCAATGGAGGGTTTTGTTTTTTTTTTCTTTGTAGAACTTTGCCAATCCTGTTGCAATCCTGTGGACTACAACTATCTCCAAATTGAAAATGGCTGTGTTCGTTTTACTCTGTTAATACCAGTAGCTGTCAGTTTCCTTGCCTGTGAGAGTTGAAACTTGAAATCAGGTTGTTGTTTGAACAAGATTTTCTTAATGTGCACTTTCCCTGCTTGGCAAACTTGCTGCTGATAAACAAGAAGACAGCACAGTAGGATGAAATTATGTGTGCTGTATAATACAGTTGTTCTCTTTGTCCCTGTTTTGTTTTTTTATTATTATTTTTTATCTCATTCTCTGGGAATAGTGCTCCCAGGCACTTTTGGAAAGCTACTAGTCCAGAAATTTAAACTTCTAAAATTTTTCCCAGTCTGAGATTTCCAATAAGCTTTTTGTGGCATGGTCAAATCAGAAAGGGAGCCCAAAATAATTTCTGTGGAGGATGTCACTGAAGAAGGGAAGGCAGTCACTCTGGAGATCCCAGAGCCATGAATGTCAGGACATAAAAAAGCTAAAGCGATTAGTACTTTGTGTGACTGCTGTGGGTACTTAAAACTGCTCAAAAGACAGAGAACATTGGTAATTGTTCAAATACATGTTTACTACCTCTTTACTATGCCTCTTTTGTACTTTGATGGGCTTTTACAGTGCTTCTCATCTGTTCAATGTTATCATCTGCTAGTAAAAGCTATCTACTTAACACACATATTGCCTGAAAATAAAGGTCCTGTAAGGTCTGTTGAGTGTTTTGGTTGTTATGGGCTTCAAGGTTTAAGGGATGCTGAAAATCTTTTGATGTGCAGCTTTAACCTTCAAGTTCATGCAGATCTGTTAGGTCATCCCAAAAAGCCAGCTCAGTAGAATGCACCTTATTTATACCCATACCCTGAGTGTTACTCCAGTTACATCCTATGGCACATTGCACATTAATAGGTTAATAGATAATATCAATCCCTGGGGACCTTGGCAAAGTATGTCTAATCTTGTTTCAACCCAAGCTGCCTGCTTTTGGCCTATCTGTGTGGGTTGTGTGGCTGATTTATGCCACAAATTTACCTTGTAGCAAGAGGGGGAAGATGAGGGAATCTACCCCAGTGATCCCACGGAAGAAGTGCTTGGAGGTCAGCTGAACCTGACACGCCTGGGGAAGATGGCTTAGACTACTGCACTGGAACTGTAAGAATAAAGTCCTTTGTGGATCGATGGCATTGCAGTTTGTATTGGCCCCCAGAGCACCTTGTCAAGAGGCAAAATACATGTAAAAGTGACACGCACCTAACCTATGCCAGAAGAATATTTTGCACTTAATTTGCATGACAGAATTAAATGTTAATTTCCCATTTGCAGGTATTGTGAGCAAAGAAGATACTCTAGAGTCCTGCCAACATGTAGAAATCACAATGGACAGAAAAGAGAGCCTGCTGTCTTAGTATGCATTTCAGTTTGGGCCCTAAAACTATCATCTGAAGGCCATCTGTCCAAGTAGTTGCTCTTCCTGGATGATAGAGAGCAACCCCAATGGGCACAGGGGTGCTTTTAACATCATGAGACAATCCTCTGTTTTCATTTCAGTGTAGAGCTGAAGTAATGAATCTGGCTTTTTGAAATGTTAAAATGTAGGTGCAGTAACCACTGCACTTTTCTCACATATAAGCTTGTGAGCTCTCACTGAGAGTTTTGTCTGACTCTGTTTTCTATATAGTAAGTAGTTGAGTATGCCTTTCCATTAAACCACTGTTGCATTTACCATTACACTTTGTAAACTCAGTTTTATATAAATTGAGTATATTGTTGCTTCTCCCTTATGAATGAAGCGCATAATTCTCTCTGTGACAAGGCCTGTCCTAGATTGAGTGAGCAATCACCATGTGCATTCAGAACATCCTGATCCAGGAGAGAACGTTATCCAAATTATTCTGAAGATAAAGGGAACTTTTGTCTCCTTCCTAAGGACATATTTGTTATAGCAGTCTCACTTGACTGCTATGTGAGCACTTTGAAGATGTCCCTGACAAGGATGGGGGACTTCTGCTTCAGCTGCAAATTACATTAGGAAATCTGGCCCTGTTCCTAGTGTATGGTGGTGATTATGAAATGGATGATAGAGAGACATTCTCTATGCAAGGGCATTGCCAAGCCTGTGCCTCCTTTTCTCCCTCTCTGCCTGCTTTCATCTAGAAGTCATAGTGCAAGCTGGCCCCAAGAAGCCATCTCACATGAGAGTGGCTGCCTGCATACTCAGTAGTACTGTCTGTGGACCTTAGATGATAGAGCTGAACAAGCACCAAGTAGACTGCAAGGAGTATGTGCCATAGGTGTGAATTTCATGTGTTTTTTCATGGAGTGGATAGGATGGTCTGAGGAGCACTGAAAGTATGATGCTGACATCCCATGGACTTATTATCCTTACTTTTGAACAGTGTAAGAAGAGCTTTGTGAGACTGGGGCAGCGGAGGTGTCTCTGTTTCTGTGTGCTCACAGATGTACTGCGTGCTCCAGCTGCGAAATAGCCCTGTGCAGGGTTTATCAGGCAATATGCCATCCTTTGCCCTTGATGCTCCCTCTCAAAAGATGTAGCTTGGTAAAGTTAGATTGCATATGTCGAGGTTTTTCCATGCTGTCTTACTTGTTCTCACTGTTCAATAATGAGCTGAAGTGTCATAGTGGTCTATATGTCCCTCAGTTGTTCTCAGAGCATCCTGTTTGGAGTGCTGCTATCCCAGACACCTAGTGAGTTCCAGTGCCATGACAATGTGAGTGAGGATTTTGCTTTGAGAGTCCCCAATGACTGCTTATAGTGAAGTGGTTGCATGGCATAGACACAGCCATATGGGTCCCAGTGCTAGATAAGGGTCATTTGAGCTTTGACAGCTCCATTTATCTTTTGGAGAACTATTTTGAGATCACCGTGTAGAGTAGCAGAGAGAGTAGACGAGTTTGGGTTCATCTCAGCAGTTCCTGCAGTGCAGTTCCTGAATGTTTATTCAGCTGGTAAAAACACAGAAATCGGCTAAGGTTCTCCCTCTGAATGAATAAATGTGAATTCAAAATGCTTTTTGGAGGCAGTGCGTCTTTAAACTACTACTAGTTCATGAGAAAACATGTCACCTCCAGCTGTCAGTGAGTGCCCTGGTAGTTCAGGATTGTGTTTGCCTGGTTTGCCTCTGCCCCATTACTTGGGTGAACTGGTGACCCCATCACCTTGTCTCCTGTCACAGTCCTCTAAGTGAACACTGGCACTGCTCAGCTGTCAGCTCATCATAGAACAGCTGCAGGCAGAGAGTAAGGCAACATGCCTGCCAATCTTTTTTCTTTTTTTCCCCTCAGATTTACAGCTGGTTTGGGGTACATTTTTATTTTGGTAATTGGGAAATCTAATTAGATATCCTGGAGTCCTAATTAAGTGGCTTTTGTGGTTATAAGATACTTTGAGAATAATCATCTGTGAAGACTTTAGACCCATGTTCCCTTTGCATGTGCAATTTTTATGACTGTGTGAATAAATTCTGTAAGTGCCTGTAGAAATTTAGAGTGTTTGCCCAAAAGAAATTACAAATATTTCCTAGCACTCAGTTTTTAAGTCTCTGATTTTAGAATTAGGGAAAAAGCTGACAGGAAATACTATAATTGAATAGAAATGCAAGAACAGAAATCACATTCTGTTCACATAAACATCTTTTTTGGCAACTTGTGTTGTCATTTGTTGGAAAGTTAAAATTTTGCAATGATTTTAGCACCTGGTTAACCATCACAGAATGTCCTTGGTAATGAGTAAGTACCATGGTATAGAATTTATGCTAATTGTGTTCCAATTAAACAGTATTCACTGCAATTACATCTCATTAGGTAAATAATTTCTGAGGGAGATATACTAATTAAGTGGGTTTACTCATTATGTATTTCATGATTAAGATGAGTTTACTGAATTTACAGCTGTGCTACTAAAGCTATTTAGAACTAAACATGCCAATATTTACAAAACACACAGAAATTGCTTATGATCTGTTTTCTTTGTTGCTAATCGTGAAGGATATATAAGGTTTTCATGGAGCTCCTGTAATGAACAAAATGCTCCCCAAGTGTTTTGAGACCCTCTGGAACATAAATGTTTCTATATTTTTAAAATGCCATTGTTACGCAGTTCTCTGTTCTCTGAACTTCCTGCTGCTGTCCAGCAGCTGATTTGCTTATTTAAAATAATAGTAAGTAGTGTGTTTTAACATTATTTTGTCATGTGTGTCGTGGTTTCGCCCTGTCTGGCCACCAGGTGCTCAGCAAAGCCACTCTATCCCTCTGCTTCTTGGCTGAACAGGGTAGAGAAAATACAACAAAGGCTCGTGGATTGAGATAAGGACAGGGAGGGATTACTCACCAATTACCATCAGGGGCAAAACAGGCCGAACTTGGAGAAATCAGTTTATTTTATTTTCAATGAAATCAGGGGATAATGAGAGGTACAAACCAAATCTTAAAACACCTTCCCCCCCACCCTTCCCTTCTTCCCAGGTTCAGCTTCACTCATGATTTTCTCTACTTTGACACAGGGGGACAGGCAATAGGGGTTGTAGTCAGTTCATCACATGTTATCTCTGCTGCTTTTCCCTCCTCAGGGGAAGGATTCCTCACACTCTTCCCTTGCTCCAGGGCAGGGTTCCTCCCACAGGAGACACTCCTCCATGAGCTTCTCCATTGTGAGCCCTTCCCACGGGCTGCAGTTCTTCAAAAATTGCTCCAGTGTGAATCCATGCGATAGTGTGAATCCCTTCCTTCAGGAACAGGCTGCTCTGTAGTGGGTCTCCCATGGGGTCACAAATCCTGCCAGCAAGCCTGCCAGCAATCCTGCCAGCAAGCCTGCCAGCAAGCCTGCTCCAGCCTGGGCTCCTCTCTCCACAGGGCCTGCTCCAACACAGATTTCCCACAGGGTCATGGTCTCCTTAAAGCACATTTTTCTTCTCCTCAGCAGAGTCATCCATGGGCTGTAGGTGGATCTCTGCTCTACTGTGGAACCACACGGGCTGCAGGGGCACAGCTGCTTCACCACGGTCTGCACCAGGGGCTGCAGGGACACATCTGCTCCAGCACCTCCTGCCCCTCCCTCTGCACTGACCCTGGTGTCTGCAGGGCTCCTGCTGTCCTGTGTACTCGCTCCTCCATTCTCTGGCTGTGGTTGCTGCTGCACAGGTTTTTTTCCCCCTTCTTAAGTACATTATTCCAGAGACATTGTCACCACTGCTGATGGGCACAACCTTGGCCACTTATGGTTACGTATTGGACAAAGGGGAAGCTTCTGGAAGCTTCTCACAGAATCCACCTCTGTAGCCCCCCTGCTACAAAAAGTTCTCGCATAAAACCTAATACACTATGTGAAGCTCTTTAATACAAGATTGCAATCAGCTGAAACACTTAGTAAAGACTTCTTTTTTTATATCACAACTTATTCCCTGTTTGTATCATGAGCATTTTGTTCCTTCTTGAACAGAGTCCTTTTGTTAATTTCTTGATTGCACTTTCCTAGAAGCACACAAAGTATTAATAGTCTATATGAAGCTAAGGGAACTTTATTAAATGTTAGCTTTTATATACAGCTTTACTTCAAGCAAATTAGGCTTCCATACCACACACATGATCCTATCAGAATGAAGATGTTTTGATGGTTATCATTTGTGCCTGGGTAAACACAGCATTGATTTAAGTAACTCCTGTTAGAAACCAAGAGGAGTAGAAAATTTACAACTGAACACAGAGGCTCTTGACCTTAGGAGATGACAGGCAGGATTGTGATGGATCATGTATTTGGAATCAAGAGACAAAGTTCAATTCCCATTCATCATGGCAGTTTGTCAGACTCCTTCTACAGAGTTTTCTGATTTTTCATGGCTCTTAAACTGTTTTGGTAGCTTAATTCAATTTAAATGTCTTCTTTTTCCTGATTTCTCCTTTGCATTTCAAAATTATTTGTTTTAAGATGAAATGGTAGATCTGCAGAATTTTGGAACAAATTAAATTACTTTCTTTCACTGGTTCTCTGTCCTATGGGCTTTTTAGTTCACCTGTTCCCATCTCAGTGCAATTTCTCTACCTTGGAAAACATTCAGAAGCTCAGAGACCAGAAGGCTTGTTCTGCTTTAGTGCCTCTCTTGAAAACATAAAGCTATCACTATCCAGCCTCCTCTTCTCCTTGTAGCCATTCCTTTCCTGTTAGCAGATGAGCAATTCAATTATTCTCTTTTTTTTGCCTTCACCCCAGTTTCATTCACAGAAGAATCTGGCCAGGTGTTTGTATAACTAACATTTCTGTGTAGTCTTGAGGAATATCTGAGCTGTTTCTCAAGGCAGTGAATCTGAGACCGTATGAGGTTTCTGAAAGGCATATATAGTTTTGCAAAGATTGTCCCTTCAGAGGTATTCCTCTGTGGTTGCCAAAATATTTATGGGTGCTCCTGACTGTGACCTCTGTAAGAAAACTGGAAGGTGAAAGCAGACACTTTTGAATCCTGGGTTTCTTCTGAAGGTGCCTCTGAAAGCTGAATTATCTATGTACAGAGTACAACTGGGTGCAAGTTCAGGAGATATGCAATCATCCTTCAGTTCGATGTTTCTCACTCTGATACTTCAGACTTCCTAGGGAGGTTGCAGAACATTGAAAACCATTCTAGTCTGAAGAAATCTAATTTCCCTCATCCCCAGTCCATACACAACACCTTTCCCCTCAAGTTCCAGAATTTTCAAGCTGACTTCTGAAATATATGTGCAGGAGATGACATGTGTCTTACTATGAGGAGGTTATCCAGAGATTGAGAGGTTTAATAACTCCCACTTGTGCTGTCCAGATCAGAGGGCACAATCAGGCTCAAACACCTCCTGTGCCAGTGCACCCAGATTTGGTGTTCCTTCACTGTTACAATTAATCCACTTTTCTTCCTCCCCCTCTCTTTTGTGATAAGTGAGTGGTGAAAGTGTTTAGCTTCCAATAAGGGGTTTGTCTTATCTGAGCAGAAAATGACTTGAAAGTCAGATCTGCCTGTATTAATTTATATGTCACTAGGTGACACAGAGAGGAACAAAGATTAGATATATCGCAGATGAGCAAATTGACTTGGGCATAGTGTTGTAACATTTTTTTTCTTTTCATGCCATTCTCAATAACTTGGAAATAAAATTCTGGAAGAGTTTTAACAGTTTGAACTGTGGTCTCAACAGTTTTCAAGCTTCTTTTTTCTCTCACCTCAGAAGTGTGCCTCTTTGAAGGGTTTGCAATGAGAAGGGCTGGATTACATTTTAGTATAGTCTCTATGCATGTTCAAAAAGAATAGGAATAGCAAACCAAATCAAAATTAATCCATGTGTGTAGGCAGGTGGAGAAGACATTTTGTGAGTTTACTTGGTAAGTGATTGACTTTCTAATGCATATTGGTATTTTCCTACCAAAAATCCTATTGCAACTTAGTGTAGCAACAGAAAATGGCATTCTTAATATTTCAGACATACTGTTGTATGTGTTGGAAGGAGTTACTAGGGCTTAAGCATAAACTGACTAATTAAAAATTAGGACCAGCCAAACTGTGCAAAGAACAGGATAATTTCCATCCTTGTTTTTGTTTGGGAGGAAGGTGTTTAATGTGCAGTCATAAGTTTTTATTTCTCCTCATATTTCTTTTACTGCCTTTTAAATTTGTTTGCCTACACAAGCAAATTTGTATTTAGGTGCTTGTTAGTGATAAAGTCCAATGAACCAATTCATTTAATTGAGCTTAAAATTTAGATTTGCAAATATTCTCTAGCCTTTTCAGTTCTTCACTGTTTGGAATTACATTTAAGGTTTTATCGTGTCAGAGAGAAGGGCCTTAGAAGTCATGGAAAAAAAATGATAGGTGAAAAAAGCTTGAACTTCTCTCTAGCTTTTGGAAAATTGACAAATATGTCCTGAAATTTCTATATTCAGACTGACTGCATATGTCATTATAAAGCCAAAACCAAATATTTAATTCTTTACCCTTTGTAAACAAAAGAACTTCAATGTGTTTTGCTTTACTCAGTGACCACAAACTACCCAAGGATGTAACTCTTAAGCCGAGATTTGAAATGCAGCTGCAACGTAGGTACTAAGTTAACCAGTGACTGCATGGATGCAGTGGAGTCATTTGCACATAACTGTTCAATAACAGTAATGGTCACAGTTCACAGATGCCTTGTTGGCTATTTTGTAGCCTGTGTGGCTTTTGTCATGTTTATCAGAAGCTTATCAGGCCCTTTATGCAATAAAAAAAGTCAGTTGGACCTCAGCCCAAGTAACTTTCAGATGGCAGCTCCACAGTGTGTCTGGTCTTGGATTTTTTCTGGCACTTGAATTTTTCCTAGCACTTGGATTTTTCTTACATTTACAGTTCAACTACTTCAACCTTCATTTCTTTCAATCAGCAGCATACCAATCCCTGATATCAGGATCCCTTGCTAATGATCCCCTGTCACACCAAAGAATGGTTTGCCACAAATTTAATCTAATTCCAACTCTTGTTAGACTTTTCATATGCTTCATCTTTTTACAAAGTTTCCTGTAGGTTAATGCATAATGCCTCGTTGAGGAATATACCTCTTTTCACTTATGGACTGGTACTGTCCAAAGATTTTAGTCAGGATTGAGGCCACTAGTGAAAGATCTTTGATGTTGCACAAGCTTCTGTTGAAGGTGCCAGATATTCTGGGTTTGGTTTCCTAGAAATGACTCATTCAGCATTGTGTGCTTCTGCAGTGTTGAAAAGTAGAGTTATTCTTTTACCTGTGAGGTACTCTTCTCAAGTGCTTGGTTGAGATACTCCAGTAACATCCCCACAAACACATCACAGAGATGTTAATTTGCTGTCGGAACTGAGCTCTGTGCTTCTCCAGGCTGCTGTCAAGGAAAGCTTAAAGAATTAACAGTCCTGAGAGTAAAGCTGGGCTAAACATCACGTACTTGAGCTAATTTTTTCAGCTAATCTGAACAGTGACCATCTAAATTTTTGTCATTATTGTCAAAAGTCTAACATTTTGGCACCAAAATATCGCGCTTTAAGCTTCTTGCCATGGCATTCTCAAGATAAGTAAGAGCAGCGTGAAGGCTGCTTTGAAATGCTCCTCAAGAACTTTGGTGTTTTCTGTCTAGGTCAGTGGTCTCAGGTGGTTTTTCAGCTAAGGTGATGTAACTTCAGATGTATAGGTGAGCTAACAGACAGATGCCATAAAGTATTTCTGCATCTTCTCAACCTTGGCTGAGTTGATTAACCTTACTTACTTTCACTTTCCTCCAGTTTTGTAGTGGAGATAGCACTATTGAAGAGGTTTACAGATGATCCGCAAAAATTAAGGATCTACTTCCTGCTGTATTGTGATTATTTTTTCCTTTGCTTGTCCTTCAACTTTCAGGCAGTATTTTTTTCTTTAAGTGTATCAGAAAGTTTTTACTGACCTACTTAGTGGAGTGACAAAGTCTGCCTTTCAATGCTAGTTCTAAGGAATTTTACTATCAACTTCCTTCACTTTGCATTTTTAATTCCAATATGAAGAATTTAGACATATTACTTTCTTGAATTAATATTTTCATTCTTCATATCCTGAAACTATAACTTTATCAGCTGTAGAGAAAACTGTTGGTGTTCTAAATCTGAGACAGTCTTTACAAGCAGAGAATGGGTTTTTGCTGAGGATATTGTTAGAAAGAAAAGAGTTAAGAGTTATTGTTAACCATATTTGTAGTTGCAAGATTAATGTTTGTAGTAGCAACTTTTGTAACTGTTGAATAGTGTTAAAAAAAACCTCACCTACCTCGTGTCTGTATTGTAGCCCTATCCCAAGTTCCTGTATCCTGTTTCCTGTATCCTGTTCCTTGTTCCTGTGTCTGTCGGGCCCCGCCTCCACTGCTCCCCTACTCTTCCCCATGACAACCAGTGGCTCCACCCAGTATGTAAACCATGTGAACTTCCAGACCCCCGAGGGACCATGGGAGTGAGAGCGCCGCATACAAACTGCTGAAGTTTAGAAACGAATAAACAGATACTTCGCCAAACCACCCTAGAAGATCGGGAAGAACAACAGCTATCTGGAGAACAGTTTTCAATCATCTCACATCTCACTGTAACAAGAGTGGGACTTGCTCGGAGTCACCCCCCTGGACTTTAAACGAGCTAAGTAGTCTCCTATGGGACTCCTGCGAGGGCGGAGACTCCAGCTCTGTCGTTAAGGCAAAGCTGCTTGCACCTCCTCCTCTTCGTTGTCCACAGGGAGCAGTGGTGGTGAGCGCGACCCCTCGAGCCCCCTCCCCCAGGCTGATTTCACAATAAAGGCTTTAAAAAGGAGCAGAAGAGCTCCTGGCCCATTTATTCATACCAATATGGTCTTCAGGATATGTTGCTATAATCACTGACATATGGCCACTTCTTAAAAACATAATCAATGAGGCTATAGCTTTTCCTCCTTCCACACCTACACTTAACACTATAAAATTAAAACCTCTGGGACTTTTTTTTTCCTTTTTCCATTTTCCCCTTTTGTTTCAAGTTCTTAACTCACACTTCAAGTGATATTTATAAGACAGAAATGTGGTTCCTTGTCTTGGCTAACAATAGTATTGAAAGATTGCATTTTAAAATAGTAATATTCTAAACTGAGAACTTGAGACATAAGCCCCCTTCCTAATTTTAGTTGAATTGAAGGATTAACATCTCTGGTAGTACAGTCACTTATCCACTCTATTTCTACTTCTACCTGTTATATATATTGGAATAATTCGTGCTTATGTAAAATATACATGAAATAAAAATTGTACCTGTGAGTGAAATTCTTAAGGTTGAAAAACATCACCAGCCCGAACCAGGGAAATGGATTGTGAAACAGAGGCCAGCTGAAAGAAAGACCTAATTAACAAACGAAAAGATGTGGCTCCTATGGAGATGGGTCCTCCCGGGGCAGTCCAGGAAACACCCAAGCGATGAATACTCAATCAGCACCAACAAGCAAGATAGCCAGAGTCATCAAGAACCTGCATTCCAATACCAGGTTCCCTAACAGCATTCACTGCTTCCCAGAAACGTTTGTCCAGCCCAACACAGAGAAAAGAAGACGACATGAATATGTGAAATCACCAAAACATAGGAGAAACTCTGCCCCGGGCAGGAAAAACTGTATGAAAACCACTCCGGCAGAGATGACTTTTGTGAACAGGGGAGATTCTATGCGGATAGAGCTGGAATCTTAGTTCACCTGGCTCCGACCCCGGGCTCGGAGACGTATCTTTGATTGTGGCTACCAAGCGACTGAATTTCGGTCTTGAAATAAAAATCCATTTTCATTTTTATTCATTTGGCTTTATCATTTTATAACCTATAACATACCTAAACTCAGAGAGATGTCTCTTTCCAGTTATGACTCTTAATACCTTACAAGAACAGCATGTCTCTAAGGTTTCACTACTCTGGAGTATGTGCATTGTTTTAGATTTATGAGGCTTCAAGCAGCATCAGGGTCCCCTTGTGATAGAAAACACACAGTGGGAATCTTGGGTTTCAGGAATTTGTACTGAACAAACAAGGCAGACTCTGTGTCAAACCAGGCGGTGTGCCAAGGTGGAGGGCTGCTCAGGGGCTTTCTGGAGCTGTGACAGGAATTGAGCTGAGCTGGGCAGAAGAGAGCTCAGATTTTCACAGAGCTAAACCACAAGTTTAACAGCAAAACTTCAAGTACCATTGTAAAGTTTTGATTCTGATGAAGCCAAATACCAATCCTGATATTGATTAGGCTTTAAACCTATACCTGAATACTAGACAAGATAAAATCTAGTGGTACACCTGAGACCTGAATCCTCTTTTAATATCCTTTAAAATATCTTTGTGTTGGCTCAGATGGTTTGGAGAGGCTAATGAAAACACAACATTGCAGATTCTTGAGACTTTTCAAATATCTTCTCCTCTGGTCTTTAGTCCTATGCGCTTTTTGCTAGTTACAATGCAGAAATACTAATGCTTGCAAGAGAAATATGAAATTTCCTGCAATTAGGACAGAAAATTCAGATTTCATTTTCTTGTTAACTGAGGCCAAAGATAGAAACACAGAAATACCTCATGGGCAATTTAAAAGTGAGCTGAGGACAGCTAAGTTGTTAAATGAAATGGTCCAAAGAAATGTGCAGTTAGGTACCTCTGTGATGAGTAGCTGAAATAAGCTACAACTGAGGCATGATCTATTAGAGAGTTCTTGTGCTGGGGTTGTTGAATTGTTCAAAAAGTATTCTAAATGGACAACTTAATGACAGACAAAGCTGCTTCTTAATATTTATATTTGGTTATTGTCTTGCAGTTTAAATTCAAAGATATCACAATGGATTTACTTCTGCCAAGTATATTTTGGTGTTTGTTTTTAAAGTGGAGTAAGTCTGATGAAAATATTGAGAAGCAACAGCTTACAGAGCATACACAGAGATAATGGAAATAGCCCATGAATATTGGACTCCTGACTTAAACCCATCTATTCACAAGTGTGCTGTTCTCCTTTAGATCAAGCGTATCAATTTAGCCCACATTACACATCTCAGTTGCTCAGCAGGGTTGAGGAACTATGCTCTGTCAACATGTAACATTTCTTCATGCTGGTCTTCCTTCCTGCAGTCTTCAGCTGCTGAAAGGTGGAATATGTCAGATTGTGGACGTCTCTATCACCCAGCAGAAGGTTCTCAGTGTGTCCAGCTGGATAGATATTGCTTTCCTTTCTGCTTTTAGTTTAATCATGGACGTTCTGGCTGTGTTTTCAGAGCTGTAGGTACTCAGCATGGCAGCAAACTTTCAAGCAGAAAAGGTCAGTTAGTTGTTTTTGCCTCGCAGAGCTGTGGACATTTCCTCCGCTGTTTAGTTAGCAAGGAAACCTCTTTTCCTCTTTGGTGCTGCTGGGGAACATGCTTTATGAGGACTCAGGATGGGCATCTTGCAGAGCTTTGCCATGAGGAGATTCTTCTGTACAAATACTAAATGAAAAGCTTTTTCCATGGGAACTCCAAATTCTATATGGTCCAGAGAGAAATTCTGTTTCCTCTTTGCCTTCACAAACACTTTTTGGATGATTTAACTGACAACTGCAGTCAAATAATAGTACTGTTAGAAGCAATAGCAAATAATAATTAGAAGCAGTGCTAATGGGAATAAATAGAAAAACAATCATATTAGTTACAGTAAAAGTCACAATTAGGGCTGTTACACAGACAGAAAATGCCAATCACCTTTTTATGCCTTGAAGGTACAACAGAACCCCTGTAACTTTTAAGTGTTCAGAAGACCTATAATATTACAAAAACACATTATAAGAATAGAGAAGAAATCAAGCCTCTAGGATCTAATACCTATACCTCTAAGATTACCCAGATGCAAATCTTCTGACCTTTTAATGAGTGGCACTTGGGTGTCACCTAGAGTGAGTGGGGGTAGCTCCTCTTCTAATACGTATTCACAGAAGTTGTAACTTAGCTGCAGAACTAGGGGAATAAAAGTGCATGAAGGAATTAGAAAAATAACATATTAGGAATTCATTGCAAAACACCCATGGTTTGTTTGCTTTTACACAGTTAGAAAGAAAAATGTGCTGTGAATGAAATGAGTTAGAACTCAAAATGGAACCCTTACTTCCTCCAGCCTGGCAGGAATTTGTCAGTCTCCTTGACTGAACTCCAAGGCTCTATATGTAATTTACTCCTCTGTCCGAATATATAAATTGACTAAAGTAAGCACTGAAAAAAAAAAAAAACAACTTTGCAAGAAGATGTAAATTAAAAAAAAAAAAAAAAAGAATAAATTATAAAAAAATATAATTTTCTTCCAGAAAAAAACCCTTTCAATTATTACTTTGTTATGTTGTAAATCCTTTGGGTTTGTATAATCTTCATGAGTTACTGGCTGTAACAGGAAGCCAACTATTCTTATTTTATCAGTTCTGACTTTATTTGGCTGCTGAGGATAGGAGAGTTTAGGGATGGCTGAAAAGCACTATCTGCTCTAAGCCTGCAGCTGTGAAAGATGATGATCTAATTTCTATTGACTCTACTTGTGATGGTCAAAATCATTATTCAAAGAACAGAAAACATATCTCTGTATGCCCTGAAGCCAACGGACCATATTGAAGTGGGAGGCTCCAAAGGGAAGTTATACAGTGGCTACTCTAAACCTGTTCAGTTTCTTAGCCATAGAAACTACAGAATATGTGATGATCCACTTCAGAATTAAGAAAAGTGTACAAATAAAAGTAAGGGCATCAAAAATTTCATGTTGTTCTGTGTCATGGGCTATGTTTTGTCAAGACAATTTCATGTGATTACTAGTGGCACAAGAGTTTAAGCTTTAACAGGGAATTTCTTGTCTTTTATAAATTTGTGCAACATCACTGTTTCAGTGAGAGGTTTATTCAGAGTCTGTCAGATCCATAAGCAGCTGCTGTCTTTCCCAATGACTATTGTGTTCTTCCCTAACAAGGGGGGAATCACAGCCAAAAGTTGCTGTCAACTAGTTTGGTTTTTTTGTTGTTGTTGTTGTTGTTGTTTTTTTGTTGGTTTTTTTTTTTTTTTTAAAGTAACTTTACAAAAGAACCAAGTTATAAATTAAATACAGCAAATATCATATATGCTGGGTATTACTAAGTAGTGCATTCATTTATGGCTAATAAATATCTATTCCTCAATGAACATTATGGTAAACAGACTAGAATAACAAGTATCTGCCAAAATAAGTATTGATCCATTACCATCTTCTGAAAAATAGTTATGACCGTGTTTGCCTGTAGGAAGAATTATCAAATATTTAATACAGAACCCTTTAGGTTCTTGTGAACAATAATCAATAATTCTTTATTTCTGCTTGTCATGAAGAATAGCTGTGTTGATATTTTCCTGTGGTTTTTGATTTAAAGAATAGTCAGTACAGTTAATTTTTTGGTATCCACTGGAGACTACTATCTATACATCTTCACAGAGATCTCTATATACATTAAAAATTAATTATTCAATGGCCTTACCTCAGTGCCTGGCTGACATCAAAACTAAATTGGATTGTCATTTTACATACCTGTAGAAAAAGTATTCTAATGAATTTGTGTAATCTGCATTAATGAAATACAAGAAGAAAAGCAGTGCTGTGAAGGATATTGATGAATATAGTATGATTGTTCTCAGTATCAGGAATAGAGCTCTGATCTTGGTTCTTGCCAAGGTGACTTAGTTGACATGCTATAAAAGATTTATCGGATGCTTGATATTTCTGTTCATTGTTTTCCATCCAGCATGTCCCTGTTAAGGAACAGATAAAATATTTGTGTTTGGTGGCTGCCATGACAATTTTGCAAGTCAGCAATGTCTTCTCTATTCCTTGAACTTTGTCATGACGTGACACTGGATATAAAGAATACTGCTGCAAATTTTCTTGATACAGGAGTGAATAGTAATCTGTCTTGGCAAAGAGTTAGGCATTAAAAATGTCAGAAAGGTGTTTTTTTCCAGAGAAAGAGTTTTTTTTTTTTTTTTCTTGAGGGAGGGGATGGAGTGGGAATTAATTTATGATGAAAGATTTACTGAGGCATCAGTAAATCTTTCATCAAAGGAACTTTTGAGGGGGCTAGCATGTCAAAATAAGGGGCTATGTTTTATATGTTCACATTACAAATAACCCTGAGAAATGTCACTTATTACAAATCTTATTACAGACTGATAACATGGCATGCAATTTGTGATAACTTGTGTTGGCAAAGGGAATAAAAGTAGATGTCTTAAACATCGACTTAATTAGCTAATCCTCCTATTTCTTCAGAAAAACATACTGCATTTCTTTTATTACATTTTTTTTTTGAAATTTTTAAAGTAATTGACCTAAGGGCTTAATAAGTAGCTAAATACTTGCAAATAAATGACATCAAATACAGGCACAGAACTGTAGTGAAGTCACTTTGTGACATCAAGGCTACAAGAGATCATTTGTGTAATACAGATGATCATGGTGACAGAAAAGAAGGCTCTAAAGGACTAGAAAAGGTCATTTGCTCTAGATAGGTATTTGTTTATTTTGCTCTTCCAAAAGCTTTAGTTTTTCAGTTAGAAGTCCTATCTTTTTGATACTTATCATAGTACTTTCCTATCTTAAACTTTATAAATGCCTTTTCATGAAGTTTAAGTTCAGTTTCTCTTATCACACCACAAGCTTTTTTTATTGTCTTTGCCTCCAAAGACAAGAGTGTATACAAATTTTTCCTTTCCCATTTGAAGAAGCCTCTTAAATATTTAAAGTCTGTCATCATTTTATCTCAAGCCTTGTCCTTCTGCACTCTTGGCTCATGTAATCTTTTCAACTTTAGGCTAACCAAACCCAATAATTTCAGTCTTAATTACTTGTGTTTTGCAGATGATTCATGATTCCTTTTTCTCTACTCTGGATTGTCTCCAGTTTGATACACATGATTTTTCTGAAGTGCAGTATATAAAACTGGGCATTAGACTTTAACTCTAGTTTTAGTAGTGTAGAGTAGAACGAAAAAGTTATGGAGTCTAATAATGTTTTTACCATTTAAGTGCTTGTCTAATATTTGTCTTTTTAAAAAAGCTTGTATTTTCTAATAGTATCTTACTGCTCATTCACCTGCAATTCATAGAGTATTGTAGTTCCTGGAATCTGTCTCGAAGCTCCTTGTCAGTTCTTTGTCATCTGTTTTTTCCTGTTTGTGAAAATGGTTATTCCTTCCAAAGTACAGAGCGGTACAACAAACTAACTGGACTACATCCTCTTTTTCTTTTCTTTTTAAGACCATGCTTTTTGTCTACCAAGGTCATTGTGAATTCTGACTTGTAGAGATTCAGACTTGTAGAGATTCCATTTTAGCACCATCTTAGAAAGCAGCATACTTTCAGAGACCTGGGTTGGGTTGGTAATGGCTGGTGGAGTGGTGTCTGCTTGGTCTGGAGCAAGGCAGGACTGCAGCATATGGACTTTGTTGATTCATTGATAGCTAGGGGAAAAATGCTGTGATGAACAAATCTGTTGGTTTGTTCCTGAGGGAACTCCTGAGGGAGTGTTCTTTTTTAAAATACTGGTTGGAATCTGTGTAGTTTTCACTTTCAGTTAGTTCATTTCAAGATTAAGTGTCATGGGTTTATAATTTTCAGATGGAAATTTCGCTAAAAAAATCTTACAACTTCCTTCAGGGTAGAGGTTGTCTGGCAAAGGACCACATCTGCAGTGAATTGTAATAATATACTAATTACTTACTCATGCCACAAAAAATTCAGTGCTCTGATCTTGCTCTCCACCAAAAAAATTCTATAAAATTTGAGACTCTTTTGTCTTTTCTTATTGATTGACTTATGGAGCTAAGCAGCCTGGAAAGGGTTTCAGACAGCATATTTGATTGCAGAACTATTCTTTCAGTATTTGAGATTTATGAGTTGGTTAAGAATTAGTCACTGAAGGAAACTGTGAATCATTCTGAAAAAATTAATAGATATTGTTGTATACAATTTGTGAAAAAAAAAAACAATGGGAGAAATAAATTTTAAAAATGTTAATGCACTCAACTCCAAGAGGACTTTAAGCCATCTTTTAGACCTTGGAACAGAAAAAAATGTGAGGGCTAAACACAGAATCCAGAAAAAGTCAACAATAGTTAGGATTAGACTTCTTAGCTTTCTATTTTTTTGTTTTATGATGGCTATAGTTTTATTTCCACATTTTTTTGTGCATTTACAGTTCTTGAGGGCAGGAGTATGGATGGAGGGCCTTAGAGAGTCATACAAATCTCAAATTGCAATATCAACAGGATTACCAATGAAGGGAAAAGGAAAACAGTGACCAGAAGAGCAGTGATGACAGGTTGAGGCTTAGGATGCAATACTTGAAATTGCTTTGCAGTTTGCCTTTACTGTAGGGTTAGACATAGTTACTGTTGCAGTGACAGCTAATTCCAGGACACAGTACAGCATAGATTTGTCATAACATAAAGAATATTAAATGCAGAACATAAAGCACTAAGAACCTTGTATGTAAATCAGAATGATAGGCTGAGAACATGATGAGTTAGGGTGTTTATCTTGGACCACTGTCTTAAAAATTAAATGATGATTCTTTATGTAGACCTACCAGCAGGAAATGCCAAAGATGTGTGAGAAGAAAGATTATCCACAATCCAAATAGTGGGTGCAAACACATAAAATCAAATAGAAAGAGTAAACTTTAGAAGTATGAAAGACAAACTTGAGAAAAAGGAGTGGGAAAGCTGAACACTGATAGTCCTTATATTCAGCTGAATGTCTGATTTCATCAGTTCGCTCAAAAGCACAGATCAGGCATAAGCAAGTCTGTAGTAAAGAGGACTGAGTGGGTCCACAGTGAAGCTTTCAAATTAAAATAATAATAAACCTATAAGTTTATGAACAACAATAGAAAATAGACCCCCAAACATTCCACCAGACCATGAGATTTTTCACATAAGAGGACCAGAGTAATAAGCAGTAATTACATGACATTGGGAGTTAATACTGCTGAATTCTAGCACAGGGTGCTTGAGGCTGCAATTTTTTGGTTCACCTTATTTTAGAACAGCAATATTAAGAAATTGTGTAAATTTTGGTTTAATTGTGTGTGCTCACTCGCTTTTGCCTTCTTCCCATTGGTCCTGTCAGGAAATATATTTGGAGGAAAGACACTTCAGTTTTAGAAGAAAGGAGGATTTTGACTTTACAGAAGTGGTTTGGAGTTTCTAATGAACTGATCAGAGCCCTCTGTTGTCTTCTGCATGCATTTCTACACCTATTTGTGACTTTGTAGACTATGATGTAAAAGTGTATTCTGTTGCTCAGTTGTATGTTAACTTGAATTATTGCGGATATTTTGTGACTAGGCTAGTTGCCATGGAAAACTTAATTTGATAGTATTTGCTTTTTGTTATTAGTAATGAGGTCTTTCAGATTACTTGTTCAGTTACAGCTTGCATCACCATGACTCACCAAAAATCCTGCTTTGCCTGACTGGAGTGCTAGACAGTTTGAGCAAAAACATTCCCAGCTTCTTTCTGGAGGCTGAGCCTGTGGTTTAACCTTTCTTTTGTCTAAATACAGAAAGCTCACAGGCCATAGGCGATGTAAAGATCTCCCTCCTAAAGTCCTGGTGAGATGTACTGCTGTATGAATGTCAGCTACATGGCACATACTTGGCCAAGATGAGACCTCCCACAAGTCCTGACTGTATGAGCAGGGTTTATGGGGTGAAAAGAAATATTTTCCTTGGAAAACAGAAACTGTAAAAATCAACACTAAAAATAAGTAAACTCTAATTTAGACTAATCCAGATATTTTTTTTACACTAATCAGAGACTCCTCTTATAGTGGACTGTGTAAGCTGGAGTACACCAGGCTGATTTGAATCACCTATCTGAAAAACATGGTTTCACAAGGAAGTGTCATCCAAATTTGACATACCAGTTTCAAGTTCAAATGCATCAATTGTCAATTTTGAATCCTTTATACTTCTTTATTGTTAAACCTGGTTTACTGTAATTGAGAAAGATTAAAAACTAGCTGATTCAGGGACGAATCACTCAGACATGAAGTTTGGTTCTGTCATGGTTAGCTCAAGCAACAACCTGTCTTAGACTGTAAAAAAATTTGAGGGAAAAATTCCTTATTCAGCTACCCTGCCTTATTTGCTCAAGTTCTCTGTAAATCAGCCTTTCTCTGAAGTTTCTGGTAAGATTTTGTATGCAAGGGTGTGCTTCCAAGATATTCACATGAAATACAATGGCTTTCTGAATCTGTTTTTCCTCCCATCTTATTGAAAAAGCATGTTTCACGTTGTGCAGCACCACTCTCTCTTCTTCCTACAACTGTGGAAAACATCTTTTCAATGCTGTTTCATTTGGCTCATTTGTGTTTTGTTGTGTTTGTTTTTTTTTTTTTTTTTTTTTTTTTTTTTTTTTGTTTTGTTTTTTTGGTTTTTTTTGTTTGTTTGTTTCTACCTATAAATTCTTATCTCTGCTTGTTTGAACTACTTTCAGTGAAAATAGGCATATTCTTTTGGAACTCATTAGACAATTCAAAACTTGAGTCTTTACCTCTAGGAGTCCCATCTGACGTAGCACACAATAGATACTACCACAGCACTAAAAGACTCCAAACCTCTCCTACAGTAGTCTGAGGTATTTTTCACGCATTAGAAAATAAATAGAAGATAATTCACAATTTTTAAATCACGATTTTTAAATTACTTCACTGCAGCACTGCAGCAAATGTGATGAGAGTATCATCTGCACGTGGGTGCAGTTATATGCAGGATCAGGTATGAAAGCCCCAGTCCAAGTCCTGTGCTTGTGCTTCCATTCTGTACCTCAAAATGTGTTGACCCAATTTCAGATTAAATTTGATATCTGGGCTTTTTGCATGACCACAGATAAAATACCAAGCAAATGTTTTGTCATCAACTGCTGATAGATATCCCTCCCCAAGCCACCAGGAGCTGCTGCAGCTTTTGCTAAGCTTGTCTCTGCTGCAGTTTGCTTTTCACTCAGATTTAGGTCTTGCAGCATGCCTGTATCTTCTTATCTAAAACCAAGATATTGTCAGTAAGAAAGGTGGACCAGGATGGTTGAATCTTGCAGTGATTTTATTACATCTGCATCTGCAGTTTGCAAGTTGATAGAAGTGAGGATTCATTTTTTACTTGAAAAAAGGAGTAAGTTAGAAGATTATACCAATTCTTTCATATCATTGACAAAATTGTGATTATTTTGTCTTGAACTCATTTCTATGGCTTTTAGAAGAATAACTTAATATATTGTCTCCAAAAGGAATGAGTTCAACAAACATAATAATTAAAAAGAAATAGAAAAGAAAATCTAATAAAAAGAGGCTGCTTTCAGCCTTCCTGTGAAGAAAGTCTGTGCCTTAACCCCTGTGATCAAAAGTTTTCAGCCCAGAGGCTATGACTGCCTTATGTAGTGCTCAGCTCCTTCATTGGGTTCTTATTTTTGCCTTTGTATTTGGATATATTCTTTATTCTCATCAGTTGTCCACATTTTATTGTGTGTGTTTATATATTGGTTAGAGACAACACAACTATAAAAAAGTTGACAGAAGAGATTTTAAAGGTTATATTTATCCTGTGTAACATTCTTCAGACTTTCTCTGAAGTCACTGATCCTTGAATCACCTCAACACACATTTCACATTGTGTTCATCACACAGCCCACATTGGTGCTCAATTCTATCTATGCCTGCGTAATAATAGGGAGTTAAGAAGATAAAATTTTGGCTCTCTTATTTCCTCTCCGAGTTGCTAGCTGGTTTTTTTTTTTTTTGTTGTTTGTTGTTGTTGTTGTTGTTGTTGTTGTTTTCCCTAAATACATAAGCTTACATGATCTTCTTTCCCCATGCTTTTTGACAGTGTTTTCATTTTATATGAAAATATAAGATGCAGCTGTGAGTACTTTGACATCAGGCTTTTTTTTATTTTTTAGTGTCTAGTTGTTGGTTCCTACTGTCTCCTTTTTTCTTAACAGCTGCCTTCTAAACTAACAATATCCTTTATTCAGCTACTTGTGCATAGTCTGGATGAAAGCTGTTTTCCAATTTCTGTAATAATAGTATGTCTGACTGGTGCCTTCCTAATCTTCACAGCATTATTTTCCAAGAAAATATTTTCTATTATGTGTAAAATGTGTGAAGATTCCCTTCTGAAGATGTTTCATTTGTAAATGTGTTTTCCGTTTAGGGTGGTTTTCTTCAGGAGCTGTCTCTGTTCCATTTTCTACCATCAACAGTGTAGATTGAAGATGTATTTATTTGTGTCCTGTTATCCCTGAAAAGTCAAGTACTATAAAAGTGGTTGTGGGGTTTTTTTTGTATTTGTTTTGTTTGGGTTTTTTTTGTGGGTTTTTTTGTTTGTTTGGGGTTTTTTTTTTATATTTTTGTTTTTGTTTAGTTTGGGTTTTGTTTTGTTTAGGTTTGGGTTTTGGTTTTTTAATTGTTGTTGCTTTTTTCAGTTGAAGCATTTTAAAATATCTGGAGCATTGTAGGTGACAGAAGGAAAAGACAGTGGAGGCAATCTCATTTGATTGATAGTTCTGTATTTATCTCCAAAGCATTTTAAACTATCTTTAAAAGCTGATGTCACCAACATGAAGAAAGAATGGTGGGCATCTGATTACATGGAAGAGTTAATAATGCTTTTGATATCTAAACTTCTTTTATTTTTTTTTTTAATTTTTTTTTTATTTTTTTCTGGAAATTAAATAAATATAGATTTGCCATAATTTTGCAGAAACCATACAATTGAAGTTTTCTGTTAGGAATGGAGCTTCAGTTTAGAATATGTCAGTAAGAGGTGGATGTAGGTGCCTAACAGCAGAATTTAGGATCTGGATTTTTTTATTTCCTTATCTTTGACAATTTTCAACTTCTACCAATGCCCATTCCCCATAGTCTCTTTCTGTAAGTTCAGAAAGGGTCCCAAACACCTGCCATATACTTCTCCTTGAGATATTTCTGGCCCTTGATTGGCAACAGCTTTTAAAATTGTTCAGCTTGCAAACTTATTGGCCAATGCTAAATCTCCCTACACTAACTCTGAAGGAAAAGTGTATCTTCATGTATCCAACATGACTGTTGGATAATAGGTGCTTAATTTGATAATGACCTAAGATAGACTAGAGCATTCACTGTAAATACTGGGTTATTTTAAAGATGCAGTATGGAGCAGAGAACAGGAATGGTCACTCTTTCTCTTGTCTTTGTTACATGAAGCTTATATATTTACTATGCCAAAGGATGCCTTGGCCATAGGTTCTCATTTTGAGATCATAGGTTTCTGATTTCCAGCCACAAATGCCAAGACTCTGCTGTTGGATTATTTTTTTTCTTGCTAAATTTCATCTAAATAGAATTAATATTCTTACTTTCCAGTAATACGTTTCACCCCTCCCAGTTTATTTTCATCAATATTGTATTTATACTGATTTTTCCAAAGTTCAAATCTGTACAGTTGTGTTGCGTCGTGTGATTGAGCAATCTCCTCTCACCCCGACCACCAGAGCCACCCCTGTCAATCCTGAGGGTCCGAATGTCAATAGAAGGGCTCTCCCTGTCACCCCAGGAGAGGGCTGCCGAGTGATTGGCAAACCGAAACAGCCCCCCCTCCCCAAAGGGGACTGGACCCCTGCCTTGTCCTTCTGCCCTGGGTCACTCCCCCGCCCTCTGGGATTGCCCGGGGTCGCTCTGGGTCGCCCCCTCCTCCCGGGTAAAACCAGCGGCGCCGCATGGACAGGATTCTGCTCGTGAACCCTTCACCGAACTACAACAGAATCGGTTTCTTTCTCCACCGATAGTCTAGCTTCTTGTCCTAGTTTAGGGCAAATCTGGGAGAAAACCTCCAAAGGAAGATCCCTCCGGAGAGCAAACCCACACGGCCCCTCCCCCCAGCCGGTTCGGGAATGATTCCTCGGAGAGAAGTGGAAAGAACCTGTTTATTTAACAGGCACAGCACCACCCCCCCCCCCCCCCCCCCCCAGTACACAAAATGAACAATACCAGATGACAACACTTTTTCACAGCTCTGAAAAAGAGATGACAAATTCAGCGAGTCTCTCTTGGGGGCGGTCGCTCTGTTGTCACTCCCTCCGGCGCTGGGGATGGCTGCTGCAGGACACAAGGTGTTCTCAGGTCCCAGTCCGGAGCAGGTTCCAGTAGTTACAAGAAAAAAAGAAAAAAAAAGAGAAAAAACAAAGCAAGAGCAAAGCGAAGCAGGAGCAAAAGCAGCAGCCAGAGCTAGAGTCAAGGAGAAAAGAGAGCAGCAAAAAACAACAGCCACACTATGTACTGCCCCGTCTCTGTGTCCCGCCAGTCGTGGGGGGGAAGCAGGCTGATAACAGAACCAAAACAAAACATTTGTCCTTCAGAGCCAGTCTCACAGGCACAGAACATAACATCCAACATAGCAGAACACACATAAATGGGGATACAAACATCACCCTAGGACACTTCTCTGCAAGCCTTTGCAGCAATCCCCCTGCTCCAGCCGGTGCTACAGTTTCCAGGGTCTGCCGCCGCCGCCCGGACCCCGGACTTGCCTCTTGTGGTGAGCCACGTGGCCACTGCCAAGGAAGGTATCCTTGTGGAAAATAACCACTGAGCTGCCTTCCCCACGCAGCCACCACGGGGGACCTGGATCTTGGATACAGTAACACGGCGTTGTTACAAGTTGTTTCCTGTACAGTTATCACCTGTTACAGTTATCAGCGGTATCTGTTATTTCATCACTTCAACTGTAAGTATATGGAGTTACTAAAGCCATTATCCTAAATGTCATGTTGCATCCTTGGGCTCATTCACAAAAAATGAACTGAAAACAGATTTAGTTGTGATCATGATTCCTGTCCTTGAATCATACATAATATAACCCTCAAAAGATCATCTATCCAAACTTTCATGGGTAAGGAAGTCTAGATGAGATTACACGGCACCCTGTCCAATTGCATCTTGAAAGCCTGCAATGAAGAGGACTCCACCACATCCCAGGATATTGTTCACGGGAGTGAAGGATTGTTCGTAGTGCAAAAAAAATTACTTCTTAAGTTGAGACAAAACCTGTAGCCATTGCACCTGTTCTTCTCTCTTTCTTTGTAAGGAGAAATCTTATGCTCTCTTTCTAACATCTTTTAAATACTGAAAGACTCTGGTGAGGTTCCCACTGAGTTTCCTCTTCTCCTTGGAGATGAGACCTGAATCCTTCAATCTTTCTTCACAGGCCAGGTTTTCCCACCCTTTGGTCATCTTCATGGCCCTGCTTTTGAACTATCTCCAGTCTGTCCACATCTTTCTTGAATTGTAGGTAGGCCAGAACTGAGCACAGTGCTCCAGATGCAGCATGACAAGCGTTAAGATTCGGATGATCATGTTTGCATGCCTGCTCATAATGCCCCTGTAGATGCAGCCCAGGACCTGATTTGCTTTTGTTACTGCTACTCAGCTGACTCATGTTCAGCTTGTTGTCCACCAGGACCCCCAGCATGGTCACTGTGGCTCCTCAGCCACAGAGATCCATGTCGGAACTGGGCTCTTTGGTTATCCTGACCCAGGTGCAGGACTTTCGCTCTTACTTTGGTTAGACTTCATGCAATTCTGTTTTTGCTTGCCCACTGCATTACTTTCAGCCTGACCAGATCTCTCTATAAGATGGTTCTCCCTTCTGATATGTACACACACAGTTGGTACATCATCATCATTGTATCTGGTGAGGGTGGTTTTAATCCCATCATCCAAGTCATTTGTGAATATGATGAAGATGTTGAATAGTGTGGTACACACTATTGATCCAAGGAGGACCACATATGACAGGCCGCCAACATGACAAAAAAAATCCCATATTACTTCTCAACTATACTTCTGGAAGTCCATACCTAGTGGAGTAGGTGTTGTCATGGTTTGTTGTTTCTTTTTTTTTTTCCCTAGCATATTTATAATATAGTCAGTAAGTAAGCTTTTGTAGTAGCTTTTGCTTGTAGAAGGCAAGAGAGGGGAGGGTAGATCTGCTTCTATGATCTCTCAGCAATTTTGAAGGGAGGAGTGGTTGGGAGGATTGAAACTCAGTGTATTTTCTTTCAGTTATTGGCTGGAAAGAAGTATTGATGTAAGAGTGAGATTAAGGAAATATAATGTGATTTCCCAATAAATCTCAGTAAAGAGAGTGGGTATTTTGATTGGCTGCTGTATTGCTTAATTTATTTTTCAGAACAACATGAAAACTCAAGTAATGCAAATTCTTGGGCCAAATCTTTCAGTTGAAGGAGAAATGAGGAGTCCCTCTGCTCTCCTTTCCTTCCTACATGTCCTGTGTGCCCAGGAGGGGCTAGGAGAGGGAACATAAGGGACTGCAAAGCTTTTGAACAAGCGGACAAGTGACATCCTCAGAAGCAGTCTGGCAACATGACAGTGTGTGTGGGAGATGATGAAGACCAGAAAAGCAGTCCAGAGGTGCTTCTGCTTTTTTTGTGAAGAGGCCTGCATAACTCAGAGTATTGGTTATCTGCTTGTAACTGGAAGGAAAAGTTCCTCATGTGCCTGTTCATTCTGGAGCATGATTCTTCTGTCAATTAAAGGGTATAATAAACTACTTCATTCCCTCCCTTCCACAGAATTATAGAATAGCTTAAATTGGAAAGGTTTTTGAGAGGTTCTCAATTTCATGAAGTCCACCACTAAACCATGTCCATCAGTGAGTGCCCCATCTGCACATCTTTTGAATGCTTTCAGGGATGGTGACTCAAACACTTCCCTGGACAGCCTGTTCTGGGTTTTGACAACCCTTCTGGCAAAGAATTTTTTCCTAATATCCAATTTAAAACTCCTCTGGTGCAACTTAAGGCCATTTCCCCTTGTCCTGTCACTTGTTACCTGGGTGAAGAGACCAACAGCCCACCTGGCTACACCTTCCCTTTAGACAGTTGTGCAGGGTGGTAACGCCACCCCTGAGCCCCCTTTCCTCCTAAAAATGGTCCCAGCTCCCTCAGCTGCTCCTCATAAGACTTGTGCTCCAGACTCAATGCACTTTGAAAAGACACCCTGGAGCCTTCTCTTCTCCCATCTGAGCTGCCCCAGCTCTCTCAGCCTCTCATTACATGAGAGATACTCCAGTTCTGCAACCATCTGAGTGGCCCTGCACTGGACTTGCTTCACTGTGTCCATCTCCCTCTTACACTGGGGAGGACAGAACTGGACCCAGCATTCCCAATGTGATCTTGAAGGGTCTCTCATTTGACCAGGCAGTGATGCTTTTCCTAATTTCCTGATCCATAAGGATGTCAGTCTTCTTTGCTCTTAGGGTGCATTAGAATTGTTGTTTCATACTTGAAAAGCAGGGAGGCCTGCCCAGTAGTCTGTCTTCTGACCAGCTGTTGAGAAAGTTGTTCCATGGAGTTGAAAGCACATTTTGCTATATGAGCTGATTTTCAAAAGCACTAGGGCTTATGCTCTTTCATCTTGCTGTCAGGACATTCTACACAGCACAGAAAGCAGCTCAGCAAGCAGAATATAAGCCCCAGGTGGCAAAGCCTGAAAAATGAGTTAAATATAACTTTATGAAATAGCTGTAATGGCCATGGCAAATAGTACTCCTATGTTTGGGTTTTTTAACTTACTTACTTATTACTTTTCTTGTTTTTTTTTTTTTTTACTTCTACTTACTGTCAATGAGACAAAATGCAAAGAAAAACCATACATGTGGAAACAGACTGCTTTTCCTGGCAACTAATAAACTTAGAATTCATGTCTATAATGGAGCCATGCCCACACAGATACATCATCATTATTTTTTGCATCTTTCCATCATCAACAGGAAATATAAAAGTGCTACTGTATGAATGCCTCTGTTCTTACACACTTCTCTGGGAGCGGAAGTATAAGTCTTCTAAGATTGCTACTTATTTGGGAAGAGCAAAACATGCTCTAAAATAAAATAATATTTAAAAAGTAGCAGAATAAAGCATCCTAACATTTTCTGTTCTTAAAATTTTTTTCACCCTTTAAAGAGGCAACATCCTGAAGATGACTACTGGGGCCCTCTGCAACACTACTGATGGAATGTGGGCATTTTGCAGTTTCAGAGGACCACTGCCAAGTTAAATTTTAGAGAAACTTCACTTACCCGTGTAACCATTTTTCTTCTGTTAATTTTTTCAAGCTAATACAAGGCATTTCCTCATCATGTAAAGATCACAGCAAGATTTTAGGAGGCTTTTGGAAAAAAGTTTACCAGAGGATTTTATAAAACGAACAACAATTTAATTTTTTATAGATAACATGTAGCTGCAGCCATTGTAACTCAAGATATAGCCAATCTCTTCTCTGTTTCTCTGCTTCTCTGTGATAATTATGACATTAAGGAATTTAAAAAAATCTCAAATCTCATCCTTGTTATATTACTGAGCAGCAGTAAGGGTGTAGTAGAATTTTTAAGATGTGTTTTAACATAAATAATATTTAATATAAAAAAGAATGGGAAAACCAAGAAAAAATGAAGGGAAAAAAGAACATGTAGGGGAAAAATGTAGTGGACTGTCATAACAAATGATCTGACAAAAATTGGTAAATAATTTTTGCTAGTGAAATTATGATTGTGTAAGAACTTGATTTGTCCTAATAGGTTGCAGTTTTCTCTGAGCAATCAAGGGCATGATGTCATCATATGGAAATGTGGCTAAAAACAGAGTCTTTTCTTCAAAGGCTTAGTTTGTGTTAAAGCATTATAAAAACAACTGAGGTTTTCCTTGTGAACTAAGTAGTCTTAAAATGTCATCCTTTAACTCAGTTCTCAGATCAGAGGGACTGATATAAGATGAGGGATGGATCTGTGCTTAGAAGATGTGAAGAGCCCACCATGAGAAAAGACTTAGCACCAGCCAGGGAATCGATAAACCAGACAATAGTAGGATTTAGAGGCAGCTGTCAGCTTACTGATGACAGCAAATAGGAAATAGTTTGATATTAATAACATAAAGCTGAAATACAACTGTCAGCAAAGCATGGTCTACTCTTAGTTTCAGAGTTTAAATTATGAGAACATAGTCCATCTATGGACAAAAATAGATGATGTAGACTTTAAACCTGAGAAGAATTTTCTCCTTTAGTGGCCTCTGATGAATTAAAAGACCTTGGAAACTCAGTTCTCAGGAAACAGTGATTGCTATAACCTGTATGGTTGCATTTTAAGGAGTAGCCTCAGAGAGTCCATGCCTCAGAGAGTTCCTTATCTGTGAACTATAGAAAATAATGACACATTGTTTCTAGCTTCAGTTTTCTTCAGCATTAAGGGCAAATGAACTGATGAAAATGGAAGTAGAGTATTGGTTACAGATTGCTAGGAATGGACAGATTTTGGAGATCACAACTTGGTTGTGGAGGCAGTTGAAGTTTACATGGTTTCCCTGATACTGAGAACCGTGTTTGGTGAAGAAACATATCACCAACCATCACTGATTTCATATAGAACATGCATGTTGTGTATTTATATTTTAGTCAGATTAGCCAGAGGACACAGTGAGATTTATCCTTCCTCCACTGCTGTTTTATGCTGTCTTTGAGAAACTACATGAGGCTGATCGCATAGAGCATATTGTATGAAAATACCTTGAATAAATATAAAATAGCAGACTGTATTAGAAGGGTGCAGTATTTTTAATTCTCTATTGGCAGGCTGAAATTTGGATTTGTAGTGTTCTAATACTCTGGTGTATGAGCAGATGCAGATTAGCAGATGGAGCTGAGCAACAGGGGATACATGTTGGAATATTTGGCAGCTTAAGCATAGTGCTAAAATCTATTTATTTATTTATTTATTTATTTATTATCCGCAGATATAAAGTTATTTGAAACAAACTTTGGAAACCCTGTTGCACACAAAATGCTGAAAACAAGGATAACAGTACAATGTATCACTTTAAGAAAAAAGTTTATTTCAACATGGATGCTTTTCCTATCTCTAGAAGCCTACTTATCCTGAATATATAAGGCAGAAAACCCTGAAGAAAATTATATAATAAGAAGAAATAAAATTGAATTATTTCGAAGAGCAGTTCTTGTTGCTATCTTTCTCTTTCATCTCTTAGATTCTCTGTGACTTAACCTCGTTTCTCAACTTCTGATTCATCTGATTCTTGCCTGACATTACAATGAATTGGACAGAGTGTGCATCAAATACCAACTGTAACTTTAGCTGTACTTTATGTAAGAAAGGATCTTTTTGTAGGAGCTGTAGAGAAGCTTGGCAGGAGCTCAGACATAATATCCATAGCTCCAAAAAGAGTCTCATTCTTCATATTGCCAAGTCCTTGAGGCAGAAACATTGTTCCAGTTTGTGCCCATCCAAGAGTGACAGAGGCTTCTTCTGTGCTGGAAACAATTCGAGTTTGCCTCTAGGAGTATTAGTCCATGTCATAGATTGTCTAAGAAGATGACCTTAATGAAAATCTAATAAGATAAATTTTTTTCCCATCTGAACTATGTTTAATGCCATGTACCTACTCATATGTGGGCACAGAAGTGCAGGAACTGTTGTTTTGCCATAGCATTCTGCAACAGTTTCAGTCTATGTTCCTGACTCTTCAGTTAATTTCTCCCTTGTCCTGATGTCCTCATAACAAAACAAAACAAAACAAAACAAAACAAAAAAAACCCAAACAAACAAACAAAAAGCAAACAAAAAAATCCTTATTTTACAGAAAGAGCAAGAGAAAAAAACTTAATTTTTCAAGAATGCACAGTCTCTTACTGAATTCTAAAGTGAAGCAAAAAGTAATTCTAATTAGAATTAGCTGAGTTACTGAAAATTATTATTTTTGATTGTCTTGTTTTTCATCAACATTTTCTTCAAACTACAAATCGTTGTGCAACTCAGGAGGATCTGGTCAGTGCTCAGTCAGCTCACTGCTCCCTCTCACAAGTAGCCTGGTAGTTTGGTCAAAGATGACTGTCAGAAAGAAGCTACGATTCTCACAACCATGCGAAAAGGACGAGGGGCTGGTGACATCGTATCACAGGATAGAGGACAGCAGATGAGGACAACAGGCAATAATCAACATGGGGTGAAGTTTGATAAGAAAGGTTGCAGCAGTAGGTAGCAGTCTCAGAAGAGTTTAGGATCTTTAAGGAGGTCTTCTGCAGATAATACTAGATGAATTAATGTTTAATATCCTGTATAGTTTGTTTGTTATGGTTTCCTTTACAGCTTAGCAGTTATAAAGCATTTAATTAGTTGTTTGCTACATCATTAGACCTCACATCAAATGACCAAGTATAGGAATAAAACACAAGATTTTCCACTTCTGAAGCATTAAGTAGAAGTGGTGTCATTACAAAGCATGATTATTATTATTACAAAGCTCTTTGCAATGATTATATATCCTGCAAAAAATAGTTTGAACTCTCAAAAGCTTTGCTAGATACCTTCAGGAGAGTAAAGATAACTTTTAAAAATAGGTGCAAAGCTAATTAAAAGTTAAATGCTGTGGCAGTAAAAGATTAGTCCTGTCTTCAAAAGTTTAATAACAGTATCTCTGTACTTAGGCTATATTTATTGTGTCTCTAGGTCATATTAATAACCTCAGGCAGTCTGAAGATTAAAACAGGGGTCTAGTATGGCCAGGTGCCACGTTTTGAGGAATTATTGCTGTCTCTGTGCAGAAGCCAGCCAGCACCCTATGTGAGTGAGCAGTGAACACAAGTGTCCCTCAGGCCTGGGTGACATCCATTGCAGCAGCATTTGAGAGCTGCTGCTCAGCAAGTTCTGAAAGTGTGTGGGTGGGAAAAGAGAAGGCCCAAACTGGGTCACTGTTGAGAACCAGCCACATTTTTGGAAGCCAGTACTAAAGTAAGTGAGAGCATTCACTTTGGGCATAAAATAGTGCATAAAAGGCACTAAGATAAAATGCAGTAGAGGGTGCAAACCAACACATATGGTTGTTAAGCCTTTGTACATTTAAAGACGACTATGAATTCAGTTTTGAAGACTAGGGAGCTTTTTGCAGCTCTGTTTTTCACACAGATTTTACATAAGACACATCTAAGCTTTATATTAGTAATATTTAGCCAAGAGAATATTCAATGCTTTCCTGTATTTTGTCTTTTTTAATGAGAAAATTGTATTTTCAGAAAGTGATCTTTTATACAAGATTGTGTGATACAAGATACAGATAAACACTGACCACATTTTAAGGTAAAATTTTTAAAGTTCTCATGTATTTATTTACTTCTTGTTCAGGTTGCCTTCTGAATTACAGCATAGATAGAAAATAGAAGATAGCAGGAAAACAGTCCTCTCCAAAGCTTTATTTCTCTTTTTATTTTGCTAAGGTATTGAACGGATTTTGTAAAGGCCCTGTCAAGTTCCCAGTATATTACACATAAGTCAATTTATAATTTTCCCTGCCCCCCATGTTACGTCTTCATGAACTCTCTGGTGTCCTCAGGCAAAGGGAAAGGTGACAGTAAGTTCAGTTTAATAAATAACAGCTCTTCTTCTTGCCTCACACTAAGGAAATTGATAACCCTGTGTCATTCAGACACGTATTCTGGTTCCATTTCCTGTTTGTTGTCCTAGAACATGCAGTGAGCATTTTTATATGTGAGTAATTCTTTTTGTAAACTTTTGTTATTAGTGTTATTGCTGTTACCATTCATTGTCTTATCTCATTGCTGTTTCCATTGATTCACCTTTTGTGCCTCTAATTCTCCTCTCTGGCCACCTGTGTTGGGGTGGGAACTGAAGAGGGGGAAGTGGAGGGAGAGAGTAGCAGTGTGGTCTGGAAAATATCAGTGGGAAAACTAAATTGGGGAGTACCATTCCTAAATGCTGACATTTAGCAAAGAAAAACATTATTTTAAAAAGTATTTAAACTGTATTTAAAACTTCCAAGAAAAGTCACCTTTTTTAGAAAGCCTTGGAATAGTTACTGTATAGGATTAACAACACACCAGTCAGACATGAAGTGTTAAACTGAGCTTTGTATTTCCTCTTAACCTTCACTGGGTTCCTTTGTAATTCCTCAGTGATTAAATTAATTTCACGTTTGCATAAAATTAGTAGAAGAAGTACTTTTTCATTGCAATTTTTGAAATACAAAGTATTTTTAGTCTTGGTTATTTGTAAATGATTTTAAAAATAAAATTAGTATCACCTGGCAAGTTGACTGTGAAAAGTCAAGTGTTCGATAAAGTGTTTAGCTAATCCAAGAGAAACTAGTCAGGCTGCAATAAAGTTTTTAAATGCCTTCTTCCACATAAAAGGGGAGAAAAACTGATATACTTACTGTCAAAACAACTGTGTTTTTTTGAAAGATCACTGAAAGTTATTGGTCCTGTGTGTACCAAATATACTAATGCCTTTCTTCTCTTACCTTATATATGTCTCTGCTATCCCCATGAAATCCATGCACTGTGATATTTGCCCTTGGATCACTAATCATGTCATCACTAACACTGGGAGAATAGTCTGCAATTTCCCTCAAAGAGATTTCTGGATGGTTACATGAAGTCCATGAAGACGAATTTTTGGGCAACTTGGACATTTCCTCTCTCTCTCAAATGCATTTCAACAACCTAAACAGCAATTTAAGTGTTGGTTGTAAATATGCACATCAGTGATGCCAGATAGTAATAACAGGCATCATAGGCAGTCAACTTTATAATTTACCTCTGGAAAATTTAATCTGTCCAACGATGTCCTTTGCCATATCCTTTTCCTTTCTATTTTTTATAATTGTTACAGCTTGCACACTGCAGGGCTCTTACCTGGTGGTGGGTAAATCCCAGAATGTTTAGTTAGTGCTTGAGCTACTCCTTCAGTGGTTAGCCCTGTCAAAACTAGGGCTCACTCATCAAATCATATCTGTCTGCAGCCCCTGTTTCTTCTTTGGGATATCATCAAATGCATTGGTGATGGTACCCTTTGAGGGCTGGGCACGCCTGAGCATTAAGGAGCTCTTTTATGGTGCCAGCTGAATAGCCTCAATGCGTTCTTAAACTCATCTAAACACCTGAAAATGGCCTGTTTTAAAACAGGAATCTTTTTCTTGAGCTCTGGCCTTTCAGCTGTATGGGCACTAGTGCAGTGTTTGAAAGCAGAAATGTACATTAAATTTGTAACGATGTACCATGTACATTTGTAGTAAATATAAATAGTATCAAGGACTTGAATTCTGAGCTGAAACTCATCCTAATTATTATCTGATCACATCAAAGGCATGTAAACACAGACTGTCATTTCTCTTTGACCATATGTTCAAGTGTTTGCATGTAGCATCCTGCCTTGCTTTCATTTGCCCATCTCAGTATCTCTAGATTTATGGTGGTGCTCATATGTGTTGTGGCATTCCCAAATCCTTCATCCCCTTTCCATCTCCAGGTATTCTTCCCCTGTCGTCTTCAGTCCCTGTAAACTGTCTTCAGACATACCACCCACAGCGGCTCCCAGGCAGGTGCTTGGTGGTACAAAGCTGAGTTTGGCAATTTCAGCATGGCTGGATCATCTGACCTCATCTCCAAGCAGAATTACCACTACTGTTCAGTCATAGTCCGTGCTGTTCAGTAAGGGTCTCTATTGCATGCATTATGTAAGGATATTTCCAAGCTGATCATATTCCAGTGAATCAAGATGTATTGTATAATCATAGCTAAATAATTCTAAATGTGTACTTTTTGGGGGATTAATTCATAATGTGTAAAAAAAATTACTTAATGAAGCATGAGAAACACGTACAATGATAATTTAAAACAAAACAGAGACCTTCTTCTGTGTGATTTATTACCCGGGACTTCTGTCTAGACATTTTTACAGCGGAAACTTAAAACACTTATTACTTTAACCTGTAAAAATTCTTGGTTTAGTACTTTAATGATTTCCAGGCAAATTAAATATTAAAAGAAAAGTCTGTGAAGTGTAGCTTAAAATGTATAAAGCTAAGATTCAAAATGAGAGATCTTATCTGTGAGGTGTCTGTGTGGGGGTATGTGTGTATGTTTGTGCAAGCCTGCCAGACCAAATGATTCAGGCTCATTTAAGAATGGACAAAATATTAAGAACAAAGAAAGGGCTGAGGAAAGATTTGTCAGTAACGATAAAATCAAAGGGACATGTCTTCCTTTTTCTTTCATGAAAGAAAATGATCAAAAATGGCAAGAACTGACCTCCAGCTTTCAGTCCAAACCTAAAGAATTAGACCTAAAGTATAAGCACAAGAAAATATAATTATAAACCACAGCAGATGTTACAGAGCATTTTGTGGAGTGCTGAACACTCCCCAGGCAGAGAAAATTTTCACATCAGAAGAAAATGAGACAAGATGGAGAGAAAGTAAGTCATGTCTTGAAAAGTGAGTCCCTTTAGGCTGCTGTGCAAATGTAAGGCAGTAGATAAAAAACATGGTAATTTTGATATCTCCTCTTTCTTAGAATCATTTATTTGTTTACTGAAATGAATTTTTGGCTCTTAATTCTTGTGACATTTTATTAGCAGAACTGCCATTTAATTCTTTTTAGACAAAGCCTTGAAAGACCTTCAAGCAGAACTTGCCTCAAAGCAATGTACGGCAGTTCTCAAAAGAGGTGTGTTGTGAGCTGTTTTCATACAGTAACATGGTAGCATAATAAATATTCATTTGTAGACTGTTGCAGATCTGAGAATAAAGTGGGAATAAGTTTTATTCATTTTTAAAATGCCAAATTCTTTGTCTTAGTAAAAAAGTTGTTTCCTTTAGGTAACATCTTTCTGTACATCCTTTGGTTCTTGGGACAATGATGTCAAAGTAGAACAGGTCTAACTCTAGGTCTAACCTAGGGGTTAAAAGACTGGCAGTGCTCTGTGTTACTTTACTGTATATCCCTGAATAAGTCACCTTGGTCTCAACTCTAGAAAGTGCTTGCCAACAGTCTGGGACAGAACTCACTCCTTTGGAAAAGGAGTAATGCAGAGAGAGGAAATTTGGTCTTATGCAGGCAAGCCTCAGAATGTCATCCTCAAATGATGCCTAGATTTAGGAAGCCTTTTTAGCAGGAAAAAAACCCCAGTTGTTCTAGCATTCTTCCAAGTACTTTGTTGTTGAGAGGTGTTAAGTGCACTATGGCAGCACCCTGTTAGCAAGGGAGATTTCTTCCTCTTTGATTGCAGTAATGTTATGTGTCTGTTTTTGGCTTTTGCAGGAGCCCACACAGCAGCAAGTGGCTGACAATTGTCAGGAAGTCCATTTTGGACCATTCACTGTGGTCAGGAAGCCCATGACAGTGTTTTGATGAGCAGTTTGAAATGGTATACATAGTAGGCTGTAGAACAAAAATGTGAACTCCAATAGGATTAAAATAAACGGTTTGAGAAGATGGGTACTCCTAACCTCCTCAGTATTTGTTTCAAGAGCCATATAGGAACTATATGATTTGGATTCCTTCTCCTTAGCATTACCACATGTCCATCCATATTAATTGCTGATCTTCAGCACTGTGCTCTGCAGCAGTAGGAGTGCAGGACATGCGGCAGATTATACTGGTATTTATCATGAAAATCAGTCAGGGATCTCATGAATCAAAGTATCATTTCACTGCTTTCTAAAATGGACGTACTCCCTCAAGCCTAGGAAAATACATCCTTTCTACAAGCTACCTTCAAACTGAAATGAAACATCTTTTAGATATGATGGTACCTGTTATAAAATCTGGACCCATGTGGCAGACAGATTCAGGGGAAACAGAGGAAGACCATGAGGTGTAGTCCCACAAGAAATCTGCCATGTGCTGTGGGTTCTCCTGTTTTTTCTGTAGTATACACATGTGGTACAGTTTCTTGCTGTAAGCTTCTCAGAATGGCTGCCAGCAGGGAAAAACACACATAGTCTAGTTCTGGTTTTGTACTTGCTTGCACTTCCCCCTTTCAGAGATTGCCTGAGTGGTCAGTGAGGAATCCTGGAGCTGTCTGTTCTTCCCTCACTCAGTTTGTTATCTCAGCTGCAAGTCTATTTTAAAGAATCACAGAATACCCTGAGTTGGAATGACAACAATCATCAAGTCCGACTTCTGGCAAGTTTTGGATTTCTTTATGCTAGGAATCTCAAAATGTTTTGTATACTTCTCTATTTACTGATGGATTTAAAAGAAGATGGGGTGAGAGGATTCATTTGGGATTCCAAGTGTGCTTGAAGTAGGCTATCTCTATGGCTGCTGTGGATCTTGTGCAGTAGCCTTGGGATAATGCTGGCAAGTCAAGGCAAGGCAGGGCAAGGGAAGATCTTATACTCTGCTTTATCTCAATGCCCACTGCTGCTCTTATTTGTTATTTTAAAAAGAAAGGTATTTTACCCACACCAAAATTGACTTTTTGCCTGAACCTTATTACGATCTGTGTCATAAGATACTTCCTAATGCTAAGGCCTGGAAATGAGAAGTCTCTTACTTGCTTTGCCTCTGTCCAGAGCTCTGCTTTATGGTCTTTCTTTACACTTTCTTCATCACCTGCAGTCTCAATATTTCAAGGAAAATAATAATGCCACTGGTCAAAAATGTAAAGGTCCTCTTCTAACCCTTTTCTGACTTCATATTTTCTCCATGTCTCCTATATTGTTCTAAGAGTGATGTAAGAAAGAGGTTCAGGGTTGATTCTGCTGCTTCCTAGCTGTCTGAGCCAGCACAATAAAGCTAAATCCTGTGAAGCACTCAGCATCATTAGTGTTTGGGCAGGTGTATAGGAAATCTGTGTAAGGAGGCTTCCTTATGAGTGTATACCCTTATAAATATGGTAAAACCCTGTTCTTCAAGAAAGACTTCTGCCACCCAGCATCTCATTTGGCGTCAGAAAGAAAATACAAGAGTGAAAACCAAGTTGTAAGCTGACAGTTTCCCTTCCTTTTGGAAAAACTCAAATATTTAATTTTATGAAGCATATTTGATATACACTGGAGTTTCCCAGATTGCTTTGTGTATTGTAGTGAGACAGAGCTGGTGCCTCAGATGTCTTCTCATTTCTTTCATGCTCTTCTGAAGCATTAGAAAATAGGATAATGTCAAAGGTTTGACGTTGGCACAAGGCCAGTGCCTTTATAACGATATATTGTCCCTGGTATCTGCTGTGAGATGTGACTAAAAACAGAGCAAAACAGTTTCTAATTTAGAAAGCAAAAGAAAAAAAACTTTATTACTTATAATAGGCAAAGAAGACACATACAGAAGAACATGGAAACTTTATAAAAAACACTCTTCCTCTCCTCCTACCAGTTTTCAACCTAACAAAACAAACTGAAAATTCCCTATCACGTTACTACCTTTTAGATAATTAATCTTTAGTCTATTACTACCTTTCAGATAATCAGTACTCAGTTCGTTGAGGAGAGATAGGAGTCTTTCTTGTACCACATCGTGGCCTTTTCTTCTATGTTCAGTGTTCTCACTACTGTGCATGGACTAGAGCTGTTTCTAGGGTTTCTCTTTTTAAAGATGCTTTGGTCCGTTCCAAGAAACGACAGTTTCTCAATTTTGGGACACCAGTCTTTCTCAATATTACCCTCTGGGGCCGAGGGGCTTTGAGAACAGAGCTCTTCTTCTCATCTCTGTTTACACTACTGTCTATTCTTGGCTCTAAGCCAGTGCTTCTCTCTAGACATAGTTTCTATGTTACAGGAAAAAAAAATGAGTCCGTCTATGGCTATACAAAAGAGTCCAGCTAAAGCCACTCTATCATCTCTTCCCACCTAGGATTCTTTTCAACATTCTCTGACAATTTTCTACTTATACAAACTTTCATCATCTTTGCTTAATTCTTTCTATCTTTCTTCTTCAAATTTAGGAGGATTAGCATTTATGAAGTTTCTATCATTTACGAAAAGGGTTAAAATCTTGGGCTTTGTTTCTCTAGAATTCTCACGGTATCTTTGCTGTTGGGCACTCTTCTCGCGCCACCTCTCCCATACTCTTTCGGCCGTGCTGTCTAGTTGTTGATATTAAATTTCAAGGTGACGGAGATCACAGACACGGTTTCTCAGTTTCTTTCTCTGGGGAAAAGGGGGGGGGGGGAAGGGAAAAAGAAGGTTGTCTGATGCCTCTCAAGGTTCTTGTATTCTCTCTACCTTTCCATCCTGTAGGATTTTTCCTTTTCCTCTCTGTGCCCGAGGTTCTAGGTTTACTTCACTCAGGCCGTATGGCTTCCTCTCCCCCGCCCAGCCAGCCGCTGGGCAGGGGAGATCCCTCTGTCCTCACGGACCGGAACCAAGAGAGAGCTTTCCGGGGAGCTTTCTGTTTTTAACCCCTTGTGTTCTCAGAGGCGGATCCTTGTCCTCAGTGGCCACACCAGGTGCCAGTCTTTAAACCTGAGCACTCATTGGTTTGACTACTGAAGTTCAGAAAAAACTCATTTTTTCCAAATTACGACATTCTACTCTTCGCCTCTGAGAACACACACTTATTTTAAAATTATTACAAAAGACACTAAATATTTTTCTTTACATCTAAATTTCACTATTAGTTTATTTTAATACATGTTTTGCTCTTTTTCTCTGATCTTATCTCACAGTTTTGTTTTATTTTCTCTTTTTTTTCATTTAGAATTGGGTTCGATTTCCCGGTCAGGGAACCAAATGTCAAAGGTTTGACGTTGGCACAAGGCCAGTGCCTCTATAACGATATACTGTCCCTGGTATCTGCTGTGAGATGTGACCAAAAACAGAGCAAAACAGTTTCTAATTTAGAAAGCAAAAGAAAAAAAACTTTATTACTTATAATAGGCAAAGAAGACACATACAGAAGAACATGGAAACTTTACAAAAAAACACTCTTCCTCCCCCCCACCAGTTTTCAACCTAACAAAACAAACTGAAAATTCCCTATCACGTTACTACCTTTTAGATAATTAATCTTTAGTCTATTACCACCCTTCAGATAATCAGTACTCAGTTCATTGAGGAGAGATAGGAGTCCTTCTTGTACCACATCGTGGCCTCTTCTTCCATGTTCAGTGTTCTCACTACTGTGCATGGACTAGAGCTGTTTCTAGGGTTTCTCTTTTTAAAGATGCTTTGGTCCGTTCCAAGAAACGACAGCTTCTCAATTTTGGGACACCAGTCTTTCTCAATATTACCCTCTGGGGCCGAGGGGCCTTGAGAACAGAGCTCTTCTTCTCATCTCTGTTCACACTACTGTCTACTCTTGGCTCTAAGCCATGCCTCTCCCCAGATACAGCTTCTATGTTACAGAAAAGAAATGAGTCCGTCCATGGCTATACAAAAGAGTCCAGCCAAAGCCACTCCATCATCTCCTCCCACCTAGGATTCTTTTCAACATTCTCTGACAATCTTCTACTTACACAAACTTTCATCATCTTTGCTTAATTCTTTCTATCTTTCTTCTTCAAATTCAGGAGGATTAGCATTTATGAAGTTTCTATCATTTACGAAAAGGGTTAAAATCTTGGGCTTTGTTTCCCCAGAACTCTCACAGTATCTTTGCTGCTGGGCACTCTTCTCGCGCCACCCCCCATACTCCTTCGGCTGTGCTGTCTAGTTGTTGATATTAAATTTCAAGGTGACGGAGATCACAGACACGGTTTCTCAGTTTCTCTCTCCGGGGAAAAGGGGGGGGGGGGGGGGGGGGGAAGGGAAAAAGAAGGCTGTCTGATGCCTCTCAAGGTTCTTGTATTCTCTCCACCCTTCCATCCTGCAGGATTTTTCCTCTTCCCCTCTGTGCCCGAGGTTCCAAGCCTACCTCACCCAGGCCGCATGGCTTCCCCTCCCCCGCCCAGCCAGCCGCTGGGCAGGGGAGATCCCTCCGTCCTCAGGGACCGGAACCAAGAGAGAGCTTTCCGGGGAGCCCTCTGCTTTTAACCCCTTGTGTTCTCAGAGGCGGATCCTTGTCCTCAGTGGCCACACCAGGTGCCAGTCTTTAAACCTGAGCACTCATTGGTTTGACCACTGAAGTTCAGAAAAACTCATTTTTTCCAAACTACGACAGATAAAAAAATTCATATTACTTTTTAAAAAAATGTTCTTGTAAATAAACATAGTTATAAACTCTAGAAAATGAAAGAGCAAACAGTAAAAGATATAAAAAGCAGAATATAAATATATTGTGTATAAGGGAATAATAACTCTAAGCCTACACTAAAAGCCAACATGAAGTAAGAAGTGATTTGTTGTCTTGTGATTTTGTGGACCTGTTCAGCATTTTTGTCAGAAGAGAATTCAACTGATTAAGTGCAGCATAAGCATTAGGTATTACTTATTAGGTGGAATTTTTCAAAACGTAGTGAAACATAATCTAACTTTTAAGGTGGTTACTTTAGAGCTAAAAATACTCAAGTATGGGTGCAGAGGAAAAAGCACCACTTCACCTATTTTTACTTACAATCATTTTTCTTTCTCAGAATTGTTATTTAAACTCTGCTTAGAGATCTGTAATGCTAAACTAAAAGTACTAGTGATGTCATAATGAGTTTTCAGTGAAAGTTGAGTATATCAGTACATATGTAGGTTTTCAAACTCCTGAGTTAATATAGTCAGATCTTTTTAAAAAAGTCATGTCATCCATTCTTTTCTTTACAGAAAATAAATACCCATGTTTAGTATAAGCAACATTACTACTTCATTGAGATAAGGCACAAAAATATAATGTAACAGTGAGAATCACTGAGAATACACTGGGAGAAAATGTCAGAATGCCACATTAGCAAAGAGGGATGGTGGAATTATTGCTTGTAGTTCTCTGTTTATTGTTTTGCATACCATCTTGCTCAGATAATTCTAACTCCATTGTTTACAGTGCTTGTAGCTGTAATATATGAGCTGTTCATAGGCCTGCATATTCATAGGCCTGGAAATCCTTTTCAATCAGTGGAGGGACTGAGATGACATAGGAAGTGTTTTCCTGCTGCTTGGGGTTGCATAGCCATTATTTATAGTTTCTCTGATGTGATATGGCTGCTTTTTAAAAACCATGAACAATCTACTCAAAGGAGCTGTAGAAATAAAGAGTACATGTAAGTCTCAGCCTGAGATGTGTTAGTTGCTATTGAGGGACTCAAAATAAAGTGGATTAGCAAGCATTTAGTAGTAAACATGTGCCCAGGGCCTGCCAACCTTCAAATTTAAGGATTTAGGGATTATTGCCTACATTAACAAAAGAAGATGAAGAAGACGAAGACTAAGAAGATGAAGAAGACAAAGAAGACAGAAGACGAAGAAGATGAAGACAAAGAAGAAGAAGAAGAAGAAGAAGAAGAAGAAGAAGAAGAAGAAGAAGAAGAAGAAGAAGAAGAGGAGGAGGAGGAGGAGGAGGAGGAGGAGGAGGAGGAGGAGGAGGAGGAGGAGGAGGAGGAGGAGGAGGAGGAGGAGGAGGAGGAGGAGGAGGAGGAGGAGGAGGAGGAGGAGGAGGAGGAGGAGGAGGAGGAGGAGGAGGAGGAGGAGGAGGAGGAGGAGGAGGAGGAGGAGGAGGAGGAGAAGAAGGAGGAGAGAGGGGGAGAAGAAGGAGGAGAAGAAGGAGAAGAAGAAGGGAGAAGAAGAAGAAGAAGAAGAAGAAGAGAAGAAGAAGAAAGAAGAAGAAGAAGAAGAGAAGAAGAAGAAGAAAGAAGAAGAAGAAGAAGAAAAGAAGAAGAAGAAGAAGAAGAAGAAGAAGAAGAAGAAGAAGAAGAAGAAGAAAGAAGAAGAAGAAGAAGAAGAAGAAGAAGAAGAAGAAGAAGAAGAAGAAGAAGATTTAGTCCCTGTCAGAAGGCAACCTGAATGTCTGGGATTACCAGCAGTCAAGATTTGGGTGAAATTCTTCCTTTGCTCCTGTGGGAAATATGGTGGCTCATGGCATGCCTTGCAATCACAGAGAGAAAACATGATGTTTTTGATGTTATGAATCCTCTGATGTGGTCACAGGAATTCAGAGGTCCTAACCATGGTTGAGAGGTGGTTTGGATGATAAAGCTGGTGCCGTCTACTGTGAAAGTACTTCAAACAGGAACATTCTTTTAAGCTCAGTCAGTCCTTGGGCTTGATCCAATTTTAAAGAGGGAAAAGGAGAAATTTTTCCATGGCTGCACCAGGAGCAAGATCAATACTCCTCTCTTCAGACCTTTCAATCTTTTCTGTTTCCTTCAAGCTTTTTTCCCCCACCACACTCTTCCTTTATTCTAAATTGCATATAAAAGCAAATTTTGGGATACTTCAGTGAAAAAATCTTAGAACTACACAATGCAAATCTGACTCATGTTCATTTATCCCTATTGATAAAAACCTTTATTTATAATCAAGAAATAATATTCATGCATGAGAAAATTCAGGAGCTGAAGATTATGCTGGTAGAGGGGCTACTTTCTTTTCAAGTCTACTGCATTGTTTTTCTAATCAATTGTTTTAGCCTTTAATCCGTCATTTTTTTATTTAATTGACTCCAATCCTTTTGGTTTTTGCTCTGCTGCAGTTGTAACTAGCACAAATCTGACTGTACTTAGAATGGGCCCCTTCGTTTGTTTTCCAGGAATGCAAAGCCTTATCCAAAGCCCTAAAGTTTTCTTTACATTCTCTCACTGAGTATTAAACTGGAGATAGAAACACTGGGACATTAGTTTCATGGCCAGCAGATAATTTATTTATTTAAAGAAAAAGTAAATATCTACCATTTGTGCTGCTGCATCTGCTAGCTGTGGATTTGAGTACATCTAATATTTAAATTAGTTGTGAAAATGAGACTAATTAATTGTAAGTATTAATTTGTGACTAAAGCCTCACAATTTTCAGGAGAAAATGTACCATTCTGCTTCTTATGTTGGTTAAGAAAGTAAGTTAAAGTACAGGATTGCAATGGTTTTGATTTAAAAATATTGTAATTTATTTTATCCTGACTTTGAAAATGACGGAAGCAGCATTTGGCTGTATCATGGGAGTGTGCTCTGCATCTTTATCAATGTCTTAACATTAGAGCTCTTCTGACAAATATCTAAGTGTCTTGCATAGCATATTGAAATGCTGGTCTTCTGGGTTTTACTTGAAGGTATCGTCCAGCATCTATGGCTTTCAAAGCTCTTAAGGCTGAAAATTGATGATAAGTAATGCTGAGCTCTTGTATTTTTCACAAAAAGTGTCTCTTCAGTTCATTGATAAAGAACATGAAACACTGTGGAGCTAAATGATTTATCTACCTGATATCACTTGAGAAGTCACTAGCAGAACTTAAGAGAAAAGAGGCTCAAATCACTTTTTCTAAGCACTGTACTTCACTTGACTCCTTGCCCCGTCACTGTGTCAAATTTATGTCAGTATGGTAAGGAATCTTTGAACACACTAAAAAGCATTCAAAATCAATGTTGGAAACAAGTTCTGTGGCTTTGCCACGCTGATTTTCCTACACTTCATTTTTGTTAGTGAAGTCAAAGGTTATTTACATCAAGCAAATACTGTTCCTCTGGATTTTTTTCCCCAGCTGTTTTCCTCCTCTTGTGCAAGATACTTTCTCTGCTTTTGATGTCAAACTTTTTCATGGGAGTGAATTTAGAAGCTCTCACCTTTGTTGCCTGACAGTTGCAAATGGCAGTTGATGTCCCCCAGTATGGTACCCACGCAGAATTATATTCTGGGGGTGTTTACTTTCTATCAAGTTTAAATGAGGATAAAACTCATCTTGGTTTTGAGTTTTACAGCAGAAAGTACCAGTGATTATGCCTTCTTTCCACCTTTGCTTTTCTTTCATCTCCTAATTTGACATTCTTTCATCTGAGAGGCCTGATCTCAGTATTTATCTCTGTGTGATCTGGCTTTTCACAATGACATAGTAGTAAAGCTCTTGTATTTGTCCAGCTGGTGTTATTGCTCCAGGTGTTTCTGAGCAAAGGAGGAAACATTAACATTCTGGGTTACTTACTTTCAGTCCTGCTACCCCTGTTCCAGAGTCTGAAAGCAAGCCAGAAGCTATGCATCTTCTCTGGAGAGGGCAACAGTGACCAGGTTTCTGTAAAAACAGAGACAGGCATTTTGTGTGACTTTCAAGGACCTGGTATGAGTTACAGAACTCTGCACTGACTGAAGTGGATTCCATGGAATCCACTGCCAGCTTTTTGTACAAGATCTTTTTTAATACAGAGGAGGCTTACGTGTGGTGTTACACAACGGGTATACCCAGACCCTTCACGCATGTGGTACCTGTGTGAGGAGGGTATTTTGAGTCGTTTGAGTATGAAGAAATACAGTAGTGCTGCCCTAGTGCCAGGCAGACTGTGGCATCTAGCAGAGCATGCTGCCAGGTAGCACATTGCCTTGACTTTGCCAGAACCTTTGTACTCCCTGCTGGGTAGATGTCACTGCTACATACATGGTGGGGGATTCAGGTTCCACCTAGTAATAGTGAAAAAAAGGAGAAGCTTGAAGAATGAATGAATGAATGAATGAATGAATGAATGAATGAATGAATGAATGATGAATGAAGAGGATTAATTAATTTGTTTAGTAATGTATCAACTGGGCTCAAACAAAGGACTTCTTTTCATGTTGTCTATAAAAATAGCAAAATGCAGTTCAATTTCTAAGTGACATATAATTTTGATAATGGAATTTTACATTGTGAAGTACTTGGAGGGTTACAGATCCTTTTGCTTTCTGCATTGAAAGACTTTGCTGTTTGAAACCAAATCACAGACTACTCTAATAGTTCCATTTTTAATTTATGTATTTGAATTTATTGGTATATTTACTGTTCACTCCTAAGGTGAAGAACGCCCAGAGTATCACAGGAGAAAACCAGGATGAGAGGAATCTAACTTCATGGTATTACTTTCCTCCTTTTTAAAGACTTCTTTCCCAAAATACACTGCCTTGTGTTCAGCAGAGGTTTTGTTGTGTTTTGGCAAAATCTCACTTTTTCAATTACACAGCAGTCTTTGGCAAAGCTGTTTCTAAAACATTTTTATGTGTCCATAAATAACACAAAAAAGATAGTTAATGCAGACTTTTTTGTACCTCCTTATCCCTTCATTCTGGAACAAACTCTGTGATTTTGAAGCTTTTACCACTTAAATATGTAAGTAAGGTGCAGCCAGCATACTACCCTCAGTTCTCTGAGAAGTGTCTTTAGCTGGATGTGTGTGCTTCTGCTTCTTTGTCATGTCCTTCCTTTTATTTTTTTTCAATGAAGGAAGAAATTGAGATAAAAAGAAAGAAAAAAGGAAAAAATAGAAAAAGGAAAAAAAAAAAGAAAAAACAAGAAAGAAGAAAGGAGAAAGAAGGACTTTACTAGGTAGAGAGTAATTGTTCATAAGAATCACTGCTGTACAAAATGTAGGTAAGTGGAGCTGTGGAAGAAGCAGCTGGTAGGAAGATAGAAAAATAACAATTTGTAAACATTTTCTTCTCCTGACCTATATGACTCTTTGTCATTCTTCTCTCCCAAAGGTTTTTGACGTAAATCCTGAGGATCTGCTAAACCATTAAATAGTGCTTGCTTTGTAGTCATGAAAATTTATCTCAGTAAAGATGAAAAAATATTAAAAGTACACAAGGTAAGCAAAATTCTGAACAGAATGAACTTTAAAAACTTTCTCCAAATTACTGATGAGTTCCCTAAAATGCTGAAATTGTGAGAGATAGGATAGCATATCCTTCTGTTCTGTGCACATCTAGCATCAAGCAAGATTTGGTTCATGTGTGATTTTTCACAAAGAGTTGCTGAATTTTGCATGCAATCTTTCATTGTAAAATATTCAGGCATTTTTCCTGCCAGTTGTATCAGAAACAACTGAATTAAATGTTTCTTGCACTGCACTTTGTTCCTGACTTAAGAGGTCTGCTATCATGGAAATTGCACTTAATTTTCATGATTTTGGCCCTTGGAGCTTGTTTTGGACAAAGCCTTCTAGGCTCTGCTTAGGTAATACGCTAACACAGATGTCATATCCCAAAGTATGTCAGTATGTAAAAACAGAGATACTCACAGGAGTAAGTTAAGCATGTACCTCAGTAGTTTACCAAGTGGTAATCATGCCATCAGTGAAGGTAAATGAGGCTGCAGGGAAGGTCAGGTCTCTACTGGCAGTGTTTTGTGCTGATTGTATTTTCTGTTGTTTGAGGACAAAGTTAAGTTCTACAAAAATAAAGAGAATAATTAAAAGAGGAAGACAAATCCCAAGAACAGATTGAAAAATACTCGGGATTTTTTCCTATTTTATTTTTCCCAGATAATTGTTAGTTTATTGTAGAAGAATAAAAAGAGGGGAACATTGAAATGTTTGAACCCTGTCTGGTAATCATGATGTTAAACATCACAAGCAAATGCTATATCTGTCCAGTCAGAGGCAGGTAAATATGTTTTAGAATTTCATACCCTACTTTTCTTCTCCAGTTAATGTTCCAGTTCCTGTGCTGCCTAGCAGTCTATTATAACTTGTTTTATTACTCAGTTACTTTTGTTGTATAGCTTGAAATTATATATAGTACTGGAAAAAGAAGTGCATTAACCATGCAGTGTTAAGTTATCACACCCTCATTTTTTACTTCTTTTGTTTTTTACAGTGTATTGCAGACTTTTGCTTCTACTATTCAAAACCATACAGAAATGAAAGATTGGTGAAGAGGAGATTATCAGGTTCCAACAGTAGATTATGAGGATTTAAATTCTTATGTCCAATCCAAATCCTTGATCTTTTCACTCAGGATGAAATGTTACAGTTTTTAGGGACTAAGGCACTCGACACCTCCACTGCCCTTTTGGCAAGCAACGTGGTGTTTTAAAGAGCTCCCTCCTGTGCTACTCAGATTTTCAGAGTTTTCTCTCACTTCTACGATTATTTCCCTAAGTCTTTGAATTAAACAAGTATTTCACAGGAAAATAGCTACTGAAAATTTTATTTGATCTGCTTTTTTTTAGAACACTTGCTCCTAAGAACTGGGTCTGCTGCTGTGCTGTCATAGTGAACCCATTTGTTGCCCTTCTGTGTCCTTGGGATAGTCCTGGGACAAGTCAGTGCCATGAAGGAGCCACAGGGGTCCTTGAAGGCAGGCACCAGGACGAAGTGCTTTCTGGATGAAGTGTTTTCTTAATTCACTGGACACAGCCTAAAGGAGTATATTGGGGTGGCTTGACTCTGGCCTCAAGTGGTAGTTTTCTATATTTTTTCTGAGTATCAGTGGACAATATCAGCCAGCTCCCCATAGCTTCCCCCAAGTGCTGATCTTTTGCTGTGATGGAGGAAAGAGAAGCAGTTCGTGAGGCTTCTGTGCATTTCCTTCTTCACCATCAAATACCACAGCAGAGTCTCTCTACAGTTATGGTTTCAACCCAGTAGATTTAAATACAGAAAGGATAACAGCTTCTTTGTCAAGTTAAAAGTCCAGCAACTGGAAGGGCTCACTTGAAGGTGCAACTGCTGCTTTTTGGGCCTGTGTGCTCTACCTGCAATCATCCAGAATGAGAAAAAAGTTGGACTTTTTTCCATGAGTTTAATTCTTAGAAAAATCTGTCTTATCTGCTGGCCAGCAGAATTACAGAAAATTACACTATAAAAATATTTTTTTAATGGGAATAAGTTTTGATAATTTTAGACAAATACCCAAATCAAGCTGGTATGCTCCATCATGAGAAAAAAGCAAAAGAGCAAGGGAGACATCAGTGTAAGGATATTATTTAATCTAATTTTATCTGATTTCTTTAGATGGGTGATATTTAACTAGAGTAGAAAACTCAGCAAATCAACATAGACATTTTCTCATTTGGTTTTAAGAGCTTCTGTTTGATTTCAGTTTATTTTAATTGACTGAATGAAGCTTAAAATGGTCTAAGTATCAAAAAGGGGCTGAAATGAGAAAAACTGCGAATTCTGGAAAATATACTACTTTGGGGCAAATCTCTGTGTGGACACATTTACTTCTTGGTCAAAGTGTAAAAACACTAATTTACTGAAAGTCAGTAGCAAACTGCCAGGAACGTATTTGCTGGTATTCCATCTGGAGTAAGCCAGATGGAATTTGATATTTAGATATTTAGAACCTAATAAATAATTATTATTTTATTTTTATGCCTCAAAATAAATTGCACTAAGTTCACATAGGGTGCTAGAAGTTATTTTAGTTCTTCATTGATTCAGAAATCTTCCAGACATATGCTTGACTTTGTCTGGAGGGCTATAGAATTTGATGTTCCTGTTGAGTTTCCACATCTCAAAACTGAATATTTTTTGTTTGTCAAAGTAAATCTCAGCAGACCTGAACTCTGTGCAGTTAAATGCTGCTGATTCATCATGCTTACATATTTTTACATAAATAAGAGTGACTGCAGACATCAAAACTGTTATTGCTATATTGTTGTATACTGTCTACAGATTGTTGTTTTGTATTTGAGGTTAAACTTCAGGGTTTAATCTCTTAACTATCAAATCCTATTCTTGAATTCAATAAAAAAAATTATGCGCATTCAAATGCAATTATAAATTAACTTTCTCCACAGCTTTCATATTCTCAAAAAGAACACTTTGCCAATTTCTGCATCCAGTTCTTGAATTCAATTTTTGTTACCAGATGCTCTGTCATGCTCTGTCATGCTCCTTGAAGTTTGGATGCAAAGTAAATAGAAAAGCAAATTGTAAAATATCTCTACCCCCACAATCTGTGTTTTACAAAGAGATGGAACTACTTCTTTCTGTGAGCCATATTGGGTTTGTATTATCAGACCACTATTGCTGAACAACAAAAATACTGCTAGAAAAAAATTGATTTAATGGATAATTAAATTTTAAATGGAGAATACATATATAATCAAGAAATAGTTCAGATAGCAAAGTAATTTTCTGAGTTTACAGGACTTGCTGTCCATAACTAACCATTAGATATAACTCAAAGGAAGTTGAACAACTATGGAGGACAATTTATTTCTTTCGATTCACATACTGTGTTCTTTACCTATCTGCTCAAAAACAAATGTCATATCTTCTCTGAAAGCCTTTTCCTGCCCATTATTTAAACCCATCAATTTGTCCAGTCTGCTCTGGTGTTTTGTTTTCCCTTGACCATGTGAGGACATGCTGCAGCTGCACTGATGTTACTTCTTGTGTGACAGCTAACTTATTACTGACAGAACTTATGCTGCTACTGAATACTAAGTAGACTCTACTGATATAATTTGATGATATCCTTTGGTTTATTAAATACTTCTATTTTGTCATTATGCCAAATGTGGTAAGTAGGATATCTTCATGAGAGGAGTATTCTTAAATACAGGATGTTCTGCTGGAGCTTTTAGAGTTTGCAGAACCACGTCTGATTAAGAATTTTGTTAGTTGTGCTGAAAAAGAAATGGATATTTCTTTAACCATTCCACACCAAACCTTTTCCTAATGGAATTATAAAGTCACTGTAGGGTGCTTATACAATATCTCAAAAATTGCAGCCTTAACACCAAATTAGGGGTAGGAGAGGTGGCACTAAACATGTATTTTTTTCCTTAAAAAGGCGGTCAATAAACCTTTTTGGCCATACATTAACTGTTAAGGGACTTCAGCAGCTGTTCAGGTTGCAAGGGAAAAGTGAAAGAAAGGGTGAAATTTTGTGTTTTGGTATTGCATGTATAATTGAAACATGTCTCATCTGAGACTATGTTTACAAGAGATGGATGTGGAAATATCAAAATATTTCAATAATTCATCTGGTTTTTGCTGATTTTTTGTGCCAAATTCTTAAGTAAAATTAGTCTTTCACTTTAGTATTTAAATCAAAACAATGGAGTTTTTCTAAAAAAAAAATCCCCAACTGCATTCAAAACCCCCATTTAATATCTTCCAGCTAATGCTTGTTTTGATTTGCTGTACTTTCCTCAATTTTTTAATTGACTTAAAAAAGGGGGAAAAAATCCCATTATGCACATGCTTTTTGTTGCAAATGTATTTTTTTCTGTACATGCTGTAATGGAGGGATATTTCAGCTGATATTATCCTGCCCGTTAAGTGCAGGGACTTCAGCAATTAAGGATTCTTATGTGCATTACCACTCAGTCCTTATAAGCCAAGTTATATACAGGTTTCTTGGGGGCAGGAGATGGTTATATGAATAAGAAACAGAAAACTAATACATTTCTGTGTATACAGTGAGACCTGTGATTTCTGCCATCACCAAAATCTTGCATGAGTAAATTTCCTTGTAATTTCCTACAGGTTTACCTGTAATTGGTATGCATTGGTCTGACCTCTCCCAGTCTAATTTATCCTTCCTAGTGTCCTTTCAAGTGTTAAATACTACTTTCTGCATATCAGTATTTCTGCACTAGGTTTATCTTTAGCTTAAACAACAGACACATGTTTAAAATAATCTCACCTGCACTGCAGGAAAAAGCTCAAAAGAGCTCTGGGTTTAGGGGTAAGATTTCCCAATTGTCTCAATACCAAACTTGCAGTCTGGTCTCACTAGCTGCCTTATCCAAGATAAATGAGGCACAGAATCATTACAGCACAGTGACTGCACTACAGCAGTGAGCTTGGAGTTAAGTGGAAGAGAAATATTACAAAAACCTGAGTAGAGTGGCAATCGGTTCTGCTTCCAAAACTGCCTTTGCTGCTCTGGGCTAAGTTTAGGCAGGAACGTTCTTCCTAATTCCTATCACCTCCTTTCAGTTCAGCTGTGTAAGAAAAGCAAGGAGATGCAGCATGGTAAAGAGATGGCTGTGGCTGGGTGCTGTGTAAGGCTGGTGACCTCCTGACATCCCTGCACCTTGTCCTGAGGCATGAGCTGGTGTTTATGGTCCTTCACACAGCATTGTCTTTGGCTTTGTCTCTTCAAAAATGTTATAGACCAAACCCAACCAAAAAAATCAAGTAGTAAATCAAACCTGATCCAACTTTATTAAGAATTTTTCCAGTGTCTCTATTTTCTTTCTTCCTTTTATTTTTTTTTTTCATTTTCCTTCTTGATTTTAAGACATTTTGAGTTAAGGCCATTAAGCCTTTGATTAACGGATTCTAGAATTATGGTACTGCATTATGCATCAACTATTGCTTAATCGTGCCAGACCTTGCAAGCTATCTAAACTTAGAGCTCAAAATTAGTTCTCCAGTAATAGCAGTAGTACTCTTTAATTTTATTGTCCCCTGTGTATGTGCAAGTTCAGAACTTGTTCATGGCATTTCCACAACCAGCTACATGGCAAATATATGTAGCTGAACTGGTACTGAGTCTTTTCAGAATGGGAAAAATAACGTGTTCAGTATGTAGTCATAGCTTGGCTGTTCAGTGTGTGAGGGTGGCTGTCCTTGGCTTATAAACAGATTGTCACAGTGAAGTTAAATTGTCAAAGCCCATTTCTTCCCTTGTTCTATTTTATTCCATTCACCTGGGATCCATCATCCCTGTCTGTATCTTTTTTTGTGTCCTGTTGTCGCCTGATCTGGTGCACTTTGTTTATTTTTTGTCTGGGTACAAATTAAAATGACACTCTTGCTGTCTCCAAGCTGACCTACATGATTATTGGTTTCAGATCTCAGCAAATACTGCTCTGTCTAAAAAAACCTTATCTCTGTGATTTGCTATGTAGGTGAAAAGATAATGGGTGTTATTAATTTTATACTGTCCTACCTAATCGCTTGCTTTGAATACAGCCAAATGCTTTCAGTGTCCTTGGCAGTGTTTATAGTCAAGACTCAGCCAACAAGGCAGAAAGGGTTGGGTTACTTGTTTAGAGAGAGGTGCTTTAGCACTGCACTGTGCTTTGTTGTGTTGATGTGAGTGGACTTGATTGGAAGTAATTCTGGGCAATAGAATCACTTTATGTAACTTGCAGAGGTGTGTGGGGAAATGAAGCATCCTTCAAAGTGAAATCCATGCAGCTCCATTACTTTGAATATGTCTGTACACTGGTGACTAGGGCTTCTGGAGTAAACTTCTGTGACTAATTTTCTATCCCTGATGTAACAAGAGTTCAATATTTTATTTTCTTTTTCCACAGCTCTGTAGTTAAACTACTGGTGAGGAGTGATAGTGACCTGATACTAATGCACTTAGGTGTGAACCCCAAGAAAACATGAATTTTGAGATGGAGCAAGGAACATTGTAAATTAATCTGTACTTCTCACAGGCAGATTGAGAGTTAAAGGTATCAGCCCTAAAATATATTTAAAAGATCTGCAAATACTTAATATATGTTTCCTCAGTATATAAGATGCTATCAATGGATTATAGCAAACAGGGCTTTTATCAAGACAGTTTTTATCTCTTTAAAGATGGAACCTTCTGTTGCTTTTGAGTATGCCTTTTATTTACTTTTCAGTAGGTTACTTCAAATCACTTTGAACACTAAAGCTTAAATTTTCTAGTTCAGAATAAGAAAAATATTTTTTGACATTTTAGATTTCATTTAACAGCTATTCCATTGACTTTACCAAAGGCAAACCCTTGATCCTGGATGTAAACCTATTCAGATTACATTTTTCCAAGTTAGAACAAGATTAGGAAAAAAGGCCTTCCAGAGAATAGCTCATAAACTCCTGAAAAATGCTTTAGATGCTATCCTTTTTTTTCTGTCCAGGATTAGATTTTTTTCTGGCTAATTGTCTTCTTGATATGTATCTGCTAACTAAACTGCAAACAAGCCAGTGATCTAATTTGATAGACAATCTTCTGGCAGAGGTTTCACTGTTTTCATGAATGCCTTCAGAGGATCTCTACCAAACATATTTTTTGTGCCAACCATCTAACTAACATCTGTGTCATATTGATAATGCCCATTTTAATTTCTATAGGGTAGAAACCTCCATGACCTTTAGCACACAACAAACCCTCACTGATGTGCACTTGCATCTCACCCAACATGTGTTACAAGGAGATGAGATTATTTGCTTTCATGGATGTAGCATTCAATTCCTAGTAAACGCCTTTACTGCTAATTAGCCACCACTGTCAATATACTATGTATTACCTGAGTGAATCATTCACCCAAACACTGATTTTCTTCCAGTTCCAGAACCTCATCTGATGGACTGAGCATCACCCACAGGACCATGCCAATTTCCAATTTATAGCCATAGGCTGTTTTTTAGCTAAAGCTTCCCCTAAAAGAGAAGATGCAAGCAAAACTGGGAAGTGACTGTAAACCTTTTTTTCTAGAAAATAATCTTTCTCTAGGAAAAAACTCAAACTCTCTCAGTGATTTATTATTTTAGAGAGATTTATTTTTTTAGGGGTTTTGACCAAAAACCCAGCCTGCACCATTATGCCTTGGACTATGTCTAGGCTGTAATCTGTAGCTGTGTCTCCCTAGTCTCAGGTATTTGAAGAACTCAAATTTAGGAGGATATTGCAAGACAGATATCTGATTGTGGTGGACATGAGAGACATTCAAAGCACAAGCAAGTTCTGTGTGGAACAGTTCACTGTGCAGGGACTTCCCAATGCCTTTTGTAAAGCTTCATACCAACACACAGTGCTTGCTCTTTCTGCTGCACTCTCATGTTCCTCATTGATTTATGATATGACCTTCTTTTGTCATCTTAGGTATGTTCTTATTATTAGTGACAGAAATTTTTCTTATATATTTATTTCCAGCTTTGAAGTTGATGAGGGAGAACTGCAAGGAGGAGGAACATGTCTATGGGTACAGAAGGCAGAAATATAAAACCATGATGAAAAAATAAGTAACACTGCAGCCTTTTCTTTTCTGAACTGGAGAGTCAGAAAATCCCAGATACGTCAGGGCTGAATTACCTCACATATTGAAATGTGTATATGTGGGTCATTATCTGTATAATTCTTTACTTCCTTATGATATAATCCTTGAAGAGTTTTTCAAATTTCAGAAATAAAAATTTAATGTACTCCAGAGATCGCTACTTCCCATTTCTCTGTCTGCAGGAATGAGAAAGCAAAATTACTCTTTCATGAAAAAACTGATGCTGTTGTATTTGCCTTCCATGGTTCATTAATACGAACTTGTTTGCTCTCATTAATTTTCTCTTGACACAGTGCAACAAAATACACACAGCTTCACTACAGATGAAAAGAGTCTCCAGAAAAGTAAAAGAAAGCTAAAATGGGAAGCCCACTTCGACATTATAAAAGCAGTCATGTGTCTGTTCTACCCACAAGACTTCATTAAAGAGCTGAGTGCATTGTCTGGAAAGGATAGAGAGAAACACATTTTGTAAAATACAGCAGTATATCTTGCATCATCACTGCAGGTGAGTATCTGGTGCTTAACTGGCAATCAAATTGCTATCATATAAATAAAGGGTACTTTATTTTTCTCAGACTTTTCCATGGCCTTCCTATTTATCTGGAAATACTTGAAGTAAAGGGGAAAGCTACTGCATTTTAATACTATTTTGCTTGTACTGTAATCTGTAAATTTCTGTCATGTTAAAATCTTTCCAGAGAATGTGCTTTTGGCCTACATTCTGGTAGTTTTCATGCCAGAAGTAATGTCTGCAAATGAGACAAGTTCTCTGATGGTCAGAGAACTAGAATAAAATTCAGAGAACTAGAATAAAATTCAGTGAACTAGAATAAAATACTGACTTGATAATTTATAGATGCTTCAATGTTGTTTTTTATGTGTGGTGATACCACTCAGTATTTAGTTTGATTGCAATGCCTGAATTAATTTATATCCATATCTTCAGCAAAATACTATGGGAAACTAAATGCTTAGATAAAAAAATTCTTGGGTGCTAGTTGTGGACTCATTTGGCACTGGATAGTCATGGGGAACTGTAATAATCAGCTATCTATTTTAAATCTATAATCTCATCAGTGATATGGTGACAATCTGATTCAAGTGGTGGTCCTTATGAAATCTTTTGTCAGTCTCAGTCAATTCACTGACATAAATTTACATTAAGAAAACCAAGACAAAATTACCGGATGTGAATGGGTCTCATTTTTTATGGATTTTGCAGATGAATCCGTACTACAAAGTCTGACTCACTTTTCTAGGTCCTGGAGAGACCTAGCAGCTGAAGGGTGAGACAAACTGGTAAAATGATGAGCTCAAATTACTGCTTCAGAAACTCTTGGTGGTGTGCGGAAATATGAAAAATTCTCTTTTCAGAGTAGACAGTCCTTTTCAGGAATTAAAAGTATTTTTAAATTTAGGGGAAAAATTCACATATTTCTAGGCAGTAATGCTTTATGCAGCTTATCTGTCCTCTTTTGGGATGTCCTCACCATCAAAAAGAAAGCTAACCCTATACCATCTATGGATTTAGAAATGGTGCATTTTAATTGAAATCGTTGGCTGTACAGATTTCATTTATGCATAAGAGGGGTAACAATTTAGTACCATCATGAAAGAGAATTCTTTAACATCACAACAAGTGTCGATACCATTAAATGGTCTAATTTACATTATTTAAATATAAATATCTAACATTTTTAACTTATCTTTTTCCTGAACCAGGAAAATAGCCTTATCTTTTAGAGAGTGACCAAATAAATCCTGACCTATTCAAGCAAGTTTTACAAGTTTTCTAAATATTTAGTATTAATTTAGAGACAAAACATTTGGAGAAGTAGTGCAAAAAATTAAGTTGAAATTGCTAAATGAAAATTGAGCCTTGCTGGTTGTTTACTTGTGAAAGAAAGTATGATGTGAAGCAGTGACTGCAGTAGTACTGATCAATGCTGGATTTGCAGTTAATGGTAACTTTTGTAGAGAATTTTGTATGAGAGAGATAAAGCAGAAATCTGACTCCTCTGAGTTGAACTTGTGCAGTTGCCAAAGTACAGTTGAGCTTTCCTTCAAAACAAAGATGACCAAGGTCAGCGTTTAGAAATCACTGTGTTGTATTATGGTGATTGAAAAGACATTTTATGGGACCACATTTTTTGGAGATACCAAGTCAACAGCCAAGCCAAGAGAATTGTAAGTATTAAGAAGCAGTAGAAACAACCTGTGACAGACAGTATCTTCTTTCTCTATGCTGTGTTGTGCACAGCACATGATTTAGCATTTCTGAGCACCATTGCAACATAAGATTTCATTTGGTAAGATGTGTAGTTATCATCGTAGATACTGAATGGTAAGGTAATGTAATATCTTCCTACAAAAGGTCATTCACAGTCTAGAACTTGGTGAAGTTTTCTTCCTGTAAGGAATCTTATGTAAATCTCCATTAATCTAAGAGCACAAAAAGAAGCTCTCTCTGTCATCTCAATTTCTTTACATACCTTGGTTTCTTTAGAAATAGCCACCGAGATCCACCTGCTAATTTACATCTTATGATTTTGGGGACTGTGGGAGACTTCAGAGAGGTAACAATAATAAAAGACAAGAAAATAATTAGTTTTAAAAGGGGATAAATATAGAAACAACAGGAGAAACTGTGGCAGTCCACATCCATAAAGGCTCTAATTGGACTTAATGGCATCTTGACAAAGCCAAATCTTGTTCCTGTGTTTTAAAAGAGAACCCTTCATTGAAAGTTGCCAGTGTCAAGACAAAGGAAACTTCTGTGATTGTGACATGCCTCAAGTATCTATGTATAGGCCTGGAAAAAAAAGACATGTAGATGGATAAGCACCCAAATTTTCTGAGCAATGAGATCAGACTGTGGTCTGATTGTATGAACGTTATGTGCAGTTTGGTTTCTCTTAGAACCAGATAAAAAGTACAGCCCTAGAAATGTCATGAACTTCTCCTTCTTTGTGAAATACACAACCACATTTAATAGAGGGAAAGCCATGGCTGAAACCAGAAACCTTTATAATTTGAATTTCCTTATTTTTGTTTGTCAGATAACATCCATACATCCATTCTTGTGCCCGAGCATGTCAGGGCAAGGGAGATAAGCTTTTTTTTTTTTTTTTTTTTTTTTTTTTTTTTTTTTTTTTTTTTTTTTTTCTCCCATGTTTTAATAGAATTAATTGAATTAAAAAGAATCAGTTTGAATAAAGTCCTGAGTGTGACTAATCACCCAGCATGACAAGGTAAAAAAACTAGAAAGTGGCCATTATTGCTGAGGGTCAATTAGGGTCAATTAATCAAATTTCTGTATCTCATTGTCATCAAACTCAGGTGGGTTTGAAGGTGGTTTCAGCTCCTATATTTGAACCTTATCTAATATTGCTTTTTGTGTGCCATTTGTATCAATAGGCAGTGTACAAGCACTGAGTGTGCACCATTGAAAAAGAAACATTTTGACAGATTTTAACAGCTTTTATAGAATCCACTGCTGGTTGAAATCATCTCAAAAACAATGGATGAAAGCCAATCTAATTAACTAGTCTGCAATTGTGCTGTCCACGACTTTGTGTCAGTATTTGCTGAATGCCAGGAAATTGGATCTGGGCTTTGATGTGAGCAGGTGTACTGTAGCTATAAACTTCCTCAGGCCAGTAATAGTTAAAGTGTTTAGACATCCCTCTATGGCACCTAAGGGGAAGATTGTGTATTCTTGATGTGGTTTGTAGGAAAGTCTAAAGGGATCAAAAATCCAAAAATATATCTGAAATTTTCCTGGCAGCTTTTTGAAAAATTATTCAAAAAGTATATGAGTTCCTCTTATCCACCAAATACACTCACCAAGACTTCACTGCAGATGCCCTGAGTCGCTTCAAGGCATGCCAGTAGACCTGGCAAAATGGACTTTTCTGTTTCTGATACCGACCTTCCTGCCTGTGCAACAAATTTGATTTTGCAGCTGCAGAACGCCCTCCCCAGTCCTCCTTTTACTACGTGTAAGGTGGTGATGGAAGCAGATGAAAATTCAAGTGAACCTCTTTCATTACATCCTGGAACATTTGCCACTGAAAAAGATTTGCTAAAGGAATAGCACTGAAGACAAGAGTTCTAGCTCTTCTTGGTGAGAGGAACTTAGACTCCTGTCTCTGGCCTGCCTCTGTATCCTGAAGGCACCGTTGTGGGGTATTTACATGAACCCTTCCATCGAGGGCCCACTCTTGGTTGGATGGTGTGTTTCTGGGACAGGTACACAGTGTATGTCTCTCATTTACAGTTATTTTACCCCACTCCTAAGAAGGCACCACTGCCACTCTCACTGGAGCTGCCATTTGCACCTTTCACTGTGTTCCTCTACAAGGAGACAGGAGGAGATTATCCAGGGCACAGTCTATGGCTCCTGGAAATGTGGAAGTCTGACCTCTTTCCATGCTTCCTTGCATTCTTATTCCCCCAGCCATTCAATGTAGTTCTGTTTTCATGTGAAAAGTTACATCCTTGTCTGTTTCTTGTAGCACCTCTTTATGGATGTACAGAACTATGATAGATTCCTTTGTGAACCTGCTTATGCAGCCAGTCTTGATCAGCCACCCCAGCTGCAACTTTCAGAGTATGACAAAAACCTCCACATCTCAAAGCCTTGACTATCAAGATGGGGCGTTCAGTTCCTCTCTCCCACACATTTTCTATCTTTGGGGTATAGAGGCCCCACAGGTAAAATTTCTCCTACTCCTTTTTAGCCAGACTTTCCAAGGACGTGAAAGGAAAATGCAACACTGAACAGGCACAAGAGAAGGACAATCTGGGGTGTATTTTGCTTGAGTCTATTTTGCTATCCATGTCATCTTTGCTTGTGCATAAAACTGACTTATTACAAACTTATTGTTGGGGGCATTTATTATTTACAATCACATTTTGGAGCAGTCTGTTTTTAAAGTGGATCTGCAAGATGCATTTAGCCATTGTTGGTATGGAAAAATAATTTAACTCACACACGAGTCACAGTACCTTCAGTAGAAAAGACAGCCCCTTCTCTGTGGAGTGCATTACTCTGTGCCACATGTAATAGGTTCCTACTTTACTGCTACAGCTGGAAAAGTTCTTCTCAAGGTCAAAAGCAAAAGTATATCCAGCACAGTCATGGCTTGTCATTTGTCATTTCCTACTTCATTAAGCAGGAACATGCTGTTAGAAATATGTAGAACTGTCAGTTTTGGAATGTAATTTTTTTCTAAAGTCTCTCATTTGACTATTGAAATTTACTTTTCAGTAAAATTCTCTGAGATAAGAGAAGTGAATATTAAAAAGTAAAAGCCTGTGCGAAAATCCAAACAACAGTCAAATACTCTTAAAGGAAACTGTAACTCCTTTACACTATGTGGAAACCAGGACATCCTTCTGACTGTCCTGGGAAGATTTATAAGTCACAAGAATTTAGATAGAATGATAATTAGTATGTCACAGGGTGAAAAAGTAGAATTTTGGGATTTTAGAATGTGAGATCAGGGGGCAAAGATGGAGGAAATGGGGTGTGTCCCTGGGCTTCTTCTTCGTCCTCTTGTTCTCCATTTTCTGTGGTGGTGTGGCACATTTGGATTGGTTTGGAACAAAAGTGCACTGTACAACATAGTGGATAGATATTGGAGAATTGTTGTAAATAAAGCATACGTAATTTTCAGTATAAAAGATAGTGCCCTCCCAAGGGCGTAAGGAGACAACAGGGAGACACCACGGACAGATGACACGGACAGACGAAGGAGAGGAGAGCACAGCCCGAGGGGGGAGAGAGCACTGGCCTGCAGAGAAGCTGTGTCAGGCCAGGGAACGAATATGAGATAAGCAAAGAATAAACAAATTCCTGAAAATGAGAAAACAGACGACTCGACCTCTTCTTCAGACACAGGGCTGGAGGAAAACAGAAAGCCGAAACAGAGACAGAGACAAGTTAAGATAGGTGAAAGCCAAGCTCACAGAGCTCTCAGAAACCCCAGGAAGGCCCAGACAAGAAAAACAAAACAGCACAAAAGAAAACATATATTTTTATATTTTAATAAAACCAACCAAACAACGCTACAGGAGTTATTTACTACTTTGCTGAACCAGCATTGCATATCTCAAGCAGTTTTCAGCTACCTGCTCTTGCACCCATTGCATTTAATGGAAGAATACCCACCAAAATCAATGAGAAAAGTATGCAAAACTCTGTAATTAAACAAACCTGCCATCTCCAGTCAGTCTTAGGTTTCAAGCAGCTAGTACCTGGAGGTGCTTATTTTTCCTTATGATAGTGTGATGAGTTTAACAACTTTGACTCTCTTTTTCACTTCAGTCTATGATAGCATTTGCTAGTGCTGAGGAATTCATACAATGAAGCCAATTATGTTTTTGTTTTTAATATGTATTTTCTAGAAGTGTGTATGTCCTAGAGAGTGCAGCTGGAGAGTGTGCCCTGCTCTGTGCCACATCAAGTCTTCCTTGGGGTGCAGAGCAAGCTGGGAGCCCACCAGAGGCTGAACTGCACCTCTGCAGCCACCCGTCACAGGTGTGCTAGGATGGACAAGTAGAGGAGTAGCTCTGCATAATGAGTTTGCTGCTCTCATGAGACAGAAATATCCTCCCTTTCACAGGACTAGCCCTTTGGCATCAAAGCAGATAGTGGGTCTGTTTGACGGCCCTCAGTAACTAACTCCTGTAAAGTAAACCAGTTGCTTTACTGGAGCCTAGATTTGGCCCATTTCAGATTACTTGGTTTGTGGCAAAGTAATAAAATTCATATTTCATTTTGCTTAATTTGCCAACATTCATTTTTTTGGGGGGCTGCAGCAAAAGATTTCAACATAAGGTTCTAATGGGAAGAACTGGATCTTATATGAACCATTAAAAGAACAGTGTAAAGTAGCATGAGCACTGACATTATAAGAATAAGAACATTGTGTCACACTTCTAGGTAATTTGAAGTTCATAATTTGTTCAGTCAGTACCTAATACTTACTTAATTTACTTGGTAATGTCTGAGACTTTATGTAAGTTCAAGTAAAAAATTGTAAGAAAACAATAAATTAAGGACCACCTTGTATAGCTGGAAGTTCAAGAAATTTTGAACTCTGGTCTTGATCCTTGAGATACCCCTCTGTGGATACATGCTATCATGGCCTATGCCATATGCAAAGTGTGGACAGCCTGCCCAACCATAAATTGTAGTACAAGTCCTTTGTTTTTCATGAAGATGGCTTCAACTCTTTCTTCTCAAGCACTATACTGTACTGATGTCTTCTGCAGTAATGTCTGTGCTCTGGACACAGTCTCTTAAAATATTTGTGGTAATTTTTCTGATCTGCTGGGCACTGGGTGCTGTGTTTTCTCAACAGACAGATTTTTTTCTAAAGTAGACCAAAGAGAGGGACATGTCTGTAATTTGTATTAATTAACAATAGATCTTGAACTCACACCTATTCATTGAAGGTATGTCTTTAAGATCCAGTTATTTATTCAATATAGACCTAAGCTCTCTCGGGGTGTAACTGTGTTAAGTAAGAAAAAGCACACTGGTTTTGAGGGCTTTTATGCCAGCACTGCTTTATGTCTTTTGCTGTACCTGCGGAAAAGGTACATTGATGCTGAAATTTGAAGATCATCACCCCATTACATGTGCAGTTTATCCCAGGGCAGATTGTAGTTTCAAGGAAAACCACTTGAGCTTATGCCTCTTCAAGAGATGATACCAAGCTGTTAAACCAAATATTGTCTTACAAGGACTTAATGACTTTCTGTGTTTTGTCAGCAGATTGCATCTGTAAAGACAGTCATTTATTACATTTAATGATGCCTGATCCCACAGTAACCTTGATAAGGTCTGGAGCTTTAAGCACTGCCACTTCCCTGAGATGATTCATGTAGAAATTTTGTCTTTCCATTTTTTTTTACAATCCTCAGCTCATTGTGACTCCTGGCTCTGCTATCTGCCCTGAGCCAGGGACACTGGAACAGGAATGAAAGTGCTTTAAATTGTAGGACTACTCATCAGCTTTCAACTCTGTGCCAAGACTGAAGGGAATTTTAGGCTTTATCTTGGCTTGATGCTAACAGGCATTTTGGATGAAGTTTGTACTTTACAATAAGTGTATCCTTTGATTCTGTTCATGCAGCCTGCTGCTTGGTTTGCCAGGTCTTATTTGCCATCCTGTGTCTGCAAGTGGATGACAAGCAGCAGAAAAGTCCTACTTACATTGTTACAGCAGCTTTGCAGGAACCATGTATGCTAGCAAAAAATAAATAATTTGGACAGGCACATATGGAGTCATGTGTCTGTTGTATATCTACTGTGAAACTCTTCTGCTGGCACTACAAAATAATAAAAAATGCCAAACCCATTTTTTTTTTTTTTTTTTTTTTTTTTTGTTTGTTTCAAAGAGCCTCTAAATCCTCAATTTTATTGGGAAATTCCTGACTAGTTGTATCATAAACCAAGCTTGGATTCCTGGTTCTCAGCCTCTGTGGTCCTTAAAGCAAGTAACAAATAGTCCTCAAAGGATCCTGTGTTAGTGGAGACTCATGAGTGCCTCTTCCTATTTTCCTCAAGTTCCTCTACAACAATATCCCTTACAACAAGAGGGAAAGAGACATAAGTGTATATCTCTGGTGTTGTTCAATTATTTGCCTCTGACAGGGAAATGTTCCATTGGGAATCATTACATGTAAGTGGATTGAACTATTTGTATATTTGCACAGATTTTAACCCATGATCTTGGTCATAACAGCTCTGCTGGTGAATGTTATTTGCAGAAGGAAAAATTTGTCTTCAGACCAATGAAAAATCATTTATAAACTCCAGAAAGCCATGAATAATACAAATATGCACACATGCGTACATAAAATGGATATTGGTGGAGGGGGAGACAGGCCTTCATGTCTTTCTTCATCAGATTTCCTGACTGAATTAAAGATCAGGTTCTGCTTACCTGCTATAAACAGAAGTGACTCTGAGCAGTTAATTTCTTCTCTGGAAAAATGGTGGTGTTGCATTGGCAGTTTTTATTTCTTAGATAAATACAATGGGAAATGAAAAATTTATTTGGGGCTGCTTCAGTTTACTGTATATATAGGAGCCTTAAATATAGAAAAGCTAAGAAATAAATTCTCTTTATCCCTAGCAAATCAGAGGGTCACTGGAAGGGAGAAAGCTTGTAGCAGTGTCATTCTTTGCTCTTGCTAAATGGGATTGAAATGAACAAGTTTATTTTGGTGCTGAGCAGTTATCTGTGCTTTCCCCACAATTTAGCACCACTGTGGACACCACTGGAGGCCCACAAGAAAGAAAAGTGTGCAAAAATGAAGAATTGAAAATGTTCCTAGTGCAAGGGCTAAATACACCTCGCTTCTCTGTGCAGCGTTGGTGTGTGTAAATGACCGTAGTGAGAACTGGAAAGACAGGAAGCAAGGAGGCTCCTGTCTCACCAGTGCTAAAAAACTGGCCAATATTGAGAGTGATCCTTTGGGGCATCTGTGTGACACAGGCATTGTGAGCATCCCTCTGCATTACCTAGAGTTAGACCACTCACAAAGAGTTCTCTGTATGAGCCAAGATGGTAAACCTTTTATTTGTGTGTCTGGGTGTATGCTATTGACATAGAGAGCCATTAGCTCTTCAGGTATTGTGGTAATGAATATTGAGTTGGTTAAGCTGTTTACCCTCTAGTAGTCTCTCCCTGTTAACCCCTGCAATAGCTTGGTTTTTCCCTGGCTGGCCACAGCCTGTCCCATTGTACCTGTCCCCTGATGGTAACACTCCCAGGAGGACTCAGGATAAAGGTTTGGGCTTTGGGGTCCTGCTTCCTCTTTTGCACCCCCTTCAGAATAAACTTCCATGCAAAAGTGCCTTCTCTGATCTTTGCTTCCAACCTCAGCACAAGGGATCAGGAGACCTGTAGGAAGCAGAGAGCCATCTGCTTTCTATCATTCCTAGACTGTTCTCAACTGGGAATGGTTGCCCCTGGCCACATGGCAAGTGAATAGAAACAGCCGGGCTCCCTCCGGACCCCAGCCACAAGGTAAGAAATTGATCTTCCTTACATAACTTATTTTAGAGAAAATCATTCATTTTTAAGCTCATCCTACAAAGTTTTGATGATTGACTATGATGATATCTCTTCGTTCAGCATAACATATAGTTCTCCCACTTAAAGACAATGCCATGTGTGAAATGTTGTAGAATGAGGGTCATTGCATGAAGCAAAAGCAAAAAGCAAAAGAGTTCACATTATGTCTTCATCTCCCCATTACAAAATCCAACATGTTACAGCCAAGTGTCCTGGTGAGTCACTGTCCAGTAACTAATCTCTGCTATGTGAAAGGCGTTCAAAACCGCAGAATTGAGGCACTCAAGAGAATAGTGTATCAGCTGGAAATTTGAGTTTAAAAGGTACCAGTTGTTTTGTTTCTCTTATGGCTGCTACTCTAAAAATATATCTAAGTGGAAAATGGGAACTTGCTAATATGGGGAACAGGGAAAAGGGGGATTGGCTATTCCTTTAGAAGTTAAAAAGGTTGTTGGACAAGAAATACAGGGACAATTGTGACACACTAATGCATAAAATGTCTCTGGAAAATTAACTGTTTATTAGTCAAAGAAAAACATAGTATTCCTATATAATTATTAGGAAATAGTTCAAACAGGAAATTATCAGGTAGTTCTATCTCATTTATGGCTTTCTTAATGATTTTCTTAAAGCAGTGGACATGGAAACTTTTTGAAGTATCAATGCTGAGAGCAAGATGGCCTATGAGATTTTTAGTTTTATGCTGTGGTTCTCTTGGATGTATTTCAGCTAGGATAGAGATCCGTCTTGTCTGCAGGCTCTCTGCCAGGTGAAAGAGGTCCTGCATGTTCCTCTTCCTAGTTCCTAAATGCAATAATACCTTGGCAGGACATCTGAGTTATGCCCTGAGTTTATTGACCCAAAAGTAACATCTGCTGTTTGTGTGGATCACCAGAGATGCAACATAGATGTTTTAGTGAGAACTGGGTTGGTCTGCAGAGATTATTCTAAACTCCTGGGAAATCAAGATCCATCTCTATGAACATATCCTCTGCCTCATTCCAAAATTAGGAATAGCACACTTTATTTCTTTTGTCTTTCCTTTGCCCTCCTCTGGCATGACTAAGGAGAGCTGTATGCTTTTCAGTAATCACCTGTTCACCATGCAGGTTTCAGCTGGATGGTTCATTGTAACACAGCACACCCTCTCTGCCCTCACCCCCTCAACACAAGCCTGGTGCCATCAGCTTCCTGTGTTGCCTTCTGAAAAGGTCAGTTCCCTCCCTACTCCTTTTCAAGCAGAGCAGTAATGAACATGCATGGGTTGAAAACCATATGAACAGCTTTCTAACTACTAGTGTGTGTCCAGAGTGTGCTAGAACACATTGCAATGAATTTGGGTTTATGATTTTTTAAACTCATATTCTTAGTTTCATGAAGCTTGGCTCTAGCTCTCACTACTATTTCCATAGCTCCTCCTTAGTACTATTACTGGTATTTCTGGCACCACATTTGCACATTTTCCTGCAGTAAGTTGGACGTTTGTGAATTGATTTGCTTGCAGCTACTGGAAAAATTCCTCTGACCTCACAGTGAGTGCTGTTGCCATTGCCTTTGTCCACGTGGTGGTGTTGCATACTCTGTTACATAGTGCTGTAATCCATTACAGCTGTATTGCTTCACAAATGCTGGGCATTTCCTTGGCCTGTGCGGTTTGCCAGAACATGCATAGCCCCACGTGATATGTTTATACATTTGTTTAACAGGAGCTCCACATTCTGTTCTGCCCGAGGGTTCTGTTTTGTTTTGTTTTAATGGACATTGTTAAAACAGGATCATAAATTTCAGCAGCATATTATTATCAGTCCTCCCTTTGTTCATCTTATGGTACCATTTGCGTGATGCCAGCCTCAGTTGCAAAGTCAGTTTAGAGTTCTGTGATACAGATATTTGGATATTTTTAGAAAGAAAGGCGTTACTCCTTACATTAATTCTAATAATTTAATGATACTGTCCTGGTACATGCTTTTACTCTACCAGACGGCTTTATACTTAGCCTAACACCTTGTACCGGGTCAGAGCTGATTTTGACACCAATTTGCTAATCTTTGTCTGAGCTCAGGCTTCTGGCACAGTTTCCTGCTAACCAATACTTCCAGTTGCTTTGTAGAGACTCAAGGTTACAGTTCAGTGAAGCTGGACAAGTCTCCAGAGAAAGGGGTGGAAACTTGTCAATTTATTTTTTGAGGCAATTCAGGAAATGTGTCTCTGTCTGGATGGCAACTTCTGTCGTTAGCAAATCTTTTATTTTGTGAAAGGACTAGTTCCCTTTCAGGACCTGTCCCTTCAGAGTTGCAGCAAAATCCTCATCTTTCTAATCTATTACCTATTTGCAGAGGACCCAGTCAGAGTTGCAGTCAGAATCTCTCTTCACCCTGATTACTATCACAGGACTCCTGATAGTTTTCATCTCTGACTACCATCTCAATGAAATTATACAACTTCTAATTCTCACTCCTCCTCTTTCCTCTCCTCCCTTCCTCCTCTCCCTTCCACTTCCTTCCTTCCTTCCTCCCCTCCTCCCCCTCCCCTCCCCTCCCTCCCCTCCCCTCCCCTCCCCTCCCTCCCTCCCTCCCTCTCTTTCACTCTTTCTTTCCATCTCTATTTTTTGCTCTCTTTCTCTTTCTTTCTCTTCTCATTGTAAGGACAGCTAGCCATTTTCTGAGGCTGCCTGGTGTTTTAACATCAACTGTTTTCCAGCCATTGGTTTCCAGCTGCTGTTGTTGCACACAGTCACATGGAGACCGCATGAAGTGCTGGTGTCTTCTCCAGAGTATATGTTGAATGATGCTATTCTTTTCTGTAGCTTGTTAATTAGTTTTCCCTCATACCATGTCCTGTTCAGCGGCACTTGGAAGCAGTTTGACATTGCTTTTCTTTTTTCTTTTCTTTTCTCTTTTCTTTTCTTTTCTTTTTCTTTTCTTTTCTTTTCTTTTCTTTTCTTTTCTTTTCTTTTCTTTCTTTTCTTTTCTTTTCTTTTTCTTTTTCTTTTCTTTCTTTTCTTTTCTTTTCTTTTCTTTTCTTTTCTTTTCTTTTCTTTTCTTTTCTCTTTTTCTTTCTTTTCTTTTCTTTTCTTTTCTTTTCTTTCTTTCTTTTCTTTCTCTTTTCCTTTTCCTTTCCTTTCCTTTCCTTTCCTTTCCTTTCCTTTCCTTTCCTTTTTTCCTTTCCTTTTCCTTTTCCTTTCCTTTCCTTTCCTTTTTCCTTTCCTTTTCCTTTTCCTTTCCTTTCTTCTTTCCTTTCCTTTCCTTTCCTTTTCCTTTTCCTTTCCTTTCCTTTTCTTTTCTTTTCTTTTCTTTTCTTTTCTTTTCTTTTCTTTTCTTTTTCTTTTCTTTTCTTTTCTTTTCTTTTCTTTTCTCCTCCGTCAAATGCAAAGTCAGCACAGCAACCAGATTCAGCTATCTGCTTCAAGTACTTCAAGATACAGTTCTTTAAGACAGCAAAAAGTAATTTCTTGGAGGCAGTGAGATGTTTGTAAAGAATTCCTATCTTGATTATCACTCCCTTTTGTGAAATTTTCAAAATATTTCCACTTCAGTTATTACTCCCAGCCCAATATGCAAGTGAACAAAATTCAGTCATTGGCTGTGGATATTCATGTTCCCATTGAAGTATAGAGTGTATGCTTTCTTTCTGTGCTGTGAAAGTGTCAGCTGGCTGAGGTGAGGATTTTAGCTGGCCCAGAGGTTCTGCAAAGGAATATAAATACTCTAATGCAGGAAGTTGGTTGCTCTAAAGTGTAGGTGTAGCTCAATGCCTAAAAGTAAATCTGAGAGACAGTATGACTCTGAGTTAAGATTTCAGATTTTGGCTCCCAAGTAATAGTTAAACACAATACAAAATTTGTCTTGGGGATGTTCAGGACAAATGGAAAGCAGAATCTGGGCTTATTTAAAAATATGATGTGAAGCCTTCTCTGACTCCTTTTCAGAATTCCTCTGAAAGAAGAGGTGAACATGCTAAAACTTTTCCAGATATATCTACTAGCCTTAGTCCATCAGGTGTGGTTCTGTCCTTGCCTTTAGTTTCTACTCCTCTGCTTGGTATTGCCTCCCAAATTGTACAGGAGTACGAATGCATGAAAATATGAGCTGTATGGCAAATCGAGGAAAATACTTGTTTCATGAGCTTTGACTGTTTTTATTTGCCTTTCATTTCCTTGGGGAAATGGGCCCTATATTTAGAAAGGAATAAGTATCTGAGAAAGTTCTCTTGCCTCCCTTCATCTCCTTACCATCAGGGGCAGGATGGAATCTGTGCTGTGGCCTGGCTCCAGTCCATGGTAACAAATCAAAACCGTGGTGGCAAGCCAAGAGACCCTGTGCTGAAAGCAACAGGAGGGGCAAAAAACCACATGCCCTTGCGAGTGTCTTTGCATTCATTTTTGCTGTGCAGTTGTGACACCTTGGTGTGAACATCTCTGAGCACTGTTACGGTTCCTCTGATTAAGAGAAGGAACCAGACAGAAGGCAGGGTATATTTTGGCTTCCAGGGTAAACTTGCCTCACAGTGAAGAGGGTTGGCAAGAATCTACTGCCAGAGGCAATAGCACACACACCCTGCAGTTCCAGGGATTTTTGCTCCCATTCCCAGTGCTGACAAGCTGTTCTCCAATGCCTGATGGTCATGAATGCCTGGATACACTTCCTCCTGGCAGTCAGAATTTCATATAGATCCCTCTCCCTTGTTCAGACCTTGGGGAGAAGTATCACTTCGATGTGGATGTAGACACACCCTGACTTCTCAGCTAGGTACCAGGCTTAGCTGGAAGCTCAGTTGGAAGAAGTCTGGGCACTGCATTTCTGCTTACAATTTTATATAAAACTGAAATCTGCTGAAAGCTTGATGAGGCTTGAAGTCAGGCTGTGAAAGTGCAGGGCACTTTGAAGTTGTTGAAGGAATCTGAGTATCTTAAATATGTAACATTTCATTACTGATATTTGTCTTGCTGTTGTTTTGTGGGTGTTTTGCTGAAACTAAGTTTCAAGAGAAAGCCAGACCTCATGGATAAAACTTTATTAGTGCTGTTTTTCTCAGTCAGCTTGTAGCCTATTCATCTTTCCTATTCTGAAGTCATTTGTATGACTGTCACATTTCTGCAGCTCTTTTTTCTTTATTGTGTTTTTGTGTTGGCTAATAGCTTATGCTCTTGTCTTTCTTGAGTGTCTAAAAAATTGAAACTGAAGTAAATATTTGTGGTCAATCTCTCTGGAATGTCATCCAAGTACACGTTCTTTATTAAGAGCTTCTTCCTTTGGGTAACCAGGCCTTAGGACCTTCCCCCATGGAAGTGCAGTCATTTAATTCCTTGGGTCTATCCTCAATCGCTTGCCAATTTCTTGTATAACACGAGAGATGATTTTTGCTTGAAATGAGGAGCAGTTATGAACGTTTATGTCTTCTCCCTCCTGCAAGCTATGCCCTTTCTATCCCCAGAGGCAAGCAGTGTGCCTTTACATAATGCAGTAGAAGATCACTCACTTTGTCCCTTCTCCAACAGGAATTTGGTGATTCAGACATTAGCAATACCCACACAGCAGGGAGACTGGGCAGAATGGGCACCTTACACAAGCTTTAATCAGAAGAGTCTGTGAGTTCTGTTATCCCTATATGCTTATGTGGAAACATCAGCATTTCCTAATTCAGCATACAACATAGAAATTTGTCAGCTGATTTTTCTCTCTCAGAGTTGAAAGAAGGGAAATTGTCCCTTGTTTGTTGCACAACACAGTTCCTCTGCTACCTTGGATCTTATTAATAAAGTTTAAATCTGATTTTAACAGGCTTTTGTTGGGTTTTGTTTTGCTGTTGACCCGAATTTTCTAAAAAAGTCTCTTGTTTTCCCAGCCCAGCATCAGAAGAACAGTCCAAGGTCTGTCTGCTCTTGTTTTCAAGGTTGTTTATTTTCTGTTATCTAGTACATTGTGGCTCTGTCCTGCTGAGGTCTTTCTTGCAGGTCAGGTTGAGACAGACCCACCTCCCTTGGGGCAGTGTTATCTTTTATACTAAAATCTATTTACAATACTTCTCCAATACCTATCAGCTATGTTGGACAGTGTGTCTCTACTCTAAACCAATTAACAAGTGCCACCATCACAGCAGAAGATGGAGGGCGAAAGACGAAGAAGAAGGGCAGGGACATGCCCCGATTCCTCCATCTTTGTCCTTTGAACCCCATTCTAAAAACCCAAAATTCTACATTTTCACCCTGTAATAAGTTAACTATCATTCTACTTAAATTCTTGTGACTTACAAATTTTCCAAAACAGTCAGAGGAATGTCCTGGGTTCCAACAGGCTTTCACTCAAAAAGCTCTTTTTTAGTATCATGAAATGTATTTCTTCAGTCATTTCAACCTAACGATAAGCATCAAGATAGAGGACTTCTGCTAATCTGAGTTTACAATTAAAAATTGAGAAGACATTGATATCAATATGGGAGTGTAACTGGATGTGGGAACAGTATACAGCCTATATGGGGCTATGTCATCTGCAGGCAGCTGGGCACAAAAAGTGAAGGGTTGAAGCACCTTCTCTGGTGCTCTGCAGTCATCTGGCAGAAAAGAATAAGGACATCTAACTTTTTCTCATTACCTCTCTGACATGAGTGAGAAGCAGAGTCCTGTTAGGCTCTCTGGTTAAATGCTGCATCCCCCACTGTACTGTGTTGCTGTAGTACCACTATACTCTATTTTTTTCAGGAGGACAGATGAATGGTTGGGCCAAAGGACTTTCATACTGAGATGAGTTGGTGTGCCATGTATTGCTTTCATTCATTTTCTTCCAAGAGGTGATTTATCTTAGCATTGCATCTCTACTGCTTTCAGTGTAGCAAAGAAGCAGGCCCAGACTTGCTCTTGTTAATGGCTAGCTAGCAGCTGCTGTCAAATTTTGTTTGGTGAGTAATGTATCTAAACTGAGACATAAACCACAAAATTGGTACTTGACTCTTTGCCTGTTGATAAATGAGAGAGAGGTTCAGAAGTTCAACAACTATCATCTGGCTAGGAAAATTCTTTATATTGAGAGCAATTAAGCTGTGCTGGTTGCTCACTTCTATTTAGCCACACATAATTCTCTGACATAGGTACTGTAGAAAAATTCCTCTTGGTGCAGCTTTTGCTTGTTCTCATGCTTTGCTGTCTAACCACAAACTCCCAACCCTAGCTGAGAAGAGATATAATTAAATTCAATGTAAAATACAATTTTTTGATTGTTCAAAGGCACCCATTTAAATTACATTGAAGTTTTTTAATTTCCATTTCTAATAACAAGTACAGAATCATCTGTCACCTGTTCATGTGTATGGAAAGCTTATACTTATGTGTTAGCTGTCAGCAATTTTGTTCTGTTGGGTTTTAGCATCAAAAATGGCTCACAGTTAAAAACTGGTCTCGCTGAGTAAACTCAGTCAGTTGTAGTACATCTACAAGTGGAGCTTTGCTAACAGACCAAATTTTAAATTATTTGGTGGGGCACGCAGTAGGAATTAGCTAGAGGTCTTCCCAAAACCTGCTTTTGAATCTTGTAAGAGATGTCATGAGACCTAAAGCTAGAGGACTGAAGTTTCAACACACTACAGCTTCTGGTGTATTTATGTGTTTACTTCTACTTGAGATTGACAAGACTGTGACACAGCTCTCAAAACCACTGAATAGACAGCAAAGTGTTGGGATGGTCTCAGATATATGACTATCAAAATGGTGCCAGCCAGATTACTTGAATTCTGTGGAAATTTTTTTTCAGCTCTGTAAATTACATATTTACTTAAAAAAAAAAAAAATAGTAGTTTCAATAACTCAGTTTAACAGAGTCAAATCTCTGTATAATGGTAGGCAATCAGCTATGGATTTACATGGTAAAATTTGGCAAGCTAAATTGTCTACTTACTCCTAATACTCTGATAAACACCACAACGTTTTTCTTGTGCTACTGAAACCTATGAATATGAATGGTGTTTGCAGAGAATGTAAAAGTTGTTTCTGGTGCCAGAACTGCTCATAGTACTGACCACTCCAGAGTGATGAGTCTGTGTGGTTTTGTTTTGTAGAAAAGGCTGTCTTGGAAAAGATGAATAAAATACTTTTCTAAAAAATCTTCTAAGATAAAATCATTCTTAATATTACCAATCCTCTGAAGCATTTGTTTTGCAGAAGAAAATTAAAATAGTTAGACACTTTAATTGCTGCCATTCAATGGAATGGAATGATAACAATTATTAAAGTATTAAATATTAGTGTTACGGCATATCAAGGTTAAATTTTTTAATTTGCAAAACATTAAAACTTTTATGTTGTACATATTTTATTAACTTTAACTGAATAAAATATGAAATTTACTTCAGTTGCATAAATAACTCTGGAGATAAAATAATCAAATCAGGACCCAAGGCAGTTAGATTTAATCAGGTTAGAGTATATGTGACACAGATGGCTGATATTAAATCAAAATTCAGTTTATCATTAGTTATACCAAAGAATGGATAAAAGGAAACAACTGACTTTTGATTTTCCTTCACAGCTTTCAGCTGGGCTGTGATTCAGACATTTATTTATTTTGATACATTTACTGTCAACCTGTACTGTGTTGGTATTCTAGGAATTAGTCTGCAGATGGGTCCATCATCATTCATTTAAGCAAAAACTTCCTGGTATGGTAGCTCAACTGAGCAAGCAATGGAAGCCTAGGACAGCCTGCGTAATAAGTAATGACAGTGTAGGAGTACCTTCCTGAGGCCATGCTCCCTTAGTCTCCTTATAATTTTGAGAAGTTGCAGGAATGAGTGTTGTGCTTTGCTTCTGATGTCTGTTGGAATTGCTGGCCAGCTGTCTAGTGGAGGTTAAGAACTGCTGCTATTACCTTGGAAAGAAAAGTGTAAAGCTGTCTTTATTGAAACTTAAATTACACAGCCAATGAAATATTTTAGTTGCCTTTATTTTGAAACAGGACTCAGTTAAATATATAACTAGTTATAAGAAATTTGCCTGGAAGCGAATCACATTCCTCAATCGTCACGCTTAGACCTTGTTTCTGACCCGTTCACATCCCTCTCTCTATGATTCTGTGGTGCCACACATACCATAGCATACGATACAGGTAATATAAATCAAGAAATACAAATATAGAATTCAACATGCACATATCTAAAATATAATACCTAGAGTACAATCCTAAAACATAACTATATATATAAAATAAGAAAAAAGAACTATACACAATACAATACATAACAAAAGACTGAACAATAAACAGCATAGAATAGATAAAGTGATATGTTTTACAATAGAATGGATACAGTTATATATCATGAAACACAACATATAGTACAATATATATGATATCACACAATATAACAAATTCCAGGCCTCCCCACATGTAGAATGCACAGTAAGATGTTCAATACAACCCAAAGTATAACACAATACAAAAGACAATAAAAACTATAGAACACAATGCATTAAAAGGTACAGAATACAATGCAATACATATAATTTCGACAACAAAAATAACACCCATGATGCATGCAATATGTACTGGACAATAAATACCAAACAATACTATATTTAATAAGACCAAGTTCAAGGTGCTGCACCTGGGTCGGGGCAACCCCTGTCATGAACACGGACCGGGGAATGGACAGATGGAGAGGAGCCCTGGGAGAAGGGCTTGGGGGTGCTGTGGGTGAGAGGCTGGACATGACCCAGCCATGGGCACTCCCAGTTCAGAAAGCCAAACGTGTCCTGGGCTGCATCCAGAGCAGCGTGGGCAGCAGGGAGGGAGGGGATTCTGCCCCTCTGCTTGCTCTGGTGAGGCCCCACCTGGAACCCTGCACCCAGCTCTGGGGTCCATGCACAAGAAGGACATGGACCTGTTGGAATGAGACTGAAGGAAAACCACTACTTTGATGAGAGGGATAGAGCACTTCTGTGAGGAAAAGTGGAGAGAACTGGGATTTCTCAGCCTTGAAAGAAGAAGGATTTGGTGTGTCCTAAGTGCAGCCTTTCAGTACCTGAAAGAAGCCAGCAAGAAAGACAATGAGGGACTTCTTTCAAGGACATGAGGTAATAAGATGAAGTGGAATGGCTTTAAAATGAGAGTCAGTTCACAGCAGGTATTAGGAAGAAATTCTTTACTATGAGGTTGGAGAGTCACTGGCAAAAGTTGCCCAGAGGAGCTGTGGATGCCCCATTCTTTGGAGTGTTCAAACCCAGATTAGATGGGGCTTTGATCAACCTGGCCTAGTGAAAGCTGTCCCTGTCCACAGCAGGGTGTTTGGAAATATTAAGTTGGAAGCTCCCTTACAACTTAAACCATCCTATGATTTTGTGGTACTGTACCATAGAGGAAATGCCAGACTTTACAATACTGAAAACAAGTTATTCCAAAGCACAGTACTTTACAAATACTATAACTGGAATGCTTTACACACATGCAGACACAGACACAGACACACAGACACACAATATGGAAAGGTTTTTATTGGAGGCAACTGGGCCAGACTGTGATGGACACCAGCAATGTGTGGAACAGCAGCAGGGCCAGCCAGCTGGTTGTCCTTGCTCAGCAGTGATGGTTTCCAAGAGGTGCTGTGTGTGACCCTGCTATGTGTGATGTTATATGGTGCCAGAGCTGTGATGAGGGTGCACTACAGTGCAAAACATTGAACAATACTACAGTACAATACCAAACAAACCAATGACAGTACAGTATAAGCCAGATAATAAATAAAATGCATAAAATAAAGTAAAAGAAACGATACAACAAATGCTGTGTGACACAGTATTACTGTACACAAGCATATAATGCAACACTATATGCAAAATACAAAATAAAAAGCACAATGGAGAATATAATACATAAAAATACAGTATGTTCAATACAACAGGCAAAATAGAATGCAGTGTGGAAAAAAAATACTGATACAGCACATCCATAAGTCACATCCAGTGCAGTCAACACCATAAAGTGTGATATAAACAATCCCATACAACACATCCAATGTTTAGCACAATGCAATAGAGGACAAATTGAGACCATACAATACAATACATACCAAAAAAACTGTTGTGCAAAATACAATACTAAACACTGTAAAATATATGCACTTCAATAGAATATGTGCCCAGAGTTGATCAAAAGTTAAAGAGCATTTTGAAGGCTATTTTCCCAATGCCTCTTTTTAAGGTACTCTCAGGCATGAGGTGTCAACCCCCTTACTAGGATATCTGTTCCAGCATTTGACCTTACCTTCTTGGTAAGGAAGTGCTTCCAAATGTCATAGGCCAGTTCTTCACCTAACATAATGTGCACCTGATCATCTCACAGATGGGTAGCTTATCCAGAAAGATGATGTAAGGACCAGGATCAAAGGAATTTTAAAAATCTAGCAATGCCACGTCCAGCCCTGTCCCTTCACCCAGAAGGCAGATGGCCATATCCCAGATTAGTGAAACAGGGCTTTTCCTTCATGAACTCATGCTTGCTGTGCCTGATGATTACACTTCCTGTCTATCAGAAGTACACAGTACAATCTTTATAATTTTTCCAGGCACTGAGGTTGGACTAACAGATCTGTACTTTCCTATGTCTTACTAGTAACAGTGTGGAAATGGTTCAAAATTGTGTCAGAAGAAGTTCAGACTTGACATTCAGAACATTTCTTTTACATTTTAGAATCTATTATTTGCTATCATTTTGCCATCTTTTTATCTCTTGTGTAGGATATACATTACTATGTTTTTGTATTTTCTGATTGCTATACAAACATTTAATATCCCAACTTTCAGGGCCGGAAATAAAACAAATTAATAAACCAATAAAACAAATTCCATACAAATTATACAATGTCCTCTCTAAGTCTATATAAATATTTTATTTTTTAGAAAAACATTAAATTTATACCACACAGCATGTATGCTAATGTATAGTATATCGTATTGGACTGTGCGTTGTATGGTATTTATTTTCTTAGTTTCTTAGACTTGTGTGTGTCATATTCTAATGGATTGAGTGGTATACTGTATTTGGAATTCTCTGTATTTGTATTTTACATCATGATACTGTTTGTATTTATATATTGCACATATTGCATTATACTGCATGCAATGGGGTTGTATTGCACAAATCATGTATTGCACTGCATTTTTTGTCATGGTATGTACGGTATACATGAAATTGTATTGTGTGTATACATTGCCTGTTATTTATTGGACTGCGAGGTGCTCTGTTTTGTGTGCTGTGGGGTTTGTATTCCATGGGTGTGGGATCTGGCAGGCCCACTGTGGCGCTGCCGTGGAGGGAGGCCCCTGGGATGGGGAGGTGGGCCTCCTGAAGAGATAAGGAGCATTGCCAATAACAAAGTCCAGACCCCCTAGATAAGGAGAACACTTTTTGGTCACGGAGACCCACAATTCTTTGAGGGATTTTTATGTAGATCTGTTGGAACCCATTGGTTTGTAACCTCCCACACCACACTATGTACCCTTATAAAAACCTCTGTACTTTCCCCCAGACTTTGGGGATTTCTCGTCCCTGGCTTTCCCTTCGCTTGGGTCTTGGCAATAAAGTTACCCCCTGCAGAATGGCCACACGAATCCCTCATCTCTCTCTCTCCGTGCCGGCTGTGAAGGGGTTGCCTTGCAGGATCACTGAGCTGAACTCACTGAGCTGAATTCACTGTGCCCGCCGTGGCTACTACCCTGCTAAGGCACCCCAGGCTAGCCGAGGGAAAGCCGCTGGCTCCCTGGAAGGCATTCTCTGAGGAGAGTACCTCTCTGGGGTAGACCCGGCTATCCTGGCCTGATACCTCCCAGGCCCCTTCCTGGCGGAGCCGACATTCCATGGGTATTGGCATGGTACTGTTTTGGATGGCCTTATAAGGTTCAGGATTGGATGGTGTCGTAGCGTATGGAGTTGCATGTTTGGTACGTTATGCATGTGTTTCATTCATTCCTAACCACTGGGTTACTTTTTTTTCCCATATACCAGCACCCAAGAACTGCAATGGTAAAATAAGACATAGGCTAATGCGTACCCATCTGTAGTACTCCCCACCATTAACACTTAGCAAAGGAAAACAAGGCAACATGTAGCTGTTTCAAATAATCACAGGCTGCTTTTATATCCCACTATCACAAGTTTTTCATCCTTTGTAGTGACTTCTGAATGCCATTAGTCTCATATTAAATAGAATTAACTGATACCATGATTCCCCCCATCCCCACCCCTTTTCTCCCCACCCCATAAATTTTGTGCTCTGTTCACTTTATTTTGTCTAGTATTTCATAAGTATTTATACCATCTGCATTAGGCTTCCTACTGGAGACACTGATACAAATGAGAAAAAAGTTCTCTTTTTGCTAATGGTCTTTAACTAAATGTTCTCAGAACTTGGATAGTATAATAAAGGCAAATGTGGAGACGATGTTCAGGAGTGTCTTAAAACAATTTTTTAAAGCCTGTTCCATTTCTTTGCACACAAATAATAAAGAAATCTTACAAAAACAAGATTTCTGCCACATAAATCTTGCTGTGGAATTACTGACACCAAAGAGTGAAATGAAAGTGATGGAACTTGATTTAAGATGCCTGTGACTTTCACAGACCATACATATTTCTCATGTGGTTTACAGCATAAATATAGCTAGTATACAGATTTTCGAGAAGTTGGTGTTGTTTGATTTTTGTAGTGTGAGTGTGTATTCAGCTCTTCATCATTATTTGTTATGTTTTTGAACTGCTGTGTTCCAGAACAGCTTTCTGGTTTTTATCTGTGGGACTTATTAATTTTAAATAATATATATGTAATGTCCTAACTATACCTTTTTCTTTTCGAATGCTGGATTTTAAAGGTGTTTAGTCAAAGCATTTTTCTCAGCTTCTTTTAAACTGTGTCTCAGGACTTGGAAGACCAACTACTTCCTTCAATTTTGCTATACTTTAGTTGCTAAAAAAATTCCAAAGGAAGTCTTGTTTTCAATTTTATGGCTGCCTCTTACTACCAATTATAAACACAATATGTAGTGCATTCCTCTGTTAAGTCATTACTATCTTTGTTGCAGCAGTATCTGAAAACACCATGTGCTGATAAAGTGTAAGAAGCATTTTTAAAGCAGGGCTGGTGCATACCTGCCAAATTTCTAGTCTGTGTTAAAATGAGAAAAGGAGATTTAGATTAACTAGTGGATAAAATAACAGTATTTTGTGGTGATGAGGAAGTCAACAACCTTGAGTGAAATTCCATGGTCTCAAACCTTCATGAACAAAAAGAAAACGCCTCCATAAATTCTAGCTGACTGAAATATGTACAGCTTACTTCTTCCTTATGTGAAATCTGTGTCAGCTGTGAGCTTTGTTCACTCAAGCTGTCTTGCTTACTTAGATTTGTTACTCCTTTTTATTAGTAATTTAACTAGATAGCTAAGTTTGGTTTGGGTCTTCAGTAAGTGCAGAATTTGGCTGAGGAGAAATGCATTTCTCAAAAATGTACTGTTGCTATCCTTTCAATGTGTTGTAGTTGAAACTGAAAAGACCACCAGTTTACAGAACACATAAGGTTGTTAGAAATGGCTTATGTTCAAAGGAAAATAGAATTGTTAAAATCAGACCCCCAGTAATTTGCAAGGAAAAATTTAAAAGTTGAATACAAATGTGTGTAGGAGACTCCTTAGGGGAGGGCACATGAACTGAGCATTTGAAAAATGTGCAGTACATTTAGGCTCAGGATTGGGTTCTACATATGAAAGCATATCTTTAGTTGCCAGCTTTACAGAGGAAATGTAATGTATGTGTGCTGAGGAGCAGTCTTCTGCCATTAGGGAATACAGCTGTCCTAAGTGGGGATTTTGTTCAGTCAGCTGCTGATAGTTTAGAGGTGCTGACAAAGAGACTACAAAGAATTGCAGAGACTCATCAAGAGGATGAGCTTCCCTTGGATTTTTCAGTAAGAGACATCCATTATTGCCTGTCCTGGCTTCATGAAATGTCCATTTCCAGCTTTCTTGTGGACTCCTGAGGCACTAGAAAGCTGCTATAAGGTCGTCTTGGAGCCTTCTGTCTCCAGGCTGGACAACCCCTGCTCTTGCAGCCCTATCTTTGACATACATCTGAGGCTGAAGAATACTCTGGAGAGCAGAGATGCGAATCCAAAATTAGGATTACTAAACAGAAGAATTACAGTGTGAAGCTTTAAGTTTTACAATAGGTCTAAGACAGGAAAACAGGCCTGAGAATCTCGGTTAATTCTTATTATCAGAGGAAACTGAGAGGTGACTTGTACTAATGCAGAAAAGGGATATTAGGGAGCTTATGAGACAAAGGAAAAATGGGATTCAGTGGCTAGAAGGTGAAATTTGACAATTTCAGTATTAAAATAAGAAGCAAATCTCTAGCAGAGTAATCAAACATTTTAATAACCTATCAGAGAGGACAGTGATTTTGCTATTGTTTGACAACTTTTGCATAAAAGGTGACAGGTCTACAATGTTAAACTGGATTTTGTAGCTTGAGTATGTGGCTCAGATTTGTTAGTAAATCCTGAAAAGACATTAAACACAAATTATATGGATTCAGATCACTACGTCAGTAAACCGATATATCTAGACATAAAAGTAATTTCAGGATTCATACAAGTATTAATAGTATCTCAACATTTAGGCAAGTTAAGGACAAAATGTTTAGATAGCAATAAACAAGCAATAGAAGTGCATGTCCAGTGCCTTCCATTATGGCACTGACCTAGGGAAAAAATTATATTATGCGCTATGTATACTCTAAATATGCTGAAATGCAGGAGCAATTTTGGTTAATGACAGTTCTTGGTTGTGCAGATATTGGAAAAAAGGCCTTCTAGAAGTGAATCTGCTGGTCTCTCCCAGCTCTCAATTCTGTATAAAAATGAAAAAGAAATAGTGAAGTGATGGATTATAACAGCCTCCTGCATACTTCCCCGCATACTTTTCTGGATAATTTTTTCATTTCCGTTGTTTAGGATTAGAATTTTTGAAGAGGAGAGCAAAAAGCCATCCCTGGGTCTTGGGGATGTATATGGACTTGTAGGGCAACAGAATATTACTTCTTAGTTAGCACAGTTGGTGTGGTTTCTTCTGGGCACAAGGAAAATTTTAATAATTAGTATGTTTAATAATAATACTCAATTTAATACTCATCATTGTATTACACAGTTTATTCCAAACTTGTTCATTTGCTTTGCTTCTCCTTCTGTGGTTTTGCCTGATATTTTGAGAATCTTGTGTCCAGGAAAACCAGGAAGGGGATCTAGGAGGGAAAAGACCACATAATAAGATATAATTAAGTTTGTGGCCTGATTGTGTCATGAAAAGGATAATTGCTCTGGAGAGTAACAGCTGAAACACTGCAACTTAGCAAAGAGAAAAGGTGAAGTGTTTGTCTTGTGTCTCTGCTGTAAAGAAGGTGGTGAACTCTAGATCTTTAGACAACATGCAGGCCATCATTTGCTGTAGCAGTGTATTTTGTGTGAATCTGCTAGACTTCCAAAGCTTCAGCAAGCTGTTGAGGACTCTTTACAATAAAACTGCTTCTATTTAAATATCAGTTATCTAATACAATTTAAATGGAACATAGAACACATGGCTTCTGCTTCTTTTCCTCTACTCACTTATGTACCTATTACATACACTGCATAGTCCACAGTGATTGCTTGAAAAAAATCCATTAAGTTATCAGCAGTGCACATTTGCAGGGCATACTCTCTTTAAATGTTACTATTCAATTCAAATAAAGGTGAAATGTTTTTTACAGGGTATAACCTAGAACCTACTTCCCACAGAAGTTTAAATAATGATAGTGTACTATAGGAAATATAGAATATGCCAGATGGGAAAATAGGATACAGAAAGTCCAAAGAACAGGCAAAATTAGACCATGGTGCTTTTTTTTTGGGCTTGAAAGTAAAGGTGCTATTAAAACAAAGGGATGTAATAAACAATAGAAGTGGAAGCTAATGCAACTCAACTGAGTTGTTTAAATGCTACTAAATTCAGGACTATGCAGGTGGAATAATCCTGGAAGAGGTTGTTTCGGTTTGGAATTAAAGGAATTAACTTCAAATTGTTCTTTGTTCTCCTCAGTTCTCCCCTATATTTAACTGAATCTGTCTGGGGAATGTGTTGTCATGGCAACCTGTAAGTTAATCTTGATGTTTCAGACTTAGAAGTTATGTCACTATTAAAACAGAATTCAGGAAATATATAAACACAATTTGGTTTCCTAAACAAAATTGTAGATTTCTTTATGGATCAGGGAAGTATTGTGTTCCAAAGAGAAAAGTCAGGCACACAAAACTATTGTCTATTATGTGTACACAACTTTACCACTGCTGTGAGAAAAGGAGATTTAGATGGAAGGTGTTCAGGGAGGGTTCTTCAACAAGAAGGAAGAGAGTAAGAAAAGCCTTGGAGACTTTGAAAAGTGAAGACTAATGCTGCTGAGGATACACTGTTACAATCTAACACTGACTTCTGCCAAATTCAGAGACTGGTGATGTCTTTTCTTGCTGGAGACAACATTGCCTAAAAGCCAGGATGTTTGATATTCTCACAGGAAAAAGTAAGCAAGGGGCTTATGCAGTTTTGCTGTCTTGCGTATGTATATGCTTTGAATTTATGGGGCTGTTTCCTCCTTCCAAGATCTCATTGTGTTACTCTTTATTGCTGCAGCCTTCAGAGGTTTCTCTCTGCAATTAGGCCTCCAGCATGGTGTATGTCTCCAAGAGAAAGAGGAGACAATCGTGACCTTGGCCTGAGTTTTATATTGCATGTGGTAATGACATTCCTGAATGAAAAAAACCTTGCAACTGCTACTGTTGGGCTTAAAATTTTGTCTATGGGCAGAGATAGTGTACCTTCTGTAAAGGCAAGAGTGTATTTTTAATGCAATTGAGAGTCTAATAATTGGGCAGGGGGAAAGGAATAAAAATAAATTAAGCCAAATTCTTAATTTTGTTAAAAGTCACAGTTTTTCTTAATGATTTCCTCTTTTTCTCCTTGAAGTAAGGTTGGTAATTTCATTCTGGTGGTGGAATGCTGTGGTGAGTCATCAGTATCTAGATCTTTCACTATTACTAATATGATGTTTATGTGATTTTTTTTCTCTAGCTTTCACTTGAGATAATTTTATACAAAATCCCAGAAGTTGGAAAGACCTCCAAGATCATCATGTCCAACATTTGTCTGATTACCCACCCTAACATCTTGTCTACTAGACAAGTCAGTCATTTCTTTGACATCTCCAGGGATGGTGACTCTACTACCTCCCTGGGCAGCCCATTCTGACATGATCACCCTTTCTGTAAAGAAATCCTTCTTGTGTCCAACCTGAACCTTCCCTGGTGTATCTTGATGTCATTTCCTCTCATCCTATCACTTGTTACCTTAGAGAAGGCACTGACCCTTTGCTTACTGGCATTCATTTTCAGCTTTTCTATTTTTTCATTGGTCTGCAACAATTATGTCTGGATTTATGCTTTTATGGCACTCATTTCAGAATTCTTTTTTTTGTCTTTATAACCCTGAACCAAATTTTGTCTGGCTCCAAGGTATTTCTTTTGGTGACTGTTGGGAAGTTGCTTATACCCAAGAGGTATGAGTGCCAAAGCCCTGCCCTATGTCTTCTCATTCCATGCCTGTGAACACTACATCACTTCCTGTGTCTCCACTTTTGAAGCCTCCTCCTTTTGTACCAGGTCTTTATTCCTATACACAAGCTCATTATGCTAGAGTAAGAAATTTCATATTTTATTGAAAATAAGGATTTGTTACTTCTACTTGCATAATGTCATGGCTGTACTGTATGAAGAAAGTAAAATAAAACAGCAAACTTGCTAGAGAAAGACATGCCATCCTCAGTCCTGAGGACTTCTAAATAAAGTACAAGATTTCTGACCTGTAGTCAGTAATGACAACATTCTATTACATGGGCACATGGTTATAGAATGCCTGAGTTATTACACTAAAAGTCTACAGAAAACAGTTCTTATTGTTCATCTCCTTGTTTATCACCACTAAAATTTCAGTCTTGAAGCTGTTATCTCATGATTCCATGATTCTGGGAATTGGTTGTGCTTAGTTTGAAATTTGTCTGGATGTGTTCTTGAGTCTGTACAAAATACTCAGTCTTCCTGGAAATACTTATTCTTTGTCTCTCTTCACTTGCTCAGAAGAACAATTTTTACTTTGCTATTTCATTAATTAAACATTGTTAACTTTCACAAACTATGTCCAGTGGTTTTTCTAGTCATACAGGAATATATCAAACACTGATGCTTTGAAGACTTCAGATCTGCTTAAAAAAAGTTAAAATCTGCTATGTTGTTACAGCACATACTTATTGTTCATTTTCCATTAAATCCTCTGGCAGCTGAAGTTAGACAACTGTTTTGGTGCAAGCTGTGCTTTGCACCCAATTTTCCTTTCCATGGGGAAATGAAAACTCACTCTTCTCCCCTTCCTACTGAAAGAAATCTACTGGATTTTTACATCAATTTCCAGCACAGGAATACATTTTTCTCAAGCAACAGGAATAATTTATGTAGGTCAGTTTTTAGAGCTGGACTGTTCCTGTTGAATAGGAGCAGGCCTGCCACATCTCTACTCTTTCAATAAAGAATCTTGGTTTCAGTATTCTTCCAAATGTTTCTGCAAAAGAATAAAGTCTTTTTCCCCATTTGTGATAAATTAAAAAACATGTTTGATAATTTGCTGATTTAGTTCCCCATTGAGCCTGCCATGTGCTACATGGATTTTTCACACTAGCCTTTGGACTACATTATGTCTGGCCTTTAGGAGACTATGTTATTCATATCTGCTTTAACAGGACTTGGCAAGTTACATTTCATGTACATACTGCATGATTAGGAGGAATTGACGTATGGAAGTAGGAATGAACTACAAAAGAAGATCTTAATCTTATACCCTAGGTGTGTGCTTTGCAAAAGCTTTGATACTGTTCATCACTGTAGGTTCAAAGATTCAGTTTGTGCTTCTCAGCTTATTTCATCAAAATTTCCACCTATTAGATTCTGGAAAGGGAAACTAAAACACCAACATGAAAGACATTTCAAGTTGCATCTGTCACATTACAGAGACTTTGTTGAAATATTGGTAAAAAGCATCCCACAGGGGATTTCTTGGATTTATCCCAAAAGAATAACTTTCCTCTGCCTGTGGAGAGTATGACTAGCAAGCCATGAGTACATGGAGGCAGTCAGAATTCATTAGATCCAGGCCCCAAATAAACAGGATTCTTCAACATTAGATCTCAGTTTGTGGCATACGGTCATATTAGCTGGTTATGAGATGAACTTAGGCAAACTCAGTTTTTAAAGCTCACTGTACATGATTTTTCAATTATTTTTTTCCCTTTCTAAAAGGCCTTGGCACACACACTCACCCCTCTGATTTGACCTTCTTGTATGTGTCCTTAGTGTTTTTTGAAGTGCAGCTACAGGTAAATGCATTTTTGTCTTCAGTATGATACTTCCTTAAATATAGCAGCTAACCCTGCTTCCTGAGGGAAATTCACTTAGTCTGCAAAATGCCTGTCACCTATGTAACTATGCTTCCATGTGTCAGAGGGATTTCATCCCTTTCTATTTTGCAACCAACTAATTGCTACATTTTCTTGGCATTAACTGAACCAAGCCTAATGTTTAAGGGTTTCTTTCCTATATATTTATGTCTGGAAAATTTTTCTGATTCTCTTATGTGTAAGAGAAAGATGTCTTAAGGAAAAGGACAACACAGCATTTCCTAACTTGGCCAAAAAAGCTTGCATGTATGGTTTAGCTGATTTTCAAGGCTACTTTCAGTAACTTAAAATGGGCTTTCACAAGAAGGATTATTATTTCTTCTGATAGCAAGGTACTGCTGTTAAGCGTGAAATGCTATGAATCCAATCCTTATCCTAAATTACAGAACCATTGTTATTTTTAAATGCCATGAAAACCAACTGTGAAGTCTTCCCATTAGCTTTGATGGGAATTGAACCATGTTTCCAGCATGCTAACTGGTAGACAGGCAAGATAAATGGTTTGGTGAGTTTAATTACTTAAATTTTCCAAAGGTTACAGTAGAGATTAGATTTGTAGCTGTTGTGGTTTGACACTGGTCAAGTGCCAGGCACCTACAAAAGTCACTTACTCACCCTCCCTCCCACAGCTGGGCAAAGAGGAAAAAAAAAATAACAAAGGGTTCATGAGTTGAGGTAAGGACTAGGGAAAAGAACTCCAAGGGCAAAATAGGCTCAACTTAATGTTGAAAAGTGAAATAATTTCTAACAGAATCAGAGTAGGATAATGAGAAATAAAATAAGCCCTTAAAAACACCTTTTCTTCCCCCAGTCCCTCCCTCCTTCCTACCGGCAGCGCAGGGCGACAGGGCATGGGGTTTTGATAAGTTCTTCCACTGCTCTGGGAGAGGAATCCTTCCCCTTTGAGACCGTGGGGATCCCTCCCACGGGAGACAGTTCTCCGTGAAATTCTCCAGCAGGGCTCCAAATCTCAGGAGCAGCAGTTCTCCCAAATCTGCTGTGGTGTGGGTCACTGTTCCATGGGGTGCAGTCCTCCAAGGACAGGCAGCTCCAGCCTGGGAGCACGGCCTCTCTCTCCACTGGTCTTCCACGAGTCACAGTCCCCACCAGCCGTCCACCTGCTCCAGCATGGGCACCTCCACGGGGTGCAGGTGGATCTCTGCATCCCCCGTGGACCCTCACAGGCTGTGGGTGGATCTCTGCATTTCCTGTTGATTCCCGTGGTCTGTGGGTGGATCTCTGCATCCCCCATGGATCCCCATGGTCTGTGGGTGGATCTCTGCATCCCCCATGGATCCCCATGGGCTGCAGGGGCACAGCTGCTTCATCAGGGTCTCACCATGGGCTGCAGAGGAACCTCGGCTTCAGTGCCTGAAGCACCTCCTGCCCCTCCTTCTCCACTGACCTTGGTGTCTCCATGTTTTTTCCCTCACATATTCTCACTTCCTCCTCTTCTCTGACCAGAAATAAAAAACCTGTGTGTGCCCCACTTTGTTATAATTTTCTTCATAAATGCGTTATCACAGAGACATTACTGACATCTCTAATTGGCCCAGTTTTGGCCAGCAGCAGGTCCATCTTCAGAGCCATCAGCCTTTGGCTCTGCTGGACATGGTGGAAGCTTCCAGCAGTTGCTCACAGAAACACCTCAATTTTCTAAATGCGTTATCACAGAGACATTACTGACATCTCTAATGCCATTTTGGCCACCAGGTCCCTTCAAGCCATCAGCTTTGCTCTGCTGACATGGTGAAGCTTCCAGCAGTGCTCAAGAAACCACTCATGGCTCCCACTACCAAAAACCAGCTGTGCCAAATGAACCCTATAAAGAAAGAGATTGCACCCCTAAAAAGAAAGAAAGAAGCAGAAATCTGTGCAGGCATGAGCTAAAGAAGAAAATAAAAATCAGTCTCTACTTCCCATCAGCAGCGATGTTTGCATGCTTCCTGGGAAGTTGGGCTTTAGCACGTATGATGGTTCCTCCAGAAGGCAAACATTGAAAATGCAAGAATTCCCCCTTCCTCCTCCCTCCCATACCTTATATAACTGAGCTGGTGTGATATGGTGTGGAATATCCCTTTGGCTCATTTGGGTCAGCTGCCCTGGTTGTGTGCCCTCCCAGGACCTTGTCCCCTCCCAGCCTCTTGGTGTGGGGGAATGTCAGAGGGACAGAACTGCTCAATGCCAAAGCATTGGTGTGTTATGTAACAACGCCGTGTTACTGTATCCAAGATCCAGGTGCCCCGTGGTGTCTGTGTGGAGAAGGCAGCTCAGTGGTTATTTTCCACAAGGATGCCTTCCTTGGCAGTGGCCACGTGGCTCACCACGAGAGGCAAGTCCGGGGCCCGGGCGGTGGCGGCAGACCCTGGAACTGTAGCACCGGCTGAAAAGCAGGGAGGTCCCTGCAAAGGCTCTGCAGAGAAGCTAGACGATCGGTGGAGAAAGAAACCGATTCTGTTCAAGTTCGGTGAAGGGTTTTATTTGCTCCGGCAGAAGCCTCCGACCACGGTAACCAGCACGAACAGAATCCCAACCATGTGGGCGCCGCTGGTTTTACCCGGGGAGGAGGGGGCGACCCAGAGCGACCCCGGGCAATCCCAGAGGGCGGGGGGAGTGACCCAGGGCAGAAGGACAAGGCAGGGGTCCAGTCCCCTTTGGGGAGGGGGGGCTGTTTCGGTTTGCCAATCACTCGGCAGCCCTCTCCTGGGGTGACAGGGAGACCCCTTCTATTGACATTCGGACCCTCAGGATTGACAGGGGTGGCTCTGGTGGTCGGGGCGGGTGTGTGTGTGTGTGTGTGTGTGTGTGTGTGTGTGTGTGTGAGAGAGGAGATTGCTCAATCACACGACACAACAGTGTTATCAACACCCTGCCAGCTACCAATGCAAAGCACAGCACTGTGAGGGCTGTGAACTTCCCTCAGTCAGACCCAATTCACTATCATGAAAGTTTTTGTTTGTGGAATCAGAAGTGTAAAGAAAAGTACCAATAAAGACTGGTTTTTAGCTGAACTTGGGGGCAGTTTTAAAAATCTCGACTGTCATGGTGTTGCTTAGAAGTTGTTTTCTGTATTTGCTCACAAGACAGCATGGACCATCTGACACCATCTTAAGCCCCGGGCAGCCTCTAAGAGCCGGGCTGCCTCTAAGAGCTCTAAGAACATTGCTCAAAACTAGCTTTGCCATGAGGCCTGCCAGCCACCAATATTCACCAAGAGAGGGTTCAGAATTCAAACCAGCTTGTTCTCTTTTTTTTTCTCTCCTCTAAAGCACTTTTATGTCCTGTGACTTACAGGCAGATTTGCATGACTCCTGTCCTGGGAGAGAACTCATCTATCCTACAGTTCCTGCAGAGAATTCTTTACCACAGAGACAAACAATATATTAGTTACTGAGCCCGATATGTGCGTTAGGGGGGGTTTGAAGAAAGTAAAGGTTTTGAAGCAGGCTCAAAAGTTTTCTTCTTACCACTAGTCTTTGTCTCCTTCAGTGATTGGACTGGACTTGAGCTCCATCTCATTCTACACAGAGTCAGTGAGTCATAGAATCACAGAATATTCTGAGTTAGCAGTGACCTACATGGGGCATTGACTCTGACTCTTAAGTGTATGGCACATACAGTGATGAATCTTGACATTGTTAACATCATGCTCTGGCCAGCTGGCCAGAGTCTTCGTGGCTTTGTGGCTAAGATGATAAATTGCATGCTGTCATGTATCCATCCTTAATAATTAAATTCTTCTCTTCCCCTTGCATGTCCAGTTAATTAAATTATAGTTTTAAGTTTTGGATTTCTAGTTCACAGGACAATGTGAAATGTTAGGACTGCCCCATACTGAACTTTCTCTGGGTACTGAGGAAAAGACACTTTTTGATGCCTGTTTAGTTGTTTTAAGGACATATGCATAGCTCTAAAGCAGAAGTGATGCACAATTCAAGCTTGATAGACTTATTATTATTTAGAAAATCCTTCTCAATTTTGCCTTGCTCTAACAACTCTTATATCTGGGGATTTACTGGATTTATTTAGGGAGGAAAAAAACAAAGATTCAGAAGTCTCTTTTGCAGAAAACTCCTCATGCCCTGGTATTTTGACTAACATCAATGTTAGAAGGGCTGCATCTTGGTTATTTACTGGGACAGACCAAAAATTCACTTTGAATTGATTTAGGAGAAAACTTGGATTTTGATACTGATTGAAAGGAGGATTCTTTATAAAACTGACAGCCATATATAATGATAAGTAAATTTAAACTGCATCTATAAATAAAAAATCAACAACAAATTTATCTAAAACAGCATGAGGAAGATTTTGCTTGTAACACAATTACAAAGAAACATTTGTGACTGCAGAGAATGAGGCTCATATTATGTCTGGAAATACTTGAAGTTTTTCTCTGTCTCCTAGTCATGGCAAAAGAGTAACAATCTGAATGTGACATCTACTGCAGAGTATTTCTATAATGTGTGAAGAAGTGTTTGTTGGTGGAGAAGCAGAAACAGACTAGTGTGAGAGCTGTGAGGTGGTTTAAAGGTGAGGTAACAAATGGGTGTCTCTAGATAAACACTTGAAAAGGAAAGATTAAGCAAGCAGTCAGTCAGTCAGTAAAAACTGCAAAACTGTATTTTTCCTTTGAATGTGTGGAAGAAAGTCAGTTTGTGAAATGATAATGCTTCTGTATTTCAGTAATGACCATGCTACATAGGTATATATGGTGGACCTGCTACCAAAAAGCTGATGCAAGATATTTCAGCACTGTGCAATAGGTTTGTAAAATGCACTGCTGTGCTGACTGTTGTGAAGCATTCTGGCTGAATCTGAGAAACAAGTAAACAGTAATACTAGGTTAGACATATATTCACTCAACTCAAATTTTGCTCAGATTTTGACTAACCCAGGCCACTCTAAGGACTGACATGTGCTCAAAGCAGTGTCATTAGGTCAAAGTGAAAACACCAGGTAAGCAAGACAGGAAACAATTGCACAGCCATGATGACCTGCAACATGCTGGTCAGCCAGCAATGGTTGGGTTGGGTTTATCAACACTATAGAGAAATCTGTGGGCAGCCATATACATCAAAGGTAAGGTGTTCCATGTAATAGGAGCAGTAACCATAATGGCTGCTTCTACATGGTTAAATGGGAGAAGCTTTCACTATAGTGAAACCTTTTTCATAAACCACTAGCTAAAGATGTGGTTATCTGGGGAATGATATCTCTTCTCTTTGTAGCCAAGTTTAATCCTGTGATGTTTTCAATTCAAAACTGGGCAGAAACACCAATTTTGTGTAGTGGTTTTTGTTCACCAATTTAAGATTTCCTGGCCAACACACCAATTTATGTGGTGGATCTCATCCTGGCTAAATGCTAGTACAGCCACCAGAATATACTTATTTTCTGCTGCAAGATAGCATTAGGAGAAGACCAAAGCAGGCTCAAACTTGGAAGGGTATAAAGAAAATTTTATTAACAAATCTAAAAGAAGAATAATGAGAATCAGAATAAACCTTTAGTACGCTTCTCCTCCCCTGCCCACCCCCCCATTCTTTCCCTTCCCGCTGACAACGTACAAAGACAAATCAGTCAGTTTACCTTCTCTAAAACAGTCTTTCTCCAGTTCAGTTAGGGAGAGGGTTTTTTAGTTTTTCGTGCCATGCCATGGAGAATTCTCCACAAGGAAACAGTTTCCTAGTGGCTTTTAATTTCCACAAATAGGACCTGCCCAGAAATCTGCAATCAGGAAGTTCCTCCCATATCTTGCAGCCTTCCCAGAGCTGCATTCATGGGCCATACCAACTATGGGGTAGTATTCTAAGGATAAGCTGTTAATAAGCAAAGGTTCTCCTTATCCGTTGTCATGGTTTGACACTGGCACAATGCCAGTGCCCCCATGAAAATACACTTTCTCCAGTGGCAGCTGTGAGATGTGACCAGGAATAGAGCAAAGCAGGCTCCAGCTTAGGAATAAAGGGAAAAAAAACTTTATTAACTTCAATATCGAAAAAAACAAACCTCAGAATGAAAACCCTCCAAATACACACCTCCTCCTCCTCTCAGATAATCAGCTTTCAGTCCATCAACTCTCAGTCCATCAGGGAGAGAGGAGTCTCCCCTTGCACTGTAGACTTCCCCTGGAAACACTGTTGAAACTTCTTGTGTTTCCATGTCACTCATGGCACTGCCCGGAAAAACATTTGCACTCGTGACGTCTTCCTTCCATGCTCAGTGCTCTCACCACTGCACATGGATCAGAACTGCTTTTAGGGTTCGCTTCTTAAGGATGCTTTGCCCAGTTCCAAAACAGCAACAGTATCTCAGCTTCGGGACACCAGTCCCCCCAGTTTCACCCCCTGGGGCCAAGGGGCCTTGAGAACAGAGATCTTCCTCTCCACTGAAGACAGAAGGCACCACCACACCCTCCTCAGCCGTCTCTGTTCACACTACTGCTTCACTGCACTTTCTTGGCTTCAGGACATTGCCTCCCCCTAAATGCAGTCTCTGGGTTACAGGAAAAATGGGTCTGTTCGTGGCCATACAAAAAAAGAGTCCAACCAAAGGCCACTCCTTCATCTCCTCCCACCTGGGATTCTTCTCAACCTTCTGGCATCTCTCACTTTCACCACAGACTTCCATCCCTCTCTCTCCTCTCATACAGATCTAGGAGGATCGGTATTTGTAAGGTTTCCATTATTCAAGGAAAGGGTTAAAATCTTGGCTTCTGTCTGCCCAGAGCTCCCACAAGGGCTGGGCACCTTCTCGGCCGCATCCCGCTCTTCTTGGCCGGCCTGGGGCTGTTACCACAGTACAGTCCATCGCAGCGGCGATACCTCTCTCTGTCTTCCACCCTTCAGTCTTTCAAAACCTTCGCCCCTCCTGTGCCCAAGGCTCCGGCCAGCCTCCCCCTGGCCACATGGCTTCCCCACCCAGCCCGCAGCTGTGCAGAGGAGCTCTGACCTCCTGCACGGACTGAACCAAGAGAGTTCTCCTGGGCATTCTCTGCTCTTTTAACCCCTGTGTGTTCTCAGAGGTGGTGCACACCTTCAGTGGCCCAACCAGGTGCCAATATTCAAATTCAAGCACTGATTGGTTTGACTACAACTTCCCAAAAAACCTCACTTCCTTCTCAACCTAGGACATCTGTCTCTGAGGTCACCTTTGTCTCTGGGAACAGAGGTTCTCTTCTTCTTCCCTGGGGGAAAGGGGTCTTCATCATGCTTCTCTCTCTCCATTCAAACTTCTCATGGGATCACAGCTACTTCAACATCTGCTTGCTTAAGCATAGATGCCTTTGCTCATATCTACAATTTCACCACTTCATCTCCCCATGCTTTTTTTCCATGATTTAAAGCAGATATTCTAGTATATCACAGTGCATCATCATAGACTTACCAAAAGAATTTCCAGACCAGGACTAAGGCATCTCCTCATACACTTTCCATCTGAGATTTGGCTCCTTACTGACTTCAGTGTCTCCATGTTGTCCTCTAGTGTGTCTTCACTCTGTCCTTTTCTCTCACTTGGGAGGGACTGAGATCTGCAGGTCTCATCTGTGCACTGTTCAAAGCTGGAAACCAGAGAGAGAGATTCCCAGGTTTGTTCATTTTATATGTGTCTTCACAAAGATATATTTAGCTTTCTTAGTGGTTTAACAAGTTTCATCAGTTTCCAAAATTAGACAGCTAATTGGCTCTGTTCTTATGGCAGAAGCTGTTAGCAGAAAATCTCTTCCATAACTGATAGATTTTTCTCTTTAACTAAAAACCAAGCTGTGTTAAACCATGACAAATCCTTAGCCTAAATCCAGTCAGTACTTCCAGTAATGAATCTCCTAAAGCACAGTAATGACCAGTAAGTAATGACAGTAAAGCAAGGTCCAATCTCACAATCTGTTCTACCTGAGAGAAGGATTTCATGGCCTAATCATCCTCAAAGCCAGTGCTGTATTTGTATACAGACATGTATTTGTATACATGTCTGTATACAAATAGCTATTCCTATATCTAGATGCCTTAGTTTAACTATTAAAAATTAATTATTTGGGGAATAACATGTGGCTTATAAAGCTGAAAAAAACGGATAAAACAAGCATATGTTCCTTGTTGGTGACTCTAATAAATCATTGATACAGGCAGAATAGCACAAACCAGGGAAAAACTGCTGCTCAGAGTGCTCATTACTCATATTGCCAAAACTTTGAATGGACTTAGGAGAAGTTCCATGCCACCATTTCTCTAGCTGTGTTGTTCTACTACATCTATGTCTCTTCTAGGGTCAGGCTTGCTGTCCCAATTTAAGAAGAATCTGACGAGACAGACTCTACTCTCCCATACTTTCTTGTCCCATGATGGGATTTTTGCAGTTTAACATGCTAAGGGCTGAGAATGTATTTAATATCTAACTATATCTATCTATCTATCTATCTATCTATCTATCTATCTATCTATCTATCTATCTATCTATCTATCTATCTATCTATCTTTTAATTATTCATAAATTATTTTTTGAATATGTTGAGAACATCTTGAATGCAGTTGTATATATATAGAAAATGTAAATAAATTAGTATTTTTGATCGCCCATTCTAAAACTCCAAAGTTTTCTCCTACAAAAAGACATTCTACCTGTTACTGAAGGTTACTGTTATGCTACATTTTAACACAGGAAAAGAAACAATAATAAAAATTTATGTCATTCCCTGGGATTTTGCACTAGAAACAAGAAGGGTTTCTTATGGCAGTGGAGACAGCTCTGTTTGGGTTTGCAGTAGCCACTTTGAAGAAAACAATTAGGAAAATGAGAGAAGTAGTAGACAAAGAACAAGAGAATATCAGTGAGTGGGAAGTAATGCCAGAAGTAGCTAGGGATTACTTGAGACTGAGCTGAATTGATAGGCAAGTATTTGTGTGACAAAATTTCTGGTTAAATTATGAACTTTTGGACCCTCAAGGATTAAAGTTTGGACCCCCAGCTATATGACCTTGATGCATGATGTTGATTGTACCTGATGACTTATTGATGTCAGTGCTAACAGCAGCTCTGGTCTATTGACATACGCATGACTGCTGATGATCGCTGGGTCACAGAAAGTATTTGTGCAAAAACCTGTGGAGCTAAATTATCTTCTCTGGAAACAAAAGGAAGGCAGGGCGTTAAAATGACATCCATTTAAAAACACATTTTTGCTTTTTAGTTGGAATTTAGTAGAAGAAAAATAGACCGTGTGTGGCAACAGACATGGATAAGGGCCAGTTTATTACATTCTGAAGAGAATTAAAAAATAATCTGCCCTTACACCTGTGGGCCATTTACAAACAATGTGGCACATTCTGGATAATATTGCTTGATTCACAGCTGAAGTAGAATTCAGGTTATGTCACTTTTAAATTAGAGCCTTAAGACGTGATTTCAGAATTGGTTCTCTGCTTAGAGAAATAGAGAATTTGTGACTATTTTGCAGTAGGGAGAGAGGTCAGCTGTTTGGAAGAATGTGAGCTGGCAGCTTCATTGCTGCGGAGCCTTGTTACTCTGTCCCAGGCACCTCTGCCAACCTCCTCTTGTGCCACAGCTGTTCTGCAGTACAAAGAAGACCAGTCAAGGGCTTAGCTGGTCACAGAGATCATGAGTTACCTTCTGCTGCTCTCCTTCAGGTTGTAATAGGTCAGAATCTCAGTCCAAACACTTCTTTATTATCATGCCAAGACTTGTAATTGTTTATTAATAATTTGTTAATGTAAAATTCATTAACACTTGAAGACTGTTTAGATGGGCTACTCATCCTGGTTTCTGTGCTGTGCCTTAGAGAAGAAAGTGTTTACCAAAGAGAAAAACTGTGTATGCTTCAAAAGGAGGTTTTCAAAACAGATATTAAGAACACTTCAGTGTCTCCATGGGATGATCTCCTCTCTGCAGAGTTGTCCACTTCAACGTGCTTTGCAGTGAGGTACTGTTGTCTGGGGGAAAAAAATGCAGTAGGAAAGCATCCAAAGCTTTTAAAAATAAAAATACAGGTGGAACACATGATGAGTATTCTATAAAGGAAGAGATTATCCTTATTGCTACATTAGGATGGAAACAGCAGGCCTTGTGTTTGCAGAAAATCTGTGTGAATGAGCAGGAGAGGACTCTGGAGAATTGTATCATACTGTCAGGACCCTTCACAAGCTTAAAATCTGTGAGCAATTAAAATGGTTCTACAATGATGTCAAGATTTTCCCAAACTACTTTTTGAGGAGTTTTTCCTAAAGGAGGTTCTGCATGATGTGTAGACTCCTTGTTTCCCCAGCACCTTGACAAAGAAACCTCTTTACTCTGACAGTATGGAAAGTCTGATGTGGCTGATTGAGAGCAGAAAGAGCAAACTAAAGTTTGAAGGATAAAACCAGAAACAAACCCCAAATTAATCAACTACAGGAATGGACACACCTTTGTCACATCATGTCTTTGCATCTCACATTGTCATGTTTTACTTCTCAGCACCATTGCCTCCAGGTTGAATGAATGCAGTATGATCTCTATCAGGATCTTTTTTATTCAAGAATTCAAGACTTGTTCCTTGACTTTCCTGGTCTGAAGAACTGAACTTTGCAAAATCTATTGTGTTGTCAGTTATTTTTCTTCTTATTTTTAGGAGAAAATTAACTGACAGATAAAAAGCCTCTTCCAGTCTGTCTAAGTTCTCCATTTTGTCTTTTTCAGTATGTTTCTTTTGTTAAATTCTGCCAGCTCCTTGGGCCATGAGAATTACTAATTTTTAGGAAATATTTCACAGAGAAAAATTCTATTAAGGTTTCTGGACATATTAGACAAAGAGCCAAATAGTCCTTTAATTTAAAATTAGGCATTTTCTCTAAAAGTCATGACCATGGTAAACTTGTCCAGTATTAATGAGAATGTCCTATGTTCCCACAGGAGACCCATTGTAATTCAGCAATAATTAATGTAACATTGCAGCAAAGTGTCAATGAAAGGTCATACTTTTTAGTGCTTGTCTTTTCAAAACAATTAAGTGATTAATTACTGTTCTCTCACCTCCTAACCTCCTGCTCAGTTAAACGTCTCTTTGACAAAAAAAAAAAAAAAAAAAAAAAGATGTTTTTTAATATCTTGTCATTCCTTATCAATTTATCTACCCATCCTCTAAGAATGAACACTTTTCTTGGTATCGCAAAAGTTTCATATGGAAGAAAGTAACTGAAATTAACACAGTAATAATTCAGCCTGAAAATTTTCCTGTTAGGAGGTCTTTGGTGGTCATAATATAAAATAGTTATGGTTTACAAATGGCAGATAAGTCTGTGAAGCTGCAGAACACTTTCTGTGTATTCTTATGCACAGTTCTGCAAGAACTTGCTTTTGAATGAATGTTTCTATTTCTATTGTTTTGTAACATCTTTTACACAAATATTTTAAGCCAATTATTTATGACTAGTTTTATCTTAGCTGATCACTCAAGTTTCTACATTTAGACAGGATGAGGCTGTTCCTAAATGGGCATGAACAACTACTTTTCACTTTAGTGTAGAGATTTGGAAGGGATAGTACAAATCCAACCACCACTTTCCATTCATAGCAGGCAATTTTTGTCTTTGGGAAAGGTTTTTTTGCATACCCTGAGAAATGCAGATTTGTCACCTGCCATGCATATTTTGTTGCATCCCACATAGCTGCAGTTGGAGGAGAAACTTTCTTGCAGGTCAATCAGAACTTTAAAAAATTATGCAAATTCCCACCAGAAGCAACGCTTACTATGATGGAACAAGATCAAGCTGCCAATGAAAAAGCTTCTGTTTTCAAAACTGCTGACACACAAGGTATTGGCCTGGAGACAACATTGCTTAACTAAAGAGCAGTGGATCCATTGGAAAGCTATTGATGGAGCAATAACCACAGCTTATGAACAGTTTATCCACTGAAGTAATTTTATGGTTGCTTAGCTTTTAATGAGTTAAAATGACTAACAAACCTAACCTGTGAAGGAAATCTGAGATCACTAGGCCATAGTGTTCTATAAGTGGTCTTGGCATACCTTGTAATTTATCCTAAAAAGAAATAGATGTGCTTTTTATATGGAAAAGCCTCAGCTGTGGCAATACATGCACAGGCTTACTGTTGTATTCAAAGGTATTTTAGCATGGGCCACTTTGCTGTTTTGGCATTCTTCCTCATTTCATGTTCAAAATGTGTATCTGTCTGGAACAGAAAGTCAAAAGTTATCTGTCACTGGAGAGGTTTGGTGCAGTAGATGATTATGGAGGCCCAGATCTTCCTCTAGGCAAGTTATTATGGTTGAGGAAGGCTCTCCAGTATGAAGAATCACTAACTGAATAAATTTTACTGCCTCAGCTCAAATTTGAGAGTGAAGATAGGATTCCCATGAAATTTTTTTCCCTGCAGCACCTTTTCTGCCTGAGCAAATTCTATCTCCAATCCTCTCTGCTTGTGGCAAGGACATTCATGTAGTTGGATACCTGAACCATGTGCAGTACCCAGCATTCATATGGATATCCAACTGAGGAAGAATGGACAGAACATGTTCTGTAGAGATATGCAAATATTTACTTGAACTATTAATATGCTAGATTTTACTAGTGAAATAAGGTCTCTATTTATAGGATACCTGAGTCACTAGCAGTAATGAATGTAATTTGCCTAAGGTGAAAACATCACCTTAACAGCAAAGTTATGCTGATTTAATATGAATATATTGATGTTTTGAAAATATATTTTAAAATATTGATGCATAGAGAAGACTCTTTCTCCAGAGTCCTTCACTGAGCAACTAGAATAATCTGAGACTTAGATGTAGGTCTTAGGTTTAAGCTTGTCAATTTTGGTCCTTACGCTGGGTTACCTGTATTTTGGATACTGATATTAGGGTATATTATTTATTTACCTGTTTATTTCCACTTTGAAGCAGCAAGTAGCAGGGGCAGGACATTTAGCTTTTTTTCTGTATTTCCTGTATTGTTTTGTGTGGCCATGTTTTGGTAGCAGGGGCTAAAGGGATGTCTTCTGTGAGAAGCTGCCAGAAGCTGTCTCCATGTCTGGCACAGACAGTGCCAGCTGCCTCCAGGACAGATCCACGGCTGGACAAGGCCAAGGCAATCAGGAATTGTGGTAGTACTTCTATGATAATACACTTAAGAAAAGAAAAGTTATTGCAGAGATGTGATTGTGGACAGACATGAGCAAAGTTAGAATATGTAAGAGGAACAGCCCTGCAGACACCAAGGTCAGTGAAAGAGGGGCAGGAGGTGCTCCAGGCACTGGAGCTGAGATTCCCCTGCAGCCCCTGGTGCAGCCCATGGTGAGGCAGCTGTGTCCCTGCAGCCCCTGGAGGGCCATGGGGATGCAGAGATCCACCCACAGCCCATGGAGGAGCACCAGGCTGGAGCAGATCTCCTGGCAGGACTTGTGCTCCTGTGGAGTGACACAGTGCCATAGTCCACCCGCCAGCTCACGGCAACACGCCGAGAGCAGCTGCTGTCCGACCAAGGCTGGTCTGAGTAGCAGCAGAGCAGGGCTTGCTCTCTACAGCACACTGACATGCCAAGGACAGAGGCAAAGACAAGGGAGGGCGTCTTTTATGCAGGTTCCAAAAGAGCTTATTGTCCGGAGGGTCCAGGGACAAAAGACTGAGAACAAAGGCATACAGAGGCTTTTATATAAGGAAGTCTTAGGGGCAGGCACAAAATTTTAACCAATAGGAAAAGGGATGGGGAGGGGCAATAGGCAGGGTTTATAATACTGAATCCAATGGGGAAACACAGGGGAGTGTGTACAACAATTCAATCAGACCAATGTGGCATCGAGGTTTAGGGGATTCCCAAAGGAGATGTCCAAGCAGGGAGTTGACACAAGGAGGGATTGACAACTTGACAAGAACATTCGGAAACAAGGGGCAGGTCTTGGGGTATGACAGGCAACATAAAACACAGGCTAACCAACAACAAAGGGAGGAAGAGGAGCAAACCGTTAAAGAAAAAGCACACCATAACAGTGGGGGACCCCCAGGAGCAGGCTGTGCCTGAAGAACTGCACCCTGCAGAACACTGACCCACATTGGAGCAGTTTGTGGAGAATTGTTTCCATGGGATGGACTCACATTGGAGAAGTTTATGGACAGCAGTATCCCATGAGAAGTACCCCACACTGGAGCAGGGTCTCTTCTCCCTGAGCAGCATCAGGAACAACATGTGAAGAACTGACCACAACCCCTATTCCCAGTTCCTCCTGCCACTGAGGGGGAGGTAGAAGCCAGAAAGGAGGTAAGGGTGAGGGAAAGGTGTTTTTAAGATTTATTTCAATTCTCATTTATCCTGCTCTGATTTTGTTAGTAATGAATTCAGTTAATAACCCAAGCTGAGTCAGTTTTGTCCATGATTGTATTTGGTATCTGTCCTTATCTCAATTCATGGACCCTATTTCGTCTCTCCTGTCCACTTCTAGAGAAAAGTGATAGAGCATCTTTGGTGGGTGCTTGACATCCAGCCAGGGTCCACCCACTGCACATCTATACCTTAATTTATTCTTCCCATTTTCCATCTAGATGCAGTGCTATGGAGTTAAGACTAGTTTGAATTACCAGCCTCTTCTGACAGGAAAAAGGGGAAGGTGAAAGAATTTGTAGTCCATGTAACATGCCAAGATTGTTCTATTCTTGTGCCAGAGTTAACAAATGTTTTGATCTGGTCACAAAATTAGCATATAATTTACTACTACAGCATTTTGCATAACTTCTAAATTTTGTTCATCTTGTTTGTCAGATTTCTGGATTTTAATATTTGTTTTCTAGGAACTGTTAACTTCCCAATGCTATATTGTTTCAGGATTTTTTAGAATGTGCATCCTAAAATATATTAGAGCACAGGTTTTATATTCAATATTATCTTATTTATTGGACTTGTCAAATCAGTGACACAGCTTAGACTAAGAAATTATTCAGCTGAAGTAAGATGAATAAGAAGTCTGCCTCAAGATTTTTTAGTTCTCGAAAGATGCTAGATAATCACATTTCTTTCCCCAACTGCTTAAGTTGTAATCTGGCTAATCATAGGCTGTGTAAGCCAGGAAAGAAAGGTTGGTTGGATAGATGTTTTGGATAGCCCCTTTCAAGTTGCCTGAATTCAAGATTCGTTTGCTAAAAATCTTAAGTAATGGCTGTAGTTACTTCTTCCAAGAGTCATACACCTCAAAATGTGTGCGTCCTCTCAGTGCTAGTGTTACTTGTGATTATACTTGTGATGAAGTTTGCCCTTCCACCTTGTTCTGTTTATCAATATTGACTGGCAATGCAGATGACTGAATCTTGCTGTTTTCCAAAGTTCAGGTGTGCCCAGAGCAGCCTGTGGACTGCTTTGTTTCAGTAACAGGGTGTGGATTCTGTTAAGTTAGCAAAACAGTAGCAATGGTTAAATCTGTCTTAGTTAATATACTGTCTCACTTGTCTTCCCAGGACCTAAACTTTTAAGTCTGCCATCTCAAGGGTTATAAAACCATCACTTGGAACAGCAGGGACATGTGCAAGTCTAGTTGATGTTCAGTAAGTTGCCTTCATGGACAATAATGTAGTAGAAACACTTGACCAGCCTCAAGTCCCATTACTGGGCATTTAAATACCGTGTATTCAAAACCTGTTGTTCTGCACAATGCAAAAATGTTGCTATTTGTTTCTGCTGGTCTGCCAGTAAGAGTTTTTCTACATATAGGTTTACTTTCCAGTTTAAATGGATTTTCAACTGTCTTTTGGGGCATTTGCTATAATCTTTTATGGTTCTGTTGTAAAGTTACTTTCTTCAGCAAAAAACTATTTTTCTGATGTTTTTGCTTAACCGCAGTTACTTTTACACAGCAAAGGGATTTTTCTAAATGAGGTGTGAATTCTGAATCTTTCTGACCATTTATTTGCTTACAGAAGGCAATTGTAACTTGCAGAAACTGGTCTGAAAGAGGCTAAGATTAGGCAGACACCAACCTCTCTCCTGATTACTATCCCTGCTTATCAGGGACACACAGAGTGTCTTAACTGTCATGTAGCACCTCAGACAACACTCTGACTATGATGATCTTGTTTCAGAGGGGAAAGCATTTCTGAATGCTATTCACTTGGACTTCTTCATATTTTTAACAATTCAGGAAAAAGGAAGAGAACTATTTATTTGATAGTAAAATTGGAATTGAATGTCTTTAATTACACTGCTGTGTAATTAAAAGATGACATGACAGGGACATGAGACTTCTGATTTTCCCTTTGTATTTCTTTGAATTTCTCTGTTTTTGGCTGATAGCTCACTGCTCAGCTGCTGGAGTTTCAACACAGAGATCTGCACATAAATTGTACTAAATGGAAATTATATTTTCATACATTCTCTTTCATATACTGAGCACATGAATTTTACATATGCATGGAGACTGGAGTACTGGAGAGTACCTGAAGAATATAAAATAGTTCAGGTGCATCCATAGATGAAACTATGAGAACATAGAGAACTGCAGGACTGTTTTCTGCTGATAAAATAAACAAAGCAAACAAGTTTAGATTTCAGGAACTGTTACCTTGATGACTGTACTTTGAAAAGCAATGAATGGCTCTCAGGTAGCTCTGAACTCAGATAAAAAGAAAACTTCTATGCATGGAATAAGTCTGAAATTCTTTTTTTACTAATTATCTAATAGTAAGTTGTTAGGGGAAGGAAAATGGGCTGTAGGCTTTCAGCTGATGGCAAACATTTTACCAAAATGTTTTTTGTAGATGTTTTTCCTACATTTTTGATGGTTTAGGTAGGCTCAGAGACAATCCATGAAATTTAAAAAACTTTCAAGGTTCAAAATTCTTAGTGTGTTAAAGTTTCACAACACACAGGAAACTGTGCTAATAAGCCCACTTGCTCCTTTTTCCTTACACCTTTTTGTAGGGAACAGCTGCTCAGAAAACAAAGGTAGTAAGTTTACACAAATGTGTATAAATTAGGGAATCATGTTGGCTATATCGACTATAATTAATAAAGAAATGATTGCAAGGGACAGAGCTTCAGTCTTCTCTCACGATATCCTTCTGGAGAAACTCTGTATGTACTCATCTGTCAGAGGAACTGAACTTCTTCCTAAGAAGCCCAGGTGTGTTGTGGACTGGAACCAGATCTCAGTGGGAGAATAGTTGTGCTGCACTTGATAGGGGTACAAATGCTTCACCTTACTGGGGCTGATTGCTAACTGCTTCCTGGGGTGTATTAGTGGAATTAGTCACATTTCAGAGCTATTTCAGTTCCTTTTTTTTAGCTGTGTTTAGTGGCATTTTAAGCTTATTGTAGCTGAACTGGGAAATAGCTACAGAATTTTTCAGTGTCTCTTTTTTCTGTTTTTCCTCACTGCTCCACTTGAGACATACTAGACACTAGTTTAACACTCTTTATTGTCCAGCTGCATTGCTTTATGGTGTTGTCTTACAATGCTGTGAAGTCTCTAGCTTAAAATGATGATTTGTAACAAAAATACAGAGTTAATTATCAATTTCCATCAATATGAAGTTCAAGTTAATGATCACTGTATGCGCGCAGAGTGTGAGGTTTTTGCATCACAAAATATGATCGGTACCTGTTTTTCTTCAACAATGGGCAATGCAACATAGTTAGAAATCTCTGATGCCATGAAAAAATGCATACACTAACTTTTAGGGTATTACCTTTGATTTAACCTCCTTGATAATTTTGATTAATGTGCTGTAATGAAGTTAAATAATTATTAAAAAAGATAAATAATCAAGTCACTTATGAAAAACTTAAAAACAGTTAGGGAGAACAAGGGAGAATGAGTATCAATAGAAGCTGGATGTTTCTGGCAGCTCTGTTTGCATTTATCAAACAGTTTCTACCCTTACAATGAATTTTTATTTTTCATTGAGAAATATTTTTTCACACCTCACACTTTTTTAAATTCAAAATTGACATCCATCACAGTTGTCAAGATTTTCAGCATTACAACACACACCTGCCCCATGATTCAAGGGCTGGACTTCAATGCACAGAAGGTAACATGCACCACTCTTGCTGCAGCAGCAAGACTGGAACATTCATAACTGCGTTTTAACTTTTAGTTGCAAGTTGATTGTGAATGCACCATTCAGTGAGAAAAACAGCAGGACAAAAGTGTATTTGCGAGTCTGTTTTTTTTGAACTCTGTAAATTTTTAAACTCTGCTACTTTGGCAGCCCAACAGTGTATTAAAATGAAGATGGAACTTTTGAGTGAACTGCATTTCCTAGCTGCAGCAGATTATATAAACCTAGTTGTCCATTCAGTTGTGGAAGATGCTGATGCAGCAGTTGAAAGATTCTGATTTCCTTTGCACTACTGACATAAGACAATCAGCTTAGGTTTTGTGATTCCATAACTAGGTCAGTGTGAAAAAACATAGTATTGATTCATCCTAGGTGGGCAGACTAATATGTGAATGTTTGACTCAGGAAAGTTAAATGAAAACTTCTGTGCAAGGAAGACCTTTCTTGCAGAATAGTGGATTTAGATGTTGTGTGGTGTGTTGCTATTTCAGATAACACACGACACAGACTCTGTGATCAGAAGGCTAAAAAATGACTACTTTTATTAGGGATGGTTCTCCCTTATATGCAATTTTACACAGACCAATGTGACTGGTAAAACAAAGGCAAATCTCTTCAATCGCATTGGTCAAACCAGAGGGACATCAGGAAGTCCCTTCTATCAGAAGGAATGAATAACATAAACATTATTACGAAAACATTCCATCGTGTTTGTCACACTTCCCTGGGAAAGAAAACCAAAACATCAAGCCTGAAACCAGACTACTACACTACAAACCACGGTGGCTTTGACTTAAGATGATAGCTTAAGATGTAACTGACAGAGTGTGTCCCAAGAAGCCTAGTAGGCTTTATGGTTACTTCAGCAATCTGATCATGTTGAGGCATATCAATATTATGTGCAGTACTGCTCTGGAAGGACAATGTTTAGGATGAGGTAATTTACATTTTCATTCAGAATAGACAGAAAGGTCCCATTGTTTTATGGAATGGGACCTGTATGTTTATAATCAGAAACAGTGATGTGCGTGCAAGTGCTGCAGGAGAACGGTGATGAGTCGCATGGGCTACTGCTGAAGATCCAAAGGCTTCTGTTCCCTGAAACACATGTTGATGGTAAAACACATATAAATTGGATATGTTTCAAATAAATAATAAACAGTCTCTTCCTTGAAAAGTGAAATGTATATTTCTGTATGAATTTGTGGGGGTGATGTAACTTGAATAATAATGTGATGTGCAATGTGCTGCAAGCCTTGAGGATGATAACACATGCAAACAATTAAAAAGAATGAACTGTCATTAGTCTCATCATATGTGAAATGAAGCTGATAACTTTCTATATCTTAGTTTGCTATCTACTTTTGAAATGAATTCCCTTCTGCCCTAGAAAAAAATCATGAATTATTCATCACTAAAGAGGCAGTCTGATGGGAACAAGGAGGTATGATGAAAAGGTTCAACTGGTAACACTATTACTTTGGGGAAGAAAATAAAAAGACTGATATAAAGTGAGAACGGAGTTAATTCCCTTATCTTCTGAGGTGACAGCCTGCTGCAAAAGATGTTATTTTATTCTATGAATTATTAATAAGTCTACTAGCCAGCAAGATCACTGTATCTATGAAGAAGGAGAAGTAGAAATGGTGATGGTTTGCTCTAAGAATTTGTTAATTGTTAGATTATCTAAAAAATCCTTCTGCAGGATTTCTGAGAAATCCTAGAGGTGCAGCTCCTACTGGTACTTTATAGGGCAACATTTTTTTTTTTGGTGGTATCAAGTCTACTATAAAGGACAAACATCAAAGAATACACAGGTAAACCGGAGTTTTGTATGCAACTAAGCCAATCAGCTATGCTAAATAAGTCTAGATATTTCTTAGATATTTTGTAAGAACATATGGTTGTCTAAACTGTGCCTCTACTTATTATGTATGTAATACAGGATGTATTAGTGATCCATTATTTACATCATTGATACTGACCACAGGGCTAAAAAGTGACTTGTGGTTAGTACTGTGCCGCAGTTCCCATACCTCTAGGGTCCCTGCCAGGCTAGCACCAGTCCCTCAGAGGGGGAACTGTGGAGAGGATGTGGATAAAAGACTAAAAGGCGCTCCTCCTATTCAGGCACAGTCCTGCTGCTTTATTACAGAACTTACTCCATGAAAAACCTAGTGGGAAAGAGAGCCCTGGGCACATGGCCAGGTGGTTTTGTGCCCCCTTGGGAAAGGGGAGGGGGAAAGGAGGGCCTGCTGACCAATAGGAGCAGACTCCAGGACAGGTGGGAAGGGTGGTGTCAGGTAAAGGGGCACAGAGGTTCATGGGAAAGCTGCATCTCTTGTGTGGATATACAAGACATTCAGTACAATTAACAAAACTGCTTAGTGTAATGCAACAGTACTGAAAAATATTGCTTCGATGGAAAAGTGTCCATTTGGCAAGAGGGAAGGAAGGCTTTCCTGTTCTCAGTTTCCCAGAAGTTTCCCTTCTTATGAGGCAGTGACAGTCACATTAAAAATCTCAACATATGTTTTGTATCAGCAAAAGCTACTTCCAGGGCTCAAAGTGAGACACACAAAATATTTTCTCTGTCTTTTCTCCTCTCACCTTCCTGGCTGTGACACAAATGCAACTTCTTCTACATTCTCTTCTGCTGTGGCTATGTTCAATACTGCTGCTCTAAAAAGAAAACTGAAGCTTGGTTTGGTTAACCTGTGTAGCTCTCCATGCTGGATTGGATGAACCAGATTCTCACTACAGGCATCAGAAGCCAGGAGGGATTACTGATATTATTTTACAGCTGGAGGAAAAGAGAATGTTGAAATACTTTATTCACGGCCAAAAATGGGTCAGAGAAGAGATGAAGGGCCTTGGAAGGTGCTATCCTCCTTAAAGCTAGCTACAGAATTATTTTTGTTAGCCACAGTCTGCAATCCCATGCCTTTTTTCCTTCCATCATAGAGGAAGTATGCTCCAAGACCCAATGGCTAGACTGAGAAGGGTAGATATGTATGGGATAATGCAGACTCAGATTGAATTTCTGCATCCTCTTCTGAGGCAAGACCCTGAATACTTGACACTGCTGATCCCTCCCTTTGTATTTTCTCTTTTCTTCATTTTGTATGAAATTAGACCATACTATTGGACTTTCTCATGCTCAAACAACTGAGCCAGAGACTTGAATTTACATCCCTGCTCTAGACTGATGTCAGTGAAATTTCTTTCCAAGAGATTTCTCAGGTGAAAGGTTATTCTGATGTGCAGCAACTGCCTGTGAAAATGTTGTGAAGGATTTCCTTTCTTCTGTGATGAAGTGAGGTTTTCAGCAGAGTGAAGCTCTAGAAAAGACTTCTGGGAGGAGCAGGTAGACCACAAATTTGTAGACCACAAAATTAATCTGTTTCAGAGTTCTAGTCTTCAAGTAACAATATACTCCATTTTTACAAGTACCATTTTTGAAATACACCTGTCTTAGTTTGGAAGACAGGTATCACTAAGGACAAACAGGATCCTCTCCTGAAATGGAGAATGCAAAAAAAACCTCCTCTCTCCGAATTGTTATAATTTTAGAATTAAGGGGCTCTCAGGCAAAGATGTGAGGATATGGATAACAGTTCTTTACTTGTGTTTAGCAAGGCAAAACAGAACAACAATAACTATGAGATGAACAGCAGACAGAACCAGGGAAACAGTCCCAGTTTTCTCTGCCGCTGGCACCCTTTCCCCGTTAGTGCAGTTCCCGTCACAGGCAGCTGTGGTGCAGAGTCCCGGGATGCTGGAGATGGATCAGGAGCTCCCCGGCGGTGGCTGGAGCTGCAGCACGAGTCCCGGCAGGCAGGGGGTGCGGGCTGAGGCGTGGAGAACACTCGGAGCAGGAGCGAAGGAACAGCGAGGGGGACAGGAACTGCAGTGGCTCCCGGCCAGGCAGACAGGGGCAGGGTCAGGATTGCCGGGACACACACGGAGAGACCGTGGCAGGAAACCCCAAACTCCGCTCCAGTGGGGCCAGTGAAAGAAAAAATCTCCCCCCCCCCAAAGTCTGAAACCCACAGCATGCTGTTTCCTTCTCCCAACAAGCACACCCCTCAAAAAAGAAGTGAAGTCCACGTGTTCCTCCCCTCCCTCCACCTCAGCCACTTTTGTCTTTTTTAACTATCCATAAGTGCCCAGAGATTCTACAAAATGACCCAACCCCCAACAACACCTTATTTTGTTAAGAAAAAGAAAAAGAAAAAATAGTAGCTATTCTTTCTGGTTACAGAGAAAAAAAAAATTGAAAAAAGGAAGCCAAGCTTATTGAATAGCAAATTCTTAGAAGCCAGTTGCCAGGCTCTGTTTTCATTCATTAGCTTTTAATCCATTCTGTCTAACCAGCAGGATTTAAAATAGGTTAACTAAATGTGGAAGGGATAAGGCAATGATGCAATTGAAAAGCCATTAATTCTGTCTGCAGCCCCTGCAGAATGAATCCTGGTCTTGGCTGCTACAGCCCAGATGCAGGATGCTGGGGTTCACAGCAGCGTGCACAACTTCCCAAGATGCAGTCTCTATTTGCAATCATGGGGTTGTCACAGCTTCCTTATCGTTCCTAGGATTTTCTTTTAAAAGTGCCCTCAACTAAATTGGATCATCTGGGGATGTGGGCACAGCTAGACTGTTGTTGACTAAGTCAGAGTGGAAACTATTAAGCTCTTTGATGAAGTAGGAAATTCAGCATCTGAGGAAACACTGAGATAATATATCCATAACCTGTTATCTGACCTGAAATCAGGAGGAGTTTGTGTTGAGTGCTTCAAACCATTTTCTTGAAAGGCTGGCAATATTTACCAATAAGCCACTTCTTTTCTTTCTTTCTTTCTTTTCTTTTTTTCTTTTCTTTTCTTTTTCTTTTCTTTCTTTCTTTCTTTCTTTCTTTTCTTTCTTTCCTTTCCTTTCCTTTCCTTTCCTTTCCTTTCTTTCCTTTCCTTTCCTTTCCTTTCTTTTCCTTTTCTTTTCTTTCCTTTTCTTTTCTTTCTTTTCTTTTCTTTTCTTTTCTTTTCTTTTCTTTTCTTTTCTTTTCTTTTCTTTTCTTTTCTTTTCTTTTCTTTTCTTTTCTTTTCTTTTCTTTTCTTTCTCTTTTCTTTCTTTCCTTTCTTCCTTTCTCTTTCCTTTCCTTTCCTTTCCTTTCCTTTCCTTTCCTTTCCTTTCCTTTCCTTTCCTTTTTCCTTTCCTTTCCTTTCCTTTCCTTTCCTTTTCCTTTCCTTTCCTTTCCTTTCCTTTCCTTTCCTTTTCCTTTCCTTTCCTTTCCTTTCCTTTCCTTTCCTTTCCTTTCCTTTCCTTTTTTCTTTTTTGAGAAATGTCTTCCTAGATGCTAAAAAAGGAGCTAGTTACAGACTCACACTTTTGCAGAGAATATTTCTGGTAGACTGCTATATTTTTATTCATACCTGCTTTAATAAACTAAATTCTCGATCAGTCCCTTACGGCAATAATTCAGATGGAAATAATAATTTGCATATCTCAGGAAAACAACCTGCAGGCTATTCAGCGATAGAGGGGAAAACCACAGAATATTTTTCATAAATTACTGCATTTTAGCATGTAGTAGGCAGCAGTTGTTTAGTTTTATTTAGCTATCTATTTATTGATTTCTATTGCAAACTACCTTAAAGTAAAATAACACCATTAAGTTTTCAGAATACACAGTTATGATTACTGGTACTTAGTTCAACTGCTCTTCTTTCCAAATGACACAGTTATTCATAGAATCATAGAATGATTTGCATTGGAAGAGACCTTTTAGATCATCTAGCTCCAATACACCTGCCATGGGCAGGGATATCTTCTACTAGACCAGTCCCATTCAGTCTGGCCTTGAACACTTCCAGGGATGGGGCATCCACAACTTCTCTGGGCAGCCTGTTCCAGTAGCAGTCCACCCTCACAGTGAGGAATTTGTTCCTTATATCTTCTGTCAACCTACTCACTTTGAGAGCTTTAAGTGATCCCTCCTTGTCCTGTGACTACATGCTCTTTAAAAATGTATCTCTGTGTCTTTTTGTAGTCTCCCTTCAGGTGCTGGAAGACTGCACTTAGGTTACTCCTAAGCCTTCTCTTTTCCAGTCTAATCAATTCCAAGTAATTCTCTCATCCCTTTCTCATAGCAGAGATGCGCTATCACTCTGATCATCATCTTGGTGGCCTCCTCTTGTCTTGGGTTGCAGAAGCATGTATTCTATCAGCATCTGTTGAAACTGGGGGTTGGGGGTGTGGTAGTCCTCTGTTAATAGGGCAACAGTTAAAAGCTAGCTGGGGCAGTTTTCTTCATCTCTTCCACCACCCATCATGCCTCCAGGGAAATATCTTCTGCTAATGGGTCATTGAGTCTCATTTCATGATGGATAAACTTACATCATCCCATTGCGAGATGCTTTATCCAGGGGGAGGAGCCAAGCATTCCTACCTGGATAAAAATCTGAGATTTGGAATACCAAAACAGCCTTTTCCACTGGATTCCCAGTGGAAGACCAGGCCCATCTACAGCTCCACTGGACCTTTGGAGGAAATCTGCAACTTTCTACAGGATCACTGCTTTAACTGAACCACATCTGCCACTCCAGGAGGACTGCAGCCACTATTTAATGGGACTGCTACAAACTCCCTGACCCACAGGGTGTCAGGTTGTATTTTGACTCTGTCAATGGGGTTTGGTTCTTGTATTAATGCATTTTTAATTAAATTATCCTAATAAAGGGCTGTTATTTCTATATCTTTGCCTGAGAGCACCTTAATTTCAAAATTATAATAATTTGGAGGGAGGGCGTTTACATTCTCCATTCCAAGGTTTACATTCTCCATTCCTGCCTTCATTAGCAGACACCTGTCATTCAAACCAAGACACCTCTGGACTCACTCCAGCAGTTCCATGTCCTTCTTGTGCATGGACCCCAGAGCTGGGTGCAGGGTTCCAGGTGGGGCCTCACCAGAGCACAGCAGAGGGGCAGAATCCCCTCCCTCCCTGCTGCCCATGCTGCTGTGGATGCAGCCCAGGACACGTTTGGCTTTCTGGACTGGGAGTGCCCATGGCTGGGTCATGTCCAGCCTCTCATCCACCAGCACCCCCAAGACCTTCTCCCAGGCTGCTCTCCATCTGTTCATCCCTCTGGTATCTGTGCTGGTACCAGAGGTTGCTCTGACCCAGGTGCAGCACCTTGCACTTTGCCTTGTTAAACCTCATGAGGTTCCCATGTGCCCACTTCTCAAGCTTGTCCAGGTCCCTTTGGATGGCATCTCATCCTTCAGGTGTGACACTGCACTCAGCTTGGTGTCATGTGCAAATTTGTTGAGAGTACAGGTGATCCCTTCTTCTGTGTCTTTGAGGAAGATATTAAATAGCACCATTTTCACCCTAGAGCACTTTGCACAGGACTGCAACCAGGTGGTACTTGAAGATGTCCAGGGAGACTATACAATTTCTCTGTACAATCTGTTTTGGTGCTCACTCACCTGCATGGTAAAGAAGTTCTTCCTCACGTTCAGGTGGAATTTCCTGTGCATCAGTTTCTGCCCATTACCTCTTGTCCTGTTCCTGGGCACTACTGTGTCTGTCTCCATCCTTTTGGTACTTTCTCTTCAGATACTTGCACATATTGATGATATCCACCCATCTCTGCCCAACTCTCTAGCCTGTTGAAGTTCCTCTGAGGGCTGCACAGGCCTTTGGCTTATTGGCCAGTGCTCCCAGCTTTGCTGAGAGCTGTCCCTTCATCCAAGTTACTGATGAATAGGTAAAAGAACATTGGGCCCAGTATGGAACCTTTGGGGACACCACCAGTGAGTGGCCTCCAGCTACATCCTGTGCCCCTGACAGACCCTCTGGAACTCTGCTGTCTAGTCAGTTCCAAATCCACCTCACTGTTCACTTGTCCAGTCCCCTCTTCCTGATTTGCCTGCAAGGATGTTGTGAGAGAGAGAATTAAAGCCTTGTGAAGTTGATTTTTGCCTATCTTTCGGATGTGCCGATGTTCAATGAAAAGATGTAGCCTACAAAGCTGAAGAGAATAAAGTGTGCTGGAAAATAATATGTGGCTATAAAAAAAGGAAGTTAAATTAAAAGCACTGACTTTTGCTCTTCTTACTTTCCTTATTCTGAGAAAAACAGTACCTAAGAGAAAAAGAAACTGTATATGAATAATGTCCCTGTGGTAAAACAGCTTTCAGCCTCTAAATGAAGAGTTAAACCTCTTACATTTTCTCATTCCCACTGTATGTAGCTACATGTGTAGTAGTTAAGTTTATAAAACACAAAATAATTTGGTTCAGCAATGCATCTCAGCTCACTCTTCCATATTGTTTTTTTAAGTTCTAATGTATGTGGTATTTGGATATGTTAGGATCTGCCAACAGCATCTGCTTTTTCCTGAGGTTGTGTATGTTATCCCTTCTATTAGAAATTTAATTCTGTTTTCAATTTCAAAGTGGGCAATAGCGCCAGATTCTTTGTGCAGAATAGCTGGCAAGAAGCTGAAATATTTAATTACTTTTTCTTCCCCAGATCATTAAAAAGTCCAGAAATATGTTCTAAAACTTTAGCCTTGGTGTATTTAACTTTTCAAGCAACTTTCTCATATACAGTTTGTGTACCAATGTCAACGAAGTTTTGAAAAATTTGCACAAGAATATAAAATTTGTTATCCATTCCATAAGCCAAATGCTGCTTTAAAGCATTACACACTTTAACAATAACATTCCTGTAAAGGAGGTTAGAAGCCAGTTCTTTTAAATTCGTTCCTATTTTAATCCATTTTGCTTCCATGCTAGACACACCTGAAAATGTTTCTTAGCTCCAAGATGAAAATAGACAATTTATAGAACATATTACAGTTTAATGCATAGGCATGGCTCTTGGCAATTAAGACAATCCCCAGGCCTGATTGCCAAGTCTGAGAAAAACTGGATGCAGTCAGGCTTCATCCCTATCCTTATAATACTAGGCTAAACACAGTATTCCTGTGAAAGAGATCAAATAATGTGGATGCTTTTAAAAAAACCACTTTACTACTTAACTCAATGCTAAAATGTTTTTAAAAATATTGTCATTGAACTAGGTATCAAGGAATTGATTTCTATTTTGCTGATCAGTGTTACTGTGACGCAGATAGGAACACACAGTAACACACACAACAGGTGTTCAGGCAGAGAAGAAGAAAGGAAGTCTCTAGTTTATAGTTGACCTCATATATCTAAGTTTCTGGACAGTGATCAGAGATTGGACAGAGAAGTTACCACCTCTCCATCTTCACTGGTCACTTGAGAAGTCCATCAGGTGATATCTTTTACAAAGGAATGTAAACATGATTCTTGTTTATCTTACAATTCATGAGAACTGACTACATTATACTAAAACCAACCAGAAGGCTTATTTTCAGGGACAACATCTCACCCTTTTTCTATTACAAAAAGAAAAAAAAAAACCTGAAAAATGAACAATGCTACAAAGGAGAAGGAAAAATTGAACAATATTTCATCATCAAAAGAAAAAGAAAGAAAATGAACAATGATTCATGTCCGCTTGATGAAGGAAAATTTTTGAAGTGATCACTCATGTTGTCTGCACCAAAACCATCATCCAGTGGTTCATTCACCTGATGATTTTCAGTTTGGTCATGGTTTCCAACCTGCCCATCATCTGGGTTTTGCCTTTGCAACCAGGTTATTGAAATTCTGCAACACTTCCAGGTGAGCGATGGTATACAAAGCTCTTGCCAACTAACACTGTGGGGTTCCACCCTGCATTCCCCGTTTTTGTGGGTTTTGTTTGTTTTTTTTTTCCAGGCAGGTAATCAGATTTACCAAACTTGTGTGACACACCCCACAACTGCAGGACTGCTGCACCTTCACAGAGGTGTAAGCAGGACCATTGTTGATCTTCACAGCAGAAGGCATGCCTAGAATGGCAAAGGCCTGCCTCCCGTGGGCAATGCCATCACGGGTCTTCTCTCCAGTGTGAGCAGAAGCTCACATTACAAAGGAGAAAGTGTCAACAGCAACATTCACATACCTGAGCTGGCCAAACTCTGCAACTTGGGTGACATCACTCTGTCAAAGCTCCAAGGCCTCTGGGTGTCACCACTGCCAGCAAGGGCACAGCAAACTCATGACAGTCCTCACAAGGCTTGACAGTTGCCCTCAGTTGCTGTCAATTGAAAACTCCTGCAAGGTACGTGCTGTCTGATGGAGAAACCCAAGCGATGCCTTGGCCTGTGCGAGTGTCAGGCTGAGGTGCTACCCATGCTGGGTTAGCCAACTTGTCAGCCCTCACATGACCTTCAGCCATGAACCCTGGCAAATTCACATGACTCTCCACATGCAGAATGGAAAATGAACGAACCTGGGCCTGAATGGCACACCACAGGGTCCCCAGCAAAGGGAACAAAGCAACCATGTCAGCCACACAGGCAGAAACCCATGACCAAAGTGAAAATTCCTGGGAATTCTCAAAATGTCAGGACAACAACACAGGCTTCCATAATTTCACGAAGTGGGCTGATCCAGCTTCATGATTTTTCAAAACCTGCCACTCAGATCCATCCCTTCAAGTAACAATGGCCTTCCCAAACTGTCAGCAAAGACGGGGTGTCCTTCCAAAAACTCCTGACACTTTTTTTTTTTTTTTTTTTTTTTTTTTTTTTGAGCTTTACAGCTCAAACAATGCAATTGCCCTCATGGGGCTGAAATACCATTCCAGGACATGTGGCCAATGATACCTGTCGGCTACAAATCCAAAGTAATTATGAAAACAGGAACATCAGTGGAGGAAGAATGCGATAAATTTGACAAGCAGAAAAAGCTCACAGAGCACCCCTCAGCATCTGACGTGCCTCAGTGTTTGAGGTGACTTTAATTCAGAGTCTCCCTTTAACTATTTAAACAAAGGAGACAATTGTGTTGTCCAAATTATGGACACAACCAAGCACTGAGTCCCATTAATTTCTGGGCTTTGCTGCACTTGGTTTTAGGACTGATAGTCCCAAAGCAATCAGCATCTTCGCTGAATGCACAAATTGCACCTCGTGACCTTAGACTGATGATCCAAAGGTCTTAGGACCTTAGGACACCTGGTCCTAAATTTGAACCTCCTAATATTTCCAAGGAGGATTTTCATGAGCTCCTTTTCAGAACCACTGTTTGTGAGCTTCAAACAAAGCTCATGACAATACCATAAAGAATAAATGGCTGACCACTTTCACATGCCTTCATGGCTGTCTTCCATTGATATCTCTGTATGGACTCAGCACTGCTGAAAGCTAGCACTGAGAAGTCACATTTTGTCTTTCACCAGAATGCAAAGGAACAGAAACAAAAAACCCATCAGAGCTTACCTCTGTGACCTACAAAGCTGTCCTGTCAGTCAGGGTCACCAGATGTTACTGTGATGCAGATAGGAACACACAGCAACACACACAACAGGTGTTTAGGCAGAGAAGAAGAAAGAAGTCTCTAGTTTATTGTTGACCTCGTATATCTAAGTTTCTGGACAGTGATCAGAGATTGGACAGAGAAGTCACCACCTCTCCATCTCCACTGGTCACTTGAGAAGTCCATCAGGTGATATCTTTTACAAAGGAATGCAAACATGATTCTTGTTTATCTTACAATTCATGAGAACTGACTCCACTATACTAAAACAAATCAGAAGGCTTATTTTCAGGGACAACACATGTGCATTTGAACACCAACCCCCAAGGTGTCCGCTTTATTCCTAGTCTCTTCCTAGGCTTGATGTACCACGTTCCTCCAGTGCGTGGTGGCTCAGAGCACTCTCCTGTCTGATCAGGCACTCTGGAGTTCTTTGGAGCCACTGTGAACCTTTGTACCCTCAGCCTCATTCTGCAGGTGCCGAGCCTGGCACTTCCTGCTTTGCCCAGGAGTCAGAATGGAACTAAAAAGATGGTTCCTTGTGAACATAGGTAACTTTATTTCAACAACTAAATCAACTGCAGAGGAGAGTGGGCAGGACAAAGCAAGGTTTTGACACTGAGGCATCAGCAGGCATTGCCCCAGCGGGAAATGGTTATGGTGCACCGCAGCTTGCCATTGATGCTGCAAACCCTGATGCTCAAGTCGTGTTTTGTCCAAGGACCTCTGGAAGGAGCTTCTTCACCTTAGTAAAAAGTCTATCAGCTTGTTGACTGGAAATGGACAGGAGCTAACCTCGCCCACTGGTGTTGGCTTCTGAGTGGGGATTGGTGCTGCCAAGGCTTTGATGGATGGTGTGGCCAAGGCTTCTGAGTGGGGTCGTGTTGGCCAAGCTTCTGAGTGGGGGTCGTGTTGGCCAAGGCTTGTAGTGGGGGGTCGTGTTGGCCAAGGCTTCTGAGTGGGGGTCGTGTGGCCATGCTTTATGGGGTCGTTTGGCCATGGCTTATAAGTGGGGGGTCGTGCTGGCCATGGCTTCAGGGTTGTTTGGTAGGGTGTCACATAATGACTCCAGGTTTGTGATGTTGGAGAACTCCTTCCAACTGTGTTTGCACCTGTGTGGACCTGGATCCAGTCATAGAAGTGCTGAGTGGAGGTGTAGACCCCAGGCTGCCTTGCTCTGGCACAGCCTCTTCCCCAGCTGGTCACTCCAACCACCCACCAAGAGTCAGCGTTGTTGTCCTGGCAGATGAGAGGACCACCACTGTCACCCTGCAGCAGAGCAGAGAGGATTAAGGTGGTGTTGGTGGCCCCTGCCAGCACTGGGGCTGTCTCCTCCTCTCTCACAGCCCCTGCCAGAGCTGTATCCTGGGCAGAGGAAGGCTCTGCTCAGGGGCTGCAGCCTCCAGAGTCTCAGCTGTGAATGGCTTGGGGTCCTGTAAATTAGCACTATCTGTCCTCTCTGCACAGGGCTCCTGGCTGTGCAGAGGATGGACATTTGGCACCTGGCCCTCTGGGCTGCCAAGAGCACTAGCTGGGCTTGCTGGGCTTGCTGGGCTTGCTGACACAAGGGTAGCCCTGGGCAGGCAGGTGTGGATGGGGAGTGTGCAGGAAGCCCCCCAGAGCAGTCGGGTGGGAGCCAGGGCTGTGAGGGTGACTGAGTGGCCGGGCAAGGCAGGCCCTGGGCTGTGTTGGGGTGGTGCTGCCTGGGCTGCTGGTGCTGCTGGGGGCTGGGTGGCTCCTGGCATGCTCCTACCTGGCAGGTGTCGATGAGGCCCTGTGGGTAACCAGCACACAAGTTGTGGCTGTGGATGGCCCCTCTGTACCAGCCACTGCTGTTGCAGAGCTGGACATCGATGAGCTGGACCTTGGCTTCCTGGAGATGATCACTTGAATGTTGAGCTGTGAGCAGAGAAAGGAATAATCCCTGAGCACCACATTGCTCATTCTCCTCTCCTGACTTGGGAAGGGCATCCTCTTCTATAGGGTTTAGCTTTGCCTCTGCCTCTTTGCCTCTGCAGTGCTGTGTCCCTGCTGCCCACCTTCAGGCAGTGGGCCTGGCCTGTCTCTGCAGAGGCGAATGTCCTGCAGCCTGGCTTTGGCTTCTGCTGTGGGGAAGACCAAGCCCTCTCCCCAGTGTGCTGAGATATCTCAGGAGTCACTCTTGAGAACTCACCTCTTGCAGCAGTGGCACCCCAGCCAGCCACCCAGCAGTTCTCCAGCTTTGAAACTTTCAGTGTGATGTCAGGCACACAGGCCAGCTGGATGTAGGGGCTGCACTGGACGGGATGGTCCAGTTTCAGCAAGGCAATGTCAAAGCTCATGTCAGCAGGATTGTAGTACTGGTGTATCAGCAGCTCCTTGACACTGTGCATTTGTGCCCCAGGGCCCAGCTGAGTCAAATGGGTGGCCCCAATCACCACATACAGCATGTCGGTGTTGCTGGAAAGGAGATGGAGAGAAGGCTTAGAGGGAGCAGAGCTGTGTGCCACAGCAGCCCAGCAGTTGTCAGACCTCTGCTTGGCAAGGCCAAGAGGGAGCAGTGCTCTGGCAGGTGTGAGTGCCCTCATGTGCCTTAGGCTGGGGGAATGTGAAGCTGGAAGCTGCTAGGAAGCCTTGGCACAAGCCCAGGTTCTTCACCTGAGCAGTGTGGCAGCTGGGCTGCCTGAGAGGAAAGGGGAGGGGAGTAGCAGATGGTGCTGCCAACAGGGCAACCTGCTGGTATTTTGGGGATGTCCCCATGCCCTGCTGCTCCTTACTCAAACTCATCGAAGCAGTGTGCTGCTGTGAGGACCCACTGTGTGCTGATGAGGGTCCCTCCACACAAATGCCCCTCTTGTGGTGCCCAGGGGTGCTGGATGCTGACGATCCATGGCCAGGCCCCTGGCAGGGCACCTGTGCCACCCACAATGCGTGTCAAGCTGTCGTCGTCATAAGCCGTGTCACCGTAGTAATAACTCCTGAGGCCGTAGTCAGACAGGACAGCTCAGAGGCCGCAAGTCCCCCTGCAAGCAGAAAGTCATTTCCATGCTGCTGCATGGCCTGCTGAGGCTCAGGCTGCAGCTCAGCCCTCTGCCCTCCCCACAAGGGCTGGCACGCTCAGCAGGCCAGGCAAGCCCACGGGGTGTGCGCGTGTCCGTGCCAGCCCCTGGCTGCTGGCAAGGAGCTGAGCCTTCCCCATGGCGGGTGGGGAGCTGTGGCCAGGCCATGGGGGACAGGCGGCTCCCCTCCAGGGAAGGCCCGAGTGTTGCCGTGGCTCCCTGCCAGGGCTGGGCACACCTACCCGCAGTTGTCCCATGTGCCGCGGGCCAGCCCGGCCACGGTCAGCAGGACGAGGAGGCCGAGCCAATCCATGGCTGCCAGAGGCGGTGCCAGTGTCAGCAGCGAGCTCGGAGCGCTCCGGGCAGCAGCGCAGCCACAGCCGCAGTGCCCACAAGGGCCGCGCTGCTGCCCGGGGTGCCCTCGGGCCCGGCGCTGATGTCACACAGGGGTGGGTGCCTGGGCTGCGCCCCCGGGGGTCTGTGGCACGGGGCCAGCTGGGGGATGGGTAAGCCATAGCACCCTTTGGGTTGGGACCTCGGAGATCATTTAGCTCCACCCCACTACCATGGGCGGGGAGGGATGGCTTGCACCAGTCCCGGTGTGCACAGTGTACACAGCCTGGCTCAGAAACTGTCCCTGAGCACTGCGAGGGATGGGGCATTGAAGTACTAAGCCCTGATCAAAGGGCCCTGACCAAGGCCACAACAAGAGGCCTTTTGCCAAAATTGGACACTAGATGGACCTTCAAAACAAATGTTATCTATTTCCCTTCACTAAAGAAACATGGATTTACCTTTCCGTATTTAGGGATGGGACAATGCCACATCTGGCATTGTTTTGGGGGTGTAGAATCACAGACAGCTCCCTTGGTTCCTCCTGGAGCCCTCCAAGGCCTTAGGAACATGAAAGGAGAACAAAACCAGATGTTTCTGCACTAGAAGTTATGCTTGCTTGTTTATTCCACAGCATAAAAATGGGGCTCTCTGACAGTGCCACCAGAAACCTCCTTGCCTTTAGGGGAAGGCACCTGCAGGATTTCCCACTTGCCACGAGTGGTTCTGCAGTCCTTCACTGTGACAGTGGCTTCCCCTGCTTGATGGGCAGACCTGAGGATGGTCAAGGATTAGGGTAACTTGGGATGTGTCTTTGTGTATCACTGTAGACAGTCTTTTATAGTAATGATTAGGTGTATTTCCTAGCTTACCCTTTGCAATTCCTTGCAAGTTTGAATTCTAGTAAATGACACTTATTCCTGAAGTTGGCATCTGTGTCCTCTGTGCTGACCCTGACTCCATGAAAAACAGGCATCCACAGGTGCTCTGGGTAACTCATGCCAGTATCTCAGCACCCTCACTGTCAATACTTCCTTCATGTGCACTCATCTAAAGCTACACTGTGTCACTGTAAAGCCACTGCCCCTTGTCCTATCAGCACCTGTCTTTGTAAGCAGGCAGCTTTCTTGCTGCTTTCTTTAGAGCCCTCTTCTTGCAGGATCAGGCCGTGCAGTCCCCAGGACAGGGAGCTGCTGAGGAATCCCTTTGGGGCATGGAGCTGGGTGTGCAGCTGCAGTGCCAGCTGCAGATTGAGCTCTGGCTGGCAGGAGCCCCAGGACCAGAGGCCATGAACTGCTCCTGCTTTGCATAACAGAGGGCACAGGGAGCTGTGGCACGGGCCAGGGATTTGAATGGACCCTGAGTGCTGCAGCAGGAGCTGGGGGCTCTTTGTGGAACTGACATCTGTGAGTCTGCTGGGGCAATCCCGAGGCTGAATGGGTACAGATACCTCTTCTGACTTGGTGAGAGTGGTGTGGGTAGGGAACGAAATGGGGCACTCATCAGCTCATTGGATGTTTCCCAGGTCTGTTCCCTCAGCCCAGGCTCACAACAGGTCCTAAGCAGCAGCCCATGTGTGTTACTGTGACGCAGATAGAAACACACAGTAACACACACAACAGGTGTTTAGGCAGAGAAGAAGAAAGAAGTCTCTAGTTTATTGTTGACCTCGTATATCTAAGTTTCTGGACAGTGATCAGAGATTGGACAGAGAAGTTGCCACCTCTCCATCTTCACTGGTCACTTGAGAAGTCCATCAGGTGATATCTTTTACAAAGGAATGCAAACATGATTCTTGTTTATCTTACAATTCATGAGAACTGACTCCACTATACTAAAACAAATCAGAAGGCTTATTTTCAGGGACAACAGGTGAGATTTTAAAGAATGTGCTAACATAAGATAGTGGAACTCAGTAGTAGCTCCACAAGGTAACTGAATTAATTTAGGGGGAATATGCACTATTTTTATTATTGCAGTTAAATGAAGAGAACTGTGTAGGAAAGAACAGTAAAGATATGGAAAAAACCCCAGTGAGTTTTTTGAACTGAAATCTCTCCTTTTGTGAATGAATGAGTTATTTCAGAAATAAAAATTAAATCTAATGGCCAGTTCTGCACTGAAATTTTAAGTCATTGGAAGAATGTAAAAAAATAAAAGTGATAGAATTTACTTATATAGTTGATAGGTCTAATAGTGGCAGGCAATAAGCTTTGCACTTTAGAGGAGGACTGTTTTGCAGAAATCAGATAACACTCATATTTCTTTGTGAAATCATCTGCTTCTAGAAGTGCTCATATTGTTTTCTTTTAAGGCTGCTGTGGGGTGAAAGTTCACAGGCATTTTAGCACATTTATTTAATTATGATCTTGTAAGAAAAAAGTAAAATTTCAAGCTGTATCAGAGCAAATCATGTGAGGTAAAGAAAAGGTTTGTTGAAGACCAGCTATATAATAGAAAAATTGTTAAGCTGACTCCTGAGACTAACTCTTGCTTTCAGCATCACCATTTGGTTTAAAAATTAGCACTTCAGCACTCCATTCTCCCTCTTAGCAAGTATCTGATAAAATACTCCCTCTTAAATGACCAGATAGATGGTGTTTTAGATTTTTCTGTCACACATCCTCTTCCCTAAGAACCATCAAACTGAGGTGAATAGAAATTCTGATGCTTAATTTTAGGTGATGGGTCTTGCCTATCTTGTCTAGTTTTGTTTAATCACCCATGTCCAGAAAACAGGAGGCTTCTAGGAATAAATGAGTGACTATTCCTGGGCTAAAGATTCCTCAGCTGATATTGACACTAGTTCTTCCCTAAAAGGACCTACTTGGAATGTATGATTTTCTAAAATCAAGCTTACACTTCATATGAGCATTATCTGCTGTGAAATTAAAAAAAAAAAATCTCTTCCAATCTGCAGGAGAATGTCCAGGGAAGAGCAAAAAAGTTGATGAAGGGTCTGGAGCACAAGTCCTGTGAGGAGTGTCTGAGGGAACTGGGGTTGTTCAGCCTGGAGAAAAGGAGGCTCAGGGGTGACCTTATAGCTCTCTTCAACAGCCTGAAAAGAGGGTTCAGCCAGGTGGGAGTCGGCCTCTTCTCCCAGGTAAAAAGTGACAAGGCCAGAGGAAATGGCTTCAGGTTTCACTAGGGAAGGTTTAGATTAAATGGAAATGGTGGTCAAACCTTTGAACAGATTTCCCAGGGAAATGGAGTTGCCATCCCTGGAAAGTAGATGGGGTGATTGGGAACATGGTTTGGTGGCAGACCTTGCAGTGTTATGTTAATGGTTGGGATTCATGTTCTTGGAGGTCTTTTCCAACTTTAATAATACCATGATTTGATAATCACACAGAAATTATCACAAGAGTGTTTATTTCTGTCCTTTTGATACTTTCTATTCCACTCTGAATTGAAAGTGGAAAAAAATCCATGAAGTAAAGGGCTTCAATGCAATGACTACATAACTAGGAAGAGTCAGGATTTCTCCCCACCAGAGTTACTTCTCTTTGAGAGATGTGAGCTGACATACTCCTTGGAAGGTTGCATTTTTGAACAAAAAGTATGATCTGATTTGTTATGGGTTAAACCCAGTAGGCAGGTTGCACCCAGCACACAGCTACTCACTCACTTCCTAAAGCAGAACAGGGGAGAGGTTCAGAAAGGCAGAAATAAAATAACTTGAGATTGAGATAAAGACGGTTTAATAGGTGGAGTGAAGAAATGAAACAAAATATAAAAAAAATCAAGTTATACAAGAGCAATCACATACCACCAGCTGCCTGGGGTTAAACCAATTCCTGAACAAGGATGATGCTGGAAAAAATCTTTTAATTGCTGAGCGTGATGTTTTATATAACTACATAACTATGTAACCCTTTGATGACTTGGGATCAGCTGTCCTGTCTATGTTCTCTACCACTCTCTTGTCTGCCCTCACTCTACTTGCCTGGAGGGGAGAGAGAAAGAGTGGGAAACAAAGAAGGAGTTGGCACTCTAGCTATAGCTAGAAAAAGGGTCTGTTATCAATGCTGTTCAGAGCACAGGGTCGTACATGCAGGATCAAGCACCATAGGAGGTGATGTGAAGAAAATCAAGTCCACCCCAGACAGACACAGTAACAGATTAAAAACTCTATGTCTTCCCTCAGCTAGGGGATTTTTAGCTGCTCGATTGCTAATGTAAATGATTTAAGTATTTTCCTTGGCTCTGCTCTTTGTAGAAGATGTAACTAAATTCATTGCAGAGCTGTAACTGAAGATGTCCTGACACAGCTCAGTTAGGAAAGAACATTACATTACAAAAAAGACAAAAACTGTCTCTTTCTCTATGTGGCAACTGGTGCTAAGTTACTTGTTTTCAGAAGAATAGTTTGTTTTTCCAACTATTTCTTTTCACATTGCTTTGGGGAACTTTCTCATTGGGAGCTATGTACATTTTCAAAGCAGTCTCTATTGGATTTTCAGCAAAGACATATGTACCACTCTGCTTAGAAACATTTGAATGGCTACCAGTTGCCCACTGAAACCTGTGAGACACTGGCATTTGGGTATTTCTGAGCTTTGGAATCTTAATAAGAGAACTTTCAAATACTCCTGAAATGAATAGGAGCTGTGTTACATTTCAGTGGGATTTGAACATCCAAGTTCAGAAATTTCTTAGAAGTAGAATTGTGGGTTGTGGGGCTTTTGAAAATGCTAATCTGTCTTCACTGAAAAGTAATTGATCTGATATAGCTGAACTGTAACACTGTTTGAGGTCTTTGCAGCTGATATTCTAGATAATATTAATTCATGGATTAAAAAAATTAAAAGTGCAAATATTGTTGCCTAATCATGAAGGTCAAGGCCTAAAGAACTTTCTATTATAATAAGGTATGTTATCTCCATTTATTCCCAAAATTACCTGTGTAGACACTATCAAAAGTCAAATAGAGACTTATGTGTACCTCTAGGTGGTTAATGATCCTTATGAACTCTAATTTGGCTTCATGATGCAATACCTGTAGCTTTACTTTCCCTGCTTAAAAATGATTTCTAATATTACTGTTGCATGACAGATCTGTTTTGAGAAATCTTCACAAAATTAAAGGCAGAAATGGCTTCTAATTCTATGTACTACAGATGTTGTGTTTTAGTTTTTGTTGCATAATCTGTAATTCTAAGAAAAAAGAGATTCCTAAAATAATATGGGTACTGCTCTGTATAGGTATTGTCCTAAATTTATCTAAAATAATGTGTTCAAATAAATGATGAAAAATTAAAGGTTTAAAATAATTCCACAAAGGTCACAGGTGTTTTAAATGGTCCTCAAAGTAAAAGGCCACTTTCTGAGCTCTAACAGACGTTCCTTACTACAGTGCACAGATCTTCACATATAATGACATGGAAGTTTTATAGCTGGAAATAGCCATTTTTGCACACTAAACCACTCATATAGATATTCCTAAGAATTAAAGTATTAGCCTCTGCAAAAACATGTTTTGGTTTTAAAGCAAACTAGTTTTAGGAGGATTAAATGGTCTGGTGAACTCAAGTCCAGACAGGAGAAGGATTCTAGAATTGAATTGGAAGCAAACCCATGGCAGGCACACTTGATAATTTTGGGGAGAAAAAAAAGTAAGAAAAAATAGAAATATCTCTCTCTTTCTCAGTCTTTCCCTGCCTCTTTTATCCTCTCCAGTAGGATCATATGCTTGTTATCCATCCCTTTCTTTCAATTCCTATTTCACCTGTGCAAAAAGTAAAAGGAACTACTTTTGAAATTATTTTCTTATAATAGAATTGTACCATTCTAATGCCATGTACAGGGCTTTGAAGGCTCTTACAGGTTAGAGATATCCTGAACCAAGGAGGTAAAAGATGGTCCTCAAAAACAGCTTCTTTTTTATTTTAGATCTGAGCTTGGCACAGAAGTATGTCAAAACCAAAACAACTCATTACTTTCTCTGCTTTACTATTTCTGTTTGGTTCCAGATTATCTGGGAGAGAAAGGCACACAACTGCTGATGTAATTTAAGAGTATGAGTAAGACAGTATATATCATTGGTAGTGAATTTAATTTTTATATCTATAACACTCTCCATAGCAAAAGAGTGGGTTGCAAAAGAACAGACTTCTTACAGAGGAATAATCTCAAAATGTCCCAAAAGATGTCAGTTTTTAGATGATTTGTACTGACCTTACGAGTAAAATGTGTTCTTGTAAAAATTTCCTTCTGAAAAAACAAAGATGACACTGAGCACATGAAATTAAGATCTCATTTAGGCACACACAAATACTGAGAGATACCTTTGTGAACCATAGTGATTCTTGCAGTATAAGCACCTACTCATTGACAATTTACAGCCAATATGTATGGGACAGCAGAACATGTGAAATTTTTAACTTAGAGACTCCTTTATTACTAAGCTCCATTTGCCCTATTGCAAAACAATAGAGAATGCACCTAAGTGTCAATTGCAAACCCAAAACAGGAAGTCACATTTTGGACTATGGTCTCTGATTTCAACTCCATGGTGCAGGGGAACATGACATTGAAAAAACTGAAGTGAGTCTCACAATGGCCCCCCAGAGATGAGGCACCTGTCATATGAGAAGAAGCTGACAGTGAACTGGGTTTGTTCAGCCTGGATAAGAGAAGTGTAATGGGGAAAGTTCATTGCAGTCTTCAGATATGTAATGGCAAATATAGAGAAGATGGGATGATACTCTCCTTTAAGGTCTGTAGTGATAAAAGAAGAATCAACTGACAAAATCTGGGAGAAGAGAAATCCTGATTAAATACACATAAGTTTTTCTCCATGAGGATGACAAAATGCTTAAAGGGGAGCCCAGAGATTCTTCATGCATGGAGATATCCAGAATGTCACTGATCACAGCCCATCTAAGCAGTCTGAATGAGGTGTTTGAAGTAGATGACCTCCAAATACCCTTCTATTCTGTTCTGTGACTTGTGGTCACCTAAATGGAATTTAAAAATTTCACAATTATTTGGAGTCTTTTGATTTATTTAGAGAGTGGTTTCCTAATATCCATGTTTTTATATTCTTCCATTCTGGTTTTGCTTTGGTTATATGTTTTGATGCAGATGTTTTCATTGGAGAATAACCTTGTAAATAATCTACGCATGATTGCTTACATATTCCCATTTTTCGTGCTCAGAAAAAAAAAGTCCTGTAACTGTCATAGATAATTCTTTAAAAATTATTTCTGTTATAATTTAGCTGCTTCTTCAGCTCAGCAAGTGTGTAGAAGCAGAGCATTATTTCTTCAATTAATTTGCCACTCTTCATTAAAAAATATTTAAGATGTTTTTCTACTGCCTGTGTTTTGATAGTCAGCAGTGAGGTTTTAAATGTTTTATACTGCATATTCGTTACAAACTTGAAAAACTATTGCACTGACCTTTAACAAGGCTGATGTGACCTGGAAGTTGCAGACCTGAAAGGGATGGATGCTTCTTAAAAGATTGGAAATTACTGTTCCATTTGCAAACATTAAGATTTCAGTTCCTAATGTAGCAGTGCTGCAGCAGACTAGAAGGGATGGTAAACACAGGCTGCTACAAGTGAGTCTCTGTGAAACTCAGGGACCGTGGAGGGCTGGCTTGACCTGTCATCTGTTTTCTTATTTCATGTTTGCCTGTCTATGACTGTAACCTTTCTGCTGCACAAATAACATCCAGATCTTTGGTAAGCAGTTTGTGTTCCTATTGTGTGTGCTATCTGTCTGACAGGCAAAGGTTAATCACCATCCTTTCCTGGCAAAGCCTGCAGAGGAGCAGTAGAGATAATGATTAATTGAATATGTTATATGAAAACAATTCTACTGGGCTCATCAGTCTGTCTAAGGTAATTTAAAACATATTGTTGTGAGAAAATGAACTAGTATCTCAAAAATCAAAATGAAGTTGCTTTTGGCCTGTGCAAGTGCTTGTGAATGAACCAAAGTAGAATTTATCTAAATCCATCATGTTTTAAATAAAACAGATCTACTGCTCAAGTGATGATAGGATACTGGGCTATTTAACCATCTTCTGGTAGTTTGTGAGAAATGTTTTCAAAAGTCCCATCTCCCATCTGTGTTTAAATTTACACTGTTATATGCATTAAATGTATACTCCCTTGCTAATTCTTCAGTCAAAAACCTAGCTACATTTGTGATTTAGCACTCACCCATGAGGGGAGGACCTATGGAGAGGCCTCTCCATTTTATCCTTGGCTTGCAGAGCACAATAGTGTGTGTCTACAAGAAGAAGGAATGATGATGAGAGACCAGAGAATCCCACCTCTGGGAAAACATAAAATAACCAGCATTCCTGCCATATCTGAGAAGACTGATATAAATCCACTGTCAAGATACAGAAATGTTTATGGAGTAAAATCAAGGTGTGAAGCCAATAGTAGCCTTCACTGCTCGGAGCAGTGGCTCATATGACCTGAACAGACAAATCTTATCACTTAGCTTTAAACTGGACTAATTATCATAAGCAGGTCAGTTTTAATTATTATTTAATTAAGTTTCTTTATAGGGGTTAGTATGATAGTATTGATGTGTGCCTGCCACTAAATGCGGAGGGTATCCTATTAACAGAACACAGAGAAGGCAGAGTTACCGAACACCTATTTTGGATTGGTCTTCACTGACAGGGCTGGCCCTCAGGAATCCTTGACTCAGGAGACCAGGATAAAGGAATGTTGGAAGGTGCACTTTCCCTTTGTCAGGGGGAGTTTGGTTCACCTTGAGACAACACCTAGTCAAACCAGATACCTAAAAATCCTTGGGCCCTAATGGATGCACCAGAAGTGCTGAGATGCTGCTCATGATCCTATTTGAAAGATTGTGGTGATCCAAAAAGGTGCCTGAAGTATGAAATTAAGCAAATACCACGCCAGTCTTCAACAAAGACAAGAAGGGCCAAGGGGTCTACTAGCTAGTCAGCCTCCCCTAAATCCTCAGAAAGGATGGAGTACTTCTCTCTGGAGGCTGTCAATATCCATATGGACAGCAAGAAGGTTATCAGAAGCAGTCAGCATGGATATACAACTGTTGGGGTTTGGATCATCTTGTAGAATTTTTTTCCCATAAGTTGCCAGGGAACTGATCTCTGGGTACTTATGGATAGTTAAGAAAGACAAAAGAAGTGGCTGAGGTGGAGGGAGAGGAGGAGCACGTGGACTTCACTTCTTTTTTGAGGAGTGTGCTTGTTGGAAGAAGGAAACAGCAGGCCGTAGTTTTCAGACTTCGGGGGAGATTTTTTCTTTCACTGGCCCCACTGGAGCAGAATTCGGGGTTTCCTGCCACGGTCTCTCCGTGTGTGTCCGGCAATCCTGACCCTGCCCCTGTCTGCCTGGCCGGGAGCCGCTGCAGTTCCTGCCCCCCTCGCTGTTCCTTCGCTCCTGCTCCGAGTGTTCTCCACGCCTCAGCCCGCACCCCCTGCCTGCCGGGACTCGTGCTGCAGCTCCAGCCACTGCCGGGGAGCTCCTGATCCATCTCCAGCATCCCGGGACTCTGCACCACAGCTGCCTGTGTCGGGAACTGCACCAACGGGGAAAGGGTGCCAGCGGCAGAGAAAACTGGGACTGTTTCCCTGGTGCTGTCTGTTGTGCATCTCATAGTTATTGTTGTTCTGTTTTGCCTTGCTAAACACAAGTAAAGAACTGTTATCCATATCCTCACATCTTCACCTGAGAGCCCCTTAATTCTAAAATTATAACAATTCGGAGAGAGGAGGTTTTTTTTGCATTCTCCATTTCAGGAGAGGATCCTGTTTGTCCTTAGCGATACCTGTCTTCCAAATTAAGATAACAACATAAAACATTCTTGACCAATCTGATTGCCTTCTACAATAAAACAGCTACCTGAATGGACAAGGTGAGAGCCATGAATATCGTCTGCTTTGACAGTTGCTGTTGATACTGTCTTACCAAACATCCTCATAGGCAAACTTGGGAAGTTCAGATTGGGTGAGTGGACAGTGAAGAGTAATAAGAACTGGCTGAATAGCAGCTCCCAGAGTGTCATAGTTGCAGAGGGTCTGGCTGGAGGCCTGTCGCTGGTGGTGTCCCCCAGGGACACCATTCTGGATACTGGGCCCAGTGTTGTTTCTTGTATTCATCAAAGACTTGGATGAAGGAGCAGATAGATGCCTCCTCAGCAAGTTCCCTGATGGCACAAAGTTGGGAGCAGTGGATAATACCCCCAGAGGGATGTGCAGCCCTTCAGAGGGACCTCCTCAAGCTGGAGGGATGGGCAGAGAAGAAACTTCTGAAAGGCAGCAAAGGCAGATGCAGGGTCCTGCACCTGGGGAGGAACAACCCCAGGCACCAGCACAGGCTGTTGGAGAGCAGCTCTGTGGAGAAGGACCTGGGGTCCTGGTGGGCAGCAAGGTGTTCATGAGCCAACAGTGTGTCCTGGGGGCCAAGAATGGGATCCTGAGATGCCTTAGGAAGAGCATTGCCAGCAGATTGAGGGAGGTGATCCTGTCCCTCTGCTCAGCCCTGGTGAGGAACATCTGGAGTGCTGTGTCCAGTTCTGGGCTCCGCAGGCCAAGAGAGACAGAGAGCTCCTGGAGCAGGTCCAGTGGGGGGCAACGAAGATGATGAGGGGACTGAAGCATCATTTTTTATGAGGAGAGGCTGAGGGAGCCAGGCCTGGTCATCTTTGAGAAGAGAAAACTGAGAGGGGATCTTATAATTGTCTATAAGGGACATCTGAAGGGAGCATGTAAAGAGGATAGAACTAGGGTCTCCTCAGTGGTGCCAAACAAAGGCTGCACAGGAAATTTCACTGAACGTGAGGAAGAACTTTACTGTATGAATGACTGAACACTGGAACAGGCTGCTTAGAGACATGGCATCTCCCTCACTGGAGATTTTCAAGAGCCATCCAGACAATCTTGTGCCCTGTGCTCTAGGATAACTTGGCTTGAGCAGGGAGGTTGGACCAAATGACTTACTGTGGTCCCTTCCAACCTGGCCCATTTTGAGTCTGTGATTCTGTGGTATGGGGGCCAGCCCTGGAAGAAGGCTTTGCTGTGAATATGGTTTTAAATGTCTTTCCAGTAGGAAACATCATTTTATATCCAGTATACAGAGTAGGTATTAAGAGTTCAAATCTCTGTTGGGGAAAAAAAAATTAAAAAAAAAAAAATCTTTTTGTTGTTGTTGTTGTTTTACTGTAGAAATTGCAGTGATAAATTTGATACTACTTGCTGAAAAAATAAACAGTCTTGTCAAAACCAAAACCATTTCCCCACCTCAAAACACTGAAAAAAAGAAAGGAAAACCAAAGCATTTCAATTTGCTTTAGTTTAAAATTATTTCAAATAATCCAATACTTAATCGATCAAAAATTTTGTGAGTTATCTACAGAGATTATTTCACCTCATTGTCAAAAGTTGATCTGAAATACATAAGTACAGTAGCAAAGCATCTTGGTAGGAAACTGAAGGCAATGGAATCAAGGGTAGGAGAAGCCAGGAAGTCTGGCACAGAAAGTCAGTTCTTTCAAGAAAACATTTGAAGAACGTAAGACTCAACAAATCTCAAATACTTAGGTGGTTTACATACACCAGACTCATTTAAGTTTACCTTTCTATAAATCAAACAAGTAGCAAATTCAATTTGATACAGCTGGAAGGACTTAATCTTCAAATACAAAACCCTCATCTTGCAAATCCTTCAAGAATGAAATGCTTCAGGTCAGAACAAGTTGCATATGGCAAAAGTGTAGATGTGTTTCAGTCTGCAGAGAGAAGCCAGTTGAGAGAGAGTTACCATCAGGAAATATACTGTGAGACAGAGAGATACAAAACTGCTTCACAGTGATTCTGTTTCAATAAGGGTTCTGAGCTGCTGTTTGAAGGAATTTGTGGTTTAAAGGTAATTTTTATTCCGTTGCAGTTTGGGATGGTGCAAGCAGGGGTGTAAAAGTTAATTTACTGGCAGTTTTCCTCTCTTACCTTTTAAGAAAGGTACCCAAAAAGCTAGATTTCCTGTTGATAATTTTTGCTGTTCCTGCCCTTCTTCACAAAAAACCAGTTTTTCATGACTCAGAGGGAAGTGTTCTACACCAGAGAGAATAATTCACTTCACCTTGAGAAAATCAAGCTGATGACAACCTTCTAAAGCTGTGAGACCAAGCAAAATTATATGAAAAATCACATAGACTTCTCACTTAATCATAACTTCTGTCTGCTTTTCAAACTGAGTCTAGAATAATTTAAACATAATCACCTATGAAACACGTTTTGCTTAAACACAAATTTTATCTGTATTTTTCCTACTAGTATATTTAGTCCTGTATATATAATCTAAGTAAATAATGCCAAGAATTTACATAAAAGTAAATGGACTAGCTTTATGTGTTGTGGTACTCATGTCCAGGAAGAAGAAGCATAACATTCAAAAGCATAGCTGTCTTAAAGCATCTGTGAGGTACTGTGCACAAAAGTATTCTGGAGCAGAAAGGCTGGAGAGATGCAAGAACTTTTTTCAAAGAGATTTATATTTTATTTCAGTACTATAACTAATGCAATTAGGTTGTGCCCAGTTTGAAACCAAATCACAGGAGCTTGCTGAATTTGAATGTACCTCAGTTAAGCATACGACATTAAAAAAACCTGGGGTCTGCAGATGGCTTTTTGAATTGTGTATGTGATCTTAATTTTTTATTCCAGTCATGTGTGATGAACAAGTATTTACCTTTATAAACTGCCTTTGTTACAGAAAAAAGCCTTGGAGTTTCCCTTACATTAATTCTAAAGCACAATTTTTATCCTACAGCACTGCATTTGTCTAGCTTTCGAAAGCCCAGTGAAGTGGATAAATGAAGTGTTCCTACCTCACAACAAAATTTTGCATGTGTAGAAAACAGGGAGGAGTGAAGAATCAGTCTGAGCACTGATTGTTCTATGTAGCATCTGGCTTGACAATAGCTTTTGGCTATTATAATATAAGCTTTTGGCTGAAATTAATATATTCAAGAAAATGAAGAATAGAAACGAGAAAAAAATTATAATTGTTCTCCTTTGTTATTGCTCAACATCTACCAACTGTCTCTAACCCTACCTTGAAACATTTTTGTATTATCAGAGACACAGAAATATGCTGCTCTTGCAGAAGCCTATTTGTGGGAAGAAACCTATTTTAAATTAACTCAAACAAATTTTCATTTTACTTACAGCAGCTTACACAACTAACATAACCTGCATCTCCTCAGCAATATATCCTTCATTTTGGCTTAAGACTGAGAAAGTTCTGAGTGTACCATGTCAGTTCTGTGATTGTCACCAGGAGTACTCTAAAAGTTATATGTGTAGGGGAAACTCAATATTAGAAACAGGAGCAACAGGAAATGCAGCAGATCGCAGAACTAAGAGCGAAGGGCTGATCTGAACAATTTTTGCTTGCTGTGCAATAATCCCACCCTTTGCAAATTCCTGAGGTGCTCTCTCAAAAGTAGTGCTGAAGACTGTCCCAGGTAATATGTGTCCTAGGATAATTCTCTTTCTGAACCACTCACAGCCATCCTGCTTAAGGGATCATTCTGATACTCAGACTAACAGGCAATCATAGACATAGCTCTGCCTTAATCTGCTGAATCTTTAAGCCAGGGAAATGCTGGCCCAGGTGAAAAACAGCCATCACAACAGATTGCCTTCGCTAGCAGACCAGGCTTTCCAACATCCATTAATTATTACCTGGGTTGTGGTTCTGTTCTATTTAAGGAGAGAAACAGAAAGCCCATTATTCTGTGCAGTCTTTCAGCTGCAAAGAAGACTTTGCTTATATGATACCACAATCTGAAACACTTCCTCATTTTTCAGATCCATATATGATGGCCAGGTGTCCTGCACTAGGATTTATAGCCTTTTTTTTTTTTTTTTTTTTGTGTGTGTGTGTTTTTTGTTTGTTTGTTTGTTTTGAGTTTGTTTTGTTTTGTTTTTCTGGCTCTGAAATGAAAATAGCATTTTACAAAATAATTTGATGTTTTGATACTTGATCAAGACTTCAGGATCAAACCCATCTGTGAAAAGAGCTAAATCCTTAAAATAAGTTGGATTATCTATCCCTTAAACAAAGAAACATGGAGATTCCTGTTTACATCCCCCAAATGTGGTAATTCTGGAAGAGATGTGCATTTTTGTTACCACCACCTTACCACTGATCAAATTAAAATTCTAAAGCTGAATGTGGTGTCTTCAAAGCACTCACTGTACAACTCAGCCAAGTGCAAAGAAGACTCACACTTTACATTGATGGAGAAAATCCCACAGCATGTCAATTATGATGGTTCCATTTATAATGCTGCACAAAATACTTGCTGCAATTGAAGGCAAAATGAACAAAGAGGGTTCTAAGCTCAGTGCATGCCTACTTGGATGCGTGGTAACTTTCTGATATGCTGTCTTCCATTCCTTTTATACAGTCATCTAGATGCTCTGGAACACAGGTTCTCTTCACATACCATGTTTGTTCCCGAGGAATAAGGAGGCACCTAGTTTAAAGAAAATAAAAGGAGATCAAAAGATCTTCTTTTCCTATCTCCACGTCTACAAGTATATATAATATACCACATAAAATCTGGTTTGGGATAAATTATAAGTTTTGGATGTAATTGAGAAAAGAAGCAAGACAGAGGGAAAGCAAATCTATGACTATTTGGAACACTAACAAGAACATGAAGGTATAACTAAACCATGTAACTAAGGATAAAAAGTAGATCTGTGCAGCAAGCAAGATCCTGAGAAAAATACTTCAGAGGAAGTGATAAAAAATTAATTTGTAAATGACATTTCACTGGTAAGACGTAGAAGACTAATTTGTCTGTTTTGTCAAGTGGATCTGCAGTCTACAGTCCTATTCACTGAATCTTCATGGTTAATCTAAAACTATCTGAATAAAATAGTAACTTTAAATCTGAAAAATTAAAATGTAATTTTAAATAAAAATAAAATAAAATAAAATAAAATAAAATAAAATAAAATAAAAAAAGTAATTTTAAAAGGCTCTTATCTGACCTTTCAGTTGAGCTGTTTTAGCCAGATTTCCAGTTTTTTGCTTTTGGCTATAGCAGTTGTCATCAAGGTCACTAAGGAGACCTTCTTGCCAGAATGAGGTCCTGCTTTCTGCATGCTTCCCTTCAGATCCCCATTCTCTTTTTTCCTTCTCATACCATGTCCTTCACTTTTTACTTCCAGGGGTGTTACCCTGCTAATTCCACTAACAGAATTGACAGTAAAGTCTTTCCTTGCGTTGTCCTCCTCCATTGATATTGTCCAGATCTCTCAATTCTTTATCTCCCTTTTCTATGATCGGCCCCTGAGATTTCACCATCTGCTCGAGTTTCAGCTGCTGCATAGCATAAAATGTACTGCTTTGCAAGTAACAGAGCAGTCTTCTGTGGGGTCCCACAAGGTTTGGGACCCCAATTTTGTTGTTTGAGATCTCTGCTTCAGCCCGTGCGTTCAAAGGATGAGACAATGTTTCTCAGTTTTCGGTCTCAAGGTTGTTTATTATTTCTTATCTATAAAATTTTCTTCCTGCCCAGCCAAGGTCTGCTCAGCAGGACAGTCAGAGGCACTCTGCCTGCCCCCAGGGCAGTGTTATCTTTATATACAAAAAACTACGTATGACATATTTACAATTATTCCCCAATACCCATCACCTATGTTAGACAGTGAGCTTCTACTCTAAACCAATCCAAAAGTGCCAGCATCATCAGAGAAGATGGAGGTACAGAAGAAGAAAGGCTAGACACGCCCAGATCCCTCCATCTTGTCCCCAAAAACCCCTTGTACTAGGTTGACATCAAACCAGTGGGAGATCGCAAGTCAGAATTATAATTTTATAGAAAAAAAAATTAAAAGAAATAAATAAATGCAGTAGTACAAGAACACTGACACAGACAGAATACAACCTGACACTCTGTGGTGGTAGCAGTCCAAGCAGAGTGGTTCTGATGAAGCAGTGATCCTGTAGAAATAATGGGTCTGAAGATCCAGCAGTAGCTCTTGTCCTCTCAGAGTCCAGTAGGTAAGCACTGCTCTGATGTTCAGAGTCCCAGCTTATATCCAGGCTGGAATGCTTGGTTCCTCCCTCTGGGCAGAGCATCTCACAATGGGATGGTGAGTGATGTGATAAGGCCTGATGGGCCCATTAACAGGAGATAGTCCAGGAGGGAGTTATCTGTGAGTCATGTGGCAAAGTGCTGATGGGCCCATTAACAGAAGATAATCCAGAGTGGGGGAGGCAGGGAGCACTGCCTCACCTGGTTTCAACAGTTCATGAAGATGGTGATAGAATATACTTCAACCCAGGACGCCCCTATGGAAAAAATCCTAAAATCTACATTTATACCCTGTCATATACTAATCATTGCACTATTCAAACTGCTGTGGCTTTTATCTCTTCATGTAAAGGTGGCAATTTGCTCCATGGTTCATAATCGAATCCACGGGTGTTCTGGGCTGTGTGCCAAGGTCTCCGAGCCCCCTGGCAGGGATCTTGGCAGCTCCAGACTCCGGATGTCCCAAGTTCTGACATCTTCCTTCTGGAAAACTAATTAATTTCATTGTTTATCTTCAGTTATATAGAGATGTTGCCCGCATTATGTTTAATTAATGCAAAAAATCACCCATAATTTGTAACTCAAAAGATGTTTAGAAAATTTTTATTACTCTGCCTCTTAACTGCACCTCACTTCTGTTTCCCATCTCCTCTCCTCTCAAATCCCTCCTCCCCAGACTCCTTTCTCTGGAGGATTTGAGTTAATAACTTCTCGCAACCCAAATATCTGTTACCTTTGCAATGTAAGGCTGTTTTTGTTTTTTTTTCTAACCACTTTAACAACTATTATTACAGAAAACAGTCTATTTAAATGCAGTTAAAAAGTACAATAAATTGTAATTGTAACTACAGTGCAAACCATTATCTTTATTAAATGCTTGTTTTATGGGAAATGAACACTGTGTTTTAATCTTTTATTTTTGAATATCTCCTTCAGTGATGTTTACATTATTTAAAAACAGTCTGGTAATTTTTTATGTTTGTTATTCTCCACAAGAAACACTTTCCAGTATATAATGAGAGGTTCTTTTAGACAAATGTAGTAAGTTCAGTTGTAGGAAGATGTGAAGGGTATTTTCAGAACATGGTCTAAAAGAAATTAAAAGGACTACATCTAAATACTGATAGTTTATACCACATAATAATTCACTTCTAAACATTTTAAAAAGAGATGGTGACTTATGGATGACTCTGTCCTTCAATGCATTGGTGAAAGAATTCATTAATAAAAAGATGACCTTATAATTGTTCAGCTGCTTAACACTTTCCAATGCAATGCTAAGCCTACTTTAGGAGTCCAACTATTATTTTTCATGAAACTTGACATCTTCCCTCCTTTAGAGCTGAGCATAAAAATAAACTGATGTATAGCAGTGTACAAGGATATGAATTAAACATCTCAATACTTCAACAATCCTTTAAGAAAGGTTAGATTTGATCCATATAGATGGAGTCCGTTTAAAGTCTCATTTCTAGTCTCCTCTGAGAAACAGTAATCCCAAATGTGTCATTTCCAATTTTTGATTTTACCTTGTTTCTCTTATCAATATATAAACACTATCTTTCTTCCTCAGCACAGGAACCACTCAACAACTTTGACATTAAAATTGCTCAACAAAAAATAAGCCAGAGACTACATGCAGAATTTGTTTGACTGATTATATCCATTTAGCAACTGAATGTAGTAATTAGAATGGTAATACTTGTCAAATAAGAAGTGATGGATTCTCAGACAGAAATTACTTGCTAGATTTTTTTTCAATTAATTCGTAAGTGGGCCAAAAGTAGTTGTATATAAAAGTTTCCAATATGGGAGAAGTGGATCCCCACTGCAAATAATCAGAGAAATTAGATCCGACAAGCTTTATCTGTGTAACTCATTGTAAAATCAAATGGTGAGTTTTGAGGCTCACAGTAATTCCTGCTCTTTATTATTGAAAAAAAAATTAAAATCTTGCTGGATAACATATAGTTGTTGAGTTTTAGTTATTTTGTTTATTTTTTTGTTTGTGTTTTGTTCGGGGGATTTTTGTGTCATGTGTGTTTGTGACTTTTTGTTTGTTTTGTTTGTGTATTTTAGGATTTTGTTTGCTTGTTATTTTTTTTTTTTTTTTAATCGGAGAATCATAAAATGTTTTGGGTTGGAAGGAGCCTTAACAACCATCTAGTTTCACTTCCCTGCCATAGGCAGGGGCACCTTTCACTAGACCAGGTTTCCCAGAGCCCAGTCAAACTTGGCCTTAAACAGGTCCAGGGATGGGGCATCCACAACTTCTCTGGGCAGTCTGTTGCAGTGCCTCACCATGCTCACAGTGAGAAAGTTCTTCCCTATATCTAATCTAAATCTACCTTCCCTCATTTTAAGGCCCTTCCCCCTGTATCTCCATGCCTTTGTGCAAAGTGCCTCTCCAGCTCTCTTGTAGACTCTCTTCTGGTACCAGAAATTGCAATAAGGCCTCCCTTCTGTAGCAGAAATTACATTTATTTTAAGCTTTTAATTTTTTTTTTTTTTAATTGGAAGGTTAAAAAGATTAATAATTATCACTTTCCTGTGCCAAAGTAAAATCCTTTAAGTGGTACACTTATTACTCTTATTTTGATACTTTTTTACCTAAATAATGGAAACATCAAGGATAAACTGTCAGTACTTTTACTGGGCTTTAAGAGAAATGTCTAATCTTTGTTCAGCTATGTAACTGTTGGAAGAATTGGGAACTAAATTGCTTAATTTAAAGAATAGTGCTGCATTTTAACAAAATATTTCAGCAAAATAGAGGAAAGAGACAAGTTGTAAATGAGAAAGTGAAATTATAGCTTTGTTGACAATCACCTTTGGATTTTAATGGGGTCATTGCATATGTAGCTATGATTTTTTGCATTACTGAAGAATTTCTGGTCATAGCCCACCCCAACTCCTTTTCTTGTGCTAGTATGCTTTTTTGCAATGGCAAAAATTTCCTGAGAACAGATATCATAAAACTGATCCAGGATAGGAGTATTTTGATATTTCCTGATCTCTTGAAAGGTTCTTAATCCTCTTTTAGAACTTGTTACCAAAATATTCAGCTGCATTTTAACATCATTAACTTGACACCTGAAACTCAGTGGTTATCTGGCTCAGATTTAAAACATAACTGTAGTCTAAACAGTCTGAAAAAAAGCTGAATCTCCATAGAGTGAAAATTATTCCCCTTAATACCACAGAAGTGGAAATTCCTAAGATGTGAAAATTGTTACTGGCAATTTAACAAATTCCACCCCATGTTTAAGGAAGAGCAGATGATATAATTATGTTACAGACTCTAGGGAAACAAGACAGAGAAAAATCAAAGACAGTGAGAATATTGAGAGTTTTGGGGCCATCTGAATGGTCTGGAGCCTTCTGCTACAGCCTGAGATGACTATTGTGGGGTCAGGATGGAGGGCTGCAATTTTCCTGTTGTAAATTGTTTGCATGAACCAACATTCCTCTTAAACTTTTGCAAATATTGCAAATTTGCAAATATTGCTTTTATTTTCACAGGAGTTCTTTCAAGGACTGCTTAGGACTTAGCAGGAGTATCATTGCTTGCATCAGAAACTTAGAAGGCTGTGGGATGTGAGGACTATTTCATGTACTGTTTTATTATATGACAATAACAGCTGCTTTAGAAGAGGTTCATAAGAATCAGTTCTTGTAAAATTTGAATACCTAATTTTATTATTTTCTTAATGTACCTTCTAGTAGATTTACTATGCACTCTATCAGGCTACTTAGGAGTAAAAATGAATAAAGAAAAGGTCTGCTATTTCCAAAGGCATGATTGAGCCCGTTGGGCTTTCCTTTTAATAGTATATATATATTTCTTCCTCATTATCAGTATGCCTGGTAAAATGTCTGCCTCATAATTTCAGTCAGTGTCCACAGAACTTCTGTTACCTACATGTTTAAAATATTATCTGTTCTTCTTTGGAGACATCTCTTTGGTATGGCAGAATAACAAAGTAAAAAGCAGGAATGACCCAGGGTCTTAATACAGAGTTTGAATGCCCAGGGCCTGGAGGTGAGAGTGAACAGCATTCCCCAGGGGTGGGAAAATTGCAGATTCAAATGATAGGTCAGCAGTGAGACAATTCCTGCAGCACAACAGAGCAGTGATTTCCATGACAACAGCTGTAGGCAGGGAGCTTGACTCAGAAGCAGAGATAATCCCACAAGACTGACAGTTACTGGTGATTGCTCTTTTCACACTCCTGAAACCAGACTCTGGGGTGATGGAGAAGAGGACTAGAAGCTTCTGTGGAAACTGAATCAGAAGAGGGAGAAGCCAATAATGGTCTGTATTCTTCAGTGTGAGAAAATTAGTCACAGCATCAGAAAGTTCAAACTTTTCTCCTTAACAGCTGCCGTGCATTTCTGCTTTCCACAACATAATGCCCTTAAAATTAGCAACCTTCTATCTGGAAAACCAAGCAACGTTCATTGCTGGCTCTGTGGTTAAATGAGGATATAGCTATTGTTAAATGATATTTGGGTAAACGACTGGATAAGATGGAGTGAGGGTTGCAGTTGGGTCAATCTGACCATCTTTTTCATTGGTGCATTGATATTCAGTGACCTTAAAGTCAGAAAAGGGGTCAATTAAGAATTGACCTCTATGAATTAAGAGGACTATTCTAGGCTGCTCCTATATTTTTCATGTGGATAGCTATATACCTGTTCCAAAAGTGAAGGTTCTGATCATTATGTCCAGACTGATTCTCTGAAAACGAGCAGTTTTTCTGACTAAGACCTGAGATTTTGCATTTCTCCTTTTAAATGAATATGACTAGTGAATTGGATAAAGAGAATAATTAAATGACTATGCTTGCAGTCACCTGGACTGAAGACTCTCTAGAGGTAGGAGGGCTGTGGCTGTTTTAGTGCATGTATATTGGCACATCTTTGTGTGTCTGTGCAGGTACAGTGGCTGGCACAGCAGTACTCTGGCTCAGGTTCTCATCACACAAAAAATTAAGAGTGATAAAAATGCAGACAACTGCAAACAAGGTGGCAGGTTGGATTGATAACTGGTGGTTTTTTGCATGCCCTCTTAACTGAGTTGCATTTCCCTTTCATCCTAAACAGTACTATTAGCTGCGCAGGTTCGTGTACATATTTGAGTATGCAATGTCAATCCCATGTTTTGAAAAACAACCCAATAAAGGAAGTAAACATAACATACTAACATTGATAACATTGATAATATAGAGATGTTTTGTTATTGCTGAGCAGGGCTTACACAGAGCCAAGGCCTGTTCTACTTTTCACACTGCCATGCTGGCAAGGAAGTTAGAAATGCATGGGAGGTTGGGAGGAGACACAGCCAGGACAGGTGACCCCAAATGGCCAAAGGGATATTCCAGACCATATGACATGCTCAGTGTATAAAGTGGGGAAAAAAGGAGGAAGGAGGACACATTTGCAATGATGTCATTTGTGTTCTCAAATAACTGTTATATGTGATGGGGCCCTGCTCTCCTGGAGATGGCTGAACACCTGCCTGCCCAAGGGAAGAGGTGAATGAACTCCTTATTTTAATTTGCTTCCATATGTGACTTTTCCTGTACCTATTAAATTGTCTTTATCTCAGCCCACAAGTTTAAGCCTTTTACCCTTCCAATTCTGTCCCTGATCCTGCTGGTCTGGAAGAGAGCAAGTGGCTGCATGGAGCTTGGTTGCTGGCTGGGGTTAAACCATGACACATCTGCACTTCAATGATTGCACTCAGAGTCTTTACACTAATTTTAGGTTTTCCTGCCCTTTTAAAGTTGCATTTTCATGTTAGCTGTACTTAAGCTAAATGTTAAAAAAACACATGTATACGGTATAAATCTTGTTATGAATTAATTAAGAAGATCTTGGGAAGCTTCTGGGTATGTAACAAATCTTAAAAATCATATTGATAAATATTTTATGCCTGGCAAGCTTCTGAGCAGAGAAAGGTATCTAAATATGCCATTGCCCTCTCACACATACATTTTCTTCTGTCAAACTCAACCCTGCAAATCACAGAATCACAAATAATTATAGAATGTCATGGGCTGAAAGTCACCTTAAAAGTCAATTAGTTCTAATCCCCCTGGTATGACAGGGACACCATTCACTAGACCATGTTGATCAGAGCCCCATCCAATCTGCCCCTGAACACTTTGAGGAAAGTGGCATTCACAGTTTCTCTGGCAACCTGTTCCAGTGCCTCTCCATCCTCACAGTAAAGGTTTTCTTCCTAACATTTACCATAAACTGTCAGTTTAAAGTCATTACCCCTTTTCCTATCACTGCATGTTCTTTTAAATAGTGTCTTTCCTTCTTTCTTGGATGCTCCCTTGAAGTACTTCTCTTTTCCAGGCTGAACATTCCCAATTCTGCTAGCCTTTCTTCATCGGAGAGGCGCTCCATCCCTCTAAACATCTTCATTGCCTCCTCTGGACTCACTCCAGCGGCTCCTGTGCTGAGACCCCAGAGCTGGGTGCAGGGTTCCAGGTGGGGCCTCACCAGAGCAGAGCAGAGCAGAGGGGCAGAATCCCCTCCCTCCCTGCTGCCCACGCTGCTCTGGATGCAGCCCAGGACACGTTTGGCTTTCTGGACCGGGAGTGCCCATGGCTGGGTCATGTCCAGCCTCTCACCCACAGCACCCCCAAGTCCTTCTCCCACGGCTGCTCTCCATCCAGCCTGTGCTGATACTGGGGTTTGCCCTGATCAACGTTGTTGGGGTTTGGGTCCTTTGTAGAATTTTTTTCCATAAGTTGCTAGGGAACTGATCTCTGGGCACTTATGGATAGTTAAGAAAGACAAAAGAAGTGTCTGAGGTGGAGGGAGAGGAGGAACATGTGGAGTTCACTTCTCTTTGGGGGGTGTGCTTGTTGGGAGAAGGAAACAGCAGGCTGTGGGTTTCAGACTTCAGGGAGATTTTTCACTGGTCCCACTGGAGCAGAGTTCGGGGTTTCCTGCCACCATCTCTCCGTGTGTGTCCCGGCAATCCTGACCCTGCCCCTGTCTGCCTGGCCGGGAGCCGCTGCAGTTCCTGCCCCCCTCGCTGTTCCTTCGCTCCTGCTCCCAGTGTTCTCCATGCCTCAGCCCCCACCCCCTGCCTGCCGGGACTCGTGCTGCAGCTCCAGCCACCGCCGGGGAGCTCCTGATCCATCTGCAGCATCCCGGGACTCTGCACCACAGCTGCCTGTGTCGGGAACTGCACCAACGGGGAAAGGGTGCCAGCGGCAGAGAAAACTGGGACTGTTTCCCTGGTGCTGTCTGCTGTTCATCTCATAGTTATTGTTGTTCTGTTTTGCCTTGCTAAACACAAGTAAAGAACTGTTATCCATATCCTCACATCTTCACCTGAGAGCCCCTTAATCCTAAAATTATAACAATTTGGAGAGAGGTGTTTTTGCATTCTCCATTTCAGGAGAGGATCCTGTGTGTCCTTAGCAGATACCTGTCTTCCAAATGAAGACACACGTACAGCACCTTGCACTTAATCTTCTTAAACCACAAGAGATTCCTATGGAATTTTAATGGCTTGTCCAGGTCCTTTTGAATGTGCAGACAGTACCTGGTAGGGATAGAAAACAAAATGTTGGACAACTACTTTGCCAGGCACATACTTTTGATTCCAGTGGAAGCTGCAAATTTTACATCAGGCAAAGTTGGCTGCTTTCTTGTGGCTAGTCAGCAATGGAGATCTGGGGATGAGCTATTGAGTTTGGAAAGAACAGGAAATAGCTGAAGGCAAAACTTATACTATTAAAGGAGTTAAAGTTCAGAACATTGCACACAATGCACAGTGAAATGCTTTCTGGTCCTGTCAAACAGCTGCATTCCAACCACAGTGCAGAAATACAGTGCTACAGAAAATTGTGATGCGAGGATTGCTTAGTGTTCTGCTAGTGATTCAGGGCATGAGCTTGAGATCTATGATAATTTGTCGGATGAAGTAACGCTTTCATGTTTCCGAATTTCCAGCTCATCTGAAGATGTCAAATATAAAATGGGTATTTTCTTAATATTGATTTCCCATGTAAATAATTGTATAGGACCTTTGTAGGTTGCCAGTAAAAGGCAGGTGGTTGAAATTGTCAAGGAGGCAATTTCTCTCTAAAACTGTTGTGATGTCACAGACTTCTTAACTAGTGTATGAGACATTCAGAAAATTAATTTTCTTCTCTGTTTCATGCTAGAGAAGTAAATAGCAAATTTCCCTGGTATACCTAGCAGAGTTTCAAAGAACATAACTTTTGTTGAGGAAAGGAAAATAAAATGTCCCATGAAGAATAATTAATGTGGGAAAAGTTACTCTATCATTGTGATATGAATGGAAAAAAAAAAAAAAAGACTTTCTCACTAGTTTAAGTTCTTTTCTTTCTAAATTCTGAAAACACTTCAAGACTCATACTATTGTTTGTGCAGGACAGTAACATAATAGATCAATTTTTAGAGCAAATGGTAATGAATGGATACTCATTTTCTAGAAGTATTTATCATTTTGTCAGAGTACTTCTGCAAATGAAAACAATTGCATGAACATCTTATAATGAAAGAAATACAAAGATACTCTTAAAATTTAGAAATTGTTAGGAGTTTTTGTTTGTTTGGTTGGTTGGTTGGTTGTAGTTTTTTGTGGCTTGTTTGGGGTTGATTGTTGGTTAGTTTGGGGGGGGGGGTTGTTTGTTTGTTTTCCTGTTTGTCTTGAGTGGAAGAGATCAAACCCACTGCCTTAATGTACATTCCTTTTTATTTTCAATTAACTTATTTTTCTCATATATTTTCTAGAAGATATAAAAATAAAATAATGAATAAATAAATAAATATACATACATTCGTTTGTATATATTTATATATTCAGGTTACAAGCTTACAGGAGACTAGAAGAATTCTGAAAATTCTGCAATAAATGGGGCTTACATGAAAGTGGTACAAAGTGAAGGATCGAGCCATATCAGGGGTGCAATAGAAGAAACCAAAAGTGGTATGCTGGAAAAACTGGTAGACAAATACTTTGCATTTGTATTTATTTCCAGAGGAGATTTGGGAAATTCTTGCCCCAGTCTTCTCATACAAAATCATCTAGGCAATTTGACTCATGACAAACATCAGCACTTTTTCCTCAAAATTTGTGGACATGGACAATTCCCCAGGCACTGCATAGGAACTTATTTTGTGTGAATTCTCAAATATTGTGCTTAGTTTTTCAAAATTACATTCTTCAGAACTGTTTTGGTTTGTTCGTTTGTGTGTGTGTGAGAGAGAAACATCAGAACTTTTCCTGTCTATATTTGGTTGAAGAATTATGTTATTGAGTACTTACTCATATAACATGTTAAATTCAAGTCAGAAGATGTTGTTCACATCAGAGACCTTCTTCTGTTTAAATTGTTACTTGAACCTGGCCTTGACACCTCCTGCCCCATCCATATAATTTCCCTAGAGCTACCCTGCATATATATTTGGTGCTAATATAATGGCTTAAAGTCTGACTGGCTATTTAAAGCAGTCTATTTTGACTGCATTCCTAGGCAATTTTTTTGAGCTTTTCTGACTCTGCTGCTGCCACTCAAATTTAACCTTGGACAACTGGATTTTTCAACTGTACCAGTACTCACTCCCACTGCTGAAGTTGTCAAATAACTATTTATGTAACTGAAACCCTGAAAGTGTTACAATATCTTTTTGCATTCAGATCATTGGCAGATAGATGAAAAATACCCAGAATGATGCGAAAAGTGAGACTTTAATATAAAGGCAAACAAATCACAGTAAATAAGGTACTCTAAGATGCAAATTTAAAAATGTCTAAAAAGTGAGTACATTTTCCCTTTTGCCTCCTCCTCTTCTGTTCTAGTGGCTTAGATGTATTTTAGTGGCTGCAAGGCCAGCCTTCCTGTACTGGAGCTTGTATAGATGAAAACCTTTTAAACTCTTTTCAGTCAGTAGGCTACTACCAAACTTTGAATTCATAATTTGGGGACTTGCAAGTCAGTCTAGAAACATTCATAGTGAGTTTTCTAGATACTTTTCTTCCTGTATGCAGGGGACCAAAAATTGTAAGACTATTTCCAGTTAATGGAATACTGTTTTTAGGATCCTGTTCTAGTTCTCATATGCGGCTTACAATGGGTTGGTTTATACATCACTATCTTTAATTCATTTAGTTTAATTTGCTTCATTGCACTTATTCATCTTATGATTTATACAATTTTTTTAAAAACATTCTTCTTAATTGATGTTCAAATTAATTCTCTTTTCTTAACCAGATCCTCTTAATACAGAAATAATCATAGTGACATGTTATTTTGTCTTTTGGATAATTCATTACACTAATCTCCTCTGGCACACAAATATCTGCAATGGAAACAGAAAAAGCCCTGTGTAGTGTAGCTAATACTATGTAATGCATGAAGGCAGACAGCAGGTGCTAATGTCTCAGAACTTTTCTAATAACCTATTTCCTACTTTCCTCAGGCTTATGTTTAATGCTTAGAGTAGGCTGGCAGAAATGATGCTGTAATTGTATTTTTAGTTTCAATCTGTGTCTTAGTTTGGAAGACAGGTATCTGCTAGGGAAAAGTAGGAGCCTCTCCTGGAATGGAGAATGCAAACCTCCTCTCTCCGAATTGTTATAATTTTGAAATTAAGGGGCTCTCAGGCAAACATATGAGGATAAGGATAACAGTTCTTTACTTGTGTTTAACAAGGCAAAACAGAACAATAACTGTGGTATTAACAAGAAATAGAACCAGGGAAACAGTCACAGTTTCTGAGCTGCTGCCACCCTTCCTCTTTGGTGCAGTTACCGTCACAAGCTGCCCGAGTGAGGAGTCCTGGGATGCTGGAGATGGATCAGGAGCTCTCCGGCGGTGGCTGGAGCTGCAGCACGAGTCCCGGCAGGCAGGGGGTGCAGGCTGAGGCGTGGAGAACACTCGGAGCAGGAGCGAAGGAACAGCGAGGGGGGCAGGAACTGCAGCAGCTCCCGGTGGGGCAGAGAGGGGCGAGGGTCAGAATTCCTGGGGCACATGTGAAGAGAGAGATGGGGGCAGGAAACCCCAAGCTGAGCTCCAGTGATGCTGGTGAAAACCTCCCTGAAGTCTGGAAACCCACAGTCTCGCTGTTCCCTTCCTGAGCCAAGAACTCCCCAGAGAGAGGCTGTCAGGTTTTAAACAAAATAAAAATATTTTTTTTGTTGTTGTTCTCCTGGCCTGAATTTGTGAAAGTCTCTGTTTCCCCCAGCACGGCATCTGAAGAAGAGGCTGAGATAATCTGTTCTCCTGTACAAGGACAGTTTATTGTTGTTATCTTGTTACATTTGTGGCTCTGGCCTGCAGAGATCTTTCTTGCAGGTCAGGTTGTGTCAAGACCCCTGCCCTTGGGACGGTGTTTACTTCTTATACTAAAAATTCCATATGCTTTATTTACAATAACTCTTCAATACCTATCAACCATATTAAACAGTGTACCTTTACTCTAAAACAATTAAAAAGTGCCACCATCATAGCAGAAGATGGAGGACAAAAGACCAAGAAAGAAGAAGGACAGGGACACACTCTAAATTCTCCATCTTTGTCCCCTAAATTCACATTCTAAAACCCCAAAATTCTACTTTTTCACCCTGTGATATGTTAAGTATCATTCTACCTAAATTCTTGTAACTTATAAATTTTCCAGGACAGTCAGAGGGATGTCCTGGGTTCCCACAAGAGGTGAAGCCCAGGTGCCCACCCTGCCCCTGACTCCAGCCACTTCTTTTGTCTTTCTTAAGTATCTGTAAGTGCCCAGTAATTAGTTCCCTAGCAACTTATGGGGGAAAAAATTCTCTAAGAAACCCGACCTCCAACAACCCATAAGTTCTTTAGAACTCTACGACACTGTCTTTCAAGTTCTGTGTGTGCAGACAGCATTATTAAGACCTGTTTTCATTACATGTGACAGATACGATCATGAAATGTTAAAGACATTGTGCACACATGGAATAAACCTTCATGTTCTGGGATCCAGAGAGACACCCAAAAGCTGTAGCTGTGTGACTTAAGAAGAGTCCAGGATGTGGTGCTAAGAAAGGGTATTCCACTGTTTCCATTTCTGACTCCTTCCTCAGGACCAAACTTATTGCTGCGTGCCACATCTAATGTTGTGTGACTTTGTGACCAGTTGGATCAGTGACCTGAAGTGGAAGAAACTATCTCTTTAAAAAGGAGCCAAGACAAAATAACTGATCTGCCCTGACACTGAGCCTAATGAATCCTGGGGCTGATATTAGAGAGAGGACAAGGATGTGTGGCCCGCAACAATGGGCAGGGTAAAAAACAATAATCAGAAGCATCTCATGAAAAATGATACTCTGAAATGCTCTCTTCTCACTTCTGCAGACTGGATATCCTGGACTGCTGTACAGAACAATTTCTGGGTTAGTGATTCCACACAGTCATTACAGTTGTCTTGCCATAAAATTGACACTGGGTCAAACTAAGAGGCAACAAGCAACACCAAAGAAACAATTAAGCCAAGGAGTTGAGACTACCTCTGAAACTCTCAGGGAGATTTCTCCTGCAGTGTATTTGCCAGGCATTACTATAGCAACTGATAAGAATATTGATTATGGTAAAATTCCCTTTCTTCTACAAAATGCTTGAGGCAGATTATTAGTGTTTTGGTTTGGGAGGCTTTTTCTCCTCTCTTAAGGGCAGTGCTACATCACAAATAATGATGCAGGTTTATGTTAAGAGAAGTTGTTAACATTGTGCTCCTCTTCTGGATGTGAATGCTAGTTCATTCAGGAACTGCAGGAAATATGAAAAGATTGGTTTCCAATTGCTTTTTGAATCAGACAAAGTAAAGGATTGTTTACTTTAGTCAAGTAAAACATTAAGGAAACATGATACATAGAAATTTTGTGATAGTGATGGTAGACCACTGCATGTTCTTAGATATGCATATTATATAGATGCAACGTTGCTGTTTTGCCAAGGAAAATCTACTTATTTTTGTGGAGAAACAAAGAGAGGTTTGCAGCAAGTTTGTGTGTATGATGTAATGAAAGATTATGATCTACAAGTTTTTGATTTTTTCAGGTGTGCATTTAATACAGATATGATTGTATCTTCATGGATTACTGATTTTGGCATTCAGCTTTTGTTGGTACTTGAACATGATTTCAAAAGTGGAGGATAATTTTGGAAGCTGTATTTGATAAATGCCAGACAAATAGTTTGTTTATCTGTGTACCCTTTTTTTCCTTTTGATATATGTGCCTTTTCCTAAGTATCTGATTTTACTTCAAATTTGGAGGACATTCATTACCTCCAAGTTATATACATTTTAATGCACTCTGCTGACAGTTCTTCTCTGAATCCTTGGCTTTAAAGGCAATAGGAAGAGCCGTATTACCAATCTATCAATTACAATCACCAATGTGACCAGGGAAACTGACATTGAAAGAGCTGATTTGAAACAGGAATATGGCCCATAGGTTTCCCCTATTTTTCCTTTCTGAACATGATTATCGCTATTTTCCCCTGCTGACACTGACACACTCCTGTGGGTATCACTTTGTTGTTTCTGATCCTTTCCTGAATGTTCTGGATGCTGGGAGTGATGTGTTTGAGAAAAAAAAAAATTAAAATTCTGTCCATGATTAGGAGCACCTGTGGATGTGGCTACCTGGCAAATATGAACACTGTGTCTCCTTTATATTTTGAGCTGTCATAAATCTTGAATGAGACTAGGTGCTTTAGAAATTCACAGGTATTTTCGCATCATGGGAGAATATTTCTCTTTGAGCATTATTGTAGCAAAAGAACAATGGACAGGTGAGAAATATCTCTTTAAAATAAGTAAAACTATTTCAGAAGGTTTTAGATAAGGACTCCAGTGTTTGATATCTACGAAAAAATACTTCAAATGTCTTGTACTATCATCATTGAAATTACTTTTTCTATTGCCTGGGGTGAAAAAAAAGGCTGATAGGATAAATAAAGAACAGAAATCAAACTACTATTCTTGACAGAAAAAAAAAGTATAAGGGGTAGATGCAAAGAAATTGCTTTATCTCATTTGTGCATTGGTAGAACTTTATGCCAATCTCAAGGGACATAAAAAAAGTTTGTTCTTACTTTTTTATCTTACTGGAGCTTCACTGGAAGTTAAAATTTTCCTTCTGTTTTCCTGCTTTGTAATGGGACTTATTTTTCTTCTCTCCATTCCGTTAGAAAATTTTTCACCAAGATGTTTAACAACTTTATCCTTACCTTCAATAAAGCCTAAAACTATTGTTATGTTTTAGATGTTTCTGAATTTTTTTCTCAACAACCCCACAGCTACTGTGCTGAACTAGCTTGATCTCATATAATAAAAGATTTTTATGGTGTGAAAAATGTAGAATACATACAGATGGAATTAAAACTGAAAGAAAAGTTTGGCAGTTTCATAAGATATCATAGGACCACTGTTAGAAGTAGCAAATGCTCTGCAACTGTTTTCATACAGAAACAACCACAGGAACAGTATTCAGATACAGTAAGCAGACAATAGAAGGCACCTTCTGATTGTTATTGATGGGTATACCAGAAGAAGCTCAGTTGAACACGTTTTTAGGCAGTGCTTTCTTTTCCTCCCTCCCTCTGCCCCCAGAGGGCCAATGTGATACCTCTCACTATCAATCTATCAGTGTGTCTCTGTGTCTCTCTAATTATCTTTACAAACTTAACAAATATGAGGTGAAACTTGCAAAGAAGATTAGCATGCCTACATGACTATTCAAAAATGTTTAAGTTTTGCTACTTAATCCACTAAAATGAAACATACATGTTGTAGAGCAATAAAGTTGTTCAAAATTTCTCCTATTTCCTGGATTTTATTAATCTTATATTGTTGGATATTATTGACATATGACTATGTGAGTGGGTAGTTGGAGTTCTGTGGAAAGTCCTTTTTCATTCTCAAAGTCTGCCTGTGCAGAAAAATGATAGATAAAAAAAATGTCAAAGTAGTTGCTCTGCATATATATCACTTCAGCAGGTTCACAACAGTTAAATCTGTTATCAGTGGAACAAAACTACAGCTAGACTCTAGAATTTACTCCTCTAGCATACAGTATGGATGTTAGGTTACTAGCAATTTTTCTCTGAAATCCATTCCTGTTGGGTCTTATTGCTTCTTATTGAGGCTTAAGCACAAGTGTTTTATCTTTTGTGGAAAGCATAAAGAACTGGAATGCAACTTTGTCTTGTTTTTCTAGAGGGAAGGCTTGGGTTTGGAAATTAAGCCTGTGCTTGTACCAGTCTGCTTCTGACTTTGGCAGGAAATTAGACTCCTAGAATCATTGAGTCATTGGGTAGGAAGGGACCTTAACAACAGTGTAGTTTCACCCTGCATATCATGGGCAAGGACACCATCCACTTGACCCATCCAAATAGGCCTTGAACACTCTCAGGGACAGGGCACCCACAGCTTCTCTCAGCAGAGTTCCACAGAGTTCACCACCCTCAGAATAAAATAATTTCTTCCTAATAGCTAATTTAAACCTACTCTTTGTCTATTTAAATATATTACCCTTTGTCCTGTCACTTCAAGCCCTGATAAATAGCCCCTACATATCTTTCCTGTAGTCCCTCTGTGAGTGCTGGAAAGCTGCTCTGAGATTTCCCTGGAGCCTTCTCTCCTCCAAGCTAAACAGCCCCGACACTCCCAGTCTGTTCTCAAATGGTAGATGTTCTGATCTTATTCTTGGCCCTGCTCTGGACTCGCTAGAGCAGGTGAGTGTATTTCTTTTGTGTTGGAGACCCCAGAGCTGGACACACTGGTCCAGGAGGGTTCTCACCAGAGCCCTGCTGGCCACGCTTCTTTGGATGCATCCCAGGACATGGTTTGCCTTCTGAGCTGCGAGTGCACATTACCAGCCCATATTAATTTTTGAATCCACAATCTACCTCAAATCCTTCTCTTCACAGTCGCTCTCAATTCATGCTCTGCCCAGGCTGTATTTGTGATTGGGATTGCCCTGACCCAGGCACAGGATACTGCACTGACTTATTTTCATGAGTTTCACACATGCCCACCTCTCCAGCCTGGCCAGGTTCCCTCTTACAGCATCCCTTCTTTCCAGCTTGTCAACTGCATCACACAGCTTTGGTGTCATCAGCAAACTTGCTGAGGGTGCCCTCTCTCAATCCCCCCATCCATGTCAAAGAGAATGATATTAAATAATACTGGTCCCAGTGCAGGCCTCTGAGGGACACCAATTACCACTTGTCTCCACTTGGACACAGAGCTGTTGACCACACATCTATGACCACCTCAGATCAAATAGACAGTTCCTTATCTGAGTGCTCTACCTCTCAGATCCACATTGAGACAAGGATGTTGTGAAGGACTATGTGAAATGCTTTGCACAGTTCAAGGCTGATTACATCAGTCACACTTCCCTCATACACAAATGCTCTAACTGCACTGTAGAAAGCCACCAAATTTGTCAGGCATATTTCCTCCTTAGTGAAGCCATGTTGGCTGTTAGGAATGACAGAATTTCACCAGGGCATCACTGCAGACCAGACTACCTACAGTCTTGACCTTTCACGAAATTTTTTCTGCATTAGCGAGCAACAGGTCCAGCAATGGATGTTCTTTGGCTGGACTCTCCACCACCCATTCTAGAAAGCCATCCTCAATGGAGCTGTTTACTGGACTACATGCAGTTTGTTTACCACATGTTACAGTTGTTCTAAGTCCCCTACCAGGCTCAGGACCTGCAAGCAGGAAGATTCCTCAGGCTAACAAAGGGACTCCTCATGTCCCTCCTGTTCTTGATCAGATGGCCTGTAGTAGACACTAACAACAAAATTTCCTTTGTTGACTTATTCTCTAATTTTCACCCATGAGCTCTTAATACTGAAGTTCAAAGAGATACATGTGAACAAACTCATTATTGACACAGCAGGCAACTTTCCCACTTCTCCTTCCTTAGATTCTTTCTTATGAGGAAGGTTTACAGTGATTTCTTCTGAAGTATAGAAGCTAATAGTGAAGGAGACCTAAGCAAGACTGCTGCTATTTTTAGCCTACTTCCCAGCCTTACATTCCCTCTAGTTCCACAAGTTGTTAATTCTCTTTAAGCTATACTCTTCCTGCTTTTTTTAACTTAGTCTGATGGAGACAAGAATGGACTTCAGACTCCACCAATGAGATATTATTACTTCTGTAACATCAAATTTTGCACTGACTGGCCTGTTTTTATTAAGCTTCAAAAAAGGGCAAAATATGTTCCTGTTAAGACAATCTATATGTCCCTGCCTGTGCCCTTCAAGCAGTCAGCTGTATAAGGGGAGGAGAAATATGAAAAACAGAGATTTAAACATATGCAAAAGAAAAGAATTTGCTAGTTTGCCCTTCATGAGACTTCACAGAACACTCTTCCATGAGGAGTATTTTAATATGCTGCCTTTTCCTAAGGAAGAAAGGCTATGGTCTTTACTGTTTTGCATCTGCTTTTATGCTATAACTTTCCCTATCCCAAATCAACCATACTTAAGTTCACATCATACTTTCATGTCATGCTATTACAGCAGTAGTTTATTTTTGCAAAGAAATAAATGTTGGACATTTGATAATGTTGGACATTATTAATAATGTTGGACAGCCTTTATGGCTAACAACAGCAACTGCAACAAAGGAAGACTGGCTCTATGGATAAATAACCTATTGCCAATTCTATGAAACAGCAGATGGGGGGAGTTGCATTCAAAGGATATAACAACATATTAAACTGAGGTTCATTTTCCTTTTTTTTTTTTTTTTTTTTTTTTTTTTTTTTTACTTTTTCCTCCTCTAAGCTGTACAATATGTGTGAATATATATAAAAAATATATAAACTATCACTGGGGAAATTAGCTTGGAAAACTGTAGTTCTAATAGAGCCACAAGTATCCACTAGAAGAGGATCTTAAACATTACCAGAGTACAGCTGGAAGTATTTGAAATTTTGCTGTGACTGGTGGTGAGGCTATTTTGTCATTAGCCAAGTTACTCTTCATTGCAATTTGCTCTTATTAGAAAAAAAAGTCACTCTATTTTATTGAAAAAATGCTTGCAATGGGAAATGCAGTTATAAAAAGTTACTACAACAATGGTGTGAAATTACATTAGTTAACAAGACTCAAACTGCTTATGTGAAGTCATCAGGATGATATTCCTCTGGGAAAATTGCTGGCCCAAAATAACGTTACTTGTACAATTTGCCCTTTCCCCCCACTTTCTAATAATGTGACATGGATAGACATAATTGTACATTCATCCATCTAGTTTTTTTCTGCACAGAAAGTAATTTGTCTAACAGTCATAAATTAGGTTCTTTCTGGCACCTAAATTATATTTATCTTTTTTTTTTTTTCTTATAAACACTCCTCTATTGAAATGACTCCACTAGTTTTATTCCTGTTAGAACCTGTCCCTTTATTTTTCGTGCTTCTAGGATTCTGATAAAGCTAAAAGTGCTGAAGCAGCTTTTAGTAATATGTTTCTAGTTTTCAAGTGCAAGAAAAGAACCCAGTTTGGCTGATTGCCTTAACAAAAGGCTTATTTCAAATCTCCGATCAGTTGTAGGGTTTTTTTCTCTCTCCTATTCTTCCCTAGATCAAAAGCCATTTAATAAGTGAGATTTTTGTTCCATTTCAGTTTGAGTCCTTTGAGGCTGTGCGCTGGCAGGAGCTATGATTCCATCAAATTTTATTTCAGTATTTTGCATTGTTCATCACTGTGAATCCATATTGGTATTTCTAGCCTTGGGGTCTAAGAATCAATTCTCTTCTACTCCAGAAGCTTCCTAAGAGGCTATACTTGTTCTTTTTTCAGTCTACCTACCTGCACTGAGTATGTTACTCCTAGCTTTCTCTTAAAAGACACATTTCCTGAAGATACATGGCTAAAAGGACTGCTAATCAATACCTTGCTGGTTATTTACCACAATAGGGATTAATCAAACAATCCAATAGGAATCAGCCTTTATAATGATAAGGCTGCAATATGTTACTGAAGAGTTGTAGTTCCTTTTTGTCAAGTAACAGTTATTTGATTGCTGTTCATACAAAACTGTTATATTAGTGTTCATACATAACTGTCTTGCCTATGTGGATGCCTTCTTCATCCTGTGTTTTTGCAAGTGCCTTCCAAGTCATACAGGCAAGTATGTAATGTAAGCCCTCATTGCATCTGCTTAGACCTAAAGTATGTGCAGAAAGGCCTATGGGATGAGGTGACACAAGAGCAAGCTGCATGCTGTGTTGATTGTTATGGGTGTAGATCATAGACTGAAAGTCATGTATTCTTGATTTGGCTGTAGAGAAATGTCAACCCAATTTCTTTCTCTAAATGCAGAGGAGAAGAATTTCTGAGTGTGTTTCATAAAGCTGTGACTGTTTAGCCTGGAGAAGAGAAAGTTTATGGCAGTGGTTTTGAGTGTATATAAATCCCTGAAGGGAGGGTGAGAAGAAGATGCAGCCAAATACTTTCCAGTGGCACCCAATGACAAGATCATAAGTGGGTACAAACTGATAGACAGGAGGATCTATATGAACAATTTTTTTACTGTCAGGGTCACTAAGTGCCAGCACAGTTTGCCAGACAGCTGTTGAAATCTGCTTCCTTGGAGACACCCAGAAGCTGACTAGACACAGTCCTATAACTAGAGTCAGAATAGGAATAGTAAGTTAAAGCATTTATTTCTGGAAGTTGAATTTATTCAAGACATTGAATAAATACCACGTGCATTTGATTATAATTCAAGGCGAGAGATTTGATACAAGTCCAGCATAAAAATGCACCACAGATGCAGCTATTTATTAATTTTGCCAGATCATTAAGTTCTTTGTCTCCTGCTAAATGATTTGCAAAAACATATAACATGCTAATGCTATAGTAATACACCCTGAAATGTGGAGGTTGTCAAAACAAATTTGTCTAGTTGGAGACAGTATCAGTGTAAAAGAATAAATAAATTATTTTTCTATCTTGAAACCATCAGGAACTTTCTCTATCTGCTGGTCAAGTCAGTTGACGCAAATGTTGTTCTGGCAGGTTGACTTTGATTGCTTGTACCTAACCTCCTGATCAAATCTTATTTGCATGGAAGAACAAGGCTATAAGGAATTTAAAATAAATACACTTTAGGCATAAAGTTCAACTTTCGAAGTTTAGGGTAGTACGCTTAATTCTTTTCTTCCAAGCAAATGGAAATTCGAAGAATTTGAAACTCTCCTAAGATATCAAATGGGAAACGACATTACCAACAACATGAAGAGTATGAGAGAAAAAACAGAGGTGATATTTCTATTTAGGTGAACATTAATAAATGGTTATTTAAGTAAAATCCGGTAATAAAAACTGTCTGAAAAAAAGCATCATATCTTAATGCAATAAATACATTATGTAATCTTCTTCCCCAAGTATGAATGGCACCTTAGAGTCTGTATCTCCTGTATGTTTATCTATCATGCTCTTGTTTTAGCAGCTATGTAAACCCTTCACTAACAGGAATTATGCTGGTTGGTCAGGAGAGTTGGAGGGAATAGCTGGTGCATGCAAGAATTCTTCTTGATATAAACTTGGTTATCATGCAACTTAAATTGTAGTCTGGTTTGAACAGGCGCAATGAATTTCATATTTATATAAACAAAAGATGCACAAGACAGTGTCAGAAAAGAGAGATTTTACGTCAGAGTTGATATCCTTTACCAATTATAGTTACCAAAAGAAATTAATTTCTGTCAAATGAAAACATATAGCAACCAAATATTCCCAGTGGTTCTTGATCAACCTTTCAGTTAAACAAACTGTACATTGAAAATAAATCATATGCAGGTTTTGTTGTTGTTGTTTGATTTGGGGTTTGTGTTTGGGGTTTTTTGTTTGTTTGATTGGGGGGGGGGTTATCTGATGTATTTCCTCCATATTCAAAATGTTTATGTAAAGAACTAGAGTATATAGAACATACAGATATGTACTACACATGTATATTTGTTATTTTATAGATCACAACAATTTCATATGGTTCTTTTATTGGCAAAAGATAATACAGTAATTGACCCAAATCCTCATAGGTTGTTTATCAAATACTGCTTTTTTTTCAGAAAATTCTGAACTAGATCAAATTATTTGAATCTGCAATTATTTTTCAAATACTGTTGGGAGCTATAAGTGAGTTTCAGGAGGATCTACCCTATATTGAATCTTAAAGAGAGACAAATGTTTCAGTGAAGTACAAACAAAGATTCTGCATCTGCAAATTTGTTTAAAATAGATTTTAATTACATTAAAGAAGTTTAAATGTACTGATAGCAGGCTTTTGAGGTGTGCCATTTCTTATAGTAGAAAAGGGAGGCTGGACACAAATACAGAAGACTTTTTAACCTGTTATGTGGTCCCTTTTTATTTCCCCTAGATGTATGACACTTCCTTTTAAATTATTAATGGTATGAATAAAAGAAAAACACACCAACTGTAATTCTAGCCAAATGATTCCACTTTCCTAAATTTCTGCTGTCATTTAGGTATTTGAAGTCTCTGTTGATGTTAGGTTTTTTCATGTGTAAATAATATAGAGAAAAAGAAAATATTTTATATTAAGACAAGATTCCTGTTCTGGCACATCCCAAATATAACTCTCAGATAACTTTTTCATCTTCCTCATTTCTTTCATTTATCTGATTATGTAGTTTTTTGCTCAACTGTCATCCAACACATGAATTTTGGCAGTGTCATTTCTGATCTCTGCTGATAGTACTTAAATTTCTCTCCTTCTCAATTTCTTATTTCAGGATAGTTGCTTGTGCCCAACAGACGATCTCTGGAGCAGGAATCTCATACTGAATTTGCTTCACCATGGCATGGTGAGACCAGCCAAAAGAGGGGGTGGAGAAAACACTTCGCACTAATGAAATTAAAGCAGTAAGACAGAGGTGACTCAATAAGTCAGAAAATAGATTCCCTCACATGTCATTAGATTCTTTATCTCTCTTTGACAAAATTGCTTGTAAAAATAAAAAAAAAAAAAGAAAAAGACTAAAAGAAAGAAACAGACAGGGAAAAAAGAGGAAATTAGTGACAAAAAACTCCCGTAGTAGATTACTGGGCAAATTGCCTCTAGCAAAGTATTACCTTTAAGAAGTTGTTCCAGGTCGGAGGATGGCCTTAGCAAGCTTATCAATGTGAATATATTGGGTGTTATATATATAATTATATATAAATGTAGGAGATAAATATATACATATATAGTATATATATATAGTATATATATATAGTATATATAGTATATATATATATTGTGTGTGTGTGTATATATATATATATAGTATATATAAGTAGTACTTTTTTTCTCCTCTGAAGTGAGGCACTATTCTTCCTTTCCTCAGTAGCATGTGCCTATCCATTTACTGAGATCCACTTTGGAGAACTAGTTCTGGAAGGCAGGCTGATTTTTGACTCATGCTGCAACATGGTTGACCTTTTGAGTGTTGTTTGTAGTGGAGTTTGCTCCTTTTGGCATTTGAAACCTGAGGGGGTTTGGAGAGGTGCCTAACAACTGCAGAATGGATGTTATTTCTCAAGTGTCCAGCCATCTCTGCAGCTGACATCAGCCTAAATGGGGCTTTCTCCTGTTATATTCCTGTATAGTTGGCAGGAATGAACAACAATGTGTGCTTGAGAAAGGAGTTGGAAATGGTTTGCCTAATTCTGTTCGATGTGTAACTTATTAAAAAAAGCCTCTTCAGGCCAATTTGTACAATACACTCTTTCTTTAAAGTAGTCTCATCAAAGCAAATGTGTCTTCACAGTTGGAGCATGATACTGGATCTTCCCTAAAGTGCTGCTTTCTGTATTTTTTGCGAAGTTACAAAACCAGTAATTTACAGGTCAAAGATGGCAGAAAACACAAGAAAATGCAGAGACCTGGCAGGAAGCAAGAAAGGCTAAATGATATAGGCTGGTCTCCTGTAACAGCTATAGAGTAAATCGACAAGTGTTTTTGAATAAGAAGCTGCTGATCACTTGGTTCAGCTCTGACATGCAGTGGTGTCACCTGACAAGGAGATAGCTTTGGCTGCTCCTGTGCCAGGACCTCAATGCTAGGGTCTGACACTGCTCCTTCAGTGCATTTCTCTCTTCTTTCAAATGGTTTCTAAACCTAGAGAAACAACATTTTGAGAAACAAAATTTTATGGGAGAGAGGGTAGATTTTCCAGTTCTCTGTTAGAAGATGTGCCTGTGGTTATACACTGGTGCATCAGACAGAAAAATTGCAATACTCTGCATTCTGTCTGTTTAAATAGTAAAAACAAGCAAATGAGAAATAAGCATAATAAACCAGTGTGGCCTAATACTCCACTCACAACCTGTAGTCACACTGCAAATCAATGATGGCAGGCTTCACAAGTTCAGCAATTTGTGTATGGGTGTAAGTGTGTTGAAAATAGTATTTCTTTCTGAATCTCAGTGCTTAAACTACAGATCTTTTGGGATGAGTGTTTTTCTTTTTCTGCAAGACAGATATTTGTTCAAGTGACACAGTGAGACAGATAGAAAGCCAGAGAAGATATGCATTGACTTCTCTGCTATATTCAGCCTTTTGAATTTGTGGCACTGTGATTCATAGAGCTAGTAAGGGGAAACATGGACAAATTAATTTGAAAGAATTTAGAAAGAAAATCATATGTGCATTGGAAAATAAAATGTAAGATTAGTTTTCCTTGGCTAGCGGAGCTGCATAAGAAAATTAATACCTATATCTATCTATATCTTTATCTCACATGTGCTATTAAAAACTCAGCTGTCTGTAGCATTTTCTTGGCTTATCATTGCTGTTACTAGAAGATGTTTTTTTTTTTGTTTGTTTGGCAGTCTTCTCAAATGGGCTCATCACAAGACTATTCAAATCAGACCCAGAATCCTCTCACAAGAATGCATTTTTGCTATTATCAAAATACTACTAAACAACAGAAATAATTCTGTTCCACTTCATATTCAAAGTAATTTTACTTCTACTGATTAAAGCATTGATAGGTTCTGCATGTCCTAGGACTAAAAGAATTGCTATAAGATACAAAATTAAAGCAATTCTAAACAGTCAGAGTGTTGAAATATTTACAGAGGTGGACAACCAGGATGATGAGAAGTCTTGAGGGCAAGACATAGGGAATCGTTGAGGCCATTTGTTTTGTTTCGTTTCACAAAGAGAAAACTGAGATACGACCCCATGGCAGTTTACAGCTTTATAAGGGGAAGGGGTGGAGGGAGGAACAGGAGAGAAATATTTATCTCCTCTCTGTGGTGGCCAGAGACAGAACATGAGGAAATAGAGTAAAAATGCATAAAATTTATTTAGGAAATTTAAAATTAATTTCAGGGAAAGGTTCACTGAGAGGGTTGTTGGTCCATGGAACAAGTCCCCCAAGGAAGTTGTTGTGCCACCAACCTTGTAAAAATACCTTCAAGGAGCATCTGGATGATGTTCTTAGTGACATGACTTAGTTTGAGGTAGTTCTACAAGGAGCAGGGTGTCAGACTTGATGATCCTTATTGGTTCCTTCCAATTTTAGATATTCTGTGATTCTACTGATTTGAGGCAACTTCCACAGCTTATTTTGGAAGGGAGAAACACCAGAACACACCAAATGCCTTGTTATATCCCTGCTTCCGAGGGATATATTTCACTCTTGATTCTGTTCTGATTCATTAAAATGTGCATTCCTTCTGATGCTGACTATTTCTACTAATGATTAAGTTATTCACCTACACTTACTTGATAGATGTTATATTTTTCTGTTACTCCCTTTCCAGCTGTATATAGGTGGACTGCCACGGTATGTATGGTGCATATATGGCATTAACCGACCCTAGAAAAATAACTTGTACTGTGATTTTCATGTAGCCCACGTCAATTTTGCTGTTTCCACAGGACACCTGGGCTTGGACAGATAGAAAACACACCGCTTTGTCAAGATGTAACCTGATAATTCATGTATAACATCATGACTGAAATGTAAGACTCTTGTTTAATATGGTAAGTCCCAATATAGTGCTCCCACCAGCACTCACTTTCACTCCCTGTAGTAAGAAGTTCTAAAGACAAAAATCACAGGAACAATTTACTGGAAACAACAATGACAGAAGAAAATAACAGCAACAATATTAATAACAAATTGCACAAAGAGAGGGTGAATTACATGTAAAGTGCTCACCAAGCCTGGGGCAATGAAAAATTATGGTAGCCAGATTTCATTATCCCAGATTTTTCTGCAAGCCATGCACTTTAAGGTCTTTATAGTTTTGGGTTTTTTTATTCTTTGACTAATTTTTAATGACCCCTCCAATTTTTCTCCAGTTTTTCAGTATATCTTTTTTAAAAACAAGGGCATAAAAACCCCCTGTGGGACTCCAAGCCTGACATCTTAATATATAAAATAAGTAGCCTTCTGCTACTTTCATTTTCTGTACTTATTAATACATCAAACGTAAAAAAACATTGACTTTTTAGTCAAAACATTGAAAAGGAATCTTTTATTTTGTGAGTTTCCCTCCTTATTTTGAATTCTTTTTATTATACCTGCAGCCTTTTACTTTGTCATACCAAAAATATTTTAATTTCAAATAGGCCACCTTGAAGAAATCATAATGCTCTGTCTTCATGTCTACATAGCCATGCATATAAGACTGCAAACATTTGTTGTACCAGACCATCTCTTTTCTTGCAACCTAATTACTGACTTGGCCAAAACACTTTTCTATTACTAGAGTTATTATTTTCAATGGTCCTATTGATCAGAATATTTTAGACAAAATTTGCAAAATGCACTTTTTTCCCCACTTGCATGTTAGCATAGTTAAAAAACGTTGCAAAAGCCTGAATGCTTCACAGCATTTTTAATTCTTTCAACCTTCCTTGGACATTGGACAGTTAGTCAAAGCCGATATCCCTACTCTAAGTGCTGCATATGTTTAACTTTTTGTTGGAAACTGAGACTACCCAGAATACAACATGAATCATAGTTACTAGTTGAAAGCTTTAGAGGCGCTTAAAGACTTCCAAATTTAAATGCAAGTTTACGCTTAGTGAACAATATAGTATAAGATTTTTTTCACTAAATCTGATGCGCTACAGAAGGTATTAGCAAATGTAGCTGTCATGCCTGCTCTCTATACTACTTGTGAAAGCAAAGTTACTCCAACATCGAAAGCTAATAACATTTAAATTCATTGCTATCTGGGTTTTTCCTTCTACGCCTTTATGAATTTTATCTCTGAAGAACACTGCTCCTTGTGGACAGATTTCAAATTCTTATTCTCCTGGACATATTTCCTATGTTCTGTTTTCATAAAAGTATTATGATAATCATAGGAGTGATTTTTCTCATTTAAATGAGCTGATTTTCTTTGGTTGCAGTTATTTTTAATTTTTAATTGATTTTTTCACTGACACCATCTACTGTCAAGTTCACTGGCCTTGCTTGTACATAGGAGGGTGGGGAGGAAGCGGATGGGTTAGCATACAGCTTTCCTTGACCATGGATGCTCACTCAATTATGGACTTTATTATATAGACACAGCATAGTTATCTTCCTCCAGAAAATTATTATACATAAGTGATAAAACATTTTGTAAAAATCCCAATTTTCTAGAATACTCTCATTTTGTAAAAATCCCAATTTTCTAGAATACTCTCATTCTCCCACCAAGAAGCAACATAAATAATTTCTTATGTTTTTATTTTTTAATTAAATCCTATGGCATATTTTACAGATTAACTGAAGGCAATTTATGTATAAGCCAGTTTACACATCCACTACAACTTTGTGTTGAAAAAGTTTAAGTGCTCATTTTAGGGGACTGTGGTCAGTTGTGGTCAGTTATTGATTTTTCATTTTGTCTTTTGGTATTTTGAGGCCTTAGTTAATAATGTTAAACTGTATTTATTTTAAGGTTTTCTGTGACTCTACCACACTAAGATCAAATTAATGGCTTTAAATAAATAGAAAACTCCTTGACCAAAACCACATATTTTAAAGTTACTAACAAGTTTACTTTTGTCTTTGTTCTATAATCTCCACCAAAGAATGGGAAAAAAGAAAAAAAGGAAACTGAAAACACAATGTTCTCAGATAGATATTCCACAGGATTATTTATCTGCTTCAGAAGTCTGGGAATAAACATATTGCCACTGCAGTGTCAGTAATATGTTGGGTTCCAATAACCAGGTACATATAGATTCAATAGAAAAACCTCTCAGTGTCATGACAGATGCTTGGTTTGAGGTCAAGACATTGAAGAGATTCAAAATGTCCTGGAAAAGTTCAGTAAGACCCCATCGCCTGATCTCCCCATGAATGATTAATGAACAGTCATCTGAATAAGCCAAATCTTTGCTACACAGATTATAGTTAAAAAATGATAGGTTGTAGAACAGATAAATGTGGATGGTAAGCAAATTTTTCAAGGACTTTCTTTGACAAAATAGTTTATCTAAGTATTTTATTTAAATATGCCTTAACCAACACTTTGCTACTGGAATTTGCCTTGCAATGTTCCTCAATGGGTAGGCTCTCAATAGATACTCTTTTTACTTATAGTCATGGTATAATTAAGCTTTCATTTTTCTTTTGGGTTTACTTTATATATGAGTAGTTACATATTAAATAAGCATTCTCAAACTTGGAGTTATGTTTATTCTCTTCATGTAGGCTCTGTAGCTGATAAGATGATCTCTTTCTGCTTCTGTTTTGTTTCTGTGAAAAAAAAAACTTCAGTGATTTCCTTTGGCATTTCCTTTGGACTTTCTATTTCTCATGAATTGCCACTGTACCTTTTCAACTCAGTCATGGAATTAAGTTAAGACTGTGGTGCAGGTTCTTCGTGATGGTTGGAGTTCAAGGGAATGAAAGGACACAAGTAAAGCCCCCAGCAAACAACCCGTTACCAAAATTTCAAGTATGCTGAAGCTCAGAAAACAGACACCCCAACTGAACTATGATGTACCAGTTTTCCTTTGACTTAAGGTTTGTATAATTTAGTACTTAGAAAATCACATTTGTTTATTTAAAAGGGAAAGAGGAATTAGATTTCAACTCTACCAGATTTCCATGTGAATTGGCTTAAAAAATGCACACATATTTGAAACCAAAAAGCCACATGCCAAAATACTCTGGTTTTGTCTACCATTATCCAACACATGGATTGGGTCAAATCAATACTTAGTATTTACCACAAACTCAGCTAAAGTAACAGGAGGAGCCAATGCTCTGAAGAGCAAAAGGAGCTTTCCAATGCTATGGGAACAGTCCTAATACATTTCATTTTTTCCCTACTCCCCATCGAAGGTCACACTGAAAAAGACAGACCAGAAATGCTTAGCACAGCCATTGCAACCTGTAGCAAAATTCGTCACACTACTTGACTAATCCCCTACAAACATATCCTCTGTGCACCTTTCCCTGTTTCGTGAGAGAGTGACACTTTTCCCAATGAAACGTTACACTTTCAAAGATGATCCCAATCTCCAGTTATTATTTCTTTGCTGACTTTTCCTACACAATATGAACCACCACTGCTGTACTCCCTTTCAAGCACTCTCAGGCAGCTTTTTAAAGAAGGCATTTCAAAGAATCATGCTTACGTGGCCTGCCAGCAGAATTCCAGTGCACATGAAAGCAACTGGAGAATTTAATTCCAGCTGCACAGGACCAATCAACCTGACTAGTGTAAACTAGCTTTTACCAGCTGAAAATCTATCCCAGCACACTTAAAATCTTTCTGTAGCTTTCAATAAGCATAAGGACTTTTTATCAAATTGAAAGGTTTTCTGCTACACCACTAATCAAACCAAAAGAAGTGATACAGTTTTGAGGGAAGAAGCATCTATGACAAGCATGATAGATTGGGAATCAATTGGACATTAACATACAATACAGAATTGTATGCTTACTTGCTGATTCATTATCTCCCATTTTTTGGGGAAAAAATGCAAAACCAAACCAGTTTAATTTATATTTTATTATTAGATTAAAATAACCCATGATAGTGCTGAGAATTTTCACATTCCAAATGATCTCCCTGTAATGTCTCCATGCAAACACATACATTCCTAAGAACAATACATATTTATATGACAAAACTACAATATTTAGATATGAATGTAGCAAAGAAAAATAGTCTGAATGATGATTTTATACCCTCTGCTTACTAGCAAACTTCCTGATTAGAACTGCTTTGACACCTGATTAACAATCTGAAGAACATAAAGAGGAGGTGTCAAAAAATTTTGTTAGCATTGTAATTTTCAGATAAATTACATAATCTGTAGTAAAAAAAATTCTGATACAAGACAGAATGCACAGTAATTTATCAAGTTATTAAAAAGAAAATACTAAATACTCATCTCCTAATGAAAAATTAATCTCCCAGTCACTTAGATCAAGTACTATTTTCAGCATACCGACAAAGTCAGCATTTTTGAAGAGATAAAAAATAAAGTTGAAAGAAATAAAAAATACATGGGTTATTTACTAACTATACATAAAGCTAGGTCACAGAACATGCAGGAATATGTTAAACGAAAGCATCGGTCTGAAGGATTTTATTTCTGCTCCATTTTTATCTCATGCTCTTAATTGGTGCACTTTGCTCATTTTTTGTTAGATGGTTGCTTTGGTGGGATTTTCTCTACCTGTCATTCCTTTGTTATATAAAATATCTAGCATATTTCACTAGAAGAGGCACTGTTTGAAAGGTGAAATAGCTGAGCAATGGCAGCTTGGCAGCTTCTTCTATTGTGCACCAGGGTGTACCTGAAGCCTGGAAGCTTTCTTTTAAGTCTTTATAGTGGGAATGTTGTTGAACACCCCCTGGAAGTAAAGAAATAATGATGGCTTGTTCTGCTTCTGTTCCAATATCAACGTCTTTTTGATAATGGACTATAGTTTCATTCTTTTTCTCATGTCTTCATCCTCATTATTAATGCAACATTTCAGAAAAACAAACAATATCTTAATCAGAAGAAAAATACAATTTGCATTGCTGCACAAAAAGACAATGCTTCCAATTTTTTGGGTGTGAGGCAGTGAAAGTTTGATCTCATAAAGACAAAGAGACTGCAGAAACATATCTATGGTAGGATTAGGTTGGAACATCGATACATGTTTTTTTACCTTGCATCATGCCTCCATGAGTAGCAATGACATTAATGGCATTTAATAGTGACAATAGAGTAACAGGTGGTACAACTTTTGTATGAGCTATTTGAATTAATTTACAGAGTGTTTCCACAAAATTTTTAGTTTTTAACAATGTGATTGCAGAAATGACCTGTACAAGGGAGAGAAGGGCAATAGAAGTCATCGAGCAGTTTGCTTTATGAAAATGATCTGCTGGTATCAGACATTAATATTAACAAAGAAAAGTAATGCTTGGCATGGAATTCTGGTCAATTAAACAGTGTTAAAAAAAATAAAATTGAGTGAAATTATTTGCATATCACAAATCCAAGAAAAGAGACAAAACCTAAGCAACCAATTTGACCAAAATGCCTGAAGAAGTCCACAGTATTTCAGAAAGGCACTGGCAATTCAAGGACTGATATCTTGAATATGGCTTTTGGGAGAGAGGCAAGTAAAAATTATGCTTTTGGGTATTGGATCCCTAGGATATGTTCAGTAACAATGTTAATTTGAAAAATATTATATCCACTCTTTTGACACTTTTTCTCAACAGTCATATTTAACTTGTACCTGACAGTAAGCACTGAAACCACCTGAGTTGGTAAGAACTGTCCAGATGGAAGGAGAAGAGAACACTAAACCTCAGTCTGAGAACAGACATGTCCCCTGAGTGATAGAAGCTCTTCTTGGGCTTCCTCAAGGACCTTGCCAAAACTGGTTTTCTGCCTGCTAAAATCAGAGCAGCAGCTAGAAGTCTCACTGTTTTATGGGTTCTCTTTTATAGAGCTGCTTCCTTCAGAATGGATAGCATTCCCTCTGAAAGTCTTCCACTCATTGATTAACCTCTCTTTGCCTCAAATGAATCCACAAAAAGACATGACACAAGCTTTGAAAAAAAATCTTTAGGCACTGGCTAGCAACCTCTAAGGGAAGTAATTATAGAACATGAAAAAAAACAATTTGTGGGAGAGAGAGACATATGGTTTTGTTAATTTCTAAACATGCAGTTGTACCTCTTTTCCATAACCTGAAGTTACTGAACTAGAAGTCAGGGCCTGAAATAAACAGTGTCTGCCCTCCCAGCAGGAGTTAAGGATGGTGAGTCAAGGGCACGAAGGTGCCAGTGTGCCTTCGCCCTTTTAAGTTTCAGCCTGCCACTGAGCTCACTGAGGTCCCACCTCATCTCTTCCCTTGAAATCAACTTTCAGAAAATTTGTACATTCACACTTTCCTTGCCAGACAAAGTTAAAATCATGGCTTCATTGATCCACACAGAAAACACATTCTTTTTCAATTTAAAAACCATTCCTGACCAATGTGGTTTCAATTCCAAACATACAGCTGGTAGCATTCCCAGAAGCATTGGATTACTTTCAGCGTTTGGAAGTGAAATCTACCTGGGAGGTCTAAGGGGAGTCTGTGAGATCTGATACTCAGACTTCAAGCTTTAGAAATTTTGATTGCCATTACTTCAGTAGTCAAGGACCAGTTTATTTTAAGTGACTACTGGATTTGTAGCTTTTAGTCCTCAGTGAGTAAATTATGAATTTCTACACTTGGCAGGATGTTTTGGAATATTTCTATTTATTTTCATCTGTTCTAAAATACCAATTTAACATAATGTCTAAAAAGATGAGTGCATATACTCAGGTGTTGGCTTCCACAAAGCCTTTGACTTTGATTGGTGCTAAAACTAAAATTGACCTAGAAGGATATATTAGGGTTTCTTAAGAAATATATGCTAAATTACTTCAGGGAACTGAATTAGTAGCTCAGCTCAAAGAATAATTTTCTCTATTGGCAGTGGCATAAAGAGATGTCATGTCCTTTATAGCATATGCTCTTCTGGATGACCTTTGGCAAGTTTCACATGAAAGAAGATCATGTGAGTGCTGCAAAAGACAGTGACAGCCATAAATAAGCAAACAAATCCCTGAAGGGATTTTACTTAAAAATTTTCTTTCTGCAGATTAACAGAGTTGGAGATACTGATACACACATGGAATATTCCTTGAATTGTACATCAGTGCCATGATTATTTACATGCAGGAATCCATCAGAATTTCAATCACTTCAATTCACTGTGAATGAAGAAAGGAAATACACCAATTATTTCTTGGTCAACCTGTGAAATATTTTTGATGACCACTTAATTTTGCAGAGAAGCAATTTCACAAGCTGGTCTGCATTAGTGTTTGTATGGCTTCCAGACTATAGCAAAACATAAGCCTGCAATCTTGCTGAACATTCCTTGAAATTTCTTGATCATCTGTAGTGGTTCCAAACGCAGAAGCAGCTAACAATCTGAATGACAAGTACTGGTGGAAACCTCATGAGCTATTTTGACCTTGAAAAGATTTTTACTTTAATAAGTTGTAAATATCATTCTAACTTGCTATCTTTTCTAAATTATATTATATTATTATTTTAAAACCTGATTGCATGAGTTAAAAATAAAATGAAGCAAAACCATACTCAGAGTTCAATTTTTACTGAATTTAGCAACTTTTGTTCTGGAACAGATGAGATTATTTGAGATGAAACTTCAAAAAATCCATGTCAAATTCATGCTATTTATAACTATTTCTATGAATAGGTAAAAATTTGGCTTGTAATTGTGTTACAGAAAGACACCTTCAGTGGGTTTACAGATGTCTGCAAATTGTATTATGACAAATGGTACTGATGTTCATTTGGATTAGAGATTCACATAGAGAATATAGAAATTTGCAGTTCCTCTGGAAGACTAACACAGGCTCAATATTGCACAGAAATGCTACAGGGCTGAGAAAACCTGAGCAAACCTCATCCCTGTCCATATACCCCTTGTAAGCAACAGAGTATAATTTCTCTGTAGCTTTTGAAAGCATGTAGTGACGGGACAAGAGGGATTGCCTTTATAGTGGAATAGTATAGAAAGGATATTCGGAAGAAATTCATTACTGTGAGGGTGCTGAGGCACTGGAACAGGTTGTCTGGAGAAGCTGGATGCCCCATCACTGGAAATGTTCAAGGACAGACTAGACAGTGTTTTGAGTAACCTTGTCTAGTGGAAGAGTGTTCCCTGTCCATGGCAGGGCAGTCGAGATGCAGCACTCTTTAGGATTCCTTCCAACCCAGACCACTCTAGGATTCTAGGATTTATGCTAATCCTAGAATAACCATCTGCAGTTGTAGATTTGCAGCTGAGGAGATGCTGTGTCAGGCCTCAGCTACACTACACCCACTACTACATCACTTGCACTGGGCAAAAATCTTCTTGTGAAGATCTCTCAGAGGAGGTTTCAGAGCAGATGCTAGTGTGGAGACGAAGAAATGCAGTTTCTTTTTTTAATAACTCAAGAAAATTAACACAATAGTGATGCAGGACCCCAGTGATATATTTTTGCTAATTAACCCCAAATCTTCCCACGATTTAGTTCAGGGATATCACAGGTCAGAGCAATGATTTGTGTCTGTTTTGCAAGTGACAAAGCTCAACCCTTGGCTCGCACATGAAAATTCTTAAGTAGAATATCCCAAAAGCCTTATTTCTGTTATAAAGGTCTGTTATTTAGGAGTCTAATTCTGCTGGGATTTGCAAAAGTATAAGAACCTAGAGCCAGTGTCCACATGTTCCACTTTTTCAATAGTGTGAAGCACAGAATCAGCAGTAACTGAAAAAAGTAGTATCTGCCCCAAATCAGTTTAGGCTTTCTCCACTGTATATTAGTATATCAGTATATTAGTATATTAGTATATTAGTACATTAGTATATTAGTATATTAGTATATTAGTATATAAGTATATTAGTACACAAATGTATATTAGGTCAAAGGATTTTATTGTATGTTTGTTGCTTTTTTAAAAAAAATTATCTGCTGAGCAATCTTTGTTGATTTAGTGCACATGGAAAAATATTTTCCAGTAACTTACTGAATTACTTAATTCTGTTTTATTGCAACATTGTGTGAGAGAGTACAATAGGAACAACGTTGCTGTGTTTGCAAGACAGGGTAAAATTTTCAAGATACATTAAAAGAATATCATAATTATGCTTGAAAGAACTATATAAACCACACGTTAAATTGGCACAGTACTTTGTTTTATGAACGTGTTATGGACATTCTAGCATATTTTAAATTGGGAGACACAGGAATAATTTTGAATTTAAAGTGAGCTGCAGTGTGCAGATACCACCGGAATATCCTTTATACCTAGAATCCTTGTGAAAGGCTCTTATTTACCTAGGCAGTACTGTATGAATTTGTGTACGCGCTGCCACAGAAGAGAAAAAGTAAATCTAATACTAGCAAAAATTGGTGAAAGGGGTTTTTTTTGACTTCTGACTTGCTGTTTGTAAATCAATGTTAAGACACATATGAAGAAAAAGTAAAAAGCAGCCATAGGATGTTCCTGCCCCACTCTCTGGCACAGAAAGCTTTTCTTCTGTGTTCATCAGCTGGTGCATACGGGTGAGATAGCCCAGGCTGGACAGATGCCCGGCAGGGAGTTATCTCTGACACCCAGAGTGGGAGATACCCAGCTGAGAGATAAACATCTTTGCCTTGAGCGTGAGATGTAGAGAGAGACAAGTTAGAAATTACTGACTGAAAAACATTACTTCTGCACTTTAAAAGCTATACAAATTTGCACAGATGCAGTAGTCTCCTGCACACCTTCTGGAAAAGTGTAGGTCTCCTCCTCCCTGAAGCATTGGACGTGTCTTCATGGTTACTTTTCCAGAAAAGTGGACTGAACATCCCTGGATATATTTAAAAAAAGAATGGATGTGGTACTTGATGCCACGGTTTAGTTGAGGTGTTAGGGCATGGGTTGGACTTTGTGATCTTAAAGGACTCTTCCAACCCAGTGTTTCTGTGATTCTATGATTCTGTGAAATTGAGAGCAGAGGATTTTTGACATATGCCCCATCAGAAATTGTATGGTAAGATACATGGAATCCTAACCTATACTATTTCTTCACTAGCTGTAATACAAGTACCTTATTATAGTGCACTGAATTGTTTATCTACTAGTAGTGTTTCTTTTGTTTATCCTGTGTAAAAAATAATATTTTAAAGTCTTTTTTTCTGCTAAATTGTCTATTAAATAAATTATTTATTTTGTAATAGACCTAATTGGCTATTATTAAGAACTTGCAAATGAGAGTGGGTTTTGGGGGGCTAGCCACCTCAATAAACTACTGCCTACTGTCAGAGACCTAGGCAGAGGCACAACTTGTTTAAACTCCCCTCTCCATTCATAACAAGGTTCAGAGAGATTTTTCTGATAGAGTCTGTAAGTAGAATTTGGGTCTTGGTAAATTTACATCATGATACCTTTAAAATTTCAATTTGTTTTCAATTTCAATTTGTTTTGTTACACATGGACATAGAGTCAAGGGATATTCTTTTTGAGACATGAAAGAGTAATGAGCTGGAGTTAATTACAGGAGTAATGGCTTGTGAAAAATGCAGATTTGATAAAAATGATAGGTTCCTTTTTGGAATAGTTTCATTGGTTTTAATTTGGGTTTTTCTTTGCTATATCTATATATCAATATTCCTGCTAAATAAAGAGGCCTGTGTCTGTAATACTTTGTGGTTTGCTCAATTCCAGCTATCTTTGAAAACACTGGGGCACTTTTCACTTGCTAAGGAAGGAAATCAGAGTTAACATTGATTTCATGTATGACAGCCAAAAAATACAGGAAAATCAAACATGTAAAGGAAAATTATGAGTGGGAGGAGGGGAGGGAGACAGGGCGTGAAATACTTCAGTTTTCATATGCTGCTACATAAGGTAAACAAAGAAGCAAATGTGTTCTTGTATCTGTAGAGAAATATGTTACAGCTGGGGCACTCATCATCTGGATATTTGTATGCTGAATGGTTTTGCTTCTGTGCATGTGAAGTGTCATTATGCAGTGGAGGTATTGAGGATCTGGGATATTAATTCAGGCATCCAGAGAGGAAAAAAAAAAGATATTAGAAATTCTATTAACTGAGTAATGACTTTAATTTTGATTTTGAAGAGAAATAATGGCAACTGACAAACACTGTGAAGAAAAGCTGTACCAAGCCCTGATCCTGCACACGAAAAAACACCCAACATATTTCTGAAAGAAACATTATTAGGAACTTCTGACCTGCCTTTGTCCCTAAAGAAGGTCATGGAGAGCAGAACCAAATTGTGTCTTGCTTATTTGCTGCCCCACTCCAATTGCAATTTCTGCTTTTGTATTTCCTGGTGGTCCTACAGGATTAAGGCATATTGCTAGAAAATATGAGTTGTCTTTTCAAGTACTTATAGAGTGGCAAGGATCCCTGTAATCTTGTAAGATTGAGTGGGTCAGACTTGTATCGTCCGGACTGTGGTTTTTTTTTCAATAAGATGCCTAAGGAAGAGGGTAAGGTTGAACATACCAGAGTATTTCACACTGTCATCCATTGCTGTAAAGACTGAGGTAGTCAGGGCAAGTCACTGGCTCTGCTTTGAGCTGGATTCAACACATATGCTATACAAGACTTGAGATGCCTATGGGTCTGAGGAGCTTGCCTTCCACACAAAACCAAATCTCAGACAACATCCTGGTCACAGTGAAGCAAGTAGCACAGATCATACGCTGATAAGTCACAGAAATTTCCTTTCCAAAACTGACCTATGAATTTACTCTAAAATGCCCACAAGGACAGGCAACCTTTCACAAAAGTTGTTTGAAATGTCATCTTGAACCTAAGAAATAAAAAGACATTATGCTGACTTAGATAATCTATCCTCCTCTCTTAAAGAAACTCTGCAAATGTCACTTAGAAATGTATTACTTATGCTGATCTAATACATTCAGAATTCAAACAAGAGGTTTTCAGCTCTGCTTGTGTCCCCAGAACTTCCTGGTGAATAACTTCAATAGCTCCATGCTGCATTCAGTTCACCCAGAGCAGCTCTGGGCCCTTTTTGCCAGCTCTGTTATACCCAACATTGAGATGCTGAATTCATCTCAGCGATAAAGAGTGCTGACCCTGGGCAGTCATCCCTAACCAGTTTTTAAATAATCAGACTGGCAAGCAACATTTCTGAGATCTCTACTTACCAGCCAACCTACCACCACTTTCCAGTAATGATTGCTTCCTCCAGCTACATCACATACTTGGGACACTCCAAAAATCTGAAGATGGAAATCAGTTGGACAGTGTGGCACCATACATATCTCATAGGGGTTCATTTTAAAGGGATGGGGGGGGACAATATGCCTTTAGCATTTTTTTAGATTAATGTGGAGATAAAGAAACGTATGAAAACCTATCCTCTTCCACTTACACCTCATAATCCAACCCTATCCCCCAGCTGAATGAGGCACCAGAAATCAGTTGTGGAGTTTAAACCTCCTGCTTTAGTCTTCCCCAAACTGACACATGATTTACTGCTCCAGATGGATCATTATAACTTTGGCATGAGATCAGTCCAAGGGTAAAGAGCTGGCTGATGTCATCATGAGAACCCTTCCAGTGCATTTTCAAAGTTTTGGGGGATCTAGAGGAGTTCCCAGTCCACTGCAAGTTGGCAAATGTGATAATTTTCAAGATAGGCAAGAAGGATGACTTGGTAATGGCCATGTCTTTAAATCATAGGAGTTCAGGAAAGTGGCCTAACTTAGGTCATATATTCCAGAAATCAGACATCTCTCTGACTTTACTGGCATGTAATTTTAGTTAACAATCATTAAAAAAAAAATGTTACAATTGCAATATTTTTACATCTTTTGATTGTGTACTAAGCCTATAGAATACATGAATCTTTGAATATACTTGAAGAATTAAGATTTTGATCAAGTGAACACTATTGGAACTGAGGGACTTATCATTCTTTTGGAAATACTTTTTTTGTTTGGACTGCATGGAGCTCATGCATGAAACTCTAGGATGCACCACCACTGGATTTCAAATCTCAGATACAGCCCTCAGCAGCTTATTAGCTGTGGGATGGCTTTAGAAATTAGGCAGGGGACCACTGGCACTAGGATTTAACAGTTTACTTACATGTTGATGAGGACTTTAAGGATGCCAGTGGCATTTGGAAAATGGCAGCGGCAAATATGAACAATTTGCATTTACTAACTGTAGCTCAGATGCTTTTCTGGGTTGGGATGCAGTTTAACATAACATAAAAGTGCATTAAAAAAATAAAGTTGATTTCTTTCAGGACATAGCTGACATTTACTGGTCATCAGAATAGATTAGAGTGGATTCTGGTTTGTTGTCATGGAGCTAGCCAGACAGGCAGAAGAGCTATGGTGTATAGTCCTTACCCACATTCTCACAAATGTGAACCATGCCCCATATGTGCAAATACTGTTTTTACCAAGAATATTAGATGTTTAGGTGATGGAGACATATTTTCAGACACTATATTATTGCTTTATTGCTGAGGATTATAGAGCTGCAAAGGTGAGAGTAATCAAGAAACTGTCTACAGGTGTTCAAATATGAGTTAGGAACAGCTGTATTTACCAAGGCCAAGGAAAGGAAAGTGTTGGGGGGAACTCAGTGCCTAATGTACCAAGGCTGCAGATACTCTTGCTGCAAGAATACCACGGTACAGTACATGGCATGCTTAGAGGCAAGTAGCTTAATAGAGTTGCTGAGTGTATCAAGGGAAAATTAACCAGCAGTCTGGAGCTCTAGTGCTTAGCTATTGGGCTGAACAACAGAAATGTGAAAATGGTGGTCTCCCTGGCAACAGACATAATTGTGCGTTTGAAAAACTGGTAGGTTCAGGTCCAAGGCATATCACTACTAATGCTGAATGTTTCATTTTAATGTATCTGACTTTCAATGTTTTCTTTTAATAAGCAGCAGCTTCATAAGTGATGGCTGATGATCAAGGCTCAGAATTCTGCAATAAACTGAAATAATAAAAAAGCTACTGTAGAGTTCTAGTGACAGAACTAGACAGTTTTAGTAAGTAGGTTTGGTCTAGCAGAAGGGGAATTACAATGAGATGTGCTTTAGCATCTAGAACATTCTATGATTCTATGATTCTTTGAATGTCTTCCTTTATTGATAAGAAATAACTACAGACATAATGACACACCATTAATGTCACTGGAAAGCTTGGACCTTTACTCAAACACATAGTTAGCATTATATTTAGTTTTATTTATTGAAGATCTTTCTTTGTGCATCTAGGAGTTCTGTTTCTTTTCTTATCCAAAGGATATGATAGTCCTACAGCTTCCAGTTTGAAGTTGAGTTTTCTCTGACTTTTGTGAATGTTACTGTGGCGTGATGACAAATAAGAGCACTTGAAGCAGCTGGTACATTTTTAATTTACAATCTGTACTTTGCCTCCTATTCTAGCTTAATCTATCCTATGACCTTTTCTAACTATCCAGCTTCAAGCAGCTAGAGTTTAAAATATAGCAGTGAAGTGATATATACTACATCTCAGGAGTCCATCTCTCAGAAGTTATCACAGAAGATTTCTGTTTTAATACATAGTGCTGCTGCAATATCCTTCTTCCAGACACCAACACATGTCCAAACTATCTGACAAGGCGTTGAGAGACATCCAACTGCCACATTCAGGTGAATTAAGATGTTAATTTCCACCTCCTCTTGTTGTTGCTTTCCCCAGTCTATTGTTCTTCTAGTCTGGTCTGGAAAAAACACTGCAGGCAGAAAGCTTTGACAAGTATTTAAGAGGTTGTCTTTGTTCTGCTCTCTCTATATTTTCAGTGACTTCTCTGTTTCTTGCAACTGTTTTTTTACCTAGTGCCCTGGCCATATGGCCAGAGATGATTACACTGTATAAACAGCATGAGGCACACAGCAGAAAGAAGGTATTCACATTTTAAAGACATAAAAAATATTCCAAATGACAGAGCTCAGAGCGAGGTGTGCTGAACAGCAGCGTTCTTCCATTGGTGCAAACTGCAGTGAGTTTGCATAAACCAAGATACAAACTAGGCACGATGAACAAATCAAACATAATCAAGTGTTTGCAGGCATTTGGGATGACCCATTTGCAGAACAGAATATAAGCACACTATGAGATTGTAAGATATTATATATTAATAGAAGGGCAATCAAATGTACTTGGTTCCTGCCTAACCTGCATAAAACATAAATATATGATAGATGAAAGCTATTCAATAATTGCAAGTAATTACCATAAATACCTTCCCTGCAGACTGCAATTGCCTGCTTGAGGAAATATTTGCAAATTGGTTTGGCCTATTTAAAAAAAATCAATTTTTTTCTTCTTTTTCTTCATTTTTTGTTCTCTATAGGAAAATGTCTTTCTACTTATCTCCTTTCCCTTTGAGTTTATTTGATGTTTGTCAATACAAGTGCACACAGCTGTAGTTGAAGAGCATCTGAGAGACATGTCTGTGCCAAGGCATGAAAAGAGGAACTAAATGCATTCTGAAAAGGCAAAGTCATTGAAGCTGCCAAAGCTTTGACTATACAAGCTTTGATTTTCAGCTCATAGTAGCAGACTAAACTGACAGGATCAGAGCACTTTTTAAGTTTGCTTTTATGGGGGAGAATGGGGAGGGAAAGAGATCAAGCAATCCAGATTGGAGCTAAATGGCAAGTTTTTAAGAATAAAATGCAAATCTACCACTGAACTATTTAAATAATGGATTTTAAATGCCTTTCAAATCATCCAGAATAGCAAAAGGTCTCTTTAAGGTTACATCATACTTACAGCTGAAAATTTCTATTGTCTCGTTCAATGCAAATTTCTTTCTACTATTGTGCTATTTCAGTGTGAGCCACTCTCTCTTCTCTATGTATCCAGGATAAATTAAGAGGCACTGAACTGCAGAGATCTTAGATTTCAAAAGCAAGTTCTTTCAACTGTAAAACTGAATTACAGTACTTACCTACCTACAAAAAACAGCTCTTCTATGGAGTCTTCGAGACAAGGTGTGATGACTGCATGGCACTGTACGCAACACTGAACTGCAACATCTTGACATAAAAAGTTCTTAGCTAGCATAGAGCATGTATTGGGTGCTATTTATAATCTTCTTTATAATCTTCCATCTTCCATCCTGAGTAGTCATTTTTCATGTGAGACCATTCCCTCTCCAGTCAAACCCAGGCATCTATCTATTTATTTAAGCTGCTTTCATGGGGATTGCATGCTGCAGCTGGAAAAGTCTTTGCTGAAAGCTTTCACTGTTTCAGAGGGGTTTTTTTCTGCCTAAGTTAGGTGATGCAATTAGTAGAGAGAATCTTTCTTAAACACCAAATAGTTTTAAACACACTCACCAAAGTGTGCTCCTCACTAGACGCTGATGCCTTCCTGGTCTGTAATTTCCTTTCCCAGTGGAATTTTATGCTTATTAGTTATTTCATGAGTTTGCTTATCTGACAGCAACTTCAAGATGTTCCAGAACCTGAGAAAATTTGAAAGTGGACCTTTTAATGTTTTACATATGCAATACAGGACTTTACCAAGACCTAAGTAAATGGACAAGTACAAGAAGCCCCAAAAATGTGGTTATTACTCATTGCCAAGATCAAAAGTTACAGAAATTATCCATTTATCGTTACTTTTTATATTCCACTGGCAGTAACAATACTTTATAATTATTATGACTATAAAGGAAAGTGGTGTTTAGAGAAACATTGCTCATTTGTTTATTAAAAGTACAACCTAACACAGTGAGAGAATTGCTATATTATGTCCTCCCCATAAGGAAATGCCAGGTTAAACCTAAGATTTTTGTTATTCCCCAAATACAAATTTAATCACTTTCCAATCCTAACCCAAGCCCTTTCCTTGTCCAGTCTCCTGGAATAAAGGTGCTGGAATAAAAGTCCAGAATTGTGCAAAGTGCATTCAAGCATTTAAAGTGAATGAAATAATGTCTACAGTGTGACACAGAAGTATGTTATCAGTACTACAGTCCATAAGTCTCTGCTTTTGCTACTCCGCATAAAAGAAGTCAGGTATCCAAGAATGCATATACTTGGGGCTGATGTCTCCTGAATCTTTGCTGGACACTCTCCCTAAAGAGTTCCAAACAGTCCTCTATCATCCGAACAAGCAGAGATGAGGAAGTTTCTAAAAAGTCAGTGACATATATTTTTAACCTTAACCCTATTGCTGAATTTAATAATATAATTTTGATTTATTTTATTTATTGTCTGGAGATCCACAGTCAAACAGTTAAAGCTGTATTAAAACTTCTTAAGAATGGAAGAGTGATTTTATCTGCACAATAAGAAGTATGGTTTTTATTTTAGCTGCAAATATAAATATTTTTTTAAATAAAAATGTGCTAAATTTCTTTAGTACTATATAATAATTCTGTATATATGTATACATATGTTTTAAATAAAATAGTACTTTTAAAAAAATTTCCAATCATTTTATATTTTGACAAGTTTTATTCTTTTGCCTCTTTCAAAATCACAGGCGATTACTTAATTTCTTGCAGTTTAAAGCCATTCAGTCATTATCTTCTTTCTTCAGCTTGATTGTGTTGCAAGCTTCCAAATCAATACCTTTCTATTAAGTTTGCTTTCTAAAATAATATTTAAATGCATTAGTTACCTGTAAAGTGGCTTTGTAAATACTAGTAGATTGGTAATCCATAGAAGCAGGAAAATGTTCAGTCATCCTAAATTGATTCAGGGAAGGTTGAAATGAGCAATATTTCTCCACCATGTTACATTTCCTCTTAGTGAGGAATCATCTACCTTACATATATCTGCTATGCAGCTGCTCATGAACTACATAAGATAGACTATCCAGCACACATCCCACTCAGGAATTTAGATGTACACAGGATGTGCCTATGTTGTCTTCTCCTGCCAGCACTCACAGCTCGTTGATTGAAGTTATTGCAAGCCAGATTTTATTCTGAAATTAGAACATAACTAAATTTCACAAGAGGTTGGCTCAAGGTGAAACTTTCACCTGAACATCACCGAACAATTTTTATGTCCAGATATTGCTAAAAAGTGATGCAGAACTCCCCCTATTTCTGACTATTTTCTTCACCCAATAAAAACTGATACCTCTATATCTCCTTTTTTAACCCCATATAGAACTTGATGCATTAAATATTTTATTAACATTACTATTAACAAGATTATAAAAGACTTACATCCATCTGCTTAATTTTAAAACACATTAGTAACACTGTTTCTCACTATACTTTCAAGTGCTATGTATTTTTAAAAAAATATTACAGTGCAGAATATTTTGTCTGAATGCGAATTAATCTGAAAGATAATAAACCTTTTCAGAATGCCAAAGTAGTTCCTTAAGTATGAAATCCCATAATAAACTAATATAAGAAAAAGAGGGCATATTTTGTGCTATTTATGAGACAGAAGTTTTGTGAGGAGTCTCTGATAACTTGCTAGATGTTCCGCTGATCACTAGTAAGGGCAATTAGCTAAGCAGATCCCAGCAGAGCAGATGTGCAGTCAAAAAAATCACTGTTCATTGGTATTTTGCTATTTGGACTAAATTCATCAGATACAGTGCTTTGTTTGTTTCACAACAAAACACAGGTGAAATCCTACTTCCCATTATTCCCATGCAAAATGTCTGTGGAAAATAGCAGAAAAATAATAAAATACCTCTTACCAAAATGATGCAGGTTTTGATGTTTATTCTTTTATGCTAAAAAGCAGAATAGCACTAGTGAAATACAGCTTTTCCCCACTGACTTTTTGAGACCTGCTTAATTAGAAATTAACATCAGGATATCTACTGACCTGCTGGTGTGTATTGACAAAGAAGGCAAAACAATATACTCAAATTAAGAACCAGGAATTACCAATATCTTTTGGAAACCAGATTGTATCCACCTCTGGAGGGAAACAGGGGGAAGTAGTCAGATATACATGGGCACCTAGAGCACCTAAGTGATGTCTGCAGATCCCAGCAGGCAGAAAATTTAGCTGTCATGATGCTTGCTCAAGAAATCCTCATAGACACAATTATTACATTAGGCTGCAATAAAGTAGTCCCAGAACATACCACAGCTAAAAGCAATAGATTAAACAAATCTAAATAATGTGCTGAGATCCACAGAGAACTTAATATAAAAGCTCTTCAGGCTGTTTATCAAATTTATTATACAGTGTTGGTGTTTACTAGCTGGTTGTTACATTTGGCTGGGCGAAGGTGACAAGGAATGGTAATTTTTAAGAGAATGCAACCTAAGCCATATTGATTAACAAAAACTCTTGATCAGCAAGATATCTAATGATCCAAGTGTGTTTTGATTTCCCAGATTTAGAGTGGCTTTTCATTCTGAGACAACATTTATATTGAAAAGGCATGACTTCCCCAAACTTTCTCTTCCAGAAAAGTACACAAATATCAGTGCATTTGGTACCACTATGGGGAAATCAGAAGGTCTGCCTCTTCTCAAGCTCACTGCTTTCAAAGTTTAATAAACTGTTGCAGGGATGGGGGAGAAGAAGACAACAAAGTGGAGAAAGGTATACCTCATTGTCTTGAGTCCAATGCCAGTGCATGTTCATCAGAACGCACACACTGAAAGATTCCTTGGTTGTAGCCAGAACATACTGTACAAAATACGTATAGGTTTCATGCCATATATACCTTATTTATATTTTGACACCAGGCTTCAGCCAGAGTCCCCTGAGAACAGAAATATTTCATTATTAGCCCACAATGGTGAGTTTCATGTCTTTTCTTTAACAGAGTAACACAAGACTTGTCAGATTTGGTGAAGCATCAGACCAACTGTTCCCATAACTCTGCTCTATCTTCATGTTCTTGGAGTAAGATTTTTCTCTGCTTTTGTATGTTTCCCTGTCAGAGACCTTCAATGCTCTGACAGCAACTTGCCTGTTCCAGAATAAGTGGAGTGCTATTTTCTACTGCACTTCACAAGCTTCACTATGGGCAAAGGAACAAGAGCAACAAGGGAAGCACCTAGAATACACCACCATTCAGGGTTTTCTGCAGGTGAACCTAATCACTAATACATTTCCCATTGTCATTTAAACATTAAAAAAAAAAAAAATAAAAAGGGATTGTGACCCATGAGCTTTCCATGTCTCTTCAGCAGCATTTCATACACCATGATTTGCTACATTCCTGCTTTCATTACTGGAAGATTAATAAATCCATAGAGAATCTGAAGGGCTCTCACAAAAGTTATTGCACTGCACACTTACCTTCCTGTCTTGTCTTTTCCATGGTATTCTGATTCCGTGTCATGTTAGAAACACTGTTGTACAAAGGTGTGATAATGGTAAAGGGAATTATTTTAAGACAATTGATATTAGATTGGACATGAGGAAAAAATTCTTCAGCGAAAGAATCACCAAACATCAGAATAGCCAGGCTGACAAGGGATGCAGATGAGTCACCATCCCTTAAGTGCCATGTGCATCTGTTGCTTAAGGATGCCATAATGATGGATGGTTTAGTGATCGACTTGGAATCACTCTACGTTGGTAAGCTGTTGACCTTTTATAGCACAACCACATTGATTTCATCTTCCACTGACCTTTTGTCCTGGACAAACTTCTTTTCAAATCACTCCCACAAAATAACCTGGTACAGGATGATGCATTTTGTATTTAGAACTGTAAGACGGTTGTGAGATATGGCAAGGAAGAAAAAATTATGCTGTAGAATAACAATTTGAAGTATCATATTGGCAAAAAGCCCTCATGCTCATGCACCATCGCTTTTTAGTACTTTGAGGACTAAATCTGATGTTGTCCTCTTGCTTTGTTTTTAGGCTCGCTGCCTAGTGCATATTTGAGGAAGAAAAGAGGAAACTCTCACTCTACATTTTCTAGAGAATGCATTTTAGCTGCATAGGCTGCTGAAGTTCCTTCCTTTCCTCAGAGCAAACTTGACTTTAGCTATGTAATGGGCTTCCTGCTTTCTGAGGGCTGGAAAAAGGAACATATTCTTTCTAAAGGGAAATTAGAGCAGACCAAGCAGGAGTAAGAGACTGCAGATCATGCTAATCTCCTCTAACCAGGTTTTCCCTTTCCTTAGATTATCTGCACCATGTTGCCCATAGTTCACTTCGAAACTTCTCACTGTCCTACCCTTGAGACATCTCAGTTTTCCAATTAAACACATTCAGCTGTTTTCTGTATGTTTCTGTTTCTCAGGCATTACACACTGGTTCCTGGATCAGACAGTGCTTAAAGAGCAACAATGTGAATGGGTATAGATTGTGCTCACCAGGTCTGTCAGGCACATAAATCTGGACATGTTAAGTGGGTGCTCTACAGCTGACATCAGCCTGACAGCTTAAGTACATGATCCACACCTATTGCAACATGTATCATATATCATAAAGTCCCATGATCGAAACACTACATTGAAGAAACTGGCCAGAGAGATGATTAAGGCACATAAAAATTAGAGGTCTGAATCAGCAAAGCCATCTGGTTATTTGTCCATAGAATAGGTATACCAAGCGTGCAGTAGTAAGTGCTATCCCACTAAAATCAAAATCCACTCTGGAAGCACTTAAAATACCAATTTGCATTCCACACCCAGCATCAGACCTTTACAGTGCTGACCAGGCCCACTTTGGGGCATCATCCCCACCCCAGGGCATGACCATTATAAGCTTAAACTGTTTTCCTCTGGGTGGATGTTGAATCTGTTCTGTAGGAGGCTGATCTTCAGACCCATCTCTTAGTGGACCCTCTGACCCCCATTTCAGGCCTAGCTCCTGCTTTGCCTTTGCCTAACAGTACTGTGAATGCTGCAGACACCAGCTCTGACTTCTGCTAAGAACCATAAAGGTGGATATGACCTGTGCAGGGCAGCCTATGTCTCACCCCCTTAGGGGGGGTCTCAATGCTCCCTAATGCTAATGGCTTCCCAAATGGCTTCCCATGCCAGGATTCCTGACGTTAATACCAGGGATTAAATTCTAAGGATGTCTTGGGATTCATAGAAACATTTTAGCCAGTACTCCAAATTTGGAATTATCATATGTCCAACGGCAATAATTAAGCTACCTTTTTATAAAGGAATAAAGTTCAGCCTCTAGGTGGTTCTTCATTGTTTCAAGCCCTTTATGCTTCCCCTAACACTACAGTAGTTCTTAGAATCTTTCCTAGTTGATGACGTGATTATTATTAACATTGTAATACTTCTTTAAAATATCTTTTTAACTAAAAAACACCTTAACACTGATGTACTTCTTTACATCCTCAAAGACATATAGGATTCCCCTTAATAATTTTGCTTACTTGTCTCAAAAATTGAGAGAATCTTTAGTAATAACCTTTAATACTTTGATTGCTCAGCAAAAGATATACTTAGATCTAGTGACCACTGTATGTAGCCAACCCATTTAGAAAAAAAATGTTGGCAATATGAAATGGTTATTTCCTCCGTGTGGGTGCAGTTATAGTCAGTGACAACACTGAGACTTCATTGGTAGGGGCACAAACACAGGAAAATAAATGGCAATGAGCCAATACATTTATACTAAAAACTGTGATATCCCGAGCCTGGATTCAGGAAATCAATAATGAAATTATTAAATTCAAATTAATGTATTTATGGCAAAGAAACTTATGATCAAATGATTGTGTGACTTTTCAGTCTCATCTAGAATTCCTAGTTATATGCAAGATAGCCACTTTATGTTGAGACCACATTCGTATAAAGACTAGATTATGCTCTTTGAGTTAAAGTTCAGTTGACCTGCCAATAGACAAAGAATGCCTACACAGAACTACTGAGTTCCCAAACGTAGTCGAGTCGCCAAATAAGGCGAGATGCTCCTGGCATATATCATCTAAATGTCAACTCAGAGGCCTACACGATGCCCTGGAAGTCATCGGGCTGTCTTTTGAGATAGGAAGACAGCTTTCATTGTGTCAGTAGAGAGATGTCTGAGGATGGGACTATAAACAGTCAATTTGAATTCACTGACTTCATAGACTAATTCTTTTTAAATTTCTGCTAGACATTTTCAGGCAATTTACATTTCTGCTCTTTTCCTATGGTTATATATACTTTTTGCACTATTTACAAGGATTTCTGTTCCACAAATCTCTGTGTCTGCATAGATTCTGATTTACTAAAGACAGTTCACCTATCTGAGATAATGACATGTATCAATATTTTGGTTTTCCCCACAATTTAATTGCTTAGACTATATATTCTGACACATAGTAATTTTATGCAACAAAGCCCCAAAGAGATTAATTAACATTAAAACATGAAAATAATGTATTGTCCAACAAAACATTCTCATTTGACTTTACAATGCATATATAATGCTGCTTTCTAGGAAGACAAAAATGTTTCCTAATGAATGATGCAAATCCTAGTCTGCCTTCCTTTCAAGAAGAGTAGTATACAGCTTTCTATTTCTATGATCAAATAATCTTTTTCTGTTTGTGATTAAGTTCATTGCTCATATGAATGGCTCCAATAGAAGAGCACCACTACTGTGATTTCACTGCAGTGCAATTTTCTGAACAGGTACAGAATAAGTGACTGTTATCACATTTTTGTACCCATGTTTCCCAAACAGAGTGATACTGTGGGACATTGAGTCCTAATGAGATAGTAAATAAATAGTGTAAATAGAAAATTTATTTACTAATCTATTAGCTAATAATAAAATTATTTACTATCCAAAATATCTGTAGTTAAGCTGGAATTATACTTGTTGGCAAGTACCCAATGCCACCTTAATCCTCTGCTCCAGTGCAGGGTGACAGCGGGAGGACTCTTGTCTGAAGAGATAACCCTGCTGACTTGTTCTGGCAAGCTGGTACGACCAGCTGGAGAAAAAGCTGTGCAGAGCTGAACTGCCTGGAGACTTCACTCAGTACTTCTACAACTGGATCCTGGTCCAGGTGGGCCTGAGCCCAGCTCCAGCACCTCCTAAAACACCAACACCAGCCTGCTCCTTGACCCCCCGTGCAGACGCCATGTACAAGACCAACCCAACCCTGTCCATTTCCAGGTGAGAAGTTGCTGCAATTCCATAATCTGCTGCTGGAGCTCTTGCAGTTCCTAAGGTGAAAAATGTCTTGAGGTGCAGGAAGGATCAGCTCTGGTACAGGCTGCATTGTGGTCCACAATCCTTTCCTTCTGAGGCAATCCATGCTGATCCAAAAGGAGCCTCAGTGCCAAAACCTGCTCTGTCCTGCCCATGGCCTTCTCGGCATCCATGTAAATGCTGATACTGACTTGTAGCAAAGTTGCCTGTTTTTACAGCTAACCATGTTTGCAGTCCTACTCAGTCTCCTGACAGTTTTTAAGTGTCATTTTCCATGATAAATCTGCATGTAACCATGCACTATATATTTTAGGAAATAGTTCCTTTGAAAGGGTATGTGTTTTCATGTTTCAAATGAAATAGATTATGAATGGATGGGAGAAAAAACAAAAAAACATTTTAGCTTTACAGTTACAGCATGCCTGTATGTGTATTATTCAACATGCTATTAAGAAAATAACAATATTATTCTTTTTCTGCACCGCAACATCATTTTTTTATTTCATGATCAGCATTACAATACCTTTTAGAAAGCTGAGAAGTTTAGAAAACTGAAAGGATAGCCTGAAAAACAAACTGTTCCAGAAATTGCTCTTAGATTTCATCATTGGATATATATACCCATGCAATATTCATCCAGTGGTATTGTCAGTTAATATTCTTCTTAGAAGAATCCTCTTTTAATCAAGTTAGATAATGATTTTGTAGCTAGTTACTCACTCTAAAATTTGTAGAGATATTCTTCCAAAGTATCATATTGTTTTATGAGATGCATATGCTATTAGCAGTCTTAAACCACTCTAGTAGAAAGTATGTTTTCACATGAAATACAGAAAAAATACCCTCTGGTCTGTTACTTTGAAACATGCTATCTAAAGCAATTTTTATTTCTCCCATATTTCTTATTTTAAACTTCCGTATCAATGCACAAATAAACAGTTTAAAAGAATAAGCACTTCCAGAGCTTGAGACTTTTACAGTTATCCATTAGCTAACATAATAGCTAAAAAGTGTTCAGAAACAGACAGAAAAAAGATTTTACTAGGGAAATGAAATATTGCAATAGACCACTCATGAAAATAAGTTTACATTTATGGTTTTCAGATTTCATAGTTTTATATGCTCTCGTCATTGTTACAAGCTTGGTCCTTTATGACTGCAGTATTATCTAAATTAAAGCTGACTTTGAGTTATGAAATTTAGATTGTTTTTCACTATGACCTGAAAAATCTTATGCCGCATATTCTGCACATTTTCACTGACTTTATCTCTGTGCCTTCAGTTCTGCCCTTTATTATAGCCCTTGAAAAGAATCTCTTAAGTGTCAGAGAAAACTCTTTACACAAGGATATGTGCACATTTATGTGCGAAAGAGAGAGAAGAATAATATTTGAAGACTCATGAAAGAACTACAAAGTTACAAGATCTTGAATTTTCTAACACTCGTAAAAAGCATCTGTTAAACTGTTGGTTTTAAATTGAATCAAAAATTATGAATGGACAAAAACCTAAAAGCACAGAAAACCAAGTAAATAGAGTTAATTTAATAGAGTAAATAGAGTTTATTTAATTACTACTTATTCTGTGCTTACATATAGAGAGCTGTCTCAAAAAGGACTAATATTTATTTGCTTTTAGAATTTGAGTAATTGTAGTAGCACTGCATCTGAATCCAAAATCTTCCTGTAAATCTACATGATGAGTCTTCTACTATGTTTTGTTTTGTTCCTGTGTGGGGAAGTTATGACCACAGAGGTCAGAGTCACGATAGGCATACAGCCATTTGAAAACTTATTTCTTATACTAAACAGCTTAGACACAATGTAGTCCTCAAACAATTTTAGCCATTTCTAGAATAATGTAATCAACTATTTTTATGAATGATTTTGATCTTATATCATTGTAACATTCTTTTCCAGCCTAAATTACCTTTTTATTTTCCTCTGTTTTAAAATAGTGTTTATGCCATTTTGGACTGATAATAACATTTTCCATAGTTCTGGTACATGTTTCTTCATTCCCATTTTTAACTTTTCACCATATATGAACAATTCAGCATTGATCATGTTTACCCTTCTTTGGGTGCTCCAACAACAACTACACATTTTGTTTACAAAACCTAAGGGCTGAAATACAATCAGTCCTGTAATTATTGCTGAAAAACTCACAGGAGAAAATGAAATCTCTTTGGATTTTTTTCACTAAATCTTGTGATCTTTAGTATATACTACATTTATTGAAGACAATGTTTTGAATTTCTTTATTGTTGACTGGGACACAGAAGTGAGAAGAAGCTGTCATAAAACATGGAAAAACACTGTGCTGGGGCTTTTCAGCTTCCACAGAGGGGTGATCATGGAGGTGGTGAATCAAGGGTAAAAAGACCAGAGAATCAGCATGGAGATGAGCAACCGTGGCAGAGCAAATCTTCAGAGTGTTCCTCCACTCCCTGACAGCACACAGAGTTTTTTGTAAACAGCACATACTGCAGAATCCCTCCTCCACGCTACACAGACAAACTGTACAATTCATCCAAGCCAACCAGGACAAATGTTATTTTTTCCATGAATAGAGTCCACATTCAAAAATCTTTCTGGATGAATTCACCTACTTTTGGAAACCTTTTTCCAGTCTAGCAAACATCTTGTTCATAAAGTCCCTTTATAAGTCTTGCCTAAAATTATGTAATAATGAGTTTAGGTCCAGCAGCTAAAAGGACTAATTTTAACAATGAGGTCAGTAAGAGGGAGAAGAAGATGACGTATGGTTTAGTGGCTCAAATCCAGTCCAAATAGTCAGCAAAGTAAAGTAAATACTTCTAGTCTGGCTTTGGTCTGCTCTTCCTTTGGTCTACACCTGCTGAAAGACTTATTGATGTACTATATATGAAATTATTATGTCCTGTGTGCATTATTAACATGTTCAGCAGCCTCAAGCAGTCATAAGATTGCAACATTTTAATCTGTTTATTAAGAAACTAACCACCTATTCTTGTTACAGAAGATGTTTAGGATTTGTTTCCACTGTGCAGGTTGCACATCAATACTGTCTTAAATAATAAAAAGCTAAAAGTATAGTCTCTAAATATTATGACAGAACTATGCAGAAAAAAATTCCAAAGTTTACATGCATTGACCTACAGCCCTATTGCACTTCAAGTTCCTAAAGAGATAAAGAGAGGTTAAGGAAAGAGAACTAATGCTCTCACTGAGTTTCACTGAATTTCATATATCTCTATGGCTATGGTCAAATCCTTTAGTACACGGTCCTTAAGAAAACTTTAAGGAAGCTGCTATTTTGAAGCAGACTTTCCTGAAAATATAATAGATAACCAAAACAGATATACAGTTGGTATTAAAACTTCAAGTCTCATCTTTTAAGTACTTAGGAGACATAGCAATGCCGTTTGCATTGAGTAGTTCCTTCAATTCAGAAATTTCCTTTCCCAAACACAATGATGCTGACTGGCTGATAACATCATCTGGGCACCATAGAAGAAAAATAACTTAATTACAGGTATGGCTAGAATTCCAGGACAGGCGGCCATAGTCAGATATTATCTTGCATCCTAAAAATAAATTAAAATAATTGTTTTCCTTCTGAAATATCTCTTGGAACACTCTAATAAAGCTGTGGATACACATTTGGCTTTACCTACATATGGTCTATCATTCAATAAAGTAAACATAATCCAGAAATATTGCTCTTTCAATAGTCTGTACTGAAAGAAAGAGCGTTATCTTTTACTGAGAAGATCTTCTTCCACTAACATTAAAATTTGGGTGCATCTTTCCCACCATACAAAGTGATTTCAAGGTTGCGAGGTAGAGAAGAACTTAGGCATTTCTCCGAGTCTTGCAAATTCCAATTTTGCAAAGAAACACTGAAGTATCACTATCTTTGTTTTCTCCACATGTTCTGATTGATGCCTGCCATGACAGAACTGCTGACTTCACATCACCAAAAATTTCTTTTGACATGAGAAAGTGTGGAGAGTGGTCAAATACCCCATTGAAACGTTTGGGGTAAATTTTCATAAAGGTGAAAAAAGTGATTTTTAAAAAAATACCCCAGCAACTTTAAGATTCTATTTGAAATTGTTCTCAGTGGTATGTAGTGGTACTTTCCACTAAATGTAGTACTAGGAGTCTGTTGCTGCCTGTGCATTTCTGTGATTAATGTCTCATAACTAATAAAATGGGCCTTGAGAGGCCACTGAAACTTTCAGCAACTAAGGTGACCTGGATACTGGAGAAATGTCAAAGATATTTGCAATGAAATTCCCCATATCAATAACTGTATTACACATAAGATTAGGCAAGAATTATTCTCTTAAACAGTCTGTTATAAAAGAGAAAAACTCTTCAATATCTCTCCGTAGGTCATTCCCTGTAGACTACAACTATAACTTTAATATATAGCAGAGTTGCTGGGCTGTTTCCCTCCATATTACAATGGACTAAACACTGCATAATTCCTGTGTAAAAGGTGACCCATCTCTTGGCTTCCATTCTTCCAAGAATTTGGCTAAGTTATATTAGGTATTGTGAAGCAGGAACCACAGATGCAGTACCAGTTTACTCCTTAGTTACATAGTTATTAACAAGAAAATGTTCATCATGTGTTCAATCTCCAGCTACAGATTGTTTGTCTTAAATACAATTACATAAGATATTGTCACGAATCATCAGTGTTTTTCAAGACTACTGCATTCCTTAAGGGAGCTATTCTTTAACTAAAAGCAGTTTTGTATTTGTAAGTATTAAATGCAAATGTAACTAAAGACCTGTGTTGTTCCAACATGAATGAAATTAATGCATTATGTGATTCTCTTTCTGACCAAACAAGAAAGAACAAGGAGTAACCACAGCTATTAATAGTTTATATTTAATCTTGAGGTCTTTGGGTTCATCTCTTTCTATTTCAAATTTGCTGCACTACCTAGCACCACAGACTTGGTCCAAACAAAGATTCCTAGGAATATTGAATTTTAGTATTGAATAGATACTGGTATCTATTTAATATTAAAATTCAATAAATATTCAATAGAACAATAGTAAAAAGGTACCTTTTTCCTAGTATTGTTTGCGTCCAATATTTCACTGAACAAGAACCTTTAGAGGTAGCAATAAAACAAAAAATAAAAAACAACACAAAAATTTGTTCAAGTTTTTTTGGGATTTGTAGTAAATTACAAAATGAGGCATGTCTAAGTGGAACTATGTCCTCTGAATAGCTTTCCAGGATCCAGAAAGCATTTGGTCACAAAACTGCATGCTGTGAAATAAAGCCCACTATTGGGACAAATGCAATAGAAAGATAAGAATGAAATTTGCTACATGGTGCTTACTCTCTAAATCAGACTGATCATCACAATGAATTCTGAATCATACAGTGTTGATTCTGGAAAATAAGACATGATCACAGCAAAATCATTCCTGTGATAGAAGAGCAGAACGAGCCCATTCAAACATTTCACCACTAAAGTAAATCAATCAAAAGTTGAACAACTGAAAAATTCAAAAGCTACAATGGACCTGCAGCCATGAAGCACTAGCAAATGTATCAGTCTTCCCTCTTTACAAAGGAAATTATATTTACATCTAATTCTTACAAGCAAATGCTCTATCAGCATTCAGAGACAAACATCACCACTGAGGTGATACGTGTCTTGGAAGATTATTTTTGATTCACAAAGCTATCAGTCTCTGAGTACAAAGATCTCTAAAATGAACAGTCACTGTACTAAATATCATTAGTTCACTAGACAAGAATGAAAAACAGACCATGCTGGACATCCCACAGAGTATGTCTGATAAATTTCAAGCTATCTGATTTGGCAAGGCATCTTAAAATAGTTTTAGCTTTGAATCCTCTTTCATTTGAACTTTTAGGCTGAACAAGATAACTAGGAAGAATGAGTGGATGAGGCCTCACACAGATGTGGGACCACAGGCCATGAGGGACTTCAACTACACTAATGTATGCTAGAAAGAGAATACAAGCAGTACAAAAGCAATCCAGATGGCTCATGGAGGACATCAATGTCAAATCTGTGACCCATCTGTAAAGAAACCAACCATGACAGGTACAGGGCTGGTTCTTATATCCAAAACCAGGGAGGGTCTCTTTGGACATGTGAAGGCTGAAGGCAGCCTTGGCTGCAGGGACCATGACATGGTGAGGTTCAGAACCAGGAGACAAGAGAAGGAACAGTACAAAAAGTAAGATCACACCCCTGAACTGCAGCAGAGCAGAATTTGACCCCTTAAAAAATGTCCTTGGAAGAGTGCAACAGGGTGGCACACTGAAGGAAATAGAAGTTAAGGAAATCTGGTCAATTTTCAAGGATCATAATGTCCAAGCTCATGAGTAAGCCATCTCAAAGAGCAGGTACCCAGGCAGAAAAGACAGAAACCCTGTGTGAATGTATGATATGCTCCAGGTCCGTGAAGGAAGAAAAGGTGATAGGGAGTAGTCAACATAGATTCAACAAGGAGGAGAGCCTTGCTTGACCAACCTGACAACCTCCTATGACTCTCCATCTTATGAGGAAGGCCTGGAGCAGACAGGGCTTGGGGAGATCTTATCATTGTGTTTATACACCCAGAGTGGATATAAAAAGGAAGGAGCCAGGCTCTACCCAGTGGTGCCCCATGACAGGACAAGGGCAATGGGCACAAACTGAAAGACAAACTGAAAATTCTGTAGAACAATTGAGAAAACTACTTTTACTGAGAGGGAGCCTGAGCACTGACACAGGTTGTCCAGAGACACAATGGAGAAATCTCCTTTTTGGAGATTTTCAAAAGCCGTCTGTCATGATCCAGAGTGAGCAGCTCTAGGTCCATCTGATTCAACACTCCTGCTCAGCTCAAGCAAGTCGAATCAGATGAGCTCCAAAATTATCCTTTAATTGTAGCCCTTCTGAGTCTAAGAAACACACACGTGGGTCTAAGAAATGGGCTTCTATGGATGTTATTATAAAGATAATAGGTCAGAATATATTTGATTCTGATGAAATTACATTATTTTTTTGCAGGTCATGTGTTCCATTGGAGGGTGTGCAGATGTCCATTGATACTTTTTCTAAGTGCATTACTATCTCCACACTCTTGTGTTCCTGCGTGTTAAACTTCTACATGGGTTTTGCTGGCTGTCCTCATGCTCAAGGGTGAATATGTAACAATACAGGCTGAACACAAATTAGGTGTGCAGAATAGTGAACAACAGGAAAACCTTCTACTGTGAGCATGAAAAAGCACTAACACTTCCACCAGCAAGTAATATTTGAAAATTATTGTATCCAAAGTAATATTGTTTAAATTGGATTCTGTTTACCAGTGGATAAATGAAGATCAGGAATAAAGCAAAGAAGCAGGCAAGATAAAAATAGGATTCATAAAAAAGCTTTTAAAGATTTATGTTACTGGAAGTAAAATCTAAAATCTTTTGGGTGAGAGCTCACAGCTGGAATGGAGAAAACACAAGTCTCTTCTGTTTTCAGCACCATATATATTTATAAGCAAACAGAAAAAGCATTGTTAGACTGTCAGATGGTGTAGGAGATTGACTGTTACAGAGACAGCAGAGCATTCTTTTGGTGACTTTTTGCTGTGCTAGTGAAAAATACTTTTACCTATGGCTAGAAATTAAGCCATCCCAACACAGAAGAGGTGTAGAAAAGAGGAAAGGGGCCTTTTGTCATCCATCTGATATAGATTCTCTTACATTAGTTCACTTTTTATGAATACTGGAAGTGCTGGCACATCTATTGTTTCTCAAGGTTGGCAGCAATAATATTTTGAAGTAGGAGATGGGTGTCTTTAAACCATTCCAACTTTCCTCACAATTCTGTTCTTGGAACCTTGATAGCATTACAAACTGTAATGAGTCTGTAGGAATGGTAATGCTTCATGGGTCTTTTTCATTGTAAGGATATGATATATGATTTCAAGGCAAACCCTGACACCTGTGTGCTCTGAATACAAATAAAAGATTCCAATTCTCTGTGTCATCAAACTGACACTAAGGAACAGTAAATTCACCTAGAGAAGGTGGGCTGAAAAATCAGTGGTTGACCAACCCAGGGCAATCAGCTTTGAGAATAATGACTTTTTCTTGTTCACATTGGTCTAGCCTTCTTGTTTTGCAATATTTTTTTTAAAAAATCTAACCAGGGGAATAATACTAGACTTATTAGTGATACAGTGCTTTATAAACTTGGACTACAGTACGAAAACCATCTACATATCAGTGTTTATTTCCTTATCCTGTTAAATGAGTAGAAAACAAAAAAATATTTTCTACAGGAGAAAATGCAGCATAATGCAAAGAATGTAGAGCCCAAATAACAGTTCTTCAAAAAAAGAATTAAAACGAGTCATTTAAGTACCAAGCTGTTTGGTATTTTGGATTAAACTGTTGCACTTTCCAGGATGAAGAGAGCAATTCCAAAGAAAAATATCTAACACTAACGAAATACACCTGTTAGAAAGAACCTGTGCTTAGTGTTCCAATCCCATTCTCCAATAAGTACCTTTTTTTTTAATGTATGCACACAATTTTTGTTTGTCTTTTAATTACCACTTTTGTCTCTTGCCTGTGCACAAATATGAAGTGACAAAGGTATACTAATGTTGGATCCCTCTGCCATTCATTTAGAAGAAGCATTTCTTCTTGTTGTTTATAAATGATGGAATTTTTGAAGGAAATCTTGTTTTTTTCCCTCTTTGTTCTGCAGAGCAGCATGCAAAATACACTGATGGAGTCCTCTTTTACAAGTGACATACACTGGTTTTAACCATTGTCAGTTCTGTGTTTGTGCAAAAATGGACAGGAATACTTGTAGGAGCTAATGCCATAATTACAGCAAACATCATTCAGAAACAGAAGGAATATGAACAAAGACACACAGAGGAGGAGCAGGTCCATTTGACTTACTTAACTGTTTCTTTGCCATCCTAGTGCTCAATTTGGAAATGTTTAAGTTGAGCCTCTTTTTAGATTGGGTTAAAGAGACAGAAGGAAATCTGGAGATATTATCTTTGCACTTCTGTTCTTAATTTCCTCAAAAATTAATTTAAAATCCAACATTTGAAATAAGCTCACTATGGAGTTTGCTATAGAGGTATAGAAAAATATATGGAAGCTGTGATCTTTGACCTAGAATGTGAATACTGAGTTTTATTTGGACTAGTTGAATTAAGTCTCTTATACATATATTCTCCATTTGCTATTAACAAAGGAACATTTGGTGCCAAGTAAGTTGCCTTTCATTTTCATTTAGAGTTCACTTTTTGGTTTGTATGTATTCATATTGTTTAGTGCACTCACCATATCCACAGTTCACCAATTAAAATCTGAGATTATCCTTTTCCTTTTTTTCCGCTATATTGTCATCTCTAGAATAGGACACATAACATAATTAAATAAAATATCATGATTTTATTCCTATGAGGGTTCTGCAGGATGTGTCATAATAAGGATAGTCTTATGATAAACCACTTCATTTTTTTTTATCTTAATACTTTTCCATTATTACCTCTAACAGGAATAAGAGCATATTACAGATGGCCAGAAGGACAAGCTGTAACAGAAGTCTGTTTCACCCATTTTGTAAGTTGAACAACTGTTAGCATTCTGGCTGACATTTTCCATAAGCCTAACATTCTTTACAATTAACATTGTTGAACTTTATAATGAGAAAATGCCACTTCTGTTATTGTTGCACAATTTTTTGTTTGGGTTTAAGAGTAGAGACATGATATGTTAAAGAATGTTTTCCTCATATTGGTGGTGTGTACTTTGTTAGAAGCATTGGCTATAAATTAAGAGCTATGTTAAATCAGGTGAAACCTCATAAAATTTGAATGTCATGATAAAAAGTTCTAAACTTTGTGAACACCAAGCCTATCAGACCTGGACACTGTCCAGGAATGGACCTCACCTCTTTCCTTTATTGTTCACATATTCACAAGTAGCTTTTGGAACTCCTTTGCTATAACTTTCAAAATAAAGTCATACTGCATGCTATTAATGGGTTTGTTTGTTTGATTTTTTGTAAAATAGTCAGCCTGAAAAAGTAACTTGCATTTCAGTTTTTTGGATGTGCATCTTCAATTATGTTATAGGATATGCTGCTCTAATTATAGCGGGCTACCCAAGACATCTAGATCCTACTTTAAAATAGCCTGATTTAATAATTAATTCACTATTTCTTTGTAAACTATACATCCAGCCTAGCTGAACTGGTGACTTGAATGTGAAATAACAAACACCTAGAAGAAACTTTATTGAGAAGTTTTCAAATTAAAATCCATCTATAGAATATGTTTCAGGAAATAGTTTTAATAATGACATATGTCATAAAAGTTACAAACAATCCCCTGGAAAACAGAAATAGAGGCTGATGCCACAGTAGGACTTATTTGTTGGAAATAAGTGATACTCAGTAAGTGCACTATAACTGCAGAAATAACATCAAAATCAAGTATATGTTCATCAGCCCTCACTGATACTTCATGTACAGACATGTTCTCCTAATCAAGAACTGCACAGTGCTAGTTTGAAAACAACCATCAAAATCTCTTTTCTTCCATTCCTTTCTAACTATAGGACTTCACTGGGAAATGTTTGGGTGAACAATTTGTGGCGCTTATAGTGTGAGTCCTTATAATTAGAATGATTTTGTGATAAAACTGAGAGCATCATATCTGTCCTTTGTTAAAGAGACTCCACTAATCTCTGAAATAAATAGATTAAATAAAGTTGTTAGATTCAAGTGTATATCAGTGAAGTTATTTATTTCTCTGTCCTGAAATGCATATGTTCTTTTAATTTAGTTCCATGGCCCCATTAATTATATTGAAGTCAATTATATATTGTACCTCATGGAGTGGGTTCCTTCAGATATTCCTTTATAACCATGACTAACTCTTCCCTGAGAGTTTATTTCCAGAATTAAACAGATCCAGAAAAACAGTCCTCTTTGACTGTAATGGGAGTAAAGTAGTCAAATCGTGCAGGCTGAAGCCTAAGTTATGTACAGATAGAAGAATTAAAGTTGTTTTGCTTGTTTTTTTTTTTTTCAGAGAAATTATTTTTAAAAGCTATTCCATATTTCTGACTTACTGACACAATGATCAGCAAGAGATCTAGCAATCTACAATGATTAATTATTTTTTTAAACAGATCTTTTTGATTACAGACAGAAATCTCCTTTACTAAGTCACAGACTACTAAGAATGGAGCTTAAAGGTGTTGACAACAGTCTTATAGTGAAAGTTCTGAAGAGCTGCGCACCCACAAAAAAAACATTCATCCACATTGCTTTTCAATTTACCTGGAATAATTTAGCACTAAAAAAAAAAAATCAGGAAAATTTATTAAATTATTTTCTGGGCATGTATGACAACAAGAATTTATGAATCATTCAACAGGTCATACCTATTATGTTGAATTTAAGACTACAGAAGTAATTAGCATTTCTTATGATCACTTCAGATGAATTCTTTTGAAACTTCTCAGATAATTCATTTACATTTCAGTATATATGTAAATGAAAGTCAGATACACCAACAAATTAAATGAGTAAGATGTGAATGACTGCAATTCTGGCAAATTTCATCAGTTCTTGATTTCAGTCAAGAACTGATTGAAATCAAGAAACATCTCTGCCTTAGTCATCATGTTTGTTACAGTATTTGATTATTTGGATTCTTTTCTATTATGCTTTGTAATATAGCATTTAAATGTTTTCTGTGGCACAGAGTGTCATCACATTTTGTTTGGGAGATTTTATTCTACTCTTAATTGAATTTAAGTAGGTGTATTTGAGATAAGCAATGGTACTTTTGGAGAGATGCAGATGTGATGGCTTGGATCCAGCATCCTTTGGAGTAAATAGAAACACTTCAACTGATTTAATGGGTCTTGGATTTGATCCAAGGTGCACTTTGACTTAATAGAACTCTTCCTGGGACTAAGTGCAGCGTCTACTTGAGAACTCATATATGATGAACATTTGTGAGATCTAATCCTTAGAAGTGAGCATCTGAGAAGCAGGAAGAGTTGTTTTCATTATAAAAATAGATAAAAACCAAAAGAAATAAGAACTGTGAAAAATTTGCATAAGTGAAAATGACTTTATATAAATGTAGCAGAACAACACAAAAAGAAGGCGCTTTTTCACAAGTTAATACAAGCTGAACTCCCAAGGGATTGAAAAAATAGATACAGAAAAGGGTCATATGATGTTATAGCTAACAACAGTAATTGATCATCAGGGTATATAAAATATTGAAAACCTTCGTATAATCTCAATCATAATGTGTTAGACACTATTAGTCTGAAGGTGTCTCTACAAAACTATAACACAATGCTTTTCCCAATTCCCTATCCACTGCAAATGTGAAATACCCTCAAAGGGATTCATTATGAGCCATCTCCATTTGGTCTTGAAACAAAAGACTCTTAAAGAGTTGGCAATCCCTGTACTAATTTCATATATATAGATATATATCTACTTTTTAGTATTGAAACAATAGTGTTCTGCCCTCAGATCTTGATTTCACAAAAAAGAAGCCCAAAAAACCAAAACAAAAAACAACAAAGCCACAAAACCCCCACATCAGCAACAACAACAAAAACAAAAAACCCCAATAAGACCTGCCAAAAACTACAAAACAACAAAACCACAAAAATAACTGAAAACCAAAAAACCACCAAAGCAACAAGCCAAAATTCCCCAACAAGGCCATAAGGTGTTGATAGTTTGTAAGATAATCAGAATTTTCTATTTTCTCTTTCTTGGTATCACATGTATGAATCAGTGTTTCTAAAAGCTCTGAAAGTGCCACCTTCTGCTCTGTGACACAGCAAGGAAATTCGATTTCCATCTACAGTTGTTGAGAGCTAGTACTGAACATTGATGCCATTGCATTCCCAACAATGGCTCTGCCTGCACACTATGCATGCTCCATGGCACGAGGAGCCTCGGCTGGCTGAGAGCTGGGCTCAGACCGCTCTGGTCCATGGTGTGACCCTCACATGCAGTCACGAGCTGTCCAACCACTCTGCCGCCGTGCTGCCCAAGAAACTCAGCATCCTGGTTTAGGGCACATTTGGGAGGAAACCTCCAAATGGGGTCCCTCTAGAAAGCTGATCCAAATGGCCCCTCCCCAAGCTGGTTCAGGAAAAAAATATTTCCTTGGAGGAAAGTGAAAAAAAATTGTTTGTTTAACAGGCAAAGCACTCCCGAGCACAACAAAAGAAGAATACTAAACAACAAAACTTCTTGCCACTCCAAAGAGATGAGAATTCAGAAAGTCTCTCCCATGGGGTGCAGCTTGGCTGACTCAGTCTGTGTCAATCCATCAGCACTGGGAAATGCTGGGCCCAGGCTAGGCCTGGTGGGACACAGGGGTGAGATCCTGGTGCTTTTCTAGGTTTAGTCCAGAGCAGGTCCAAAGAGATCCAAGGAAAAGGAAAAAAAACCCCACAGTCTGGAGAACTTATCTCCTTCAGCTAGCCAAAAACTAACCAAAAGCAAAGGAGAGCTCTCTCCCGCCGTCCGCACTGAAGACAACACAGGCTGTGTGTGAAGGAAAGCTGAAAACTCTTACCTTGATGTTTTGAAAACAACAGCCTCAGTAATACCACTTCTCCTTCACCCTCAGATCCAGTTTTAAAGGTGCAAAACTTATTTCTGAGCTAAAAAAACGAATGGGGATACAATTCAGTATCAACCCAGGACACTCAGTCACTTCTACTCAACTCTGTACTAGCCAGCTCACCATGAGAGATGTAGCTGTCATATACCAGCCAGTTGAAAAAATTGTAGTCAACCATGAACTCCCCAAAGGGCATCACCTTCAAAAACTCACTGCATAACAAAACCTTATTTATTGGGTTTGTATGGCAAGGTCTTAATACCAGGGGGGCTTATGGTGGTGGCTTCTGTAAGAAACTGCTAGGAACTTGCCCTAGGTCTGACACAGCCAATCCCTGTTAACTCCAAGACCAGCACCAGCCAACGCTTGAGGCCATTGGCCATAGTTGTATCACCTCTGGAATAACACATTCAAGAAGGAAAAGAGTTATTGCACAGGAGTAATTGCAGCCAGGGAACGAAGGAGTGAGAACATGTGGAAGGAAGTGCCCTGCAAACACCAAGGGCAGTGAAGAAGGGGCAGGAAGGTGCTCCAGCTGCTGGACCAGTTGTTCCCCTGCAGCCTATGTTGAAGACCATGTCTAGGCAGCTGTGCCCTTGCAGCCTATGGTGGTGCCATAGTGGAGCAAAGATCCGTCTGCAGCTCACAGAAGACCCCATGCTAGAGAAGGAAGATATCTGAAGGAGGTTTTGAGCCGTCAGGCAGATTATGGTGAAGCAGGCTTCTGTCAGGATCTGTGAAACTGTGGAGAGGAGTTTGCACTTGTGCAGGTTTAATGTCAGGACTTGTGACCTCACAGAGGACACATGCTAGAGCAGTCTGTTCCTGAAGGACTGCATTACATGGGAGAAAGCCACACTGGAGCACTGCAGTACAAGGGAAAACACATTTTGGAAAAGTTCATGTAAGCCTGCACCCCATGGGCAGGACTCCATACTGGAACAGGGGAAGGGTTGAGGAATCCTGCTTCTGAAGAGGAAGGAGCAGCAGAGAAAATATGTGATAGACTGATAGCAGTCCCCATTCCCTGGAGCTTTTCATTGTATTTTCTCTCACCTGCCAGTTGAAGAGATGAGTAGCTTTGGTGGCCACTTGATTTTTGGACAGGGTCAACTCACCAAATTTGTACCAGAGGTCTCTAGAAAGCCACCATTTAAAAACCACCCTCCTCTGTGACGAACTCTTATAACATGACTGTACCAGGTTGGTATGTAAAAATCTGCTGCATGAGACACAGAGCCATCTATTGGCTCCAGATATATTCAGCCAATGTCCCAGCAAGTTACACATGAACACAAGAATTGCAACAAAACAGCAGAACTAGCAGTGCAAATGTGTATGTTTGAGTGAAAAGGAGGTGGTGGAGGGAGGAGGGGGAAGTTTCAGAAAGAGAAATTGCATCTGTTTGAACTGCAAAGGCAGAAATTCAGTTCTGAGCAAAATTACTCCTAACACAAGGCTTAATTTTTTTCTATTTTTCTTGTCTACCCCTGCCTAATTACTTCTTCTATATGATCTGTCTTTTCTTCAGTCTTTTTAATGTTCCCCAACTTGAGACGATCTCACAATTTTCTTTACTAATGCTGCTTTATATATGTAAGTATATACAGTCTGTTTGTAGCTCTCCATTTTTCTACCTTGTCTATTCTATCAGTCTGAACTTTGAAAGAAGTATGGTAAAATAAATTATTGAAGAGGCATGTAAAGTTGTTATTATCAAGTAACTCAGCTCTGTGCAGCATTGAACCAAAGTAGTTAGGTCTGGAGGAATCTACATGTGTTACCTGCACAGCCAGTCATCCCTGCAGCACTCCCTGTCTCCAAATCTGCTGTACAAGCTGATATTATTTGGTATGCTATGGATACACTCCCTCCAGTATATGCAAATTCAGAAGGAAAACTTTTCTGACAAAAATCAAAGTTACAATATAATCTAACAATGTTTTTCCATACCTTTTCAACACATGCAGTGCTTTACAATTCTTAAAATTAATTGGTGTCCTACTGTTCTCTGCCAAAGATGCCAGTAATGGGTACTTCAAATGTGTACTATTTATGCATCATAACAAACAAAGGAATTAATGATTATTGTCTGCACAGTTTTCTTATTCTTACAGTTAAATAATTCCCTTACTTATGGTAATTAGTGCACATGCCCAGTCTCTCTTTTCAGTTGGTGAGTTTGTTGAGTCAGGGTTTGTGAGTCAGTGGTCATGATCTCCTCTTGACAGAATTACCTTTTACCCTGCTGGAGCTGATTTCAGCACAGTTGCAGAGTAGACTTTCCCTGTGGTGTGTAAATTCTGCATTCTTTTGTGTCTATTATCAGTGATTCATTCTTTCCCCCAAGCTTTGTTAATCTCCCCCTAAGTACAGGATAAACCCTAGACAATAGTACCACCTTTATCTTATTTCAAGTTCAGGTGTGGTGGCTTATTTTACAGTCCTAGTTCCAGGAATCCATGGAAGCATATTTGGGGAAAGGGGCAAGGGAGAAGGGGGCTTTGGTGGTAACTGGTGTCCTATAAGTTGGAGTGATCTTTGTTTGACCAGTGGTATGTCTGTGTGTGAGCATTTGCTTCTTTACGCAGTTTGTAAAGTGGGAATTTTTGTGTAGGAATTTTGTCTACCCAGGAAATACTAACCAGGTCTTGCCTCCACCAGTCCTGGAGATAGCACCATCCTGTCACTCCCTTCTGTGCTTATGTCATGGCAAAGTCTTTCTGTGGCATTAACAATGTTTAAGAGAAGCAACTGTGCTCTTTACGTCCTTACAAGGCCTGAAGCACATAATAGCAAGTAATATGACAAGAGCTAAATGTAGTACAAAATCACTGAGCTCCTCAATACATATATTTTGATGCAATACAGTTATATGTATAACAGGCTGAGACCTAGCACTGTTATCTCTGTAGTTCTTCATATGGCTAGAGAATAGAATATTCTATTAAATGGTTGTACAGCAGCAACCAACCATTTAAGTTTTCTACCCATACTTTACATGTTGACCTTGCACACATTAAGAATGCTGGTATTAAAAAAAAATCCCTTAGACAAGAGTATTTAATGCCTCTGGAAACCTTCCTTCCACTCTGACTCTTCTTGCTATAGAAATACATGAAATTGATGAAATTTTAACTTTGGGAAGGTATAACACTCTGCTTAGAAGTATCACATGAAAAGTGAATACTATAGCTATGGCCATAAAGCATACAGACAAAAAGTCTGATTAGACTGTTATAGGTAATAACACGATAAAGCCAAATTAATAATAATGAAAATAGGGTTTTATTTTGAAGCCAAAATTCGTCATCGATAGCCACAATCAAAGCGACAGCATTGAGCCCGAGTCGATGCTGGGCGAACTCTGATCTGAACTCTATCTCCTTGATTCCACTCTGTTCACAAATGTTGTCTCTGCTGGGGTAGTTTTTATACAGTTTTTTTTTGCCTGGGCAGAGTTTCTCCTATTCTTTCGTGATTTCACATATTCATGCAGTCTTCTTTTCTCTGTGAATTTCTCTCATAGGTACAACTTTTATTTCATGTATATTTTAAATAAGCACGATTTATTCCATAACATATATAACAAGACCACCAGGCTCGAGCTCCTGGATATAGAAGGCCAGTAAACCTACCCAGATAGAGTACTTCAGTTATGCTACAGTGCTGTGCTGTAATATAGCAAGCGGTATATGCATATATGCATACATGTGTCTCAAGTGATTGGTGACTTAAAAATGAAACTTGGAAGGAAATAATAGTCAATATCAAGTGTCACAAATCCACATTTGAATCCACATGTGAATGAACCTATTGGCAATGTCTGTCCCCACAAGACCGGCAGTTGAGCTTCACTCAGAGCTGTAAAGGAAAAAAAACTCCTTAACATCTCTGTCACTCTATGCAGAAAGTCACTCCACAACTAGAGTGCTTTCCACCAGCTCTACTCAAACAAGGCACACAGCCATGTAGTTATAAAAGCAAGGTGCCAGCAGTGTCACTAACTTACTCTTTTAGTTCTGTAGCAGATATATCTCACAAATTTGCTATATGCAAATCTCTAAGTAAGCAACTACAGAATTTATTTAAGTATCAAAATTTATTAAGGAAAACACATGCAGGTTCTGCAGCTCTGAAGCATGATTACCGTTTCTTTTTGGACCCAAATAAATACATTGCAGGCTCATGCATCACCTAAAAAGAGAGTGATCTGGAGTATTCTCACGTTCACCACAAAGGCACGAGAGAACACAGGTATTATTTAATTTCACCAGAAATTAAATAATCCAGTTTCCCCAGAAGCTTCTCTGTGGACATAGAGTAAACTAGCTCTTAAAATGCCAAATTGAGTGACTCAAAGGCATTACAAGTCAATTCAAATATCTTCTATTCTAATTAAACTTGTCTAATTTCTCTAAGAATTGAATTTGACTAAGCTCTAGAATTTTGAGTTGTCACATGAAATAGGACAGAAATAGCCCTCACAAGTCTTTTCCATACCCAATTCTATTTGGCTGTATTTTTATTTAGACCAGCTTGCAATAAAATTCTGTAATTTGATACAGTATGTCTATGTATCATCAGCATCTAGTAATTGCTGATACTTAAGCTCTGATCTTGCAAATAGTTATGTCTATTAAGATAGTGCAGTAAATTTTAGAAACACCAAGCTTATTTAATTAAATTATACTATCCATATGACTGATTACAGAATTGGCATGTCAGCAACAGAAAGCCAGTACAGCAAAACTGCATTAAGGAAAATTCATAATCCCTAAGTTCCTGTTAGAACAATCTGTCCCTAACAAACAAGATTTTCTTTTTATATTCCTTGGAGCTTATATGGGTACGTTTTAGTAGATGATCATCTTATCTTCTGAAGTACTATGCTAGCAGTAATATTTTGTCACACATATTTTTGTGATGAAAATAAAATCTTGAGTAAGATAGGTGAACAATTAACTGAATTAGCTTGCAGTGATATAAAGCATTGTCCTTAAAGTTGTAAAATACTAATTTATGAGAAAAACATTTTCTATTCCAACAGTTAGACAGCCCGATTAAAGGCTCACTTGTACTTTGCTCTTGATATGAAAAAAGTGCAATCATTTTTTTTTATTTTTAAGAACTAGATAAAGGTAAATAAATTCTTTCAGATAAGACAATTTATCACTCAAAACACTAGGGAAAAAAATGTCATTATCAGATAGGACTGGATAGCCTACTACTAAGAAAATAGTACTTTTCTAAGAAAAATTAATTAAAAGCAATCCAAAGACAATGTAGTCCATTAAGCTTGCACTCTGGTCTGCATCTAAAAAGGTGTAGACCCAGTAGGTCTAAGGAGACGATTCTGCTCCTCTAGTCTGCTCTCATGGATTCCACCTGGAGTGTTCCACACAGCTCTGGGGTCTTGGAACAAGAAAGGCTTACATCTACTAGTGCGGGAATGCTGGAATTGTTTGATAAGTTTTAGTGATAAGTATAGTATAGTTATTATTGTTATTTTAGTGTAGTTTTTTCTAGTCTCTGTAAAGGGGGCCCCCTGCTTTGGGAGACACCTGGTCAGACTCCTGATAAGAGTTCCAAGACAACCCCGGCCTCTGCCCAGAGACCGTTTCCCATCGGTTTTCCCCGAGATAAGCTTCTGTCCACCCTAGCAATGTAGCTTTCCTCCCTCGGTCCATCAATCATCTTCAAGGTCCAGTGTAGTCCAGGACCTTCAGAGGTTGGTGAATCCCCCAGAGACCCCTCCCCAACTTACTTTAAGTTGTCTTATTGGTTTGTAATCTGTATCCACCCCACCCCCATCTTCCTTTGGATAAAAACTCCCTTGTAACCCAGGTTCGGGTCTCTCATGCCTGAGGCACCGGGCCTGGGGTCAGGGGCCTCCCCTGTAACCCCCGAATAAAACCTATGTTCCCGGATGTCTCTGAGAGTCCCCTCTTTGAAACCACAGCCGTGACAGCATAGGCTAAGGTGCTGCAGAGCCAAGTACCCACACACGAGACTGTCAAGGTGTATGAGAGCGAGTGGGCGGTCAAGCCGAACGCCAGGCTGACCAGAGATACGCACGACGACATAGTAGGGTGAGTCCACAAGAGGTCACAAAGACAATCCAAGGGCTGGAGCTCCTCTGCTGTGATGGCAGGCTGAGATATTTAGGGTTCTTCAGCCTGGGCTATGAAGGCTCAAGACAGACCTTAGCACAGCCCTGTATCTGAACAGGGCTTACAGAAAAGAGCAAGAGCAAATATTTTCATGGAAACAGATAACCCTGAGGGAATATTTTTGTGGTGGTTTGTAAAGGAAATGAGTTTTTTGGAATTCAGTGGTCAAACCAATGAGTGCTCAGGTTTGAATATTGGCACTTAGTGTGGCTACTGAGGACAAGGATCCGCCTCTGAGAACACAGGGGGTTAAAAGCAGAGGGCTCCCAGGAGAACTCTCTCTTGGTTCCGGTCCCTGAGGACGGGGGATCTCCCCTGCCCAGCTGGGCGGGGAGGGGAAGCCATGCGGCTGGGCGAGGTAGAACGGAGCCTTGGGCAGAGAGGGGGAGAGGAAGATCCTGCAGGATGGAAGGGTGGAGAGAGTACAAGAACCTTGAGAGGAATCAGGCAGCCTCCTTCCCACCCCCCCACCCCACCCCCACCCCCCCCCCCATCCCAGGGAGAGAGAGAGAGAGACTGTGCCTGTGCCACCTTGAAATTTGATATCAGCAGCCGGGCAGCACGGCCGAAGGAGTAAGGAGGGGGTAGTAAAAAGATGCCATGGGAGTCCTGGGCAGGCACAGTCCAAGGTTTTAACCCCTTTCGTAGATGATGGAAACTTTATAAATGCTAATCCTCCGGAATCTGAAGAAGAAAGATAGAGAACTGAGCAAAGGTGATGAAAGTTTGTGCAAGTAGAAGATTGTCAGAGAATGTTGAAGAGAATCCTAGGTGGGAGGAGATGATGGAGTGGCCTTTGGCTGGACTTTTCTTGTATAGCCATGGATGGACTCATTTCTCTTCTGTGATGCAGGGACTGCATCTGGGGAGAGGCATTGGCTTGGAGCCAAGAGTGGACAGTAGAAGAGTAGTGTGAACAGAGATGAGAGGAAGATCTCTGTTCTCAAAGCCCCTCGGCCCCAGGGGGTGAAATTGGGGGGGACTGGTGTCCCAGAATTTGAGAAGCTGTCGTTTTTTGGAACTGACCAAAGCATCTTTAAAAAGAGAAACCCTAGAAACAGTTCTGGTCCATGCACAGTGGTGAGAGCACTGGACATGGAAGAAGGGTCACGAGATGGTGCAAGAAGGACTCCTATCTCTCCTTGATGAACTGAGTACTGATTATCAGAAGGGTAGTAATGGATTGAAGATTAATTATCTGAAAAGAGGTAACTTGACTGGGAATTTTTAGTTTGTTTTACTGTGTTAAGAACTGGGGGGGGGGGAGGAAGAGTTTTTTTAAAGTTTTCATCCTCTTCTGTGTGTGTCTTCTTTACATATTATAAGTAAATAAAGTTCTTCTTTCCTTTTGTTTCTAAATTAGAAACTGTTTTGCTCTGTTTTTGGTCACATCTCACAGCAAGCACCAGGGACAGTATATCTTCATGGGGGCTCTGGCCTCGTGCCAGCATCAAACCATGACAATTTTAAACTAAAAGAGGAGAGATTTAGATTAGATATTAGGAAAATATTCTTTCCTCATGGCATGGTGAGGCACTGGAACACGTTGCCAGAGAAGCTGTGGATGCCCCATCCCTGGAAATTGGATGGGGCTCTAAGCAACCTGGTTTACTGAGAGGCATCCCTGCCATGAAGAAGGGCTGTAACTAGGTGATCTTCAAAGCCCCTTTCAACCAAAGGCTGAATATTCAAGAAAGAAGTAATATCAGCATCTTAAAGCATGCACAGTATTTAGTCTGAGCTAGTACACTCTGAAGTCAACACTGAACTATGCATCTTTTTTTTTTGTTTATTCATTTCTTTTCTTTCCCTTAGGTCGCTATTCGTATTCATATGCAACATTTTGTTAGAGCAGCTTACTGTTAATAGTTTCTGCACTGGTCAAGAGATTCACTGATATTAACAGAACGTTGTGCTTTCATTTCAGCTATTTCTTTATTATTTGCATCTGTCCAGCTCTATTTGACAATTGTCTTGATAATGACAACAGTCTTCTTATGGTTCTCCTGTGGTTAAAGACATATCATGCACACTAAACCCCTCAACTACTTTGAGAAAAAGCATTTAATTTGGCAATCTGCACATCCATTTTCCCTTACCTTACCAAGGTAGTTCACAATCTTATAGTTTACTAGATACAGTAATATCTGGATTAAATTTGTATAAATAAAATGGTGACTGCTATATAGAGAGGTCAAATGCTCAGGCAATTTTTTTAGCCTTTGTACAATAGAAGGCTTATCTTGGCATTTTATTCTTGAGTTAAGAATACTTAAACCACTGAAGCACAAGAAGGGCTAATTTAAAATGATTTCCTAATTTTCTTGATAATATATTTCATTCTTTGTGTTTTAAATCTTTAGAGGTGAATTATGTCAAACATACTGGAATAGCTTGTTTTACCCTGACATTCAGCTACTGTCACTTTCAACAATGGGCTTGAAATTTATCAAGTCTTATAAGTCTTATAAAGGCTTCAGAGATTCAACATTCATTTAAAGATAAACAAGCAAGCAAGAAATCCCCTCCAAACCCCACAAAAGCAACTGAAGCACAACTGCACTTTCGTTCCTTACCACAGGCTGTAGTGGAATTTATTTCAGCAACCCTTTTGTATTTACTACATTTCAGCATTTACTTTTACTAATTTTCTTTTTTTTTTTTTTTTCTTCTGGCAGGAAGCCATGATGTTACTGCTTTATATTTCTACTCAATGTTAATTCAACTGTAAAGTAAATTATGTGAACTATTTTAGAAACATTGAAGTGGCAAAATGTTACAGTAGAAAATGTAGCAAAATGTCCCTTTTTTAACCATCCAAATCAGCCTTGGCAGAAAATGTAGCTGGAGCAAAATTATTGTTGCATATAAAAGCCATTTTCAGGAACAGAAGAGACAATATTTGGTTTCTGAAGTGCTAAATAAGCTATAAAACTTTATTACTCTTTATTTAAACTTTTTATCCTCTCTAAAGGTACTTGTTCTTTGAAAGAATAGAAAAACTTCTAAGAGGAGCAAATTTCTGTAAGAGAAGCAATTGCAGTTCACCAAAACTTTTCAGAAAACAAAAGATAATAATGTTCTTTTTTCTGCTCTCCTTTCCTACTCACTGTTTCCAGGACAGAAAAATACTGCCTCTGAAATAAACCAAGGAACATCCCCATAATAGATTTCAACTCTCAAACCTCCATTTTGCAATAAGGTATTATCAAGTAACATACAGACTGGCATAGTGGAAAAATTGTTTTTTTTCTGGAGCTTCCAATCCACTTACATCATGCAGCAAGCCCTGTAAAAAGACAGTAAGATAGAAAAGAGATTTATTGCCATTGCCATGGTGAATTCAAAGTTATTATTTTCCAGCCAGCTGAACCACACATCTCAGGTGATATGAAAAAAACAACCAAAGAACAGCTACTTCGTTCATTGTCACTATGTGTATTTATTTTAAAGTAATATATGAGCAGAATTTACTCTGTAAACATAAAACTCAGTAAAGATGGTGACAATTTCAAGAATAATTCTGAAGTACCAAATTTGCACTAGTCATGTATATCACCTTAATTATGTTATGTGGAAAAGCAACAGAATAAGAAAGCCTTTCTCCCCAGATGATGAAAACTTTCAGAGTGGAAAAAACCCCTTAGATAGCCATTCTTAATAATAACTGAGAATTTCACAGCTTACAAAATCCAGTCATGTATCCTCAGATTTGCTACCTATTTAAACATTTCTTTTGTCCTGAAAAGAGTCACAGCAAGCATACTCATAACAAGCATTTTAACAGTTCTCTTTAAAATTTGCTATTACATTTCATTAGATAATGATTTTGCTCTATCAGAGGGTGAAGTTGATTAAAGAAAAAAACCTGGAAAACAAAAGACCAGATTGCTCATTCAATTCAAAGGAATGCTTTGATTGCTAATTTACCATCTAGCAGTGTGCATTAAGTATCTTACTGCACCACTGTTTACAAGAGATCAAGGCAAGCAGATAGACATCTCTTCCTTTTCTAACTGCTAAAAAAAAAAAAAAAAAAAAAAAAAAAAAAAAAAAAAAAAGCAGAGAAAGTAAAGCAGACTTTGAGTTTGTGCCTGGCAACAGTAAAACAATAGATATCTAACACTCCTTTTCCCACAGAAAGTTCTTCTTTTATTTCTACTAGTTTCCAGCAAGAAACATCACAGGTGACTGTGCTCTTGTACACATGCTGTTAGTTCTGGTTTTTTGTATACTCACTAGGAACACCTGAATGTCCTCATGAGCACATTCAGAGAGGTAGTGCCATCAGCCTGCAGAAATCATACACCTAGAAAAAAAAAGTACTAAATCCACTGCACTGATAGGAGATCCTATGCTTCTATTCATGGTACACTCATCTGTGTGCTGAGCAATTCATAATTCTGTAACTGGTGTGACATTCCAGCTCACAAAAAAAATCTGAATTTATTACTTTACTAGGCTGCCAAGCTACAAGAACCAATAAATTAGAAACAATTTTCACTTGTTTAGCCCTCCTATAAAGGACAGCACTGCAGGATAAAAATTTATGTTCTGGGGAAAGCAGATAGAGACATACCACTATTTTGAGTCAAAGTGCCTCAAGGTAATTTAGAAAACACATTGCAATATTATGTTGAAGAAGAATAAAAATTCCACAGGGAGGCATTGTGTAGTCTAATACACTTTTCACTCTAAGACAAAATATTATACAGGAACAACAGACTGGCAGGCCTAAGTAACTACAAACAAAACTAATCCAGAAACCAAAACAGAATTATATTTGTTTTTAAGTCTTGAGAAAGGAAAAAGCAAAGGTAATGTTCTTCATACTGATTTTGTAGCTTTGAATAAGGGGTGAAGCACAGCTCTGACTTTGCTTGATTTGATCTTTGTTTTTCAATGAAGATTACAATTTTAATATTGTAGTAGTAATCTGCTGGAATGGAGAGGAAGAAATTGTCTTTAACATGGAGTAACCTAATTCCTAGGATTTGTTTGGTAAAACATACTGAAGGAACAGCTTAAGGCACCTTGGCAAGACCAGCATCCACCTGCAGAAACACAACAGAACACAAGAAAAACAAAACTCTGAGATTAAATTTCTGGCAAAGTACTTCTGGTGTTTCACATGGAAAATAAAATCTCAAACCGAAATGAGGAACTTGCTTGGCATGTCATACTGCAGACCTGTTTGCAGGTTTCCAGCTCTGCCAGAACACTTGGGTGAGCTGTATCACCCTTTCTGAACATAAGCAGTGTAGGCTGATTTGTAACACTTCTATCCCACACTGAGAAGCTCTTGGGAACCAAACCTACAATGCAGTTGATCAAATGTCTAGTTCTTTCAAAATGAGATATGTCTGATAGTCTAGCTCCAGGTGCAGCTAAGTCTTATCTCCACAGCCATCTTTACAGAACTAAAATTCTGGATTCTAGTTTATTTACCTCTATGAAGCCGAACACAAACATTAGCTCAGAATTTAACAGCAGCCCCTCCTGACTTTGACTTAAACATAGCTGTAACAATATTTGCACATTTCAGGCTTACTTTTGCTGTCCTTTCCAATCCATATATTAATTTACTCATTGTAATAAAATTAATTTATTGACTTTCCTACCACAAGATGCTGCAATCATTATCATTATCATTATAGAGGGTATACGCAGAGGCTACAGTTTCTGTCCAGAGGCATTTCTACGAGATGTTTAATCTAAAGCCAGTATCTTCTGCTGATCTTGTAACAACGCCGTGTTACTGTATCCAAGATCCAGGTCCCCCGTGGTGTCTGCGTGTGGAAGGCAGCTCTGAGGTTATTTTCCACAAGGATACCTTCCTTGGCAGTGGCCACGTGGCTCACCACAAGAGGCAAGTCCGGGGTCCGGGCGGCGGTGATAGACCCTGGAAACTGTAGCACCGGCTGGAGCAGGGAGATTATTGCAAGGATTTTCAGAGAAGCTAGACGAATAGTAGAGAAAGAAACCGATTCTGCTGTGGTTCGGTGAAGGGTTTTATTTGCTCCGGCAGAAGCCTCCGAACATGGTAATCAGCACGAACAGAATCCCAACCATGTGGTGCGCCGCTGGTTTTACCCGGGGAGGAGGGGGCGACCCAGAGCGACCCCGGGCAATCCCAGAGGGCGGGGGGAGTATTGAAATTCGGACCCTCAGGATTGACAGGTTTGGCTCTGGTGGTCGCGGGGTGGGGGGTGAGAGGAGATTGCTCAATCATACGACGCAACATGATCTGAACCCTACCTCCGTCATAAATTTTACTATTAATTGCAAACAGATTGTTTAAATATACTACAACGCTTGTGTTGAAGCTTTGCTTAAACTAGCAGCTCCTTCAGAATATGGCTTTCCTGTAACTTACAAAAGATCCCAAACCAAAGCCATAACCTCAGCATCAGGCCAGGCATCTCTGTGGTCCTTGCCTAATATTTATATATCAAATACTTAAAAATAATAAATAAATAAATAAACAAACAAAATTATACTTTGTAAAATAATCTGTAAAAGCAAGCCTTGTTTAGGTTTAGTTAGAGCTTAATTTAGAGCCAGCTTTAACCTGTCTCACTGACTCCTTACTGGACTATAGACAGACCATTTACATCTGTGCCTCCTTCTTTAAAGATGGTATTAACAGAAATATGCTATTGTAGATGAGCTGAGATCCAGCTTGTTAACTATGCAACTCATTTGCTGTAATCTCTGTGGAATAAAAAGAAACTTTAAAGAAAATATAAAAATTATTCTTATTATAAGATGCCTGTGTCTGTTGCACAAAACAGAAAAAGAATGGAGCTGTTTTCTGTTTGGCTTTAATTAGGTGATGCAGTGCCTAGAAGAAAGAAACATAAACTGAAATGGTCTACAATAAAACTGGAGGGGGAACTTCAGGTACAACTTTCTCTTTTTGAATTCATTTGTGTAGATCTGTCCTTGGGATGTAAGCTAACCTTCTAAGGACTCAAATGCTGCAGTTGTGTAGTACCAGAAACTTATCTATTGTACATAAAGATTTGGATAACTCCACATTAAATGTCAGACCCTTTTGCTTTTTGGCATGGGTGTTAGTTCGACCAGCCCACAGAAAGTGAGCTGGCTGATTTTGAGACTGACATTTCATTGGACTAATGAGAAGGTGTTTTGTCTCTGGCTGTTACTACATTTCCAAGGAAAGGAAGCCCGGGAAGCTTCTTTTTTGTTCTGGCATTCAGAGAGAGAAGACCTTTCCCCCGCAGCCTTGGGCCGAGTGGGGGAGGGAGGGGAGTCCACACGGGCCAGGTGGGGCTCAGCTGCTTTTGGGAACACCTGTGAAAGAGCATTCTGCTCTGCTGCTGGTCCGGGCTGGGCTCTGCCTCTGCTGTAGCCCTGGGCAGAAAGAGAGGGGGAGGAGAATCAGTGCTGCAGCCAGGCACCCTGATAGACTGAGGGGTGGAAAAGGAGATCTGGGAATCTGTAACTTCCAACCCCCAGCTTGCAAAAGACCAGCGGCGGCTGCTTTTGGGCACCGGCCCTCTGACATCTGTCCCCCCATCAGCATGGCTTTGTAATGTGACACCATGGATTGCAGCCTGGCTGAGATCCTGGCACAGATCAGGTGAATGCCTTGGCCAAGACACTGCCTTTGTTAACTGAGTGCATCAATGCACAGATGGAACCTGAAAGAACCTATGTCCTCTCTCCAATGAGAAAATATTAGAGTGAAAATGTGTAGAGTGACCCCATGAAAGTATCAAAGTCAGTCAAGAAGGAGTACAGGTCCAGATGGAAGGAGTATGTGAAGCTGCTTTCGGTCTGAAAAGACTCTCAATAGCTATAGTGATTGGCTATAATATATTGAGATATTTTCCTTTAAACCATAGAGACGTAAGGGGAGATGGAGAGTTCAAATTGTAGATCTGAGCAAAGGAATGAGATATTGACAAGGCTGTGATTTCATGAGAAGTTGAACAGAGAAATGAAGTGGTAAAGAATCTTTGCCCTTGAAAGAAGTGAATCTCTGTTTCCTGACATGAAAGTGATCTTGAAGATAGATAAAGAGAACTTTTGCCTTGAACAGTTTATCTTAAAATAAAACCCCATACATCAATGTGGCCCAGAGGCACAACTGTGAACATGGGAGGAGTTTCATGAATGCAGATCTTCCAGGTGGCTGCTGTTCATGAAAACCGAAACCATGAGGGAACTGTTTTCTCGTGGGGGAATTTTCCATAGTGAATGAGAAGTGCTTCCCTCCCTAAGTGAACTGAAGAAAGACTGTTTTAGAGGTGGAAAACTGACTGAGATTTCTGAGTTTTGTTTTGTTTGCATTGTCAGTTGGGAGAAAAGAAGGTGTGGGGAGGGAGGAGGAATGTTCTGAAGGTTTCATTCTGATTCTTATTTTTTTTCCTTTTTAGTGTTAGTTAATAAAGTCTTATTACTTTTAAGCTTAAGCCTACTTTGCTCTTGATTAGGAAATTTCAAATTGGCAAACCCAAACAAGAACACAAATTGGTGCTTCCAACCTGGTTTTGAATTAAAACTATGACAGCATGGTAAGATTTTAATTCCTTAATGTTAAGAACTTAAAGATGTGCATAATGACAAATATGTCATGTACAGCAGATATGTCTGTAAAAGACTATGATCAAATACTCTAATGGTTGAGGAGGTCTGTGGTGGGTTCACCTTGGCTGGATTTCAGATGCCCACCAAGCCACTTTATCATTCCCCTGACTCAGCTGGACAGGACAGAGAAAATAAGATGGAAAACAAGTCATAAGTTGAGATATTGCAGTTTACTAATGCAAAAGCAAAAGGATACACATGCACGAGGAAAGGGAAAAATATTCTTTACTTCTCACCATCATGCAATGTCCTGCCACATCCTAGGAAGCAGAGCTTCAACATGGGTAGTGCTTGCTCCAGAATGCCAGTGTTGGAAATAACGAATGCCATTACTTCTTTCTTCTTTTTTTATCCTTTATATCCAAGTGAACCTCATCTGCTATGAAGCACCCCTTTGAAAATTTGGGTCAGCTGTCCTAGTTGTTTCCCCTCCCAAGGTCTTGCTCAAACCCAGACCACTGATTGGGGTAGAATCTTGTAGACAGCACTTAGGCTGTGCCAGCAATTTTCAGCAGTAGTGAAAGCACTGGTCTATTATCAATACCCTTCTAGCTACCAGTGCAAAGTATAGCACTGTGAGGATGGACATGAAAAAAATTAACTTGATCCCAGCTAGACTCAGTACAACGACTACCAAAATATTTCCCTGGTCAGAAGGTATAAGAGGGTATTTGTGCAACAAAATTGTTTATTGAATTTGATGGATTTCTGAGACAATTCAGAAGGTGAAAATAGAACTGCAGTATCTCAGCAGCTGTTGAAGCAGTGTTATTACTGGAATAGCAGTAAGGAGGCTCCTCTGGCATGTGAACTACAAGCAGGAATTTTTCCCTACATTAGATGGAATCTGTGTGTGTGTATGTGTGGAAAAATTCTGTTCAAGTTACACCTAGGAAGCTCTTTTGACCTACTTATTCTAAGCATTGGTCATTCAACGAGTTTACTCAAAGTCTGGCCAGCAGTTGCCAAACATGGTCCAGTTGCTATATTTCACTGGGGTGCAGCCAGAAGAACATTGGAAGAATGTTCTTATACCCTGATAAATGCTAGTTTTTCTGCACTTATCCTCAGTCTATTCTATGTTTTAGTTTGTATGCCTCCATATAGTGGAGTGCCCAAGTTAATGAGAACTGTATGAAGCGAAGTGACACAGAGTCCCCAGGCAGGTGCAAAGGAGAGCCCTTTATTGCAAAAACCCATCCTTTTTAAGCAGTTGGCCAGTTATCAGTTTACACAGTTTAAGGCACAGCAAGCCCAAGCCAACCAACCACCATAAACCAGGACATGGAACGCAGTCACACAGCACGTCTCTCGTGTCTCTCCACCCCTATTCCAGATGAGTCACTCTCCTGCAGTATCCTTACACTTGACCAAAGTAGCAGCCATGAGACATGATTTTACAAGGGTAACAAGGCCCTTATTTTATAAGGATTGGCCTATATGCAGTATCCTTCTTCATGTTATAGCAAATAAAATTTAAGAAAATGTTTCTCAGGATGTAGTGATCTTTTTTTAAACAACCCCAAATATTGGTTCATTTCTTCACATCACTTGAGTAGACCATAGTGGAAGGCACCCTACTAAGCTCCAAAGACTCCTGTAAATTTCAGCGGCAGCTATAAGATTCAGGAAAAAGCAAAGTTTTGTTTGGACATGTTAACTACATTCATTACTATTGTTATTCATTATTATATGTTTAATTCATTATTATTATTATTATTATTATTATATATTAATGGCCTCACATTACAAAATGGTATATATTTGGAGTGATTTAAGAGATAATGATACAACAGTAAAACTGTAGACATTTTTCTAATCCATGAAAAAGACAATAATGTAGGCTTTCTGACAAGCAACTGAGAAGAATGTAGCTAATATTTTTCCACCTGTGGAAATACCATCCCTGGCTAATAGGCTCAACTATTTCTATTTGCTTTCATATATTGTTATTCCACAGCCTTTTGAGTAGCTACTATGAGAAAAAAGAATGCAACACTATTTCTTGCATCCAGACAAAAGGTGATGTACCACGTTCTCCAAGATGGAAAAGAACAGCTAAAAATCCCTACCATTTAATTTCCTTGTCCTTATAGAATCCTTCTGCCTCCCTGCCCCCATCCTCCAAATCATCTGATCTTGGGTTTCTGTTGTTGTGATGACCCCAAGGTATTAAAAAGTCTCTTGTTTTCCAGCCCCATGTCAGAAGAAGTTGAGATCTGTCTGTTCTGGTTTTCAAGATTGTTTATTTTTTCTTATCTCTTACATTCTTTTTCTGACCTGCTGAGGTCTGTTCTGGAGGTCAGGATGAAGCAGACTGCAGACTCTCAGACAGACTACAGACTGACTGTCCTTGGTGCAGTGTTATCTTTTTATACTAAAAGCTACATGTACTTTATTTACAATAATTCCCCAATACCTATCAGCTATGTTGGACAGTGTGTCTCTACTCTAAACCAATCAAAAAGTGCCACCAATACAGCAGAAGACAGGACACGCCCCGATTCCTCCATCTTTGCCTCTTGAACCCCCATTCTAAAACCCCAAAATTCTACTTTTTCACCCTGTGACAAATTACCTATCATTCTACTTAAACTCTTGTGACTTGTAAATTTTCCAGGGCAGTCAGAGGCATGTCCTGGGTCCTGACAATCTGACTTTTCAGCAGTTTGGTTTCTGGAAGTTGTGGGTATTTTGCTAATGCCTGCTACATCTGATAGTTTCTTCCTGACTTCTTCAATCTATCAATCAAAGTCAAACCTGAAAGCACAACAATGTGTGCTCTCTTTGGGCATCCAATGAGTCTGAAATGGTATGTTTGTGAAACAAGCAAAAGCTCTTCAGCGTGAGGGTTGTGAAGATAGGTACATGTACTGGGTGTCATCAATCAATGCATTTTCCTTCAGGTCATTTATCAGAACAACCATTTTCCTGAAGACCGTTTCAGGGTTTTAAAATTAAACTAAATGAATTCTGAAAACAAGATTACTTATGACAATTTGTCTCTCTTGTATGATATTAATATTTAAGACCTGCACCACTGTAAATTGACTGAATTCTGTCTATGAAGTGGGGAAAAGCCTATGTAGCTAAGGTACCCAAAGGCCTATTTTATTTCCAGAGTATTACAGCACATATCAATGAAAAGAAAAACTAATATCATTGCTGCTTTTAAGAAGTCTTTTCATTGTACACACAGTTTGTCAAAGATCTGCTGCTTATAGGAGATTCTCAGTTATGAATAGAGTATGAAGAAAATCCTGATGATTTAAGAGAGACTCACCAGGTCAACTCTTGCTACTATTCATGCTTGCTTTGACTTACTTCAGGAGAAAACATATATGGATTGAAGGAAAGGCATTCAGCAGTGATTAGCAACGTCTGGTAATTTCTAATTCAGAATAATTGCAGTGAGTTCATGTACTCCAGTGACACGTGTAGAGAGAAGGAATAAATTCTTTAATGGGTCTCAAATTCTCTAGTAAAGTGTCACTGAGCTCTGTTCAACCTAAAAGAAAATTAAGAATTCCTACTGTTTTACACAAAGGACCAATATTTTTTCTTATGAACTTTTCTAGCTCCTCTTTTTCATCCTCTGGGTGAGAAGTGAAACACAGATTTTCTTTCTTGACTGCCCACGGAGTTATTCTGAAGTAGAGTAACAACAAGAGAATAGCAATTAGATCGTCTACACTAAAACTTTTAATTTAACTGAAAGTAGGTCAAAAACAATAGCTACACTCTGCAGCAGTCCTATTTCAAATCTGAATTTGCAAATTGGGGTTTTCTATTCATCCCTGCTGCAAATCAAATTTTTAAAAAATTGCACAGGTTATGAGGTTAACCTGTGCACTGAAGATATGCATTACAGGGGACACCATAGGTCAGCTGAGGAGAAAAAGTTAATTTATCTATTTCATATGTGCATTTCTGAATTTTAAAATCAGAGGTTATGAGAAGGCTTTTTCCTTGGGGAACTGCAGCATTTGAGGCTTGGTCTGGGACCTGGATACAGCAGATAGACTTGTTTTCAGATTTCTTATTTTGCTATAACCACAAGATGAAGATTGCTTTACTGCAGAAATTTATAGGTTTAGTTTTGGCTCCTAATACATCCGGTCAAAAACAATCTCTTTCTACAGCTTAGTGTGCTGACACTGATAAGCCTGTTCAGGCTCTCACTAGGATGCTCCCTCAAAACCCCAGCTCAGGCAACCCCACTCTGCTTTATTTATCATCAGAGGTTTTCTGTATCATTTTTGCTTGCAAGTTTAGTTAAACGTATTTGCTTTCTACATTAAAACACATGGATTAAAGTGGACAAAATTCTAGTGAAACACTTCAGATGTCAAGGAACAAGCTCTGAGCACAGATCAGGTTGGTCTCTGTCACAATAGTAATTAGGAAAAATTCTCAATGCCAATAGAAATTTTGTCCTCTTGTGAGGGTGAAACAAGAAGAAATTTTGCTTTTAGATCAAGTGAGAAAATGGCCTTCAGTGGGTATTCAGCTAGGTCAATAGGCTTTTGTTTTTGGAGCCTGGGACAACCAGAGGCAATCTAGCTGTCTAGAGGGACAACCTTTTTTTGTTGCTTATTCCTCGTAAAATGTCAAAGGTGTATTAAGTCCTACCAGCTTGAAAAATAAATTCTAACATGTAGAAATGATTGAAGTGTAAAACTTCTCTAAATTGGAGACAGTATGAATTTCTAAATGCAGCATTGCTTCTGGTCTTTTATTATCTGTCACTTGTGTAAGCATCTGATTCTGGCCCTCTGTTCATTAATGCCACAGTGTTCATCCTGTCAGGCTCAGCTTCCTACCCTCCATACAAAATCAGGGCAAGGAAAGGCCTTATTCTGAGCAATGACTTAGTGCATCATGACATTTGACTTCTCCACTGCTGTTCTTGAAGTACAGTTTCTCAGATAGTCAGCAATAAAATATAGCATTTCATGCATATGAAAGAAGACCTATGCATTAACTAGGTGAAATGTTTATGAATTTAACTTGTGAATGACTCACTACACCTTATTCAATGTGGCTCTGATTCTTTAGTTATTGCTCCAAGGCAAAGGATTTTCATAGCCACAAACCTTATTAGAGCTTGTTTTGAACTCACACTTGGGAAGCCTATCATCTGTGTATGGATGATGCCCATGCAGGGGCAGTCAAAGCCACTTGCAGTACCAGACGCATGGAAACCCAGCTTTCTTCCACTAGTTCTTGGAAGATGTTTCCTTTTGCACTGTTACCTAGTTTTTAAAGAGACCAGGTCACCACTACTTGTGGAAATATAGCCAAAACCAGAACATCACATTCCTTCTGCTTACTTGTGGATGTGCCTGGAAAATTCTTCCCACACAGCATTGCTGTCTCTGAAAAGAAAACTTCCTTTCCAGCCTTCAGGATAGATCATTCCCTCTATTGCATCTCAGGGAGGGAAGTTAAATAATTTCATCTAGGCATGGAAGAAAGAACAGCTTGGAAACAAAACTTGCACTGCCCTTTCTACCACACACAATATGCTGAGGACTAGGGGTTGTCACCAGCCTGTCCGTTCAAAGGTAAGCCAATAAAGAGGTCAATACCTGTGTTCTTGACAGTGTAAAAACACCATCTCATCTTTTTGCCAAGGACACAGTGATCACATTGTAATGAAAACCAAAAACAATTGTGCCTGAAAAACATGGGCTTTTTCCTCAAGCTCCTCCCTGCCATGTCTAGTGGTGTGGTTCAGAAAAATGCAGATAAACAAAAAAGCTGCCACAAACATTACTGCACAGATTTCATTCACCTCACCCGTACACATTAGGTGACCTCTTTTCCTGACCTGATTTACCATATGCCATAATTTGTGGGTCCTGTTCTTTTGTGTTCTCCTCTCCTGAATATTGACAGGTCAGGATAACTGGAGAAAACACAAACCTCAGCCATCCACAGTATTATACTGCTCTCTAACAAAGAAAAGTAGAAACTAGTCAGTTATGCCAACTCCCATATAGACATGGAGATTTATTACAGCACATCCCCCTACTGTGGTACTACACAGCTAGAGGCAGGAGTACTCTTTTAAAAATGGGTCTTATTAGGCATAGCTGCTGATACTTTCCAGCCCATCAAATTCCAGTACAATTTGTTTTGTACACCATAGGAACCTGGATGACACAGTGTCCTTAGCTTGAGAAGAATACCAGGTTAAAGAACAATGCATCCCAATGAGAAAGAAATCAGGAGAAAGAGACCTTCATGATGGAAAAAAAGCCCTGTCATTATGCTAGCATAAGCAGGAGATACACAAGAGATGAAAGCAGGGTCAGGCCACTTGGAATGGGTATAGAGAGGTTTTCAGAGTAAGTAAAAATGAGGCAAGGAAGGCCAAGGCCCATCTGAAATTAAATCTGTCCAAAGATGTCAAGGACCATGAGAAAGGCCTTTTCAAGTACATCAGTTACAAAAGGAAAACAAAAGATAATATGGAACCATTACTAAATGGAGGGGGAACCCTGGTAACAGGATACAGAGAAGGCAAAGTTACTGAATACCTTCTTTGCACTGGTCTTAAATGACAGGATCATCCCTCTGACAGAGGAGAAAAATTAATAAAATGTTTGAAGGAAAAATTTCTCTTTCCCCAAGGCCAAAGATGATTGGACAAGGGAACACCGAGGCAAACCTGACATCTGTAAGTCCATAGGTCTTAAAGAGATGCATTCCCAAGTGCTGGGAACACCATGGCAACATTGCCTTAATCATTCCTGAAAGGTGATGGCAATTCAGAGATGTTCCTGAGGACTGGAAGAAAGAAAATGTCACTCCAGTCTTCAACATGGACAAGAAGAACCCAGGGAACTACCAGCCATTCAGCCCTACCTCAATCCCTGGAAAGGATGGAGAGCCTCTGTCTATTGATGGAGGCCATTAATAACCACATGGATGACAAGAAGGTGGTCAAGAGTAATCAGCACAGATTCACCAAAAGTAAATCTTGCTTCACTATCCTGATTGGCTTCTAAATGAAGCAACTATGGTGAACAAGGTGAGAGCAGTGGATATTGCCTACCTTGACTTCAGCAAGGCTTTCAAAACTGTCTTACCAAACATCCTCATAGGCAAATTAAGGAAGTTTGGATTGGATGAGTGGACAGTGAGATGAATGAAGAACTGCCGGAATAGCAGCTCCCAGAGTGTCATAGTCAGTAGCACAGGGTCAAGCTGAAGGCCTGTCACTAGTGTTTCACACTGGTTCCTAAGGAACACACTGGAACCTCAAGGTTCCACACTGGGCCCAGTGTTGTTTAACGTTTAACAAAGAGACATGTACCTCCTCAACAAGTGTCAGCAGCGATCATGTGGCCAAGACAGCCAAAGGTATTCTGGGGTGCATTAGGAAGAGCTTTGCCAACAGGTCAAGGGAGGTGATCCTTCCCTCTACTCAGCCCTGCTGAGGCCAATTCTACACTCCTCAGTGCAAGAAAGACATGTAGTTCCTGGAGCAGGTCCAGTCAAGAGCAACAAAGATGATGAGGAGACTTATGAGGAAACCTTGAGGCACCTGGGCTTGTTCAGCTTCAAGAAGAGAACTGAGAGGGGACCTTGCCAATGTCTGTCAGTATCTGAGAGAGGGTGTCAGAGGATGGAAACAGGCTCTTCTCAATTGTGCCCAGCAACAGGACAAGGGGCAACAGGCAGAAACTGATGCATGTTCTACCTGAAACTGATGCAAGTTCCACCTTAACATGCAGAAGAACTTCTTTACTATGTGTGTTGCCAAACACTGGAACTGATTTCCTAGAGAGCATGTGGAGTCTCCCTCACTGGAGATAGTAATGAGCTATCCTCATTAATGGTAATAATCATCCACAATCCTGCACCGTGTACTCTAGAATGGCCCTGCTTGAGTAGGGAGGTTGGACCAGATGACCCCCTGTGGTGCCTTAGAACCTGACCTGCTCTGTGATTCTTTAAAAATGTGTCTTGGAGATAGCTAGAAAACTGCTCTTACTCCAAGTCCTAGAGAACTAATCACTGTAACATCTAAGCGCTGGTGTTAAAAAGGCACAAAGAGATAAATCTCTTGTTTATCTGACATGTGTAATTTATGACTCTGATAGAACAATAATAATATAGAAATCTATGGTAGCTTTTTTTTTAACCTTAACTCACCTGCCAGTCAGGTTTGCACTTTGACTGTTATTTGTTTTTTTTAAAATAAAGTTGGATTGCTATGATTCATTTTTTTGCAGTACTTAGAAGACAGTTCCTAGGAAACAGTGAAATCAAAATACTGCATGTGTTAAAAAAAATACAGACACATCTGAAAAACTTCTGGCTAGATAAGAAAGTAAATGTAGTGTAAATGAAACTGAAAACTTAGCTACAATTATCTCATCAAAACCTACATGGCTTTAATTTACAAAAGGAATTTTCTGTCAAGTTTAGAAGGAGAATAGTGAACATTTGGATGTTTTGAACTACAATCACTACACTCCTGGATATATTGTTGAACATTATATGGTTGTCTAGGGCTCAACAATATATCCAATAATAAAGTAATTTCTCTCCTATGAAATATTTGTAATATTAATGCATTTAATGAATAAATAAATGCTTGAACATAGATGCATTTTTACAGTAATGGAATATTTGATTTTGAACATATTTTTTAAACACAGCATTCCAATGTTAACTTTCTTGCTGATTTCATTTACTCAGTTTTGCAGTATAGTCTTCTAACTTGGAACATGCATTAGCATCTGCAAATCTCTTCTGAACTCTAGGTGCTATTTTATTAATACTGATTGCCTTAAAATTCACTTCATTTATTAAATATGTTGCATCAGTTTTAGCTGCAGAGATGTCAGGGTAGTGATAGCCTGATTTTCTTAAGCAACACTGACGTGGTGATTCATTGTGTGACAGGAATAAATGAACAAGGTGAACAAATGTTACACAGAAGTTAGGAGGAATATTCCTGTATGCAAGCCCAGAAATTTCAGTCTATAATGATGCTGTTTTATTTTACCAAATACAGGCACTTTCAAGCTCATCCTTTTTAATGTGGTCTCCTTTTTCTGTAGGGTTTTTGAAGGGCACTGCAGTAGACATGGTATTTGATTTAAAATTTGTTTTCTGTATGTGACTCAAAAATTTCAGAGTATTCAGATGAATATCTGAACAAAGATTGTTGTTGGATTTTATCATAATGACACTGACAGGAGGGAAATATTAGCTATGTAATGAAGAAACTGAGCTGATAAGAATTTATAGCTTGCCGCCGGAGGAAGAATGCACATTTCCTCTCAACAGATTCATATTTGTCCATAGCTACAAACTTTGCCCTGCAAAAAAAGAACCACAGAAAAGGCCTTTTGTATTATGAAAAGAGTTACGTTCTATTAGAACAAGAAATAGAAAAGCAATTGGAAAGACAGCAAAGCAACAACAGAGAAAAAGAGCCTGGAAAAGAGATAGAAATATAGATATAGACACACCACAAATATTGATGTGGCTTTGGGAAGAGGACATTAAGACACTGGGAAGTGAACAGATGTGAAAGCAAGGATTAAAATCAGAGTATGTAAGGAAATAAAGAATGGTGATGAAGAATATAAAGAGAACAATGGAGAAAGAGAGGAAAATACACCCAATACGAAACAATTCTATCCTAGAGACACACCAGTTATCCATGGGATGTACTTGAAAATTTTGTAGAGTGATTTTATTTATCTATTGAAAAAGCATGAGCCACAGGTGGGCAAAGAAAAAAAGACTTAAAAGAGCCAATTTAATATAAAATTTAAATTGATTACTGTCTCACAAAAACTGCACCTGAAACTCAATGCAAGCACATCTCCTTGGAAACTTGAATAACAAATGTGTTTCTACTTGCTAATATAATATTTTTATTACTATATAAAATAATTAGTTAATTAAAAATATAAAAATTAATTAGTTTAATTAATTTATTAATCAGTATACACCCCAAAATCTTCTTAGAATATTTAGGTTTCATAGAGTTCCTCTGAGTGGACGTCATCTGTGCTTCACAGATTTTTGAACTATCAGACCTAGGAATGGAATGCTGACATATTTAGACTTCAATTTCCTCCATTTCTTAGGGGAGAAAGGGATAAGTCAGTTACAACTTTGTTGTCCCTGAAAATAAGCCTTCTGATTTGTTTTAGTATAGTGGAGTCAGTTCTCATGAATTGTAAGATAAACAAGAATCATGTTTGCATTCCTTTGTAAAAGATATCACCTGATGGACTTCTCAAGTGACCAGTGAAGATGGAGAGGTGGCAACTTCTCTGTCCAATCTCTGATCACTGTCCAGAAACTTAGATATACGAGGTCAACAATAAACTACAGACTTCTTTCTTCTTCTCTGCCTAAACACCTGTTGTGTGTGTTACTGTGTGTTTCTATCTGCGTCACAGTAACACACATGGGCTGCTGCTTAGGACCTGTTGTGAGCCTGGGCTGAGGGAACAGACCTGGGAAACATCCAATGAGCTGATGAGTGCCCCATTTCGTTCCCTACCCACACCACTCTCACCAAGTCAGAAGAGGTATCGTACCCATTCAGCCTCGGGATTGCCCCAGCAGACTCACAGATGTCAGTTCCACAAAGAGCCCCCAGCTCCTGCTGCAGCACTCAGGGTCCATTCAAATCCCTGGCCCGTGCCACAGCTCCCTGTGCCCTCTGTTATGCAAAGCAGGAGCAGTTCATGGCCTCTGGTCCTGGGGCTCCTGCCAGCCAGAGCTCAATCTGCAGCTGGCACTGCAGCTGCACACCCAGCTCCATGCCCCAAAGGGATTCCTCAGCAGCTCCCTGTCCTGGGGACTGCACGGCCTGATCCTGCAAGAAGAGGGCTCTAAAGAAAGCAGCAAGAAAGCTGCCTGCTTACAAAGACAGGTGCTGATAGGACAAGGGGCAGTGGCTTTACAGTGACACAGTGTAGCTTTAGATGAGTGCACATGAAGGAAGTATTGACAGTGAGGGTGCTGAGATACTGGCATGAGTTACCCAGAGCACCTGTGGATGCCTGTTTTTCATGGAGTCAGGGTCAGCACAGAGGACACAGATGCCAACTTCAGGAATAAGTGTCATTTACTAGAATTCAAACTTGCAAGGAATTGCAAAGGGTAAGGTAGGAAATACACCTAATCATTACTATAAAAGACTGTCTACAGTGATACACAAAGACACATCCCAAGTTACCCTAATCCTTGACCATCCTCAGGTCTGCCCATCAAGCAGGGAAGCCACTGTCACAGTGAAGGACTGCAGAACCACTCGTGGCAAGTGGGAAATCCTGCAGGTGCCTTCCCCTAAAGGCAAGGAGGTTTCTGGTGGCACTGTCAGAGAGCCCCATTTTTATGCTGTGGAATAAACAAGCAAGCATAACTTCTAGTGCAGAAACATCTGGTTTTGTTCTCCTTTCATGTTCCTAAGGCCTTGGAGGGCTCCAGGAGGAACCAAGGGAGCTGTCTGTGATTCTACACCCCCAAAACAATGCCAGATGTGGCATTGTCCCATCCCTAAATACGGAAGGGTAAATCCATGTTTCTTTAGTGAGGGGAAATAGATAACATTAGTTTTGAAGGTCCATCTAGTGTCCAATTTTGGCAAAAGGCCTCTTGTTGTGGCCTTGGTCAGGGCCCTTTGATCAGGGCTTAGTACTTCAATGCCCCATCCCTCGCAGTGCTCAGGGACAGTTTCTGAGCCAGGCTGTGTACACTGTGCACACCGGGACTGGTGCAAGCCATCCCTCCCCGCCCATGGTAGTGGGGTGGAGCTAAATGATCTCCGAGGTCCCAACCCAAAGGGTGCTATGGCTTACCCATCCCCCAGCTGGCCCCGTGCCACAGACCCCCGGGGGCGCAGCCCAGGCACCCACCCCTGTGTGACATCAGCGCCGGGCCCGAGGGCACCCCGGGCAGCAGCGCGGCCCTTGTGGGCACTGCGGCTGTGGCTGCGCTGCTGCCCGGAGCGCTCCGAGCTCGCTGCTGACACTGGCACCGCCTCTGGCAGCCATGGATTGGCTCGGCCTCCTCGTCCTGCTGACCGTGGCCGGGCTGGCCCGCGGCACATGGGACAACTGCGGGTAGGTGTGCCCAGCCCTGGCAGGGAGCCACGGCAACACTCGGGGCCTTCCCTGGAGGGGAGCCGCCTGTCCCCCATGGCCTGGCCACAGCTCCCCACCCGCCATGGGGAAGGCTCAGCTCCTTGCCAGCAGCCAGGGGCTGGCACGGACACGCGCACACCCCGTGGGCTTGCCTGGCCTGCTGAGCGTGCCAGCCCTTGTGGGGAGGGCAGAGGGCTGAGCTGCAGCCTGAGCCTCAGCAGGCCATGCAGCAGCATGGAAATGACTTTCTGCTTGCAGGGGGACTTGCGGCCTCTGAGCTGTCCTGTCTGACTACGGCCTCGGAGTTATTACTACGGTGACACGGCTTATGATGACGACAGCTTGACACGCATTGTGGGTGGCACAGGTGCCCTGCCAGGGGCCTGGCCATGGATCGTCAGCATCCAGCACCCCTGGGCACCACAAGAGGGGCATTTGTGTGGAGGGACCCTCATCAGCACACAGTGGGTCCTCACAGCAGCACACTGCTTCGATGAGTTTGAGTAAGGAGCAGCAGGGCATGGGGACATCCCCAAAATACCAGCAGGTTGCCCTGTTGGCAGCACCATCTGCTACTCCCCTCCCCTTTCCTCTCAGGCAGCCCAGCTGCCACACTGCTCAGGTGAAGAACCTGGGCTTGTGCCAAGGCTTCCTAGCAGCTTCCAGCTTCACATTCCCCCAGCCTAAGGCACATGAGGGCACTCACACCTGCCAGAGCACTGCTCCCTCTTGGCCTTGCCAAGCAGAGGTCTGGCAACTGCTGGGCTGCTGTGGCACACAGCTCTGCTCCCTCTAAGCCTTCTCTCCATCTCCTTTCCAGCAACACCGACATGCTGTATGTGGTGATTGGGGCCACCCATTTGACTCAGCTCGGCCCTGGGGCACAAATGCACAGTGTCAAGGAGCTGCTGATACACCAGTACTACAATCCTGCTGACATGAGCTTCGACATTGCCTTGCTGAAACTGGACCATCCCGTCCAGTGCAGCCCCTTCATCCAGCTGCCTGTGTGCCTGACATCACACTGAAAGTTCAAAGCTGGAGAACTGCTGGGTGGCTGGCTGGGGTGCCACTGCTGCAAGAGGTGAGTTCTCAAGAGTGACTCCTGAGATATCTCAGCACACTGGGGAGAGGGCTTGGTCTTCCCCACAGCAGAAGCCAAAGCCAGGCTGCAGGACATCCGCCTCTGCAGAGACAGGCCAGGCCCACTGCCTGAAGGCGGGCAGCAGGGACACAGCACTGCAGAGGCAAAGAGGCAGAGGCAAAGCTAAACCCTATAGAAGAGGATGCCCTTCCCAAGTCAGGAGAGGAGAATGGGCAATGTGATTCTCAGAGATTATTCCTTTCTCTGCTCACAGCTCAACATTCAAGTGATCATCTCCAGGAAGCCAAGGTCCAGCTCATCGATGTCCAGCTCTGCAACAGCAGTGGCTGGTACAGAGGGGCCATCCACAGCCACAACTTGTGTGCTGGTTACCCACAGGGCCTCATCGACACCTGCCAGGTAGGAGCATGCCAGGAGCCACCCAGCCCCCAGCAGCACCAGCAGCCCAGGCAGCACCACCCCAACACAGCCCAGGGCCTGCCTTGCCCGGCCACTCAGTCACCCTCACAGCCCTGGCTCCCACCCGACTGCTCTGGGGGGCTTCCTGCACACTCCCCATCCACACCTGCCTGCCCAGGGCTACCCTTGTGTCAGCAAGCCCAGCAAGCCCAGCTAGTGCTCTTGGCAGCCCAGAGGGCCAGGTGCCAAATGTCCATCCTCTGCACAGCCAGGAGCCCTGTGCAGAGAGGACAGATAGTGCTAATTTACAGGACCCCAAGCCATTCACAGCTGAGACTCTGGAGGCTGCAGCCCCTGAGCAGAGCCTTCCTCTGCCCAGGATACAGCTCTGGCAGGGGCTGTGAGAGAGGAGGAGACAGCCCCAGTGCTGGCAGGGGCCACCAACACCACCTTAATCCTCTCTGTCTGCTGCAGGGTGACAGTGGTGGTCCTCTCATCTGCCAGGACAACAATGCTGACTCTTGGTGGGTGGTTGGAGTGACCAGCTGGGGAAGAGGCTGTGCCAGAGCAAGGCAGCCTGGGTCTACACCTCCACTCAGCACTTCTATGACTGGATCCAGGTCCACACAGGTGCAAACACAGTGGAAAGAGTTCTCCAACATCACAAACCTGGAGTCATTATGTGACACCCTACCAAACAACTCTGAAGCCATGGCCAGCACGACCCCCCACTTATAAGCCATGGCCAACACAACACCCCATTCATAAGCCATGGCCAACACGACCCCCCACTCAGAAGCCTTGGCCAACACGACCCCCCACTCAGAAGCCTTGGCCAACACGACCCCCCACTCAGAAGCCTTGGCCAGCACCAATCCCCACTCAGAAGCCTTGGCCAGCACCAATCCCCACTCAGAAGCCTTGGCTAACACCAATCCCCACTCAGAAGCCTTGGCCAACACCAATCCCCACTCAGAAGCCTTGGCCAGCACCAATCCCCACTCAGAAGCCTTGGCCAGCACCAATCCCCACTCAGAAGCCAACACCAGTGGGCGAGGTTAGCTCCTGTCCATTTCCAGTCAACAAGCTGATAGACTTTTTTACTAAGGTGAAGAAGCTCCTTCCAGAGGTCCTTGGACAAAACACGACTTGAGCATCAGGGTTTGCAGCATCAATGGCAAGCTGCTGTGCACCATAACCATTTCCTGCTGGGGCAATGCCTGCTGATGCCTCAGTGTCAAAACCTTGCTTTGTCCTGCCCACTCTCCTCTCCTCTACAGTTGATTTAGTTGTTGAAATAAAGTTACCTATGTTCACAAGGAACCATCTTTTTAGTTCAATTCTGACTCCTGGGCAAAGCAGGAAGTGCCAGGCTCGGCACCTGCAGAATGAGGCTGAGGGTACAAAGGTTCACAGTGGCTCCAAAGAACTCCAGAGTGCCTGATCAGACAGGAGAGTGCTCTGAGCCACCACGCACTGGAGGAACGTGGTATATCAAGCCTAGGAAGAGACTAGGAATAAAGCAGACACCTTGGGGGTTGGTGTTCAAATGCACATGTGTTGTCCCTGAAAATAAGCCTTCTGATTTGTTTTAGTTTAGTGGAGTCAGTTCTCATGAATTTAAGATAAACAAGAATCATGTTTGCATTCCTTTGTAAAAGATATCACCTGATGGACTTCTCAAGTGACCAGTGGAGATGGAGAGGTGGCACTTCTCTGTCCAATCTCTGATCACTGTCCAGAAACTTAGATATACGAGGTCAACAATAAACTAGAGACTTCTTTCTTCTTCTCTGCCTAAACACCTGTTGTGTGTGTTACTGTGTGTTTCTATCTGCGTCACAGTAACACAACTTCTTTAAAAATTTAGATAAACTACCAACATCCAACAGATCAAGTTTAAAAGACCACAGGCTGGTACCCAGTTTGTCCTAGAATAAAACTAAATGCCATATTCATGATTCTTGGAGCTTTCCAGCAAATAGGTAGAAACTGGTCAGTAGTTTTCCTATAGGACATTGGCTGAATTACTTCAACTGGATTTATATTTTCATTCATTCTTATTTATTCATCCCTTCATTTATTCAGGAAGTCAGTCATTTTTTAGAGCTCCTGTTTTCTGGTGATTGTCTTCTCTACTACCTGTTTGTTTCCTTAACATTTCTGTATTATGACAGGAAAAGAGGCACTCATTCCTTTTAAGTGCATTGTCCTGCCACAAGACTATAAAAAGTGAATGAAGAAAGCCATAGCAAATTCAATCCTTTTGTACATGACTCAAAATAGATTCTATGATTCTCAAAAACAAGCAGTTGCCTAAAGAACGTCAGAAGCTACTTATTTACCTTATTGTACCTAGAAATTAGAAGAGCCGAAGAAGAAAGAATACTAAGTTAATCGCTTTCATAATTCATAATAAGATCACAAGAGAGTAATAAAGGACTTATAACTGTCGTTCATATCTGTAGGAATTTTATGTAGTCTTCTAAGGGAATAAACAAGTACTCTTGATGATAACTACAGAAATTATTTTAACCAAAGTCCTTTAAATTTTAAAAATCATCAATAATCCCCTTAAATTTCAATTGTCATAGATTATTTTCAGAAGTGAGCTCTGCTCCAGGGTGCCTCAAAATATTTGGCACCACAAATCACATTCTAAAACATGTTATTCCTTTAAATATAGATGTCAAACATACTTCTCATGTAAGAGGTAGAACTTTTAAAATCATTCATCTTTGAAAATTATCATCTATACAAAATTAAATATTAGATGTGTCTAAAAATGGTTAACTCTACCCTCAGAAAAGATATTTGTAATGACATAGAAGGTGACTTTCTGTGCTGATAAAGTGTGGAAGAAACAATAAAAGTAAATGGCTATTCCTTAACTAAGGCTTGTGTCTTCTGGAAATTATTAATTTGAATAATAATCAAAAAGGGATTTAAAATGTGGGGAAACAATGAGTGAAGAAGGCTCTTTTTTCTGTTTCATAGTAGTTCTGTGTCATCACAAATCTACAGATAAAAAACCCAAGGTGACACATATTATCTACAAGATTCAGTTCACTTCTTTGAAAAAACAATTGGATTCTCTATAATTTCTGTTTTTCTGATCCTGTTTACAAAAAGGTGGTAAGTGAACAGCTCAGTTTTAGAATGGAAGGAGAGGAAAGCCTTATCATAAGCAGCTAAAACCTTTGAGAGAGAGACAGTCACACACAACCATTATGCCTGTTATCAAGTTATCGTAATTTGGTTGATTAACCACTGGATCAATGCCTTATAATCAGCAGTGCAATAAATGCTTATCAATGAAACATGCCTGTATTCATAGTCTGAAAAGCAGGAAGTCTAATAAGCATTCTAACTAGACCCAATCTTGATGCAGTTTGACTCATTGCTGTGGTAGGGGACCTTCAACTGTGCAGCGGAACCACAAACCTGATAACAGACAGCCAACATATATCTTCATTCTCCACGACATCTCTAGCATTTATTGGCTGAGGAGACACCAACAGAGAATTTTGTAGTACACGTGTGTCTCTTTGTTCATGTGTATGATAAATTATTAAATATTTTATGATGCATAAATAGCATAGGCTGTTCAAGATAGCAAAGTGAGAAATATTAGTTGTCATAGGTAGGCAATTAAAAACTTCCTTTGCCTTACAAAGATCTTTGGAGATGCCTCCTCTACACATTTTGTCATGTCAACCCATAATGCCATGTATCAACACCTGAATATGAGAATAGCCAGCAATTCCCATGTACAGGACTTTTGTGCAGGGACCAAATAGCCCTGGAAGCAATAATAAACACAAATACTTAGAAAAATTACCAATGAATACCTGCCTACTTCTTTATGGAGCCCCTAACCTAAAATAAAATGATGTAATTTCATCAGATTCCATTACAGAATGCATTCCTACATATCATCTTTGTCTTAGTACCTACAGAACACCATATCTACAGCTCATCAGTCAAGGATTGGACTCAGTCATCTTGGAGGTCTTTTCCAACATAAATGACTCTGTGATTCATGATTCTGTGAACCTATTTCTTAAAGTCACATGTTTGCATAAACTCAGAAGGGCTACAATTAAAGGATAATTTTGGAGCTCATTTGGTTTAACTTGCTTGAGCTGAGCTGGGACATTGAATCAGATGGACCTAGAGTTGCTCAAACAGGATAATGACCTGATGGCTTTTTAAAATCTCCAAGAAGGAGATTTCTCCATTGTGTCTCTGGGCAACCTGAGTCAGTTGAGGCTCAGTTCTTCTTGTATAAGATCCTTGTCTATCTTTCTTTCACCTTCTGTAATGCTGTGCAGATTGCTCACAGTCCCCTACAGCTCCTCCAGTTGGAGGCACACCTCCCACAGGACAAAAGCCAGATTTTCTAGTGTTGGAGAGAGGTTCCAGGCACTCACTGGGATATGAGGCTTGAAAGAATGCTTCCACTATCTGAAGATCTGCCTGCAGCTAATCCTGTGCCCTGACAGGATCAGCTTCTCTAACATTTGCATTGGAAACTGCCCTGTAGCATGTAACCTCTGTACCTGACATTTTACACAGGTACAAATACTGCTGTATCAGTTGGCTGTCTTCATCTTGCAGGATCTAGGGCTGATTCCAATATAGGCTTCTCCTCAGTTTTGGCTGAAAGTTTCTTGACCCTTCCTAATCAGGGGCTCATGTAACTAAGGCTTTAGGGAACCCGGCTCAAAGGTGGCTGACTGCATTCAGTAAAATCTGCTAGAACTGCTTCAGTCCCACACATAACTGTGTGATCTGATTTTGGGGAACAAAATTTTGGGCCAGCTGAAGAATGAAATTCCCATTAACTTCCCAGAGATCAAAAATTTAAATCTTGATAACATTCTTCATAAGGTCATGGGAAAGCGAGTATATCAGTGGGAACTGGTGCTCTTTAGGCACCTTGGTTTGAAGCAATGACTAGAGATATAAATACTTGAGGAATGGCAAGACAATACATGCTGTCTCTCTGCTAAGAATTCTCAGAATGTTTATCAGATTTCCTAGCAAGGATTAAAAGTAAGAAAACATACTGAACTAGTCACCGCTATATATTTCTAATGGTAAAAGTTTTTTGTAGAATTACTGGAGAAATAAAGAGCATTTGAGTCATTGGAAGAGATTGTGACAGAAGGAAGTGCATGGGAGATGTGGAAAAGTGATGTGCATCCAGATGAGTGATTTCTGAATTTCCCAGTAGCAGAGCAAACCCAGACCCAGACTAAGACATACCAGTCACGGTTGCTTGGAGTTAATGGCAAATACAGTGAAAATATGTCTAACTGTAGATCCTTAGGTCTATGGACCACACATAAATAAAATAACTTCTCCTTGTAGAGGAGAAAATTTAATGGTAGGGAGAAACCTCTGAATATGTGTTTGAAAAAATATCTCTATTCTGTATAACGCCTTATTTAGCTGGTTCTGTATTTATTTATAACATCCAAATGTAGGCAGTCTCAGTGAAATGTCTGAATAAAAGTCCCTTTATAGAAAACTAGACACTTTTCCATTTATAGGGCAGCTGCAGAAATTCGTCACACTAGCTATTCTATATAAAATGGAATGAAAATATTGAGGAAAAAGTCTGTACCATGAGGAGCATTAATAAAGCTAGAACATCCATGATAATTTCAGGCAGACTAAGGAATACTTAAATCCCTTTAAGATCATTGATTTCCTTTTTTTGCAGTGCATTCTTTCAGTTATAGATACATCAGCTTCAAGCTAATATAAAAGAAAAGAAAGAAAACAGTCTTTCTAGGATGTAGTATGTGAGTATGTAGTATACTAAGAATAGGATGCACAAGACATTGGAGTATATAAATTTGAATGATAACATCATGCAGAATTATATGCTGTGCTAACAGACTTTAAACGCTTTAAACGGTGCAAATTATCTTGTTACTATACAGAAAAAAAAAAATTTGATTAGCTTACAGAGTATTCACTAATTTGGCCTGATTGGGAGGCTTTGCACTCTGATGAATGCAAAGCAATTAGTAAAAACATTCCATACACTGCTTGTTTTCTACTACCAACAAGGAAATTGATGTTATTAATCCTTTCAAATATAGCTGTATTTATTATAAACAAATTCTAGTTTTTAAAGGAATCTAGTACATTTTTCATATATAATCATAAAATATCTTGCATACTACAATCCATAGGACATATCTGGGCATTTTTTGACAGCTAATGTTTTCTTGAATTGGAGTTCTGTAATGTTTAGCATGTCTTCATTGAGAAAAGGTTAACAGAGCTAAAATACTCCTTTAGTTCTTCTGAAAAAGCAAAAAGAAAGCAAAAGTTCATCTTTTATGTTTGCTTAATTTCTTGGGTTCAAGTGCAAGAAACACCAGAGTAAAACACAATGAAAACAGCTGCCTATTTTAAGGAGTAGCTCCTTACAAGGGCTGTCCATGTCAAAAGTATTAGTTAAGACAGATCATTACATTATATAAGATGTTCAATGGAAGAATTATTTTGGCTGGTGTTTAGTCTAAGACTGACTGTGAATGCTAACATCAACACAGTCTTTCACTATGCTGATTTAAAGTTTCATCTCCTTTAAAACAAGATCACATTTTGGCTTTTAAATTTGATATTCAATATTAATTCATATAATCCAAAATTGTTCTATGGCATGTATTATGTAAGTTGTAGAATTAATTGGTTTTGTTAAATATGCTAGAATTTCTTGGAAAATGTAGTTTTTGATTCTCATATGCAGTAAAGGAAAATGCAGATTAGTAGTAAAGCAATGAGGTAAGCAGTGAAGCTGTAAAGTGCTGTAAAATGTGTGTAAATAACTGGATACTCACAGGTAAATAGCTGAGATTAAGCTAAATGCTCATTCTAGACTTGCTATTTGAACCCCAGAATACAAGGGTAACCCTTTCTTCCAAAGGATTCTCTTCTTTTAAGGTGTCCCTCCTGGGAAACGCTGCAATTTCAACAATTTTTTGCTGACTGCATTTGATTTCAGATTTTCCTTCTGAGAGGTGTGAAAAATATATTTAATTTAATGAGATTTCTATCTTTAACTGTAAAGAAAATATACAACTCAAGAATCTTTACTTTCCACTGAGCTGTAAGACTATCTCAAGTACTTAATTCACCATATATCTAAAGCATATCTTCAGGCATATACAATATATATCCCAAGCCCCAAATTTGCTAGTCTGTTAAGTCAAATTTGAAAACCTGTCTAAAATGTTTCATTGAATAATAAATACCCTAATGCATCTGAAATAGAACATACTGGAAAATAGGGTGAAAACATCTAAGGTAATTTGCTGAAGGTATTGTGAAGTTTCTAGATGCTTCCATTGCTTTTATCATCGTTTTTTTGTATTATCTTCCCTTTCAAAAAAAGGTTATTCCAACCACAAATATGTAACCACTGCTTCTAAGCTGTCTATTATCTGCTTACTTCATTATACTAACTAAAGACAAATGGTAAGAACTGAGATGAAAAGACCAGATAGCAAAATAATTACAATACTATACACTTTCCCCATGCACTTGCATTTTAAATTCTGCACATGTATCTCACTATTTGGTGTCAAAAGATACAAATACAATAAAATTAAAAGGTGCAAATAATTATTAGAGTTGTAGAAAACTTTCCATATAACTAAATAGACAAAGGCCTCTTATCCTAAGAGGAAGCAGTTGGGCAAGATTTTGACAGACATATACAAATTCCTGACTCAGAGAAGAAAGAACAATTGAAGTTCTTCTTCAGAAAACACGTATTGTAATCTTGTAAACTAACTGCTACAAGATGCTTAAGATACTAGAATATAAGGAGGCTAATCATCAGTTAGGTGAGTGAATGGTAGAAAAACACAGAGATATTGAACTGTTTGAGTGTTGCTCCAACTCCCAGCTCATGGAGAGCTAAAAAAACTGGTGCAGCTAGAATTTAGCTCTAGAAATACATTGACGCCTCTCATTTTACAGTTTTTTTGTCTGTGACCAGTGAGAAGCATAGCTTTCAGATACTGATGAGCCTGTGGATTGAGTTCACATAGTCTTAGTTTGGCTTTGTTAATGACAAACAACCAAACTCTTTTGATAAACCTGCTCCTGATAGTATGAAATCTGGACTGCTATGCCAGGTGCTTATAGTAAAAATATAGGATCCACTTGTGTTAGAGGGTAGTTTTGTTCAGCAGTGCTTTAATCACTTTACCAATATTCTAAACCTTGCTTTTTTAATTTTTTTTTTTTCATAGTGAAACTAAGGTAAGAAAAACAATTAAATTACTGTAGTTTGATCAGTTTTCATGACATTAGAACACAAAAACACTCTTTGGTACCAAATAGAGAAATTTAGAAAAAAAATTGGTCAAAAATTTAGAAAACTACTTAGAAAATAATTATTGTCCGTTTATGCTGGTTGCTCAAAATTCAAGAAAATTAGAGAATTAAATTTGTAGAGAAGGTACCTAGTGTCTTCATAAGCAGTCAAAACCTGTTACAGAGTCCAGTGGAAATCTCAAGTGCTACTTACAACATTCACAATGGTGATACGGCATCATGCTAGACTCAAAAGCTTATTTTCCAGGTCACCCATGTCTCATAATGACAAGAAGTTACAAAATGATGTCTCTAGAATAGAATCAAGAGTATCCTGATTTGGAAGGGACCCACTAGAAACATCAAGTCCAACTCCTGGCCCTGCACAGGACAGACCTAAGAATCACAGCTTGAGAGAGTTGCCCAAACACTCTTGAACTCTGTCAGGCTGGTGCTGTGACGACATCCCTGGGGAGCCTGTTTAAGTGCCCGGACACTCTCTGGGTGAAGAACCCTTTTCTAATACCAATCTAAACCTCCCCTCACTCAGCTTTGTGCTATTTCCTTGAATCCTTGTCCAGACAGAACAGACCAAGTAACCTCAGTCACTCCTAAAAAGACTTGCCCATGAGACCCTTCATCATCCTTGTATGCCCCCTTTGGACACTTACAAAGAACCTATTCTCTGTTTTATGTTGTGGTGCTCAAAACTGCACACATTACTCAAGTTGAGGCTGCACCAGCACAGAGCAGAGCAGGACAATCACTTCCTTTGACCATCTGTTGATGTTATGAAATCATTTAGCTAGGAAACTGAAGGATTTTATTTTACCTCCTTGTCAAAACCATCACTTAGAATTGAATTCCATCTTGTCTTATGGTAGCTATCCAAAAGCATAGAGAGAAGAAAACAGGAAGACTCTTGAATTTTGTTTTCCTCAGTAGATAAGTGCTTCAGTGGAAAATGACATGTCAGACGAGATTGGTAGAGATATTATTTTTGCAGTGATTGCTTCAGTCCTCTGAGAGTCCAAAGTTCTTATTAACAAACTGACTACATCCTGGAAATTAATAAGGGGTTGCAAAGCAGTTAGATAATTATAGCTATTTTAGTTCTCTGACTCACAGGAAGATCAAGTAACAAACTAGCACTTCTTAAATTATGCCTTTACATAAGGGCAGGAAGACTGGCTAATGAGCAATACGCTGGAATCATAGAGCTGCCCCTTATTTTCATGTCATTTGAAAATCAGAAGGAAAAGTATGACTTTAGAGAAGCTGTTTCTGTGCAACTGAAAGTAAGAATAAAATTTTAAAAGACTGGCCAGCAGAAACAAAAGGAAACCCAAAAAACCAAAAAAACCCAAGAAAACCCCAAAAAGACACAAAAAAACTGTAAAGCAGGCCTGTAGCCCATGTGCCCTGTACCTATGGAAATATTTTCCAACTTGTTCTTCTGCTTGGTTCCCCACCCCCACCCTCTGCAGTCTTATGTTCTTTCAGATTCATCTTGACCATCACTCCTTTGTATATTATTACTTGAAATCAAATCAAAATCTACATACTATAGCTGTTAAGCCTTTAAGTGTCTCTGCAGAACTTGTACTATACTTTGGCACTCTATGAAGCACCACTTTTCCTCGTAAAAAATCCCCCCAAACCCAAAAATGCTTAGACCAGAGCAACAACTGTATTTATTGCAATGATCACAAATATTCAGCAACTGCAGAGCTTTTCATCTCTCTCAGTTGATTGTAAAGAAAGGCAGTTGCACTGCAATGTGAGAAAACGCATCAACTTGGGCAATGTCTGTGCCCAAGTGACAAAGAATTATTTAAGAGTATTTTTTAGAACTAAAGTTCTGAACTATATTTATAGCAACTAGGAACTGGGCCTATAAATCTCATATTCCACTGTTTCGTTGTATTTTTTTAAAATTTAATTGCTACTAAAGATACAGCAATAAAAAGTCATTCAAAATCTGGAGAAGCCAATCAATGAATGCTTTAACAACAAACTGATTATTACTGTGCTACATTTGGGAGCTGTCAATAAGAGGCTGATTTCTTTTGAAAACCATACCTTTTATTGCAGCATTATGGCTTTGAGGATTTTTGAAGATTATGCTTGTCAGCCACTTTCCACACATGAAAAACTGTACATTGAAACCACACTATAATTAGTTTTGTATCAGAAGTGATTTTTTGCAGTATGGTACTGCAGAATTAATACTGGTGTATTCCCTTTCTTATGCCAAAAAAGGAAGAAGTACCTTTCCTAGAGGTCTTGAGTTTTGAGAGGGTTTGAACACTTACACAGGGATAATGAAAAATCCTTACTGTAATGCATATGAAGGAGAGGAATCATGATGTTTCTTTTGTAACAGAAAAAGGTCTACAGTCTCTGTCTTTAGAAATGTTGCTGTTTAAGAGGGGAGAGTAGGAATAAGGTTTGCTGGTGACTTAAGGGTGTTTTTGGGTGATAATTTCAAAGCCATGTTAATAACTCTCTGACCTCTTCAGTAGTGTGATTTCTAAAGGTGCTTGTCCAAGAAAGCCATTTGATTCCTATGTTTTCCTAATTTTGAAAATCCTCTGAAGAGCTTGCAGGAAGTTTTTATGAATTATTCTAAGCTTCTGTTTGATGCCTCTATGATCTCTCTATAAAAGATGACAACCAAACTTCTGAAAGCAAAGACATTGAACATCTCTATGTGTCAGTAAGTCACTCCTCTCCAAGACTTGCTCTTTTCTGGAAAGGAAAGGCCAGCCAGCCTGATCACACTACTCTTAGCAGAAAAAAGGCTTATTCCTTACCGCATCAAATACCTTTTAGAGAAAGTACATACACAATTTGCCATCCCCTCCAAAGGTGCTGATATTATGCATCTTTTGGGCATAACTAATTAATTTCTCTGCTGTGCTTCTCTGCGTGAATCATTTTTAGTCTCCCAACCATTTATAATTTATAACACTTTTAAAAAATGAAATGCTGTGACAGTTTAGATCTTTTAATTTGGGATAAATCTCTTAATGTCTAACAACCAGAGAAGTGAGACAGGACTTTACAGGCAAAGCCCAGTAGAGAAATCCACATACTACAATGGTACTGGCATCTGGAAGATAAAATATTTAAGTATCAGCTCTCCTGCCCAAACTTGCCTAGGTCAGAGACAGTTCACCACACTCAGTTGAAAAATAAAGTGTTTCAGTATTTTATAATATCCCACTTTTTAAATCTTTCATGGTTTCCAATGTAGCAATCTATGTTTTTAGCTTTCAGACTGAAAAACACATTGTATGACAAGAAAATAATGGTAAGGCTGAAGGGGCTTTCAAACAATTGTCAGTTTCATTAAGGATATTGAACGTCAATTTTGATTCTCTAATTTTCTGTTATTTAGACTCTATGGTAGATGAAGACTTCAATGATTATAACAAGTAATAGAAAAGAAGTAATTTATTGTGCCGTATTCAATGAAGATTACTAGATAAAAATACCTAAGATTTCAAAATTACTAAAAATTTTCTGAACATCTTGAGGAAATCAACTTTGTCGTGTGGCTTATGCAGGTAGTGTTATCTTTTGGTATGCTTGTTTCATCTGAACATGTGAAATAGTACATACAGGATGCAGTCTAACAGCCCCTGCTTTGGGGCCACACTGGATTGATAGTTATTACGTGAAGATACACAGGATGTGAGTTGACTATGTTTTTGGACATACTTTCACTTTGTCATCCTTTAAGTTTTGTTTGAGGCTGAAAATGGATATTTTGATGGGAAGCTGAAATGAAAATAAAAAGTCTATTAATGTCGCATGTTTCATTTTTCCTCAAAATGATCAGACAAGGACTTAGAAATCTAAGATGCAGCTGTATTTTCTTTCTTTGTAAACACAACAGTGAGAATGTAATGTCCAAGATGGTAGTTTAAGTAGAGCAAATGTAAGGCTTTCAGAGGTTATTGTAGTTTCTGATCTTTAACCAGGTATTGACACTTCACATGATATGCACATTCATTTGAAATGGAGAGTAATTTAAGCAGTTTGGGTTTAGTTTTCTTTTATTTCTGGTTTGTTTGTTTGTTTGCTTGGTTTTCTGCTGGAAAGCAATTTTTACTGACCTCTGCAGGGGATGTCTGCCAGGTTGCAATCGCTTCCAATGAACTTGGACTAATACAAGAATCTCGTGAAAGATTTATTCTTTCAACCACTAGCTCTGCCTTATCCTGCTGCTCAAATTCTGCACAAAAGGACAAATTTATTTTTTTTTTTTCAGTCTGGGATGTGAATTCACTTCAGCCTGTATCAGCACAGAACATTCTCTATAAGCCTTTACATTGTGTTTCAGCTCATTAAAATATGAGAGGTTCAGAATAACTCTTTTCTTAATTTGGTCTTGTAGTTCAATTTATCAATTTCATTATATGCACATTCCAGATGAAGAAATGATAGCAACCTTTGCAACCTGTGCTTTGCAACATTTACAATTTTTTCTGGTATAGGCACTTATTTTGTTACTGGCAGTTTGCATTAGTCTTGATAATGTTTGAGCATTTCTTTATCACAATTTTAAAATTCAACATAAGAAGAAATATTTCTTAAATGTACATAAGAAATGAAAGCATTCTTCGGAAAATATTGCACTTAGTTTTAAAAAAGACATCAAAATATATTTTAATATCTGTGTTATATCAGATAAATGCAGGTTATATCATATTAAATGCAGGGGAAATTTTTGTCCTGATCCCAAACAAACCTAACTGCTGACAAGCTCAGAGTAAGTATTATTTTTGTATATATATTAACAAATAGACAATAAAATTAATTTCTGAACTGCTCACTGTTTCACTAATATTACAATCTTCGTCTTATCTACTGCAATTAAGTTTTTAAAGCCACATTCAGATAGGTGGATAGGAAGATACCTATTGAATTTTGAATTTGGTTTTAAAGATTAAAATATTTATATTCCTGTAAGATCTTTAAATAATAGGAATAAATTCAATAGTTAAATCAAGAACACAAAATTTAATTACTATTAGTAAAATGGTTGAAAACCATAACATAAATCAGAAACTAACCAACCATAGCTATTATAATTATATCCAAGCGAATTGCAATTATTTGGAGATTTGATGTTTTTATGATTCATATAATTCACACTGCCTGTTATTCCAAGTATTTGGTTGCAAAAATGACCACAGCAATGACCTTTGCCAGTAATTTAATGAGAAAAAGGAGGTTCTCATGCAAATTGACATCACATATATAAAATTATGAAGTCTAGTGGCTTGAGACATATGGCTGTCTGACTCTCTGAAATAATAATGAGTCATCTGCTTATAATAATAAGCATCTGTTGCTGCTTACATAGCATTGAGTGATAATCAAAATTCTGCTATTTCTCTGTCAATGTTAATGAAGTAAATACCAGGCTCCCTTCTGAAGAAGCACTAGTTGATACACTGTGGTAGCAGGCCTGCTCAAAAAATAGTTAAATGACACTAAACAAATAAAACTTCAGGTATGTGCAGAAAAAATCCTCAGGTACAACGTGATTAGGCTGCACCCTTCAGCTAGGATAGCAGATGGAACATTAGGTCTTGATGAACCCCAAAAAATGGATATGATGTCCCAGTATAAAATATGTCGTTATAGTTGTTTAGGTGAGTGTAGGTTATCCCTTCTTACCTAGAAACCATGATTATTCAAATGAAGTGTATTCTCTAACATAATAGGAGAACAATTTCTTTGAGAAGAAAACTGAAAAAAACCTCTAAGGACCAGAATTTCTAGGGTGGAGAACCTATTTTTTTTAAGAGAATCTAGGATCAGATCCCATGCATCAGTCTTTCCTGCTGTTACAAATAAGATAGATTTATATACATTTATTACTGTAATGTTAATTGTTGACTAAATGATGTTTGCAGAGAAACTAGAATGTTTCTTTGACATCCTCTTTAGGTAGCACTGTCCCAGGGAGGTGCAGGTTAATTAGCTGGATGGAACTCCCACCTCAGCATTTGAAGGAGAAATCAATTTTGCTTAAATGTGAAAGAGGTAGGTTAAATCAGAAACCTTTAAATGGGTATTACTAAAATCAAATTTTCAACTCTGAGAACAATTTCCCTCCTTTGCATGCAATAGCAGTTCAGCAATGCAGAATAAAAATGCAGAGGGGTCCATATCACTAAGAGTCCAACAATAAGTGGCTATGTTTTTATACCTGACTTTTCAGGGTTTAGTTGAAATATCAATAAATAGTTAAGCAATGAGAATTTTTGAGCGTTTTCATGCAGTACTAAAGCTAAAATAAAATTAAACATTAATTCCAACTGAGCTACTAGGCTGCTTTGCTGAAGATTAAACATTATTTAACTTACTGAGAATTAATTAATTTATTGTACCAGTTACAGTCTTTAACATACCATACCAATCTGGGGATAAAGCACTGAGAAAAGACTACCCCCAGGATGTGGTCATGGCCCCCAGTCTCCCTTGCTGAGGAAGCATTTGTACAGTGGACTTAGGTGTGAAGACTAACTTTTTGATTGCCCTGCATAGATCAGTAGCTGGACTGGGTGAACCTCACAAGTCCCTTCCATTTCAGGATATTCTGTGATTCTACGTGGAAATTTTCTGCTTTTTAGCAAAAAACACAACTGTCTATAGTTAAGTTTTATTCATATTGAAACAGAAATAATTCTTTTTTCTCTCTCTGTGACTTCTAAATTTTATTAATTACATTAGATTATATTTCCTTGAATGTATCCTTTAAACTGCTTTGTAAACTTGTGTTTAACATCTTTGGATTAATTTTAAAAATAAAGATGATTATAAATAAAATACCATGATATTTAAAAGCCAACTATCCTAGAAGACAGATTTGCCCAGTATTTCTCTGCATTTATTTCCCAGAAGTATTTCATATCAAAGTACACATGAAATATTTCATTTGATACCTTTTAATATATTTAATATGAAAACTAAGCTTTAACTTTAAAAGCTGTTGTGAACTGATGTTTATCGAAACAGATTATACCTTGGGAATATAATTTCCTTGAATTTCTTCTGACATCAATAACAACAATAACAACTAGTTATTTCTCTAGTCATCAACAAGCACCTGACAAGTGTTAGCAAATCAGATGCTGACAACAGAAGAAGCAGCTCTAGGGATGGATCTCTACTTTTATTGGATTATTCATATCTCAGTTAAGCTTCCTGTAAAGTAATTAAACAGTAAAGCATTCATCTAGAGAATAAATCATTCCTGCAAAATAGCAAGATGAGAGCAGAAGGAGAGAAAGGAGGTGGTGAATGCTAGATAAATTGTTTAAATTTTTTTTTATTAGTATGTATTAGGTGTTAAAAAGGATTATGGAAATGAGATGGAATAGAGATGAATGCTCTGTTCTTGTGTTGAATGACTTTCTCGACAGGACTTTCAGCAGTTAATGGAGCTGTTTATCACATTGGAAGGTCACATGAAACATGGCTTTCAGAAGACTTCAAAATAAAGTGAACTATATATGCTAAAAATAAAAACAGACCCCCACCTTTATTTAAGTTGTTTGGGTTTTTTTTTAAATTCTAATGTCATTAATGTCAAAGGAGAAATAATCATCATGGCAGCACTACTGAAATCAGAACATAATTCATTGTCTGCTACATTTCTCTGCAACTTAATGAGATTTTTATATAGAATAATCTTGGGGTAATAATCAAATCAAGTGATTTTTGGAAGGGAGAAGAACATATAGCAAAATAACACTATATTTCAAGTAAATTTTCAATATTATTTTTATACTGTGAGAACTAATATCAGCAGTACCTATTCCAAAGCATTCACAATAATACACACACAAAAACGGACTACATAGTAACAGTATTCTGATAGATTAAAGTGGAATTCCTCTGTTGTTGTCATGAGCAGGCACCACACACCTTTTGTAGCTTCTCTATACTGCACAACTACAGCTTCCCTGCTGAGACAGATCTAGAAGTTAGACCTTGTGCCCATTCTGATTTCAGTGCTCAAGCTTCCAAGAGGGGCAACCCTGAAGCAGGCAGGCTCTTACTGACAGGGTACCCTGGTCGGGATTAATAGGGCTAAGTCCATTTCACACATCACCAAAATTAACTCTGCACTGTGTGAACCACACTATGTCAATACCACAGAGCTCCTAGAAACTTCATGGAGTATCAAGAGAGATGATAGGGTCTTACACCAACTACACTGAAGTGACTACCAGCTCCCAAGGTGTTAAGTCTGCCAATAAAGGAGGTCTACCCTTTCATTTTCTCAGCATTTTCCTAATGCTCTGCCAATGCCTAACAATGCCAATGCCACAGCAAACATCTTGCAGGCAGTACATGCTGATTAAGAACAAGAAATAATTACCATAGGGTTTTTCCTTTCCCTCATTTTACTGATTTCTAACTGCTTGCTTACCTGCAGTGTCTGCAGGTAAGTTGTGCAAATTAAGATTTTCTGCAGTTTTCTTAGGGATTGACAATACTGAGAGAAATTTAGGATTTGTTGGAAAGGAAATATTTGGCAAACATCCCAGGCTGAACAGTTTCTCTTAGGAATAAAAGATGTTGCCAGTGAATATCAAACTAATATTGATTGCTCTCTCTCACTGAAACTTTTCAGTCAGTCTCTTGTCAAGGAATCAGAACCATACTTTTTTTATTCAGTTTTACATGCATAAACAGTTTTGCCTACAACAAATACGCAAATGTTTTTAAGATAAGGTTATTTTCCAGTTAAGATAGTTTTATTTCAAAATAAATCAACTCAGCTTTGACATGCATTTAAACTTAAGATCCTTTTCTGAGAATATTTTGATTTGTACTTTTAAAAAAAAAAAAACAAACAACTGACTGCTTTGATCTTTTTCTAGTGTACTTTCCGCTGAATGTACATGAAATTCTGCAGCTCAGTATTTGAAGACCTAAGCGTATTGAACTAAAGGATGATAGCATTCTGTTGTACCTGACCTAATCCTTTTAAAAGAAAGTTATATTTCACTGAGCTTGTACTTGAAGGCTACCTCCTGGGTAATAATTTTTTTTAAATTATGTTAAGTAGCACTTGCAATTATCTTCATTTTTGTAACATAACCATGTTTAGCTACTTGTTCCATTGTGCAGGGCTTTTCCAAATAGCAGGCAATATCACAAGCTGAAAATTCGGCAAACTATTTGATGAGTGATTATGAATTTAGGGACAATATTTGCCCCTGGGTTACCCAAGCATCAAGCTAACAAACTACAAGTCAGAAGGAGTCACAAGATTCTGGTTGCGTCCAAAAGCCCCAGCAAATAATCCTTTTGCCTGCTTATAGACAAATACTGTCGTAATTCAAATGCAGTTCCCTGTTAAAGACTTAATTAAAAAAAAAAAAAAAAAAAAAAAAAAAAAAAAAAAAAAAAAAAAAAAGCTGGCAGAAAAAGAACCATTAACCCCCTGGTGCTTTACTAACTTCTTCACCTTTTTCAGCTGAAATGTTATCCCCTTCCCATTTAATGATGGACCCTGATTATGAAGCCTGTGATATTGCTCAGCCAGTGCCTTGGACTAAGGTTAAGAGAATGAGACATTGTCCCACAGGTCAAGAGAGAAAACTTTCACCTTCAAAGCCAGCATACAACATTTACCACTTACTCAATCTTTGGGTTGATCAGCAATAAAATTTAGTTTTGGTCCAGCTGTAAGCTCAAATATATTTTCATAAAAGGTTTTCTCAAAGAAAGATGTTTTCATCTTTTGGCTGTAAACAGTAACCTGCCCTCTTTCTGTGTATTCAGCTGTCTTAGGTACTGCTCAAGTCAGCCTCCATCAGACGATTTCTTTTAATTAATTTTTCTTGATAATATAGCCAATACTTTAAATCTAGCCAACACAGTGAAAAGTAACTTCTCTTGGTTGAAGACCAAGACATTAGGTTTATATTATATTTAAAAGATCATAGAAGAGGTTTCAACTACTTTTATGTGCTGATGAGAAGTAAAAATTCATCTCAGCTGGAAGTAATCCATTCTTATTTTAATTACATTAGCTTTTGTGTGCATCTTCCACATTTTGAAATAAATATTTTCTTTTCTAGAAAATTACACAATACTTCTAAATGTAAGTTAACAAGTGCAAAACAATTTACACTGCCTCAGAGCACAGATGACTTATTTCAAGACTGCATTCCCACCTATAAAAACTGGCCTTTGAACCCCTGACTGCTATGTGGGGGCTATGTCAGCACAGTTGTGACACTTAACTTTCAGCAAAGGAAACAATAGGCTTTCTTTTGCAGCATAGTAACATCTCCTTTTCCAAAAGGCCCTATGCCATGCAAAAAGCAGATACAACATGTGCAATTTTCACAATGAAAGGACAAGAGATATCCACATTTTCATGGGATTTCCTGTTTTGATGGGGCTGTTTCCCACAGGAACCCCTTTGGAAATTCCATACAAAGTTTAGGGTACATGCAGTATCACCGAACATTGAATGACTTGAACGCTGTCAAGAACATGTATTCATGTATTTCATAATGAAATTCATAGAATGATAGAAATTCATGATGAAATTCATAGAATGATGTGTTGAAAGGGACCTTTAAAAACATCTTGTTCCAGTCTTTCCAATCCTCCCATGATGGGCAGGGATTAGATCATGTTGCTCAAAGCCCCATCGAACTTGGCCTTGAACATTCGCAGGAACAGGACATCCACAGCTCCTCGGGGAAACGTCTTCCCATGTCTCACCACCTCACAGTAAAAAATTTCCTCCTAAGATCTACTCTTTTATCTTATGACCTTCACTCATCTTTTTTTTTTAAAAGCCTGTTTTTGGGGCCTAAGAAAGGCCTTAGTGAGGTCCTCTAGAGCCCTCTCTTCTCTTAACAATCCCAGTTATCTCAACCTGTCTTTACAGGAGAGGAGCTCCAACCCTTGGATCATCTTTGTGACCCTCCTCTGCACTCATTCCAACAGATACACATCCTTCTTCTGCTGAGGACCCCAAAGTTGGATCCAGTACTAGAAAGGAAGAAATTGCTCTCTCACCCTGCTGGTCACATTGCTTTCAATGCAGCTCAGGATATGGTTGGTTTTCTGGGCTGTGAGGACAGACTATTACTGAATTCCCACTACTTTTAAGAAAACAGTATTTCCTTCCTATGTCTCCTGTTACAGATATCCCCCTGCTTATATTTTACACAATAAAATTTTAATTAGTTTTCCATTTTTAACTGGTACTATTGTATTAGGAATTTCAGGGGGAATTTTTTTTCCTTTATAGCACAGGAGGAATGGGCTTCTATGATGTTACTATAGTCTATTGATTGAGCAATTACCTCTTAATCAGAAAAATTGGGGAAAATCAAAGACAGAGGATTAAATCATAAAAGATATTATAGGTATGGTAATGCTTTAGATCCAAGTACTGTGCACCCACTCAACAGCTCTGGAAGTCTTCCCAGTCCTTGTTGACCTCAGTTTGATTCCTGTCTTCTGCTTCCATCTACATCATAACTTTCTTAGGATGCAACTCTGACAGCTTCGGGTCAGACACTGAGCCAGCTGTGCTACAAGCAGCCTTAGAGCCTCTCAAGAACCCAGAGATTCTGGGTTCTGAACCTGCCAAATAAACTTCAGCATTTTCTGTCCATAGTGAAAAATCCAGGGTAGCTCCAGTGACCCGATTCTGCAACCCCTGACTGAAATGAAAGCATAGTATGCGGAACGAGATAGGGAACAGTCTAGGCTTTGTTGTGCCTGTACTGTGCTGTATCAGGGCCATGACAGAATGGCTTTGCTAACAACGCTTCTTCTCTGTTAATACCTAAAATTTATGAGTCTATTCCAGCTCAACAGAGCCCAATTTCTGTCAGAATTACAAGTGTCTTATGAAAGCACCTTCAGGCTATAATTGCTGGCTGGAAGGGACATATAGTAGTTTCCACATTTCTCACAGAGAGGCCGAGCAGGGCCAGACTTCCATCTGAAACTCCATTATGTGCACAGTTTAATTTAACAAGTAGCAGTATTTCTGCTGTGTGTTTTCTGACCCTCACTTCTATGTTGTTTGTTTCCTGGCTAAATTGTTTTTATTGATTTTGTGTTGTTTTGTCTAATGAATTTTCTTTTAAACCCCATTGAATATGATTTATCACCTTTATTCTTCTGCTGTAAAGTCAGGTGAAGAATGCTTACTCTACCAATAGATCAATTATTTTAAACATTAGGCAAAAGGTCCTTCTCAGCAAATTTGTCCATCACACCTTAGAGGTGTCCTCTGCCTTTTCTTCCTCCTGTCACTGTCTATTCAACAACTTTATGTCTTGATGTGCACACACTGCTTTTTGGAACACACTTTTTAGAAATGGACTTTGAGGATAAGATATTTGGGGGCACTCCACTAGCATTTATTGTGCAGTTAACATAATTCACTTATATATAGTCCTGATAATTACAAAAGCCATCTGTGGATGGTTTAAGCCATTAAACTTCAGAAAGGGTTGTCAATCTGGTTTGACTTACCATCTACATACATAGAAACAAATGAACAATCAAAACATTGGCAAAGCTGTGGTTTGAACTGTCATCTCCCTCATGAGCCCATTAAACTCAGACTACAATGCAATTTACATTGCTTCTGTCATCTAAAACTACCAAGATTTTAAATTGTCTGGAAATCGGCAATCAAGTAATTCATCCTTTCACTTGCTCTTCCCAAGTTTTAGAGCTAAAATGTCAAAACAGTAATCTGTGTTGAAGGCAAAAATATTTTTGTGGCTTTAGTCAGGGAAGCTCTCATTTGTGACTTATGTTTTAAAAGCTACAGCAAGGGAAAGAATCCTGATGTCTCCTGGTAATGACATATGACTGCATAAAACAACAAACCTTATGACACAGTAAAACTTTATGACACACTAAAACCTTATGACACACTAAAAAAATTTTTCCTTCCCCTTTTATATTAGCAAGGCCTAAGAAGAAAATATAACATAAGGCAGAAAAAAATGGTACATTTTTGCTTTAGTTTAATCACCAATTCTAAACTGATTTTTGTTCTAAAACCTCTGCTAGGAATAAAATATTGCATTTAAGTCAGATTACACAATAGAATCAACCAGGTATTTTCATTATTCAACTTCAAAGACTTGTTCTATTAAAAATTTAGTCAGTAAAAACATTAACCATAAGATTTAATCAAGACTTACCTATTTTAACAGTATAAGTCATAGTGAAGGCAAAAGAGATTTTCAGAATGTAGCAGAACAAAGACAGGTAAATCTTATATCCCATTAATTTGATGAAGCAGGAGTGTTTAAGGAATACTAGATAAAAAGTATTGTACTAAAATGCCTGACTTGCTGCCATTATGACTGCCCATTTTCTGTAAATCTTTAGCACCGACAGTTACCTCAGTTTTTCATTGCTTATACCTGTAGTCTGAGGCTCCAGGGCCTGAAGTTTCTGAGTTTCTAGACTCAGTTTCTTCGTGATGTTTTGGTTCAGGAAGACCTTGTGTTCTCACAGCCTTGGCATAAACATCACAAGTGTTATTGTAACAAGAGTGCTGTTTTAGATTCCTTTCTGTGGGATGGACTTCTCTTTGTCTTTCAGTTTTGGGCCAATGGGATGAAGAGTTCTGGCACTCTTCTGACCAATGAGATGGCCTGCTCTAGAAGATATATGAAGGGGGTCAGTCTTTGAATAAAGAGGAGCCAGATGAAGTTTTTATAAAAGGAGGTCTAGAGTCGTTTGTTCATCACCCACAGCGACATATACCTGAGAAACAAAAAAAGACAGTGGACTGAGAAGCATGTAAGCAGTAATTTCCATATAACTGCATACAACTGACACAATTTCTGGTTGCATAATTTATTTTTTAAGTCAGTTTTATATGCTGCATGGCATATGTTCCAGAAGCAGATGCAGACACAGTCATGAATTTGCTTTATTTCTTCGGCTTGCACTGTGTACTTAGGTATCTTTCTTTCTGAAACAGGCACAACATAATGCTGCCTTTGGACTCCTCAGGAAGGACAACATGATAGACAACACCAAGGAGCCTGCTGAACCCTAGCCTGATATGTCATTTATAATTACATGAAAACTTTGCTTCCACTTGGCTATAAAAGAATAAAGTATTTGGCTTGCATCTGGGTTTAAGTGGTTAATTAGTTCAGATACAATATTTTAGCTGTGTTTTCTGCTTCAGGTTGACACACTCTGACAAGCTGAAAAATTCATAAACCATATGGTTCATTTTCACAGAAATATTTTTGCTATTCCTCATAGTTCTTTAGATCTTAGCTCCACAACAGTTATTTGATTTTGCTTTATCTTCTGATAGATTACTTCACACTGTTTCAACAAAAAACAACTAAAAAAGAAAGAAAAAAGCCTGGTGTTTAACTCTTGAGCATACACTATAACATGAATTATCCTTTCACAAGAAATACCCAATTCACCACCTCCTATGTGCAGTTGTATAGTATGTTTCACAGCCATCTTGTCAAACGAAAATTTTTTGCTGATACAAAATAATTTCATGTAAGAATAGATGAAGAAGAAATAAAACTAATTTTAAAAGTACATTCAAGATCATCAATTCATTGCATTTAGGCAAAATATCATGTAGTTTTGATCAGTACATGATCTAATCCTAGTCTCAGCAATGATATATCAAGCCATAGTCTATAGAGAAAGGAATGAGCTTCATGGACTGACAATATAATTTGTGTTTACTGTGTCCTTAAGGAAAAGAGGGCTTAATGCTAATGTATGACTTAATTAACCTTAGTAGGTGTTAATAAAACTTTATCCGTGTAATTTTACACAATTATTTTCAGTCTCAAATCCTAAAGATTGGATAAACTCCTTATAATCTCCCTGAACTAATTGAAGTGTCTTGTCTCTCATTCACAATCCAAGTACAGAGGACAATTTTGCTCATATCATGTTTCTTCCTGCAATCCTCAATGGTGATGGTTAAAAAAATACAATAGCATTGGTTGCATTACATGTGTATTACCTCTAGAAGATTAATTATTCTTGAATCCATTGCTTGGGCCAGACAAAGACATGTCTGAAGAGTAGGCAAGAAAAGGTCTTTTCCCAACTATACCCTTTCCTTGTTTGCATAACATTCCCGTGTGCATGGCAGACGGAGGCACGTGTCTGGTTCTTTTGAAGAACTGATGCACCATTTTGTAAGATAGCTGTAAGAAGCTGTCCAGAGAGTAGCAAGAGAAGAGAAGCTTCCACAGAGTAGGCAAGAGTCTACTGGTGTCTGTCTTATTCCTACATCACCTCACTATTTACATCAGTCTTCACCAAAAGATTATACAGAGCAATTTGGCTGGGGAGGTGCTTGCATGTAACAGCAGAAGTGGACTAAAGCTGTGTCCCCAGGAGAGCAAGTCCTATCGACACTACCACTATAGACATTTCTAAAAGACACGTACCCTGAAAAGGGCATTAGCCTATCCCTAATTCTGGCCACACACTGTACCACCAGGCTCACACAATAGCTCTAGGAGAATACCACACAGCGATGCAACCCTCTCCACATGTAGACTTCACATTTCTGGCAGGCTGCAGCCTGAGAATCACACAACGCTAAAATTTGGCATCTCATTTTCATAGAGATGCAAGCTATTAGAAAGTAATCCATCAATTCATCAAGAAGATGTATAAATTGAGCAATCTTACATGAGGTATATCTTCAGCATGACAGGAGACCAATACAAGAAGCAAATACAAAAAGAAACCTGTTTTGAGAGCCCTGAAGTATTTTATTTCCAAAACGATAAGCTGTGAAATCCCTGAGCATTAACAACTACTAAGAGGAAACCCTTTCTCTTTTTCTAACCCACAAAAATAAATTAACACTACTAAGTTGACGAGTTTATAGTAGAAGAATTATCACCTCACCTGCAACTATGATTCCCTACAGTATTCTGTAATAACAATGGTTATTACAGATTTGCTATGTGATACATCAGATTTCAACATTAATCTGCTAATATCCTTGAAGCATCCAAATCTCTGCTGAGTATAGTATGACCAGATCAGGAGAGACAACATGCATCATTGCAAGATTACAAGCTCGTTTAATTCACTCATGCTCACTTTCCAGCAGTGAGCTTAAAAACAGCTGAAAAATGAACTTTTCAGTGACTAGATTGATTACAATTGAAATTTAATTGTCCCTGGTGTTTGTGTGACTAAGAACCTCACCTTGTCAATGCACTGGTTTTGGTAGCACCAATAAGCAGAAGCTTTGACAACTATACCTGAGAGCAGGGATAGAAACAAACTAGTTAAAAGAACTAAATATATTAGCTTCTGTTTTGAAAAAGAGAAGTACTCGACACAGAGGTATCTTCCAGGATGTGCAGTTTGTTTGCTTCCACTACTTTAAGGATACTGAAAATACAGAAACTAATTTATGAACCGAATTAGCATTAAATATGCATTAAACACTGCTGTGCCTGTTGCCTTGCCCCTCACAAAAACAATAACTGTTGGTGAACACCTTTCTGCATTGACACACATTGCTTAATTCTTCAGTCTAAGACATATTGGCACTTCAAAAATCTGACAAAGTTAAATGATCAAATTATTAATTCAATTAATTACATGAAAAAAATTGAAATCAGTAACAGACTCATTTCTTCTTTATGAATGTAGCTGAAAATTCAGACAAAGCATCCTTGTAAAAAGCAGTTTGAGAAGATGCACCTGTTACCTTCTTTTGCTTTTTCATGTTAAAGTGAAAATTCTGTAATATATTGTGCTAATAGTTAATTTTCATTTCAGTTAATAACTTAAGGCCAACATTATAAAATATAACTTCATGACTTCCTGACAGGGGCATGTAGGAAAAGAGGAGTAGGAAGTTTTAGAAAACTGATTAAAATGAGACATATGACATTTTATGGTCATTGTGTCACACATGAACTGCACAAAGTCAAGCTAGAGACTGTCAATTTAATGAGATCCAAGTATGGTGAATCTCTCTTGGGATTTATGAAGTGTTACAACAGGCCTGAAAGTACTGAAAATACTTCCACGGCAGAAAGGATCTTTAAGCTATAAGTAACTTGCTGACTAAATGCTCACAGGAGAACGAAGGTGAAATCCTAGAGAACATGGAAAGAGGGCCCTGAAAAGAGGGTCCTATATCCTGCTGGATTTACTTTGTCCAGCAGAAAAATGAGTAGAATTTTAATGGAGGGAGATGAGAGGGTGAAAATGATTTTTTCTACAGAAGGAATTTTAAAAGTCTGTTTTTCACCACAATTTCTGGTCACATACCCTCCCAGGTTTTGTTTTTTGTTTTTGTTTTTTCTTTTTTTCTTTTTTTTTTTTTTTTTTTTTTTTTTTTTTGGCTTGACGAGGCACACAGCAGCAATTAGCTTGTTTGGAACTCAGAAAAATATAATAAGTATTGGTGAGATTCTTCACAGATAATTACTTTTGTCCCTACATGCAAAGCAATTTTGGGAAGTCAGGAAATTTCTGCTATTGCAGATCAGTTTGGGGATTAGTGGAAATGCAGTCTATAATAGATACAACAGGAAAGCTCCTGAACCTAGATATGCTTAGCACACAAATATCCTGAATTAATAGTCATCTACTGACTCCTAATTTCAACTGAGGAGACCACCTATAACGTAAAAAGAAGAAAAATCTTACAGATGGATTTCTAACACTGCCACTCCTTAAGGAAACTGAAAAAGAAAACAAACCCACATTATCACAAAATCCAACCCACATCTCCAAAACTACCAGTGAAATATAGACAAACATACACTATTGAAGTAAAACCTTATATCCTTCCTAAAATATGTATCTAAATCTGGGAAGAAAATTAAAGAACTAGGAAGGCAGTCTTGACTTACCTTTAGGAATCTACCAGAAGAAGCTCCAAACAGGCAGAGGGCTTATACAGAATGAAAGAAAAATTCAAACCAATGGAAATCAGATTACAAATATTATGAGTTTCACCAGCATTCTGGTGAAAGCATTCCTGTTTCCAGCCTCAGTAGATGATTTTGTGGGGGTAACAAAGTGCCAGTGTCTGAACAACTTGTATCTTTGAGAGTTGAAGTCACTGTTTTTTGGGGGTGTTTTTTGGTTTTTTTCCATAAAAAGAATAAAGAAGATCAAGTTATACTGCTGTTTTCACAGCTGTCAAGTGAGGTTGAAATCTTGTAACAAGAGCTCCTGACCTATGTAGTTTTGTTGGCTCTCCATCAATTAAAACACAGTGCAAAACAGAAAGTGAAGGCAAGATCCCAGGTACAACGGTTTTCTCCTCTCTCATAAAGATCCTAAAACCAGTCTGTGAAGCCTTTGCTTTATGCCCCTCAGATATCTGTTAAATAGGCCCACAGCTCTCTGGAGTAATAAACTTTCTAAGACATCATCTCGTTTCGTAACAGAAACCTATAACCTACATTTTCAGCAGTGCTTGTCTAACAGAGAAAAGCACCCAGAGCTGTTGCTATTTTCGGTAACATCAACTGAACAAGCTAAGGTAGAAATCCCCACCTCTAGCAGAAATACAGCAGAGTGACAGGACAACTTTCTAAATTACAGACAAACACATCACCTAGACAAACGCATGAATTATTTTCCCAGTGTAAGATGTATCTCTTCAAAATTTTCTGTTCATAACTGGATTTCCTTAGGAACGCAGCTGAAGCCTGAAAAAAAAATTCTTTCCAAACTATACTATTTTGATCTAATATTAAGGATCATGGAAAAGCATAAATTAAAGCAATGTGGGGATTATGCATTTATAAAAAGACAGGTTGATAATTTCACTGAGATAAAAAATAAACTCATTACTGCCTAAAATGTACTTATATTTTTTCCAGAGTTATACCAGATTTGACATTTTAAATTATAAAATCATAATAATTTCTTTAAAAAAACCCAAACATGAAATAAAGAACTTCAATCAAGTTATAAAACTGCTAATGCTTTATGTCTTTTCATATTTCAAACTTAATCCAAACCTTCCAATGTTATTAGCGTAAGCAAATTGCAGAGAGGCTTACTGATCTAGTAAACCCACAAGTATTGGAGTATGAAATAAGAATTATTAATAAAAGCTCAGAATTGCAGTTTGTCCATCCTTTTCCATAAAAGAACATGGACTCAGGATCAAATTTCACTAAGAAAAGTTCCAGATTTTGGCCCAAAGTTAGTGGTCCAATTTATAAAGCAAATTGCCATTATTTTGCATTCAGTCACTAAAACATGTATTGGTAACATGTTTGGGTGTGCAGTGCCCTCCACCAGCAACACAGCATCTGCCACACTGCAGACAGTCCCAAAGGCCAGGTTCCATCATCCAAGAACCTCCATCCACTTAAAAATGTGTGCTGGGCTATGATTGGTTTTGCGTGCATTGAAAGCTACCTCTTGCTGCCCCTTAGCACTTCAGCCATGCCTCTGACAGATCATCAACAGCTTTTTTGAGAACACACAGTTGTCCAGATCAATAAAGAAAATACTAAGCCTTAACAGAAAGAAAATGGAAAAACATGGGTGACTTCTAACATTATCAGTTTGCTGTATTTTAATTTAACAAAGTACTCGTACGTATTTCTAACTAGGAATGGAGGTAGACAAAACCAAAAAAAATTCCTTGTCGTGGCTCCTGAGTCTCAGCTAGATCTTAATTTTCAACACATTACTTTTATACAACCACATAATAAAACATCTAAAAATAATACAAATTCTAATTAAATAAATTGTATTTTATGCTGAAACACACAAAAAGGGACTTTTTTTTTTTGATTAAAACAACTTTACTCATAGAATATTAAAACTTAATTGTGTAGGTTTCAATTTAATTGAAAACTCAGCCTCAGCTCAAAATCTTGGCACAGGTGAACTTCAAATGAACTCTGTTAACAAGAATGGTTGAGCAGGGGCGTAAATGGCATTTAAGATAAGGCTTGAGACCCTGGAGGGCCCAAAGATTGTCCCAGGCTGAAAGATAAGAACAATTAATGGCCTTCCCATGTGGACATGGAGGAAGAATCCAGTGAGGTGTTAGGAGACCCCTGCCCATGGATCTGGCCCGTTGGACCAAGAGGTGTGTGCAGGATGTGTGTAGACCATGTGAGAATCAGGTGCAGAGACTGCAAGGGTGTAAAGGCCCAGGGATGTCCTTGGTTAGGGTCCTCCTCAGGAGGCACCCATGTCAAGCTGAAATAAAACTGACTCTCCCCAGAATCTTTAACAAGTTGCAGTGATTAAGAACAATTGTCCTGTTTGGCATACATAGGCAATGCTTTTATACATGGAGAATCATTGGTCAGCATATCTTATATTTGAAAAACCAAAAGAACTAAGGAATATGGTTAAAAATTATAAGATATTTTTCTTAAATGCAGAACTAATTCTGTATAAAATCAGGAATGTGTACAAAATAATGAGTAAGCATAAAGACATATTTCTTTTCTGCAAGTTGTTCCAAGAAAACTATAATGTAGAGAGAATCAGAGGAATAATCCTCACACATTTTCCACATATAAACATTGATGTCCACACATACAATGAATATTTAAATGTCTACTTGAGAAAACAAACTGAAGACAAATTCCTCACTTTACTCCACTTCTCTGAATACTGACAGAAATTTTGCTGACAGTGTAGATATATCAGGTCTCTGATCTACAGTGGATTGTCTTCTACTTTAAGGAAAACACCTGTTTTCCACTTCCATAAGGAAATGTTAAATCAGTTTACCTTATTTGCATGATATTTTGCATAGTTGGCCCAAATCAGATTTTTTTCTTGCTAATGTTTACTTTTTATCAAATTGTATCCATTTTCCATGTAAATGGACAAAAGATAATTTTAATCAGTTACCTCTGGACCCCAAATAGAACAGATCGAGTGGTAAAAAAATTATGTTTTGCATGAAATTAATCATCTTGAAATTAAAACTAAGCCATGCCCTATTTATTACCTTTGAGGACAGTTCAGGGACACCATTAAAATAACTTATATCTAGTACTCTAATCATTAAACTATCTGTTCTCTTATTTTTCATATTTAATAAATACATAGAGTTGGTAGTCAAGAAGTTAAAAAAATACCCCTGGGGTTTTTTTATCTATTTATATAAAATATATGTACATCCATATCACCTGGCAGAACAATTAACATGTCCTAATCTCCAAATTCCTCTTGGTTTAAATATTACTGTTGAAGATATAAAAATGTTAGTAAAGGTTAAAATGTTTCTGAAAAACATGAGAAGGGAACTCTGTGCTTTATTTTTAGTGGACCATGCAAAACTGCACCTGGAAAGATTACAGTTAAGCATATTGATAAGAAACAAAAACAATGTCATTATTATTTGAAGGGGAAATATTTATTGCTTTACAGATAATGAAAAAATCAATGTTTAGAGTTTCCGAAGTACCTGTAAATGAGATCATGTTCGTACAATTAGACAATATAAGTACAGTTATTGTAGTAATTGTGTTGCTTAAACAAATATGGAGCTATATCATCATAAGTAAAATGGTATAAATATGTGTGTTCTGAACAAATGGACAGAGCAAGATTTGGGTAGCTATACACCTAGTTCCCGAGCGCTCTCTTAATAAAGTACCCGTATATAATCCACCTGTGATTATGTGCTTCTAAATGCTAACAAGAAGACAAAAGAAAGAAAAAGAAAAGAAAGACAAAGAAGAGACAAAACCCAAACAACAGACACCAGAGTAAAATTCATTAGAATTTGATGAACATGTCTGTCAATTAAACAGTGTTATTTGGCACAATTTTTCCTTAATGTGAATGTTTCCCACTCACCTCCATATGCAGACATGTACAACAACACCCATTATGTAAAATAAATAATATTTTAAGCCAAATTTTATTTCTTACTGAGAATATAAATGAATTGTTATCTCCATGCAGTCACCAGCTTGATCTAAATTTGTGTATTGTTTTCATTTAAAATGGCTTTATTATTTTTCCATTCCTTTTTTCATCTTTTTTCATTTTTTTTTTCCATTTCAAGAGGTGTGATACACTCTTCTGTAGAAATATACTGAGTAAATTTGCAAAATTTGCATAGTTTTCAACTTCAGAGCTTGGTCCCTGCTCCTGTTACTCACTTCAGAAATTGGCATTCTCATAATTAATTTTGCTAGGCCAAAGATAGGTGCTGTATGAAAGACAGGAAATAGCAGAGTGAAGATTTCTTAAAACCATTATTGTAGCGTTAGTTCTCTAACCTGAGAACTACCTAATGATGCAGTTCCATCCATGAACTTACTTTTTTCATGCTTATCAAGACACCATTGTAATAATATTTCAGTGCATTAATCTCAGGGGTGTGTTCTCTATTTGGTGCTACCACAAATTACGTATAATGATACATACAAGTCTGGATTACTTGTGCTTAAACTCCTTGCAGAGTAGAGCATGCCACTTCTGCTTATGCCAAATGCTGTCCTCTTGGATGAGAGATGTATTTGCTGCTTCCCGACTACAGGAACAAACAAGGCCAAAATAAAACAGAACAGCAAAAGCCCTTTGGGCCAGGTGTCTCTCTCATGTTCTTTAAACTAAAAACACATAAAATAAAAACAGTTTGCTTTTTCTGTAATCCTGGTATCTTTCTATTGAAATGGTGTTCCACTGCATCACTTGCTAGAATACATCTTATCTGAAATAATGGCCAACTTTCCCATTGTTGCATTCCCTTCAACTGATACAAGTGCGAAGTAGCTCTCAGAAACACAGGTCATAGCAGAGTATCAAATGTGTAGACACATTCAGGTAAGCACTGTAGCGAGATTAATCTTCAAATAGCTGCTTAAGTGCTTTCTTCAACTTTCAATTAAGATGTTCAGAGTTAAATCCTAAGTAGCTACCTAAAGGAAAAGCTAGCTTTTTGAGAAAACAACCAAGTAGACTTTGTCTAGAGGAAGTGATATTACTGGTTACAGACCCTTGATGAAGCAAGATGCTTCGTCCACCTTTTCTCACAAGCAGCCACAAATGCAAAAAAAACCCCATATACCATGATTTGGGTTTGGACATTTTGTGTGATGAAAGACAAAACGGAACTTGCTCCTTGCTGTTCTCCCATATCACTGCAACAGAATGCTCAGATTTTGCCCTTGTGCAGAAAACACCCACAATATAATTCATTATATCTTCTAGCTGTCTGGAGCTAGCAATGTGAAGATTTGGTACAATTCTCACACAAAATACTCAGTTTTTCAAAGAGTAACCGATTCACAGGTGTACAAACAAGGATGTAATTGATTATTCCATTTGAGACTTTCCTGATTCCAAATGGGGCCTTCTGATTGTATTCTGGCTTTCTGTTCTCTTGCTATTTCATTGGAAAAGAACTGTTTGTACTAGAAAAACACACGGATTGAAATTAGAGAAATACAAAGGATTGGTAATACCCTAATTCTCCTTAAAATCCAAGGTGTCTTGACATTCAGGGTATTAAGTTGCTACTAAGCTGTTAGATTTAGGCCAATGTGCTATTCCTTTTTGAGATTATATAATGATTCTGACGTGGATTTTGATAATACAGGGATTTTCCAGAGCAGTTCCTATAGCTGGCAAACTGCAATGTAGTAACATGAACATGCCTCAAAACTTTGCTTTTAGACATTAGATGGAGCTTGGGGAAGTTATGAGGAAATTTCTAACTACATGCTTTGAAACTGTCATATATACTGTCATGTATACTGTCATGTATACTGTCATGTATACTGTCATCCTCAACATATATAGCAGTTTATACTAGCCACTTCCTGTAGGAATGGGAAGACAAAATGTCTCCAGCAATTACCTACTTGGGTCTCTTATATATGCATATACAAATAAGAAATTTAATACAGTAGTAAGGAGAAAATCAATATTGTATTATTTTAGATAGATGCTTAACTGGTGAAGACATCCGTATCATAATACTCAACAGCTATTCTTTTATTTCATATAGACCTCAAACTGTGTGAAAGTTCTTTGTTAAATAGAATAAAATACTTGATCTTGGGTTTTGACCAGCTCCACTGAGCCAAAAGAGAATATGTTTTCTATATTATGGTGTGGAAGCTATAATACACAAAGATTTATGAGCCAAAAATGAAAATAAGAAGGAAAGGAAAAAGTTATCAAGGTAATTTTCTTGATAAGGAAGACTGCATCTGTTTATGCATCTTTGTTTACCAACTGTGAGCTGAATATTAGAGTAAGATCCTGGTATAATAATATGTTTCTTAGGGAACATTGAACACACGACTTAGGAAGAAGCAGAAGGAAAAATGGTGCAGCATCCTGCACTTAGGAAGACAGGAAAATGATAAAAACCTTTCACATATGTTCACTTTTCTAATTTCACCTGAAGTGGGAAAATTTCACTGAAAACTGATGTTTGATACAGAAAAATATGTAACACAGCATTAGAAGGCAGGATTGTCATACCCAGCATTTCATATATATTTGTGGGTCTTTTTGTTGGCTGCCAGCCTAAGCTCTTAATTAATTGACAAGACTTTCCTCTTCATGAATCCATGAATGTCAGCTGAAGGAAAAAACCCTTCAAATGCCAAGAAACTCAAAATTAATTTGCTCAGCATTATCTAGTAATCTAGCATTACTCTAGGAGGCTCGAAACAATAGCTGTAAGAATTTACATACTTCAAAGGTGGAATATTTTCACTAGGAATCCAGGCAAGGTCTATACACTGCATTTGTATATATTTTACATAATTTGGTGAAATTACAGAAAGGAACTCTATTGCACTTGGGCACCTAAATATTTATGAAACTGTACATAACTACTAACCTGTATAATTTTGTTGTCTAAATTAATGTGAAGATTAGATCCAAAGAATCTGTTCCATTCTTAAAACTAAAGACTTTTTCCACTGTAGAGACAGAATCTGCCTAAAACTTTTTCACAGTTAAATTTTATTTATGCATATGTAACACTAACCACAGCACTTCAGGCAATTTTGCTTTACTTCCAGCTTGATAGATTCCAGTATCTCTGTTACAAGGCTGTTAATACAACCAAGTCTAACTGCAGGTATGGAAAATTACCTGATTTAATGAGCAGAAAACAATCAGCTTTTTAACAGTGTGAAATTGTGCTGCTTACACTAGATGCTAAGGTTCCTGAGAGTGTCTGCCTGGGTATATTAGTGTCCTGTTGCAAAACCACAGTGATGGCAGGGGAAAACTGCTTGTTTCAGAGCATTATTGCCAAATCGGCACAAGCTGTTCTATATAGGAGGCAGCTCAACACAGGGTGGAACAAGATATAAACTGTTTTTTTAAAGGGTTAGAAACTAAAAAAATGTGTACTGAATGTACCCTCAGCACATCTTTTATTTTCACTAGGCACTGCCTTTAAAATGCTTGGGGTGTACTCATGTGGAATCTCCCGGTACAGCTCCCCCAAATACTTGGAGAGTGTAAAAAGGTTATATATATATATATATATATATATATATATATATATATATATAACACACACACACACACACACACACACACATACATACATACATATATATATATATATATTAGTGTGATATTCCTTTGCAGAGAAGAATGACAGTTGCCTGGGGATACAATTTTACTCCAAGTGGTACTCATATGCAGTGCATGACTTTGGAGTAAAAAGAGAAATTGAGTGTTTTGTCAAAGAAATACTTTAAAAAATAATTTCAGAGTGTAAAGGGTTTTGGTAGCAGCACTTGCAGGTTTTATCTGTACTTTATGTATGTCAAAGACTATTAATTATAAATTTATTTTTCGTTTTCTAGGTCTGTTTGTTGCAAAATAGAAATGAAATATCAAAATATCAGAGGGTACACCACAGACATAGTGAACACCAATTCTGTTATTTGTTTTCACTATACTCTTGCTCTAACTTACTAAGAAGTTATATCCTTCTGGATATAATACAGCCAGTCCTACACTTTAAAGGATTCTAAAAGATCACTCCCTCTGTAAGTCCTGCATTTGAAGAGCCATATCACCATTTCCTTAGCAGAAAAAACACTTAGGTGTTGTATTAGGGACTCTAATGTGGTCACACTGGTGGGTTTTTTTCATGGAAATCAGGTCAGAAAAATTATTCCTTTAATCACTGCACTGCAGTAGATCACATCTTCGTTTGCTGTACTGCAATCAATCCATACAATTTTAATACAAATCTGTATTGCAGAACATTGAAGGTATGGTACTATATTAAAAACATCAATAATTTCCAAAGTCATATTTAGCAGTCAAATATACTTATAAAGTTGGGGGGGTGTTATTTTTAATTTAATGCCATGGTTTTACTCTGTGACTAATAAAATTATGCAAAATCACAGCACATCAAAAGATGCAATTACCTTAAACGAAGTACTCTACCATAATACCACAAACCCCCAACCAGACAATGTTTCACATCAAAGCCACTTCAGAAATAAACGTGACATTTTAGGAAAAGAATTTGTAAACTAACAGCTTGTAAGACACAGAGGAAAATGGCCTTCCCAAATAAAAATCCTTGAAATCTCATATTTTTGGCATCCTAAGAACCTATTAGAGTGATAAAAAGACATTCTCCTCACATGCTCTTTATTATATATAATTTATAGACTGGTTTATGATTTGCTGTGCTCTTCTAAATTTCTAAAAATGCCTTTGCTTTTTCTTCTGCAGAAAAGATGAGGTATTCACAGGTATATTTCTAGTCCCTCACCTCATTTTTGACAAAATGAAGAGGGCAAATAGGGCTCTCCCTGCAGACCTTTATTCTTGACAGAGGGGAAAATATGAGTTGATTTGGCACCTTATCTTCTCTTGACTGAGTTGACAATATACTGAATTTCTCATTTCAGTATGTGACATAAAATAGTTGTGGAGATATTGTGAATGGAAACACATGAAATGTTTTGTGGCCTTGTGCTTCTGACAACCATGACTTTAAGGAAAAAGCCTAAAAGAATATGGGTTAACAGAGATCAACATCTCTAACATTTGGAAAATTACAGATAGATCCAGACACTTGATACTTATCAAAGCACTCTTCCATTACTTTGCCTAAACTCCTACACTCCTGTACTCTGTCCCTCTGCAGCCTGATGACTAAAGATTTTGTCCTAGGCTTATAGGACCCATAGGTGTATATACACCACATTATTCTTCACTTAATTATTCTCTTCTTTCCCAGGAAAGCTCTGTGCTTGCTTCATCCTTTTAACCAACTCTGCTACTTGTCCTAAGAGAACTGTTTATGGTGGGTTCATATTTTTTTTTTCTTAAAGGTAACAAGTAATTAGAGTACTTTATGAAGTGAAGATAAGGTTAGTTTCTCTTGAGTGCACTTCTTTGCATTTACGGATACTGAATGAGGTTTGCCCTCTCATTAACAGCCATGCAGCATAAACCAAATTTTCTTTAGCTCGTCCTGGGAGCCTTAAATGCAGGTATTTGGATAATATTGCACTATCTCCAAAGAGCTAGTGCAGAATGTATCTATTTGTTTCCATAATCTCAAGTTTTGCTACACAGGCAAAAGCCTAGACCTTGTGAGGCACCGAAATTGATCAAGAAATCGTATTATATTATAAGGGAATGAAAGACCTGAAAATTATATCTCTGAGGAATTGGTAAATCTAGGGATGTTCTGTTTCTATGCTGAAATTATGATGGTTTTGTCTCTTAATTAATATTTTCATTTCAAAGGCGTATCTTGAGACTTTTGTACTGTACAACTTATATTTTAAAAAATTTTCTTTAAACCTTTATTCATAGTAAATTCCAGTTAGATACACAAATTTCATAACCATTTGTTAACAAATATGTTTTGTATTTGTGTGATGTTTGCTTTAGTTTCCAATCTTCTGGATAAAAAAAATTGATAGATGAAGGATTTTCATAAATCTCAAGGAACTTCTACAGAAGTCACTGGGAATAATCACTTTGTTTCATTTTTTTACTGCTGAGATTTCATGTATATTTTATTCTTCGGCAAGTCATGGTATACTTTCCATTCCTGCAACAGGAAAGAATATTACTCAGGAAAAATCATTGACATAAGTTAAATAAATCAGCTGTCTGGATGATGTTTCCAGTAAATCAGTTCATATGAAGGTACTGTTCCTGTTTCTATTTATGCCCTAATAATTTTGCTCCCTAATTGCTAGAAGATTTTCTGTAGAATAAGAATTTTAGTCATTATATGTTCAAGTGTTTTCATAGCCAGCCACTTTTCTTCTCCAATTTAGGCATATTGTCAATGTAAGCAGTTTTGTCAGAAGCTATAAGATATATTAAACCTTCTATGTGCTCTCAGTTTCCATGCTTATGTGGGGGATTGGAGCAAATGATCTCCAGAGGTTCCTTCCAACCTCAATTCTGTGATTCGGTAACATATACATGTGTTTTAGGGAGAAAACATAGATATAACAAATACATATATTTATCAGATTTAGTTTCCCCTGCAGGCTGTCAAGCAAGAACAGTTACTTCACTTAGGTTTTATTGAATATCTTCTATACGAACACAAGAAAGATCAACTAATTTATATGAAGCAACTTACAGGACTTTCAAAGCATCCTTTGGAATAATGCCAATAAGTAAAATCCAAGAGTCTTGTCCTTGACAAAATGAAAAAAAAATATATATTTTTAATTTGTTTCACTACTTTTCTAGTAATTAGGGAGCATTGTGTGGGAATCTCTAACAGTTTAACTGTGAAATCATGGCCACTCTGCAGTGCCTGCAAGTTAATTCAGGCAGAATGAGGAAGAGCAGAAGCAATTGGAGATCTGTGTGCAGCAGCAGGGCTACAGTCTTGCTGGAATCACAGAAACACAGTGGAAAAGCTCACAAAGTTGGAGAGCTGCAATGGATGGACAGAGGCCCTTTGCAAAGGACAGGCTGGCACGGAGACAAGGGACTCTCATGAATGGGAAAGAGCAGTAGGGAGCACACAGAGCTCTGCCTGGACAGGTGGCCAACTGTCTGGGGCTTCATGGGTCAGAAGTAGAGAGCAAACCAGTGTGGGCAGCGTTGTGGTGGATGTCTGCTACAAACCCTCTGATCAGTGAGAAGCAGATAAGGCTTATTCTGCCAGCTGGAAGAAGACTCACACTTGGAGGCCCTGGTCCTCATGGGGGGCTGGAAACACCCAGATGATCTACTGCAGGAACATGGCAGAAGACAAACCATCACACAGGTATCTGAATTAACGGAGTTCCTAAGACAGGTGACTGAGAAGTGATGATGAGGTAAGGTGTTTTGTTGGATCTGATTCTTACAAACAAGGGCAATGGGGACATAAGGACAGTATGGACTGAAGCAGCCAAGGAAGCCTGGAGTTTAGGGACCTGAGAGTAGAAAACATTATAAATATCAGGATCACAATCCCTCACTACAAGAGAACAATCTGGGACTGAAGAGCTGCCAGCTTCAGTGAACCTTGTGAGCGACCTGCAGGTGCAGAATCTGAAAGACGCTTTTAAGGTGGCCGACGATAAAGGCAAAAAGGACGGGTCTCAACGTGGAGATCCAAGAGCACTTTACTGGCCTCAGGGAAATGCAGGGAAAATGACAAAATGGAGGGGAGAACGTGGGGTTTTATACAGGAATGAGGGGGTGGATCTGAGGGTCAAGGGCCAATGGGGGCAGATAAAACTGATGCAGAGGAGCAGCAGCCAGCCGGCTGACCAAAGGGTTAGCAGGGGCAGGACAGGGGGTGGGACACTGCTGCAAACTGGGACCAACGGGGCTCAGGGAAGGGGAGAACATTCTAGGGGAGGTACATATAAGGCAACAGGGGGTTGAACTAAGGTGAACAGGGCTGAACCAAGCCACTTTGAGTGGCACCAACTACAACAACCAATAAAGTTCAACAAATGAACTCATGCTTACAGAGACCTTAGGGCAGATGGCCCTTCCCACTTTTGTCTCAGAGGGCTGTTCCTCCTGGATTGAATTTTCCCTTCCAGGGCGGAACCATTTTTTCCTTGTGGTCTCCTACATGGAACCTGTTCAGGGACTGGCTTGGAAGAATCCCATGCGAGCTGGCTATAGAAAACAGAGGGTTCTGAAGAACTAGGTGACTTTCAAGGACATTATCCAGCTTCAAGAAGTCAAGCAAGAGTGACAGGATGAATGAATTCCTGACTAGAATCAAGCAAAACACGGAAGCATTACTGGAGCTAGAAGCAAGGACAGACCCAGAAGATGTATCTAGACACTGTCCAACTGTAGAGATGGTGCCAGAAAAATTAGAACTAAAGTCATTTACACTAATCCTACTTTAAGCAAGGAGTTGGATTAAATGATCTTCCAATTTCAACTACACTGTTTTTTCTATGGTGGCTGTTTTCAAGCAGTCAACTTTAAATCATCATTTTCACTTCATTTGCATATTTTGAATAAGAACAATGTCAAGAGCTATTACTCAAGTACAGCACATAGTGCAAGAAATTTCAATAAAGACAAGGACAATACTCATAGCAGCCTCTTGACAGAAGAAAACACATATGTCAGAATGCATTTTAGTCATAACAAAGACTGAACCACAGAACATGACTTTATGCAATATTGAACATAATCTGAAAAGAAACAGCTCATTATAGACAGCTTTCTACATTTCAAGTAAATCAAAATGCATGTCTTCAGTCCTGGGAGTCTGATCCTGTTCCAGTTTCTTCTTATTAGAGGTGTAACCACCACCATCACATAATGATTAAAACCATAATTACATTAGTCCTGTCCATCTTTTACACTATGTATGATTCCGTGACAGTAGCAGTTATTGTTCTTCGTAACACTGTAAAATGTGTTGACATAAGGCCAATAGCCTGCTGAACAGTAGCTCTTCTAAACATAAATTAAAATTTTGCATTTATTGTCCTTTTGAGCAAATCATTATATTGCACTAAAGCAGATCACAGCAACCAAGGCTTAAGTTATAATTCCATTCTAGCTGTGCTTTTTCATTTATTTTCTCATGTCTTAATGCCTTCATGAATACTTGTCTTTGGGACCAACATTTCCTATACTTGGTCTCTGTTTAAAACATGAATGTTTTGCTACAGCATGAGCAAACATAGTTGCTTTCTAAGCATATAACAGTGAAAATATTTCTCTGCTTGTATATTCCAAAAAGAAATGCCATGTTCAGACAAACCTGTAACTCTCCTCTCTTTTCTTCTTCTCTCAAGCTAGATGTGTTCAGCCAAAACTTTCAGATGGAGAAGGATTCCTCCCTTATATAGTGCCTGGTGAATGTACAAGAATGTTCAGAAGAAATATCAAAATGGGATTTATGATTTTTAATGTTCCTACTTCCCTGCTTGGCCTGATTTTTAGTTTATTGTTATTTGCTTAGTTTATACCTCTCAGGTACATGAGATGTTCTCAGATATGCTTTCTGACACGCATATGGGAAACCCATGTAATTATCTGTCATGCAGAATTAGCAACCACAATTTGAAAGGTTAGGTTTGTTTCTTAAGAGTTTGTTTACAGTAAAATAACAATGTGACATCAAGGGAAGAAAATGATTGGCTACAAAGAAAACCAGGGCCAAACAATTGATTATCCAGCTCACTAGGCTTTAGGAGACTCAGTGGAATTCCTGAAAGGATTCTATTTGTAAAGAAAAAAATTGAAATGCTTTTTTAATATTTTGGAAATTGTTTTGATTAGAAGCAGACTGCATAGTACTTGGCTCTTTGCATGAATAGTTTTTCTGCCAGCCTTTCTTGTTTGATGAAGGACTGCAAAATCTGGCTGAGAGTAATTCAAAGGAATTATTATATCACTTCATCAATTAAATCTCACCACTGCTATTCCCAGCAAATTTGACAAGCAGAGAACTGCACTGAATTTCCAATGAAAGCCTGTGTTTACTTTTGGAGCAGATATTTTCAGCACGTTTGGTTTAGCACATTGTCACAGCCCCAAAAAGCAGGTTGACAACAACGAGACTGTAAGCTAACAAAAGAAACACCAAGATGTTTTAAGACATTGTTCAGAATAAATATAAGTATTCAATCGTTATGCAGAGTTCTGTTTTGTGTTTTAAGCCTTCTACCATATATGAGGCTGTAAAACCAAAACTCGTTAAAGTTCAAATATACATATTTCAGAATATTGTAAGGTGATAATCCAAGCAGAGTCATGCTGAAATCAAATATGTTAGTGTGCAAACCTTAAGGCAATTTTCATTTCTACAGCTGAGTCATTAAGACAGTTCAGCCACTCAGTGAAATTAAACATAATCAATTAAAGGTATATGTAATTGGCTGTCTGGATTTACCACTCTTTTGCTTTTCACTGTATTTGAATATGCTCAGGGTTGATTTAATAAAATCTCCTTTGGTAGAATTTCTCTCTTCTCTTTCCTTTACTTTCCTTTAGAAAGGATCTTTGTAAACATAAAAAAACCCCAGATTACAACTAGTGTTAAATGAAGTATAGACACAAAATAGTTGTTTGGGGATTTTCAAGTCTCTGTACTATTTGTTTGTTTTATTCTACAGGAGTCTCAGAGGATAAGAACCTGATCATATGAACTGAACCAAGTTTCTGTATGCCTTCTCATTTATTTGAGGCAATAATATTTTTAGTTTTTTTTTTTTTTTTTTTTTTTTACTGCCTTGGTGGAAGTTGTCAATGAAAACAAATATGTACTATTTAAGGCTATCTTTCCCATAAAGAGACATGTTTTGATGTCAATAACCTGCTAAAATCTACCATCAGTGCCATAATTACAATGGCATTAAAAGTGCTGTTCTCCCATTTACTCTGTCTGACACATCTGTTACCAGTGCAATGAATGCTCTCTTGCACTGACCAGTTATCTATCAAGTGTCAAGGTAAATTTTGGCATATAAACTGGCTGTTGATGCAGCAAGAGCCCAGGAAGGAAAGGTACTGGCTTTTACCATTAGAATCTTCACAACACTGGGTGACCAAGTGCAACTACAGCCAGACTGCCATCACAGGAAAGGCTATTCCACAGTGCTCCTCTCCATCCACTCTTTCCCAGACAACACCAACCATTGAGAAGCAAACTCGGATACAAAATTCCCAAAATGACCAGCTCCAGAGATGCCCCTGCTATCAGTTGTGTTGTCCTGGCAGTGCTCTGTTGGTTTGAGGAATGGGGCAGACAAAGGACTGGCAGTGCAGTATTATTCTACTATGACATATTTACTGCAGGAGGAAAGCTTTCTTTAAAATTCAGATTTGCAAGGAGCTGTTTTGAACTGCAGTGACACCAGCTAACAGATCTGTGTGCAGTGAGGTGGGGTGGACTCCTTCCCAGCAGCTCAGCTACTTCCTCAGTTGTAAGAGAGGGCTAAGGGAAAGTACTCAGGCTCTAAGAGCATTTCATGTCATGATGAGCATGTCTCTGAAAGTAGGCACAGTTGTAACAGGGTGGTGTAAATAAATAAAAAACAAAAACAACCAAACAACCGCCCAGCAAAAAGAAAACAACCAAAAGACAGAAAAATGAATGCTGTCCCATTCTTTTCTTTTTTTTTCCTTTGTACCTGCATTGTCCTAGATTTCAGGTTGTTCTGCGTCAACTCTTGAAGAAACTCAAAACACAAGGGCTGAAAAACTAGTTTGTTTATTCCTGTGCTGTGTAGCAGGGAGGTGGATTCTTCAGTTCCTTGATGAAGAAGCATTTGTTAAACACAAGAAAAAGTAATTCAGTTATATGTCCATAAAATCACAAGAGTCTGTCAACTGCAACATATCCTGAGGGGGAGTATATCCTGGACTTTATCACTCAGCATTATAATGACAAGGCAGGACATTGAAACTTTCACTACATGGAAGGGACAACAGCACTGTATCCTCATCTCTGCACATCCTTTGTTGTGAAAAAGAAGTATAGAGCCTTTTCTTTCTCACCAGTTTTTAGTAGGAATGATAAAATACATTAGTTATTCCATATTACCTTGCTGGATGTCTCAAAAGGCATAACTCAAGACTTTATATGACCACCTATGAATACGCAATCTACCATGCTCCTTCTTGCTAATGCTGCTTGTCACTGCAGTAGTTCTTTGCATTTCAAGGAAAAAAGAAGACTTTACCTCAATTAACATTTGGCTAATTGCTCCAAACAACCTTAACACCCTTCACAAAGAAAGGAGGCTCTTGCCGTTTATAATATAGATAGATTGAACTGATACCAAAGCAAATCAATCAACACATAAAAAATGCAGAAAATAAAAGGCACACATCTGACAGATTTAAAAGCCTCTTTATAAACAAGAAGGACCTTAATTACCTTCAATTTCTTAGAATCCCAAATGTTACTAAAAACACATTGTTTCTGACAGATTCACATTATTTTTCCAGTATGTGGAGAAGTAGCTATTTGAAAAGCAATTAGCTATTTTTTTTTCTTTTAAATATGCAATTCAATGCAATTGAGACCCTATCTTCTTTTATATCAGGTGAGGAAAACAGTATGATTTCTTTTGCTTCCTATTCAAATTAAATTGCAGATATGTCAAAAATTTCTGAGAACTATGGTACATTGCAACAAAACCTGAAATTTTACAAAAAAACCTAGGCAAAATGAAAATTTTAAAGGCAATAATATAATTCTATATATCACAAATATGTTACTAGATTATTCTTAACCCCACAGTCCAGCAATATCTTTAAAGTGGTCAGCTTAATATAGATTGGTCTAACCTGCTCTCTAACTCAGCTGATACTGTGTGCCTAAAGCAGCTGGTGCAAGTCAGGTTAAGTGCTGAGGCCCTCGCTGAAAGTAATCTCAACCTAGCAATATTGGATTTGTCCATGGGAAAAAAAGGGAAACACAGCACAGAACCTTCTAAGAATCAGGGTGCCCACCTGTCCAAGTACTGGAGTTGTAAACCTTGAAATAAGTAATGAGTTTTTTTCAGAACAGATGAACCCACGAAGTGGGGGAAACAGGCTTCTAGGACAGGAGTAGGTGGCTCACTCTAACACTTTCATTCCAACTTTCTAAATATTTTAATTAGACTTACTGTATTAATTTACAACGTTTTGCCTCTTTCTATTTTTGCACGTGCAGATTTCTCCTGCCACCTTCTGCTTATTTTTTAAGTAGAAAAGGTGAAAGGATATACTTTAAGAATTATTGAAAATGCATGGAGAAATGTATGGGAGGAAAGTCACATAACAATGGCAGCAAGATAGCATTTCAAAGTAAGGCAGAACTGCTGAATCAATTGTATTGCCAATTTCAATTCTCATGGTTCATTATTACCAAGAGATTGATTTAGCAGCCTTTCCAGTATTTAACTCAATGCTACATTTCTTATGTTGCCCTTAGGCCACTGCACAAGATGCAAAATGCTCCCCAGGCACTCCTGGCTGGCCATCGGATTGAGGTCCTGCACAAATGTGCCCTGATGTTTTTCTCTTGGAAGGAAAATCACGTAGCTTCAGGCACCTGAGCTGCCAGAGAAACTGAAACCTTGCATTATGAATTACTTTCCTCCTCTCTCTTTCTCCCTCCGGTCCTCCATTCTTCAGGAGCTGCTCAGTTGACCTGACAAGATATTTCCCTTAATTCCTAAGGAAAGAGGGTCTGTTTTATCTTCATATGAATCTGCCAGTCTCAATTCATCTGCTTACTATAGCACAAGTAAATTGGTGCACTTGCTTCAAAGAAAGACAAGCTCTTACTTAAGTAACACATTTCCCCAGAAGGGGAAAAAAGAGATTGTCTTGGTTTAAGGCACATTTGGGAAGAAACCTCTGAATGGGTCCTTCCAGAAAGCAAATCCAAACGATCTCTCCCCCAACTGGTTCAGGAAAGATTTCCCTTAGAGGAAAGTGGAAAAAATGTGTTTATTTAACAGGCAAAACAAAACAAATGAATACCAAAGAGCAAAACCTCCCACCGCTCCACAGAGATGACAAATCCAGCCAGTCTGTGCTGTGGGTGCAGCTCAGCTCCCTCAGTCTGTGTCAGTCCTTGGCACTGGGAAATGCCGGCACAGGACAGGCCTGGTGGACACAGGGGTGAGCTCCTGGTGCTCTGCTGGGGGTTAGTCCAGAGCAGGTTTGAACAGTTCCAAGGAAAAAGGAAAAAAAACCTTACAGTCCAGAGAACTTCTCTGCTTCAGCTAGCCAAAAACTAACCAAAAGCAAAGGAGAGCTCTCTCCCACGGTCTGCACTGCAGACCACACTCAACGTGTGTCCAGGAAAGCTGAAAACTCTGATCTTGATGTTTTTAAAACAACTGCCTCAGACATTCCACCGCCTCTCCTTCACTCTCAGATCCAGTTTTAAAGGTGCAGAACTTATTTTTGATTTAAACAGACAAATGGGATACAATTCAACATCAACCCAGGACAGAGATGTAGAGAAAAAGCCCTCTCTGCTGTCTTTCTCTGGCTGAAAGCTTGGCTGGAGACAGGGAGAGAGCATGTTAGGTTTGAGGCAGGTGCTAGATCTGCATGAGCACTTTTCCAATTCACCTGATCTTGAGCTGGGCCAAAGCACTCAAGTTTCCTCTTCACATGGGACCATGCCTAGACCTGAAGAGGATGGTTCCAGATCTACTGGCAGACCAAAGCTATATCAACACATCAAAGTTATTTCAAAGTTACTGGAAAAAACTACTTCTCATAAATCAGCTGTTATGACCCATTGGAGTAAACATATTAAAGACATTTTTTAAGTTTTCTGCCATCTTCACTGTCTCATTCAGGGCAACTTGCAATAAATCTTGTCTGCATCAATTCCAGACTTGTATTTCAGATGTGGAATTTACATATATCATAATATAATACATAAATATAATATATTTATACTTATTTTCAAATATTTGGAGAGGGTATAGAAGAAAAATGTAGAAAATGGTGGGGAACACAGATTTGGGAAAAGATAGAGTGAAATGGGGATTTTAGGAAAAATCTTATATTAGAAAACCTTTATTTCAGTTGATGCATATACTATGAACCATATGGTCAGTAAATTTAAGGAAAAATGCTCTGGCAAAAATAGCCACCATGCCTTCAAAACATGAACAGTTTTTAATAAGACTACATCTGCTGTAATTAAAAAGAAAAAAATGGGGTTAACTGACAGGGATAGAAGAGAGTGAGTATTTGGAATGAACAAACTGATTTTTTTTTAATCCAGACACTCAGCATGTACCTACTGTAAATGGTTATTCCTTATTTTAGGAGATGATGATGTCACCACTTTTTCAGGATAATTTACCAAATGTTCAAACTAAAAAAGTCAAAAAGCCATGGAAATCACTTTTTAGAATATCAAAAGCCACTACAACAACATATGAAAAATAACATTTTGTCACTTTGTGCTGAGGACTGACCTGTTAATATGAAAAAGAAGGGATAATTTTGACACACATGTTATAACCCCACTTTGATTCCACAGTCTCCATAAGTATTCTTATGGGGTTTGGTTTTTCATACGGACACAGTTTTTCCAAGATACCATCAGCCCATCAGAAGTTGATATTTAAGGATCTTGTTCTCCAAGTTCCAAAGTGGTCCATCAGATCAAGTAGAAAATTAAACAAAGGTGGCAGGAGGTTTACATGGATTAGCAAAGAGCTCATGATTGAACTTGGACATAAAATATTGTATAATTGGTGGAAGCACCAACAGGAGGAGTATAGAATTGCTGTTGTGTCTTGTAGAGATGAGGAAAGGAAAGTCAAGGTCAACATGAAAGGAGTATGGGATGTGAAGGAAAGAATGTTTTTCACAAGTATATAAACAGCAAAAGGAAGACTAGGGAAAACATGCACCTGCTGCTGAATGGGGCAGGGAAGCCAGTGATAAAGAACACAAAGTGTTAATATTAATCTTCTCTGACTTGGTAAGAAAAGCCTTCAGTAATCCCAGCCCCTCAGACCACATGCAAAGCCTGGAGGAAGGAAAACCTATCTTTCACAAAAGACTAAGTTGGAGAGAGCTTAAAAAACCCTGGATATATGTGGCAATGGAAGTTAAAGTTGGTTCCTCCCAAATGGTTTGGCGCTGTTTAACTCCACAATGGGTTTCGTCTGTCCCTGGGTAACCACTCCCTGCCCTATTGTATCTATCCCCCGAACAGCAACAGCATCCCCTGCACGGATGCAGGTAAAAAGCTTGGAAATCGGGTCCTTGCTCGCTTGGATGCACCCCTTGAGAGAGGAATAAAGATCTCTGCAAATGTATTATCTGGGACTATTTCTTCAGGCCTCCTCTCGGAGAAGTCGGGAACCTAGAGAGCAGGCAGCCTCTCGGCTTTCTATGGATCTAGGACTGATAGCATCTTGAAAGCAGCTGTGCCGAGGTATGCAGCTGGGGACGGGGCTGGCCGTACACCCGAGACCAGACACCACAGACATAAGTAAGTCCATGGGGCCTGAGGGAGCTGTCTGATTTCAGTGCAAGGCCATTTTTGATAGTATTTAAATATTCATGGTGACTGGTGTTGAGAATCATACTCAATGCAGGTGGCTCAGGGTGCAGTTGCAATGAGAGCTGCAGGTTGAGCTCTGGGTGGGAGCTACGTTTTTTATTATATCATGGCATTTTATTAAATGTTAGGTGAATTAATACTGTGAATACCTGGCATGTTTTCCTTCTATACTTAATGAGCAACTGTAGCATCTTTCCTCTGCTTCATTTTATCTAAATACTGAGTTTGCCTCTGTAAGCTCATTCCTTTTATGTTCAGTTTTCTGAATTGTTTCTCAGGGTCATCCTTGCCTAACAGAGAGCATTAGGAACTATTCATGGCTTAAAATTCAGCCTGTGGATGTTCACAGTATACTGGCTTAGTTGGATTTTAGCTCTTTTGCAATCCAAGAGTCTTTAAGCTGCAAATGTCCGCAAAATGAGACTATAGTGGTAATGAGGATGTGCTGGACTTAGGCACTGAAATGGTGTGAAACCACCAATAGTTGTGGCTGATCTGTCTTATTTCCATTTGTCAATATTTTACATAGTGGATTTTGCTTCTGACACTTCTTAAAAAGTATAATTGACATTTTAACTAAGGACACTTAGGAAAGTTTAGGATTCTTTGCATCTCTTTCTGTTGGTCTTAGCTTTACTATTAGACTGACTTACCTTACTTTAGCCCTACAGGACAGAACATTACAAGCAAAGACTTCCTAGACACCTAGGCCTAAATATTTTACAATATTAATCTCTTCCAGTAATTTTTATTCTCACTTTTCCTTATTATTACACATTAAATGAAACCAAGACTGTGGAAACAATTCTGCCAAGAGCAGCTGCAAAACAGCTTAAAATTTATTCATCTCAGCTTGGAATCAGTTTTAACAGATTTTGAGAGTTTGTGAATATATCATGAAGTATATCATCATAAGAATATCATATTATCAATGATACTTACAGACAACTTCTTTTGCGTACTCATAAAAATATGTGACTGAATTTGCTAAGATGCTGTATTCAAAAGTATGGAATACTTGTCCTTCAGTATTTGCTGCACATCCTCATGGGGCTCTTTGATATGAATAACAAACCCTACAGAGCACTGGGGCCCTTGAGCTCCCAAGAAATATTCCAGAAGAGTAACTGGAAACACCACTTTGCAGAGATCTGGCAGATATATGAATAAACACTTTTCTGGCACACTTCTCACACTGAGGAGCTAAAACTAAGGGATATTAGAGAATTCGTACCATCCTATTTTGATATGTATTCAATGAATTTCATAAGCTTGTCTTTATAAACCTACAAGATTATTCAGTTCCTTTGCCATTTAACTGAATTATTTAAACTGAAGAGGAAAAATACTTTAAAGCATGACAAATTACAATTTTTAAAAAAGTCACACAAAAAGTCATATAATCTTTTTCATTATTCAAAGAAAGTATATCTGAACTAAGCCACTTGTCAAAAATTTAGCCTAAATATTTCATTATGAAGACTCTTTCGGAATTCTGAATGAATGTTACCCTTCCTCACCATATTCACAGTGGTCATTTCAGAACTATTGAACAAGAAAACCTGATACTGTCTACTTGCTCCAGCAGCCAGTGCTTACTGTGATGGAGTGTTTCGTGGCAGTGAAATCTAGAGACCATACAATTTTATCTTACTGAACATTGTGACTGGGAATTTAGGGTATTGTAAGATAATAAAAACTATTTCAGAGTTTTCTTAACAAATTGACAGGGCTAACAAGGATACATATTATATTTTGGACTGAAAGGTCTCATATATTGCAGAGCAGGGAATTATGATTATTGAAAGCTCCAGAAAGTACTTCTGATATACAGAATTATGCCTCTGAGAAAACAGTATTATTATTTTTTTCCTGCTCTCTTTACTTAAAAAGTGACATGTGGTTATGAATTCTTTAAGGGAATGTATTGATAGTCTGTATGAAAAGGGCCTGGCATTTCCTTACTTAAAAAAAGTCTTTAAAAGTAGGTATTTTTGTTATCGTTGCAATATTTAAATAATGATTGTTTTAGCAAAAATGGTTTGGATGACTTCTCACTCCTTCAAAAAAATAAAAGGATCGAAGAGTATTAATAGTTGCCTAGAACTATAAATTTTTTACTTTCTGCGTAGATAAAGATGTTTTCCTTTCAATGATTTGAAAGACTCAAGCTGGTCTTTTACAAACACAGAGTTTTAAAGCTTGCCTTCAGACTTGACAAATGTTATTTATAAAGCAATACACAATTTAATCATAGGAGGTTATGCAATCCTTGAGGAGTGAAAATAACTGCCAATTAGAAAAAATCTTTTTTATAAACTTATTTTTTATAATATTCTGCTTTGGGATTATGATGGTGTTTTCTAATGGTAAAGACAGAGTCATAGCCAAGGCATAGCTTTTACGTATGTGCATATACTGAATAAAGAACTAAAATAATAAAAAGATACACTTTTAATGTTGTCATTGCAATATTGTCATAATTTTATGTGGTACATCTTTTATCTGGGGCTTTTATTTGTTATATTTCTTAATTTTTTTCCCAAAACTTAAAAATAGTTTATATGAGATACAGTGTATTCTAGTATTTACAAATAAGTTTGGCTCTTTAATTGATAGTCCATAATAACTACAAAGGAAAAACAGAGGAAGCACTGCTTCAGGTTGAGCTTTCTTGTGAACTGAGAGCACATTTTGGCAAACACTTTCTCCATTTTCCCATTTCCATTCATCTTAATATCCATGTTTTCTATAGCATAAGAAAATCTGCATGCAAGGAAAACCAATCCATGTCATATCTTTAAGAAAAATCAGTAATTGGGCAACATATTTCTGGGCAAATATAACAAGCCTGCAGTGGCAGTGAAAGGCAGGGGAGCATAAGGCAAATGGCTCAGAAATGTGCTGCTGCAAAGCCTCAGGAGATGACCTTATACATACAAAGATATGCAGCAGTCAGACTTACCTGTGAGCTCAGGAGATCTTACAGATGTAGTTATGAGATCATCATCATCAGCCAATGCAAAAGCTTCATGCTTATCACACACCTCATGCCTATCACATACTTTACTGTGTTTCCCTACACAGAAAATAATATTCAACTAAGCAATGTAAAGAACTGAGAGAAAGGACAGCAAAGATAATTTCCACAAAAGAATGTCAAAGATTTTTGTCATGAGGGCAAGCACAGATATGTGCCACTTTAGAGCTGAGACCCCAGCCACTCCTGGTGCTGAGAAACTGAAATCTGGAGTATCCCATACTTCATTTGTGGCTGGTGAGGGTTTATGTATGAAAATACACTGTGAAAATTTACTCTTAAACTTCAAATAAACTTCATAAACACTGGTTTTCACTGTTTGGCCCAGAGCAGTTAAGAATTCTCTTTTGTAATTTGTACATGTTCAGGAAAATTAGGATCTGCTATTTGCCAAACTATAGTTTTTGTATCTTCTTACTTTTAAAACTGTATGTAAGTTATTTTACAGAGTAAGTGTGAAGGCCTTAGGGCTTTCACTTGTTTCCATTTGATATAACTGATTTGACTCTAGAGAAGGATCACACATGTTTTTCTCAATGCAAAAGAATGAACGTGTATTTCTCCTGAGTAATCTGAGTTCACTGAGAAAGAAATGGATGTTCATCTGTGGTTTCCACAGTCATGTTCAATTTTCCTTGAATCTGTAACTGAAGTGTTAGTAGATTCAAACAATACAAACACATCTGGAAAGTTGCTTCCTTTTTTTAGTCGCCTTTTTACCAGTCTACTGGTGAATATTAGTGATGAAAGTAATTTAGGATCTTCTCAGCTGGTGATATAGCATGTAGTTACAGGATGTTCTGACTGCAGATGATTTTTGCAATGAATTATCTTCATTTTTCTGGTGGTGATTCAAAATAATTTCTTTCAGTCTGAGAGAATTATGCCAATTTTAATATATATGATTTCAGAGAAATTAAGATCATTAAATATAGCATCACACCAAGCTGCCATAATTCCTGCCCAGAAATTTTAAGTGTTTTGGGATAAACTTGGTTCCTGAGATTTTCTTACCATTTTCCCAACCAGACAGACTTGATAAGAATCTGAACTTCAGGGAATTTCACATAAACTAGTAATCCATTTGAGGTCAGACCTTCACTAATTTTTCTAAATAATTCTTATATGTAATTTGACAAGGAGCATGATTCAAAAGGGCTGGGGATTTTTTGCCTTTTGGTGGTTGGGGTTTGATAACTTTATTTTTTGTTTAGTTTGTTTTGGTTTGGCAGGGTTTTTTGCTGTTTTCATTGTTGTTGCTATTGTTTGGTGTTGCGATTTTTTGGGGGGTTTTGTTTTATTTTTGTCAATGGAATTGCAAATAAATATAGCAAATATAGCAAATATAACAAATGTATTGTGCTGATTTATCCAATTTTAAGTCTGTTTATTTTTCCCCAGGATTACTCAAGCTGGGGTTCCAAGTATTAAAAGAATGAGCATAAATTTTGACTTGCATTATCTGGGTATTTTAATGTCAGAAAAATTAACCCAATGTTGTTCAGAAATGTGACCACCACTTAATTCACTAAGAATGTGCTGTGCATAGACTAAAACAAAAGTATTTCTTTCTGTGTTTTATGTCCAGGAAGTCTAGCATTCTGGCAGTGCAATATAGTGAAAAGTGAGAGAATTGAGCCATGAATGTTACTCTAGTTAGAAAAAGAAGTGTCTTGATGAGTGGCTAAACCTTTTCAAGCTATTGTTCTTAAAATGGAAATGGAGCATGGGTCCTAGTAACATGGGCAACTCTGGAAGCACGTGTTTCTGTCACCCTTTGTATTCCCACTTTTAGCTATATGTTTTTATCCTTTGTGGGATATGCTGCATTTTTGCCAGACCCTCTTGTAAGTGTTGACTCTCAAACGCATTGCTTCATGACAAAACAATTGCCCAGGCTTCTTAACAGCATTCCTGTCAAAGAAGAGGAGAGCAGGGATGTATCAATCTGTTTGGCAAATGAATACTCTAAACATGTTGTTGTATTCTTATTAAGTGGAAAATTGCATATGGAAAGGCTCTAATATAACTACATTCAGATTTCTAAGATTGAAAAAGGTAACTTTTAATTTGTCAGTCTGTAAGAAATTGTCAGGAATTCCTGAAATTCAAGAAGACAGTTACATCTATTTCTCATAGTTCCCATTTCAAGGACTTCTGAAGCCTCTCATCAAACAGGTTAATCAAGGTGCCATACTGGAAATGCTACATGCCTGCCTCAGTATGAAAATTTCTGTTCACTTTGTAAGCAAAATATGTTATACATACAGCATTACCACCTAGGACCAGCACCAGCACAAATAAATTCAGAATTAGCTACAGAGGGGTCATAGAAAAAGTATGCTGAAGGTTTTTCCTGCTCTCTTGCCCTCCCAGTGGCCAGTCTTGCAAGTATACCTATTTTTATCAGGCACTGACAATCAACAGACACTGTGATGTTGTAACTACTTTTCAGAACACACTTCTTGTAGATACAGAGGCTGTCATATTGAAGAGAATATGCAAAGATTAAAAATGCCTGCACTAACTACTATAGCAACTCTGAAAATTCCGATGTTAAACACTTTTGTTTACATTCGCCTTTTTCTCTGAATGGAAAAATCCCAACATAACTTGCTACATTTAACTTACAGAGAAAATAGTTAAACATATATATATATATATATATATAATTTTTTTTCATAGAAAACCTTTAAATCCAAATAGGAATCCCAGAAACACTGATTGTCATCTGAAATCTGTGAAAGATTGCAAATACGAAGTGAAAATACTGCACAGATAAGTTTTGTAGGTATAATTGAACAAAGTGGTTTGGAAAGTAGATAGAAATTGCTTACAGCTTCTGCCTATCTCAGCAGTTATTAAAATGCTTTATTTCCAAAGTAGCAACTAGCAATGATCTATGTGGAAAAGTAAAAGCTTGTAAAATACGACTCATTGAAAGAATCAAAGGGATGTCAATGGTGCACTTGAGAGGCACAGAACATGTTTTTGATGGCTTAGAAATGAAAAATAGATTTTTTAAGATAGATTTGTTTCAGGAAGGGGGGAACAAAAATTTGTGATAAAATCAAAGAACGTACACTGAGATTCCCATCTTGCTATCAAGACTAGCTGAATATAGCATGGTTTCAGCTAAAACTTTGAGCTCTTTTAGTATGTAACAGAGAATTTTAAAATAAAATTAAGAGAAAATTACAGATTTTCATTTCTACACACTTTCAAATAGCCTTTCCCACTGCTTTAAATTAATGTGGAAATTAAGGCTGTAAAGCATCAAGTCATGCAGGATAGAGCAGAGGACAGCAATAATGCTGCCAGCTCAGTGGAAAGGGGAGCCCTGCATTGTTTGCTTTTTCTAACACACATAACAGTCTGAGCTGGTAACCACAAGGAACCCTCTATGACTGACCCATGGCTCCCTTCAGGCACTGGTAGGTGAGGGTGGAAGGAGAATGACTGCATGCATAAATCTTGTTTGCACTGAGTTCTGGGAAAGGGCTTAAATGTCTTCTAAGGGCCTAGAGATGCAACAAAGCCTGAGGATGTAAACTGTATGAGAATCAAACGTAAAATAAATATTGAAGACTACCAACTTCGGTAGAAATTAGCTCTGGTTCACCTGGTCTAGATACCTGATTCAAGCCTCAAAACTACAGGTTTAGCTTTGAGACATAATCCTCCCATAATCGAATGTCTCTTTATGAAGGTTGAAGTATACACATCTCTCAAGAGAGACAGAGAAAAATTAGTTACAAGAAAAGAGTTTTCTCCTTTTTATGTTGTCATGTACTGTTCAATGAACAGCTAAATTCAGTGCTAAAATGGTGAGAAAAATTTTGCCTTTGTTCTGTTGCAAGTAACAGCAATCAAAGCAACTACATTTTTTACTGGCTTCAGAAGCCCCTGCAAGAGCAGTGAAAAAGCTAGGGAAAAGCTCCTAGTTCATGGGATGAAAGACACTGTATGCATCACTTTTCATGTTGGAAACCTATCAGCATCTGTGATTGCTTACAGGTCAGTACTACAACACAGCAATGATATGCTGTGCTGCCTTATAGGTGAAGTCTCTTCACAGCACATGGAAAATGTGTGGGAGGTAGGACAAAGTTGGGACTTTCAACAGAGAAGGGAGCTGTACTCAACAGGCTTTACCTTCCCTCTCTCACTTGGTCACAGTTGTCAGCTCATCGCAAATTTTGGAAATGCCTTCAATATGCATTTCTTCATTAGCCTGTCATTAGTTTTACACTTGGTTCTTTCATGAGTAGCTCTTAATTACTGCAATTTTGGTCTTTGATAAATACGCACAGACTCCCTTTTTCAGTCTTTTCATCCTATTGAATTGAAGGTGATGACTCCAGCAGTTGCAAATGAAGTTAATGTAGGACAAAAATAAACCACCACACAGATGATTAGGTACCCATCATGGTTCCCACTTTTGTTAAGTTATTTCAGGAGATAAGGCTTTGATATGAATTAAAAAATGGTAAATGTCCAGCACAGAATCACAGAATATGCTGAGCTGGAAGAGACCCACAAGGATTATCGAGTCCAACTCTTAGTCCTGTGTAGGACACATCAAGAATCAGCATGCGTGGAGGGAAAGGAGAACAAAACAGACTTCATTGCATTTTATTTGGAGTGGGTTGTGGCTACAGTCCAGTTTCCTGGGCAGTTCTCTGCTGCCTGAGATGCCTGTGCCTGTTTGACAGCATGAGTGGCCTGAAGGAACAGCTATAGCTGTGTAACATTTACAGAGGTGGACAAGGGGTGATACATTTGGCTAATTCCCAACGGACAGAAACAAAATGCTGAACAAAGTTATAAACGCAAAAATTGTTCTGAGGATTACTTCCATTTGACAGCTTCAGAACAAGTAAGTTCAAAGGCAGAGTGACCCTGACTGCAATTCCTAGAGCACAACTGTATTTCAAGGGGTTTTTTTTCTTTGTGGTTTTTTGTTTGCGGTTTTGTTGTTGTTGTTGTTGTTGTATTTTGTTGCATTTTTTTTTTTTTTATACTGGTCCATGAAGATAAATTCCCTCCGCTGGCATGTTTTCTCTCCCTTCTATTTCAGGCAGAAGTTATGAAAGTCAAAAGCATGCAAAGATTTTACATGACCAAATTAATTGCACTCTTAAGCCTGTCAGAGGGACACTTAAAGTGGGAGATTTACACAGTGGTAGCCTCTGTAAGTATACACAGAGAACAGTTTTCTGGATTATATATATTTTGCTATTGAATTCTGAGCTACAAACTCCTAGACCTAGAACTATGCAGTTGCACTTCAAACTGCAAGAAGACTGAGCTGAAGAACTCATTGATATTACTGTGAATTGCGTGATAGGAAAGGATATATTTCTCTACAAATATACATATGGTTGTCCAGTAATTCCCTTTTTGGTTTTTTAGTATTTCTGGTTACTGAAGTATTTTTATGTAAATTGAAGCAATTGGAAGTTTCTATAACAGAAATTTTGTTTATGTTCATATTCCTATTGTTAAGGTTTCCATAACTTGCAAGAGATTGGATGCTGTCATACTACAGATAAAAGCATTATCTCTGCAAACCTGGCCTCCTGAGATCCTGAAATAGTATTTCATTTTTTTGGAGGGTGAAACACAAATACAATGTAAGACAAAAATCACAAGAGGTCTTTTTTTACTAGGGTTCATTGAAATCCAGGAACAGTCTTGGCAGCCTGTTGTACATGGTGTAAACACAGGCTGAGAAGTAGAATGGATCTCAGACACCTACTACCCATGTGCCAACTAAGAGAAAGAACTAAAAGGAAGATGAAATAGACAGCAATGGCAAGCAGAATCCACTCACAACTGTATAAGATTCTTCAAAAATGCAACAAATAGAGTTTCACAGTTGTATCTTATGTTGATGTTGAAAGAGATAGGATGTGTATGGGGGTGAGGTCAGCTCCAGGAGAGCAGAAAAGCACTATTCACACTAAGAAATACAGAAAACTGGTGGCTAGCATGATGCCGAGTTCCTAACTTTTGTTTACTGAAAGTACATAATCAAAACAGAAAAACAAAAAAAAGAGGAAACTCTGCTTTGGATTTGCCTAGATTTTTAATGGCTGTCATCTTAACTCTGACTTCTACTATGGCTTCTGCTGAATTCATTAAGCTTCTCAAGTCAAAAATAAGGACATCCCCAAATTTTACCTTGCACATTAGATATAATTGCCTTTGTCAAAAATGTGCACGTCATATGAGTTACAATCTCTATGATAAAACTTTAGGAAACTGCATTATACAAAGTGGAGCATGTGCGTCAGTCAAAGATTACTCAAGACAGACAGGTACTTTCCATAAGCTATTGCTTTTAATTGAAACTGATATTGCTAAAACTGGGACAATTTCTGAAGGGTCAATGAATGGTGATAGTGATGATTATATTTAATGGCATCCTGTTTCCAGGAAAGGCATCTTGATCTCATAAGTTTTAGCAGGCTGTCAAGTTGCATTGCTTTGATTAAACTTTGAGTTGCAAACCAATTGTTCCCATGATCAAAAATATACTAGTTGATGAAGCAAGACACATTTGAATTCTTTGGTGTTTGGGCAAAAATAAATCCTGTGACTAGAAACATTTTGCATCAGCTTCTGCCAGCAAGGTGCGCTGAACCATTTTGACTCTGACAACATGGGCTTTCACAAACAGTTCCCTAGCTTCAGTAATATTTTTATCCTCATTTTTTCTCATTAACAATTTGATAACCTATTTTCCAGGTAAGTAGTAAATTTCTTCTTGATATTTATAACCATAACCTTGGCATGCAGCAGTTCTGGGCATGGACCCCACAGAGGTAGTCACCTATGTTCCCTGTCATTACGCTTCTCCACCCTTTCTTTGTGTGACATTTGGCCATATCGAATAATCTTTTTCTTCTCTAGGTAAAGGAAGATGCACAGAATCTTTACAGAAGTTATTTCTTTCTTTCACCCTGTTTCTTCAAGATCTCCTGCATTTCTTGCTAGGCTTGGAAGCACAACTTGCCTATTTGCAAATATAGTGCCATAGTTACCTGTGGGGTATCAACAATACAAGAAGTTACTGTCATGTAATCTCCTGTGACCCAAGTGCTGGCATAAATTAGAGCAGGTATAGGATAGCTGGCATGTGTACTCACCAGCTATGTGAGCAGTTCTCTTGTTAGTGTCTCCATTGGGTTTTGCTAGCTCCATGCCATTCAGAAGAAGTGAAGATATGCCCTAACAACCTCTCACATTTGCACTGTGGCCTGGTAGCATCCACTGTTCCTCTTCTGTTGTTCTACAGTCACTGTAGAGGCAAGACACTGTCAATCTTGCTGCCTTCTCTAAGCCTTTTAGATGCAGACTGTATTCCCAGTAACAAAGCTTACTTAAGTTCACAGTCCTCCTCTTACAGCGGCTGCAGAAATCCTGCTGCCTGCAAATCTGTTCAGTTCAAGCAGCCTGCCATCCTTCCCCTGAAGCTTGGAGCAGACTTTTATAACCTCAGCAATCACCATCCCCTCACCAGGGCTGAAGTTTTATAAAAAGCTCATAAAAGCATGTAAGAAAATTGTCTTTAAATTTTTTTAAGTTTTCAGTATAATTATGTCCAGTAAGTCAAATTCTTTGCATTCATAATCTGCTTGCTCCTAGATGATGATTTCTACACTGCTTTTCCAAAAGTCACTTACCCATGCCACAACAGCAAAGACACTGCAAAGCTTTTGAGAAAATTTTGTCACCTCAAATGATCTCTAGTGTCCAAATAATGTCATCCAAATGACAATCATCCCTTACTCTATTCCACTTTCCAACAGATTTCCATTGTAATAAAAAAACTCCCTAGAGAAAATCTTAGAAATCCTCCATTAAAGCCTTCTGTAAAGACTAATTCATCTGTAAATGGTCTATGAAATAATATAAATTTCTTCGGTCTTACTTCCAAAATGAGGGCAGATGAAGAGGCAACTGTGATTAGCTTATGACATTGAATGACAGTGGTACAGATTTCAAAAATACTTTCTAAAATTTAGGTTTTGTTTAAAAAAAATATATCACAAAAGTATGGTTTATGCCTACTGGAGTCTATCTTATCAGTCTGATCTATGAATCCTATCTTACAGCAATTAGCACTTTCTGAAACACTTCACTTTGACAGAGAACTTCTTCAATATAGAAGTGAGCTTATGTATCAAAATAACATAAACATATCCTGCTTTGAAGAACAGCTTTTCAGTTTCTCAGAAACTGATTGAAATTTTGCGAAAGGCAAGTGGATCCATAATTTTCTATCTCTTTTTGCTGAACAATCTCGTCCATTCAAGGTGTGTGAGAAAGAAGAGGAAACTACAGTTCACATCAAATTTTGTTGGAGGACAAGATGGAAAATGTAAATAATCATAAGGTAAATACTACTATTGTGATACCCCTTAGGCTTCTGTGTCAAGAAGCAGAAACTTTATACCATACTGATGCTGCACTTTGGGCAGGAATTATATTAGCATTCTCTTCCTCCTTTAGTCTAGAAGTGCTCTCAAAGACTGTTTGAAAGTTAGGTTATGGCTTTATGTGGTCTGACTTATGTCGAAATTTGGTAAGTGAACACAGAAAGATGGTGTGAATATGCCACTGTGGTGATAGGGAAAATCTCTCTAATTCCAGTGGCATGTAAAACACAATCTCAATTATTGATACTACGGTGTAAACTCTGAAATTGCTACAGTAATCTGGAGTGTAAAGCTTGCCATTATAAGACAGCTTGTTTTTTAGATACGGGAAACATTAGAGAATATTTTATATTGAGTTCTAACAAGTCCTTCAGTCTTATAGGTATTCCTTAACAGCTTCATAAAACTGTCATTTTTTTCCTTGTCCTAACTGTCAAATGCCACCAGCAATAATTTACTTGGTCACTTGCTCTTTTCCAGAGTTTTTGCCTTTACTGATCTGGTTTGACAGCCTTATAATGACAAAAAAATTAGCATATATTTGTTGCCACTACTATTGACCACCCTATTCAGCCAGTTTATGTGACCCATAGTAGACAAAAAAGAAAGATATAATAGAGAGTAACAAAAGGAGCCATTTGCTCTCTTTCATAGGAGGAAATGTCACTGCCTAAATAAAACCCTCAAGACCTGACAAAACACTGATTATCTTGTTTCTATAATCCTAATAGATACAATACATACAGAACATTTTCTATCAGCATCAGTGAAATTTGCCTTAGTATTTTTTCTTTTGTCATCAGGAAATTATAATTGCTCTTTGGTGCTTTAGGTTTGCAGGAACCAGGTTCAGCCAAAGTTCTGTCTATAACTACCTGATGTTATTAAAAAAGCACATGAAAGGGGCAAATAAATTCACTATTCAATAGCAGTTTGATCACAATCTTAGGTTTTTAAATTCCAAATATACAAAAGCTCAGCTTAATATATAAGTATCCCAGCATTTAACAGAAAGCTCTGAGCACACTGGTGGTTAACTTACTGTCTCAGTTCAGTCCTCAGCAGTGAATGACTTCTTAATAACAGCAGCACAGCAGTTTACCTTAGAAATATCAATAAAAAAGCTTCTCTGAGATGTTCCTTATCTCTTCTGCCTGCTCATTGTTGGTTCTTGCCCCATGGCATATTTATATCATTGAGTATCCTAGTGATGGCTGCAGAATAAGGCAGATCATGGACAGAAGTTTTTTTGCACCTGTATTCACCCCACAGACATTTTTCAATCCAGCAGAGATTTTAGCCCTACAAATTACATGTGAAAACAAATTCAGACTACTAAGTGAAAGAGAAGTGGATTCTACACATCTTTTAGCAGGGTTTGGGGAATGAGATAATGCAAATGGCTTGCAACGGAGCTGGGAACTAATGCAACAAAACAGTTTAGTTCAGCAATTTTACACATCGGTGACATCGTTACAGTGTCTAACTTCATATTTGTATGAATAAATTAGAAAGACTCTGAAAGATAATTTTATCTGGAATATATGGGGTTTTTTAAAATCCATAATCTCGTAACAAAGTTTGTGGGAAAAAATAAATTAATTGGTACGATGCTATTAAAAGGAGAGAGATTTCCTTTGTTCTCTAAATTTGTCATCAGTACCTAAGTACAGGAGAAGCTAGACCTTGAAAGTGTGAGGGAATGAAAGATGGGGCAAGACTGCAGAAGTTCCTGCTGACAGCCAACTTTTTGTAATTGCACATTTTAACAACAAAAAGGAAAATTCAGATGTGCAATAGCATTGGTACTGCCACTTTGTTTATTAAAGACATCTCCCGTATTTTTTACTGAGTTCAAAACCACAAAATACCAGTAACACAGTATCTGACTAGATGTTTACCATGCAGGGTGGGGGCAAACCAAGAGGAAAACAATTGTAGGTATTTTGGGCTCTGATATAAAAGAAAAAATATTTTAGTATTAGCTTAGCATTTGGTCCCTCAGCCACATCCAGGTAAAGCAGTTGGACGCAGTGCTACAGAAATGCTTTTCATAATGTTTCTTAATGTTTCATAACTTTCTCCTTGTTTTTTGAATGGCAGTGTTCTGTATCCATGGCATAAGTTACATCTACGCTAGCCCTTCAGTTGCTTTTTATTAAAGATTTTTCAATTCTTCCTTTCTTCCTGCAGTTTCTTTTCCTCTACTTCTTGTGCTATTTTCTCATATATACTTTAGTGTCTACTGTAATTAAATTTTGTGTTTAGACATATACTCTGTTTCCTTCTCCCTCCTTTCAAATCTATGTCCTTTCTCACTTTTGCCTCTACATATCAGGGCTGGAAAAATAGGTCACACACACACTATCTTTCTACTTCACATACAAAAAAAAATCATTTTCTTGACTTCTTATATGTTTTTACACACACTTTTGTAACTATTACTCACCAGTATCTGGTCCTGTCATATATACAACATTTATGCTTTATTTTTAGTGTTTCTTTTGCCTGGTGCCAAGCTCAGTCCAGGAAGACCTGGTAGCTCCCCGATGAGCACAGAAACAAGTCAAGCCTAAAAGACAAAGAAGAAATAGAATCTTCTCTTTTGTTTCTTGTATGCTCCCCTTCTTTGTCCACATCCATGTTTCTTTCAGAGTGGACTCTCTTCAAAGGGTGTTCCAGGTTAAATCTTGATCTCTCTGGTCTCTTTCACAGGCAAGATCAAGTGATTTTCCCTTGTGCCTGTCCCTTAAACATTGGTTGACTGTGGCAGAAGTTATGACTGATATATTTTTACAGGCAAAATAATTCGTTACCAGCTGTTGTGAAGTGCAAGACAGTTTCCTGATCAGTTTTACTAGAGACTTTTCCCTATAACCTTTTCCATTAAAAATACCTGTAGTTTCTGGATGCCCTCCAGTTACAGCACATGCTGGAGGAATGGCTCATTGCTTGGTCCCAGTTCAACAGATTTGCTCAACTTGGTAAAAAAAAAAAATAAAATTCAATTGTAACTCATACTCATTCTGAATTTTCTACCAAACAAAACCACTGTATGAATGCAACAAATAAATTACCATAGGTGAATGTACTTTGTTTCAGCCACACAGCTATTGTTGCAAGGTACATCAGCTGAAAACTACTGTCCAGAAGCCTTTCTTTAAAGGAACTTCATAATTGAAAGCAGTGATGTGCCACGTAACAGTAAAATATATGAAGATACAATGGAAAACTAAAGCATCTTAGGCACAAAGCACTAAAGCATCTGTGACACAAAGCTGTCAAAGATCCCACTTAGTTAAGTAATAATAAAGTGTGACATATCTAAAAAGAGAAGAGGAGGGACAAAAAATTGCCAACTCAGCTATCACTTCCAAAAACATGGACTTGCTGGTCAGAACAAATCAGGTGGAAAGTATATAGTTTTAATATTGCTCCAGACTGCTCCAGCATTTGTCTCTGCATGTATAAGTGGAATTTACAAGCGGAAAAGCTTTCAGGAAGGAAGTAAACCAGAGTTCTTCTTTAAAAAATATTCTATCTTCTACTCTCTTTAAACCAAGAAAAGATACACAGCTCTCCACTATCTACTATCTATCCTGTCACCTGTGAAACATTTTTTACTGCATTCCTCTTTTATCATCAAGTGCTGGAAACAGTGTATTCAGACTGCACAGTGCCTCCTCCTAGCAATCACTCATTAAGTGATTAATTAAGAGATTAAGTATTAAGGTGGATCCCCAGATACCATGATGCCTTGCACAAACTGAGACTTCTACTTCTTATGCTGAAATGACCTACCCTGGTAGCAGGTCTCAGTTTTGGTTTCAAAGTTGAACTATGCTGAGCAGCTCTCTCTCTGGTCACTCACAGTTTGACCACCATCTTAAAAGCAGTTAGTTAGCTTTTCTTTCCTTTAGCCAACAGTGTACAAACAGATGTGAAAAATAAGCATAGTTTATAGTACCCTAATATTACCATATTACCCTAATCAAGCATGAGAGCAAGTCATTAAATCTTAACAAATAACCAGTAGTAACAATGTTAATAATCTCAAGAACAAGCTTTTTTTTTTTTTTTTTTTTTTTTTTTTTTTTTTTTTTTAACAGAAATCACCTAAAGGCAATTTATCTGCTCTAAGTTAAAGCATTTGGCACTAATGTTAGCTGAAAATACACATCTTTTAGGAATATCTTCATTGAACCTACTACATTATTCCTGGAGCATCCTTTTTAAAGGACTGCTTACAGTGGGTGTGCCCAGATGTTGCAGCAGCAGATGTATTTAATCCACTTGTCTACCACCTGATTATGTCACCAGACTCTGAATCTGAAGATCAGTCTCTCACATGTTTAGATAAGCTCAGTAAATCTTGCCTGCTGCTGTCACCTAAAATCATTGCTAGACATGGCCGATTTGTGAACACTATCACACTGCAGGCATGTTATGCAGAGCTGAGGAAATCTTCCCTCCAGCCCTACAAAAGAAACAAAAATCAGCAGCCTACAGTGTGTAATACATTTTTGGATCTCTGCCTACATGTTTAAGTTCTTCACTAAGTCTAGGTAAATACTGAGCCAGCAAGGATGCTTTTAATTTATCTTTAAAGTTCCTATAAATAGCAAACATCTGTTTAATGACTAATAAGGTGACTAGAAAATAAGAATGTAAAATGACAGTTTGTAGGGTGTAGCTAATATATATGCTGCCTTACATCTTAATAACCATTATTTCTTTTATTAAAATTATAGAACTGGTAAGTAAAGTTCTGAAATTTGAGATAAAAGACTTGAAAGTAATAATGTTCAGAACATTTTTAACTTACAGGCACAAGCAAATGGAAACAATTCGAAGTAGACCTGGAAACTCATGCACTAAAATATTCAATGGTTTTGTATGGCAATGAAATCATAGAACTGTAACAGAATGCTAGCTCAAATATAATGCTAGCTCAAAAAGTTTCAATTCTGTAGTAATACTCATTGCAAATGGGAAGACTCAAGAAAAACAGGAAATTGAGAGTGAGTCATGACAAGTCATCTTATTATTCATAAATTAATCTTATTAATTATAATTAATAAATGTTGAAGGAAGAAAACTAAAATTATTCTATGAAGAAATGAATGAATTAAAAATGGATTACACACACTACTTACAGGTGTTCAACAGACGATAACCTTTAGTGATATTCAGTTATTGTAAATAGTTAGATTTAGTGAAACATCTAATTTTGCTGCAGTTTAGAACCAAAATTATCACTTAACTTCATGGCTGATTTTTGTGTGTATCTAACAAAGTAATTTTTTTTTTTCTTATGATTTGATTCTCTTTTAAAAATATAGCAGAAATATAAACATTTCCTCAGTCAATGACTCACCAATTTCTAATCCCCGTTTTTTTCCATAAATTTTAATTGATTTCAAGTTGCAGGAAAATAAGATATAGACTACACCCATGGGGTGATTTGGGGGTTTTTTTTGTATCTTAATGTTGGCATCATTCTTTAGAGCAAAATGTTTGATTTAGCAAACTATATCTTAAGAAGTAATTATAGTGATTAGTTAAGACATCAAAAGAAGTTTAAATTGTTGACTTGCCTCTGTTTAAAAAAAGTGGTTTTAAACTCATGCTGCTTGTAACTCTCCACAGTTACAGAAGATGTGCAGTATGCTCCTAGGAGTTATTTTACCAGCGCTGTAATTTTTTGCAAGAATCTTGAGGCACTATTAAGCACACATTAGAGCATAGGCTCCAGAAGGCAGTTTTGTGCACACGTGGTTTTTGGTGAGTGCAGAAGGTGCCTCTCTCTGTACTGCTTTTTGGGACAACCATGTGGCACTTTTTCCCCCCACATGTCCCATGATACAGTAGGACCCAAGCACATGACACAGGCCCACAAACCCCATGAAGTTTTGCCCCTTCCTTCAATGCCCCTTGGGAGCAAACAGGGAAAAGGTGTGGGATCAGGCTCTCTTTTCCCCTGGGGACAATGAGAAACATGACCTGCACAAGACAAGCTGCCACCCCACTCAGTGAATCCTCAGTTTGGGACCCTCCTTTCATTCCTTTCTGATTAAAATGGTCCTTTTGCTTCCCAAGAGCAGTTGGGGGCAGCAAGCACAGCTCTTCTGTGCTGGCTTGAGCTGCCAACCCATAGCTCCAAGATAGGCAGGGGGCAGCACAGGTGGAAGCACGGGAATCAGTTGGGCACAAATCCATTGCTGACCCTCACATCTCCCCCTGGCCTTCTGCCTTTCTTCAGCCTGAGAACCAGTACCTTGATGCAGAGTACACTCATCAAGTCTCAGAAAGCCCAACGTGATGTTTTTTCTTCATCCAGGAGATGCAAATGCTTTGCTAAATTAAGCACTGGGACTGGGACAACATGTCATGACACAGTGGTTTGGGGATTTTTGGGGTTTCTCAGTAGTGAATGCTGAGATTATTTTTTTTTTAAGAGTGGCTGTGTTACCCACTTCCCAGCAATGAAGCCAGGAAAACTGTTCCCAGGGGAAGGTGGTTTTGGGGAAAATTGGTTGTTGTGTTCTACTGTGAATTCACTTGTCTCACATTTACAAAGGGACATTATACACACAGAAATTTCATTTTACAATCAAGATTATGATTCAGACTAGACAAAAGCAAACAGTTGATTAACACAGATATTCCCGTCTTAATCTATACATACATAACATTAACACTTTTGTGCTTTTTTTTTTTTCCTTTTAATATGATCTCCTTAGAAGGCATATTATTCCTTAGACAAACTAACACAAGTTCTCAAGTTATCTCAGGATAGTTATTTCAAAAGAAAATGCAATATTTCATAATAAACATTTATAATCAGGTTCTTAACAAAGTAATTCATCATATAAACAAATGAATCAGTCAAGACACTAAATAAATATTTGTACTGGTAAATACTAGCATTTTGCTTATATCATGTAGGACCTGATCCTGCAAGCCCTCTGTATACCTCTTTATCCCCACTGAATGATTGGTTTCATTGCTTGTTCTAATCTACTTTTACTTAGAGCTGAGCAAATACTTTCTGGCCACAAAGTTAAGTAATTGAAATAAGCACTGGAATGCATCCCAGTAGACAATGATTTCCTTAGATGTCTTTGTAAGCTATTAGGTTTTTTTCTTGTTTATGAAATCATCACAAACATCTATCAACAGGCAATCAGTTTTTGATATTTACAATCTGAGTTGCACTGGTTTTTCAAATATATCATGTTCCTTGTTCTTGGCTTTTTTAATGAACAAAACGTGACTTTTGCACTCAATTTGAAGAGCAATTTCCAAGAATTACATTATAAGTGATATAAAATTTTTATTTTATCAGACTATTTGAGCTAGCAATACAGTGCTAGGAAGGCAAGAACCTCCACAAAAAAAAGAAGCCAGGAGTTCTGTGTGAGAAGGCCTGGTACAAATATGAATTACACTCTTTGTTCTCATCTACCAGAATTATTACCTTCTCTGGGGCAAGGGAATAGCCTTTTTTAAAGTACACAACAAACTATGGCCAACCCTTTAATTCTGAGTTTAGTCAATCCTTGTCAGGGTTGCCTTTTTCTTTGCATGGTAAGTCCAGAACCAAGAACTACAGGTAAGAGGCATTAACTGACCTATATACCCTCTTTGTGGCTTACAAAATTGTCTGGATATCCTCACGCAAACAGATGTGCCAGTGAATTCCAAACTCCTATTTGTTTCAGGGGGGTTGGGGTTTTTTTTGTTGTTTTTCTTCTTGGGGTTTTTTGGGTTTTGTTTTTTTGTTTGTTTTTTTTTTTTTGTGTGTGTGTGGGTTTTTGTTTGTTTGTTTGTTTGTTTGTTTTGGTTTTTTTTTTCTTGTTGTTGTTTGTTTGTTTGGTTTGTTTTTTTTTTAGGAAACACAGAAGCAGCCAGTTACAGCTGAAAAACTTGAAACTTTTTCTTGCCCAGCTCTGTTTGAAATATTTTTTGAAATCAATGGTACTGAGGTTATTAGACGTACCTACTGTATTAAGTTGTTTAGCTGAATTCTGATGGTTTCCTGAATGTCTCTAACCTCTTACCACAGTATAACATGAAATGTTCCAAGCATGTGGCAAAAATAACAACAATTGTAACAAATTACTGCCTGAACTGAAAAGTGTAACATACTTTGAAATTACTCTCTCTATATATCTATATATATAGGGATATACACACACGCACACACACACATATATATATCCCTATATAAGCGTTTCTTTAAAACACAGAAATTTATTTTATTATTTCTCCTGTTGGTATTACTCTAAATACTTTACTTCATAAATCCACAATATGACAACTTCAGGCTGTTCGGAGAGATAAATCTGAACACAGTCTTATAACCTCCACTAATATAAATATATTGGCAAGGAACTTTGACCAGCAATAGTAACTTTTGAAACTTAAATAACTATTCTACAGTTACCTTAATTTTAACAAGTTGCTACTGAGTATCAATATTCATGAAAAATGTAAAACAAAAAATAGAGCTTTAACATTTAACACTGAAGTTCAGCCTTACGATAGGAATGTAAAAGAAAATTATGTATTAGAGACTCATTCTAAAAAGAGAAAGAGCAAGTTATACTATGTGTTTCAAAGTAAGAACACTGTATGCTTGCACTTTACCATAAATGACCATGTTGAGTCATAGTTTCTTCCTGCCTGGAAATGAAGGATGTTGGCTCAAAATCTTCAGTGTACATGAGCATTTGATTTAATCCTGTTTGTTGTGAAAATAAAGTTCATTTACACTTTGACTGACTAACAATGAGGAGTTTGTTTTAATAATAAGACATTTAAGGACCTTGGTAGCCAGTACCAGTTGTATTTGCAAGTAGCTCCTCAGCTTTACTCTTTTTTTTTTTTTTTTTTTTTTTTTTTAAATAAAGGTACAATTATAATTATTCATTTACTTTAAAAATTCTAAAGATGAAGAAAAGTAGCATTTATACATATAAGTCCTCATATAAATTATAAAACTCAAGTTTCTCTTAGAGAGTTCCATCCCCAGAAGAAGCATAAAGCACTTTTGTGGTACCTTCACCAGTAAATATTTGTGTCACATCAAATCTGAGAAATGCAACAAAGATGATACTGAATCCAAAAGCAGAAAGACAACATTCTTCTAATACAGTCTCTTGTGATGAATATGCTCCATGGGCTTGTATGACTTCCATGACTAGACTGAATTTCAAATAAAGGAAATATGAAGGAATTCACCTCACCAGTTCAGTAGGTATACGAAACATAAATGAACAGCAGAGTCATCCTGTTTGAGGTCAACAGTCTTTGGAAGACTACGAGGAGGGAGTTTAAAACTACAACAGCAAAATCAAATAACATCAATGAGGTAAACTCCCCTAAAAAGGCCAAATAGGCTGAGTTGTCAGGAGAGGGTCCAATTGTACCTTACACCCAAATGTTTCTGTAGCCAGAGTCCAGCGAGCTGCATGGTAGAGGCAAATGTACTTGCTTTGGACCCTAAGCACATTTTATATTGTTTTGGATCTAAATTTGGGTCACACTGAACAGGATGAAAAATATGGACAACTCCTACTTCCTGACTTCTGAAAGCCTTCAAGCCAGATGTTATCACTTTAGTAAAGAGATCTACATCTTCAAGTCCCCAGCCTTGAATCGAGGTATCAAATCCACCAGCAGTAAGTAGATCACTTTTGTAAATACAGGTAATTCCAAATCCATACTCCCTCCAAAATCCAGTTCTTTTTGTGAAAAAAAACTACTGTCAGCTGGAGGGTTGCCTCCGTATATTACTTTTGGATCATATTGGCTGAAGATGATAGGGTAGTAAACCTGTTCTCCCTGAATAGTGTTATCTCTGCATCGCTGGAGGAAGTCTGATGTGAATACCAGATCAACATCACAGAACAGCAGCAAAGTGTCATTGTCAAACTGAGATGAGGCCATCTCAAGACCTAAACCTCTAGAAAACTTTCCTGACATTGGAATCAGGGTCATATCAGCCTTGGGATACTTAATGCTGTATTCTTTCATTAGGTCTATGTGTTTGCTAGAGTCTTGGCCTGACTCAGAACTGAAGAGAATTATTGCCAACTTTACATTCTGCTCAGGAATCAGACACGTCTTCTCAAAATTATCCATAAATCTTGAGAAAGTATCAAATCTTCCTGTGACTGGGACAAGAATATGTATTTTCTTGTTACTGTGTCTCCCAACGTCTTTGGTGCCTTCGAATGATGAGGAAAAAATCTTTAAAGAATTTGAAAGGAAAGAGAAAGATTGAGTGTCAGTGTTGGTGTCCTCCAGCAAGCTTTTTACATCCAGCTCCTCTGCTTCTTTGAAGAAAGGTTTGCTAAACAATTGCTGAAGGTAAGCATGGCGTCTCACTGGAACTGTAACTTTCCTTCCTTTGTGCCTTTTGTACAAAAGCAGTAAATCCAGGATGTACTCTACTCCATGCAGAGGGTCTACCCTGCGGTACCCATACTGTATTTCCTTGAAATCAATGAGCCTTCCTCTAGATCTGGAGTTCTCGTTTATCATTTCCATGACCTGCATCACAGTATCATCCAGTGCAGCCCGCAGGACACTGCTCAGGCTCTGCCGGGGTGGCTGGTTCTCCACCATGGAATAAAGAAACTTTCCTGTCAGGAACTCCCACTCGATGACTTCATCCCTTTCATGTGGCTGGAAATTATTGAAAGACGGCACCACTCCCAGTTGCTGATCTTCCTTATTTACTTCAGTGTTACTGAGTTTGCTCATCAGGACACTTTCTCGATGGAGCTGAATGGTCCGATGGCGCAGTTCGGAAATTTTGCGACTCAGTATGTAATTGTGCAGCCTATATTGGTAGGCTGGTCTTTTGTTTGGATGAAGTGTTATGGCTGTGTGGATCTTGCTGTTGTGAAGATCTTGAATGTAACCCTTGCGGTTGTGTTCATAGTTTTCATGGAACAACTGCTGCATCTGAAAGAGAGAGAGAAGGGTATAGGGGAAAGAGACATTAAGTTAAAGTGCTTCTACCAAAAAAAGAAACTCATATTGGTACTGATATCATTACCAATTCTTATGGATCATGGTTATTTTTAGGTATAGAATTTTAAGGCATTTAGTAGAAATGGTCTGAGTTTCGGTAGTTTACTTTCCACAGTAAGTAAATATTGTCCACTGTCTAAAGAGAAGGTCAACTATCTTGGTTTATCTTTACTTCCAACTGCAGAATTAAGGGGAATGCTTAGACATAGATCTGTGGGTAATATTTCTGAGTTCATAGGTGCTATGCATGAACCACTGACTTCACTTCAATTTAAACCTCAACCAGCACATAACCTTAATGAAAGATTAGCAGCATTCACAATTTTCTAAAGAGCACCCTGTATTTGTGCTTATGGAGAACAAAGCTGATTGTACTGATATATGCAAATATTTAGTGCTGCTTAACATTCAAAAATCTGAATGGGCTTATCAAAACTTCTTTTTTTCACATTGACAGAGAATTTAATAATTTAAATAAAAACATTTGAATAAAGATTTTGTAAGGTACACATATAATAGAGTATGTCGATTAAGCAATTGATTGTGATAGTGATTTCCAATTTATTTCTGTAGCAAGAAAAGACATTCCACTTCTGTCAAATTAGTAATTATGACACAATGAAGAGATATATTTTATGGCTGACAGGTCCAAAACACCTGGCCTTTATACTTTGTGTGCTGACGACCAAACTGTAAGCAAATCATAAAACCATATTTGATTCTGTTTCCCCCCTAGAAGATAACTTAGCTCATTATTAATGCGATGAGTATTTATTCTTAAATGGGAAATATATACAGTAGTAAAATATTAACAACTTTGCTAACACCTACTAACTCCACAGAATTATTTCCTGTGACTAGCAGATAAAGGAGAAAAGGATGGGGGTTTTCTATCTGCAAACAGATTGGTCTGTAATTAATACATAAGGAAAATGTGCTAATTAGATAGAAAATGTTCAAGAATGTGTTGTTAACTTGAGCTGTAATCAGATTCTGAGACCAGTATTGAAGTTTGTCTTTTATACACTGAAGAAATCAAGAGAGGTAGGTTATGATTGCACAGTATAACAGACTCAAAACATTTAGCTCATTTTACTTCAATTCTTTCAAGAACAGAAGTTTCGCTACTGGAAGTAATATTAAGAATAGAGCAATAAATGTAAAAATAACACCTAACAAAGCTGGTAATCATGACAGCTATGTAAAATTCATTAGCATCTACAAGACATAAACATTGTCACATTTAGAAAAACAGAATCTTAATATAAAGCTTCTAGAGTGCCCCTCCCATCTCATCAGACCCCAAATGCCTCTGCTTGAGCAAACATGACTTCTACTGTTACTCAGATTAAAATTTCTGAGGTCATATAACATGTAGAAAGGCAACAGACACATACTAAGAAATACCTTAAGCTATGTTAAATTTGCCTTTAATAAAACTGGTTCCTCTGTTATATTAAACTGAAAATGAATGTGAAAAAAAAATACAAACTTACAACATGACTCATATACCCATTACTCACAGAATTCCTACCTAAAGCTGTCTGAGAACATTTATTCTGTCTTGAAATGTGGGTGTTATGCTTGATGTGTGAGATGAGATGAACCAGGGGCATGAGGGTTTGGATGATTTCCTTGTAATCAGAGAGAACAGGAACCAATGTCATCAGGACTGTTAGTGTTTTAACTAGCACTGCTGGAAAAACTGAAATATGGCTTCCTTGAGGACTGGAGATGGTCACTGGCAGGACAGGTGGATTAGAGATTGAAAGGGAAAACAGTGTCCAGGAAAGAGCTAGGTGATGATATTTGCTCTTTGGAAAAAGAATTTTCTCTTCTCGCTCTACAATTTACAATTTGAATAATATAAAAAGAACAACTGATATGGCTAGATTTCCAGCTCTCCAGTTATAGCTTACACTTCCTTCCTGGTCTGTTTTACTTAAAACAGTATGCTGTGAGCTCTGCAAGGTGACTATGATTTTGTATGGTCCACTTTTTCTGCAAAAAGCTGAAGGCATGATTTTTACATCTAGAATTTTAATATGAAAGTCCCCTTAAAGGAAGATAAAGAAAATATGTAATGTTGAAAACAAAAGAAAGAAGGGGAGGTGGCTTTCTTTTCTAAGTTGTCTAATAAAGAATGCCATTTGAGTATAAATGAAACAACCATTAACTTTACACATTTACAACCATTAATACCTTTACACATTACACTTAATGTACATTATTTTTCATAGTTAAGAATATGAAAGTTTTATGTAAAGTAGTAAAATGCATTTTATCCAAAAGATTTGCAACAGATGTCATATTATTGCTGCAAAGCTAAATGCTGTCCTCCCACTGTGGAAATTCTTCTGTAACCTTTGTCGTATTACAAAATCAGCTTTACAGAAGATTCATTAGCATCACGTACTTAACAGAAATATTCTGTTGACATAAGTACTGCTTTTTTCACACATTCCAATTTCAGAGGCCTGGGTTTATTTGGTATGCTGCACTAAAATCATGGACAGAAGATATACTCCATCATAATAATGATTTCGCTTTTGATAATCAACAACAGATTAAAAGTAGCAATGAAAAAAGATCAATCAGTAATTCAACTCAGTAATGCAATGCTATCACACATATTCAAAACTGTACTAATCCAATTCAGTTATGTTACTGAAAACTTTTAATAGATCCCAATTTGAAGAGAACAGAACAAACATGACACTGAAAGCATCAACACATCCTGAAGATAGCCTGTTTTAATCTTGGTGCAGAAATTTGTTCTCAATGTTGTAAGAAAAAAATGTCTTTTACACTTCAACTTATTAACATCTAAATGAAAGCAATTCAATTTGATCCTAACCCTGCTTTGACATTTCTAAGCAAGGTGATCAAGCCCAGGAGGCAAATGGAAGAATGATTAAATTTCCTTGAAAATGGATTTGTGTGAGAGTCTGAATTGAAAAATGCAGTCATAAATTATCTGGCAAAGGAGGTGGGTTTGGGAAGTGGCAAAATTTATTGACTATAAATTTAAATTATTCAGCATGGTAAGAGTAAACCTTCCAGCAAAAGTTTTCATGATTTTGAATGGCAAGGTAATAAAATGTCAGATTAAATTTGTGTAGATAAATGCAAAATACATGTGAGGAACAAAATCCTAACTCTACCTGAAGAATGTCACACTGTGCAAGCTGTTAGGACTCTGGAAAAAGAACCTAGTCCACACAGTATGCAATTCTGTGCAGGTGTCACACAGAGGTTCAGTAGTGATGAAAGGAAAAGCAAATAGCATGAGGACAAGTCTAGACTGAATCAGAAGCTTCATTACAAGGTTGTGTGCATAGCACACCAGCATCTTGAAGACTGTGACCAGGCACCTCGTTAGTATCATCCCACATCTGAAACTGGTAACACAGAATTATAGAATGTTAAGGGACCTTAAATATCATCTAGTTCCAACACCACTGTCATGGGTACAGATGCCTTCCTCTAGAACAGGTTGCTCAAAGTATTATCCAACTCGACCTTTAACAGTGTCAGGGTTCCTGGGATATCCACAACCTCCCTGGACAACTTGTTCCAGTGTCTCACCTCCCTCACAGGAAAGAACTTCTTCCTAACATCTAGCCTAAGTTTTTCCTCTTTCTGTTTGTATCCATTACTCCTTGTTCTATCAATACAATCCCTGAAGAGTTGCTCTCTGGCTTCCCTGTAGGCCTCCAGATAGTGGAAGGCTGTTATGAGGTCTCTGTGCAACTTTCTCTTCTATAGAATGAGCAGCATCAACTTTCTCAGCCTGTCTTTGTTTCGTACCTCTTACCAACTTTGTGTCCTCCTCTGGGCTTGCTTCAACAGTTCCATGTCCTTCCCATTTCGGGAGTACCAGAACTGGCACTGCAGGTGGGGGTCTCACCTGAACAGAACAGAGGGGCAGGATCCCCTCCCACACCTGCTGGCCAAGCTGCTTTGGATGTAGCCTGGGATCCTACTGGCTTTCTGGGATGGGAGTGCACATGGCCAGGTCATGTTGAGTTTGTTATCAACCATCATGTTGATGACAAGATCCAAGATACTAACAAAGGTTAACACAAGGTACAGACAAAAGATTTCACATCTGGACCATTAAATAAACTAGGAAATAAGATAACTAAGGCAAAAGGGAGTAATCCAAAGAGAGCCGAGATCAACAGAGTCAGTGAGCATCATAAGAAAAATTGATAGTAATCTCTAGGAAGATAGGAATTGATAGGAAGAGATGATAACATCTCTTTTCACATAAAGAACTTTGACACTAGGATGCACTCTAGACTCAGAAACAGAAAAGGAAATAATCATATTGCTCAAGCACAGATCTTACTGGCATAGCAAGCTGATGATGGTAAAATTTTGGATCACTTTATAGAGTGAGGCAACAGCTTAGTGGGAAACTACAATCATTGCTATGTAGAACTCCTGGAGCCGCAGCTAATGATACATCACAATATTTCCTTGTTGTCCTATACCCCTGCCTCAGCTTCTCCTACCAATTACTGCAGAGAGAATATTTTGCCAAATGAACATTGAGTTTGACATGATACAACCAATTTACATTCACTGAAATGAGTGAATGGGAGATTTTGTCTTCAATATAATACATGGAGGCCCAACATTTTATCTTTTCATATTGCATTATTGCATGACTTTGAGACTTTTCTGAATGGTTTGCTGTCTTCTGAATGATTCTACAGCACAACTAATGCTAGAGTTGGCACAGACTTCTGCTTGCCTTTTTCCATGCCAGCTGAAACTAGAAGTTGGCAAGAAATACTAATGATTTAATCATGCTCAGAGGAACTATGAACTACAAGCAGGAATTAAAAAAATTAAAAGAAAGAAATCAGAATAAAGGCAATGTTTTATTATCATGGCAGAAAAATACAATAGCTAATACACAAGCACAAAATAATTTGCATTGCAAGCTCTGAAATCATTGTAATCACTGTGATTTACTGATGTAATAAAAAAGGAAAGTTCTTATTACATATACACAAAAGCCCAAACCTACCAAATTTATTATTGCAAAACTATCACATATTAAAAGAGTGAATGCAAATGGTGTTTTTTAAATTAACACAATTTTTCTTTGAGCATTAAGAACAGTTCCTCCCATTTAACAGAGGAGACATAAAACTCCATCCACTTGAGCTGTTCTTAAATCCACTGTAGTGCTAAACTGTTGACCATTTTATCTAAACTGGACTTTTAATAAATGTAATAAAAGATGAACAGAATTACTGGTCTTTCTTCCCTCTACTCTTTAGAGTTCAGTTCTGCTAAAGATGAAGATTTACTCAACTTATTCATTACTTTCAGTGAATTCAAGGGACATTTAATCCATATGAAGTACACATGTAAATCTACTGTGAGATGATACTGTTTTGCTGAACAGCAGGAAGTTGAGTGCTTAAAAAAATTTCAGATGACTATAGGCACATTAGGATGGTCTCAATAACGTGTACTATAATAAAATGCAACACTAAGGTACAGGTAATCTAAGTTTCTGGACAAGAAGACAGATTAGAGCAAGTCAGTTTTGAGAAATTGAGAAATACTATCAGCCTGGAGAAGATAAAGACTGGAATTATGAAATGCATATGAACTAGATAACAGAGAAGCAATAACAAGCTATGTACAAGTGGTGAATTATCAGTTTGGAGGGAAGTTATTAAAGAAGCTTCTAAAGAGCAGTATTGAACCTAGTGACGCTGGCACAAAATCTTGGACACCGCTCATGACACACAGTCAAGGACATTATGACTAAATGAGAAAAGAGAACCCATAAGAGCCAGAGAACTTGGAAATTAAGAAGTTGTGGAAATTAAGTCATTATAATAAAACAACACATATATAAAACTACACTCATGGTTGTAAGAGGTAAGTGACTAAGTATCTTAGGAAAGCTGACTCTTTAAACTGGAAATAATTGATATACAAAGAAAACATAAGAATATTAGCAGACAGTCAGGTGACTTGAAAGATTATGAAAATTCAGTGTGAATCCTCTACAGGAAAGGGACACAAAACTTAGTGTTGCATCAGTCAGAGTATTTTGGAAACATTCAACAAACTATTTCACATAATTCTGGACTTGCATTTTTATCAAATGTGTGGGGTCAAATCAATGCAAAAGAAACTTGTCAGGACTTTACTAATTTAGTTTGCAAATAGACAAACAGCACAGCATGCATGGAAAGAAACAGAAAAATGTCTTAAATTACCCTGGGCATTATCTAAGTGAAACATCTGTGGAAAAGGCTGCATTTTAGTAGTCAGCAGATATGAAGAAGGTAGGTTGACTGTCTTTCAGCCTCCTCAGGTTTGGACTGCCTGGTGTTACTAACTCTCTTCTTTGAAACAAACCAGCCTTCAAAAGAGAAGCACCAGGGTAATGTGGAAGGGACAACAGGTTAAGAAACTGGTAATAGCAGTTCCAGTAGCAATGAACACTAGCCCCCTACATACTGCCAATCTTTCCACTAGGATGCAAAATGTAAATGGCTGATTCAGCTGTTTTGATGGTACCAGAGGTCTGACTCATTTCCTGTTCTGGATGATAAAGGATGAGAGATCATGGAGAAGGTATAACTAATTTTCCTATCATAGCTTAAGCTTCATGTAACTCAGTGATGTTCAGTCTTGTGGTTGCTCCTACACACTCAGTGACTGAGAGAGCTCTGCAAAGAAAAGCAGGTTCCCGTTACCAGGGAGTTACACAACAAGATACCAACAAGTGCACTGGGACCAGCTACATGTTTACACCAGGAGTCCTGTGAGCTGATCATGTCCTCCATGGCATTAAACTAATACCCCTGCAGTCCAGCAGGAAGAGCCATCTGCAGTTTTGCCACTGTTTGCCTCATTACAGGTGATTTACCACAGTAGCATTGCCACTATCCAGTGGCAACCCTCAGCATGTACGCACTTAATGTCCTTTTGAACATCTTGGTGGGGCATGTGTGCTTCCTCAGGTGAGAGCTCAGTGCTAAAAAACTTTTCCAAATGCTAAAATTGTTCTGCATCTCCCACATGTCAAGCAAAGGAGCAACCCACCCTCCTTGCAGCCAAATCTCCCATGACCTCAGGGCCACACTTCCAAACTGAATCTTGACAAGGTTCCTGCTCTGCCACAAAGGGTGCTTCAGCTCCGTTTCAACCTTACAACCTTTCCCTGGCATGCCTCATACAGTATGAGACAGACAAAGAATTGATTAATAAGTGGTATTTCACAAATTTAAAGATAATTAATCAATAATTAATTATTTCTGGATTTGTATCAAGTCACTAAAATACTCCATTGTTAAAATAATACACATTGCATTATTGTCTACTAGTTAACTATAACCTGCATCAAGCATATTCTGTAAGAAACACTAGCCTTTTATGTACATGCTTTATTATTTACAGAATTCATACTATATATTAAAAACATGAAATTTGACCACAAAAGTAATACATAATCTTTTATACCAACACATCTTCAGTGCAAAACACTAAACCTTTCTGAAGGCAGAAGGTTCTGAACCCATACATTGCAATGCACCAGAACATTTACCAATATTCCTTCCTACAAAACATGTACTCTTTTAAAACACAGTGGAGAAAATGCTTAATCATTAACTTTAAGGAGCAAAAGAAGAAGGAAGTTATTTTGCCAACGTCTTACCCATAGGCATAGTCCTGAAGGCAGTTTACAATGACTGTTGAACCATAACACTAAAAAACAAATGTCGGTGTTAGCAAAATAAGAATTATTAAAGTTTCCTTGTGCCTATGGAATTATTTACTAAATTAAATGAACATTACAATTAACTCTATTACATGACATATGTATTCAAAGTCTGTAAGTACCTTTATTTCATAATCTTCACCTTTCTCGCTATGTGACACATTTGGCCATATAGAGGCAAAAATATTAAGTCTGTCAAATATCAGCCTTCAATGTACACAGCAGAAAAAAATGGACAAAGTCTTTAAGTTTATATATTTTGACAGAAATATCAAGTTCTACCCTCTAAGTTAAGGAAAAAAAAAGATGAAAAAGTGATTTGATGACTAATTATAGTTTTTGAATTGTTTCTATGTGTTGTGACATAAAGTAGCATATTTGCTTAATGATAAACATTCTAAAACAGGAACTCATGCATTTGTGTATCTAACCAAAGATTTGAATACTGTAATTATTCTCTGAAGTGCATAAACACCACAAATGCTGATTCCACATATACAAATTATATAGAAACTGGAAATATTGCTTTTTTTGGGTACCTTGTGGGGAGTGTCACAGTTGAACTAGCAGCACACCCCACTTTACAGGATTACCCCAGAAGGAATTTACTGAGAAATTTCCCCTTTGTTACACCAACAAAGATCAAGTCCTTTTCACTCCTACTCAGTACTGCTCATATATTTACATTTAGCTTATCCCTAAAGTCTTCCCTCCTACAAAATCCCCGCACTTTTGAAGAAAACATTCAAAGACTGACAGCCTGTGTGGTGAACCCTTTTAAGCATGGATATACTCATCACTCTTCACAGTGTTACAGAAAAGAGTAGTTTGGTTTATGATAGTATGAGGATGCCTGGGACAGTATTTCATTCACACTTGGCTAGAGCCATTCCTAAAAAAGACCAAAAACAGTGGTAATGTATTCTTTCTGTTTTTCACTTGTTGAGATCCTTCTCCTCGTGCATGTTTGAGAACCTTTGTCCATCCAGACCCATTTCAAACTAACCAAGTGAAGTTGGAAGTGACATTAACACCTTGTAATGGCTTGAGGCTGTGCTGCCTGCTTCATATGATGACTTCACTCCTATCAGAGCACTTGATATCAGTTCAGATGCTCAGCGCACCATCTGCACTCCTGTCACATTGCCTGACTTGGAAAAGTAACCTGCTCCACTCAGAAACCTGCCATGTTCAATGCAGGAAACCTCATCCAGTAATAAAGAGCCGGGGAGATTTTCTTCTGCAGTGCAATATAAAAAATAATGTTTCTACAGCCTTTATGCTTCAAGTACTCTGAGCATGTAATCTAAAACACTGTGAGAGGACAATTTCATACGGCAAGAGAAAACGGCCGTCAGGATGCCCCTGCCCCAGTAACAACACTAGATATAAAAAGTATGAGGCTCCTGTCTCATGAAAAATCCTCACACTGTAGTGATATTTTACAAGGCGTAATTCTTCCTACTGGGAAATGAGCATCCTGCAAACTACAGCAGTCTGATACAAAGGTTCCCTGGTATTTATGACTTCCCTTGGAAGAATCAATCTTCCTGAAGAATCTGCATGCCCACACCTTATTAAACCTGTTGTCCACTACAGAAAACATACGTCTTACTTTGCTCATCAGGAGCAAAAAAAGGACTTTCTTAACTGAGTCTTAAGTATCCTTATTTGTGAAGTAACTCACCAATTCAAATGTTGAAGAAAACTTTGAGAAAAAGCCATTTTAATTTCTAATTCTTCTGAAAAAACTATTAAAAAAACCAAGCTTCAGGGTTACAAATACTGAGACCTAAGTGCTTAGTTAAACTGCAGTATTTCTCTGCTGCACGAGTTGGCCACATTTCTCCCTAAATAAAAAATTCTAAGTGAAAACCATCATCTGAGTTTACTATTCACAGTATATTTATCATTACAGTCTAGAAAAGGGAAATAGTAGATATATAGTGCTGTGAGCTACTATCCATCATTGAAGTCAATTATTGGGACATAAAAGTCTTTTCCTATTGTTTTAGGAGTCTTTAATTGTACTAGTGTTTGAAACTAAAATTTGAGGCTTAAATGAAAGTAATAAATACTTTTCTCAAGTATTTTTGTTGATTTTTACACTAAAAAGCAGTTTTACCTAAGTTTCCATAGAATCCATTTTGATACAAGACAGCAAATGAAACAGCCCTATCCTTCAAAAATTCCACAGTTATTAGGAAACAGAATTTCACTTTTGATAAATACTGAAAGAAATAATATAATCATCTTTACTGTAACTAGAGGATTTATCTATGCAAGCCATGTACCAAGAAAGTTCTCCCTTTTAGCTTATATCTCAACTATTTACAAAGAGCTACATAATAGAAACTACCGGGGTTTTTTGTATTTTGCACAGTGATAGGCATTCTATCACATCTGTCTGTCACCCCCTATCACTTCCATTTGCTAAAACATGAGGTTTTAGAACTTATTAAGTAATGTTAATCTAATGCAACCTGATGGAACTTTGATTTCCAGTCTTGAAATGGATCCTGCTTGAATATCAAGGGACTGGACCAGATGATCTCCATGACCTTCTTAACTTATATTATTTCACAGCCTAACAATTTGATGTTAATTAGTAAACTTATACTACAAAAGATAATTTGATGAGGAACAGAGTGGTAGCAATGTTTACTGTAGAATCAATATTAGGGAATCTGCACCTGACCTCCTCCAAATGTTTTTCACGAAAATATAAACTTTGGGTGACTGGAAACACTAACAATTCAGAATGTTTTTTGTATTTGTATAATATGATCTATATTATACAGCATGTGTACAGAGTCAAATACACAGCATAATTCAAAATTATTTTGAGTAACTCAGCCTTAAAGAGATGCTATTTTCTCTGTTAATTTATCCCTTTTTCCCATTATTTTACAGTAAAGTTTTTCACCTACCTCTTTTCCTGGGAGTGTCTTACTCTTCTGCAGGTTTGTGGAAAGTACTGAGACATAGTTAAAAATAATAATTGTCCTGTGTTTATTTGATAACCTTTCATTTATTCACATATCTTTTTTCCCCCACATGCACTGGGAGCCCAACAAGATGAGTACAACATACCTGAAGATGAAACACAGTCTCAACAACAGTATTGTACATATCCAGTTAAACAAAGTGACACCAACGGCTAATTTCTTTATCTGAACTTTCATGCAATTTAAAAAGCTGGGTGATTTGTTAGTATCACGGAGGCAATGACATAAACAGTGTAGCATAACATCTTGTGGAGAACATAGTATTTATTTTTGGCTCACAAGGCTGGATGCACACCTACCAGACAAATGGCAAACAAGAATACTCAGCGCTTTTTTCTTGGGCAAAGTAGAGCTGTTAAAGTACTACCTGAGGAGAAACATCAGTTTGATAAGGTTGTCTGAAAAGCCCATGAAGGTGGAGAAAAGAAGTTAGTAAGAAAGAGTAATTTCTAATAGTAAAAATAAAAATCATGACAAGAGGAAATATATGGGATGCCAACTGTCATGGTTTCAATTTAAAACCAGGCAGAAAAACAATTTCTGTTTTGGTTTGGGTTTGCCAATTTGAAATTTCGTAATCAAGAGCAAAGCAGGCTTAAGCTTAAAAGTAATAAGACTTTATTAACTAACACTAAAAGAAAAACAACAAGAATGAGAATGAAACCTTCAAAACACTCTTCCTCCCTCCCCAACCCTCCTTTTCTCCCAACCAACAATGTAAAAAACACAACAGAAATCTCAGTTTTCCACCTCTAAAACAGCCTTTCTTCAGTTCACTTAGGGAGGGAAGCACCTCTTGTTTCCTTTGGAAAATTCTCCCATGAGAAAAAAAAAAAGTTATCTCGTAGTTCCAGTCTTCATGAATGACAACTGCCTGGAAACTTACATTCATGAAACTCCTCACATGTTCACAGTTGTGCTTCTGGGCCACATCAGTGTATGGGATTTTGTTTTAAAGATAACTGTTCAAAACAAAAGTTCTCTTTATTTATCTTTGGGACCACCTTCATCTCCAAGGAACAGAGATTCACTTCTTCTTTCAAGGGCAGAGAATCTTTATCACTTCATCTCTCTGTATAACTTCTCACGGTATCAACTGTCCCTTCAACATTTCAGTGATTTGCTCAGGTCTACAATTTGAACTCTTATATCTCCTCCATACTTCTTTATAGTTTAAAGGAAAAATCTCAATATATTATAGCCAATCACTATAGCTAACAAGAGTCTTTTACAGCTTGAAAACAACTACCCATACTCCTTTTATATAGATTTGTTGAGGGTTGGGTCCTCTTGTAGAATTTTTTTCCCATAAGTTGCCAGGGAACTGATCTCTGGGCACTTATGGATAGTTAAGAAAGACAAGTGGCTGAGGTGGAGGGAGAGGAGGAGCACATGGACTTCACTTCTTTTTTGAGGGGTGTGCTTGTCAGGAGAAGAAAACAGCAGGGTGTGGTTTCCAGACTTCAGGGGGAGATTTTTCTTTCACTGGCCCCACTGGAGCGGAGTTTGGGGTTTCCTGCCACGGTCTCTCCGTGTGTGTCCCGGCAATCCTGACCCTGCCCCTGTCTGCCTGGCCGGGAGCCGCTGCAGTTCCTGCCCCCCTCGCTGTTCCTTCGCTCCTGCTCCGAGTGTTCTCCACGCCTCAGCCTGCACCCCCTGCCTGCCGGGACTCGTGCTGCAGCTCCAGCCACCGCCGGGGAGCTCCTGATCCATCTCCAGCATCCCGGGACTCTGCACCACAGCTGCCTGTGTCGGGAACTGCACCAACGGGGAAAGGGTGCCAGCGGCAGAGAAAACTGGGACTGTTTCCCTGGTGCTGTCTGCTGTTCATCTCATAGTTATTGTTGTTCTGGTTTGCCTTGCTAAACACAAGTAAAGAACTGTGATCCATATCCTCACATCCTCACCTGAGAGCCCCTTAATTCTAATATTATAACAATTCAGAGAGAGGAGTTTCTTTTGCATTCTCCATTTCAGGAGAGGATCCTGTTTGTCCTTAACAGATACCTGTCTTCCAAACTAAGACAAGATCTTTACTCCTTCTTGACTAACTTTGATACTTCATGTGGTCTTTACACACCTGCATTCTGATTTTCTCTCTCTGGAGAGAGGATGGAGGCTTTCCAGGTCCTGTCTGTGCACTGATGCACCGCAGGAGTTAACAAAGGCAGTGTCCAGCCCAAGGCACTCAGCAGCCATGCTGAAGCTCCGCCAGGCCGGGCAGTCCATGGTGTCATTGCAGAGCTGTGCTGAGGCGGGGCAGCTCTCAGAGGGTCCGGGCCCAAAGGCAGCCACTGCCAGTCTTCTGCAGCTAGGGAGAGAGTTGGAGAGATCCCGCTATTCCTTTTCCACTCCTCGGCCTAATCAAGGGGTTCTGGCCCGCATCATCGCGTCTGCCCCGCTCTCTCGCCAGGAGCAGCAGAGGCAGGGTTCAGCCTGGGCCAGCAGCAGAGCAGAACTCTGTGCCCATAGATGTCCCCAAAATCAGCTGCCCCTGCCTGGCCCATGTGGCCTTCCCCCTCCCTCCACTGGGTCCAGGGCCGAGAGGGGAGAGGTGTGTGCTCTCCGACAGCTGGAAGGGAAGAGCTCCCCGGGCTTCCTCTCACAGAATAACAACTAGGAAATGCTTTCCCATTGGTCAATAAAACGCCAGCCTCAGAAACAGCCAGCTCTCTTCCCTGGGCTGGTCAAACTAACACACCAACCTATCCTGGGGTGTGGTGAGGATCAATTAACTGATGTGACCATGCAGAAGTTGAAAAGGTCAGAAAAACTGGAAGGAACATCTTGATCAGGAAACATATCTTGCCTCATATAGAAGAACTCAGTGCACCAGCAGTTCTTTGATAGCAAAATACCTCTGAACAGTAAAGACAACAAGGCAGGGTGCTGCTGCATATAGGGCTTGCTTTGTCAGAAAATGTATTTATGCCAGCAAGTGAATACTGATGGTGTGCTGTTACCATCACTGCAACATGTCTTATTACACCCAGCTCCTCCCAGTGGAAAATTACGCCATATCAGGAATGTTCACATAGCCAGAATAGGAGGATTTACATACAGGGGACCATAATAAAAAAGGCACTAGGTTAATGAAAATGGCAAATTTTCTAAAATTAGACAGAATATCAGCCCAAAGTGTCCAAGGACCCCTAGCCAGAGCAGCAGTGATCCCAGGCAGAAATGCCAGGAGGCTGAAGTTTGCTATCCCCTGCAGACTGGAACCAAATAGGAAGGAATTTGGTGAGTTTCTCAATATAGAGTTTATTCAGATCTCCCATGTGAATCTGATCTGCAGAGCAGAAACAACAGAATATTGCACTTGCCTTCATTGTCACTTGTCTGATATTTCTAGAAGTATCTTCTCCTCAGTATAGGCAGATCTGAAAGGAAGTCTTTTCATGTCTGAAATAATTGTAACTTGTAATAGTACATCATATTACTAATAAAAACTACCTCAAGCACTGAAATGAGAAAAATTGTTTAAAATGTCAAGAAGTCAAGAAAAAATGAGAATGGTTGGAAAAAAATATCCCATAACTCCTATATATTTCAACACAACCTGTAATTATGAATCTAAAATTTTATTTCTTTTGAGACACAGGCATGCAGCTTTTTTTCCTCACTACTGTTTACCAGCTACAATTTTCTTTTTTCTTTTAATTTCAGGAAGTTATCATTCCACTGCAAACACACTTCAGAAAACTGCTGGGTTTACCCTTTAAAGAAGATTTTCCATCCTTTAATTATTCAAATAAAAATTCAATAAATGCTTGCATAGCCAATTAAGTACAGATTTATATTCCAGCACTATCAGATAATACTGAAATAATGTATAAAAAATGGCATCCATAACTTCCATTGAGTAATACCATGAATTCTGTTTAAACACTTCATCAATCATACAAATTAACTGTCTGCATACATTACACGTTTTGTTTACATTAATGCATAAACATCTACAACAAAAACAGTGTAGGAAAACACCTGGCCTTGGATGCCTTTGTTTATTCATAATTAGCAATATTTCACTATTAGTTTATGTATTTTAATTCCTTAGTCCATTGGCCTTACTTGGATAGATTTTTCCACACAAAATAAAGGATAAGCATTATTAAGAGATATACATATATGGAAAACACAGAAGCTTAGCATAGCAGTGATACTTAATTATACCTTTAAAAATGGAGAATAGGATTTCAATCTGCAGCAACCATTTTAAACTGCATTCATCCAGGCAACATCAGATAAAAACTCAGTGTCACCTTTTAGCAGTGTTGGTCTAAGGATGGAGCCAAGAATGTGAGCAGAGGTAAAACATGTTCCTAAAACTATCTGAAATGCACAATATAAATATGCTTATAGGGAAAGCAAACTTTTTGAGACCTAAAGCTACCTGGAAGCCTTTTAAGGATACATTATACCTGGATACTTTAAATAGCTGACTAGTCTCCTTGCTTCAAGTTCAAGCTAAGTTGTTTCATTTCCTATTCTCTGGTAATAAATCCAATGCACTGACAAAATCTGATGTTTCGAAAGAGATAAAGGGTAATGGAAATTAACAGACAAAAAAGAGAAAAAGATCAGGACTAGTGCCTATTTAGGACTTACAAGGGAGAACATATTAAGGTAAAATCAGGCAATCTCGTAAGATCAACACTTGTAGCAGAGCACCAACATTTTGTTTAGAACTCTAAGAGCCTTAAAGTTACTTGATTTGCTTTGAAGTCTGCATATTTATTCAAACTGTCATCAAAATCTGATTTTTATAAAAGCTTTGGGTAGATCAGGTGTTAAGATATGGACGTACTGGAGTACAGAACTCCTGAAAGCATTCAAGGGGGAAAAAAAATAAGTGATTTCATATTAGCTAGGCTAGACAGACAAATAGGGTGTCAAGGCTGGTGAAAGAAGGGCTTAGAATACAGGTCCTGCCAGGAGTGGCTGAGGGACCTAAGGGTGTTTACCCGGAAAAAAAGAGGTTCAGGGTGAACCTTATCACTATCTACAACTCTCTGAAAGGAGGCTGTAGCCGGGTGGGAGTCAGCATCTTCTCCCAGGCAACCAGCAACAGGACAAGAGGACACAGTCTTACACAGCGCACACTCAGCCATGGCCTTATTTATTTATATCTTTATGGAAGTGGTCTGGGAGACTTACAGCTACGACCAGGGGTTGCTCACAGGAGGAAATACTGATGAGTGGTAATCTTGGATCATTAAAGCAATGATCCATTGAGAAATGCCCCTCTCTAGGTGCCATATCTTTTTACCTACAGGAGGTAAGAGGGAATTATAGAATTATAGAATAGGTTGAATTGCAAGGGAGCTTTAAAGGCCATCTAGTCCAACCCCTGTTACAATGACCAGGGATATCTTCAAGAAGAACAGGCTGCACAGAGCCTCACCCATGCTGACAATGAATATTCACAGGGATGGAGAATCTCCCAACACCCTGGACAATCTATTGCAGTATTCCATCACCCTCACTGTAAATTTCTTTCTTGTATCTAATCCACATTGATCATCCTTCAGTTTCAAAATCATTCCCCCTTCTCCTCACACTCTACGCCCTGGTAAAAAATACCTCTCCAGCTTTATTGTAGGCCTCCTTCAGGTAGTGGGAGGTTGCTCTAAAGTCTCCCTGGAGCCTTTTTTTCTTCAGGCTGAACAACCCTGACCTTCTCAGTCTCATTAGGAAACATGCTCCATCACTTTGGATCATCTTCATGGCTCTCCTCTGGACTTGATCCAAAAGATCCATGCCATCTTTAAGGGGACCCCAGAGCTGGGTGGAGGGTTCCAGGTGGGGCCTCAGCAGAGCACAGCAGAGGGGCAGAATCCCCTCCCTCCCTGCTGCCCACGCTGCTCTGGATGCAGCCCAGGACACGTTTGGCTTTCTGGGCTGGGAGTGCCCATGGCTGGGTCATGTCCAGCCCCTCACCCACAGCACCCCCAAGTCCTTCTCCCAGGGCTCCTCTCCATCTTCATCCCACAGCCTGTGCTGGTACTGGGGGGGGGGGGGGGGGGGGCAACCCAGTTGCAGGACTTTGCACTTGGCCTTGTTAAAACTCATGAGATTCTCATGGGGCTGCCTTGAGCTTGTCCAGATCCCTCTGGATGGCATCCCATCTTTGGGTGTGTCAACCATACCACTCAGCTTGGTGTTATCTGCAGATTTGCTGAGGGTTCACTCAATCCTGATGTCAGTGTCATTGATGAAGTCATTAAATAGCACAGGCCCCAATACAAACACCTGAGGGACACCACTTGTCACTGGTCTCTGACCATCACTCTTTGGGTGCCACCACTCAACCAATTCATTACATATTGATCAGTCTACCCATCTAATTCATCTCTCTCCAGTTTTCAGATGAAATCTGACTGCCATGACTTTTTAAATATCATGGAGAGTATCTTAGCAGCCATATCAGCCAATTGCTTCTATGTTCCCATTTGCTCACTCATACAGTGGTGAGGCTTTGTACTGCTGCTATATACAGGTATTGCCTGCCTGGTCTATCCTCCCCAGCCAGAAGCAGATGACTGAGTTCGGTACAGGGAGCAAAGCCTCCAAAATAACTGGAACTAGGAACTGCCTCCAGTAAGATTTTTTTTAGTGCTAGGAGTATTAGCTTTATGGAGGAAACATACAGTCATGCAGTAACAATAAAACATGAATAATTTATGAACAATAATTAATATAAATCAGATATATATTTTTTTACTAGAAGAAAGAAATAGAAAGCCAGCAGATGCAAAATGGAGAAAGAGAAAATGTGTGCAGAAAAGTACTTAAGGGAGATCAAAATTATTGAATTTTAAAATTATTGAAGCTCAGAACTTAATATGAAGCTAAAAGGATTAAACATACAGATAATAAAAATATCCAAGATTATATTATAAGGAACAAGAACAATGAGAATCCTTACTGATTCAGGGTAAAAGATATTTGGTAGCTCATAACTGCCCATTGGAAGGTGTCAGCTCACCACAAAGATCAAGTCTATGAAATGCAATGTTAGTAGTTTTACCAAGGGAAATATATTTAGTTAAAAATTGTATCACATATCACATCACATTAACATTCTTAAAACAGGATTTTCAACATCCTTAGACAATGAAACAATAAACACAGACTGGTGAAAAATGTACTATTCTCTTTGGTAAATACATCTTGAGAACACTTAAATGCATTGCCAAGTCACATTTTAAGCTCTCAAATATGAAAGCAGAAGTGCCAGCAGATCTACCTAATAGGGACCAAGGCTCTCTAATCTATCCCCACTAATTAAATACTCCAGCATCCTTACAGGAAGGTTAACCATAACTTTTGTAACAACTTCAAAATTTGGGAAGGACCGGAAACTGGTTCTGGTGGCTGGTAGACATAAAAGTAGTTTCTCTGAAGTTACCACTGAGGAACTAATGACTGAACTAGAAGACCCCAAGACATCCATGTTCTTCCAGAATGAAAAATCAAAATCAGTACAGTAAGACTTCCTGTGATACTTAGTAATCCCCTTGACATAAAAGCTCTTCATCAGTCTGCCTACTGGCCAGATTTCTGCATAATAGGCCAGATTTAATCTGATTTTTTATTTAATTTTCTTACACTCATACTACATCAAGTCATTACCCAGCTGAGACAATGAAAAGCGTGACCTCCTTGTCACCCAAGTCTTCACTTCTTGCCATGTCAGTAAAAGAATATTAAAACAAGGATGTTCAAATTAGGATTTCATTTCTTATGGTGTAATCAAGGAGGTAAGTATGGCTTCCTTCCAGTTGATTGTATTACCATTAAAGTTTATGATAAATTATGAACGCCCTTGAGCTAAACATCCAATTAAAATAAGCATGGCAGGACATCTGTTACAGTGCTTTCCTTAGAAGAAATCCTAATTATATTGCCATTATACTTTTCCATAGGCATAGCTGTGCTTTCTGACTGGATGGTATGAAAACATACCATTAATTAACATGACTGTGTTCTTATAGTATCACTCTTACATTAAAAATAAAAAATAGAATAAAATATATGTAATATTTTATATACATAATATAATAAAATACAGAATCACTCTTACATTAAAAATTAAAAAAAATCCAAGCCCAGTGAGATATATGCTTCATGGTGACAGGAGATCTAAGATTGAACAGTGATTCTTCATTCCCCCAGTATTATAAAACGTCCTTAACAAGACACTTCATTGTTGGATTTCTGAATTGGAAAATATATTTGATTAGTAAAAAGAAAAAGTCTTTCAGCTAGATAGTGATAATTTGAAACCCATTTTATACTGCCTCATGTCTTTTCATGGCTGAAAATATTAATGTTTTTAATGGAGATTTGAAGGCTTATGTTACCAAAAAAAAAAGTGGTATTAACTTCCTATTTAAGTAATAGATTTGGAACAAAATTTTTTCCAGGCAGTAAAAGACCTGCACATTCACTGATTGGTTCTTCAGTAATAAGGATTTTCTTACAAATCACCGAAGTATGTCTAGCTTGGTGATTTAACTCATTAACAAATTAATAATTTATATTCACTATGTCTTCTTTTACACTATGTCACTGTTTCCAGACAATATTCTGTCACAGAATAATCAAATATATAGAAAATACTTCTATGTTTACTATAGATTTTCAAATCAAACAAAGCAAAAAGAAAAACTCTAAAAGATAACAAATAGGGACATGCAATGAAGAAAGAAAATAGATAGGATTTATATATTTGCAGTATTCTGGGTGAAAACAGTTCAGAAAAAATATTAAAGACCTCAGATTTTACCAATCCAATTGACCTAAATAATTCAGAAATTAGTTTTTCTAGTTTTAATTAATTTTTGATTGGCTTGAGTTGTGCTTTGAATGGAGCACATAAGACAGGAGAGAACAGGCAAAGAAGAGTAAAAATTGAAACAAAAGGCAATAATCCATTTTACTGTTCTCTTGTCTCACTGTAGAAGGTTATAACACCCTGAAGGAATGGGAACAGAACTATACATAGCTGAGGCTATTTCTGTAGGATAACATTACATTTTTTAAAATAGGATGAATAGTAAGCAAATAACTACTCTGTCAAGATGGTGAATAGTTCTATTTCTTAACAATGGTGACACAATACATTAAAAGAAACACTTTCTTACACAATTTTCGTTCATGATTGAGTTGAAATAACATTTGAGAGCTGCTTTAAACCCACCTAATGCGTTAAATACATTTAGCTGCTCAGATGTGTGCCTATAGAGAGCTGTTAATACTGTTACAACTATACATACCAAATCCTGTAAAAAGTAAAATTAGACAGTCATAGAATCATACAATGGTTTGGGTTCGAAGGGACCTTAAAAACCTTCTATCTCTAAATTCCTCTGTGGGCAGGGACACCTTTCACTAGACGAGGTTGCTCAAAATCTTATCCACTTCCAGGGATGATGCATGCACAGCTGCTCTGAACAACCTGTTCTAGTGCCTCAACCTCTAATGCCTATACTCTGAGTGAAGAACTTCTGTCTAATATCTAATCTAAATCTCTCCTCTTTTAGTTTAAAATGCTTTCCCCTTGTCACATCATTATCTGCCCATGTGAAAAACTGTTCATCCTCCTTTTGTAAGTCCCCTTTATGTACAGGAAAGTGAAATGAGGTCTCCCTGGGGACTTCTCTTCCCCAGACTGAACAACCTCAGCTCCCCGAGCCTGTCGTCATAAAATAGGACCCCCAGTCATCAGATCATTTTTGGGGCCCTGCTTTGGACTCTGTCCAGCAGGTTGATGTTGTTCTTTGTGAAAGACAGAAAAACTGCTGAAGACTCCAGAGATTGATGCAGTACACCAAACAAGAGTAGGTGTAGGGGTAGGTGGCAGAGTAGGGGGAGAATAACTTCACTCAACTTGCTGCTGAGGTTGATAATGCTTGTTTAGAATACTGAACAAAATGGCGAAAGCAACAAAGAACTTTAGAGAGAGATGACAACAGAAATAAGTTCATTTAAATACGTGGCAACAAAATTATTTTTCCCTTATTGTGACTGAAGACAGATGTACAATGAGGGAATGTAAGCAGTAGTTAAGTCACAAAGGATATTGACACAAGTTTTAGGAAGATGGGCTGAAGTATCTAGTGTATCTGCCTCAAAACCAGGTAGCTTTTGCCTTCTGAGAACTATATAGTAAAATGTACAAATGACCTCTCACATGTATGAGGTTCACTAATCTTATCAAAAATGAAGAAAGAAAAATGTAGTGGAACTTCCTCCTAGTAAGCCAAAATGCACTAAAACTAGAAATTAGAGATATAATTATGAGTGTTCCTACCACTATTGTGAATATGCTGATGATCAGTTTTTTCCTGAGTTTCAGCAAGCAAGAAGATGAATCAGCTGTCTTTTATTTGGAAATTATTTTTTTTTTCTCTTTATTGTCAGCTGGTGTCGCTGCAGCAAGTAAAAAATGACACGAACCTCATTTAGGAAAAATCATCTGACTCTGATTTATTGAAACAATTGCCCTATTTATATACTTTCTTGAACAGGCCACTCTCCTTGGTTAGAAGAGTGCCAGAACTCTTCATCCCATTGGCCCAAACTGAAAGGCATAGAGAAAGTCCGTCCCACAGAAAGGAATACAAAACATCAAACTCATGACAAAAAACACTATCTCTGTTTATGTCCAATCTGTGAGAACCAGGTTCTTCTTAAACCAAAACACCATGAAGAAACTGAGTTTAGAAACTCAGAAACCTCAGGCCTAGAAAACCCAGACTACAAGCTGGGTTCTTAAACATTTAAAACATCTATCAATGGTGACATTCAGAGGGTGATGGTCAATGGTTCCCTGTTGTGAAGATCAGTGACAAGTGGTATCCCTCACTGGGACCAGTGGTATTTAATGTCTTCATCAACAGTCGCCTGTTGGCATTGATGAAGGATTCAGCTGAAGAATGTGGGAAAGCCCTCCTTAAAGTAGAGAAAAATACCAGCTGCATTGACTTGTGGGACTTGAATATGCAAATGTTGAAAGAAAGTTCTCTGTTTCCCCTGTTGTTATTGGTTCATATTTGCTGCAGTAATTATAATATTCCTAATCCTTGTCTCCCATTAGAACCCTTCCTTCAAACTCCACCCCTAGCTGACCTTTTATAAGTTACTGTTTCACCCTGACCCTCATCTTTTCTAGTGTGTCCCCATACTGTGTTCAGCTTCTCGTGTGTTGCTGTGGTTTGTTATTTTCTCATTTTTAAAATTATTTTCTTTTGGGCCTCTGGATCAAGCACATGATTCATTTTTATTGCCACTTTCAGGACTCTTTGCTGATCTCCTTGAGGTAGCACGTGGTCCAATCTATTGGGGCAGGACCTGGCATGCTACAGACATCAGGATCAAGTGAACCCTTAGCAAGTATGCAAGTGACACCAAGCTGAGTGGTGCAGTTGAGTTGACACACCTGAAGAACAGGATGTCAGGACCAGGACAAGCTCAACACTGGGGCCCATGGGAGCCTCGTGAGATTTAACAAAGAACATGTACAAGTCTGAAAATTAAGATTCAAAAGTTAGGAAACACAGAGTCCTTAAGAAAAATATTACTTTATTGTATTTTAGAAGTATAAAATGTAATTCAATTTTTATCTTATATAAACAAAAAGACCACCCCTACCATAACATCCCATTGGAATAAATTACTCCGTGAGATTTCCAATCCTGTCAACATTCCCTTCCACTCACTGAAGTTTTTTCCTCAGATAGTCTAAGTGATTTTATGTAATGAAAGTGCCAAATAATTCTTTTCAAATTGTACTTAATTGGAAATTAATGTTGTATTGCAGACTTGAATGGAGCTTCTATGACCAAATTTTCTCACCTATATTGAGTAGGTATAACAAAAAGCATTGTGTCTCGCTTCATACACACTTTTTCTCTTATAAAAACTCAAAACCACTGATGCAATGAAAGAATTAAGCCTGACTTTCCCCAGTTTGTAAGTGTAGGAAATTTCAATGTTTCTATTCTTTACTAAAATCTGTGTGTAATTTTATGTTCCTTGCCAAAAACCAAAAATTAAAAGCAAGTACTCACTATTCTATTAATCTTTCAGAAATAATGGATCTTACCCAATTTTGCACTTTACAATAAAGTTAAGGATCAAAGGTGTGGGACATGGAAATCTAGGGCTGGAAGATTAGCAAGTTCAAAGCACAGAGGCTCAAACCTGGGTCAGAAGTAGTCGAGTATGGTCATATTGACTCCTGGTTGCTGCTACTAATTCAATTAAATACTAAATCCTCTGCAGGTTCTTTATTTTTGAATTAATGAAGGCAAATTAGAAAAAACCCTTTAGAGTGGTTTGAGTTGCAAATGAACAGAAAGGAGTGTACAAATGAAGACTCTGACTGCTCCAGAAGGTGAATGCTTTACACCCTACATATCTTTTGTTCCTGTTCCTATTGATACTTGTGATCACTCCTAGTGTATTTTCTGATTAAAGCCCTGGCCAGTGCTCCTTTGCCAGTGGCAGTGCCCACTTCGTCATTCTCTTCCTATCTGCATTCTCATGTGAATTTTTCCTCCTCCCCAGTCCCTTACCCTTCACACCCTCAAGTCACTGCACTAAAGTAATGAGTAAAGTAACCCCAAGTATAAATGTGAAGCAATTTGTCTGTTAGAAGGAATTTCTGTTTTCAAATCAGCAATATAGTTCCCCTAATCTTTTTCCTCAAAGGACAATAATATTTTTGACTAAATTTAAACAAATCTGTTCATGGCACAGAAAATTTTAGATCTAATAGTTCAAATCAAGCAGGATTATAAGCAAAAAAACCCAAAAAACAAATCACATAAATCCTTCTTTCCAAAGAAAATAATTCTTTGTTTTCATAGGAAGATTTATGCAGCCCATCATTAACAGCAACACAATTAGTGCAGGCTATACTAAATAATTGCATATGTCTCTAGCAACAACACAATTAGTGCAGGCTACACTAAATAGTTGCATATAAGAGCAGAGCAACCTTAGGCTTCTTAAACAGAATTAAGGTATTTTTCTTCTCACTAAAGCAAAAGACAAATAAATTTCTGATCAAAAGTCTAAGCATGATGACCAAGGCATTCTATTTACCTAATTTTCCTAGCACTTTTGTCACTTTAGACTCCTCAGGGTTTGTTACTAGATTAGTATCTGTTCTAGTACTAGTTAAATTGCATAAAGATTTTAAATATTTTGCTTAATTTTAGAAAATTTGCTTATGATTTAAAATACTAAAATTTTTCAAGCCTATTTCATCATTTCACTTATATATGCTTCTCTCTTTATAGCTAATTTTCTATTATCTTTAAACTGCAGTCATAGGAGGCTATTTACCCCATTAAGAGAAAAAATATTCCCTGGCATCAGCCAAAATTTGGATTAATCCAATGTTCACTTCACATCAGAGAGCTACATGATTTGGATAGGAAAACACATAATTTATTTCCTTCTATTAGAAAGGTAAGTCAATTAGACATTTTACTGCAGATAACAGTTAACTTCAAAATGTAGTTGTTCTCAGTTTTGGCTGGATATATTCTGAGAGGAACCTTTTGGGTACTGGCTGTATTCCTAAGTATCTAAAAATGCATTGGGTACTTCAGGCACTAGATACAAAAGTCTGCAGATTTTTCTTGCAATGTATTACTGCAGATTTGAACTACAATGAAAACATAGAAGAAAACCCCATAATTTGACATCTGAGGAAAACAAAATGGAAAATTGCTTCTCTGGATTGTGGACTTATTCTCTGGATAAGTGTAAGTCCTGAAAGGCAAAAAATTCCAAAAAAGGGAGAAGGCAATGGTCGATATAGCTTTGCTGTGCAAATATATGCAAAATTTGGAAGGAAAAGAAATGCAATAAAAAATTATTTCACAAAATTAATTCCTACATACTATTTTTTCCAGAAGGCATGCTTATGCAGATGACGACTGTTCCTGTGACCTTCAGGCAGAATGTGACACGGAGACAGGAGCCTGCACAAATAAAAGCCTCAAAGCAGAACAGCAGCACCCCTGTAACAAACTTTCAATGGAAGCAATCCAGGTTAGACTTGTGGGATCAGCAGTATTTGTATTGTATTTATAGCCTTCTACTCCTGTAAATGAAATCTTTGCTGATAAAAGCAAACCCATCATTACTTATACTAGTAAAGTGCTTTGCACAGATGTTCAAGAGCTATGGAAAAAACTATGAGTCAAGCTGATTTTATACTTGGTTGTATTTTCTTTTAAAACAGATGGGTTTCTTTTTAGAGCTTGTAAAGGCAATTTTGATATATATTTTAATTATCTCTATCCCATCTGTGCAGTTTAATTACTGATTTATTTCCCTTTTTAGTAAGATATCCATCATCCATATTTAATTCCTGTCTGTACTGAGGAATGCAAGTAACTTCATTTTCCTTATCAAAGTGGTGATACATGTTTTAAAGACAGCACATCTAAGATGTCACAAATGCAGAGTAAACAAACTGCAGAGAGTAAGACCTGTAATTGCAGTTCCCTTTACTAGTCTCTATATTTCATCACCTAATTGTAAAACTCATTTTTGTTGATGAGACAAAATACACAAGTTAATATTTATATATTAAGCCAATATCTGATTCCACCTCATTTTGCATAAAACTTGCCAAGAAATGCATTACAATTGTCTTTCCATATTTACAAACTCTATATCAGCATCTTTGAAAAAGTTTGTCACATTTTAATATAAACACCACAATATTAGTAAATTTCCCAGTTACAACGTGGGCAGACTCATTCTGATTTTTATGTAATTCTGCAGATACAGAAAAAGAGGCAGCACTTCCCCTTGAAAATTTGGGGTTTTTTTAGTAATGCCATAAATCCTAAAGTGGATCCTGCTATGAACATTTCAAGATTTTAACACAACCCTGTCTAAATTACGCAGGTACTTTAACAGTCATAAATAAACACAGCAACAGTAAAGAAATAGTACAGTGGATTCAGTTCACAATTCACAGTTGGAAAGTTCCTTATGCAAATATACATAAAATCTCGGAAAATGGTACAGTTAACTCCTTAGAACTGCTCACCAGGATCAGTAAAACTGCTTTATCAGATGAAATATTTTTTGGTGATTTGTTGGGTTTTTTTTGTTTTTTTTTTTTTTTTAAACCACCTATCTTTTCTACATAAGTAAGCTGATTCCAACTAAATGGAGTTAAAAGCATCATAAGCACTTATTTTTATGCTCACAAATTACATCCTTCTCCAAGAACAATTGTTGAGAAATAACTACAATTATATACTGACATTCCTAGTATAAGCAAAACAATGTACAAAGCCGCAGCCAAGCAGTAATATTGCCAGAAACTAATATGTGTATCAGTCCAAATTCTGAAAGGCCTTCAAGAACACATGTACCTTGTCAACTGGCTGATACAAAAGGAACTGAATTGTACTCAAAAAAGGGCATTTTTCACAACTGACCAAGAAAATCCCAAAAGAAAGCAAAACCATGATACCATTCTTCATAAAGAGCAGCTGCATTTAATTCATATCAGAGCTACTGTGAAAGATAAGAACTTATAAGCCACCTTATGACAGCTGAAGTGTTTCATTAGAAAGAGAACTTGAGAAGATCCTTCTGGAGGAACTGAGATTCACATACTGAACTGCACCACTGACCAAAAACAAAGGGTTTATTGTAATTAAATTATAATCTTTTCCACTGCAATTATCACCAAGGAAAAATTGCAAGCCTGTAGACTGTTGTGCTGCATTGGGTTTATGTGGCACAATTTTGGTATGGGGGATTACATGGGTGACTTTTGTGAGAGGGTACCAGAAGCTTCCCATCATGTCAGTGCCATCCAGCTGCAGGACAAGGTTGAGCTCATCAGCAATGTTTGCAATGCTTCTGGGATAACATCTAAGAAGGGAGGAAAGAAACTGCACAACTGCATCCAGAGGAGAGGAATGAGAACACATGAGAGAAACAGGCCTGCAGACACCAAGGTCAGTGGGGAAGAAGGGGACCCAGGTGCTGGAGAAGAGCACTTCCTCTGCAGGCTACAGGGAAGACCATGGTTAGCCAGCCTGTGCTCCCGCAGCCCATGGAGGGGACCCCATGTCAGAGCAGATGGATGAGCCCAGCAGAGGCTGTGACCCTATAGGAAGCCCACACTGGAACAGGCTCCTGGCAGGGCATGTAGACCTGTGGAGAGAGGAACCCATACTCGGGTAGGCTTGCTGGCAGGACTTGCGACCCTGTGTGCAACCCACACTGGAGCAGCCTGTGTCTGAAGGACTGCACGCCCTGGGAAGGGCCCGTGCTGGAGCAGTTAGTGGAGAACTGCAACCTGTGGGAAGGAATTATGGTGGAGAAATTCATGGAGAATTTTCTCCTGTGGGAGGGACCCTACATTGGAGCAAGGAAGGATGAGGAGTCCCTCCCATGAGGAGGAAAGAGAAGCAGAGTCAGTGTGATGAATTGACCACAATCCCCATTGCCTGTCTGGCTGCGTCACAGTGTGGCAAGATGTAGGGAATTCAGAAGTGAAGTTGAGCCTGCAAAGAATGGAGGGGTTGGGGGCAAGATTTTTTAAAAATTTGGGATTTATTTCTCATTATTCAGACCAGATATGATTGGTGAGAAATTAAATCAATATCCCTGAACTGACACTTTTGTAACATGTCAGTGATCCCTCCCTTCACCTCTGCTGATCCAGAAACCTTTAGTTGTATTTTCTCTACTGTATCTAGCTGAGCAGAGGGATAGAGAAGCTTTGGTGGGCACCTGGCATTTAGACAGGGTCAAGCCACCACTTGTACTTGATCTTTATTTTAGGTTAAGAACACACTTTCATAGCAGTTATCATACAGCATTAGGAAGCCTTTCAAAAATAAAAAGATTTACCAAGCAAATTTACCTAATTTGGCCTTGTTAAGTCATGGTATACTTTACTGGAGCAGTTAACTCAGGTTATCATACCTCAATTACTATAACTTTAGCCCAAGCGAAAGCAGTTATCCTATAAATCAATACTGAAGCAAGCATGATTGACTGAGACCTCAAGCACTTCTGTAGCTGCAGCTCCCACAACTCTCTTCAATTACTGTTAAGCTGTCAGCATCTTGTGGTTTTTAGGGCTCCCTTTCACATGTTGACCTGAGCTGCCTGACATTAGTTTAACTGATTGCTTGACTTAAATCAAGAATTTTTGTATGGAAAATCTGTAAAAGGCAAGACCAATGAGAGTCCTTTTTCATTACCTCAAATAACAGGATGAAAGAGGATTCCTGCAGCAAAAGGACAAAACAGGACACACAGGATTAGACTGCAATAGTAATGGGGTTGTATGCATATGCAGTGCTGTTATGTGGGTGTGCTTCTGCTTGGGCCTGTATGCTGACAGCTGTGGGTTTATCAGCCCAAGCACCACATTGCCTTGAAGAAGCTGTTCCACTTCACCTGGGAGCCACAGGGATGCATCTGTGAAGGCACTGATGCAAGTACACCCTGCCTGCCCTGAGCCAGCTTGGCGAAGGATCAGCTCTGTGCCCTACTCAGTTTGCAGCTGATTAATTCAATCTTAATTAACTAAAGTGAAAACCCTGCTCAAGGTCTGAAGCACTGAGAAGACTCTAAACCAGCTCCAAAACAGCTGTACCACCTACCACGGTGTGTCTCCTGCTTATGCAAAATCACCATTTATTGCATCAGCCATTTCAAATCTGATTTCTGAAGGATGTCTTTTTTTCCAAGAAGTTCTCATTCCAGTTATTTTAGTTGCCAAGCCATATGTTTTGGCTTTTTTGAGACATTTTAGCCATTTAAAGCAATATGGTTAGGTTTCCTGTGTAACCTAATGTAAAAGGATACTATAGTTCTTATTTCCCTAGACAAGTTCTTTTCCTAGGTCTTCTAGACCTAAACAAGAGATCATAGCTCTCCTTACTTAAATAGCAATAAAACATAACCCTCTTCTGTGAAACTCTTTAGAAATGTCAATATTGAAGTTAAAAAAAAAAAAATAGAAAGCAAGATACAAAGACAAGACAAATACATACATAACAGATAAAAGTACAGCACTTTGCAGAAAACAAACACAAAGACGCTGAACAAAACAGGTCTCACTGACAAACAAACAGAAATATAGTAAATTCCAGCATGAAAAAACAAGAGCATTTAGAAATCTAGTATTTTTAAGTTAAGAATTTTTCAAAATAAGAAACTGAGTTAGTTTTGATGACCACCTTGTTCTCAGATGATAAGATTTAAGAAACATACAGATATAAATAATATTGTCTAATGTCACTGCAAAGACAGGGCAAAGTACAATGTACAATGGCGAGCTGCATAAAAGGCCACGTTGAAAAAAAACAGGAGTTCCAGAGGCGACGGAATAAAATTATTCCAGATTCAAGACTGTTTCAGTAACTAGTCACAAAGAAGCACTGGTTCTATAATGATATCCCGGTAAACCAAATATTCAACACCTTTTTCAACCTCTAAACCAGAAAATCAAATATACCCTGTATAGCCCACACAGAGAATAACCTGGATTTTCAGCTAAATGTGGGACCAAATTTTCAAAAAATCTGATACCGCTAAAATATATTACAAGGACACACATTAGGTTTATACCAGGAGCTAATTTTTTCAGATAACGTCGAGCAGCCTCAAGCTAATCTGATGCCTTCATGGACTGTTACAAAGAAACATGGACTTCTCTCATTCTTTCCCTACATATCTGAAATCAGAACCTTAGATAATTTCTTGAATATTCTGCAATTACTGTAGCTAGCTCAAAGGTAAAACTTTCATGAGAGAAAATTAGAAACCAGGAGGAGAGTTCAAGTATGCATAAAATGACAAAATTAGATCCTAAACAAGGAAAGGAAATCAAATGTAACTAGGTTGACTGTAGGAATTTTATAAATTTTATTTTTTAATTTTTTAAAAATTAAATAAAACTATTAAAATAATGTGAAAGTGTTCCAGTCAGACTCAAAGATAAATATGACAAGAACTACTTAAGATAAAACTAACATCACATCTGGAGATACTAGCTAGCTATGAATTTCATCATAGGTCATCACTTCCCTTGACCACTACTTCCCCCTTTGCCTTTTGTTGGGGTGACTACTGTAACTGAACTGCCTCTTAGATGCCCATTCCTTCTTTCATCTGTCAAAAACATTTGAACAGAACCTTGCCATTTAAGACATCATTACTGAAGAGGGATTATTGTGTGCACGACCAGAATGATTCTGATTTGTTTTGTAGACTCTGACAACCTTAAGGAGTGACACCAGAGTGGGCAATCTGCTGAAAGTGGTTGTTCAACATACAATATAAACAACTGTGAATGCTGTAACAAACATATGGTTAAGCCCACACTCACATCAGTCCATGTTTATAAATCTCTCCTTAAACTACTGATTCCTTGAAGGAGTATCTGAAATAAATAATACAGAAAGTGTAAGCTACTGATTACTTTTATCATGAAGTTAGATGGATAAACTTAGTAAACTAAGCACTCCAGCACTTTAAAGGAAATAGATCATGCTTAAAGGAAAAAGATCATGCTTATCATGAGCATAGATCATGCTAATTTGAACACAACCACACACACATACAAAAGCTCAAGAGACTGTCTGATTAAAAGAACTAAATTTTAAGCAAAACAAAGCCAGCCATTTCAGTCAGACATCTTCAGATATTATTAGATATTATTGTGGTTGGAACACGGTATTGTGTTTTACCTAGTTCTCTTGTTATAAATACAACCAACAATGTTACTGATAAACAACGTTTATTATTAAACTCTTTTTCAATAACTTTGGGGGAGCTGTTATCCCTCATCTGATCAAAGCATGATTTTATCATCATATTTTCCACCTCCTTATGCCTTTTACCAGCTTTTGCTTCTCATATTCAAAACACTAAGAAAAAACCCAAAACCACCAAATTGTTTTCTGCAAACTGAGTTTTCTTTTCAGCTAAAAGATGGCTGAGAGCAGCTAATAGTCCTCAAACAATATAGCAATCATTATTATTGTATTGCAAATGTAAACTGAAGTACAGCAATCTTGTAGATTGTATTCACAATTGTTCTTTAATATCATTATCTACAAGCCAAATAATGCAATGTATTTTGCAAAACTGTTCTCCTTGTGTTCTAGTCTTTTGGCCCACAGAAAACTTGTGATTTTTTTAAAAACAAAAAATGAAATGCATTTGCATTGTAATGACATTTCCAACTATTTGCATTGTTAATAAAAAAAAAAAAAAAAGAGTAACAGTGACACAAAACGAATTCATGTGCTATATTGAAAAACTGATGTAAGGAATTATGCTGGAAATGAATATTAGTTATAGCTGCATTAAGTGTCAGAGTTTCCTATCTTCACTAAAGAGCAAGGATTATTAAAGAAGAAATTGCTGGTTCAACATTTGAAGATCCTATGTGTTCTCAGTTTTCCAGATTCTTACAGAAGAGTACCTCACACTGTGTTTCAATATTGAGCTATACCTAATGGCAGTACTTAATCTAACATAAATTATACTCCAAGCCTTAAAAAAAACCCCAAAAAAACAAAACCAAAACCAAAGGCCAATAAACATCTGGTTTTAACCCAGCCAAGGACACTGGGTTGTAGATATTCACAAAATCTCATAATGAAACATGAGGGGACTTGGTTCTCTCAAATCATGAAATCAGTCAAGAACCACCTAAGAAAACTCCCATGTTGGTCTTATGTCTTCACAGCCAGACACTGTATTTTCTTCTGTTAAATAGATTGAATTTGTGCAGCAAAAGCATTAGGGAAGAAATCACAGCCCACTCGAAATAAATGATTTTGCAGAGAGTCTGCATCATTTCCACAGCAAAAGGGTCCCAGTTATGTGTGAGCAACCACAGGCACACAGAAAACTGTGCTCTATTACCTTCTATCTTATAATCTGCTTTCATTATGAAACTGTAATAGCAGAGTTACTGTGCTTCAATTAGTCACCTCCACATATGTGGTGAAAGGGAAGACAAAGAGAGGTAATGCATTTTATTGCTTTTCCTGATTACGACAATATTTCTTATGCCATCTGACAAATCCCTTCCAGAATTCACAGTGCAGAAACACTGTTTGTAATAGTTTTCATTAACACTGTTTTCTCCAATTGTGTTAAAAACCACTTTGTAAATACTAGCTCATCCCAGCAGCAAGTATCCCTTCCTGGACTCCCATCCTTAGGCAAGGGTAAGTGACTAATGGCTCTCCATTACAGAAGCTGTACTGAAAATAGCTCTTTTGCAACTAAAAATGTAGAATTCATAAAACTGAACCCATCATGAGTATATCTATTTTAGGTGTCACATTCTATTAGAGATCACAAGCTTTTTTTTTAACACAGAGTACAATACAAAGTATTTTCCCCAGAAAACAAGAATATTTATGGAATTTATGTGAAAATTTATTTCCCTTACAGATAGCCACACACTGTTTTACTGTTTGTAGAACAGTAAATACTGTATATAAAATAAAGTACTGTAAATAACATTATTTTTTTCCAACAGCATTTCCAGCAGGAAAAAACACATAAACAATCAGTATGTACCAAAATGTTTATAGTCACCTATCTCCTTTTTTTTCAGCCTACAGGACTCTTACAGTGGGTGCCACAAAAAAAATTCTGAAAAACAAAAAATAATTGTGTAATGCTAACTTCTTCTCTAACATGCCAAAAATATACAGAGTAAAACATCTTCAATGATTCTGCAATTTGAAAAGAAAAACCAAAAAAAACCTTATTGCATTGCATTTACAAATTTTTCACTGGAAGGAGAACACTTCAGGTTTTCTTCTGAACTTTCTAACACAAATCATCAACTTTGAGTTAACATTTTCTGCAGTTACTCTCCAGCATGTCAGACTTGTGTGACAAATGTGGTTAAGGATTAATAACCTCAAGTTTCCATTAGGGAACACCTCGCATTTACAGAATGCTTAACAAAATATGAAACCTCCCTGCTATGCTAACACATTTTATCATGCTCCCTACTGGTCCCCTGCTTCTTTCATAGAGAGATCAGTCATGTCTTTCATTTACTTTAGGCAGAGATCTGGCTGCACAGAAATGTATTACTGCAAAATCTTTTGTTAGAGATTGCTTAATGGGTATTTTGGGGGCATGGGGGTGTGTGCACGCTCGTTTGTCTGTTTTAGAACACAAGTGTCTTCATAATTTTGAAAACTATATATATTCACGCCAGAAATGGACAGACATAATATTTGCAAAAACTATGATCTTCTTATCCATTGTAGCTGAAATATTCATTAAGCAGAGAGTAAGAGCAGATAAGCAAAACTGAAAGAAATCTTTGTTCCATGATCCAGACACAGCAGTTTGAGGAACACCTATATGGTTCCTTATGTCACCTCAAATCTACTGGTGACACTCGACACTGGTCATTTTCCATGATGATGACAAAACTGAATGATAAAGCAAGAAGGCACTAAACGGAGATTTGGGCCTCCAAAGTTTCTCTGAAATTAGTTTTAAAGCTTATGCTAATACTTGTATACAAGGCAATACTTGCAGGCACTCATTCCAGCCTTTTTCTGCTTGCATAGAGCAGTGCCAACTGCAACAAGATATTTAATAAATTATATCAGCAGCAACAGGCACTGTGTGCAAATACAGATACACCTCTGGATGCATCATGATACTGTCTGGCCATCACTGCACTGTCTTCCAAAGATCTGTTAAGCTCAAGCTCATGAAAGGGTTTCTCCTATATTCAAACTAGCTCTGGGAATGTCAGACTTCTGGGTTTGTTTCCTTTCCCTGTCTTTCCCTATTCCTCTCTTCTCCTTGTGCTGTAGCTCTTTTTCTTTCTTGCTCCCTGTCTGGAAGTGAGAGGAAAGTGATATTCACAGAAGTAAGATTAAAGCACAGCTCAGGTCAACAAAGTTCCTCCCTCCATGTCCAAGATTTTCCAAAAGAATGCTAAGAACAATCTCATTAAAAACAAGACAAAAAAACTGTTTGAGGTAAAAAAAAAAATAAAGGAGGCAGTAAAAAAATGCAAACCTTCCTCGAAGCTTTGTGTTTCAAATACTTTAGCAGTTTCTCTCATTTCTGTATTGTAATGAAGTAATGGGAAGGTTTAAGAAGCTATTATTTCACAGATTCAAGTATCTGAAAACCCAAACCCTGACTGCTTAGTACTTTTCAGTGAGAGGCTTACACTAATACAATTGAGTTTCTAAGCTCCTGTAGAAATGAGCTTAGAAATTCTGTCTAGTTTACCAGAATTAAGACACTTAGAAAAAAAAAAATTAGACATTTGCAGTGGAATAAGGAAAGCATTGTTCAATTCCACAAGAAATCTGTCAGTTATCACCAAAAATTAATTGTACTTGTCTAAAATAGCAAAAATCTCTAGAATTGCAGTGTACTAATCACTCGGACATACTTTCACAGTACCTGTACAGTAGCTGGCACAAGCCAAACTCATACATTCTCTCTTGGTCAGTTTGTATGACTATATTTAATAAAACAATGGATTTGACCCTTGTTCTCCCTTCCAATATCTCAGATATTGAAGTTAGCCAGCAGCATCATGACAATTTGCCTTTACTTTCTTACATAGTTGACTATACTTTATGTGGAATTTCCTGAAAAACACATTAAATTCTAATTAAGTCACATCTTCTCAAAAAAACTTGGAATCTTAAAAGATAAGGAGAAATAAAGCTTACAAACATAACAGGTGTTGAACAGATCTGTTTCAACAAATAGTTGTCTTAATTACTAAGCAGTATGCTTTGCTTCCAGTCTAAATTAGTCCAGTTTCAACTTTTGTTTGCTTTTGTAACTTGTGATGCTTTTTGGGATTGAAGAGTGTTCACAAAACAAAAATATCCTACCCATGCAAGATTTGCAATATTCATAGAAAAGGAATCAGGAATGACTGAAAAATGTAAGATGGAGGCATTTTTGTGTATATACTAGGCTTCCACCCAATAGAACTAAAAATCTGTGTCTTTTAACACATTATTTATACATGCATAAATAACACTGGACATACTGAAAAGGAAGGAACCAGTGAATGATTAAAAGAAGGAGAAATAATTTCTTCTGTACACAAGATGTGTTCAACATTCTGTTTCATTGTTCATGGCTTATGTATTTCTAATTCTCTCTTGTGAGTACACAACTGACAGTTACTTGGGGGAGAACTGAGTATACATTATGTTATCATTTAACTGCTCCTTTTTTTACTATAGTCTTCTTTACTATACAGAACAGTAAATTAAAGAGTGCCAAATCAGTCTGACTTGAATGCTGCAGGAGCCTACTAATACAGCACTAAAGAGGGCTCAGAACCAATCTAACTTGTAAAGGGATTACTTGGAGAAAGCACAACACAATTCCAATTTATAAAACACCAAGATTGATATTGATTGATGATATCAACTGATTGTTGATTCAGACAATGTTTTGGCCTGTGTTTTACCATTATCTGAAGTAATATAAGGAAGCAAGCCTCTATGTTTTAAAACCAGAAAAAAAATTGATCACTATAAATAATCACCCCCACAACTTGGGTTTCACAAGATCGTTAATTAGTCCCTATATGCTGCTAAACATCAAAGCTATATATAAAACGTTGTCTGACATCTAAATCTATTTGTTTAGATGTCAGACAATGTTTTATATGCATCTGGAGACCAAATGACAGAGACTATAACCAAAGTCTATTACCAGTTACTCAAATTGGCACTATTAGCTGAAGTTTTGACACACGACACTCAAGACTGAGTACCTGGTAGGAATCTGAAGTCAAGAAAGGCTTGAATTCAACAAGGGCACAAGCAGCATTTCACATAAGGGAAAATAACCAGAAAGAATGAGGGGGAGAATGGAAGTAAAGTGAGATCTGCAGAAGAAATTAAAAAAAACCCAAAATGTTTTCTACTCTCAGCTAAGCAGAGGAATTACATTCAGGGAAAGGGGAAAGAAGTGCAGGAGAACAATAAAAATAAGTGAACCTGGAAATGTGTTTCAAGGCTCTCAGAAGAATTCATTAACTCCTTCCCAAAAATGGAGTAAGAGATAAAGAAATGCAGGGTCTCCTTGTCTTTGTGAGATAAGGTGACAGGTGTTTTGGTTTTAGAATATAGCTGGGCCTGGTATCTCTTTCGTTTTAAACTCTGCATCTGTCTTTAAATGTAAATGAAATGCCTTATAAAATGCTTTATGAAATGCAAAATTTTTAGATTTTCTCAATGTGTCGACAGTAGAGACATTCTAAACAGAAGAGCAACAAAATCTCTGTATATAACCCAGTATATTTAATCTGTTAGTTCCTATACATTTCTCTCTTAAAATTTTGACATATTGTCAGTTGTATCTTAATAGCTTTAACACGTACTCTCTTCATAGCATACAATGCAATTAAGAAAAATTATACCAAGATGTATTAAGCAGTTAATAAAAGCCTTTAGTTCTACACAATTTACCTTTATTAATCAAATCTGAATCTCATCAAGGGATGCAAATGAATCTGGCTGACAGTTTTTATTTTCCATGTCACAGTCCTGTTGAATTTTAACTACATTCTTCACTTTTAACTCTAATGAGTTTTTCTTCCAGAAAATAATAGCAGACTACTGAACAGAAAGATGCTAATGCAGTTCCCAACAGAACACATTTTTAGAAACAAGTAATGGAAGAAGTGTAAGCCATAACAAAGGAACAAACAGGGATGGAGAACTGCTAACACATGAGCTTGCAGAATCCCTCAGAAACAGCCCACAAAACAGGCTATGCTCAAGACATTTTGTTGATGTTACCAAACTTTGAAATGAGTTTGAAATGAGAAGGTTACAGAAAACATGATTGCCTACTGTTGTTCTAAAACAAAAGGACAAAACAAGACCAATCTTTCCATGGGCATGTGAGAGGAAATATACGAGAAAGATACCTGACAACTGCAAAACAGCTGTCCCAGTCTGCAACAGGCATGATAGCATCTAATACAGAAAATATTTCATAAAGTTACTAATTAAAAAAATTAAGGTCTTATCAAACCACTAATGACAGTCCTTAAAAATTCAAATCAAAATCTTGTCTGAGCCAAAGCCAAAGCTTGCCTGAGCCAAAGCTTCTCCCTCTCTAAAGCCCCGTTAACTACAGGATCGACTCTCAAGGTTACATGAAATACTGGGAACATTGTGCTATTCTCAAGCACAGTAATCTTTCACTTTTTGCTGCAGACCTATCACAAAATATCTAGGCTATAAAGACAAAAACATACAGAATGGCCACAACCTGTGAGAAGATCAAATGCAGATGAACTGCGACCATGAAACGTCTAAGGCGAACAAAGTTTCCTCTGTTTGGATGTAACTGAGGCCAGCAGCCAAAATAAGCAAATAGTCCATGTTTTTACAGTAAATTACGTAATTTCACATTTGTAGATCCTGTTACCAGATGACATCATATTTTTGAGTTAATGCTTGAAAATTCTGGCTGAAATCTATTATTGTGAGCTTACTGTCAAAAAGTCTAGCTAGCTGTCCTGAAGTATAACTGCCCTGAAATCTTATACTGTGTTTTACAATGTATAAGAAAATGCACAGGCCACTGTAAAATGGTAAATAGAGTCTTATAAAGGCTCATTTTTACTCAGAACATTAAGTATTAGAGTCAGGTATATGCTACCAAGGAAATAAAAATAAATAAACCACCATAAGCATAGTGCTTGCTGCATATGTTAGTTGGGAGATGACAGAAAAAAAACCCCCTGATTTTTAAAAAATAAACTGCAGTATAATTACAATAAAATAGGACTATACTAATGAAATGCGTGGGACATATTCATCATATAATATCTCACTAGGAAAGTGTGAATCAAAAGACAACCTTTAGTCATCATACTACCAAGCAGACTACCAGAGGTTGCACAAAGTGATTACAAGGAAAAACTCTTAACACAGCAGCTGCTAAAAGGTTCCCTTTAAAAGAGGATTTTTTAGTGTTTGTGCAACTCATGTTATATCAGAGGAATAATTTCTGTTCATAAGTACACTACATAGAGTGCTCACTGGGAGTCACAGAAATTAAACATATCATAAACTCTCACCAGTGGCTGTAAAGCAGGGATCATAAGTGACTGAATTCACAAAACAGCATAATATGGGGCTATTTGTATCTACATGTTCAAAAGGATACACCTGACTCATTTAAAAAGAATATTTTATAAGTCTTTACCTTTGCCTTGACTCTTAAAAATGCAGGTGGAGAATATTAAAATTTTTGAGAGCTTAGAGTGAGAAAAGATTGGAAGAATTGAACAGGTAATGATGATAAAATAAGAAGAGAAAAGGATAAAAGAAAGCATTAAGAAAAAGACAGTAAAAGCATATGATACTACATAGCCAGATTAATGTTAATTGCAGGTTATGTAAACATCAGTGAATAATATAAACCCATACATATTACAGTAAGGAAGATATTGAGGTCTTAAGCTTGTATATAAGAAAGTCTCCACAAAAAAAAAAAAAAAAAAAAAAACAAGGACAGCAAAATAAACAGGCTCATTAAAAATATTTTAAAATTAAATATTAAAAATATTTTTTTAAAAGAAATGAGTGTCAAATTATTCAGCTTATTTCAATTTCTAAGGCAGTTTGCAAGACTGAAGGCAAATCTATAATTCTTGGTTATACTGTTTATAAACAGAACAAGAGTATTTAGGGCAACATCTGCCTGAATTTACCACCAAAAGTTCTTTCTAGCACCAGTTTGTAAATAAATCTCCTTAGGCTTAAAAATTAAGATAATTGACCTCTTCCAGATCTAACTTTCAATGGTGTCAGTATCAACAAGTACAAAAACATAAATGTATTTTAGCACACACTTCAAAGTATTTTCTTTCTTGTTCAGAATCTGTGTCAATCAATAAACATATATTGCATTCCCCCTCCTCAATTCTTAAATTTACTTTTCTGCACTGATTAATTTTCAGTCCTTTTAGAAAAAATCACCATTTTGACTCTTTCATCCAGATTTGCTTCAATGCAGTCTAATCTTTGTGTAATCTTTCTCTGTGTTGGTTAGATTTCAGACTCTAAAAGAGTAGGCTATATTCTAACATTTTATCTTCCTAACCTTTAGACCATACCACACAGTTCCAGTCTACTAAAAGTGCTTGGCTATAACAATGCATCTAGTGTGCTAAGAAGACACAGAGACGGAGCTGCAGATTTTATGGAAATATCATTAGACACCAGAGTTTCAAATCTCAAAGGAGGAAAAAAATACACATAACCACTCTTTTACATTACTCCTTTTCCAGAAACAAGAGCCCCCAGAATAGTAAATATGTAACCATAAATAACAGTCTTGCAATTACAGTACTTTTGCCATAAGATTACAGTACAACTACAGTTTTGTGTATGTGTGTGTGTATATATATGTGTGTGTGTGTGTATATATATGCATGCACACAAACACACACACACACATATATACATATATAGCATCACTGTAAGAGGAACCAGATTGATTCTGCTGTTCTTTTTTTGTCAAATCCATGGATAATCACATCTGGTTTGCTATCAAATGCACATGATTGTAGTCTGAGTCTCCTAGGCCTGAAGTTTCTGAGTTTCTAGACTCAGTTTCTTCGTGATGTTTTGGTTTAGGCAGACCTGGTTCTCACAGGCTTGACATAAACATTGCAAGTGGTGTTGTAACAAGTGTGATGTTTTGGATTCCTTTCTGTGGGACGGACATTCTCTGTGTCTTTCAGTTTTGGCCCATTGGATGAAGAGTTCTGGCACTCTTCTGACCAATGAGAGTGGCCTGTTCTAGAAGATATATATAAAGGGGGTCAGTTTTTGAATAAAGACTAGAGTCAGATGATTTTTCCTAAATGAGGTTCGTGTCATTTGTTACTCGCCGCAGCGACACATGATGAACACAATAGCAACCAAATACAAAAATCAATTACTTTACAAGCCGATGATCTAGGCAAACAGCAGTTTCATAAAACCCGAGAGCACTTAATATATGTATGTCTGAGGCATATACAGTTTCCCTAGATAATTCTCTGTGCAACAGATAAGCAGCAGCTTATCCCAGGTGTTTTTCATTTCTCCACTCTGAGGTACAAAGTAGGTGGTTTCAGAGCTTGGAGCAGAAACTCACATGGATCACTGATTTAAAGAGCTTATTACATCCTCTGACCCTACACATTCTATATCTGCGACAATAAATACATCTGCCAAGTGTATGTCTCGGGATAGGACATGCTTAGTTAGACTCTAGTAATCCTACTGTTACTCTGCTTTTTCAAGCATCTGCTACTCACTAGTTTATTCATCCTGGCAGGCAGCTCTTCAGGACTGACCAACAGCTGCTGTCTCAGATCCCCACAGTAGATGACAAACATGCTCAAACAACACATGCTGGAGATGGAAGTGCTGCCTATTTCAGTATGCTTTTTATAGGACTCTAAGCAAAAAAACATGGAAATTTAATTTTAAGGAGCTAAAATAACAAACTAGACAAATGAAGTTTCACTCTGTCTTCCAGAATAGCAAAGCAGTGTCAAAAATAGACCTTCCAGTGCAAAGCAGACACCAAGTCTTAAAGAGCAGAGAGCTTGATAAATCAGGTTGCACTTATCAACAATTAACTTGAGATATTAAAAACACCTTAAAAACATCATAAAAATAAGCTTACGGAGAGCCTTATAGATAGCAATGAGCTCTTCTAGGATTATTAGCAATGATATTGGTGGAGAAAGTCATAATAATACCCATTCCAAAGTCAGTAGTATGGTGATAACTGCAAACATATTTACTTGAAGAAAGCATGAAGCCCTCTAAATCTATTTACAATCTCTGTGTTGTGGAAAAACAAGTTGATCAGTTTTCAAGCACAGAATAAAACATGTCTTCATAAACAGAAAAGGATTTCCTTTTTCCCACATAAAAGCTGCATAAACTTGCATTGCACTGTAAGGAAAAAAACAAACAACAAAACTAAAAAACCTACAAGGAAATTCCAGACAGCTTGCAGTTTTCTTTCCACCATAAAATCATAGTGCATTGGCCCCAAAGCTGGGATCTTACACAATATAGTAGAGGCTGTGTTCTGGGATTATGTGGTAGCTGTCTCAGTATTGGTGGCAGAGCGCTGTTCTGCACCATGTGCCTGCGGTGGCTGTACCGGCAGTTTAACCACCTCCAGCAGATCCTCAGCTGGTGGTAAGCCTGAAAGCACATTTAAGGACAGGTAAAAATCACTGGACAGCGAGAGAAAGAGGTAACCAAAAGAGTCAGAAGCAGCAGGGAGAGAAGGAAGGTCAGAGAAGGAGGCGCCTTTTTAATTGGCAGTAAACGAAATTAATTTCCTCCAAGCTGACAACTGGTAAGTGATCTCACACTCTTGGTTTTCTCTCCCCCTCACTGAGGGAGCAGCATGAGCAAGCAGTTGAGCGGGATTTTGGTGCTCAGCCAAGGCTAACCCACTACACTTTGTCAAATGCTAACAAACATGGTTCTGATTTTACAAGAGCAACTACCAGAACAATAATGTTCAAACACTTTTTTTTTTGCATGAAAAGCTTCTGTGTTTCAGACACAACAACATTTGTCATCACTAAGCCTGTTCATGACCTAATTTTCTAATTTTGTCTGTAGAGAACTGCCACGCTATGAAACCCCAAGAACACATTGGCCAACACATAGCTAAGGGTAAGCTTGATTCTAAAACTGCATATTGCACATATAAGCACAATACTCATTGTGAACACATTGGGTTTACTAGGCTACATAAGACTGTAGTCAGTAGGTTATATCTGAACAATTATTTAAATTTCTCCCAGTGTAATTAAACCAAAGTGCAATCCACTGAGTACCTGGTTGAAACAATAGGCTTAGTGAAAAAAAAAGATGATGAACACTCATTTTAGACACAATTTTATTCAAAATTTAAATTAATTAAATTTATTCAGAAAAGAATAAATTTAATCTAAGCTAGTAAAAAAACCACATGACCATCATATAGGTAAAAGGATTCAAGGATCTTAAAAATCCATTCTGAAACATACTTTGTTTGGTGACCTTGAATGTTATCTTCTTGTATGGACATAATCTTTTCAACGAAGCTACAAACTATCTACAGATGTTGGCTAAAGCAAAAACCCAGCTCCTGCTGGAAACACAATTTAGCTAAAGAAAACAGAAACTATGAAGAGAAAAATGAATAAAAAATAAGAAGCAACCTTCCAGCATTCAAGAAAACCACTATGAGGACTGTGGCTATGAGATTTTCCTTGTATTTACGGGGCCTCCAGGGAAAGTCTATGAGAAATGGGATTCAATCTGCAGCAAGGCACATTAGAAACCGGACTTTCACCTATACATACAGTGGAAAAATTATATGATATCATTAAATAGGATATGGTAAGACTGTTCTAACCAGGAGACTTTTAAGAATATATTTCCATGTTCTTATATTTCCAGAAGAGGTGGTCTGAGTAGACTTAAGAAGGCCTCAGAGAACTGAATCCTTTAAGGTCAGATGACCTTCACACAGATGTATTTGTGTCTTAAATTCAACCATTTAAAATTTATGTGTATTATTATATGTATATATTTAAAAGCCATATTAAAAGGAAAAAACAGAAATTAAATATATTTCAACAGTGAGCTAGGTTAAAATACCATCCTTTTAAAGATATCTGAGGGCTCATCACATAATAATTTATATATTGAAATGTCTTCTTTTATACAGATACAGTTTAACAAAAAGCTTCTGAATTTTAAGTAGCATCAACAGCAAACAAAACATAACAAAAAAACAGCCAAACAAACAAACAACAACAAAAAAAAATATGACTAAACCAAACCAAACAAAACCCCCTCAAATGTGTGAATGCATGGTATAAGACTGTTAATATCTGGAAAAATACCATATGCCTTCTGGAGGACATCCAGTAACCTTGGAATTTTTTAAACTGCTCAAACCCAAAAGTCAGCAATAAAAAACTGGTTCTAACTCAAAGGCTATATTTGTTTGACTCTAAAATACAAAGATAGGTCAAAAAATTCATGGTTTCCCAGAGGAATGCCTTTCATGTATTAAGAAGTTCTGCATCTACTCTTGAAATAATCAAAGCCTCTACACATCAGCCAGAACAAAGTCTCTCTCTCTCTTAAATTTGCCCTGCTGAACACCAGTATAAAACTCTTGCTCAGAGGCACTAGACTTTGTTTTCTAACTCCCATTGCATTTTTGGTCCTGTTTACTGACATTGTGTAAAGGGGAAAAACCCAAAGTTTGCTCTTTGAAGTGATCCCAAGGACAGACAATATGTGGCAGCTAATTCATAACCAAATGGTAAAACCATCACCTACAAGAGCTCAAGCTCTCCAGCATGTGGGCGTACGATCCAACACATTCTGCCAGTAATACAGGAGAGGTCTAAGGTGAACAAATACACACTCAAGGGCAAGGAGCAGCCTTCTAGGTGTTGAGATAACACCCATCAGAGCTCTTCTTGCAGCTCATGTTCAGAGGGACTATTAAATTCAACTTAAGGGGGCGTAGGGGGAGTGGGAAACATCCACTTCAGCAGGGATATCTAGAAATCGCATTTATGAACTCACCATTATTATCTCCCAACTTCCCCAATTTTTCCGCTCTTCTCACGTGCTAACTCACTCTCAGAGTTCAAAACAACACACTATTCTGAGTTTCTTCTATTCAGTTCTTTTATAAACAGACCGTCAGTGAATAAAAAGTTTCAGCCATTTCATGCACATTTTCAGGATGATGTAAAAATGTCACAGTGTGACTGCCATCATGGAACACAGAGCACTCAAATCATACAGAAAAGAGCTTTCATGCACTTTGGCATGTTCCAAATCAACGACCAACAATTGCAGGTAAGGCTTGGACATTTTAATAGGTACTCTAACAAAACATTCAGCTCAGGTAGGTAGAATCTCGGTTTTTATCTAACTAATACATTTACTTTGTGGGCATAGTTATTGTCAGAGGGCACATTTCTTGGCTCATTCATCTGACACAGGAATGGACTCAGACACATTATATCCATTCCACTTTATTAAAAAAAGCAGATGCTTTCTGTAAAAGTCAATTTTAACAGTTTGGTGAAAGTGCTAAAAATACTAGTAGGAATTCAGCCTATCCAAACACATTTCTTATTAACGGAGGCTATTGAAACTGAACATCACTGCAACCAAAATAAACATTTAGAAAGAAACTTCCACAGGCTTTGCTCAACTTAAACCTCTTTAATTATGAACACCAACAGGTCTCAGATTTCTTGCCTTCTCAACATTTGAGCACATTATGTATGAATAAAAACATTGAACTTTGATAGCAAATCAAGGCTGATGCACTGCAAGCCAATATGCAGTCTCACAAGTATGTGACCATGAAATTTGCACCTGAACCTTTCCATTTTCGAAGATATTCTCCTTTGCTTATTAAGGCTATTCTTCTGCACTTTTATAAGAAAAAAAGGAACAAAAGCCATTGTTCAAAAGTGCTCACTTAAAAAATCATGCTACTTAAAACTTGCACGATGCCATAATCATCCTGATTTATTTGACCCTCCAGTATTACTGCACTTTTAAACTTTCCTGATAAGACATACAAGCAGACAAATATTTGAATACTAATAGCTATCTTGCATGTAATAGTTAAAAATATCATATTTAAATGTCATCCCTTGAAAGAAAAAAGCTATCATAAAGGTCTCAAATATAGAAAGCAGTTAAATATTGATACTAATTAGTTGCAATTAGTTGAAAGGGAAAGCTATCAATAAAGATTAGATTCTCAAGGTCACATTATAACACAAAATTATTCTGGAACTGTTCACAGGCAAATTTATGGTCTGACTACTGTCTGACTGAGGTATTGTTTCAGTGAAAGAGATTAGGAAGATGGTGAAAGAAAAAATATTACAAAGAACAGCTGAGACACCACATTTTATGTGTCCTAGGAATATTTTTTTGGCTTTCAGTGAACAGGAAATTGAACACACCAATGAATCAGACAAAATTGAGAACCACAGTGTTAAAGTAAGTATCACTTCAAAAGAGTGTTTTATTTGCTGCATTCCATTTTACATCACTAATAGCAAGAATTGTTACTGTTCTCTGTGGATCTCAACATGCAAAATACATGGTTTCTTTAAAAAGTGATTAATGGTTTCTTTAAAAATTGAATATTTTAATGTGAGAGAGGGTATTCAAGGAAGGGATACTGTAAACCAGTCTGACTCTAGTACATTCCGCTGAAAAAAAGAAGAAATTGACTGTGCACTGTGTATGGCAACAATTTATAGTATTTAAAGTAATTTGAAACTCTTCCCAGCACATATTTTCAAGCTTCATCCCAGTCTACTCCCCCACCCCACTACTATTACAGGAAAACACTTAAATATGCTATTAATAAACTAGCAGTGAATCTTAAGGAGCTCCACACAAACTCACTAAAAGCCTGAAATTGCCCTTTTACTTCAGACAATTTCGGTAAGGCTGTAACTACTCTGTTGTCTTAGTAATTTTGCAAGCAATTGGTCCCTGAACTTTGAGAGGAATTAATTAAAAAAGATCTTTGATCCATTGAACTTCATTTGGTAGCTCTGTTTTTCTTCATGTTACTATGAGCTGAAGAAAGAGTGAACTTGCTACACCTGAGTGCAAAAATAGCAGTTCCTGCTTTCCACACCTAGGATTGAACAAAGCAAAAATGAAATTAAAGACCATCACATTGATGTGACCCCTAACTTCACACAAGGTGAGGATTTGTTTTAAGGATGAACAGCTCTCATTAGGGTCAATGCATAAAAGAGCTACTTAGTAAAAAGATATTAGGAAAAGCATTCAGCTTAGGTAAGAGTGAGAACTGGTCAAATTCTGGATAGGCCGTGTGGTCATAGAAACCTGTTCCTAACTCTTTATTACCTACAACAGGAGTGCTTGCTTCTCTGAGAACATTGGTCCTCTATGTGCATTAATAGAGAAGGCTGAATATTGAATATTGTTCCTTCTTTTTCATCCTGTTCAGCATTCAAGATCTCTCTAATCCAGCATGAAAGATATCTGCAATATCATCTCATGCAAGGACTTGCCAAAGGAGATCTACGCACACAGTGAACACACAGAATATAACCAGTTTCCTGTTTCCTGCCATGCTGAGTATTGCACAGCAGAGAAGCTTTATGTGAGGCAGAAAACAGGCAGGTGGAGGTAAACAATTTGTGTCACACTCTCCTGATGATAAACTTCAGGGGTTTTTAGCTGTTTGCATGTTTGTTCATTTTCTCCTGCTGAGTATCTTGCAGAGAAGTGCTGCCATGGCTTTGGCATTTCAGTTCAAAATTTTTCAAGTCTTCCTTCTGGGGGACAATGTATTTGTTAGGGTGGGGGTTTTTTAATTTGTTTTGTTTTATTATGAAAGAACATCTGTAGTGACCTTGCAGCTAAATTTTACCTTAAACCAGCTGGTTTTGAGCTAAAGCAGAAGATGCCATCAAGCAATAAATAGATCCTGCAGAAGCAAGGTCAATGTTCCTTTTAATGCTGGTATCTTTCCCACCCTGTGAGCCACCAATACACAGCTACAAAATTCAGGGTTTACACCAGAAGTCTCTCCAAGCACACCCAGACAGACAGACATGCACTCATCCTACCCTCTCAACACCACCAGACTTCCAGAATCTTCTCTTATCTTTTTCTGGTTTTCTCCTGGCAATTACCTTCTCAAAGGGTGATCATACACCCAGAACATTTATAGACACCCTTTTCCAGATGTTATGTTTTTTTCCAGTTACATTTTCAAAGCAGTTGTTCTAATAAAGTTTGTTGCTTTATTTATTTGGTTATTTAGCATCAATTTGCTTTAATCCACTCCAAAGGGTCTGTGAACAATGAACCTGCCTGAGAGGCAGGTCGCAACATGTAACTTACATGTGACTTACTTTTTTGAAATAAATGATACTACCTTGTCGATATGTCACCAGAATTCCACAGTGTGGCACCACAAAATCTGAGTGTGGGAAAAAAAGCTCTACACAATCCCAAAAAATTAAAGAATAAAAAGTGCCCAGGCATTCTGTTGCATGGTCACCTTCTAAATTACAACAGTATTTTTTTGGAAATTAGGCATATTTTTTGGTGGATGAAGATTGACAAGAATATACATAGTTGAAATGTTTTGTGCTGAAATTTTGACTAGGTATTTTATTTACTTATTTTTTCCCCAGTAAAAATTAACTCCAAATACCTAAATCTACAGATTGCTGCACTTGTTATTGCACAGTTCAACAGGACTTATTAATGAGAATGACAATAAAAAATAAAACTATTTAATTTCCAATCCACCGACCTGTTACTCAAAGAGCCACACTCATGTCTCTAGATGCTGAGGTTGGCACAGGGAAGAGACACACTTCTGTGTCCTGCTGCTACTTGGCTTCTGCATAGCTGAAGGAGGACACTCAGTGCCGTGCTCAAGACGCTGAAACAATTCTGCTGACAGTTCTCTAGTTCTGCACCCCAGCTACACCCGCCTGCCATTGATGTGCTTTTCTTCTGGCTGCAGCATAACACCAGCTAAAATCCAGACAGATGTCTTAGCAGGCAAACTCACACTATGGAGCCACTAAGCATAACCTAACTCCCTTCTTTCAAGTTTCAGTCGGCTCCAGGAAAAGCCTGTGGCAATGGCAGAGAGCTACCCTGCTGAAAATTACTCAGCATAAAGCTCTGTATTTGTTGTGTGTGTACTGGCCAATATATTATATTACATTCAAAGTTTTTCAGACCTAAAAAATAATGTGCCATTATTTAGCAGGGTAGTTATATTAAGTCATGAAGGCAATGATGCAATAGGCAGCTGTGATTAGAATACTCACTCTAAAAGCACACTCTTTCCACAATTAAAATGCTGATGGGAGGGGAATGGGGGTATGTTTTTAAGTGCTAAATATCAGAGGTTTGTTGTTAATTTTAGACATGTAATCATAATTTTTGACCACAGAAGGGGTCTTCCTGTTAAGGAAACTTCCCAGTCTGACCACTAGAGATTCTGGCAGTGGCAGGCCTATGTCAGAGACTGCCACTGTTGGGACCACAGCCCTTTTGCAAGCAAGGGCTGCACTGAGCCCATTGTAGCCCCGCTGGATTCACCCCACTCTCACAGTCAGAGGAGGCTCCCCGGGGCAGAGTCCCAGATGTCCCATTCCACAGAAAAAAATTACTCACAGCCCAAGCTGGTGCCTCCGAGGAGGATCCCAAGCAAAGGAACCCCTGGGCTTTCACAGCCTCACAGTCCAAGCTGTGTGTGAGTCTCAAGTCCCATGAACCTTGCTCCCTCCCCTCAGCCCTTGGCTCCTGCTGTGTCTCCCGGTGTTTCTTCCCCTGGCTGGTGCAACTGCTCTTCGTGAGCCTTGCTGTGCAGCAGGGGCAGCTCACAGCCTCTTGTCTCTGTGGGCTCTCACCCAGAACTCAGCCTGCATCTCAGTATGTTCCTAAACTGCAGCTTGCAAAGCGAGCTATCTGCACCAGGTGTATTCCTCAACATTTCCCAGTTTTAGGCTTGATGCAGGTCTTCCAGGCTTCCAGTTCTCACAGACAGAACACATGTATTAAAATCACAGTGACTTCCTTATAACTATTGCAGATATTAAATAAATCTGGATCTATTTAACTAAAACTTTGTTATTATATAATAGTATTTCCATCGTACTGAACACAAAATATGATAAGAAAATCAAAGAAAGTAGGGTATGCTTTTTGAAAGCTTGGAAGGATTACTTTTAATTACTAAATGCAATAAAGACAATTCCCTCAAAGGGCAAAAAAATAATATTATTTTAGTAAATATTTACAGTTTAATCAGTTATTTTTGCTTATTTTAACAGATCTGGAATTACTGCCTTATATAGAATTAATGCTGGAAAACATGAATTACATATTGCATTTTTTAAAGCCCATTGTTTTCAGTGGAAATGACAATAAATTTCCCTAGTAACCACTTAATTTTTGAATTTATTTCTTAAATAAGTGTCTTACTGCCAAGCCCCAAAAGATCAATCTAGAGACAGGAGGAGCTTCTCAGTAATATGACAACCACATGGCCATCCTGAATTACAGGCTGCAACAAAGTGCAGAACATAATGAGATGAAAACCGTGTCTTTGCTTCCATGCAGAGGAAGCTGATTTGGTCCCATGGTGGCTTCCAGAGGTGTAGAGCTCAGTTGAAAGTTCTGTGGCTGGTACAGGGGTAGATGCCTGTCCATATGCACAGGCATGCTTTGGCAGCAGACAAGTGCTACTGCCCAAGAGCAGCACGGGTTAGCTGTTACCAAGACTGTGCTGTGTGTTGCCCCGGTGAATGAATTTTAAAACCTAGGTAACAAACTCCTTCTCAATAGGCTAGGCCATATTTTCACAGCAAACAGCACTCCACTTAGGAAGTAGTTCTAAGGAATAACTTTGTCAATCCCCAGCTTGCAGAGATGGGCTGTGTCAGCTCAGGCTGAACCCCAAGAGCTGTGGAGAAGACAGCCACGACAATGCTTCAGATGGAATCTTAGCAGTTTGGTGTGTAATGTAAGTTAGTACATGGGAATCCATCAGTTTTTCTATTCTAAAACATGTAACAGCTATTTCCGTCTGGTTAGTGGTTTTTTGACAGTGAATAAATCACAACATTCCTGTTTGGTGTAAGGGCACTCCCTCAAACCCCCACTGCACCATGCTGTCACTGGATGTCACTACTAAGGCAAAATTAAAATTAATGATTTTAACAAGCTGTATAAGGTCCTGCTGTGGATGGGCTCCCCTATACCTAATGTCAGATCTTTGCACTGCTGCTGTTAAAGCACACTTCCAGTGCCCTGTGAGGCTGCAGCATACGCCTCCAATTATTTTTTATCAAATCAAATTTAATGCCAAAGTAGCCACATGAAACCTATAAATTTTCCAGAACAATATTCCAGCCAATTATCCCTACGCTAGGTGTCCTCCCCCTAAAATAATCCACAGACATAATCCAGGTCTATGAGTGTCATTTGGGCTGATGCTGCAGGAAAGTGCTAGTTTAAAAACAAAATTGGTCAAACAAATTTTCCAGATGAACAAGCTGAAGAGTCTTTAAGAGCCTCTTGGCCAATGTAATGTAAAGACGTAATGTCATCTAAAAGAAAAAAAAATTAATTCCACTCTGAAAATATGTATTACATTGATTTTTAAAAAACCCTTAGGTTTTTTTTCAAAAAATGCAAACCTACAATCTGGAGAGTTTGACTATTGTTTGAGCTAAAGCAACAGTAAAATATTACAGTATTCCATTTATGATAGCTGTAAAATCATCTTACAGGAAAATGAAAGGACAAATGGTATAAATAGGAATCTCTTTATTTGGCAATGAGCATGGACTTACTGGACTGGCATGTTTACATTGACAGACAAGTGTCAGCAGCAGACTTATGTATTTATGCAACACCAAATGTTTACATATAGGAATGTAACTGTATTTCACCCTAATTAAATCCATTTAAATCCATCCAAAGATATTAACTTCAGCAATTAACTTCAGTTTCATCTTGAACTACTTCCTCTTCTATCATTACATGTGCTCTCACTTAATTGGATTTTCTCTACGCTCACCAGTGGTCTTTCTTATCCTGAGCCTACTCTCAGTATCCACTCACATTTTTGATTCTTTATATGCATACTCCTTTTTTCCTTTTAATAGTACAAATATAATTAAAACTGAAATATCAGGGGCAAAAAAAAAGATAAAAAATGAAAGAGGGAATTGAATAGTGTTGCTGAAAACACTGGCCATGCTCAACACCCACCAGTCACAGGCAAGTCACCCACATGGAATTGTGAGAGAACGTTGTTTGGCATCAGTGTTATAATGAAGAAATTTTATGTTACATGGACCATATCACATCAATTCCCATCGCAAGTCTGAAAATCTGCAAGTTTAGCTACTCCAAGCAGCATTCTCTTCCATCAGTCCTAAACCAGAGAATTCTTTGTTGTCTGTTAGATCTCCAGTCTTTCCACGGTGTGCTGAGCCAGTGTGTATTTTGGCCAGCACAATGGCTTCAAGCATCACTATGGCTGCTGCAAATCACCTAAAATCTAGTAACTTCATTTATGGGGGAGAAAGAGAAAAATTTTTACATAAAACCAGCTCTTATTAAGGTAATGAGAAGTACCCAAACTAAAAGTCCTTTTTTTTTTTCGGATTTGACACTTCATAGTTCTACTGCCTTAAAATATTTTTAAATCCCATATAAAAGTTATTTGCAATGTATTATTTTTAATCTATGGTTTCACTATTCCCACAGACTGAGGTTGATTTTTGAAAGTTTGTTACATTTATTTACAGTAAATTTTATCTCATAAAGTGTTTTCAACACAGAAGACAATCACATTAGATTGGCATGCAGAAATAATAAACAGAAACACCTTATTAAAATTGTGACATATACATAAAATGGAAGTGTAAAGGAGGATACCTTTCTGAGACAAGGATTTTACACCATTAAAGAAATTGTACTTAAACCCTATATATTTTGGAAGCTTTATTTCACTGTATGTTCTGCTTAACAGGTAGATGACCCCAGAAAACAAAACATATAAAATCATGAAGACTGTTTATTCAAAAATGTTATTTTTAATGCAGCAAATTCAGAAGTCTTATTTAAAGACATATATAAGTGCATCATTGACTAAGCTAGACCTACATTAGAGTAAAGAAATAATGACAAAATTCCTGATGCTCAGTCATGAATAAGCTCTTTCAAATTTTTACCCATAAAAACATTACAGCAAGATTTGATTAAAGCAACACATTGACTGTCCTAGATGAGTATGAAAAGCACAATCAATTCAAAAGCAATCGGGAAAGTCTAACATTTAGATTTAGGGTTTGTGGGTTACTGGTTGGTTGAGTTTGGTTTCATTTGAAGTTCTAAAATAACTAAAATAAACAGAGATAAGAAAAGTTATATAAGTGTTTCAAATTAACAGTCACATGTTAGTAATCAGGTGAGTAAAAATTAAGTCATATGTAACCCTTCATGTCTGTTGTGATGTGATACAGCAGTCCTTGACTTGTGTTTCCTAAAGGTATATTTCCATATATAAATTCCTTCTGTATTTTTTTCTGAAATACTTCTCCAATCAAAAAGAAGAGGAAGAAAAAAAAGGACAAGTTTTTTATAGGTCTATTACAAATTGTTAAAAGTCAAATTCACACATATTTTGTTACCAGAAGAGTACTTTATCCTAATCTGGTAGTTTTGCAGCTTAAAATTTCATTGTTCTAGCATGAAGTCACTAAACAGACAAATGTTAGTAAATGTCCAAAATGAGTTGGGTGTAATGCAGGAAAACAGAGCACTGACCTAGGCTGTAAAACTGGTATATGTATATTTAAATGTGTAATTGACAGAACTTGTGCAGAAGGAAGACACAGAGGAAAAGAAGATAAAAACTAAAGAAATACATGAGATTTAAGAGAATTTATTTTTATGCTGCAAATCAGATTAGAGAATTTGATGTCTTTTTTTAAATGAATACACAGTTTACAGGTGTCTTAGAACTACTACAAGTGATCAAAATGTACTGAAGACTAAAATATCACAATAGTACTAGAATCCGGGGAACATAGGAGGGAATTAAAGGGATAGATAACAATCCTAAGTATGAACATAATTGGGTTTTTTTATCATCACCTTTTATTATAATTTTTAGAAATAGAATAGTGCCCAAATTCATATTTCCTTTCATATCTGACTTTACAAAAAAATTGTCTCAACAGAACCTTCTGCATGCAACTTTCTCTGTCCCTGCGTTTCTTTCTCATCTGGCAATTCAGAATTGTTTCCAACAGCACACAGGCAGGTGTGTTTCGGGATTTCCCCCTGCCCAGTTCCTCCAATACATCACATTCTCGAGAAAAGAAGGGCATGAAGATGAGATCCTATCTATTAACTAATTAAGTAAGTTTGAAAATGAGGATAATACACATAAGGTACATACAGGGTATGTCTTTTCCTCACCATGTGCAGAAAATTAGACAGTACTAAGAGGAGACAACTACTAAAAATAAAATGCCTATGGATTGCATGCATTCAAATAATTTGGCAAATATAACATGAAATTAAATTTCTGTACTAAACTGGAATATAAAAATATATAAATTATATAAAATTCTTAGGTAGTCATGTGAAGTCAGCATGAAAACTACTGGATCTGACTAACCTAGAAAAGTGGTTTCCCTTTCATATCTGGCAGCAAGGTTCTACACAGCACAGCACCATCTTGCCCACACAAGGAAACAGACCTTGTCTGTAGACATTTAATTTAGCTTTAATTAATATATATAATAAGGGTTTAGTTATATTAACATATAAGTAGACACCTACTACTATATAATTTGAAAGCTTTATGGGGAAATTCTTACTTGTGAATAAAGTAGGCTAAGATATCAGATAGTTAATAAATTCTGAATTTTCAGCCTCAGCTGTAATCATTCCCAGTCTTCTGTTGATGCTTACTGACAAAAATGTTTGAGATAATATAATTCACAGATTATAGCAAAATTAATAACATAATCCTTATAACAAGCATTAAAATATGAGATAAACCCTCATAGCTGAAGATAGGAGAGCAAAGAAAAGAATCCACAGGGTACTGAAGAGGTTACAGTTATAGTGACTGAGGAAACACGAAATACCGTAGAAAACAACTGATTAATTCCACAATCTCAATGGAAAGCAGCAAGAGAATGATACTGATCAGCAAGAGAATTACACTGATCTGAGTTTCCAGAATGCTGGGAAAGTAAGCTTACAGGCAAACAATTTCATAGAATCATAGTATAGTTAGAGAACATCTAGTCTGGAGATCATCTAGTCCAACACAATTGCTAAGGCAAGGTCACCTAGAACAGCTGACATAGGCATATGTCCAGATGGATCCTGAATGTCTCCAAGAGAGGGAGATGCCATGACCTCCCCAGGCAGCTGTTCCAGTGCTTTGACACCCTCAGTGCAAAGAAGTTAAGGTGGAACTTCTTGTGGTTTGGTTTATGGCCATTGCTCCTCATCCTGTCACTGGGCACCAGTGACAAGAGTCTGGCACCATCCTCCTGGCACCCACCTTTGAGATATTTATATTCACTAATGAGATTCCCCCTCAGTCTTCTCTCCTCTGGACTAAACAACCCAAAAGCCAACTTGCATCTCCACCAAACCTGTCCCATAAGCAAACAAACAATGATGAAAACAAAACAAAGCCCCACCACTCTTCATGTTTCATGTTCCTGTTCCAAAGTCATTATAGTTTGCCTTCTGGTAAAACACCAATTTCAAGTAGTCAGACTGCCAACTGCACTCTAATGTTGATAACCTAGAAACTAGGGTTGCCATGCTTTAAAACATATCAGTAATGCTCAGGCATTTTACATGCTAAGGGACATCTTACCTTTCTAACTTGAATACTGGTTGAGTAATCACAGTTTCATTCAGTGTCTACTTATGCTACTGTACACCTTTACAAATGAAACTCAAATCATATTTCACACACTATTATACCAAATAATAGTGAGGGTTTTAAAAAAAAATTTAAATCAGAATAAAAGAGTCACAAACCAAAAACCAACAGTAGAGGGTGAAGTTCCAGTGTAGGTTATACAAAAGGCCTGAGATATTGTCAAGCCATAGTTCACGCTAGATGCAAATCTGTGACAAGTATTTTTCCCTTCTCATAGTTGTATGGGAATATGCACCAACAGCTCTATTTCCTGTGTTATGTACCTCATACAGCTCCTTCATGGAGGGTTCTTATCTTCCTTCACAACCTGTTCCAGCTCCCAGATTTCCTTACTTTTCTCTGAATTCACTTATTGGTTTTCTCTGAGGTACTACAGCCTTGTTGCCTGGCTTGAATTATCAAGTAATCTGCTGTAAGTAAAACAAAGGGAAGACAGGGGATGTACTGGGGCAAGAAGAGGTATGATATGTTTAAGTACAAAGGAGACATCTGGAGACAGAGAAATCTAGCCCCTTTGCAAGGCAACACCACTGCTGAAGGGATTCAGCCTGCGATAAGAGTCAGAGGACAGAAATTCATATTGTTTGTCAATATGGGAATGGGCTCCTGATATTTATAATCATATTCAGTAGATGGTTTAAAATTACTTTTTTAAAAATGTGGTGGGTCTATTTTCTGCTGTGAGATAGGATTAGGAGAAGAGCAAGGCAGGCTCAAACTTTCAAGGGTATAAAGAAAAACTTTATTAACGTCTAAAAGAATAGTAAGAATCAGAATAAAACCTTCACTTCTTTTCCCCCTTACACCTTCTTTGCTTTCCCACTGACAACACAGAGAAACAACACCCAGAATTCTCAGTTTTCTATCTCTAGGATAGTATTTCTTCAGTTCTCTTCAGAAGTCTCTCCTGACATGCCATGGAGACTTCTCATTCTCTCATGGCTTCAATTTCCATGAATAGCAGCCACCCAGGAATCTTCATTCATGAAGTCCCTCCTATCTCAACAGCTTTTCCACAGCTGCATTCATGGGCCATGTCAATTTATGGGGTACTATTTTAAGGATAAGTTGTTCAAAAACAAAGCTGTTCTATTCATCTGTCTCTAAGATAGTCTTCATCTTGGGGACAGAGATTCTCTTCATCTTCCCTTGGGGCAAAGGGTCTTCATCACTCTTATTTCTCTCAGTTTAAGCTTCTCATGAGACCACAGCTACTTCAGTGTCTGCTTAATCAGCATAGATGCCTTTGCTCAGGTCTACAATTTGAACATTCCACCTCCTCACACTTTTTCCATCATTTAAAGGGGATAAAATCAAGTATACCATAATCCATCACCACGACTTACAAGAGAATTTCAGCTAAAGATAAGGCATCTCCTAATACTCCTTCCATCTGGGACCTTCCTCTTCTTTACTGACTTTGGTGTCTTCATGCTGTTTCTCTGTGTGTCTTCACTCTGTCCTTTTCTCTCACTTGGGAGAGGATCGAAGTCTCTGCAGGTTTCATCTGAGCACTGAATAGTTAATATCTTGCCCCAGGCCTGCAGAGCCACCCCTTGGTCTCAGCCGATCTCCCACAGCCCCTCCGCAGCTTGCGGCCAGAACTGTTGAGGATGGAGGTTTTCCTCAGCCGCTGTGCTGGGAAGGGGCAGGAGCAGCTGGGATCTCATCAGCCAGGCTGAGCTCAGCTGCAAAGGCCACGGGCTGATGGCTTCACCTGCCCCTGCCCAGCAGCGGCGGGTCTGACCCGGGCCAGCCTGGGCCGGGCGCTCAGACCGCCACGGAGAGAGAGTGACTCCCACCAGCTTTGTCTTAAATTGTGCGTTAACAAAATCTAACTTTTTCATTCATTTAAAAATATGTCAATATTCAAAGTTAACCCACTGATTTTTTTTTTAATTTTTTTTTTTTTGTCAGGTCTACAGAAAGCTGACAAGGTCCTTACAGGGAATTATTTCCATAACTGGGTCCTTTCCTTCTATGCCAAAAAATAAATTAATGCAAAACCAGGACAAAACACCATATTTATTAATCTACACCAATTATTCCCAGCAAGTACAACAGAAAAATTCACATTTTTTTTAGTATGCGTAATGAGAATAAGTTGATAATTGTCTCTTTTATAAAGAAAGAACTATGGCACAGAAATTAACAAAGGTTCATATTGCAAACACTTAGGTCCCTAGCATTTTCAGTGTGTGAGGTTAAACCACAGCACACACTCATTATCCTTTGTTCTATCTAAGCATTCCTAAGCAATATACATTTCCTGTATCCAGGTAAAAAAACGTACTTGGATGTAACACTGGAAATTGCATGACATGCACAGGCTGAGTTGATCAAATTAAAATTGGTATGATCAATCTTCACACTGACCTATTTTTAAACATGAGTATACTTCACTGTATTGCCAACAAATAGTATCAGAAGATTTGGCCCTGCCTTTAAAACCATAGTTTCTTCTTGTTGCAACAATAAGAACAAAATCAATCATCAAGCAATGAAAACCTTAAAATAGTGTTCTCATTTGCTATATGTGTTGGAGATAATCATCTTCACTTATATTTAACAACTTAGAAAAATGGGGAGACTTCTCTTTCAGTAAGTTCTACTAAATCTTTATTAAATGGAGCTCACAGTTGTTATCTGCTTTGTATTTCCATTATTATTGGTAGATAAAGATAAATGTGCAGAAATATATGCGTTATGTGCCACTTAAACCGTAGAGGATTCAACTATTTGTGAAGGTAAATCTAGTTGCATTTGTTATTTTCCTGCTCATTCTGCATTCTTTTCTTAAGAAAGAAAAATTATATTAAATGTAGGTTTAAAGTAAAAAGAAGTCATCATTTTCTGTTACAAAATTGAACTCTTTTAGATGTAAGCCTATTTGTACAATATCTCTGTACTACTGGTTAATATGATCTAAAGTTAATATGATCATTTCAGATAACACTGGAATGTCATTACATGATAATTAGTGATGAATGCCTTCTCTTCTTGCTGCATATATTTCAAAGAAAAATAAATAGATGAGGAAACAGTTTCCACTAATGAAGATGCCACTTGACTCCTACTGATTAATGTTGAAGCCAGCAGAACAAATCGTCTGCATCTTTACCTAGTGAAAATGTTTCTCTCTCTGTTTTCTTGACACAGGGTAAGGCATTAATTTAAAGAGTATAGGAGTTACAACAAATTGAATGACAAATATAAGTTAAGGCCAAAATTTGAAATAGCATCTACAACTTTCTTAATGTTTTTCTGTAAATTCTAAGGCTACTGTAGCAGCATCATAAGATCACTTTCTCCTAAAGTGATAATATTGGCAGGTTGTGAATAACTAATTTGAAATGGAGGGAAGTGGAAAATTTAAAAGCACATTCTACTAATTGGGAGGACATTAGAACTGAGATTCCTTTCATATTTACTAAGTATATATTTGCATCGACAAACATCACGAGGCTGCACAGTGGATATGCAACTGACAGCTCAGATAGATTTTCTGGGGTGTTTGTTTATTTTAAGGCTGTTAGAATTCATGCAAAACAGCAAGCTTTTTCAGGCATACATTTCAATAAATCTTAAAATATACTAAAGGGTTTTTCTCCATTTGTTAATAATAAAATAATATGCTAGAGGGAAGGTTTACTCGAAAGAATGTAGTATTCCAAAGAAACAAATACTTTTAAAAATTAATCATCAGGTTAACATCACAATTTAAGAACTAGTAGTATGGCTTCCTTATCATCACATTTACATGATCCTGTCTGTGGATGAAAAGCTTAACTTTACATTGATAAAAGCCTATATTTGGAGTAGGAAAAACAGTAGGAAAAACAGGAAATGTTACTCAACCTCATATACTTCTGTTTTATAGAGGTCTTCATATTTATTTTATCCAACCTGAAATTTAAATAAAATTATTCCGAATAAAACCAGCAAATGATTGAGCAATTATGTCTTCTTGTGAAGACAGAAAAATAGTTATTCTATAAAACAAGAACTTACATTGTTTTAGTACAGCATGTTTGAAATAAAGTTCTTTCATTATTCCTGCAGACCAATTGATAAAAGAAATTATTTAAGCAAATTTAGCCATAGACTCTCCCTGAAGGAGGAAAAGAAGATAAGCTCTTTCACATGAAGTTTCCACAATCATGTATTTTAACAGGTGATACAATAAATTTTAGCAGGTAGCATTGAAAAAAAATCTGTTGCATGGTCTCCTGCTGAATTCATGAAAGGTGACTAAAACTAAGTATACGTATTTGATGTCTTTGGTGTTTTGACAAACGAAGGTATTTTTAATCTGCACCTCTATCTCCACTTTTCCATCTGATTTGCACACAGTACTGGAAGAATTAAGAAAGATTCATAGTGTGTGTAAATATAGAGTTGTCTAGCTAAATGGTTTTTCATTCTCACTGTACTATTTAGAGGTAAACAACCCCAAGCTTTTAGATAATAGCACTGAAAATTATCATACATTTATATTTACTCTTCATGCTGAAGCAAGCTCTCTAATTGATCTTAGGATGCCAGGAGGTTACACATGGAAATACCTACAAGGCTGATTTCAGAAGCATGACCTGTGATGTAAATAAAGTTCCATGTTTAAGTAATGTTCTTTGAACATCAGATGCAACAGAGGCTACATGCTAGAATCCAGTCAATGGCACATTGATCCCAGCAATCAAAAAACAGGATTTGCCAAGCCCCCTGTCTGTCATACATATGGTCTTAAGTACAGGCCGTATTTTAAATTTCAGTGTCCCTTTAAAGGTAAGCCAGAAAAGCTCTTCAGCTCAAAATATAAGATCAGTAATTTCTCTGTTTTATTTATTTAAAATTGATTTCTGCACCTCAAACAGCATTAAATGGGATGCATATTATAACCACAGGTTAGCAAAGATGCAGCAGGAATACTAACAAATTTAAAAGATTTTGAAAATTTCTAGTAACAGTTTGAAGTACATTACATCATTTCAGAGAACTTGATTAGATTCCTCTACTCAACTCTCTTGTTTTTATTTTATCCAACTCTCACGGTCAAAATTCCTACAGCTTTTTAATCTGGCACAATTATACTCTGCATGACAGAGGCCTATACAGTAATGCTGAAAGCATACAAATGGATGACTTTGAGAACAAATGAGGCTGTACTATCCACATAAATACAGTATTACCGTAGCAAATTGCATTTAACAATTCTACTTTCTAAAATATTATACAATTACATTGCTCGTAGATAAAAAATCCTGACAATGCAATTCTATAAGAAGCAACACAATCTCCCCTGACTGTTTTCTTTACATATGTAGTAGAGAAGAAGGGCTAGTTGAGATTTGTTAACAGTGCTATGAAATATGTTGAAGGACTTCTGTTAGGTGTGTTTGCATAGATTGATCTGGAATATAAAAGCCATAAGGATCCCTTCACGTAGTTCTTTTTGTAAAAATCTTTAACAAATGTCTCTGAAACCCAGCTACCGAAGGTACACTAAATATATTACCTGACATTGAGGAAATTAGCAGGTACATTTCTACTATTCAAAATACTTTGTGTTAAGAGTACTTTCAAGGAAAATAGCCAATTTTAAAAAGCAGTAAGGTTAAACTGAGGATCAATACAACCCCCTTCTAAAATGAAGATTTTCTTCTGCCTTGTATCAGCAAGTTTAAGAACCTTTTGACATCAAATTTTAACACTTCTAGAACACTCCTGAAAATAATTGCAAATAAAGACAGATCTGGTATTTCTCCTAAATGAAAACCAAATGAACTCTCTCTACTTAAATCATATTGCTATACATAGACATGAAGACAACAACAGCATATTTAAATTAACATATCAGGTTTCCTAACCAGTGCTAACACTGAAAAACAAAGCTGTGCTTTACTTCTCCACAAGGTATTTCAAATGTTGATAACTCCAGGCATTAAGCATTTTAATGATCAACCAGTATACTGAAGAAACTATCTCACTCCAACAGCTTTAAAGAAAATCAATTAAAAACCATACAAAACGAAACAAAATATATCCTACAGGTATATTTTTATTTGATATACATAACACAAAATAATAGATCATGTTTCTCTGCTTTCCTTCTATAAGGTGTCTTAAGATTAAATATTGACAGACTTACACAGAAAAGCATAGTGGCAAAATTTTTGCAGCAAGACTGGGAATGGTCCGTATTTCATGTATTTCTCTGCCACAAAGTCTGAAAGACTACACATAAGCCCTTAAAGCAACAAATGATGCAGTAAAAACTTGCATCTGATTTTAAGAAAAGATTTTTTAAAACTTTTTCTTTTTTACCACTCTGCAGATACTTAAAGCTGGCAAGATATTTCATGTCTAAGCTGACTTGAATGAAGTGATGCTTTCCAGTTAACACAGAGCAGCACAAATGCACTTCAGTTTAAGGTGTTACAGGGTGAGCTTTGAGGACTAATAACAAAAGCATATGTCCAATTTTAAGCACAGCCAGGTAGGCAACATTATCCCTTTTTGATTTGCAGGAGTGATAATTTCCCCTTAAAAATCTCTTTAGTCAAAATGCCATCTGTTTTAAATCTTTAACGGTGACCAAAAACTTTCAAGTTAGCTGGCTAATTCATTGTCTGTGTTCTCTCACTGAACTAACATTGTCAGTAGGATGGGATAAATTGGCATTTATTGATGGAAGGAGCTACAGGAAATACTCTGTGCTACAGAACAGCCTAACAGCCCAATGTAGAGGCCTCCTGAGTGTGGAGGTGCACTGGACTGCCACCAACCTGAAAGAGGGGAAAACATGGCCCTGTACTGAATGACTCTGTAACAGACATGCAATAAGCCCTCACATTTGTTTTCCAAAACTAAGGTACAGTTTATTTTTTGTAGTGGTTATCATTACTTCTCATTACCACCAAGCAAGAATTTAACAATTTTTATTAACAGAATTTATGGTTTTCATTTTTAAAAGCAACCAGACAAATGATGTTCTTTAGAGGGTATATTCTTCTGAAATGGGAATATATTAAGGATAATTCGTATTGTATTAAAGTGCTATGGGTTTATACTATTTACCAGTAGTATAAACTACTACTATTCTGTTCATCAATATATGATGTATTCTCTGTCTGATGGCAACTTACTTTTATCACTGTCTCAAGAACAAAGAGCTCCCAGTGTATTCCCACAAGAAAGTCATCATTCAAAGCTGCAAAGAGAACAGACATGAAGGGCTACATTTGCTGCCTAAAATGTAACAGCTGCTGGAGTGCTTTGCCTATACAGAGAAATCTGTATATACCATAGAGCAGACAATTATCCAAACTCTATTTCTGTAGAAATAGCTAATCCATAAGAACTGAAATTATATATAAATTGCAAAAATGGCCCTTAAGCTTTAAGACTTTCATAATCTCTGAAAAAAGGCTGTCTTAGAAGTTTCTTTTCTAACACTCCACACACAACTTTTCTCACAGTTTCTCCCCACCGAAAACTCTTTCCAGGGCTGTAGGACAGTAGCTGCATGATAACTATTCAAATCTTTACTGCTCTGAAGTTTCCACTCTAATTCGCTGTTGGCTTTGGAAGAATCTTATCCTTACTCTTCCCAGATGTGTCTTTCAGTCACTGTTTTGCCTTTAGAAATTTTAAGCCATACCTTATCTCTCCTTAGCCTACATGATTTTTTGATAAAAGATATGTTTGTTCATAGTGACACTCATGTATTCAAGAAGTAGCAGAAACACAAGCATTCTGCAGGTCTTCACTACTGAGAACTGCTGCTATAACATGAAGGTTTTATTGCCTTTAAGGCTGGTGAGCAGGAAGATGGAGAAGACACCACAAAGAAGTTCCCCACTAATACAAAATATCTTCAAGTAGCAGACAAAAATCTTTCAGAAGATACCTTTTAAACCTCCTTTCCTAGGAGTTTTTATGAGTTCATGTTTTTACTTTAACACTGAACTTACCTAATATCAAGTTAAGATTTTGCCAAATACATGTGAAATAGGGGTGATATAATATTACTATAACAATTTTGGCAAAGGATTTTAAGCTACTCAATAGCTAAACTTTACAACATTTATTTTGAGAAGTTAAAATTTGGCCAGTCCTTCCATGGAGTAACAATACAATGAAAGTTATAAAAACATCAATAATATTAGCATTCCTTATTAAGCAGCTATGTAAATGAGATATTCTTAAGTCATATCTTTATAAACAATCATATCTTATGCAAATTAATTCTGTAACAGTAACTAAGTAAGAAAAAATTCTTATGTGAAGGCTAAATGCAAAACCGCCTAAATATGATATCTGAAGCAATATTATCCCATGTGTGTCATGTGGCATGGCTGGGACGTAAAGTTTAGGCAATGTACATCATGTTATAAGCCTAAAGACAAAATGATTGAGGAAAAAATGACTGGAATGAATGGCTCTGTGACTGACAAATATAAATAATCTTCCTTACATATACTAGCACAGAAAACAGTGGAAGACTTATCCCACTTTGGAATTAAATAAATATTTTTCCAGTAACTTTCACTACATACATACCAATAGTGAGAGAAAAAAAAGCCATGCATGCAAGATATTTTCTTCCACAATTTGTCCTAAGAGTTGATCTGGCAATTTTCAATGTGAATCATAAAAATCTCAAAAAGAAAAAAAAAAAAAAAAAAAAAAAAAAAAAAAAAAAAAAAAAAAAAAAAAAAGGTAAACTTTTGCAGCTTTGATGTTGTTACTGTCTCTTTCACCCTAACAGTACAGAAAAAAGACTAAATAACAAAGCTGCCATGTGTCTGACGCTCATCTTTTTCAATATTTTTTTTCTCTACTGTGAAACCAGGTCAAAACTACTCACAATGCTTGAAGAACAAGGAATACCACCTTTAAAACAGCTTATAATTATCAGTAATATTCCTATAAAGACAGGGGGAAACATGACAGGTTTTAGTTGATTAAAGGTACTACTTCTTAATACTTTCTAATAAAAAGGAAAAAAAAAAAAAACATTAAACACAGATTTTTATTTTATCTAGCTGACTACTACTACAGTCTTTGAAAAAGAAATTCTAGGTAAAAAAAAATTCCCAGATTTCCCTATCTGGTCTCAGAGGACAGGCATTTGATTCAGCAACTCTTCGCAACACAGTGTAAAAATACAACCTTAATTTATTGCTACAAGATTACCAAGGCCACAGAGATGAACTATGTATCCAAAATAGAAATTAATTATGCTAGGAAGTTCTAAAAATATTCTAAGATTAATTATTCTCTTCATTCACCCAGAGAGGTCAATCTACTCAGCTTTTGCTCTTTATGTTCCAAATGTGCAGTTTACACATCAAGAGGATAAACCAGCTGTAAGAGTTGAGATGTAAGAAACTGATTTATGTCAAACTTTTTGTCAATTGTATTACTTAACAAGTTTTAAAGAACAGCAAGGATATCATACTTATGAAGACAGTAAAAACCAAGCAGTTTGCGAAGACATTGGTTGCAATTTAATTTTATTGTTTCTTTAAATTCTTTACTATTTTTAAATTTAAAAGGATATTTTGTTATATAATTTCTGTACTGAAGCCTTTAAAAATAAATTACATTTCTTAAGATTATGTCAGCTTCTCTATCTTATGGCAAATATGAAAACATTTATGAAAAGAACTCAGTTTGTAAAGTCATTTCCTAAATGCGAACCATCTCATCAGAGGACTGTCTGTTGGAGTAAGTACAGCCTCTGTGCTGAAGCAGCCATGCATTTTTAATGAATTAGGCTATTGATGAGACTTAAAATGCAGAAATAAATGTCCTTGAGAAGGCTCTGGCCATTCTTTGCAAAAGTACAGAGGAAGGCAAGAGAAAATACTATCTTTTGAGATCTACATTTTTTGTAACTGCAGTTTTACAAACCATATCCAAAACTTTGTTCAAGGTTGTTGCTTTTTGAAGATAAAAGCAACATATCCTATACTCAACAAAGTAGAAGAGGAATAACATAAAATGCAAAAATATTTTTGTACTACCTATAAATGCCACACTATTAAGGCAAATAGTTAATAAAAATGGCACATTGCTGAGACTGACCAGATTCTCCTCAATGAAGAACTAATTCTCAGTTTATGACAGTGTATTGAAGCCTGCCTATACAAGTATACTGAATAAACTAGTATTTAAAGAACACTGTTCTAACTTAATTTTTGTATAAAATATAAATGCACATACATACGCATGCACATACACACACACACATGTATAGCTATAGATATAAATACGCTCCTTCTAAAAGAAATACTTTGAAACTAGATTAAAATAAATCAACCCATACAAACCAGCAGGAGTTAATTAAGAGATTTCCCCCGTGTAGACAAGCTTTTAAAGAATATTTTACATTCATATATCAGAATCCAGACATTCATGATCAAAATTACCATTCAAAATAGTTGTCAAATACAGTGATTTTGTAATTACAAACAATACTTTTTATCATAAGTAATGCATTGAATTTACATCCAAGTGGTAAACAGCTAAGAGTTGTTAATCATTAAATTACAGAGATTTTAAATCAATTATTTGGGAACTAAACTAGAAGATGCTTAAGCACCTTCTTAACATCAACAAATAAATATTAATCTATACCTATGGTAAAAATAACCATGTGTGTACTACTCATAGAAAACTTGCTTTGTTGACAGTAATGCCCTAACTCATCAAATGTTCTCCTGTCATTTTTAACATTCCATGATTATTTTTCAGGCTGCCTTACAGCTCCTAGATGGAGAAGAACACAACAGTTGCTTCTGCGTTGAAGATACTTATCTAGATAGCCACAAAAGCCCAGCTTTCTTAGACCTGTTTCTAAATAGGACACATAAGTCTTGTTCCCTGTAATGTCTCTACTTGTATATCAATAAGTGTTTACAGTACTTGTATATCCATAAGTGTTTAATGAGCTGCTCTAACCTGAAGAAATTAGCAGCTACAATGTTACTAGTTTCTAGGAAGCACAAACTTCATATTTATATGCTGACCAGCAAAAGGAAAATTATTATCTTCTAAGCAGCTTCATCCTGTAAGGCAGTATAATCAAATACATCAATTTCTCATGCTATGTATATCAAGTATGACTGAAAAAGCTAACAGCCATTTTAGGGCTGGACCTCCCTTTAGGGCTAGCCAATCCAGCTGACACAACTGCAATACCACTGCAGTGTGCCCATCACTGCCAGAGACTTCTAGCCCCTTGTTCTATCAGTCAGGCTGCTTACCTAAATTTAAATGTACTCAGTTTATTTTCATTAAAACAGGACAGGGTACAATTCAAATGACAGCAGTCTCACACAGAGAAGCAACCTTACCTTACATGATGTCCCTCAGCTTACACATTTATAAAAATCTCAACTTTTCAGCATATTTCAGTCTCAGAGAAGCTGCACAAGTAAAACACGGAAAAGAATAAGAACCACAAAAGTACTACCATGCAGAGAAGGGGGGTGGGACAGCACTGTAAAGCCTCTGTGGTGTCATAATTTTCATTTATATTTTAAACAACTGTGAGATCTTACTTTATGATTAAAATCCTAAGTATTGTAAGTAAGATAAGTAGACATTAAGAAGCTGAAATAAAAGTAAAAAATGGAAGTGCATTCCACAAACTTGTGCTTAGTTCAGTTGAACTTATTGGAGAGAATGCTTTTCCACAGAGTGCATATAATGTAATCAAGCACTCAATAGTAAATAATTAATATACGGTACAATAAATGACATGAGCTTAAGTGTCTGAAAGATGGGGTTTCCACAAAAGGGTAGCTCAGGCTTCTAATCCTGATATACTAAAATTAATTTCCACATGCAAGCAAAAAGACAGCAAATACATACACTTTTCTGTGATGTGTATTTTTTTGCTGCATGGTTATTTAATGATTCAGAAAGTTATTAAGTGCAGATACCCATCAGTCTGTGTGCCTTTAAAAGCACCAGTCTACTGTCAAACCATTCACATTCATCAAGTAGCTCCTTAGAAAAGCACTTGTTTTTATTATGCTAATAGCCTAAGCCAAACACATAAGTAAAAATAGCTATGGAAAAAGAGGCAAGAAAGAAGCCTTTGGCACAGAAAGCAACACACTACTATCTTTTATCTTATCATTGCACGAACAACATACTGTCAGCTTTTTCTCATCTTTCATGGGGCACAGCTTTAATTGGTGGAAGTTCCCAATAGCTTCAAGTACCCAGTAGCTGCCATCAAAGGCTTTCTGGGTCAATGAACTGTATTCACTGCTGTGAATATAGGATGTGATCAGAAATGAAACAAAAGCACATGATTTTCAAGACATCTTGGCACAAAGATCTTGATCAGTTAGAACTTGAAAAGTGTGAGGAAAAGTTTTCAAAAGGCAACTTTTGACCTATTGCAAGATAACTATGAACTAAATTACTGTTTGGGTCTTAGAGAAGAACAAAGTAACTTCAGTACAGCTGCAGCCAGACATAACACAGTTCACCTCTTTTGATGGCTCATGAATAAAGGAACGGCAGTTATCTAAATAGCATATATATAAAAATATCCTGTGCCTTAGCCTCAAAAAATAAAGTGTACTTTTAACTGGATAATTCCAAGCGCTAATACTCTAGACTATAAAACTGCCAAGCCACTTGGGAAAAGTTCCTTTCATGAACTGATTAGCATGTCAAGAAACACTTGATGAAGAGCTGGTATACTGAAGAATACTGTCACAAGCCCTCTATTAATCAGAGACTGATTAATTAGGCTGAAAAGCAACAATTGAAGAAATAAAATGAAACAGTTTTGTATGGCTTCTATCACATTCAAGTGTAGGCTACACTACCCTGATTCTATTTCACTGCCTTTTGTAGTTCCACACTTCCACACTAGTATTTCATAGCATAAATAATCTTTTTTTTTTTTTTTTTTTTTTTTTTTGGTAGGAAGCAAAGATGCATTATAACAAGAACTTTTATCTTGATTCACTGATGTTTCATGTTTAGACTGGTTATATCACTTAAGAAGAGGTGGAGAATGGAGTTATATGGTAATGCCAGCTTTGGCATAAATCTTGTCAAAGAGCGTTGTTTCCTCTTCTTTATTAGTCTGACCACAGGGATGGTACTTCACAAATATGTGACAATGTTAAGTTTTAGGGGAAAATAATTAAATTATTTGGTTATAATTATTCTTTTCAGAATTATTAAATTATTTCAATGAAGAAAAATTTTACATACACAAACTACAGGAAAAAAAAGACAATGTTGAAAAAAATAGAAAATGTTGCAATCTGTATTGTACTTAATATCAGTGATTACTATTGGATACACAATAGCAGTTAACACCAAAATACATTCAAAATATTAACCCTCCATAATATTTCTTTCTGTCTTTCTAAAAAAATCAAAGCCTTCAATTAATTAAAATGTCCAGACCTTCCAGCACTGTTCACATGGTCATGCCCAAGAGTATTTTAAAAGCCTGATGAGTGCATGTCTTTGGCATTTACAATTAAATTCTGCCTTGGAAGGAGCTAAGTTTTGCTCACAGCTCTACAGCTTGACCAGAATTCCACTCCTGCAATTCTAGATAAGAATTTTAGGCATGTTCTCTGATTAAATTAAAAAAACCAAAAACCAAACCAACAAACTACATTCTACATTAAAACAATGTGAAGTGTTAAGCATGATGTGAAGATGTGAAGATAATTATTCAAACTGTCAGTGACAGTACACATTTGTCTCTAGGATGTTGAACTCTATTTGTTATCTACAATAGAAAACCTTCAAACTGCACACATTCTTAAGTAGAATACTGTTTGTCAGTATATTTCCTAGAGTATCCAGACTCATCTTATCTTTCTCTTTTTTCCATGTTGTACAAAGAATTATTACTTAGGTATGAATTTAGATGGTATGACTGATTTTACAAGATTTATAAACACTCAAAAATCCATTGCCATGTTGCATATTTTCTTCCTCTATGAACTTTTTTTGTCCATCAAGAATTTTCTATGGACAACATGCAATATACAAAAAACCCCAGCCAACCAAAAAAAGAAAGTGGAGGAAACTTTTCTGTCATCTAGACACTGTAGGGAGAAACACTTAGAGGAACACAAATAATTAGTTTTGATCTATTACTGAATGTTGGTAAAGAAAACTACTGAAAAAGATAAATATTTCCTCAAAAGAAATAAATATCATATAGTAGTTGAAATACTCCACAAGTTCCATTAAATGCATTAAGTATGTTATATATAGTATAGCAAGTAGCAAGTATCTTTTTAGTTTCTGTTACTCTTTCCTAAAATTGTGAAATTGTACCAGAAAAGCATCATCTCATACCTGTTCCTTAAAAATCAAGCTGAACACAACTCTGTGAGACTATTTTTGGCACATAAATTTAAAACCAAACATCTACCCAATTAAAGGAAAATTGAAAAAAAAATTATTCTGAAGTGTCTTAAATTTATTGTAAAGACTTGCAATAACCTGACAACAAATGAAATTGGGCTTGAGAAAACATACATTCACAATTTTTTTAATCTGTTCTGTAACAGCACGTAGAAACATGCTCCTATTCATGGAGTATCTAAGGAGTTTTACACGGTTTTGTAATTGCAAATACCAAAATACAATTTTAGTGTAGTAAGCACATTAATATGGAGCTCACCAATCATTTTAATAGAGAATGAAATTATGATGCAACATAGTAGATAGACACTCTGTATGCAGTTCAGCCATATTTAAAATAAAACTCTTTTCATCTTGCTATGATGAAAACTGTAACTTATACATCATCAAAATTCTTTCTAGAGAGCAGCATTTTAACTGAGTGGAACAGTTCAGTGGATCAGGAGTCCCTGATCTAACTGAGATGAAGACTGAAAAGGCAGAAATAAAATGGGAAGAAATGTATACTTTTCATTTATTCTCAGTTCAGTCTGTGCCTTTCAGAATTGTAGAAGCTAGAGAAATTGGAAAGGATATGAACCCGACCATTTATAATTCTACAATTACTTGCCAAGACTTCATGCAAGGTAGCCTTCCTAATTTCATCTTATGCAAAGGATTTGGTAGATGACTAGAGAAACACAAACATTTAGCAAAGCCTCAGATACTTTAATTCTTTCACTTTAAATTGGCTCTGCTTGGAACCTCCATTGATTTACTTTCATTCTTTTTAAGATATCGTATGAGATTCTTGATTAAATTAAATTCAGTTAAAAGGCCAATGCTTTGTTTTTTGTGACACATGCAGTAGTTTGAGAAAGATGCTGTGATACTTTTATGATTCAGTATGTGAATAGGCATTACAGAGCCTAAGTTACCATAGGTTCACACAAAGGTTACAGTCCCTTCCACCTGAAAACAGTGAAAAGGGTAAAAATAATCCTTGTTTCACGAATAAGAAACTGCATTTAAAATATTCAAATGTCAGACAGTCCATGAAGATCTGTTAAAGAAAGTTACAAATTCAGCTAGTCAGTATAGCTTAGGACAAACCTGCTTCATGTGGAAATTTAAATTTGGATTTCAAAGCATGTAACACTATTCAGTATGCACTGAATCAGAGTCTGGCTGAATCAACAGGACATGGCCTGAATAAATGATCTTTACTTAGGTCTAACTGAACAATAAAATCTGTATCATCTGTATCAAAACCAAACAAAACCAACAAACTCCCCTAAGCATTTTTACCTATTCACAGCTAATTTAGCTATAGTGATAAGTCCATATGATAACTACAAACTGAAAAGTACAAACTCTCAAGAATGAAACAGTCAAGGAGTCTATGTAAATGCATTAATGCATTACCCACTGGGAACACTCTGCAGGTTGCAGTGACATTGCATTTTAGGCTGACTTGAGTCCAGGCTGTTTTAGCCTGCCCACCTATGTCCTGTTGGAACCCAGGATGTCTCTCTAACAGTCCTGGATGATCCCAGCTCCAGCCAAGGGGCTTCTAAGCCCTGGCAGGGGAGTCGGAGACCCTGGCATGCAGCCAGGGACTCCTGCAGCTTTGAGTTTGATCCATGGAACAAATTACCACCTGTGAATGAAGAAATAAAAGTCACAACATTCTAGATAGCATGATAGTAGTAGGGGAATTTTTGGGGATCTTTCCATAGGGGCTTAGGGGCAAGATGGAGGGACTTGGGCGTTGTCCTGTCCTCCTTCCTTCTTCTTCCTAACCCCCATCTTTTGGTGATGTTGGCACTTGGGGATTGGATTAGAGTAGAATGTAACTGTCTAACATAGGTGATAAGCATTGGATCATAATTGGGAATAACTAACACATAGTTTGTAGAATAAAAGTCAGTGCCTGCCCCTGGGGCAGTGTGTGTGCCTCGGGCTGCCCTGCTGAACAGACCTTGGCAGCCCAGACAGAAAATATCTTAGATGGGGAACAATAAAGCAACCTTGAGAACAGCAGCAGAAGACTTTCAACTCATTCTTTCAGCAGCAGGGTTTGGAGACAGCGGATTTTATATATCTCGGGGTCATCCCGACCAAAGCAACCCCCGAGAGTGTCCAATCCCCCTTCCATCAGCAGCTGAGCAAGTTACTCTTCCTCTGGCCACTCCAACATCAGAGGCTTCCCTTACTCTGAGACCAATGTATATACTTGCTGTTGAACCAGGGTACAGTAAAAAAAGCTACTTGCAGAACTACATTGATTTTAAACATCCAAATTAGGTAAACTGAATTACATGAGAGACAGCTTCTAATCTCTTAAATACCAGCTAAGTTACTAAATAAATGTATGTTCTCTCTTTCTGTTTGGTTTTCCTGCAGATATGGAATACTAGGGTATGTGATATTTCAATTCTATTTAACAAAATATTGTTAATATTAATTTTAAAATCCCAAATAAGTTTCTTGATGCTGTAAGAAACTTAGTAGGCAATGTGGCAGAAGGAAATTGAGTACAAATGGTTTTTCAGTATATACTAATATTTAAACATAAATTTAAACCATAATGATACAATAATAATGCAATTGAAAAAATGACTGTGAAAAGAATCTAAAGACAGAATTAATACCACAAACAAATTAACAGTCAAAGTTAACAGAGATCTTATAGTCCCTGTCTTCTACTCTTTTATGTACCTACCCATGGGTAGGGAAACCCCCAAACAAAAGTTTAATCAGACAGTATAGTGGAAAAAAAATGCCAGCTACTAGGCAGTAAAACAGTAACCACTTACATGATGCAATACAGATATAGTCAAACTTCTAAACAATTTTTACTGAAACATTCTTTTCATGTTAAGGCATTTTACCTGTATTTGCAGAACAAAATCAAATTTCAAGGGCTTGACAGTCACCATGAAATGAATTCTAATCCTCCTGCTATTTCATCAATTACCTTCACCTCTACTAAGAAAATGCAGGCTATTCCGAAGAGAAAAATAAATATAATTCAGAAGTTAGAGCTATACAATCTCATAAGGTGCACTCATAAAAAGTGATTCAGAAAAAATAATGAACTCAAATCAACATTTCAGTTTAGCTTAGTCACAAAGTATGGGCTTAACATGGAGTTTGACTAGATTTTGAGACTGGTTTCTTCAGACTTGAAATACAGACACACTCGATCATTTCACAGTTCTCTATGCAGAAAATACCCAGGAATATTTTATCACTTCTCTCTGAAATTCCTTAGTAACTCTGTTAGGAACACAGACACTCAACGTTTCAGTATTTCAAGGGTGACCTGCAGAATCAGGAACACACCCATGACAGCTATTTCAACATGGTGCCTAGGATACCAGACAGGTTTTTTTCAGTCATCTATCTCTGGGGCAATGCACACAGCCCAAAACAAAAAAGCCCCAAAGGGGCTTATTCAGCATTATTGCTGAAATGGGTCCTATTTTAATAAAAACATGTGGGGTTCAACTGACAGAAGAGATGCTACCACTTATCTGAAGTAGGTGATTTTGGGTTTATTTTGGTGCCATTACTTGAAGCTAGAGGCACAGTATTCTGTTCCCAGGGCTAGAACCCTCAGTTCTTTTGGCTGTTTCTGTGACTCCTTCGTAACTGCTGAGGTGCCAGCAGCACCAGCCCAGACCTGCATCTCATGGGGAGCAACTTAGAAGGCATTAACCACAGTGAAAGGCATAGACAAGCACTTATTTTTCTGGGAAACAACAGAGACCAATCACAGGTCTTTATAAGGCCAGAAAAACAGAAACCACTTCAGTATTTTACAGCAGATTGTCGTGTACTCTTATCACAAGCTAATGTATAACCAGTGCTGATTTGACACACTAAAGCCGTGTATTCTGGTTGTCAAAGGAAAGATCTGGCAGGTTTTTCTCTGAGATACATGGTTGACTTCACCCTAGATTTTATGCAAACTGCTTTTCCTTACAGATATTCATATTTAATTAAATAGGAAATGGCAGGGTTTCCACACAGTCCTGTAAATACTAATAAAATTTAATGAACATTTCTATACTTTGAATTTCTAGAAAATGCTCAACAGAAACTACGAAAAAGAATGCTACAATTGTCTTACTTGAACCTTTGCCCTTCATGGAAATTGCTCATTATCCAGTTCACCAGGATACAATATCAGTCTCACAATCATCTCTGTGTTGGTGCTGTGTAACAGATGCCTGCAAGAATCCTCCACTCACCCCTACAGACAACAACCTAACAGGTGACTTTTCCATGCTAATGGTCCTTTACCATTGACATACTTGTTGGGTACAAGTTTGGCAGAGAAGCAACTACTTCAGTTTTTCCTTTCAGAAACTGTGAAGTCTGAGATTTAGCTTCATTGAATGTAGGTTCTTGCATCCTTAATGAATTGCTCCTTATGCTCTTTCCATACTAGCAAATGCTTGTCATTTCAGTGCAAAATATTATCTATCTAAGCATCATAACTTCATGTAAAAATTATATCAAAAGATAATAACCACTTATTTGATTTATTGAAGCAAGTGTGCAACAAGGAATAGAAGAGTCAGTTTTAAGATGCATGATTTGTCTTGGAAATGGTATAAAAAATTATTACTTTAAATTAATGTGTACATATATATACAGAGATACACATACAGTATTTGCAACAGTTCTTTAGGGAAGCCCACTTTGCTACTTCTCTTACTGCTCTTCTCTTACTTATTAGCCTTGAACCTGAATCTGAATATTGAAAATTTTATTTTCCAATAGAAACTTCAAAGCATTTTTAGTGAGATGATAAGTACATAGATGTATCCACAGTGTAACGATTTCTTCTCATCTCAAGTCCCATTCAGTCAATGCTCATATGGCAAAAACTGGCTACAGGAAGAAAATGTTGGAAAATTATATATCTTCTAGAAACATTTGTCAAAGTCAGGAATTAAGGATCAAGTATGCCACTAAAGCCTGGCTAAGCTGCACCAGCAGTAAACATCATTTGAGATTATGTTCAGATTGAATTCCAACATTCAATTTCCACATTGGTATCTGTGCATTTACAGTGCTTCTAATCCAGCTACAGAGCGGATTTAATTAAAAGGCAGATTCATTCCTTTAATGCCTTCTCCCTTTTAAATACAGCAAAATCAGTACCCCAATCCCAACTGCAAACTGAATCAACACAAGCTGTAGTATAAAACAGCCTTTCCCTTTTAACTGTAAAATTGTTTTTCCATTTTCTGCACTAAACTGCTGTGCGGTACACCAGTCACCAATTTCATTCTAGAAGCTGGCACACACATATATATGCACTGTATGTATATACAGTCCTAGCAAGTTTATCAAATCAGCTTAGTGCTAAAAATAAAACTAAAACTTCTACCACAGATCAGGAAATAAAGATTTTAAAATGTTAATTAACAATAACATTCCTAAAAAGCAGGAGAAAACAAATACTAACTTTTGGAGAATAAATTGAGAGAGATTAATGGATAGTAAAATTTTTACCTGCTGATAATATGAATGGCTGAGGTCAATATAATGCACATGGACAGTCATGCAAAAAAAAGTTAGGATTGAAAATATTTTATGCTGAAATTGGTAGTCTGTTGAATGAGCACCAACAATACAACATGGCATAAGCAAAACTTTCAGGTTTGACTGTTAGTTTCTGCAACTTTATTATTCTGATTTAATATCACATCTAAATGTGGATTCTGCCATTGCCTGACAGACTGCTCTTCTTGAACTTTAAGATGCCCCTTGGCTTCTTAAACATCTGACTCTAATAATTCTTTTCATACCAAAACTCTTATCATCTTACTTTGATCAATCCCACAACAAAGAATACAGTTGAAAGCTGTATTTCCTGTCCTGGCTCTTGACAGTTAAGACACAGGAGTTTTGCTAATTTTGCAGCTAACTAGAAATTCCAAAATAAGGTTATAAAATATCTGTTCCTTGGATTTTCTTACCCCTGCTGAACGCCTGCAGTTTTTAAAATGTATGCAGGCTAACAGATGCTGTTATGCAGCCACTGGCAGCCAGCAGTTCTGCAAAGCTGCCCCATATCCTCTGAAACTAAACCCATGACTGCATAATTCGGTAACATCTAGAGATCTTCAAGTTTGGAAGCCAAGAGAACTGGACACTGTCCAAACTCACTTGAAAGTCATGATTTTTTTTTTCACAGCTATTATAAAGTCTTTTGAAAAAAACATACCCCTATTGGCAAGTATTCAGCGGAATTCCTCAAAAGCAAGAAAAAACTCAATAAAAGAAGTGTATGTAAAAAACAAGACACTATCTAATCTTGCACCTTTTCATTATTAGAAGCAGTCGTAAGATAAAAATCAAGTATATCTTCCCAAGCTTGCTTTCATACAATTTAGACTATTACAGAAGAAGATAATCTAGTAACTGAAAAAACCCTAGTAATGGTTGTTGAAGAGCATTAAAAATACAAATATATATTGAGTTGGACAAAAAAAGTCAGTGTTTCTGAGCTTGAAAATAAAAGGAGGAATCTGTCAAAGCTGCATGAGCTAGCTGATCTCCAAATCAAAGTTGTTAAGAGAGGTAGATTAAAATGTATTGAGACATTTTTACTCTATTGCTATACTTGATTGTCCTGTAAATCTCTTTATTTTTATAATGCCTTTTTTGCAGGATTGTTTGTCATTGGCTGTAAGAAAGCACAAAAGCACAGAATCTGATTCTGTATTTCAGCATTAAACCAGAAATATCTGCTAAGTGTGTTTTGCAATCTATGATTACGAATACTATTTATTAAAAAAACCCCTCCATTTGAATTTTCTAACTGAGTTTTAAAGGGGTTGTAGAATAAATCGTGATTAAATTCAATTTTTCTAGGAGGTCTCAACATATAGGGGCTGGAAATTACCATCAGTACTTGGAGAAATAAAACAAGTGCATATTTTCTGTTATCCTGAGTTAGCTAGATTATTGAAGTCAATCAAACTGAGATGAATAAGAAAGGTATTTTTTGCCTTTACACTAAGAAAAAATAAATACATTTGTTTCTGTACAAATCATCTGATGCTAATATTTGTAGTAAACACTAAAGTTACTATAATTCTTATTAGCAGAATACTGGCTTTGGGTGTGCCTTTTTTTTTACCTTTTTTTTTTTCAGTCATATCAATGTTTTGATTCCTTTTCTTTTTCTGAAATTTTCTTTGACTCCTCAATTAATTTCCACAGAGCTATGAATATTTTTAAGGAGATTCCATTCAGACTCCACATTTAGCTAGTATGTGAGAGAGAAAAGTGTGACCAGACTAGATTAAATTGAAAAAATGCATTCTTAATAATAAAGTTAGGTTTGAATAAAAATAGTATTAAAATACCTTTAATTAAAACTGCTGAAAACAGAAAAAGTTTAAAACCCCAAAGCTCATCCCTTAAAAAGCACAGACTTCAGACATTGCTAAAACTGTGAACCAATATACCTGAATGACCCCTGTGCATCTAAAAGGGCACCTTGAAATTATTTAATATGGAGAATATTTTTGTTTCTCATTTGGCTTATGGGACAAATAATTTACCTTCTTAATGCTATTTTGTGTATGAGGCTCAGCCATATGAATGAATATGTGTACTTCAAAGGAGCTCAGAATAATAAATTATTTTATTATAGAGTATTTGCTAACCATTTATTTTCCTTATCTCACTGCAAGAATGAATGTTTCACTGGAATAAGCATTAACATCAATTACTCAGGTTTTTTCTTTCTAAAAGAGGAGTTAAATTCCTTTAAGATTTCAAGAAAATCCAGGAGAAAAGTGGTGAGTTGCTGATATCCTGAGCTGTTCTGCAAGACAGTTGAGGGAGAAAAGCAGTGCCCAGCTCAGTCTGAATATCTATTAGTTGTTCATTTCTCCTTCTGCTCACTTTGTTAGGGCTTTGCCCTGCCACAGAAAGGTGTGGTGTCTACATGAGGTTTAAACTGCTTAAAGGGTTCCAGAGATAATGTGCTGCTTACAGTCTCAGCAGTCAGAAATTCCATGTGTATCTCAACAAGAAAAAAAAAAAAAAAAATGACCACCATGGCCCCCTCTGCTCAGAGGAACCTGCCATGCACACGGATAATGTATATCCATGTTCTTTTCCCAAAGACAACTCAATATAATCAATATCACCTGACCCACCATTCTTACACACGTATTTTTGACTTGTAGGATGAAGTCAAGCTTTGACATTTTGAAAAAACGTCAAAAATACATAAGAAGACCCGAGTTTAAATTTCAAAAAAATGAGTCAGAGGAGCCTCCATTATTAAGAGGAAAAAATATTACTTTGCATTTACTTCAAACTCTGTCAAATCCAATCAGAACTATAAAATTTAATGCTTACTATCTGTTAGCCTGATGGTCAACGCTAATGGGTTGCATTAAAAAATAGTTACAGAAATCTTAATGCAAATTTTAAATTAATTTCACACAATGATATGAAGAAACTGTTCCAGGTTTCACCTCTGTCAAAACTAGCAGAAGCAACAGTGGAAACTGGAAGGAAATTGCCTGTACTAAAAATAAACAGTCTGATAAGAGTGAAAATGGGAAAATATGTGACAGTTTTGTCACCGTAAAGGAAGGACAATAGCACTCTTTCTAACTGGCAATTTCACTGAAAAGTAATAAAAAATGTTGTTCTGAATGAACGATGTTCTGAAATTCTTCAACCAAAACACTCAGAAAAACAAATTCTAAAGCAAATACAAAAATATTCTATATCAGCCAATCAATAAGAATACCCCTCTTCCAGTTTTTCAGGGACAATGTTTACTAGTGTGGGATGTTTTTACATTTTCAATATTAGGAGGGAAAAAACCACCAAAACAAAACACCCCAAGGTCAAGGGAAAGAAAATAGAGGGAATAATAACTACAAGGACATAATTTTAGAAAATATGAAGCCAGCTTGAAAAAGCCTCAAAATGGAAATCTTAAATTCTTCTTTTACTTTGTTTTAAAATTCAATCCAGGAGTCAGACGAGTGAATTATTCTCCTTCTCCAGTCAGCTCATTTAACTCTGCTGCTTTTATAGTCATTTTATCAGGAGAATGTTATAGTAATATAGCTGCCATAAAATCTCAAGTGTGTCTTCTGTGTGCTATTACAGTCTTAAAAAAGATGTAAAAAAAAAAGATGTAAAAATCTAAGTGTTTTATTTATTTTTCAAGTATTTGCCAAACATCAAACTAGCTATATGAAGTTTTCCTCTACATTTGATGAGGGTTGACATGTATTTAAGAAACAACTCAACATATAGACTGCCTTCAAGAATAAACAAATAATTAATGAAACCCCATGCCACTTAGCTTCAGGTTCAAAAATAGAAATAGTTTGAGAATCCAAAAAAAAGAGAGCCGAAAAGCAAAGTTGTCGTATCCTGTAGCAAACCTAGTAGTGAGGAGAAAATGAGTAGATATACCTCCTCTCTGCAAAAAATATAGACAGATTAAGAGTGCAGAAAGATTAAATAATAAAGCAGTAATGAAATAGTAAATAATAAAATATTCATACTGAAATATTTTACTTAGAGAGAAAATCTGAGACACTATACAAAGAAACAGAATTCTCCAAGGAGGAAATGCTTAAATTAGAAGAACTGACATGTTCTGACAAAAGCAATAAAGAACACTAGACAAAAGGAGGTATGGAACACAGTCTAGAGATCGACCTTGTAAAATTTTAAGCAGGCATCTATTTTGACAGTGTTTAGGTACCTGAACAATGTGGTGGTTGTTTTAGCACTGACCTTCACGCCTGCCATTTCACACCTCACAGTGACCAACTAAGCTACTTTACAAAAATCATATAAAATAACCTACCAAATATAGTGGGAAGAAAGAATAAATCTAGCTGCATTTTAACATTCAGCTAAGAAAACTAAAAATCTGACATCCACTTGACAGAGCATTCGAAGGTAACATCTGCATAAAACATATGAACAAAGAAAGCTTTAAAAAAATTCCCTTAAATACATTCTATGATAATTTTTTACATTCAATAAAAGCCTCAGTATAAAGCACTTTGCTACTAAAACATTAGGATAATTGTGGTTTGAAAAAAAAAAAAAAAAAACAAAAACTTAAAAAAAGTTACAAAACCTTTAAAGAACTGTTAAATCCCTGTGTCCTTATATAGCTTTCCCTAAATTCTGTCAAGCCAAATTCAAAACATTTCAGTGGAATATGCACATTTTTCATACATTCATTTTTAATTACAGAGATTTCAAGTACATCTTACAAATTCTGATCATTTTTTTTCAAAACAGTATCTGAGTAATATAATACTGTATTGTGTACTGCATTAAATATAAAAATATTTCAGCAAACCAAACGTCCTGGAGAGAATACGAGATGAAACAGTTTTTTCTTTCTGCTTACATCCACAAAATTTTAAGCATTTCTGATTTGCTACAGTTTTCAATAAACCACACATCATTAGCAATGTACTCAGTTTGCATATTGTTTAGTTTTCTCTTGCTTAGTCACAGATTATGTTATCTTGCACAGGATAATAAACTAGATCAGGTATGACAGAAGACTGTGTTAAGACATTTTCTGTAGAGTCAATGACAAACTTCTTCAGTGCTCTTTTAAAGACCTCAGGAATGGCCCTTTTCAGTTAGTATCTGGAAAACTAACTTTAAGTCTGATTTTTATTATATTCTCAACTTGTTTCTAGTTGGAAAGCACATGTCCTGTGATTAAGCCTTTGGAAGAAAAAAATGCCAATATTTTTGTGCTTCTGTTCCAATAAGTAGTAGTGTACTTGAGCTGATTAAAGAGAAACTCAAAAGACGTGGTGGAATGAAATTCTTAATGAGGCAGCCAAAACAACAAATCCCTCTCTGTCTCTCACATAGGCACAGTACTGTGAATACTCTCACACCTACATTTTCAAAGGAACAACTAGCCAGAAAATATTTTTTGATGAGTCAGAGGTAGGATTTAAAAAAAAAACAGTAACACAAACCCAAACCACAATAGCTAGTAGTGTGAACTGTAGGAAGTTTTTTTAATCAAAATACATTTTAATGGTAAAAGTATCATTTCACTGTAATTTACTTTACAGCAAATAAACATTTTATAGATAATAAAACAGTGTTTGCAACTTACACTGATAATCACTACAAGGGAGGCAGAACAAACAAAAACATCTAACATTTGGAACTATTATTGTGTATGGCGAGCAGTCAAAAAAATATATCAAAAAAATAAATCAACCCCCAAAGAAGCAGCCTTGCAACAAGCTACTACAGAGCCTTGCTGAAATTCCAGTTCCTGTCGAAACAGGAACAGATGAATGAAACAACCAGAGACTATAATTTAGGTTTAACACATTATCAAATCTCAGTGTAACATAATACATAAAGTGTAAAAGATGCACAAAAGATGTGCAAAAAATCTACAATCACTTCCTGATGGAACAAATATTAGTAAAGTGGAAAAAAAAAATCTGTATTTTTCTGCTTCTATAAGCAGATTTAGCTAAAATGTTAGTCTCCCAGGAAATGACAACAAAAAATACAACCCCCCCAAAAAATAATAACAACAAAAAAACAGACATTAAAAAAAGTCTTCTGTCTTCCTAAAGGTAGAAACTCAGGAAAATACTTTAGTACACATATTAAAAAACAGTTCTCAAAAGGAAATGCATAATTTTCAGGCATCATAAAGGAAGATTAAATAGTCCCTGAATCCAGAAAAGGTTTCAATGCCTTCATTCTCTTTAATGAGAGGAATTGTAGGTAGAAATAAAGAACTTGATAAAAGGATAAAAAAGCACAATTAGAATAGATCTTAACAAATAATACAAAATGAGGTGAAAGGAGATTGTTGAGTATACAGAATTTAGGCAAATATTGAAGAAAAAACAGCCTAAGAATATAGGTGGAGTTAGCATGGAGAATGAGAAACTGTTTAATAGTTACAGGAAAACTTCTTCCCCTCATATGAAACAGGAGAGAAAAAAGACAGGAAGAACACTGTTGATGGAAAGACCTTTCTTTTATTCTTGCTACACAGTTCAGAATTGTAGGTGTATATATGAACAGCATCAGAGAAACAGAAACATTGAAAATTATTTTAGTTGAAGCAAATCACCAGAAACAGTTACATAAAATAATCAGGCAATTTTAAAAAAAATGTTAGAAAGAAAATGTACCAAACCACAAGATAAAGAGAAGAGAAATCAGAAGACACTGAATACTGACAAGGTCTTAAACACTGGTAGAAATATGCAAGAGTAAGTAAAACAAAATCACAGAAAAAAATAATAGTGAAAGATCAGAATAAATGCAGAGTAATAGGGAAGTAATAGCTAGTTTAAATATGAAAATGAATGGAGGAAGGGAACTTGAAAAAATACTTTGTAAAGTTCTTCCCAGACATCAGTCTCTGATAAAAAAAAATATAGTGTGACAATTCCAACACCAAATTCACTTGAAATACTGCACCCTGCAATAATGAATCACCCTCAAAAAAACAAGGTCCAGGGAAAAAAAAGTCTTTATTTATGGAAAGCAGAGATAAATAAAAACAACCGAGTGCAAAAAAGCAATAAAGTAAATAATAAGGATAATTTAGAGACGGATAGGAAGTATAACTTGATTAACCAGACTGAAAACGAAAACAGGGAGGGGGTATGAAGCCCCAAAGCAGCCCCGAGAATTAGAACATAAAGGAGGATACATGGAGGACTTAAAGACTTTCAAATACATTAAACCAAAGCACAGTATTGGAAGTCAGTGTAGACAAAGTTATTACAGTGCAGCTGAACACAGACAAAAAAAAGGAAAGGATTATAAAATAATATTATGTATGAGAAATGTCCTGCATTTATTTGAGAGAATGGATAAAGAGACCACATAGTCTATAGAAACAAGAGTTAACAGCCCCTCTCTTGTTCAGAAGTGTAACAAATTATCAGATTGAAATAAACAGGATGCAAAAAACCAGAGCATTAGCATGGCTTTGAAAGAGAAAGCATTATCAGCTGAATCAGATCACCTACCATTTTAAATACAGCTGATCACTTATTACCTACAATCCCAGAATTATGAAACTGCAAACCTACCAGAATTCTATGTCTTAAAAATATGATTATTCTTAATTACTACTTGTAAGAACAAAACACAATTCAAATTACTTAAATTAAAAGGTTTGCTTTTTTTCCTTGTGGAAATGTCATCCCATGGTGATGAAATCTGAGGCATAATATATACTTCTACAAATGGTTTGAAAAACAGCATTACCAAGAAACTTGATACTGAAAATGAACTTCAATATAATTGCCATAATTATTTAATACACAAATGCATTTCTTCTCCAAGGGAAGGCACAGTATCTTGTTTTCAAAATACAATGATGCTTCTGGGAAAAAAGCCATATTTCTGTTTGTGATATCAAGGAGAAAGAGCTCCCTGTGTTAGTGATTATTGTACTCAGAGACTAAAGTGGTTCATGAATCCCTTTCCAATGGAATGGCTGAAAGCATGGATCAAGCAAGTCACCATAATCTGATGTTAAAAACTCCCTACAGTTTTGGTTCAGAGAAACAGGAAAGAAAAAGAACATCATTGTTTTAATAATTTTAGCTGTTCTGTTTATTTCCTTATCTACTGCCAGATCTTTTTTACAATATACACAAAAGAATCCAAGTGTACCTAGTATAATCAAAGCATTAAAATAATTTATAAATAAAATGTTACTGAATAACACACAATTTAAGAAGTAAATGTACTTTCTCAGACAACCCAAAGGACTGGAAGATAAGGTTGTTTTAATTAATGTTTATTCCCACTGACCTCTATATATTCACCCAATGTGTGCACTTACTTTACTAATACAAAGTTCTGGTTTTACTATTCATTTATATAAAACTTCACTATGAGCTAAAGCAGTATTAAAGTGCTATGTTGCCTTTAAATTGCCAAAGCTTCAAGTTTAACAGTAGATTTAGCTACCAATCTCACCAATTTACAAAGTCATGTCCAGCAAAACTACAAAACATGGAAGTATGAAATCTGCATGATTACCAACCAATACAATGACTTTGGATTGCTTTAACCAAGAATTCCTGGGGGTTTATATGTGCTCTGTGAGATCCAAAACTTGCCTGAAATATTTTCTGAAGTGACAATGCTTGCTAAGAAATAACTACTCCTCTTCAAAATAGAGTTGCACAGGTGAGGTGATATGGAGAAGCTGTTTCTTAAACATTACCTGCCTCTAACTAAGTAACCAAAGAAAGCCTTCTGTATAAATACACTCTATTTTGCCATGAAGTGGACAAAGGAAAACAGGCACCCTGGCAGCAGTTAGTGGTAATCAATTTGAAAGCACATTTGTTTTGCAGTATTCAAGTGCTTCTGTTCTTCAAAAAGAAAACTGGAACTCATCAGGGTCTTCTTGGCAGGCAAGGGACTAAACTGATGAATGAACAAAGTATGGCTCTGTAGAGCTGAATTACAACAAAGTGAGCCAAAGCCTCATTACAAAATCAGAATATTTGCAGGAGAGCCACTACTTCAAATTCTGATGTAAATCCAAGAACAGCCATGATGATTCACCCATCCAGAATATGTCAAAAATTTATGTTGTGCTGTATATACAGTGGACAACAAGTTGCTTTTAAAGCAGTAGTCCTGAAAAATGGGTTAATGTTAAAACAAAACAAAAAAAAAACAAAAAAAAAGGCAGATATATTTTCATTCAGTAATAAATTTTGCTGTTGTAATTTATCTCAGTAATATCGAAATACTGTTAAAATTACAGACTTATCAGCAAAACTAACTGCAATGTACCTGAAACTGTAACTACATTTTAAGCACTCCCATATTTTATTATAGCATAAATAATTTACAAGATATCAAATAAACTGCCACTGTAATTAGCTTCCTCATTTTAAAATTTGGGTTTCTTCACTAATCATTACATACTCTTCTTCTTCCTAAACTTAACTCTTTTGATTCTGTCACTGTTCAGAATCATTTATCAGAGAGCAATTTTTCTGTCATACTTAACTGAACTAATAATTTTCTATCAGCAAACATAAAGGCTCTTTCTTTTCTTTGCCCTCCACAACTCACTCACCTCTGACTGAGTATCCACTGCTTACCTTGGCCTAATTCTGATGTCTTTCCAGGCAGAACGTAAGTCAATGGAACTCCACTAAGCCATTTTGTAGTATTAATGTTTCAATGTCATTACTTGGATGCTTCCAGTGATCAGGTGTAGTTTCTGACTCAGATGAACATAAGCTGGTCCAGGACAGGATGGGACTGTTGTCCTGTCACAGTGATATTGGTTGACACACTCAAATCAAGCTAGGCAAACGTGCAACCACAGCATGTAATGGCATAAAGCCATTTTTAATGCAAAAACCTGAAGGGATGGTGGTGAAGATATGCATGAAATGAAGGGATAATAAAAAATATCAACAGGTCTTTTCACTGGTGCCCAGTCACAGGACCAGAGGAAGTAGGTCCAAACTGAAATATAGGAGATGCTGTATGAACTTTGGAAAACAGTTTGCCATGAGAGTGATTGAGCACCTGAACAAGGTACCCAAAGAGGTGGTGGAGTCTTCAGTCTTGAAGATGTACAAAGCAATCTCAGTGTGGTCCCAGGAAAACAGCTGCCACATTTAAACATGGTGGTTGGATCAGATACATTAACCTTTCCAGGATTCTGAGTTCAGCTCATTCCTCTTTGCTGTCTGGCTGTGAAACAAAAGTCACTCACAGAGCACAGTAATAATCTTGAGGCAATTCTTCTTGAAGTTCTCCTTGAGTATTTATTTATTCAATCTTCACTGATTTGTTCCTTTTTACCAGAGTGAGTTTCCCACATTCCAGTTTTGATTTCCCAGGAAAAAAGCCTATCTGGCAGCTATAGTCTACCAGTTGTCACAATAACCCACCATGACAGTGACTCTTATACTCTATAATTTCTCACTTTGCATTACTTTTAAAAAATACTGACAGAAGTTCTTCTTACAAACTTCATCTTCAGCCAGGAAGCAGCAACCATTGATAGTGCCAGACAACAGAAGAGTAATTGATATTGTCTATCTCAACACTAGAAAATTTTGACACTGTCTCATAAAAGATCCTCAGAGAAAAGCTGATGAAATATGGGCTCCATAAGCAGATAGTGAAGTGGATGGAGGAGAGGATGAATCACCAGGTTTCTTGCAACAGGCTTTGTTACATGTCTTAAATACTTCTACATCACTTGCTATTAATGTGGTGGCTGCTTTGATCATATACATTTAAGCAATCCAGCTAAGATGGAAAGAAGGCAGATTTTCTAAGGTGAAAGAAGCATCCTGAGCACACAATGATCCCTGACAGGATAGCTGCTAATTATAGACTTGTTTTAAAGGTTTTTAAGGATGCATACTCATTTAAATACATAACAGTATAATTCACTGTAAAAGTATTTATTAAAAATGCTAGAATTTTTACTGTTATTTCTTCAATATAAAATGTAAAGAGAAACGTTATATTAACAGCAATGTGAAGGAAACCAAAGTCAAGTGAAAAGTTAGATATCTCAGTGTAGCAGCTAATAAATATATCACTTATATTTGTTCTATTGAGAAGAAGAAAATATAAAACAGCTACTTTATAGATAGTATTATGTTTGCCATCTTAAACATTACATGCTGATATACCATCTTCCTCTGTTCTTTAGTTATTAAAAGACTACCTAATCCTGTGTAAAGAATCACACAAATCAACTTGATTTTGTCTGGTATGCTGACCACTTTCATTTCCAACATCTTATTAACTGAATAGAAAACCTGCAAAGAAAAGTATCCAAAGTACATGCCAAGGATGTTGTCTGCGTGCTTAGGCCACACAATACTTCAGAAATCCATCTGTGATTTGCACATTGGGATTGATGCTGTTTTGCTGTGGATAAAAGTCCAATACAGCCACCTGGCTGCTGTCATGCCACTAGCACACTGGTGTGTAATATAAAACACTAATAAGGAACCCTTAGCTCACCCCTTCCTACCTTGGAATATAACTTTAGCAGACTCTTAATCCCCAAATTTTGGCATGGAAATTGTCATTGTCTACCTCAGAATAAATGCTGTTTTCTGTAGAAGGAGGGAAGCCAGACAAGGGAAAGGTCATGCCAAATGAACAAAACACTGTTTGATCATACCAAAAGGCTTGAGAACTGTTTTAGCAAAGCCAAAAGCAGAAAACAGATACTTGAAATATGGCAAAAAAACTGAGTAAAAGGGGATGTTGCTTTCTGCTATACTCTAGGGAAAATTACTGTGCAAAATAGACCTCTTAAAAGACAAAACCTTTTATAAAACATTTTAAGGACTGCAGTTGCAAAGTCCAACATTCCATAAGATCACTCGGATTCCATAAGATCACTCAGAAATAACAGTATGCAGGTTCCTTAATTTAGGTCATAGAATACAGTCTTGGGTATACATTTCTCCAAAAGGTCTGACACTTTAAGGAAGGCACAAACTGTACTGCAGTTGTTGAAAAAAAAAAAAGATGAAAAAATACTCATTACCTTTTTTTTTTACCATACGTTTTACTGTGTATCCCATAATTTATGTTCTGAACTAACAATGATTAGTTTTTCCTATGCTCTTCTGCAATGATCATAGCTAAAAGAACATCTCACACACATCAATACCTTTCTCCCTCTCACAACAGACCCATAAATTTTTCCACTTTAACAAGTGAACTAATAAAAACAGATTAAGATCCTAAGGATGTACTAGCTCTGAATTTCTAGTTTGAGAAATATAGACTTAATTTACAAATTATTAGATATAGAATTCACTGTACTAATGTTAAAGCAGTGTTAAATTCAGCAGCCACAACTAACATACTAGAGTTTGGTTGATTTTGCATTTCAGTTTTTATTTTTTAGATAAAGAGATTGTGTATCAGTTAGAAATAATTTTAAAAGACAGACTGGCCTTTTGACACCATAAAAATCCGATTTTTGGCTAAAATACAAAAAAATGGCTCAGTATTTGTAATGGCAGAATATGTGATATAAGAGTATGTATTTTTACAGCAACCAGTTACACACAAGATACTATTTTTAGACAATACTGAGGCACTAGAAATACTCCTTTTTTGGTTTCTCAAATTATATTTATACAATCCTAGGTTAAAAAAATTACAGAGAGCTATTTCATTCAAATAATTTTCATTAATTTATAGTTATGATTTTGTCCTTTATAGAAGCCATGGAGCAATCTTTTTCTAAGTTTTACAAAGACCTAAATATTAGATTTAGAAATTACACTCTGAAACACGAGCACCTAGTAGAAATCCTAGGTTTTAATTTTCACTTTTCTACATTTCTGCATACCTGATGAGCTCATTAGAGGGCTTAAGGCAGTCCAGGCTGGAGTGACCACACCCTTGCTGCGTTCGTGACCCTGAGGACCACAGGCTTAGCAAAGAGCAAAGTCAAGACCCTGAATTTCAGAAGAGTAGAATTCCAGCAGTTCAAAGAATTAGTGGGCGAGATCCCCTGACAAATTATCCTTAGGGACAAAGCAGCTGATAAGAACTGGCAACTCTTTAAGGACACTTTAGAGCATAAGAACCCTCCATCCTGATGTTTAGGAAACCAAGCACACTGAAAACTTGTAAGGTTTGAAGGGCAAGGTCTGCTCCTCAAATTGAGGAATAAGAAAGAAATGCACAGCCAGTAGAAGCAGGTACTTGCGGCCTGGAAAGACAGAGGGATATGGTTCAAATGTGCAGGCATGGGATAACAAAAGCTTAGGCACAGATATAATGGGACTTGGCAAGAGATGTGAAGAATACCAAGTGGGGATTCTGTCAGTGTATAGGTCAGAAAAGAAAGGCCAAGGAGAATACACGATCTCAGTAAATGTGAAGGCAGAACTGGTGTCAATGGATATGGAGAAGGCTGGGGTTTGCCTAAGTCTTCACTGGCTTCACAAAATCACTTCGGGCTTCTCCACTTCAGTCCTTGAACTCTAAGTGGGTGTTGGGGGAGTGAAATCTCTCACTGTAAACAAAGAGCAGGTTTGGGACCACATGATGAAACTGCACAGCCACAAGTCTGTGAGGCCTGTTGAGATACATCCCAGGATCCTGACTAAGGTTATTGCCAAACCTGCAACACCATATCTGAAAAGTCATGCAGTCAGATAAAGTCGACTGTGGCAGATAAGGGAAACATACTTCTGCTTTTAAAATGCAAAGGGTGACCAGGGATTACAGACTGGAGAGCCTTATCTCTAAGTCTGGGAAGATCATAGGGTAGATTTTCACAGAAGCCTGTTAAGGTACATACAAGATAAGAAACTGATCCAAGAGAGCCATAAAGGTTTTACCAAGTCAAAATTTTGCCTGACCAACCTCTGACGTGGTGGCCTTCAGTGACTAAGGGACTGCAACAGTCACCAATAGGTAGACTACTTGGGGGATAAGGAATTGGCTGGACAGACACAGACAGACAGCTGTGGTATAAGGCTTTCTGTCCAGATACAGACCAGTGGAAGACATGCCCCTCTTGGAACAGGTGCTCTTCAATATCTGCCTCAATGAAACAGACGGTGGGATCCAGTGCACACGAAGCAGGTTTGCAGATGACACGAAGCTGAATGATGCTGTTGACATAACAGAATGATGGAATGTCACCCAGAGGGATCTGGAAAATCTTGAGAAATGGGCCCACCACTACCTCATCAAATTCAACAAATCCAAGTTCAAGGTCCTCCACCTGGTTCAGGACAATCAGAGACATGAGTACTGACTGGAAGCAGAACTGAGAGCGTCCTTTGGAGAAGGACTTGAGGTATACTGGATAAAAACATGAAGATGAGCCAATACTGTGCACTTGCAGCCTAGCGAGGTGATCCTTCCCCTCTACCCCACCCTTGTGGACCTCACCTGGCATTGCTGTGTTTAGCAAAGGAGCCTCCAGCACAAGAAAGATATGGACCTCTTAGAGGTCTTCAGCTTCAGGGAAAAAGTTATGACCTCACTACCTCTGCTCTCAAATAGTAAATTAGCATCTTACAGACTACATTATATCACATGAAGAATACAAAAGGTATTAAATCCAATATCATGAAGAATACAACACCATCATATGCATCACATTTGCCTTGTACATGAACGTATACATACATATATTTTCTCAAATAGTGAATTAGAGAAAGACAGAACTACAAAACAAGAAACTATTTCATTTACTTTGAAATATATTCAGCCTCCAAAGTCCATAGGAATTTATATGACCAAGTAGAAATATATTAATGAACTTGCTTGAAAAGGCTGAACAATATTGTTCACACTTCTATGCTTCACTAAAAGCCTTTTCTGCTCTTGGTTTTCATGTTACATGTTGCCTAGCTGCCACCTCTCCCATCAATTCCTTTCTCCTTATACACACCTTCAAAGCCACACACCTTTTTTTTACTTTCTCTTCAGACCTAGAGCTCAGCTCATTTCAGGTGCCTGATTTTGTACCTGTTGTTCTCAGGACTTGAGACAGCATAGTGTAACTTCTTCAATAAGTAAAATGTGTCATTGTGTGGTCATTAGAGTAGATGGGTGTCTGTAGCAGTAGATCTCCTTCCACTACCACAGAACTGCTATTGCGGATAGAGACATATTTGTAAAGGTGTGTGAAAAAAACCCCCAAAACCACTGTTACTTGAAAAGGCACAAAATTCCCAATTGAAACATGTCTGCGAACAGATTGTGTGGTCTCAGGAAAAACTTAACAACATGGGTGCTTGGATTAAAAATGAGACTGTCTACCATAAAATAATAGTAAAGGTAACAGCAATAAAATAATAGTAAAGGTAACAGCAATAAAAAGTTAGGATGTTTTCAGAAAGTTTATGTTTATCCTGAAAGAAGATACTCCTTATTTCCTTTATTTTGAGACTTGGACCCAAAAGGGGGCAACTTAATGTTATTAAGTGTTTTTCTCTTCCAAGTGCAACACATTTGGAATAAATACAGACATCTTAGATGATCAGCAGAGAAATGTATTATAAAAAAACTCATGTTCTGTCATACTAGTCTGAAACATCCAGTTAGCCATGTTTAATATTATATTGTTTATACAACCACGAGTAAAGCTCCAAGAGCCAGTTGTTACAGAATCTAAGCAGAAAATACTGTTGGGCTGTACTGATAGTACATATTTAAAATTATTAAATTCTAGGCAGTCAGTAAAATGCAGTGAAGAATACACTCATAGCCTGCAGTTTTGAACTTCATCTTTTCAGCAATTACAGAAGCATGAAGTTTTAAATTTCACCTTTTCAAGTTCATTACAGAACTGGTGGATCTAATCATCAGTTTCAGATGCAGAAGCTCCAGTCCATGATATGCATTTTTTAGAGGAAGAAGAAATAGATCAGACTGTCAGTTATTAACAGTAAGGCTTCTCTGAAGTCTTCTGCTTCCAAAAACATTACACTGATTTGAGGCTTTAGCAAATGACAAATGAGTTCACTGAGGGAAAAAACCTTTTAAAAATCGCCCAAGGAAAAAAAATACATAAAGCACTACTAAAACATGCCTCACTTTGACCAATCATAAAGGAAAAGAAAATGCTTGCATGATGCAATACTCGCTTTCCAACATGATGCTTTTGAGAAAAAAGTTTAGCACAGTTTAGAGGCCACCAGTATCAGCATCTTCTAAAAGACAAAGGGACTTAAGTGATTAAAGACAAATATAAACATTATGCTTGTGTCCTGAAAAATAAAATTAAACCTCAGGAACTTATTACCAAGACTAAAATCTCTTGTTCCTTGTAGTAAGCTGATGAAGTCTAATCTTTGCCCTGGATCTAACGCAGTTAGTTGTGGAGACAAGGCTGTGGATGCCTCTCTAACTGCAACTGGGTTCCCTGAAGCAAAAAGAAGATTTGAGGGGATCACTTGATAGTTCATAAGATTTACCAGGGCTGTTACTAAGACAGAAGTGAACACATTGATTTCAAGTCTTCATTATAGATGGACCAGCATAATTGCAGACACAACTGCTTGTAAAGAAGTCTCCTACACCTTTGACCAGTGCTGGCAACAAAAGGGAAAGAAGAAGGATCTCAGATCCTTCTCCCTGTGCTGAAACTGATTGTGAAAGATGATGACAGGAGTTAATTACTGTATACCACAGAAATAAAGAATGTAAATGGTTATCCTATTTTTTCTCAACTGCTCAGGTTCTTGTCCTACTTTACTCTAATTCTGGTTTTATATTGCACCAGCCCCGAACATAACTGGATATTTTTGGCTTACAATTACAGTGCACTACCCTCCAATAACTTACCAAAACCTATGTAATGCAAGCTACATTACTGCACACAAACCCCAAGCTGTCATGCCTCCTGCACCTCTCTTTTCCTAGCTACTTCATGAAGCTCTCTCTCTACTATCCTGAAGTCTGCAGTACAGAAGAACTCATATACTAAGGTATTTGAATGGAACTGGAATGTCATTATAATTTTGACATATATTTTTATTGCTCTGCAAGAAACACAGTTTTGCAGTAAACTACATCCTCATAAAGGATTACTTAAAAAGTAACAATTATACAATTGTGTCAGAAGGGAACCACCTCATAGTTAAGCTGCAGCAAGATTAGATAAGGGGATTACTGAGTTATACTTAACAATGTTTTCACATATTTTTCTGCAAAATCTTTTCCTTACTGAGGAGTTAGCCAAATAGGAATTAAGTCACTAATATTCAAGAAACAGTATTTTAAAATTATGAAACACCATTAAGATTAAATTATTTTCTAATTCAGCTAAAATAATCTGATTTTTTAATCCATTCAGGGAACATTCAAAAGAAATTTAAAAAAAATTGAAAACCCCAACTGAGAAACAGCATATAATAGTTACTATACTAATCATGCAACATCTATATTCTTAATTATCTAGAAAACACAAGAGACACCAGGTTACCTTGAAATAATTTAAAGTGGAATAACTGAAGACACAAGAACTGCATTTAAGAAACACAGAGGGGATTACAGGGTAAGGAAAATACCATTTTTGCAGCAGAAAAAGATGCGCACATCTCCAATGAATAAGATGTGTGTAAGATTCCTGAAATTGAAACTGTCAGAGTTTGCAAAGCCCAAGTACCTGTACCAAATATACACAATGGAGCCACAAAAGAAACATCATGTATGAATCCAATAAAGCAAGCATGAATATTATTCACATAACACCCTCTCACACTCCCAGTCCCGAAAGACATCTCATCAAATTTTAGAGAGTCAAATTAGGCTAGGCCAGTCCCTGGGATAAAAAGAAAGGGAGGAAAGGCTGACAAATAAGAGACACTTTAAAAAGAATGGGAAAAAAAAAAATCTTATTACTCTATAAGAAAAGACTGCTCTTCTGCAGAACCATTTAATCCATGGGACAACTGAAAATCAAAATACAGTGGACAACTGCAACATTAAGATTCTGGAAAGGAATTAATTTTGATTAGTCTTCAGTCCCATCAATTTCCATTTTTCCTTTTCAGGTGCAGAAATGCTAAATAAGCTTATATCTAGTAAAAAAAAAAATCTAAAGATATTATTCATATAAATAACGGAACCTATTAATAACATGGTTTATGCTTTATAAAAATGATGCAATTTTCCACATTTATAATAAATAGTGCAGTCATTCCCAAAACTTTGAATAATAAAATTTGTTACCAATTCTACCAACACTTGTTAAAATTCAAAGCAACCCCTCGATGAATGTAATGACTAATTACAATAAAAGGGAAATTATTCCAAGCAAGAAAACCTAATAAAAATTAATATCTTTATTTCTAGAGAAGTATCTCTCTAAGAGCAAGGTAAGGACAATTCGTTGTTGGAATAAAGTCTCTGACATACTGCTCCATGAAAAATGCCATAGGCATTGCTGTAGCATAATTGTTGATACAACAGCAGCAGAAGGCAAGATAATAATTAAGGTTTAACTTTTTATTTCATTGAGTTGAACAAGAGATTAATTTTCCATCTGCTTTTACAATATTGTAATTTGCCAATGTCCTCAGCTGGATTTAAAATTTGTGTGCTCTAATATCTCACTCTAGCATGTACTAAAATTAAAGGTGATAGAAAAAGCCACATTTCTAAATTCCATTCCATGGTGAAACTAAAAAAAGAAAATCAAATGAAATTAATAGTAGTAGTTATGCACTGTGTTGCCCTACTGTGATTATGAAATCACATTGGAAATATTTGTACTTTAATATTAAGACAAATCTAACTTTGTAAAAGACAAAATATATATTTTCCAATTTGAAGTGTCTCCTCTAGTTAAAAGTGCCTTCAGTTTTCAAGATAAGAATAATTTTGGCCTATGTGAATTTCCTGGGGTTTATGCAAAAATGCCACAGACTTTTGGAAAACAGCCTGTGTTGGATCAGTGCTTTTTGGACAAATTTTATGGTGTTTTCCTAGCAGAAGCTCTACTCTATTTAGGGGTATCCAATGTCATCCAGTAAGTGAAAGTGCAAGACATGTTAACAAGAGATTTATCCTCTACAAGCATGATGTTTCAAGGTAAAAAAATCACACAGCAGTTCAAAACTCAATTGAATATTTTTTCCCATTTAATAAAATAATTTTTAATATTTCAGAGTAAAATCAAGAAATCACATCCAGAAATTAACTGCTTCCATTTGATCCTCCTTTTCCCCGAGTTAGTGTTTTTACACTTACAATTTCAGAACAACTCAAATTTGCTACTTTTCACTGACTTACTCAATTATTGCCTTCATGCATAATGAACGATATTCGGTGTTCTTTCTCTTTTTTTTTTTTTTTTTCACCAGTTCTTCCTGCACTTCTGATATACACATATCACTTTTCTAATATCACCAAAGCAATTAACAGACACATGGGTCACAAGACACAGCTGTAAGACTACCACTTAAAAAGTCATTGCTTTATAGTCTGCTTATCTAAAAAGCTGTAACTGGTTGCTAGAGCTGCTTATTAAGAACATCATAAAATGGACCATGGCAGAGAGATTCAAATGAGAAATGCAAGTCTTCCCAACAAAACACAGGACCAATTGTTTAGATAGCAACAGGAGTAGCTGTAAATACAGAAAACCTAAGGTGTGTGTTTCACACTCTTGAGAGAAGTTTTCAAAAAACTTCAAAAAGTTTTTAAAATATTAAAAACCGTAACCTAGGTAATAAGCATCAGAGAAACACACTGCTAGAAGAGCAAAAATATTGACTTTTGCAAGAAAAACTAGTACATTACAAACAAATGTCACTTCTGCAAGACTTGATGAAAGGTCTGTAGGTATCAAAGGTATCAAAGGCCAGGTTTAAATGTCCATATGTCACGCTGAACTTGCAGAGTCATTCTGTTATTCTGAATACTTGCCTCTCTACCTTGCCCTACTGGATAAACTTCTCCAAAGTCTTCTGCCTCATACCTTGCAGAAGACTGTTACTCTGTTTCCTACATTTCTTCTTTCCCTCTACTGTAGTTTAGGACTCGCATTCCAATGCCAAAAGCTGTCACCTTTGATCTCAGTGACTACTTGCTGTTGGACACCATAACAGTACAGCTGTCCATGCCAACTAATAACATACTCAAGAAAGATGAGGGACATACTTGAAGTTATTGTTTTCACATCAGACTTTAGTCAAAAGGTTTCCAGATAGACACTTTCAGAATCCCATTAAAAAAAAAAAAAATAACACTGACCATAGAAGTGACTCTCTTGGGCTTCTACCATCATAAAGCACAAGTTTTCCCAAATTACACTGTTAGAGCCACCACACAATTAATCAAAAGGACAAAGAGCTTAAGATAAATAAAATAAAAACTGCAACACCAAAAATTTCCCTGCTCTCTCCCTGCCTCAGTATGCTAAGTCAGTCAGATAAAACACCTAAGAGAGTGATATGCCTGAAATCTTATTGTGACAGTTCTGGCATTAAAAGAAATGCAAAATTTGCAGCATTAAAACACACGATTAAATCCAAACAGCCTCAAATATGAATGACAGCTGCTAAGGTATGCCAATGTAAATGCCTTCATTCAGTAATAAAGCAAGTACTCAACATCAGGTGATTAGGACATTTTGCTAACCTAGAAGCATAGGCAAGGATTCACACCTCAGCCAACAGCATCCAAGCTCATCCCACAGAGAATCTGGACCTTAGTTTTATCTGAATGTCAGAGAGTTGATGTTTATTGTTAAGGTCTCTGAGAAAGAAACCAACAGCTGTGAAGTATCTGTTGTCAGGCAAGCCTTGAGCAACTGTAGAAGGCCACGGATTTAAAAATAAAAACACTGTTTTGTTTGTTCTGGACAGAGATCACCAGAAAAAAATCTCTACAACTCTGTAGAGATTCTGGACATTTCTATAAAAAGCGGTATTGTAAGAAAGAAGAGTATACCACAGTTTTATGCTGCATATACAGAAGTAAAGCATAAAAATGAAAACTAAGAAATAAATAAACAAATATGAACATTCTGAAATTATACTTGAAGTGCCATTATGGTTTAACAAGATACAAAGAATCACATGACTACCCAACTATTTAGTTTTTCCATACTTCAGGTCATAGATTTGCTTTCATACGGTCTTAGTGTTTCAACATACTGACCCCGTATTAATCCATGTCATGATATCAAAGCTAAATATTGCATTTAAAATATGCAAGTTGTGATCCAATTGCTATATTCCATGTTCTTCTTCCAGTACACTGACCTGTGACATGGCTTGAACAGGAGGGAACAGCACATGCTAACTCAGACTTTTGGATTAAAGTACAGCGACTTCCAATTTTCCATATAACTTGGCCAACCTTATGTTTTAAGGTGCATATTGTCAGGAAACAAAGGAATAACTTCACAAAAGCCCACAGAAAACATAGGATGTGGTTCTCAGAAGACTGATGGTGAAGCAGTAATTTTTAAAGTTGTCTTTGTGTGGCAAATTTTTATAGTACATTTGCATTTAAAAGTCCTCTATGGATGATTCACACAATTAAGACTACATTGCTCAAGGACCTTTCCTTTGATGCCTTTCCTTAATATACCCCAATTACCTAAGTGATAGAATAATTCTACTTCCGAGATTACAATGGATTTTCAATTGATTTAGGGACCAGTGTGCACAGACCATTCCAGCTAAGAGCAGGAGAGGCTGTAGCTGACTGGGGAAAGCCCACAAGCTTTTAAGAGCCGAGAGTAAGCTTGAAACCTAATTGTACTAAAATCAAGCTAAAAATTATACAGTGTACCTGCTTCCATCCCTCACTGTATAATCCTGAGGTTTTACTAATCCTATCTGTGGGAAGTACTCTTCTCTTCCTGCCAAAGCAGAGTCAGTTACCGAAATGTGGAGCTGCTTCATAGAAGGAGCCATAAAACTCAATTCTCAAGTGCACATAAGCAAACCAGTGACAACTAGTAGGAGTAAAGTTAGGCACTGCACATGCAATTGCTCAGTTTTCCAATAATTATTATTATCACCTCAAGGCTGTCAGAACAGAATTCTAGTATCACAAACACTTGCAATGATTCAAAGTACGTTACAGTCACTGGATTTTTTAATATCCAACTATTATTGCTTCCATGACATATGTCTCCTCATCAAATTGAGTAGAGATTAAAGACAATATACAAAACTTTACACATAAATGGCTACATAAAATTATAATAGTTCTTCAAAATCTTACAAATGCAATTGTTTTAATCTGACTGTCTTATTTTCATGCTTTAGCAAATCCATGCTGACTGCTCCTGATCACCTTCTTGTCTCCCACATGCTTAGAGATGGCCTCCAGGATGCGCCATCCACAGTGAAAGCCATTCCATCAACGTTCCAGGGTCTGAGGTGAGGGCTTTTTCCATTTTCCCCACAGGAGAAAGTCAAATGCAGACCATGGCCATATTTAGTTTCAGGCTGAATGATATACCTTGTTTGACTGAAAGCTTATTTTGGCATACTACATACTTTTACATAAAGCTGAAATTAGTTCCCAAATGCCAATTCAGTTGGGAACTCAAGAAACAAAAATGTCACAACTTTCTGATTTTGGTGCAGTAGATGCCTCTACCACTAGCTCAATTAACTTAGTGAAAATTATGTGAACTCACCTAAAAAAGAAACCACATATTTTATACCAGAGTCTGCATACCCATGGCTAAGCTACTTGACTGGAAAAGAAGTCATGACACATGCCCTGTTCTGGCCTATTAAACATATTTAAGTACTTTTCAGTTCTTCAGAGTATGCTGTGCACTCCTTTTAAACATGGCAGGAAAGATCAGCTGAAGTCTCTATATCATAATGATCCAAGTGGATCAGTTCCTGAAATTTGATTTTTCTTCATGAGTCTAAAACACAAACCTCACAAAGACCCACTTCTGTACTGAAAACATGACCTTTGCATTAGATACTTCACTTTAAATTCCATCACTGTGATTTAATATTAAATATGAAAACTCTCCTCACCAAGTGCTAAGGAAATACCAGTTGATCAATGTTGCAGGAAAAAGCATTGTCTAGTCAGCCAACAATCATTGTGACTCTAGCCAACAGAGGTATGCTACTCTCAATTTCCTACAAACACTTCCAGTTTTCCACATTGAGACTTGCCTAAAATAGACATATATTGGATCAAAATATTCCCAGAATTATACTTTTTGAAAAAAAAAAATTAAAAAAAGCTTTCCCAACACTATTTATATGACACTTCACTGGGGGAGTGAATTTTTCTGACCATTTTTTCTGTTAAGACACTTCATCAATTCAAGAGTCATGACTTCCAAAACTCAAAGAAGAGGGAAAACCTTAGGAGGAGTCCAAGGCTGGAAAATGTCAACATCTGCTTGAGCATTATTAGCCTCTCTGTGGCTTACATCTCAGCTGGAAGTGGTTAAAATGCTTTGGGTTTCCTCATTCTAAGCATGATATTAAAACTTGTTTTGAATCTGAGTTCATACAGCTGTTGTTTTCAGAATGTAACTGTGATTCAATGCTGTGTTTCATTGTTTTCACCAGTTATACTTCCCATGTAGGTATTCATTCCTCAGTTGTAAAGAGATCAGTTGATTTTTTTTTTTTTTTGTTTTCTATTCATGGATATGAATGAGCTACACACAAGAACTGAAACCTCAAACATTCCAAAATTTAGTTCACTGAAACAATTTCTGCAGTATTTCAGATGTAATCCCTAAATCCAGTATTGACTTTTCCAACTGAAGACCATGTGGATCAGGATTATAATGATTATATGAAGAAATTACTTTAACTCACAATCCTTTAGAGACACATGCCTCAGAAAGAAATTACCTTTAAGTGTGTCTCAAAAGCATTTGGTGCTTGAGTGATATGACTCAAAAAAAGTATTTGGATGTTCACTATATCTTTTCTCACAGATTCCATGCAAAAGCTGCCCAGGTGGTAGACCAAAAGTTTTCCTAGCTGGAAGTATTGCAAATTTATTCTAGGCTGAGAGCCAAGATAGGCACTATCCATCTCAGGAACTACCGTGCAAAATAAAATGATCTCCACTCAGCAGCATTTATTAAACTCTCTCAAAACTGTTGCATCAAAAAATTTATTTCTTCCAGCATTTATTTTTTCCCTTAAAATCAGTTTTCCATTTTTCAATCCTGACACTGCTTTCAGAGTTTTCCACTATGTATCCAGGCACATTCTTCATCCTTTCAGGCTAACAGAGCTTCTCCATTACTGAGAGTGCTGGTGCTGGTGGATCCAGTTCCCAAATTTTACCCCATCACATCTGACCTCCTGATTCAAAGCAGGAAAACGGCAATCCTAGCAGAGTCTTGTGCAAACCAAAAGTAACACATGGTCACAACAGTATTCATCAGAAATATAAATGTGAGGCTATTTACAACTCCAAGTTTTGAGTGATATTCGTTCTGCAAAACTTAAGGATCACTGCCAAATTCAAACAACGTCTGATCATACACAAAGAGCCGTGATGCTGAGTAGATCAAAATAAAAGAAGATTTTTTTTTAAGAGAACTTTCCTCTTTTATTTTAGGCAATATAAATTATTATATTATTACTACTGATTTACAATATGGAAATGAAGATGGATTGAGAGTTCTTCCATCCACCCCACATTTCATTTTAAAATATAAAGGAAGGAGAGGAGGTCCTATCTTTTAGTATCATTTTTTTGTTCTTTACTTTTCCCTTTTTTTCCCTAATGCAAGATCAGATTTAAAAAGAATATTAGCAGATTTGAAAAGAAAAAGAAGTAAGTGTTTTTTCAAGCTGAAAAGCAGCATATCACCCACACTTTAGTGAGTTCCCGAATTTTAGTTTATGTTTATAACGTAATACAATCTAACTGACTAGGATTTTATTCCTTTGTAGCAGACCACACTGCTGTTTCATTTGTCTTCACAACATAACTAGTTTGCCTAAAATTTTAATTCATTCATAACTCTGCAGCCTACTTTATATCATATCTATAGTATTTCACAGACTCATAGAATTTGGTTGGGAAAGACATTTCAGATCGAGTTAAACTGTTATCCCCACACTGCCAAATCCACTCAAACACATCAAGTAATATAGAATAATCATATCAAGATCTTAATAAGTATATTTTTCAGGGCTTCCATCCATTAACAAGCTATCTTTACCCCTGCTTTAATCTTTCCACCTAACTCTCCTTATGCTGTGCCACCTAAATTCTTGAGTCTTCCAAGAGATTTGTGGAGCGTAATGATCTTGTCATTACATCCTCATGCAAAGAAAACACTGCCTTTAATACAAGGTTCCTTGAAATTTCAGTTGAATACCACTTAATTTAATGTTTAAATTATTTATTATTGGGTCATTAAAAATACACCCATTTCCTTTTAAAAGCAGGCAGCATTATCAAGTTTAAATATATAGCCATGTCAAGTACAAAATAGAATATTTCTCACAAATGATGTGGCTAACCAGACACAGTATACTCATTGACATATCTTTTTTAAACGTGTAATTATATCCTAAACTGCATGCCTTTAAAACTGTATGCCTTTAAAAGACATTAAATATTACAGTATTACTCACAGAGGCAATTTTTAACAGCCTTTCAGCATCACTTACAGCATGGGTAGGATTTCATACTAAGAGGCATCTCTCTTTTTGTCAGGTTTTATACATCTTGAGCTATTATTTGATGATTTTCATCTATCAGAAGCCTATAACAAAGATTTTGAGATAAATTACTTCACAACAGACTAAATTAAAAGTACTCCAAATACAAACAATAATTTTGGCTGAGACCCTTCAGCTTTTACCATAGCAAAATCTAAACCTTCTATTTAAGTAAAACCTGTCAGTGAAAAGGTGCAATGCTTAAGAACAAAAACAGCTGTCAAGATAGTGTGTCTTTGTACTACCCTTTATACATTCACCCAGTGTCTAGTGCTCAATTAATAGCCACACCACAAAAATCACAAGCCCATTAAAGATATGCATATAAAGGCTTAAAGATCTCTACTGTAATTTTCTTTTTAACAGTTAATATTCTTTTGCTAAGGAACTCATGACACATTTGACTTGTCCTAATAAATAGCAGGATTTTACATCCACTGAAAAGTGGTAGGAGGATGCATAAAGTAAGCATCATAAAATGAGATCACTTTATAAATTCAAGATGAAATCTTTCAAGAGCAAGTTTATCTCTTATTTAGTTATTTTGTTATTTATCAACAGCATTGAAGAAATGATGGATACACTTACAACATGAAGATTTACTTTGAAAATATACAGGATTTTAGTAATGCCAACCACACTGATACGCTGCAGAAAAATACTCCACTGTGAATCACAGAACTGAATAAGAGTCTAACACCAGGAGGGGCCAAAATTTATTTCTGAAATTCTAATGCATTAAGAATTTATATCCCCAATCTGTTACTGGATATCACATCAAAAATGTGTTAAGGTTAACATTGTTACAACATTTTTGCAACACTCCACCAAACCAGGCTTCAAAAGCTCACAGCACTACTGCAGACAGACTGTGCATCACTGAGGTGAAGTAATGAAGTAATGTTAGTTAAATACAGGATTTACTTATCTCAAATCCATGAACAAAAGCAGTTTGTATCCAAGCAGATCTGAAAGAAGTCAAAGGATAAGGCTAGCTCATAACGTTTAACAGGGGACAAGGGAAGTAGTGGAATGAAAAGAATCAGGAAAAAAAATGAAAAGGATTTGTGTCCTGAATCAATCCAGATTACCAGATGCTAACCAAGCAGAGTAGGGAAGTGAAAGAATGGGAAGAGACAACAGGATGATGCAAATACACAGCAAGCATCCGTTTCTCAGTTTTCTTTGGCAGGTACTCCTTCCACACTCTCAAGTCCCTGAAGCTTAACGCAGGGATGAAGGTATTTAATTCCTTTCCATGATTATAAGATTATTGGAGGAAGTCAAACAAACAGAAGACTGCAGGATCCAATAGGATGCACCTCAGGTTCTTGAAGGAAATGGTTGATGTAGCTGCCTAGCCATTTTCAAGCATATTTGTGCAGTCCTGGCAGCCAGATGAAGTGCCCTGTGACTGAAAAACAGAAAAACATTGCACTCATTTTTAAAAGGGGTAAAATGGAGGTCCTCAGAAACATCCTAAGCTGAGTAAGACCATGTAACACATCCTCTTGGAAGCTGTGCCAAGGCACATGGTAGACAGGGATGTGACAAGAGTCAGCCAACTTGGCTCCACCAGTGGAAAACTGCGCCAGATTAATCTGGTTGCCATCTGCAACAGGGTGACTCGTGTTTCTGGGTAAGGCAAGAGCAACAGTATCTCCCTAGACTTCTGCAGACCTTTGATATAGTTACAGACAGCACCCGTGCCAATAAACTGGAGAGAGATGTATGAACTATTCCATGGACAAGGAATTGGCTGGACAGCAGCAGCCAAAGAGGAAATACTGCAGTCAATGTCTCAGTATCTAAAAGGACATAAGTAACAGGTGGTGACTCAGCACCAAAACCTCTGCCCAATGCAATTTGTTCATGGTTCCACCACATACAAGCTCCAAGAGGACCTTTGTCTTGCTCTACAGTAAAGTCTACCATGGGGAACAAAAGTAAGTCTGGACACTGTGCAAAGCACTTCTTGGTAGCCAAGCACAGCAAGCACAATCAAGCGCCCAGATGGTCCTGCTGCTGCTCCAACATTTCCTTCCTATTACTGGTAAAGAGAGAAGCAGGTAACCTGTGCACTAATTCCTTTCAATCAAGCAGCCAGAACTTTGCCATCTTGTTTGATTCTGCCCATGTCCTGGATTGCTGTGTCATTCATGCCTACATGATAGAAGACCAAGACATAACAATCCCTGTTTCTACTAGCTTGTTGTCTCTGTGACATCCTAGGCCATAGCACCTGGAAAGCAGCAAACTTCAGGTGAATTCCTGTCAGGATAACAAATGGGTCAGTACTCCTTTGCAGAGAGATACTCACAATGAGCACTCATCATTTCTTTTTGTAGTTTCTTATGTGTTCTGTGGGTGTAGTTTCTCCCTCCAGAGCTTGCTCATTCTTCAAGTGTTTCAAGTGTCTTCAAGTGTTAGGATATTTTAGAGTCAAAGAATGATTTGGACTGAAACATACCTTCAAGACAATCCAGTTTCAACCCCCCTGTCATGATCAGGAACACCTTCCATTAGAACAGTTTGCTTCAAGCCCCATCCAGCCTGGCCTTGAATATTGTCAGGGATGGGCCTTCTTCAACTTCTCTGGGCAACCTGGGCCAGTGCCTCCCTCACCACTCCTTCAGTAAAGTATTTTTAATAACTAATGTAAACATCCCCTCTCTTTCAGTCTATTCCCTTTTTCCTGTTACAACATGCCCTTGCGAATAGTCTCCTTCCACGCTTCTTGTAGTCTCCCTTGACATATTCTGTCTGCACCCTGAAACCTCCTCTTCTCCAGGCCAAACAATCCCAGTTCTTACAGCTTTTCTTTGTAGTAAAGGTGCTCCATCCACCTAATCATCTTGGTGGCCTGCTATGAACTAATTTCATCTGGTCTGTGTCCTTCCTGTGCTGGGACCCCAGAGCTGGATACAGGGTTCCAGGTAGGGTCTCACTAGAGAGAATCACTTTCCTTGACCTGCTGGCCACATTGCTTTTATTCTCATCTCATCCTGGTTTCTGATGGAGAGTGAAAGAGTGCACCAGAGTACTGCTCTTGTGGGACACCAGGTACTGGTCACAAAAGCCCTCCTCTGTTACTTCTTCAGCCAGTCCAGTACCACGCAGGCTGCTCCCTGCATCCTGCAACTCAGCTACCTGGTGTGCCCGGCCTCAGCCTGCACCTTTCACAGATGCTTGTGCCTCAGGACTAAACCCTGGATATTCATCACAACCTCAGGGTGACACTGCACTCCTGCCCTAGCACTTATGCTTGGGAGACAGGCCCCCAGACATCTCAGGGGTTCTCCCAGTTTTTGCTTAGAGATGAGCATATGCCCCCATGTGGTACTGGCAGCATGTTTCATAATTAAGTGCAAATAAATTAATTTGGTGGGACTTATTTAGAAATTGTCATAGAAATCAATTCTTAAAAGGTGAAAAGAAAGGGGAAAATGTGGATGTGTGTCCGCATATGACCAGTTTTTGCCCTCTGTGCCTGACACACCTATGTTCAAATGCATTGATGGGTTATCAGTTACTTTTATTGGCTGAAATACCAGTATGTTCCACACTTATCACAACACAAATGGAGGCCTGATTTGATTAAGGAGGAAGAAAGTGAAAAACACCCCTCAAACCCTGTTGTTATAAATACCAATTCTCACTGTTTGGGAAATTGTCTGTCCTCCTTGGGAAGTCTACTTCTCAAAGCAGATGTCTCCCAAAAACTGTCACTATGTTTGCCTCAGGTGAACTCAAAAAATGCTGAAGCATGATCTTTGTTGGTGATGAATAACTTTGGGATTCCAAGCATGGAAGCCAACAGAACTACAGTTCTGAGAACACTGTTGCATTGTTGCCACATAATTCTTAAAATCACTGATGGCAATTATGCACACACCAGAGAGGATTTGGGATTCATAAAAGCCCTAGGACTATGCTGAAATTCTTTAAATTAGACATTACAGACATATTTATCTCCACAGTCCAGAAAATAATTGCCAAATTAGCTCAATGGTTCAGCCATCATACAAAATAAACTGGTCAGGATACCCTTTTCAGCTCAAGGAATATCCAGATGTCAGGATTTTTGCCCTTTATTAATAATTATGTGTATCTGAACACACTTTTCAACAGACAGTATCAAATGCCAGCACATTACTAAATTGCAATGCATTTGACATAAATATTCATCTTCCAGAATTCTTCCAAAAATATTTTTTAAAACTATGAGTTGGCCAAAAAATTTTAATGCAAGCAGAGTTTGTGGAAGAATAGAAAGAATTCCACAGTGCTCATACCAAGATATAACATTTTCAAACAGGACAGATTTGCAAGAGATTTTGCAAATGGGACATCAGGAACCATCCTTCCAATTTAACATAATGATATTTGCCTTGCCAAAAATGTAGGTGAGTCAGAATTTACCAGCAGAAGAACCCAATCATTGTAATGCATAGTTGTCAGCTTTTTGAAATAACAAGGTGACACAAAGAAATCTCAGAGATCATTTGTCTCTGAGAAAAAAAAAAACCCTCATCTTTTCTGCAGCACAAAAGCTGGAATTTTTTTAGGGTTTTTATTGCTGTTGTTGCTTTTTGTGGTTTTTTTTGGTGAATTTTTTGTTTTGTTTTTTGTTGCTGGGTGTTTGGGGGGGTGGGGTTTGTTGTTTGTTTTCGGTTTCTAGTTTGGGAGGGTTTTTTTGGTCACTTATTTCAAAGAAATTCCCTAAGAAAAAGGCAGACAAATATTATGCATATCTTGACTTCAGTGAAACTAAGAAATACTGACCTAGGAGAAAATGTATAGTAGCATTAGGCATCAACAGGTATTAGACATGTAGAAGATATTATGCCTATCTTTAGATACCCAAGTACTCCTAAGCACAATTTTAAAATATATTCTTTTCCACAAAAGTCTAGAAAAATTAGGAACCAATATTATAGTATCTGTTTTAAGACTTGGAGATATATTAAAAAGAAGTATTTTCTTTTCTTTATAGCAGAAGCTCTTAGGACCTCAAGTATAAAATCATTTATTTGAGATAAGAAACACTGCATATACGTACACAGACATACACGCATAGACAGACAGACAGACAGACAGACGGATAGATAGATAGATAGATAGATAGATAGATAGATAGATAGATAGATAGATAGATAGATAGATTAGATAGATAGATAGATAATCTAAGATAGTTAAATAATTTGGGCATAGGAAGTAGGCATTTACTTTCTTGAATTTTCCTGCCAAAATTGCTCGGTTTAAGGCTATTTTAATCCTTCAGATTCCATAATCTGTTTCCTTCCTTCAATTCCTTCATTTCAAAATGGTGGAAGGAGTGTCCTTACAAATTGGTTGCCTCATGTTTCCAACATTCTGATTCCCAAACAGAACACACATGTACTACCACAAAAATATTTGGATTGTTTTCTCAAGACTGCACAAGTCAATCAATTTTAGTCACGCTTTTCACAGAAGATAAGTCACTGAAATCTGCAAGTTTCCTATCACTTTCTGTTTGTTTTTTATTAAAGAACTGTTTCATTTGAACATCCAGGACAGACATCAAGTAACAGAGAACAATGAAAAGGTAGAAATGAGCATAAAGCATAATCGGTTACTTCAAAAGTCAAAAAATCTAGGCTTGTTGTCTTTATTAGTAACATGTTAGTAATAAATCAACATATTAGTTCTAGATTGCAATCTAATTTTTTAAAAAATCAGTAATTAATATGAAAATAAATCCAAATAAAAGGCTTTCATTCTCTTGTCCTGCTGGGGTATTTTGGGGTACCTGACATCTACTGTAGAGGTTTCCTGGTGAGCAACCCGACTCCTCCTTAAGATATGCAACAGATTCCCCCAGCAGAGGGGAAGGCTGGACCTGGTGGTCACCAATGCAAGTGAGCCATTTGGGAACACCAAGATTGGAGACAAGCCTGGAGTGAAGTGGAGACCCACTGATGGAGACCTGAGGGGGAGATGAAAAGGAAAGAAAGTCTTGAACTCCACGAAAGCAAATTTCCATCACCTAAAGGAGCTAGTCAGTAGGACTCCAGGGAATCTGCCCTCAGGTACAAAGAAGCAGAACAAGCCTGGCAGATCTTAAAGAACACATTCCATAGAGCACAATACCCAGCAGCAAGAAATCAGACAAACGAGGCCAGAGACTGGGATGGATGAGACCAGAACATCTGGTCAAACTAAAGGGCACAAAGCAAATGGTAAAAGCCAGAACAGGTTTTCAAGGAAGGGCATAGGGAAGGTGTCCAGTTATGTAAGGATGGCGGACTTGAAAGTATTAGGTTTATGTTGGACTCGATGATCTTTCCAACCTAAACAACTCTATGATTCCACACAGTTGCCAAGCCTGTCTCCTGGCTGATGTCTGAAAAGCCATGGCAGTCAGGTGAAGACTGGTGAACAAAAAGAGAGAAAAACTCCATCAGTTTCTAGAAAAGGTAGCAAGGTGGATCCTGGGAGTACCAACCTGTCACCTTCCTCTTTGTGTCTGGGATGATCCTTCTAGAAGCTGTGCTAAGGCACATGGAGGACAGGAAGGTGATTTGAGACAGCCAGCATGGCTTCACCAAGGGCAAGTCCTGCCTGACCAGCAGGTGGATGAGGCTGGACATGACCCAGCCATGGGCACTCTCAGCCCAGAAAGCCAAACGTGTCCTGGGCTGCATCCAGAGCAGTGTGGGCAGAAGGGAGGGAGGGGATTCTGCCCCTCTGTTCTGGTGAGACCATACCCTACCCTGCATCAGCTCTGTGTACAGGAAGCATATGGAAGGGTTGGAACAAGCTCAGAGGAGGCCACAGAAACAACCAGAGAGGAACACCTTTCCAATGACTACAGGCTGAGAAAGTTGAAGGTATTCAGCCTGGAGAAGAGAGGGCTCTGGGATGACCTCACTGTGGCCTTCCAGAACCTAAAGGAAGTTTACAAGAAAGATGGGCACAGTCTTTTTCAGCAGGGCTTGTGTAGACAGGACAAACAGTAATGGCTTTAAACTAAAAGAAGGTAAATTTAGGCTACGTGTAAGGAAGATGTTTGGCACAATAAGTGTGGTGAAATACAGGAGGATGTTGCCAGAGAGGTGGTAGATGACCCCTCCCTAGAAACATTCCAGATCAGTCTGGATCAGTCTCCTGACTTAGTTGAAGATGTCCCTTGCCATTGCAGGGAAGTTGGAGTAGATGGCCTTTAAAGCCCCTTCCAATACAAAGTATTCTGTGATTCTATAATAAAGTAGCATGCATTTGGGCAAGACTTAGAAAAATTAAATTCTTATCTGTAGCCAAAACAATCCTTTAAAAAACTACATCTCTTTGAGATCATGAAGGAAAATGAGTATGTGTAGTAATAAAACAGACACACAGTCTTCCATAGAAGATGGAAGTATTCCCAAGGTGATTGCTGCTTACTGGTTTAGCAAGCAAAAGATTAGGAGACTGTAATACTGAAATTTGATCCTTAGACACAGAGATGAATGTCTTAAATACTGTACTGCTAAAACAAACAGCTTCAAAATGAATTGATTCCAGCTCAGCATATAGAATTTTTTAAAAGGTATAAGTTATACATTGGAAGCTATAAAACTATAAAACTTTTCACTTGTTCAGCAGTAGTGTTACCCTGCAATAACTTCTTAACTAATGTTTTACTAATGAAGCCAAAGCAAGTATTTCAGCTATACTGAACATGACACCTACTTAAATGAAACATCCATACCTAAATTTTAATCCAGTAACACAAAAATTGTTAACTTCTCAAAAATATCTTCTCACCGGCTCTCTGTTCTAACAGTGCAACATGTCACATCATCCAGCTGGAAAAGCTGTTGCACAGTCCTCCACAGAACAGAGTGAGTAAGAACAATTTTTCTCCTTTAGCACTGCATATTTTTAAAACTTGCTGGGATTAGTTTTTAAAAACAGATTCAAATTCTCTCATTTGGCCAACTATTTTTAAAGTTATCTCCCATGCAAAGAAAGAAGAGAATGTATTTTCAACCTAATGAATACTTCTCTTATAACAACACCCCAAAATGTTATTTTTTTATAGTTTTAAGATGGACAGAGACAAAGTCCTGGAATGAAATAAAAAAAATTTATACATGTCTGAAGAAACTGTTTTAAGAAGGAATAGCTCCAGCCATTAGAGTATACTCTACTGTTATAACCAATAACTCAATTTCCTCTAGCTTGTAAAGCATTATCTGAAGGGCAACTCGGGAGAACTGAATGCAAACAGAAGTGACAAAGCAGATTGTAGTCAGTTATTTTTGAGATGCAGAGACCCGCAGCACTTCAGTTCGATACTGTCAGCAAAGAGTGCCTGTTACACTTCTGCAGAAGCAATTTCAGATTTATGTGCTGTCAAAGTTATAATGTGTTAAAAGTTCAAAGTCAAGAAATATATAACGATTCATCACATGACACAGGAAGTGAAGAGGCAATTAAGAGAACAACTTTAGATGATGCTACACTGTGGTGGTTTGAAAAAGAAATGAGTTTTTTGAAATTCAGTAGTCAAACCAATGAGTGCTCAGGTTTAAAGACTGGCACCTGGTGTGGCTACTGAGGACAAGGATCCGCCTCTGAGAACACAAGGGGGTTAAAAGCAGAGGGCTCCCAGGAGAACTCTCTCTTGGTTCCGGTCCCTGAGGACGGGCGGATCTCCCCTGCCCAGCTGGGCGGGGCAGGGGAAGCCATGCGGCCTGGGCGAGGGAGGCTGGAGCCTTGGGCACAGAGGGGGAGAGGAAGATCCTGCAGGATGGAAGGGTGGAGAGAGTACAAAAACCTTGAGAGGCATCAGGCAGCCTTCTTTCTCCCCCCGGAGAGAGAGAGAGAGACAGAGAGAGAGAGAGAGAGAGCGAGACTGTGTCTGTGCCACCTTGAAATTTGATATCGGCAGCCGGGCAGCACGGCCAAAGGAGTATGGGGGGGGGTGGTGCAAGAAAAGTGCCCAGCAGCAAAGATATCGTGGGAGTTCTGGGCAGGCACAGTCCAAGGTTTTAACCCTTTTCGTAGATGATAGAAACTTTATAAATGAGAATCTTCCAGAATTTGAAGAAGAAAGATAGAGAACTGAGCAAAGGTAATGAAAGTTTGTGCAAGTAGAAGATTGTCAGAGAATACTGAAAAGAATCCTAGGTGGGAGGAGATGATGGAGTGGCCTTTGGCTGGACTTTTTTGTATAGCCATGGATGGACTCATTTCTTTTTTGTAACGCAGAAACTACATCTGGGGAGAGGCATTGGCTTGGAGTCAAGAGTGGACAGTGGAAGAGTAGTGTGAACAGAGATGAGAGGAAGATCTCTGTTCTCAAGGCCCCTCGGCCCCAGGAGGTAATATTGAGGAGGACTAGTGTCCCAAAATTTGAAAAGCTGTCGTTGTTTTTAGAACTGACCAAAGCATCTTTAAAAAGAGAAACCCTAGAAGCAGCTCTGGTCCATGCACAGTGGTGAGAGCACTGGACATGGAAGAAGAAGTCACGAGATGGTGCAAGAAGGACTCCTATCTCTCCTTGATGAACTGAGTACTGATTATCAGAAGGGTAATAATAGACTGAAGATTAATTATCTGAAAAGTAGTAACTTGATTGGGAATTTTTAGTTTGTTTTATTGTGTTGAGAACTAGGGTGGGGGAGAAGGAAGAGTGTTTTTAAAAGTTTTTATTTTCTTCTATATGTGTCTTCTTTACATATTATAAGTAATAAAGTTCTTTTCTTTTGCTTTCTAAATTAGAAACTGTTTTGCTCTGTTTTTGGTCACATCTCACAGCAAACACCAGGAACAGTATATCTTCATAAAGGCACTGGCCTTGTGCCAACATCAAACCATAACATACACAAATTCTCTATTTTATTCAAAGATGCAGCTGACTACAAAATAACCAGCGATCCACAAACCACAGCTGATAGGTCTAAATTTCTTCATTTCAAACATCATTAAATGTTAGACAATTAGATTACAAATGAACTTTTAAGTTACCTAAACCTATTCAGAAGGCATGTTATTAAAGCCTAATTTTATTTTTCCTTAATAACATTTTTAATGAATAAAAATATGCTTTAGAAAGAATATGTTACCCCATTTACCAAATTGTTGTCATTTCTGATGAAATGTCTCACAGAGACAAAAGAAATCATGATCTGCTGTCTTACCAAGGTCATTACATGTCACTGTTCAGCAGTGAATGCTCCAACAACTTGTGATGATTTTATGAAAATCATTTAAAGCCAAATTTTACATTTTTCCACTGAAAGAACACCTACATGCAAGTCTATAATTAGAAATTCTATTTTAACACAAGCAAGACGCCTTTAAATTACATCCTGGTGCTTCAAGTTTTAAGTACCTGACAAAGCAACCTTAATTGTTTTTAATAGAGAGGTTTCATTTGCTTTATATATATGCTTTTAATTCACTGCCAAATGAAGAATCATTTTAGAAAGCAGACTAATTCAGGAGCTTCCAGAACCAAGTTTTGAAGAACAGTTTAAGAAGGATTTCTAACTAAGTACACTAAGTTGCTTCCTTTTGCTCTACTGACAGTAATTTAGTAACACACCATGATAACTGAATCTAGTGTGGGGCTTAAAAATGCCCAGATACAATATGAGCCTTGTCACACTGATTTGTCCCATAATTTGGTAGACAACTAAGATTGCCACTAAAGAGCAAAACCCCATATCAGAAGTAATCTCTAGACTGAGCAGCAGGTGATGTAAATATCTAGCCTTGAGAAGGATCATGGCGGTAAAACTTATCACAAATTTAATTATGAATTCCTATAGTAACATATTCAGAGAAGCACAGTCTCTTCATGACTCTTCCAGTCACATCACTCTATTAATCTTCTAGCCCTATAAAAGTACATAGGCTGCTCAACAGCCAATGGCAGCTTTTTAGACAAGCATACTTGAGGACACAGCTTTCCTAAGATTTTTCCAGGTTTTATTATATAATACACAAAAGCAAACATCAGCTCCATTGGGTTTTGAAACATTTTTACATTCCTTTTATGTTTTCATATCAAACATTAATTATAAGCCATATTACCTGACCACATTTCATTAAATAGTCTTTTAATGCTGAAGGATTATTTTAACTGACTTATACAAAAGGAGAAGCAATCAATAAAAATGGAGAGAAATCTCCTAAGTTTTATACTGATCTCGGAAGTGTATTGTTTCACAGCAGTGTCTCCATTTCATTCTTCTGACTCAATACACTCTAGAGAGAGGTTGCTGCTACAGCTAAAGTAATTCATGCAGCTACTGTAGCTTCTCCTTTATTTCAAGAGATGACGTATATCCCTGTTGTATCTCAGATCTAACAAAAATGGAATTAACCCAAGTAATCCTCAGTAACTAGGCTATATTTAATCAGCAGGGGGTTTGTAGCAGATCACTAAATTCTTTTTGAAACTATTTAAAATATAATTATTTTTAATATATTTTTATTTTCTTATCAGAAAGTGATTAAAATGGATAAAACACCTTTCAATAATTTTCAAATAATTTCCAATTTGCAAAAGGCTTAAAAAAAAGCATATTAAGTAAACTGCTTCAGTAGAGTCAGGACTTAAAACATTTGTGTGTTCAACATTTGTGTGATTTAAAATGTCAGTCTGAAATACGTGACAGCACTTAGTACAAGAATCACAGTCCTGCTTCTGTGTATGTATACAGTTAAGCAAGATTACTTTCTGTAAGTTTCATACAGACAGTAATTTATAATCAATACATATACATTCATTTGCTGTCTCTAAAAGCCAACAAGTCACCAAAAGACAACAGAGGACAATGCAAAAAAAAACAAACAAAAAAACCAAAAAAAAACCCTAGAGAATTTATTAATCAAAGCATTCAGTAATAATGAAGTTGGATCAGCCATCTGTACTTAAAAATGCAACAGTTGGCATTTACAATATTCACATGGCACGTATATTGGTGTCAATAACAGATAAGCACTTTAGAACAATTTAAGGGGGGTTCAGCACTGAAAAAGATAAACGTCACTTGATGTGCTCACTGAAAAAGCTTCAAACATAAGCTTACGTGGTAACTCAATTTCAACTAATTAATACTTTCTAGCCACATATTAAATTCACACAACTCATATTTTGAGCAAAATTGCTGTTTTCTGTATTTAAAGACCTCCTTAGTTTTCACTTCCTCAGACTAATTCGTAAAATGCATACATAAATTTAAGTAACACAAACATTTCCATAAAGAGTCGATCTGACTCATCTACAGAGTCAGCTTTCTTGCTCACTCACTCTTCACCAGGCTTCTAAGCGTCTGAAATCAAGCTGTAACAGATTTCAGCCTGTACAGAACATTAATGTGGTAAATTATGCCTGAAAATTTGTTTCCTGATAGTCTAGCAGGTTTTTTTCTTCTCCTTCAGAGAGGAAAAACAACTACCTTTACAGCACCACACTACTTAAGTGAGGTTTTTCTGCATATATCATAAATCAAAGTATACACATTATTTGAGGCCTGAAGATTTTGCTCCTGTAACGAGAAAAATGTTCTTATTAACTGCCCAGCTCACACATTTTTTTTTTTTTGTATACTCACTAGATATGATTCTAAATATAAAGGCATTTTTCTTACATCTTTTGTCATTTATATGAACAACACTATTATTTCCAAGTATTAAGATGTGAAGCTTTGATAGAGGCACATAGGATAGAAGCTTTCCTTGTAAGCCAAGGACATATTCATATAGAAATCATGCACTAGGGATCTTGTAAATAGGATTTAAGAATGCAGCTGAGGTTCTAGGAGTTGGGATGTGGTGGGAGGGAGGCAGGCATGCAGGAAGGAAGTATGAGAAGAGGAAGGAAGGAAGTAATGGAAGGAAGGAAGTGTCGGAAGGAAGGAAGTGTCGGAAGGAAGTGTCGGAAGGAAGGAAGGAAGTGTCGGAAGGAAGTGTCGGAAGTGGCGGAAGGAAGTGGCGGAAGGAAGTGGCGGAAGTGGCGGAAGGAAGTGGCGGAAGGAAGTGGCGGAAGGAAGGAAGTGGCGGAAGGAAGTGGCGGAAGGAAGGAAGTGGCGGAAGGAAGGAAGTGGCGGAAGGAAGGAAGTGGCGGAAGGAAGGAAGGAAGGAAGGAAGTGGCGGAAGGAAGGAAGTGGCGGAAGGAAGGAAGGAAGGAAGGAAGGAAGTGGCGGAAGGAAGGAAGTGTCGGAAGGAAGGAAGTGTCGGAAGGAAGGAAGTGGCGGAAGGAAGGAAGTGGCGGAAGAAAGTGGCGGAAGGAAGGAAGGAAGGAAGTGTCGGAAGGAAGTGTCGGAAGGAAGTGTCGGAAGGAAGGAAGGAAGTGTCGGAAGGAAGTGTCGGAAGGAAGGAAGGAGGGAAGGAAGGAGGGAAGGAGGAGGAAGGGAAGGAAGGAAGGAAGGAAGGAAGGAAGGAAGGAAGGAAGGAAGGAAGGAAGGAAGGAAGGAAGGAAGGAAGGAAGGAAGGAAGGAAGGAAGGAAGGAGGAAGGAAGGAAGGAAGGAAGGAAGGAAGGAAGGAAGGAAGGAAGGAAGGAAGGAAGGAAGGAAGGAAGGAAGGAAGGAAGGAAGGAAGGAAGGAAGGAAGTGTCGGAAGGAAGTGTCGGAAGGAAGTGTCGGAAGGAAGGAGGGAGGGAAGGAGGGAGGGAAGGGGGAGGGAAGGAGGGAAGGAAGGAGGGAAGGAGGGAGGGAAGGAGGGAAGGAAGGAGGGAAGGAAGGAGGGAAGGAAGGAGGGAAGGAAGGGGAAGGAAGGAGGGAAGGAAGGAGGAAGGAAGGAGAAGGAAGGAAGGAAGGAAGGAAGGAAGGAAGGAGGAGGAAGGAAGTGGCGGAAGGAAGGAAGGAAGGAAGGAGTGGCGGAAGGAAGGAAGTGGCGGAAGGAAGGAAGTGTCGGAAGGAAGTGTCGGAAGGAAGTGTCGGAAGGAAGTGTCGGAAGGAAGTGTCGGAAGGAAGGAAGGAAGTGTCGGAAGGAAGGAAGGAAGTGTCGGAAGGAAGGAAGTGTCGGAAGGAAGGAAGTGTCGGAAGGAAGGAAGGAAGGAAGGAAGTGTCGGAAGGAAGTGTCGGAAGAAGTGTCGGAAGGAAGGAAGTGTCGGAAGGAAGTGTCGGAAGGAAGTGTCGGAAGGAGTGTCGGAAGGAAGGAAGTGTCGGAAGGAAGGAAGTGTCGGAAGGAAGGAAGTGTCGGAAGGAAGGAAGGAAGTGTCGGAAGGAAGGAAGGAAGTGTCGGAAGGAAGTGTCGGAAGGAAGAGTGTCGGAAGGAAGTGTCGGAAGGAAGGAAGTGTCGGAAGGAAGGAAGTGTCGGAAGGAAGTGTCGGAAGGAAGGAAGGAAGGAAGTGTCGGAAGGAAGGAAGTGTCGGAAGGAAGTGTCGGAAGGAAGGAAGGAAGGAATGTCTGAGGAAGTGTCGGAAGGAAGTGTCGGAAGGAAGTGTCGGAAGGAAGTGTCGGAAGGAAGTGTCGGAAGGAAGTGTCGGAAGGAAGGAAGGAAGTGTCGGAAGGAAGTGTCGGAAGGAAGTGTCGGAAGGAAGGAAGGAAGTGTCGGAAGGAAGTGTCGGAAGGAAGGAAGGAAGTGTCGGAAGGAAGGAAGTGTCGGAAGGAAGTGTCGGAAGGAAGTGTCGGAAGGAAGTGTCGGAAGGAAGGAAGTGTCGGAAGGAAGGAAGTGTCGGAAGGAAGTGTCGGAAGGAAGTGTCGGAAGGAAGTGTCGGAAGGAAGTGTCGGAAGGAAGTGTCGGAAGGAAGGAAGTGTCGGAAGGAAGGAAGTGTCGGAAGGAAGGAAGTGTCGGAAGGAAGGAAGTGTCGGAAGGAAGGAAGTGTCGGAAGGAAGTGTCGGAAGGAAGGAAGGAAGTGTCGGAAGGAAGTGTCGGAAGGAAGGAAGGAAGTGTCGGAAGGAAGGAAGGAAGGAAGGAAGGAAGGAAGTTCGGAAGTGCAAGGAATGGAAGGAAGTGTCGGAAGGAGTGTCGGAAGGAAGTGTGGAAGGAAGTTCGGAAGGAAGGAGGAAGTGTCGGAAGGAAGGGGAAGGAAGTGTCGGAAGGAAGTGTCGGAAGGAAGTGTGGAAGGAAGTGTAGCGAAGGAAGGTAAGGAAGTGTCGGAAGGAAGAAGGAAGGTGGAAGGAAGGAAGGAAGGAATGTGGAAGGAAGAAGGAAGGAAGGAAGTGTCGGAAGGAAGTGTCGGAAGGAAGAGTGTCGGAAGGAAGGAAGTGTCGGAAGGAAGGAAGTGTCAAGGAAGGAAGGAAGGTCGGAAGGAAGTGTCGGAAGGAAGGAAGTGTCGGAAGAAGGAAGGAAGTGTCGGAAGGAAGGAAGAGTTCGGAAGGAAGGAAGTGTCGGAGGAAGGATGTGCGGAAGGATGAGGAAGTGTCGAAGGAAGGGGAAGGAAGTGTCGGAAGGAAGTGTCGGAAGGAAGTTGGAAGGAAGGAAGGAAGTGTCGGAAGGAAGGTGTGAAGGAAGTGTGGAGGACGAAGGAAGTGTCGAAGAGGTGTCGGAAGGAAGGTTCGGAAGGAAGGAGGCGGAAAGAGGAAGGAAGTGGAAGGAAGTGCGGAAGGAAGGAGGAAGGAAGGAAGGAAGGAAGGAAGTGCGGAAGGAAGGAAGGGGAAGGAAGGAAGGAAGGAAGGAAGGAAGGAATGGAAGGAGAGAGGAAGGAAGGAAGGAAGGAAGGAAGGAAGGAAGGAAGGAAGGAAGGAGGAAGGAAGGAGGAGGAAGGAAGGAAGGAGGAAGGAAGGAAGGAAGGAAGGAAGGAAGGAAGGAAGGAAGGAAGGAAGGAAGGAAGGAAGGAAGGAAGGAAGGAAGGAAGGAAGGAAGGAAGGAGGAAAAGGAAGAAGAAGGAAGGAAGGAAGGAAGGAAGGAAGGAAGGAAGGAAGGAAGGAAGGAAGGAAGGAAGGAAGGAAGGAAGGAAGGAAGGAAGGAAGGAAGGAAGGAAGGAAGGAAGGAAGGAAGGGGAAGGAAGGAAGGGAAGGAAGGAAGTTTTATGGTAATACAATAAAACTAAACCAAAAAAACTTTGTTTTTTTCCCTTGTATGAAATGCATCCGAGTCCTGTGGGTCACTTCTTTGACTTTGACTAATCACTGCAGTGTAACCAGCAGGCAAGACAATTTTACATCTTCAAAACAGCAAGGACAGTCACTAGTTTATATTCTGAATCAATGTGCAAACCATATTGTAAACATTAATTGTCAATATACGTACAGACAGGTAACATACAGTTCTGTTCTGACAGGAAGTCTTTTGTTCTGATGACAACTGTGCATTGTCACATTTTAAAACACCTGTGTTTGCTGCATATAGCAGCAATCATTTTTGCTAGCTGTACATCTAATAGCTGGTGAATTGTTTTCTATACAGCGGGAAGAAAAAAAGACAATGAAAGGGACAGAAATGTAGCCCTGAGTCTATGATATAAGTCCACCTGAGAAAGAGACATCTGACCAACTTCTTAAAGAAAAATATTAATGCAAATTGATATCATTAAAGGTGCCAAGTCAAAGAGATTAAACAACTGACATACTTTTTACTTAGAGAACATTAGCAAAATTTGAGATAAAAACATGAAGCAGTGAGTTTGTCTGGGAGTAAAAGCATAGGAAAATACTATAATCCTGTCTTATGCTTGAAGGAATTTTATGAAACTATAATGAAATAGTCAATTAATACAACTAAGCAATGTATGCCATTTAAAACTATTATGGAAATTTTTTCAAGTGTTTTGTACAAGACTCCACTCTGATTTAAAACAGTATCTAAGCTACCAAATTATATAATTCTGCCTTTTTCAAAATTAAATCACATTTATTTTCTCTCTGCTTATGGTTTAAGAATGCTGAAACATCAATTTTTCTTTAAACTTTAATCCTAGGAATATTTGAAATTATGAAGACAACTCATGTTTTTCCTACTTTTTGTTCTTCAAATTAATTCCTGTTCTGGTGTACAGGTATCTTTAGCAATGGTAAATGTACTTAAAAAAACATGCCTATTAATGTACAAATATTTGTATACCTTGATACATTTGTACCACAGAGTCATCTAAACATGAAAAGATAGAACTGGTGTCATGACATCTCACTAAAAAAAGGCATAATTTGTACAGATCTCCCTAGCATCAGGCAGCATCACAGATTAGTTACCGACAGTTCAGCATCTTAGTATCTTTCGTGTAGAAATCAAAATTAGTTCCTACCTACTATCTACCATTCAGTCACCATGACCAAACAAATTTTAAAACTGAAAACTTAAATGACATCAAATTTTTATAGTGTGCATTTTGTTTTTGACTTCTTATTAAAGATTTTACATTACTAAATAGAATTAATATCAAATTGCTACAACTAAAAATAGACATTATTTTAATTCCCTTTTCCTGTTAAATACTAAATAACAGGCCTGTCCTTGTATATGACAGAACAGATCTCTACTGAGGCATGTTAAAATTACTTTGTATTTTCTGTTAATGGAAAAAAAACCCCATGCTTTTATGCACTCTTCTGACATATTCCTTAACACTAAATATTTCCATTAAAACAGAATTACTTTCCAAGCCTTCTCACTCTTTTTTTTTTTTTTTTCCTAGTTTATTGTTCTCCCCATTCATCTACCACAGTCGGATAAAGCAAGCCTGCTTTCAGGTACAGGTAAATCCACACTTTACAGGGTTAATTTACTCCCTACAGCCATATCACTACTCTTGATACAAGCTGATAAGCATAACACATATTTTTCCCTTTGCAAAATTTTACCTCTGTAGACCAACCACACTTGCAGTGCCCTCAACAAACCATGGTCCTCTGACTAACCACAGCAGCATTTTACCGTGATTTTGAGGTCAAGGAAATTAACAGAGAGGGCATTGGACTAATTGCCTTCTGCATACAGACTTAAACTGAAATCCGCTGGACATATAAATCCATCTTCCTTTAGGTATTTTGCCAGAAACTGAAAATTTTCATTACAACATCAAACCAATTTTTAAAAGAGATGTCAGAAGAAATATGCTTCCTGGAAATGTAAAAAAATGGCACTGCATTATCTTTATCAAATACAAACATTACAATTCTTATTCAAGGACTATAAATTAATAATTATCATCATGCCTCCATGATAACTATATAATCTGCTGAAGCATGACAGCTAATGAAGTACAAATCCAGCATAATAATAACACAAAAACATATTTTGAAAATACAATCATTTAAGTAGTTCAGACTTTGGAAAGAATATCAAGCAATATTTGCCAAGCACTGACAAGAGTAATTTTTGACATAAGCTTTAATATTAATTAAAATAAAATCTTAGAAATATCTTAGAACCTAAAAATTATCATTATCAGTTTCTATTCTATTGTCATATTTCCACACTTATTATGAGCCCAAAGTTTAATTTCAAACTGATATTAACAAACAGTATTTTAATACAGAGAGAAATGCAGAATTAAGAAGCCCTTTACTCAAAAAGTTTGTTAGCACAAATAAATACTGACAAAATTTTGAGAAAAATAAATCTGCAAAGGGAGAAATTAATAAAATTACAGAAAATGCTTTTTTTTTTTTTTAATGCTTTTTTTTTTCAAAACACAACATTGAAAAGCAGCTTTTGCAATTAGGATTGCCTATAACTATTTAATCATTGAGAGAAAACACATAATAAACACATTATCCTTGCTATTGTTTTTTGTCGTGTAGTTTTTCTGTATTTCCTGCAATAAATAAGAACTGTCTTACTTGAAACCAAATATTTAAAGTGCTTTTTTCCAATATATCCTACCCTTTTGAAATACTAATGGACTGAAATAAAACTCACTTTGTGTATGCAAATTGAAGCAACAAAAACATAACTGTTATAGCCAAGAGCTAAGAAGACACTAAATAACATGCCTTGAAACCAATTTAAACATTAACTCCTTTTTGGGAAGAAAGAGGGCTTCTCTCAAACTTTGATCTTCCTTTTTTTTCATGTAGAGAAAGCAAATTATTTTCACTTGTAATTACTTTCTGAAGACAAAGAATATTGACTTAAAGACCACCTTCGGTCTTTATAGGAAAAATTTCCAATTTTTTTAAACACTTGAAATAGTTAATGTTATATAAATTTATAAAGTTATATGAAGTTGAAGTAGTTACAAAGTCTTCTCCATCTTCTCCAGCAACAATGTAAACAAAGTAGACAGATTTATGTATTCCTCTACTTCAAAAAAGGTTAAAAAGCAAGTTTCTTTCACACTGAAACATAGCAACAAAACTAAGAAGGAGCAGCAGAGCTCTTACAACATAAGAACATTAGAATGGACACAGAAAGCAAACTTCAAAATGTAAGTAAGCAAAGTATCAAGGTGTAAAGCTGAGAACAGACAACACAGAAAAGGTTTCTTAAATAGGTTTTTACTTTCAGTCAATCTTTTTAAATTCAGTTGTATTTGATTCTGTAAGACAAAACAGTATAAGAACAGCCATGTCAGCAACTTAGAGAGAACCATCATAATGGCAACTCTTTCAGAGATAGCACAGGAAAAGAAAAAGCACGATACTTACTAATTATGGACTGAGTGCAGCAAAAACAAACTAATCTAATTACACTAATTACTGGCTAAACTACTGCCAGTGAATTAATTTGATCATTTATAAAAGTCTGTTAGAAACCAGAAGATATCATCACTGAAGAGGTATTGTCAAAGAAAATGTCCATCCATCTCTGCTAACTGTTCAACAGAGTTTACTATTTCTCCATCTCTTATGTATTAGCCAAAAGAGAAGGTTTATTAAGTGACAAGATGAATAATTAAACCTATATAGGCTCTTTCCTGCAAAGCTGAAGTGAATCAATGTATCCTTCAATACTGTAATACCTAAATACTGCTTTTCGTCAATCTGCATTTTAATTTTAATCATAAATTTAACACACCATTTTTGAACAAGTTAAAAAAAATCTGAAAAAAAAACCTTGATAAATCTTCAGAATACTTAGCAAAAAGGGAAATCTGATAAATTGTAGAGAAACCTGATAAATTCATTATTTTTTAATTCTTGTTAAATAACAGATTCTGTATCAAATATTTAAAGATCCTGGGAAACTGCTGGATAACTATGAAAAGTGTTAGGGACAGAACAACATCTAGAATTTAAGAATAAAAAAAACCCAAAAAACACAAAAAACCCAAAAAACAAACAAAAAACCCCAAACAAACAAACAAACAAACAAACAAAAACATAACAGAAGGGAAAAATTACATCACTTTATCACAGGGATCAGAAGAAATAAAAAATAACATGCAAAGCATAAGCTAAGTTGTCATTCCACAGAAGTATAGCTCATGAATGCTATGGGTTTGAGCTACGTAATTAACACATGCTACTTTTCTTTGAACATAGTATATAATGGTTCAGCTTTTAATAAAAGGTTGAAGGATTGCTCTTTGTAAAAGTAACGCACTGCCAGGGAGTAAAGCTTAGTCTATCAGCAAAGGTGCTGAAATCAAAAAACTATTCATGTGGCAACAAACTCTTCAATGCTGTTTGTTATCAATATAGAGGGTTTTTTACCCCTGCACAGGGTCTCACTATCTCGGAGCAAGTGTTGGACTACAACATTTTCAGGAAGAACAAAATGTCATGACCAATACAAAATCTATGGAAAAGAATTTCAGAACAAAAAGTTGGATGCACAACAGACAGAATAGGTGTTTACACACACAGTAACAGAAGTAGTTTTCCATAAATAGCAAGTTCATTATATATGCATATATGATCCTCTTGCACCCAGTCAGAATGAAATAGCTGTTACTGCATGACAGAGAAATCCTGCATCTTTTAAATTACATTGGCTTAAATGTCAGAGTATGCTGATAACATGGTTACCATTAGTACAGACTATAAATAAAAGGTGGAAATAAAATCTTGAATGAATCAGTTTTGATAATGTAATTGTGAAGCAGAGAAGTTCTCAGAATATCAAGCATGTAATCACAATCTACAATTGACCAAATAATTGTTTGGTTTTTTTTTTTTTTCTTCCTGTGCTTCTCAGGCAGATTTATATGAAACAACCCCAGGAAAGGGAAATAAATGTGCACTTAATATCCTGATTCTCCTACACTTTGTGTGACAAAATGGCACAATGAATATCTGTAAAAATATTCAATTGAAAATCCATCTGGGACAGAAATGCCACTTGTGTCATATGCATCTGAATACTTTAAAATATCCAGATATTTTGAACCAGAAAACAAAACCCTAATACTAATGGAGCTGACAATATACATGGCAAAACATACCTGCCTTTTTTTTGAAGGGACAGAGCCTGAGAGTTGCAATGTCAGAGAAGAAAGAAAAATGCATTCGGAATGCATTCTATTACCTGGTCCCCTCCAATTCCTTCACACAGGAACACATGATTTTCCTTTGTGTTACAGCAAGTGAAGGACTGTCCAGATTGTGAGGACTCTCCTATAAGTAAGGAGAGTCTTGGAGGATTGCTGACATATGGGCTGAATGGAGGAAGAACTACCGTATACCAGACCATGGCTGGTTGCACTCAGAAAGGCAAAGCACCTTCCTGCCCCAGCTCTCTAGCTGCCAAAAGGAAATCTCCTGCCTTTTCCTTCACATTCCTCAGCCAGCTGATGATGTGTCCTGGGTTGAAGTATATTCTATCACCATCTTCATGAACTGTTGAAACCAGGTAAGGCAGTGCTCCCTGCCTCCCCCACTCTGGATTATCTTCTGTTATGGGCCCATCAGCACTTTGCCACATGACTCACAGATAACTCCCTCCTGGACTATCTCCTGTTAATGGGCCCATCAGGCCTTATCACATCACTCACCATCCCATTGTGAGATGCTCTGCCCAGAGGGAGGAACCAAGCATTCCAGCCTGGATATAAGCTGAGACTCTGAACACCAGAGCAGTGCTTACCTACTGGACTGCCAGAGGACAAGAGCTACTGCTGGATCTTCAGACCCATTATTTCTACAGGATCACTGCTTCATCAGAACCACTCTGCTTGGACTGCTACCACCACAGAGTGTCAGGTGTATTCTGGTTTTGTCAGGGTTCTTGTACTACTGCATTTATTTATTTCTTTTAATTTTTTTTCTCCTATAAAATTATAATTCTGACTTACAATCTCCCACTGGTTTGATTTCAAACTAGTACATGATGTATCCTAAAACTAACATATGTGCTGATGGAGAGTTTCCTCAGTGTTTCCTCCCAAAGAGCTTTTCACAATTGATGACAGGCATAATGGAAGTGCTGTGGACTACAACAGTAGGAAAAAGTCAGAATGTTCACAACACATTTGTCTCCATTTGGATTTATAGACTTTTTTTAATGAGATGGTTTTCTTGCTGGATTGCTATCTCCATTATAACATTCTTGAAATGTTGGGATGGAAAACAGAAAAATTTATGTCATCTATCTAGCAAGCATTAAAAAGAAATTACATTTTATTAACTGTAAGCAAAGAAAAATTTCTAAAATTGATTATGATAAATCACCACACAATTGATGTATTATTTAAAGCTACCATCTTTAGGCAAACTTCTAAAACCCCTGTAGGACTGTAAATTACAGACTTTTAAACAATGGCTACTCTGAAGTTGGTTTGCTTTTCTACCACTGCACACAACAGTCTGAAAAAAACACATCTACCAAGCATCAAAATTTTACTTTTAGCTCGGGGTTGCAGAACTTGTTCTAGAATGCAATGTACTAAAATCTGAGCTGCTTTACAGTAAAGTTTACTGAAGATAATTATTGTTAGAAATGAAGTAAATTTTTGGCTGAAAGCCTGCATGCAGCAGAATGCAGCATAACATATACACTGGTTTAAAAATAAGATATGTCCAAAAAATCACCAAGTAGAATCAAAAGATAACTGAAATTTGATGATGAGACTGCCAAGGGGGCAAAACAATAAATCTAACATAATAAAGAGGAACATATTTTCCAAACCTTTTATTTTTTCCTATTGACATTCTTCATAGGAAGAGAATGAAGAAAAAACAAAAAATCCCAAAAATTATTTCATGCAAGATGGGAACATTCAATAAGTAGAGAGTAAAAATAAAAAATCCCATGAATTTGAAAACTCTGGCTTCAAACACCATATTACTCCCCATGGTCTGAGAAGCTTGTTTGAAATGGTAGATACCAGAGCCTCTGCACAGGTGCTCTTGACTTGCACCATGCATTTGGACTGTGGAAGAAGTCAAATTTCATCCAGTGACATCCAGTGACAAAAGCAACACCTGAAGGAAAACATGAGCCTGACAGGTATTTAATATGGGCTAACTTCCACTTATAAATGACTACCATAAGTTGATAGGGAGTCACAAAAGCTGCAATTTTATACTTAGACCGGATGCATGCCAAAACTTTTACAGAAAATGAACCTAACCAGGTGTAGACCTAACAGGATGGACACTGGCTGTCCTGTCTGACTCAGCTCATGAGGCAAGCAGGGTGTTTCAGTCCAGCACTCAACTAAGAGGCAAGATACACATGCACATGCTGAAGGTGAAGGTGATGAACAACATCATCAGCCTACTGCACAGACTCTGACGTGACTTCTTGTTGGTACTGAAGATAATAGTGGAAGGCTGTGGATTCATTGTCCCAAGAAATTACAGACCAAAGATGTCTGAGCACTGGCACTAATCCATTAAACTGGGGGAGAAACAAGCAAACAAACAAAAAACCCCCCAATAAAACCAACAAGGAAAACCAAAACAGCAATAGTAGCAAACCCTTATAAAATACAACTTCATACATTTAAATTTACTCTCACTCTTGCATGCATGAATCATTGCTTTTTTGTAAATATTTATTAATTTTGTGTTGATTTGGGTGCCGATCACAGAAACTATAAAAATAAAAATTAATTATAAAATAAATAAAGGAAATTAAATTAACCAAGAAAACCTTAGGAAAAAAAAAAAAAGTCTGTTTTTTAAGGCTACTCAAGGAGAGGACATTTTGTTATTAAAACTGCAGTTGACTCAAGTGTCCTTTATGTTAGATATGAGCCCTTAATGAACTGGCTCTTTTAAAGAATGACAGCACATTAGCTTCTTCCATCAAATATATATCATGTTTTAACTAGTGCAACTTTAATTTTGCTCGGAACATCCCACCACCACTACCACCATATTTTGACATTACTAGCATTTAGTACTTCTTCTAGTTAATATATTCTTCACTTACCTACAAGAGACCCAGTGTATCTCCTTAGCTGGAAACAAATCATTCACAACCACGGAAAGCCTCCCTCTGTTTTTAGCTCTAACAGCACTCGGTTCAAACTCCTCAACTTCAAGGCCCTATCACAAAGCTACATGTTACCCCAGACTGGAGATATTTGGTTTTATCCCTTCCCAGATGAGCACATTTTTCCTTTCTCTCGACATTCCTTTTCCACACTCACTTTGTCACATCCATCTCCTCCTACACAGGAGACAATGGTGAGACTGCTGCATGTTGTTCTCTTTTTCGTCTCTTCACAGCCGACAGAAAACTTTTCAGTTGAGCATCTTTTCAGATATCCTCATTTTACCTAATAAAAACAACCCTCAATCTTGCCTTCCATCTTCAGTGATGATTGTGCAGATGCCCAAGCCATGCATGTCATGCTTCCATCCCTTCCAACTCTTCAGCACTGCAGGGCTTTGCTAGCAGCTGGCCTTAAGAGCATATACGCTCCTAAAGGAGGTAATTTTTTTCTGTACCTACATTTCAAAAACACTTCATAATCCTGTTACAGAAACTCTGCAGCCAAACCAACAATGTGTGCTAGCAGTTCACAATCTAAACAAGGTAGGCTTTGCCTACCACCAGTTACTTACAATGCACATACATAGTAAAAAACCACCTCAATGAAGATAATAAACCATTTGAACACTGGAATAGTTTCTAATCACTTGAGCAGAATAGTTTCAGCTCTTGAACAGGGCAAGAACCCATCTAGCTAAAAGATTAACATTGTTGCGCTGTTTAATAATGCATGGCAATACTGTAACGATTTTCAAAGAGATTTATGTAGTCTGACTGCAAAACAGAAAATGTTAGATGAAGACCGTCAAGCAGATTAACAAGGGATTTCTTTGGGTCACTAGCTGCCAGAACCACAATTGATATCTCTTATAGAGGAAACACCTCAGCAAGCAGCTCCACTCTCCTCTCTGGTCTTCAGACATTCTTTGAGTGTGGATTAAGGAAAGTGAGAAACGCAGCAGGTACTGACCAGTTCATTTCTTTCAATTATCTAATGTCTTCCATAAGTCTCCCATTGAACTCATTTTGAGAACTAACCACATTTAACTGATTACATCTGAAATATTTAGAACAGAGAACACGGCTGCAGGCATTCAGGGAGACACACACATTACCAGGGTGAAAGCATTTTCGTTGTTTTGCGATTTCAACATCTGGAGAACATTATGGTATTAATGTGTATGAAATTATTAAACACTAAAAACACTTTCTAAAAGCTATTACTGTCCTTTTATTAGGCAAAACCTTGAAGATGTGTCCCATGAAGATTACATTGTTCAGGTTTTGAAAATTTGTAACAAAGAATGCTACGTGTCAATAATATTTAAGAGGTGAAGAACTGTAGATCATGAGCAAAAAAAAAAAAAAGTATAAAAAATGTGGTCTTCTGAGTTCAGCAGTTTATATGACCTTTTGCCACTGAAAAAAAGCACTGAAGATAAATAATAAATAATAATAAATAACAATAAAAAACTATTCAAGACACAGAGGTGTACAGGAAGCCCTGAGAAAATCAAGTTTATCTTAAAACCTGTCTGGTGTTAAAACATTTCCAACAATGGCATTCAGCTGCTCTGCACTGTGGGGTAAAAGAGAAGGAAGAACATAGAGCACCATCTTCAATGCCATTATCACTGTGTGAGAAAAAACAAACTGGTGTCTCACCGTTTCACTTTAGGATGGAGCTAACCACAGACTGACAAAGCAGTAACCTATACTCCACCCATCCTCAGAGAATTACCTTCCAGTTGTCACCTTCCTACAAAACTAAAAAAACCTTTTAAAAATTGTAAGACTTTCTCTGGAAACATAAGACTACAGAGGCAGTATTCTTAAGAAAACACATATATTAATTAAAAATCTGTAGATTTGAGGAAGAGAATATAGCCGAGAAGAGTCTATGGACATATTTCTTGATTGAAGCAGCTTACTTAAAAGCTACCTTTCTGAGAACTTGGTGGTAAAAAAAAGCTCAAAAACTACAGAAAAAACATACTTCCTCCTTAATAACCCCAAAAGTGATTAACGTTTTATGCACTGAAAATGACATCTCCCCTTTCTATCTGTGTTCAGACCACTGAAGGAAACATTAACAGACCTCATCATTCTTTTAATATGTTTGCTTTGTACATCTATTTCATTAACATGAATTTTTCTCTCCATAGACAGATCACAGCTTTTATTGAAACAGTTTCACTTCCACAGTAACACAGAGCAATTTTGTATGGTTTTGTAGGCTTTCATGTCACTTCAAAAGGGGCAATAGAGCAAAAATCATATTGCAAACAAGACAAGTGGCAACAGAACACAAAGGGCAAAGCCATTGAAAGAGACAGAGGATGAAGGGAATGTAAGCTCTGAGCAAGGAGGCAATTGTATGGCAGAACGTAAGTCACTATATTCAGTACGTGACGTACATTTAATTAAACTTTAAATTGAGGAGACTTCCCACAAAGTAGGAAAAAGTAGGCTAAAAGGGTGTATACACAGAGCAAGTGAAGCAAGGTAGGAGAGGAAACAAACTTCCCCTAGGGGACAAATTAAACCTCTTAAACCAAATACTTTGGTGAATATCCTGCTCCCGTGTGGTTTTATGTCACCCAAAAGCAGAACACAAAAAAGTTGCTACAGACTATGACAAATCCATGGGCTGCATCAAGGGCTACAAGCCCCAGGTTCCTTGCTACAACTGTAAGTGAAGGCCATACAAAGATAGTAATTTTTATCAGAGCAAAGAGAGAGGGTGGACTGATTTCATCTCGGCTCAGAATACCCTTCATGGGCAGTAGCTTTAATACCTGCATGTACTAAGGGCCCTCTGAGCTTCCTCAAGAGTTTAATGGCTCTTCTCATCCTTTGAATGCCAAAGGGGCACAGAAAACATATCTTTTCATACCAAAGAAAATATGTGCATGCAACACAGATCACTGTGCAAGCAGACTCCAACGGCAGTTTTAGGTCTACAACGTGCATCAATTTATTTACTTAGGAAAAGCTAAGTTCTGCAGAAGATACATCTCTCTTCCAAGAAAGCTGCCAGAGCTGGCAGGAACATACTGCTTCTACACTGCACTGACTGAGCCATTTGTTTGGTATCAGTTGCAGTACTGGTGCCAACCTGAACACACAGGCATGAACTAAACGGCCTAAGGAATATAGGCACACATAAGATTTAACACACATATATTTACTACTTATTACTAAAGTTTAAAAGCTCTGAAAAAGCATCAACTCTGGAAAAAATCCATGCATTTATACAAGTCTTATTTTCACAAGAACATGGTTGCGAACCTAGCCAAAAACCTCTTTTAAAATTTTGTGCATTATTTTAGATATTTCATGGAAATTGCCTCAAGCTGTCACACTGAAAAGCAGTGGCATGCTTTTCTAGTCTTTGCCATATATATATATACACACATATCTGCATACACACACACACACGTTTGTGTGCACACATATACATACACACGTCTTCAACCTTTATTTTTACAATTAGGTGGAATCTTCCACTTCAATTCTTCACGAATTAAAGCATTCACAGAGGATTTTTTTTTTCTAAACTAGGTATGAATTCATAGCACAAAAGGACCTGTATTACACAGTCAACATGCTTTAACCAGAAACATCAACTCTGCCAGCACACTCCAGTATTCATTTGCTTTCTGTCCTTGCTATGAAGGGTGCAGATCTAAATGGGAAACTACTGTATGTTTGTCCTCCATATATGTTCAGTTTCAGATTCATATAACAGATCTGAAACAGGATGTCCAGTGTTCAAAGACAATCCTCTGGGGGTTTCTGATCATCTATATGTTTATTTGGAGTCATTTAACTAACAATGAACAGCAGAAAAGAAAATGGTAAATGACAGAGGATAAAGTTAAAAAACCAAAAGGTGACTTCCTTCTAAAATGCCCTGAATTGCTTCCTTTACTTGGAATTAAAGCCTTCAACAAGTACCATAATGTGACGTAGTTCCTTGTGAAATGAAACCTTTCTTATTCACTAGCCGACCATTTGCCTGCCAAGAGATACAAGCAGACTGGACACAATGGATAGCATTTTCCACATGGGATATGATCACACAATACCATACATTCCCTCTCATACTACCGTAGCATCTGTCTTTGCTGCGGAGATCACAGTGGGAAACAGAAACATTCCCTTTACACAAGAAAAGGCCATTTTTGGCTGATATTGCAACACAATGTTTAGGATGGCACAGTTTTCCAACAGTAACAGGATTAAACAATGCAACTACTATACTAGTGAATTTTAACACAACTGGAATGTTCTGCCAGTCAGAAGTTCAGTAGGTGAAAACAGCCAAAGATGACACTGACCTGGCAGTACTACCCAATTGAAAAATGGTGATGAATTTAAAGAGTGTGACAAAGCCCTAAAAATGATAAATGGAATCCAGAGCCACAGTAGCAAGGCTGAACATTGAACACAACAGCAGAAGTTACACATAAGTTCCCATACATAGTACTATACATAATTCTGATCATACATTTAATAAATAAATAAATAAATAGACTGAGGGAAATGAAAGTAAGAATGATTAGGGAACAAGGGGATCGGGAATCCTTATACCTCACCAAATAAAAGCTCAATAGTACCTTATCAATATAGATACAAGGAATAAAAACAAGAGCTTTTTAAAGTAAATAATAACAGCTCATAGAAGAAAAAAGAGCTGAATATTTGTCTCAAATAAGCTTAAAGTGCCACTTATTGAGGAAACCGCATTTATACAACAATACTCCAGAGGCACAGGACAAGCAAAATGGGAAATCCTATTATTAATGTGTTTATAAAAAACTAATGGTGGCATGAGTGGAAGGTCCCTTAAATACCTCCTTAGAGTCTGTGAATGGACATTTCAACCTGTTAAATACAAGAGCATTGCTGGTTTACTATCTGTATTGATTAACAGATGCCAAAACTCTATTTAACATCTCTCATTATTATGTGCTTTCCCCAGTGAACAAAGAGTAATAATTATACCGCAAAACATTAAAAAAAATTCTTTAAACTGTTTATCAGAAAGTAACAGATCTTTATGATTCCATTTTAATACTATTCACTAAAGCTTCTTTTCCTATATAACTGAAACACTAAATATAGCAAATATTTTTGTTGCCTATCTATATGGTCATTATGGATACAACAAGGGCAAGAAGTTACTTCATTTGTACAGGCTAGTATCTACTCTGCAGAGAAGGCTGGACCAAACTGATTAATATAATTATGGTCAAACAGAAATAACTAAATAAAACTCAACAAGGAAAGAACAAATCCCTTCCTCCCCCTAACTCAGGGCGTCACTTCTTTTTATTTTTTTTTTTTAAGTTGGAAAGAATACAGAGTGTACCTACACTGAAGGCAACATGGCTATTAAAACTAGTAAAAACATTGGTTTGGTTTTTTTTGTTGGCCACATCACAGGCTTATGACAGAATCATCATAAAGAAAATCTTTTTGGAGGACATTTCCAAGGGAAGCAGTAGGTCCCCAAATGATGTTTAGCAATGAAAAACTAACAATTAAGTTTTTACTAAAATAATTAGTTTAGTACTAAACTACACATTCCAATGAGGAAGAGCAAAGTTCTTTTAAATTGAGATGAGCAGAAAGCTACTGCAGTTCTGGACTTACTCTGCAGGAATTCTACCTCTGAAGCACATTTTCATATAAAAAAGAAGGTACCACCAGCATTCAGAACTATGAAAAATTGGACTGCTCCTACACTCAGAAACATATTTTAACACAATTGTTCTGAGGTCCTCAGTTAGATTTTTCCCCTTCTGAACTCACAAAATTTTACCAGCATTTTATCAACAATACACATAAATAATGGAAATCCTATTCTGATCAATGTGGATGATTAAGTGCTTTCACATCCCTCAATAAACTAGCAAAAGACAGGCACTAAGTGAATACTATAGAAAATAACTGACATATTTGACAGAAACATAAAGACATTCTAATTCTCACATGGATTCTAACATGGGGATGAGGGGCATACATGACCAGATAGTTCCAGACACAACAATTGCTATAGTAATAAACAGTCTCCAGAAAAAGATGGTAACAGACTGACAAATATTTAATGGTCTTTATCATTATTCAAACCCCAAAGTGGAGAAAAAAGGCAAATGCCAATACCCTGCATCATACTTAGAAATATAAATAAATAGCTACACACAGACCTATGTGTATACACACATCTACACACACATAAACACCACATCCTATCTTCAGGTAAAAACAGGACAAAAGAAGTCCTACTAGTGTAGATGAAACCCAGTCACAAGCAGCTCATTCGTAATAGCTGTTTTCTAACTTGCCAAACTCAAAAGCAAGACAATCTGTTATTCCAACCCACCTCCTTCCAGTATTTCCCTCTCCTGCTTTGAGCATTCACACAATCATAGAATTTTCAAGGTTGGAAGAGACCTCAAAGATCAAGTCCAACCATCCACCCAGCACTACCACTGTAAACCATAAAGCACATCAGTCAGCATCAGATCCAGATGCCTCTTAAACACCTTCAGGGACAGCGACTGCACCACCTCCCAGGACAATCCATTCTAATGCCTGATCACCCTAATAGCAATAACTTTTTTCTAATATCTAACCTGATTCTTCTGTCTCAGCTGAAGGTCATTTCCTCTGGTCCTATCACTGCAGGCACATTAGAAGAGATCAATCCAGATGCAGAGAGAGATGGGGCCTGAGCTTCATCTTGTGACTAAACAAACCCAACTCCCTCAGCCATTCCTCATAAGACATGTTTTCTAGTCCTTTCATGAGCATATCCTTGTTGACTTTCCCTGGACAAGCTCCAGCCCCTCAATGTCCTTTTTGAAGTGAGTGGCCAGAACCAGACTCGAGGCACAGCCTCAGCAATGCCAAGTGCAGGAGGAGGATCACTTCCCTCGTCCTGCTGGCCATGCTATTCTTGGTTCAGGCCGAGGTGCCATTGGCTTCTTGGTCACCTGGGCATACAGGGGCTCCCACTGAGCTGGCTCTCAACGAGCACCCCCAAGTCCCTTTTGGCCAAGCAGCTCTCGAGCCACTCCTGCCCCAGCCTGTAGCCCTGCATGGGTTTGCTGAGACTACATGGCACTTGACCTTACTGAGCCTCATGCCATTGTCCTTAGCCCACTGATCGACTCTGTCCAGGTCTCTGCAGAGCCTTCCTACCCTCAAGCAGATCAACACTCCCACCCAGCTTTGTCTTGTCTACAAATCTACTGAGGGTGCCGTCAATCCCCACATCCAGACCATCAATAAAGATGATAAACAGGACTGGCACCAAAACCAAGCCCGGGGGAATGGTGCTAGTGATCAGCCACCAACTGGATTTACCTCCAGTCACCACAATGGTCTGGGCACAGCCATCCAGTGTTTTACCCATTAAAGAGCCCACCCATCCAAGACATGGGCAGTCAGTTTTTCTAGGAGGAGTACAGCTAAAATAATAAAGCCACTGCTGTTCAAAACATTTTTCCAGTCATGAGTTATGAAGCTCAGGCTGGGAAAGTTGATAAACATACTGCAAAAAGAAGGCAAATCTTAGCTCCCTCGAGTCTCTCTGCCCCACAAAGACTATACACCTTTTATATCTCCTGCCCATGATAGAGCTGCCACCTTCAAGCACACATGCCAGCACCACAGCATGGCTAGGAATTTAAGAAGAGAAAGGTGTTTACTCTTGGACTTAACAGACTAAAAGCTAAGGCTAACAGATTTGGAAGAGGGGACATGAACACCAACTTCCTATGGTAAGAATGGAGAAATGCCCACTGCATAGTTTTGATACAGAATTCTTTCTTGAAAGTAAATGCTACTGTGATGCAGATAGGAACACACAGTAACACACACAACAGGTGTTCAGGTAGAGAAGAAGAAAGGAAGTCTCTCGTTTATTGTTGACCTCGTATATCTAAGTTTCTGGACAGTGATCAGAGACTGGACAGAGAAGTTACCACCTCTCCATCTCCACTGGTCACTTGAGAAGTCCATCAGGTGATATCTTCCACAAAGGAATGCAAACATGATTCTTGTTTATCTTACAATTCATGAGAACTGACTCCAGTATACTAAAACAAATCAGAAGGCTTATTTTCAGGGACAACAAGTAAAAACAATAACTGACTTTTGCAAGGATGTAACGGATACATTCCAAAACTTTAAGCAAGCCTCAAACATTAAATCCCACAAAAGAAATGCTTATATGACCCTCTTGGACTCCTCAGTATTATATTTTTCAAAATTATTTTGTACCATTTGACCGTATTTTCTATTGTAGTCAACTACCCTCAGTTAGGTGCAGTTTTTCCCCCTACCAAACGAAGAAAAAAGAAACCACAAAAATATAACACAGAAGAAAAGGATGCAGAATACTAGCATCTGCTTTCATTCCTATTTTACAGGCCAGATTCATACCAAAGAGATTATTTGAAAGCAACCACTAAATACATCAAAAGCGTATAACAAAACTGTTTCATTTGCTGAGTTAAGCACTTTCCTAAAAGCCGAGTCATCAGCTACGTTTGTTGTAGCTAAATTCCCTGACTTCTGGAACTCACTGCACTTCAGAAAATTCTGCCCCAAAATGATAAAAAATACTATAAAAAGTCATTGTGTTTTGTCATGATCAACAATAGGAACTTGTGCAATTCTAGTAGGATAAGAGATGAGCCCTTTCCGTGATGAAAAGGCATTATGATAATAGGTGAACTACAGTCTACAGCAGTAAAGAAAAAGCTTTCAAGGAAGGCTAAAATAAGCTATGTTAAATTGAAGGCAAAAAATACATATATACAGAACACAAGGACACACATCTAACTGGAAAGGTAAATTTAAAACAAACTGAAAGCTAAATTCTTAAGCTTTACAGTAGAGAGACTGCAGTAACTACTTAGAGGCAGAGCTTATTCTCCAAAGGACATCCATTGATGCCCTGGGAAGCCTGGTACAAGCACAAGCACCCCAGGCACAAGCTTTAAACATATGTGTAAATACACATGCACATTTCTGTGCATGCAGAGTTACAGTGTAGCATGTAGCAGCCAAGGCCACATATATTTCCACTGCATTACAGCCACATATACTGCAAAAGAAACGATGAGTTTCTTCAATGCATTTGTTCACACACAATGAGGAGCTCATTCACAGAGGACACACTCAGAAAGGATCCCATGAACAAGCACTTATTTTATACCAGCAAAATTTTTGTCCTTCAGATGTTAACCTGCCTTTGAATGTTTTTAAAAAATAATAATAATTTAAAAAAAAAAAAAAAAAAAAAAAGCAAGATAGTTTAGGGCCTCAAGTGTTTTAAAAGCACTGCAAAGCGCTTTAAAGAACTCCTGAAATTATAAAGTCCTTTAAAGTAGTAAGTATACACGGATATAAAAAAAACCCAAACAAAACAAACAAAAAGCTTACCATACTATTTTAAACTAAATAAAATGAACAATTTTAGGTTTCTAAATAAAATATCACAAAATAAAAAAATTAAAACCAAACAGACAATCTGTCCAGTCAGAAGCTCAGATTTCAGCTTTCAGTATTCAACTGTATGGGTAAGAAAACTTATTCCAGAAGACTTATTTTAAGTCTTTTTTTTTCCTAAAGGTAAATCTTCAATCAATGTGTTGAAAGTGTATCGCACAAGTACTACATAAAAGATAACAGAAATGTATCTCAACACCACTACATTTAAAAAAAAAAAAAAGCTAACTCGTTTCCTGGGTTCATTTTAAGACTAAATCATACATAAAACAGCATTCAAGAAGCCTGTATCAGCTACCAGGCTGCTTATCCTCCTCCAGAATTTCCTAAAATTATACCTCTAGTTCAGGATGTTCTTTATTTTCAAAAGTATATGAATGCTTTCAAAGATTTCTTATAGGCATGCCAAAAATCTTTGCTTAGAGTAATACCCAGAAGCTAAAAATATTGTAGTAGGAGTGAAATTACACATTTATTTGCTCCCCAGTTCCAAATAATGTACTAAAAAGTGACCAGCCTGGCACTCATCTTGAGCTTAAATCAGTACCCAGCACTGGTCTGATGGAATAAACTCCTCAAAGCTGGCAATTCTTGCTATAATTTTAATACGTGAGGTATTTTTCAAGTACTTTGTGTTATTCAATGCAATGAAGTAACTAAATAAAAACATATTGCAGAGAATATGGTAGAGCAGCATATGCTGATGATGAGTTAATATATGCCTTCTCACTTAAGAACTGAAAAGAGCTGGCAAGCTCTTTGGTAACGAAAAATGTAAAATAGAGCAAGAAGACTTCAAATGATCCAGCTACATTTATGCCCGGTTGTCTGCCTGAAGAAAACTCCCAAAAAAGATACAAATTGGAAGAGCAGCTAGAAAGCTTATTCTTCTAAAAAAAAGACACATCCTACTGTAGTATCCCATTAGGTTTCAAGAGTACATTTAATTAGCTTTTATTTCAAATAACTTTTGTAACTCTCTCTGTTTACAACTTCCAGCCTCTCTCTTAAGTGAGCATTTTCTATTTCAGTAGACATATCTTTTGATCTCAAAAGATGTGAAGTTGGAAAGTCAAAGTCAGGAAAAAGTCTCTCTGAGATTTTTCTAAGTTGGGATGAGAAGAGATACAAAGAATATCCTAGAATATCCTAGAACAAGTAACAAAATCCATCTACACTCAAGGTCAGGAAGGAACAGGAGGAAACAACTTGGGGACTATGTGTGACTTTGAGAAGACTAGACACATTTTCAGTAACTCTCTAATATTTCATTTCAACTAACTGTTCATCTTCAGAAAGGCTGAAGTAGGACAGTTTAACAAAACTCTTAATCAAAGCATGACAAATTACTACAATCAGATCTGTACATGTGAAACACAATTATTTTAGAACTTGTAGGAAAGACAAGGCTTTGAAAGCCTAGGTAATTCTGGAAGTACCTGTAGAAACTAATGCTTCCTGTCTGGTTAGGTTTACCTGATTTTAAGGTAAAGTATAAAAAACTATTTCAGAAATACCAGTAAACATAAGGGTTTCATCTTGCTTTGTTTCATGAATTCTCTTAAAGCTGACACTAATGTCGTTATTCATCTGTTACTCTCACTGGAAAAATCAAGTTTATTCCTTGTACAGTAATAGGGCACTGTAAAGACTGATGATCAGATCGGTTTAAATGAGGTTTCTCTTACAATAGTTGTGCCACAATTGCATCAGCTCACGACAAGCACTCTTTTAAACACTTGGAACACCAAGAATTCTGCACTAGACATCTGTGGATGTCCCACCTAGATATATTCAATAGCACAAATGTCTTGAGAAAATATTTCCAACAAAATGACAGCAAACTTGAGGGAAAAAATCTAACACGGTTAGCTTTAAACATTCAGAGACACTGAGATGTGGTTCAGGATACCCATATGCAGAATAAAGACACATTTCTAATAATTTAGGAACTTTTTTCCATCTTGTCTGTGAGATCCTTTGGCAAGTCAAACAAGAGCTTATTCTTAAAGAGGAAAAGCTTTAAAATACTTGCTTTAAGAATTTTCAAACATTTGCAACTGACTCAGCTGTTAGCTAGCCCACTTAGTCCTCCACACAAAGGGCGGCTATTAGATAAAAATACTTTGGAAGGAAGGTGTATCCATGCATTCTTCATACCAGGGACATGAAAACATGCCCCAGAGACCTTCAGCAACTTGGTAACTCAGCACCAGGTGTCACAATTACACAATGATAAAACTCAAAAAAGGCACAAGTAATATTTCTTCTTGGGGCAGAGCAGAAAACACAGGACACTAAGCCTGAAACCACAACAAAAATGAAAGACACCTTAGCACTCAACCAGGTGAGGAATGTCCCTCTTAGCTCTTGGCTTCACAGACCAGATGCCCTCATAGAGGGCCACAGCCACAGGCTTGTCTGTTCTTCCGTGGTAGCCATGGGAAAGCCATCCAGCACAAGAAAATGCCAACAAATGGTATCCTCCAACTCTTGCTGTTGTGCTGAGCCACATGAGGAAACACTTATGACTCAGGAACATGCAAGTACCAGGGATAACTCTGCTTTATCACCATGACATTCCTCAAATTCCCAGCCAAGTTGATCATGGCAGGATCAAGAAGGGCTAAGACAACAAGGAGCCCCCACAGGGTTTATGAACCCAAGGGAGGCAGTGTCCTCAGGCAGTCTCTCAAAACTCCCAAAAAAAGAGCAAATGAATGACAGGAGGTCATGCAGAATGTCAGAGAAAGAGCAGGAAGTCAGCACAGCACAGTCAGGGCTGGCAGCTCAAGTGAGGACCAGAGTCACACAGGGAAGAGTAATGACCCGAAATAGCACCATGGTTACAGCGATAGGATATGCATTTAAGGATTTACAGTTTTTTGTATCATGTACACACAGAAATACTATACTACAATAGTGTGAAAATATAACTCATTTTTCTAACCAGGTGAGAATCACATACAGAAATTTGATAATTACAGTTAACATCACTAATCAGACATATTGATAACAGTTAAGACAACACAAAAGCAATACTCTATCAGGAAATGTCCATTTATGCAAAAAGTTCTTAGGCCTCTGGGATCATCTGATTTGTCTTCATATACTCTCAGAGACCCCTGCTGCAAGGGTCCACTCTTCTACGTATTTTTATTCTAGGATCACTGATAGCTCACTCTATGTTTTCATGAGGTTTTTTTTAAAGTATTGGCTGCATTTATACAACTACCCAATTACGCCATCCAAATTCAACAGCTTAAGTGGGGGTGGGCACTGCTGCTTCAAGACTGATCATTTCAGTACCCAAAATGAGCAAAATACCATCCTGTCATCATCAGAGACACACACACCTCTAATGCTTCTGTTTGGTGCAGGATTGAACTCAGAGCTTAGTATTGATCTTCACCAAAGACTGAGATAAAGCCTCAAATCAGAGATTAAAATACATCAGGAAGGAAAACTTAAATTAAAACAGAAAATATGAAGTATTTTTTAGAGGAAGAGACATAAAACGATTTATAAAGTTCTAGTACCAGCAGAGACAGTCAAAATACCAATGCACTGTAAAGGAAAAGTTTCTGAGTACACAACTTGATCCAAAGAGGCATTTTCCCATGACATTTACTGCAATATTTACTGTAACTACTGTGAATCAACAACAAATAGGATAATAGAGAGCTTTTTACTAAAAGAATGTTGCAGTAATGAGACTGTATTCTATGTCCTTGAAGTTTAGAAACAAAGGGGGGAAAACAATGGGAAAAATAGATATATCTTTTATGTGGACTACTTGTGTGTACAAAGTACCATATTTTCTCTCAACATCAACCTACACAATACAAAAGGATCAATAGTGTATAGGGTGCTTTGGAGGAATGTGGGTTTTAACTCTAAAATGAACATAGCAAGTGCTGGACTTGATAATCCTTATGGGTCTCTTCTACCTTAAGATATTGCTATAATTTTGATCCATTAAAAGGGAAAAAGGATACTAAAAGAAGAGCTTTGCAAGCATTTGAATGTATATTACAAATACCCCAATGATTCATCTTTAAATATTTTACGTTGCATTTGACATTTTTCATTTTCTAAGAATAAACATTCTCTGATAGTATTTACACTCTCACAATGTCTCCTTCAACTGTTATAGCCACTTTTTTCATTCACAGCATTTTATTTAGTCAATTTATGGAACTACACTATTTGCTATGTTTAAATTGCAGCATGTAAATTATGAAATGGTCTTCTGAAACCCAAAATATATTTTAAAAAAAGAAAGGGAAGACAGATAAAGCAATCATCCCTTCATTTCAAACCATCCTCTATACTCAAGTCCCTCATAAATAGCAAAATGAGGAAGTACACAGCATCTCAGCTTTTTAACTATATTTTTGTTTTCAAAAGAATAGAAAACATACAACTTGCTAAAATCAAGCTAAATTCTTCATTCTTTTAAAATAAAAACATTTAAAGGCTTCAAAATTAGTGGAAGAGAGTGATAGCTTGAAATACGGATCTATTTTAATCTTTAGTGTCTGCTTTGGGGAAGCAGAAGATGCTATGACCTCACAAAAACAAACAGACTTTTTAGAGAGATACTTTGGACAAATTTGTCAGGTTTATTATACTTCAATCATTACATCATCACCAAAACTAAGGATAAATTAAAACATAATTGAAAAAATGTACTAGAACAAGTGTGGATCTTCTGTAGAAAGAATATGATCTGTCCTTCTCATGAGGCAAGGAAATTAACTAGATTTAGGCTATAGTTCAGCTGTTGCTTCCAGACAATTTGAATCTAAGCTGCTGACAATAAGGCAGTTTGACACTTTGCTGGTCCTTCATTCCTGGCTATGAACCACCTCTTTTTCTCCAGATGCTCATGCTCAGCAAAGTGGATCCTCCCCTGTTCCACGTCACCACAGGGCTGCACAAGTCCAGCAAAACAGGACAGCAACTCAAAAGAGACACTAACCAGAGTGTCTCCCTGTTTCTGTCCTCCATTTTTCACAAGGACCCTAAAAACATTGTCATTAGATTCACTCTCTCAGCAACCTAATGACTAATTCTTTATTTAGAGTGGAGGAGCTCCATCAGCAGAGACAGAGGCCCACCACCTCAGCCATGAGTCACTAGGTACGTGGGAGTCACAATCTTTAAACGTGGCTTCAAATCTGACAGAACTAGAATTTAACTCTAGAAAGCTCAAAATGTAAGAGTTGCTTGCTGCCACTCTTTTTTCTTTTCTTATTCATTCTTACAAAAAAAAAAAAAAATTAAACATTTAAAACAAACAAACAAAACCAAAACAAAAACAAAAAAGCAAGTTGTTAGCCAAAGTTATGATCCTCTTCTTGTCAGCAAGCATATTATGCATATAAGCTACCATATGCTTTGTGGCTAACCCTAACAAGCAGCAGAACAAACTCTGACAAGCAGTCAATAATCTTCACCAGTTGAAACAACCCAGCAAAAATCAAGCATTTCAGGTTTTCTCAGCAACTCATGATCCTGTTCTTAGCAAAGAAATCTAGTAAAAAATGAAGCAACAGTGATTCAACTCTTCAGGAGCTAAAAAACTCCTACTTAACGTAATTGTTTCCAGCTTACACTGGTCTTCATCAGTACATACAAAATAAAAATTATTTATCTTACCAAAATCAACCAAGTTTATAATCATCTTGCAGCTCAACAGGACTCAGTTTAATACTTACAGAGAACAAGAGGACCTCAGGACAAAAGTGCAACTGGCTATACAGGAAGTTCTGGCCCCAATCTTAGATTTTGTGCACATGTATTGAAGGAATATTCCCCTTCTAGCACACAGAGAGCATTTCTGATCTAACACAGGAATGAAAAAGCACACAGAAACAGTTTAAGTGCCCCAGGGGAAAAAAAAATCACTCTTTTCACCAAATAATCTAGCAATCTGCAACACCCAGATCTGGTCAGGTGGAGTATCATACTGTTGCACAGCACAAACTATGCCAAAGCACAAATGCAGCTTCTCCTTCTAGACATATTATTTCACTCCTTCCCATCTAAATAGGTTTAATGCTGGGATAACATCCTAAGCAGCTTTGTCTTAATCATCTGCATTTTCCCAAGCAGCTTCTGCACTGCCAACAGAGTCAAAGATTCCTCAGAATCAGACAGAAATATTGGTCAGAAATTAGTACGGACTATTACAATGCCCAAAATATTTTTTCTTCTTCTATTCTTTATTGCATAGACCTAGGTCCTTCAAAAGCAACTGACAACCAAGACTGGAGAAAAGTGTGAGGTTTTTTTCCAAAAGTTTGTTTTCAGGCCACAATCCTACCATGAAAAGCTGAGATTCTGGGCAGTCAGATAAATCAGCCTCCAAAACTGTATTTTTTGTTCCATCCCCCTTAAGATCAGTGCCTGGAGCCAATATTTCCTGACATCCAACATCAAAATAAATTATAACCACGGTGACAATATTATCAGTTTTCTTCCCTTCCACAGATAACTCTCCAAGTCAAGCCATAAAACCAAAACCCCTTCCACAATACAACTGTCAAGTCAAAATCTTAATGCTGCCACCTGATACAGATCAGCAAGCATCACATGCCCATAAGGACTGGAAAATAGCCATGTACAGACACAGCCCAAACATATCAGAGTGTAAGATTAAGCTGCCAATGTACCATGCAATTTGGATGTCTATTAGGAACCACTGGTCTATAGCTCTACATCGATTTCCATCACACCATAAATGCCTTCTCTGCTCTGCCAGACCAAAAGGTGCATTATTTCATAGTGGCGTTTACAACACATAATGAAATAGTCTCAAAAAGCATCTTTCTACTGTGAAGTAAAGAAGATTTGCCCCTCTAAGATTTCTACCTGCTTAGTACCAATCATGCAATATTTTCTTTCATTTATCTGTTTACATACACCGTAGACTACCAAATCCATTTAGAAATGGTCACCTTTCCCTGGGCCATTCAGAAAAATGCTACTGCACAAAAGTAATTACTCTTTCTGTCTTCTTAACACTAAATACCACATAATCTCTCTCTGTAGCCCATTTAAATAGATTTTTCCTGATTAATGAGGAAGTGCCACAAGAGCAAGCACATATTAATATTAAAGAATTGGTCAAAATATGTGAAATAATATTTATCATATTAGGTTTCACCCTATACCCTTTCTCATAGTTGTATGCTCAGCCTATTTTTATCTATGAAGATAGTCTTGCAAATAACCACAATAATTCCAGAGAAACCAGCATGAATTTTAGTTATGGCATTGCAGATAAACTTTTTGGGTACTGCAACAAACCCTTATTACTTTAGAAAATGCCACTACTGAATGAAGTAATTTGTTCCTAAAATTACTTCAGCATAGGAAAATTCGTTACACTGCACGTGTTCTTAATCCATTTTAACACCATTCTATGCTATGAAAAACACTATTAAAGTTGTATCATAGAAAGACAGCGTAACAAATTCCACTTCTGCAACAAAAAAAAAACCAAACACCTATTTCTGCTTTTGTCAATAACAAATGTGAATAAAATACATCAGAGTAATTAAGAAAATACAGACAATTCTCCAAACGCCACCAAATATTTTAAGAGACTGTGATGCAAAGCAAACAGATATGCCTCTTGCTTATCCAAACTTGAAAAGATCTGCTTAAATCAATCTGTCCTGAACAGAATATATATCAAATACAATAGCTTCTTGTCGAGGATTGTTCTGAAACCCTCGAGGTAATGCTCTAGCAACTCACAGCATAGCAACACTTACAACATGGTTGCAGTAACTGTCACCAATGAAAACTGTAAAACACAAGTAGAAATAAATATGATTACAGCAATATGCTGTGAATGTTTTCTTCTCTTTTTTCCTTACAGTCTGTAGTTCCAATTCTGATGCAAGAAGTGGAAGATAATTAAGGTGGAAGGAGACTGCAGATACAGCTACTTACCTTGCATGATGAAAAACTCTGTAAACAAATAGCACACTGCAATTTACACTGTCACTTACCTCATAGGACCAAACGCACTGAGTTCCTCCAAACCTTCGGACACACCTGCCCACTTCCACATCCTCATGAGTGGTGTACATTTCTCGAAGGCATTCACCTATATGTGGCACCATCCTCCGGAGAACTTCCCGGCTGAAGATCATTCCTGGCCCTCCCATGCAGAAATTTTCTCCAGGCTCCAGCCCCAGTTTTCCAAGTTCTTCAATATTACCCAGACCAGTCTGTCCCAAATACAGAGGTTTACTGCTATTCAGTGATCGAAGAAACTCCTCCAATTTCTCACCTGACAAAAAAACAAGATTACTGTCATTTCTATGACTACTCTGCCAGCCATCTCTTTTCCTGTATTTCAAGCTTTTATAAAAATATAACAGGTATTTGAGACTGTCAGAGGGAGTCACTTCCAAAGCAATATCCTACACCTCACAGAAAACATCCTAGGGAAAGTTAATAGTTTGTTGGGTTTTTTTTTTTTTTTTTTTTTTTTTTTTTAATTAACTTTACAATGACATTTTTCTTCCAGCCAAAAGCTGGAATATGATCAAAACCTAATTTTTAATAGTGAACTTTGTTCTGTTCAAACAATACTGATGGAAAGCACTCCCTAATATAGAAGTTCCTAAAGCTGGACAATTTGAACAACGTAATTCAGGCTGGGGAGGAAAGGTAGTGGATGGGAAATACCAGGTAAGATTTTAGTAGGATTAATTTTTGAAAATACCAGAGCAAATCTAAATTAACTAAGAAAAACATGTTTGAGTACAGACTAATCCTTGGAAAGAAAGTAAAACTCCTGCTAGTTTCAAATAGTTCCAGTGCTACAATGTTTATACAGTTTTCCTCCAAATCCCTTAGCTAGTTATTTTAGGAAACTTTAATATTTATGTGAAACCAGAAGTTTTTTGATAGGTTTAATTTGGTACCATGTAATCAATTAAAGACAGGTTCAGTACAACTTCGAAATGAGCTCCAAGAAAACACAACTTTACATCTGCAACTGAATGTATACACATATATACGTGTCCATCTGCAAGTATTTGACAGGCGAATGACAGCTGATGAGCAGCCAGCCAATTAAACGACTCAAAATTAAGTGACAAACAGGGAAGGATACAGGCGCCACCAATGAACTTAAAACAGTGTAAGCAACCAAGCTCACAACCTGGGCTTATGCTTTCAACTTCGGCTTCCGTTTCCTAAGCGCGGGACACGGCAAGAACAATGCCGCCTCAAGCGCAGATCAAAACGAAGCAGGCTGCAAAACATCACATCCTAACGGTGCTTTGAAACTCGCACGGGAGCAGAGCCGGTGCTGCCCGGGGGCACCCGCTCCACCGCGCAGCACCTTCACTCGGAGCCCGCGGCGGCTGTGCTCGCCCCGCCTAGGATCGAGGCAGGCGGAGAGCTGGGACCGGTGACAGCAGCACCGCTCCCGAGGAGTCCGCACCGACTCCACCGGAGGTGCGACTGCCAGACACCCTACGGTCGGGTCGCGCGTCCTGCACGGCCCCGCAGCTCTACGCGCCCGGTGGGACCGGAGCCTCTCCGCCGGACCACGGAATCGGATCGCCACGGAAGCGAGGGCGTGGACGGCAACACCGGGACCACACGCCCATCCTAGGGACCGCTCACCGTGCCCTGCGCGGTCCAACCCGCAGTTTTAGCTCCCCAGAGACTCGCGCCCTCCGCAGAGATGGCCCGGCCCGGGCAGGTCGGGGTTCTCTCAGGGATATGGAGGCTCCCCATGTCCCGCACACTGGGGCTGGAGGCAAACGCCGGCGGGGCGGTGGCTGGCCGAAGCACCCCATGTTCTCCTTGCCCCAGGCGGGAACCTAAACTGTCCCCGACCTGCCGTAGGACTCCGCCGGGCTCCCAGATACACTCCCCTTCATCCCTGCCTCCCGCCGGCGGGATGCGCCCCGGTCACCTTTTATGTAGACGTCGTCGTCCGCCCGCATGAACCACTCGTACTTGTCCAGGTAGTGATCGTGCATGTACTTGATCATCATGAAGGACTTCTTTTGCGGCGGATAAGAGTCGTCCACTCCCGGCAAGGCGACGACGGGCAGCGGGGGCATGCCGGGGGGCGCGGCGGAGCCCTGGCTGGAGAAGAACTCCACGCGGCCCGGCACCGTGGACGCCCACGTCCGCTGCGCCGCCACCGCCCGACTGCCCAGGTATTTCTGGGCCGTCATCACCCCCACGTAGAGGAAGTTGCGGGGCTTGGTGCAGCCCTGGGAGCCCCCCCAGTCCCCGCTCCCGTTGTGGCTGCCGGCAGGCCGGCCGCTCCGTTTCTCGCCGCCTTCGTCCTCCTCCTCCGGCTCCCCTTCCCCGCCGGCAGCGGGGCTGGAGACCGTGCCCTCCGCCGCCGCCGGCGGCAGCTCCCAGGGGCTGCTCCTGAAACTCGTGCCACCCAGCACCGCCGCAGCCCCCGGCGGCGCCTGCTGCCCGCCCGCCGCCGCCGCGCCCCGGGCCGCCCCCGGCCCCGCCGCGCGGCCGTAGTAGGAGCAGAGGCTGGCGCCGCGCCGCTTCTTCTCGCTGAGCTCGGCCACTCTAGGGGCGATGAGCCAGGAGGCGGCGGTGAAACCCAGCACCAGCCCCAGCACCACGCTTAGCCAGGGTCTCCGGGATCGCGCTGCCATGTCGCGGGCAGGGCGGCTCCCGGAGCAGCGCTACCGCCGCTGGCGTCCCGCTGGAGGCGACCCCCGTCCCGCGGCGGCCTCAGGCGCGGCGTCTCCCGCCGCGGGTCCCTGCCTCGCCGCGGCGGCCCGGGCGGCTGCGCTGCTCCCGAATCAAACTTCTGCGGGCGGGAGGGTGGCGGAGCGCGAGCGGCAGCGCCTCCGCTCCGCTGGCACCTAGTCCCCGCCGCGGCTGGTCCCTCCCTGCCCCTCCCACCGCTCAGCCTCCCCAGCCCCCGCGCTGCGCCCGCCGCCTTCCTCCGCGGCTGCCGAGCGCCTCACCCCGGAGGGCGCCGCCGGCGCCCGAGCTGCGCCGGAGAAGTGGCGGCCGCCGCCGCTCCGGAAGGAAACGATTTTTTTAGATGCTTCTCACGGATCCCCCGCTCCGCGGCCTTGGCACACGGACCGGCCCCGCCGTCCGCCGGCGACCCTCCTGGCCGCTGGGGCGGGGGCCGGGGTCGCCCGCCGTGCGGTGCGGAGGGGTGGGGCGCGGAGGGGCTGCCCCGGCAGCCTCGCTTAGCTCTGGATCCCCGGTGCGTCCCGGCGGGCGAGGCCGGGCTCTCATCGCGGGAGCGGCTCCGCACCATCCGAGGGCGGCCACGGGGCGCCGGGCAGGAGCGTTCCGGCCGGTCGTCTCCTCCAGAGCGGTGGTCCTGGAAGACAGGTCTGGGGTTTCGTGTTGGGAGGAGAGAAGCCCTCTCCACTGCCCCCGCTCTGGCCTCTGCTTTCTGCCCACGACAGTTAACAACTCCACAGATAAGAGTGCCTTTTCCTGTGGCGTGAATTCCTACAACCTGAGTATATCGTTAGTATTAGTAGTGTTAGTATTATTGCTGTTGTTAATACTGCTTTGGTTCTCTTGAGCTACAAGATTCTGGAGCATTGCTTCCTCATCTTCCTGACCTCTGGATCACCTCTGGGTAACGGCACTGTCCACAGTCCAGGATGACTGAAGCAGGAATTAAACGTTCAGGACACTGTGCCTATAGGGGCAGTTTTAATTCTGAAGTTTAAGGTTGCCTGCATATCCTCCATATTTACATGCATCCCTTATTTAATTGTGCAAGATGTCTATCTCCAATGAAAGCCATAAACTGCTCCTCACATCCATTTGTCTTTTCACAGAAATACATCAATACAATAGATCCATTAGCATGTTATTTAATAGTTTTCAGCAAAACCACCAATTTTTATGGCTAATCTGTGGCATTGTCTATCACTTCTTGTGATTTTATCAGTCATCAGACGCATGTTAAGGTGGGAGGAGGAGTATGGAGGCTAGTGTTCTGTGACGTTAGCAAAAGTATGCGAATAGTGAGAGAAATTTCAAACCTTTTTGGAAAAAGACTGATACTGCTTTACCCACCTAACAAAGCAAGTGTGTTCTGCATAGTCTTTAGCTGTGGTCACATACTGAACTAATTTGCAGGTTTTCCACATGACTTCTCCGTATGCAGTGAGCAGGCTCTGTGCTCTTTATGTTTTTGAGATGTGGAAGCATCAGGCTCAGGAAGCATACCCTATGGCTTCCCCAAGACTGTGTCCTTCCCAAGCAGTCCATCGTTAATTTCCTCCCCCTGTGCCCACAGGCTGGCACATTTATAATACCAATCAGTAAGGCACTAGGCATTTACTCTAGCTGTCGCCACTAAAAACAACCCAAGTGTATGTTGTTTACATACAAACACTATCCTAGATGTTGTATAAGCAACAAGGTAGCAGATCCTGTGTCTGTCTTCCCCAAGCTACTAACAGACAAGCTAAGTGGACACACATCCTCCAGAAAGGCTTTAAAATGGCATTGGGAATTACCAGCATTATGAGTGTTCCAGATTTCTGTATGAGCCTTGCATTTTAAAATACTATCTCCCAGTCCTTACCCCTGCTCCTTGTAAGCAGTTGGGAATTGCTGGGCTGTGGTAAGTCATGTGTAGTAACCTCCAGTAGTATGGGCTCCTTGAGACCTACACAATCTCATCATAATGGTGTCCTACATTTTCAGACAACTTACTGCTCTGAGGTTGCAGAGGTACAATGTATGACACTAAGCCACTTCCCATGCTTATGCATATACTGAAATGACTCCAATCAGTGTCAGCTGCACCAGCTCCTTAGATCTGACAGCTCTTATTTTTGTCTAAAAAGAGCTGGTAAACCCACGAGAGGTGACTATAAAGCCCTTTACCACTTCCAAGTTGAAAATGGACCCCAAGGTGTGCATTATTAAAATAATTTATAAGGAAATTAAATATAAGATGTGTATCTATCTGCATTTATATTTTTAGTTCAATACTATTCCACTATTTTGATACACTGCTGAGAAATCCGTTGAAGGTTTGTGGGATTTAATGGCCACAGAAACAGACTGGACCAATTTCATAGGAGCAATGGTGGCATCTAGCGGTTAACAGTAACAGTCCGGTACCTGTGTTCAGAATGCCTTTAAGAATCATGTAAAGGGCTTCTAAAACACCATATTTATTATCTTCATAGCAGCCATAGGTGGAAAGCACTGACTAAATCTAGCTGCCCTCTAAGTGTTCCATTAGGAAGTTAAGAAAGAATAATGGCAGTGAATGCCGTTTTCAAAACTGAAACAGAAAAGCTTCAAAAAAGTGGTGGCAAGTGGATATGCTTGATGCAAGAAAGGAGAAATTTAAGACTGGAATATATTGATTATTGAAAGGACAAGTGATATTTCTATCACTAATCCGACAAATCTGAAAAATTTGCAGTAGTGTGGCAGTGTTCAAATCTAAACCAAAACGTTTTTCACTGTTTTTTCACTTTCATTCTTTAAAATATCACCACAAACCAGCAAGTAACTCCCTTTTAGCTGTGTAAGATCAAACAAAAAGTTAGAGCACTTGTTTCTAAGTGATGGAAAATAATGTGTCCACCCCACAAAAATAGCTCATATTAGAGCTAGCATAGCTCATGTGAAAGATAAAGAAATATCAATTGTCTTTGAGGAGCAAATTTACAGGTACTCTAAGCTTGAAATTCCCCTTAGGCATTTGGTTTCATTAGGGAGGCATACAGACATCATTTACAGAGCAGTAGTTGCAACCGTGAACCATTGTGTTTTCATTATTGCAACATTTAGCTCTATTTGCATTTCAATGTACTGTTTTATTTTGGAACATAGTTATATATCCAAACTACTAACCCTCGGACATCCAACTTAGTATGGTTAAAGCCTTTTCTGCTGATTTTACTGGGCACTGGACCCAGCCAGATCTTGGATAAATATACCCCTTTCTTTCAAGAGAGATCCTTGTCAAGAGACAAACCCTTGTCCTTATGGTCTGTCTTGGTTTGAAAAACACGTGTCTTCCAAGGAAGGCAGGAGCCTCCCATGGAATGGGAAAAAAAAATTACCCCTTTCCCTCTGAATTATTTTAACTTTTAAATTAGTGGCACTTTGAGGCACATATGAGAAAAGGAATAACAGTTCTTTACTAGTGTGTATATGTGTAACAAGGCAAACAAACAACAATGCCAGCGACAACAAAAATAACCAGAAGAACAAAGTACCTCAGAGGAAATTGACTGACTTTTTTTCCCCTTCTTGCCAGTTTCCCTGGCAGGAGGTAGGTTTTGGTGGGACCAGGGAAGGTGACATCCAGCTGGCTGCGCCCTCCCTGTACCTGTGTAAACCCATGATCAGCGCGGCTCGGTATCTCTGTTTATACAAGATACATGTATATATCTGTTTATACAAGGCAGGTGCAATTAATGTAAAGAATATCAGACTTCCTGGGCTTTCAAGCTGAAGTTGGGAGGGTGGAGTTAAGACTAAATATCTCATGCAAACCTTCTTCCTGCCTCCTGTGAAGCAGCTCTTGGGAAATTAATCCTATCTGCCAGTGCCTCAGGAAGCATCCCTCTGAGGAGGGAGAGGCTCGGGGATACCGGGGTTTGCCTTGAGCAGATGGTGAAAGGGTCCTTTCTCTAGCGAGGTACGGTGCTAACAAGGACCCCGTGCCACGGCGGCTCCCAAGAGCAGAGAGAGCATTCACGGTAGAGGAAAGCAGCAGGAGATGGAGCCTCGCAGAAGTGGCGAATCCTCCCCACCGTGACCACAGCCTCTCTCCCCTTCGATGCCGAGCATCGAGAGAGGGAGAGGAGCCGAGCCCAGTCCCTCACCGCGGTATCTTTGCCCTGCCAAAGAGAAAAACACCCAGGTAGAGAGAGTAGCCAGCTGCACCCTTCCCCGTTTTTCTCCTACCACCTCATCTCCTTTTCTCTTAAGTATCTGTTACTGTTTCTCAGCAACAGATGGGACAAAATTCAACGAAAGTAAGAAAAAAAAAAGGAATAATCCTAACCCCCGACACAGCCGCACCAGAATTTCCTTGCAGAGAAATTGCACCTAGTGCAGCAGGAGGCCAACTGCAATATTTTACTCCTTCACTACTGTCCACAGAGCCGATTCTGATGCTCATATATACAGTCCTGTTCTAGACCAAGTGAAGTGCAACAGGTATTACTAAAAACAAAACCTTTTTATCTTCTAGAAAGTTCTGAAAATTCACCAGTAACTAAAATTTTAGATTCAAGATGATTTCACATCGACTTTTACTAAACCCATCTTTTATTTGGGCAAAACAAACAAACTACACAATCTGTAAATTAATTAAAGTGTGGAGCTTCACACTCAAATTTAAATAAAACCGAAATTTAAATATGATAGTCTATGCTGGGAAATCTGTGCTTCTGAAAATGTTTAGATTTAACATTTTCTCCATTATTTATGAAAAAATATTATTACACAAAAGTTTACATGGATAATTTATATGTAAATTAATTTTACTCATATTTCAAGCTGTTTATCTCGTCTGTACTTTGTAGTTATTTTTCCTCTCTTCTTAGAAGAGAAATAAATGAGACAAAATCACTCTTTTACAAATAGAAGTCTTCCATACATAGCTCCCATCTCTATATGGGATACACTAAAAGGTTCTAAGTGGTGGACATCGATGTTTACTCACTTTCTTCTCAGGTACCCCCATAGGTATGGACTAGAATGGAAGACAAGTGGTGTAAACATATTTGCCTTAATACTTTTGTCACACATTATTACCTATACTACTCTAATGACAGATGAAAGAATTAAAAGCAAGTCAGCAAAGTTGCCATTTGAAAGAAAGCCAAGTGTTGTGCCTCCAAATACTTAGGATAGACAGAAATCCAGTGTACATCAATCCTGGTAAAGAGGTAGCTACATCTATAAGGAGCACAACAGAAAATTTCTCTTTTAAAGACCTCAGCAAACATTCTCCATGCACTCTGACAACAGCCTATATGGAGGAAGAAAAAGACTGAAACTAAAAACCTTTCTTGCTTGACATAAATTCCTTGCAATATCTGCATTAGGAAAATAAATCGTGTAGTGTTTTCTTTCAAAATTGTAAAATATGTTCATAAGACTGAAAAAGTTTTAGTTGTAATAAATTTTATTAATTGTTTTGCTATCAAAGGTAATAGCACCATTTGATTAACCTGGCCACAAGAGGTCTTTTTTTATTTTTCCACCCTGGAAAAAAAAGAAAGTAAAATAGAAGATTAATTTCTAATAGCAATATCAGTATCCTATGTACACAAGTAACTTACTTACACAGGATTAATGTACATGCTGCAGCAACACATGCCAGGAATCTTGTCAGATTTTTTTAAAAAATGTTTTTTATTGTTCCTGAACTTGACTTTGAATTTGTCTTTGTCTCTGTGAAAGTTTCTGCTTCTCCTACCTCAGCGTCTGAAGAAGAGGTCGAGATCATCTGATCTTTAGTTCCTTCAAGGATTGTTTATTTTTGTTATCTGACATTCATGGCTCTGGCCTGCAGAGATCAACAAGGCCAGGTTGTGACAAATTCCCTTGGTTATCCCCAAGATAACCCTTGGGACAGCATTATCTTTTATACTAAAAACTACATATGCTTTATTTACAATAACTCTCCAATACCTGTCAACCATATTAAACAGTGTACCTTTACTTTAAACCAATTAAAAAGTGCCACCATCACAGCAGAAGATGGAGAACAAGAGATGAAGAGAAGGACAGAGACACGCCCTAAAACTTAAACTCCTTAAAAAACAGTTAAACAGTCCCTTAAACTCACATTCTAAAACTCCAAAATTCTACTTTTTCACCCTGTGATATGTTAATTATCATTCTACCTAAATTCTTGTAACTTATAAATTTTCCAGAACAGTCAGAGGGATGTCTTGAATTCCCACTGAAACTGTAGGACACACTTTGTTGCATGGTTTGGGGAAGGTAGAAGTCTCTGCTTTAAGGCTGCTCAAGCAGTTTGAAAAGAAAAATCTGGCAAAGAAAATAAAAATCTAAACAAAGTTAAAAAATAGTTCCACTCAGAAGGAAACTGGAAAGGAAATAGCAGGATGTCTACAGATATGAGCAGCTATTGCTCCCAGAGGAAGAACTGAGTAGTTATCTTTCATTATAAACCAACCAAAACAAAAGTGACAATAAACACATACACATCCACTCTTCCAATATCTGTTGCCAATAAACCATGTGACATCTTAAAAGAAAAACTAGAAGGAGAGAACAGTATGGTCAGAAGTCTGATCCTAAACATTTTGGTTTCATGCATTTATGTAATACTTTTTTTAAGAACTGTTGAAGAGGTTATAAACAACTTGATAACAAACAACATTTTTTTCCAAGTTTGTTAGGAATTTTACTCAGATACTACTTTTAATCCAATTTCACATCAAAGACACATAATGGAATATCCTTCGGGTCTGAGATTTGAAATGTCAGGATGAAGGACAAGTAATGATACTTACAAGACTCACCCTCTTCATTAAACATTGCAATAACATTATTTTGCAATTGTTATGTAAAGCCAGAAAAAAAATTCTTTTGTATATTATGTCACTTTTCCCCCTTGATCCTAAAGACAAATTTCCAAAGTCTGAATTAAGAATATAAACAATTATACTTAACATTAAGAAAGCAAAATATCAAGAATTTTAATTAGAATCTACTCATTCAGTCTGTCAGTATTCTGAATTTACACAGAAGCCATCCCATTGAATTGGTAGGATTATGGATGTGTTAGCTTCTTGTTCTTATTACTAGATGAGTGTATTAATAATCATTCTAAGATTTCTGAAAAGCCAGACAAGAGCTAAGCATTATGAGATTATTTTTCCTGAGAAGTTTAGTATGTCTGCTGTAGCTAATCACACACAGGATTAGAAAGCCTGGCAGGAGAGTTTAAACATGCCATGGATAAATTTAAATTCCTATCAAAGACATGGGACAGCTGCTAATTGATTACAACAAGCCTTGAAATGGGCCTGAAATATCGTTTATTCCTGAGACCTTTATTATGCTTTCTTGATTTGAATACAGGTAGGTTCTTTTAAAGCTGCACTGGGAGCCTGATTAGATCTTGGTTAAGGAAAATATACATGTGCAATATGAAGAGTAGTTGTGCCATCTTGTGAAACAACACCGTGGTTGCAGTCTGATGGTTTCTGGCAACATTTCATTATAATTCAAACCATCACATAATGTCTTCAGAACAAAGTTATTATTACACTGTTTTATTTTATATCCTTTATTAGAAAAATACTTTAAAAGAAACAACTTCTCTGCTTTCTGATTTATTTGCTGAATATGCTATCACAGTTTTGAAAATATTATTTTTTTGCCTGCTCATTTCTGCCCTGTGTAGCTGCAATACATTGTGCAAAGAGTAGGTATCTCTTGATAGCAGTTTTTCCAAAATAATTATATCTTTGTCAAAAGTAACAACTAATTTGTATAAAATAGTTTGTTCAGAGAATCTAGAATTTTTAGGGGAAACACAAACAAACAAACAAGCTATGAACAAACAAACAAACAAATCTTCTAAGAGGCACGAGGGATTTCCCAAGGAAAAAGTTGGATTTTTTTCTTTCTATGATTACATTCAAAAATTAAAAAAAAAAAAAAAAGAAAGCAATTGAAAGAAAACACTTTTTAGACTTAAAATACATGATATTTCTGTGAGCAGAAATATGTGCATGAAATATCAACCACAAAATCCATTCAACAAATTTCTGCAAGAAAAGTTGCTCTGTTTTAAAAAAAAAACATATAAAATATATACATAATAATTTTTACTAACATTTTTTACTTATAATATAAATAGATTTGATTAGTAATATTGGAAACCTTCACTTGGCTGAAGAGAACACCACAGTTGAAGAAAGAATCATCCCTGATTTCCATTCTACATTCAATGAGCAATTTGTGGCATATTTTTTCTACTCAGTTACCCAGTACCTGGTGGCCCAAATTCAGCAGAATATATTCTTTTTAGCATGGAAGCTATACTAATGGAACTAGGACAATTAAACTAAAAGTCTCAATTTAAAAATCATAAATGGAGATGTGCATAAAATAAAGACAACACTACAATATTTTGTTTTAGAATGGCTATATTTTAAGGGATGCTAGAAAGTAAGAGTACAGTCCCCAAATTGCTAATGTGTGAATTAAGCTTCCTGTGATTGTAGAAATAAAGTACTTGAAATTATGTCCATTTTAACTTTTTTTTAATAATAAGATTAATCATTTTGTTATGTGTAAACACATTTAAATGTAGCTGACAACATGGTTTACCACTTAAATGTATTTTTACACTTTAAAGTGGCTATAGTGAAGAGAGAAACTATGAAATTTAATTTGTAACTCATACGCTTTTAGCAGCTTAACATTCTCAGGGCAATGGCATCAAGCATGAAGTCTCGCAAATTTGCTTTGCAAAACCCCACTGCTTACATAGTTACTTGTATTTCATGCAACGTTTGCAAAGGGTAAGTTTGCTTGTTGGGGAACTGGCATTTACAACACTGATGAGCATCAGCATGTAATATATTGCAGAAAATATCCAGGACCTGAATTTATCAATTTATCATCCAGGACCTAAATTGTTTATCAATTTAGAATGTGGCCTTGAGGTAGGAGTGAAAAAATTTACAGATTTATAGTCTCATGCCACAAGTTTTTAAGATAAATTTTCCCATGGGTAAGTTTCTGAAATGTCAGATGATCATGAGACAAATATGAATTAATTTCTGATGATAAAATAAGCATATGTGTCTTACTTTCTTTTGTGTTATCCTGACTACGGTTGTCTCCAAGAACTGTGTCTGTGCAAAATCTAGTTGAAGTAGAAAAGGCTTGCAATTTTAAAGGTAGGCTAGTTAGTCAGGCTCCTGTCCCACATGGGAACCCATCCTTCCAGTCTGAAAGATGCAGGCTGATGACAGCAGGCTGGTCCTGATGAATTTTAATTTCATTTATATTAGGGAACAATTTTATATGCCTCGTGCCTCCAAGTTGCTATGGTGTATGTGGCAGCCATAGAAGAAGGGGCTGTTAAAATCTGCTGAGTGCTATATGGACAAAGACACAAAAGTTCCACTGGGGCAAGGAGGATAAATTGCTGATTAGTCTTAATTAATACATGAAGGACCTAGGAATTCTTCACGAAGTATATTCTACCACTTCCATTATGTACAGTTCTTTCCACATGGTTGAGAAAAGCAGGATTGATATGGAGAGATATCATCCTATTACCCAACAGATGCATCCACAAAAAGTTTAGCAGGAGGGCAGGCACTGCTTGTTTTGGCTGGACTGGTAAGACTGCTGTGGCCATCAAAACTTACCCTCTATCATTTTTATCACTATAATCTTTTATAAAGCAGGAGGAAAAGAAAGAAGACAGCAACCAACTAAACCAGACTTCGAAAGGCTGGAGATAGACCTGAAGGGATAGCTTTGTAGCACAATACAAAAACATTTGAGGAGGGGAGACAACCTCATTCCTTCCTATTCCTGGGATGTGGATGCTAAACAATATTTTATATTGTTATCTAAAGATATTTTTATATTAAATTAACAATTCAAGTTTATTATTAGCTATATTTGTCTTTATTTCACAATTCACAAACGAGAAAGCAAGGAATCAGCACTTTTTTTCCTTGCTGTGTGTATGTTGCTAATCCTTGTCTCTGGCTCATTTCATTCAAGCAATCACCACTAGGAATTTTAGCACTAGAACTTATATTTTTCAATTATATATATAGAACTTATATTTTCAATTTATATTTTCTGTCCGTAATATTTTAAACAGATTTCAGCAATTCAGCATTTAGTGCAATATAAGAGCATATCCCTGTCATTTGCAGAATTTCTCTTCTGCAAACGGCACAAAAGATGACTAATATGCTAAATCAGATTTTATAAATACAGCTTATAAGTATTTTTCTCTGTCCAGCACACATCAAGATCCCTGCTACTACCATGAAAGTAGCATTTCCCAAGCAGCATAAGGCTGCAGAATTTATTTGCTGGAGAACACTTTCTACAGATTGACCTTCTAATTCTGGTGTAAAGGTTCAGATCTCAACTTTTCTCATATTCTTGCCTTTTCCCAAAGTGCCATATCCTGAGCAGAGGGGAGCCAGAATATTCCTTATCTGTCCGTTGCAGTGTCAGGCAGGAAATTATAGATTTTATTGAAGATCTAAAATTTGTCATACTCTTCCATTCGTTTAGCTTCACTCTTTTAAATCAGGGGCATGGGAAAAAAAGTCTTATCTTCACCGTCAATATACTTGTTAAAGGTTTGACGTTGGCACAAGGCCAGTGCCCCTATAACGATATACTGTCCCTAGTATTTGCTGTGAGATGTGACCAAAAACAGAGCAAAACAGTTTTTAATTTAGAAAACAAAAGAAAAAAACTTTATTATTTATAATAGGCAAAGAAGACACATACAGAAGAACATGGAAACTTTAAAAAAACACTCTTCCTCCCCCCCCCCCCACAGTTCTCAACCCAACAAAACAAACTGAAAATTCCCCATCACGTTACCACCTTTTAGATAATTAATCTTTAGTCTATTACTACCCTTCCGATAATCAGTACTCAGTTCATTGAGGAGAGATAAGAGTCCTTCTTGCACCACATCGTGGCCTCTTCCTCCATGTCCAGTGCTCTCACCACTGTGCATGGACCAGAGCTGCTTCTAGGGTTCTTCTTTTTAAAGATGCTTTGGTTAGTTCCAAGAAACGACAACTTCTCAAATTTTGGGACACCAGTCCCCCCCCAATATTACCCCCTGGGGCCGAGGGGTTTTGAGAACAGAGCTCTTCCTCTCATCTCCGTTCACACTACTGTCCACTCTTGGCTCCAAGCCAATGCCTCTCCCCAGATACAGCTTCTATGTTACAGGAAAAAAAAATGAGTCCGTCCATGGCTATACAAAAGAGTCCAGCCAAAGCCACTCCATCATCTCCTCCCACCTAGGATTCTTTTCAGCATTCCCACTCTATCATCTTTGCTTAATTCTTTCTATCTTTCTTCTTCAAATTCAGGAGGATTAGCATTTATGAAGTTTCCATCATTTACGAAAAGGGTTAAAATCTTGGGCTTTGTTTCCCCAGAACTCTCACAGTATCTTTGCTGTTGGGTACTCTTCTCACGCCACCCCCCCATACTCCTTCGGTCCGTGCTGTCTAGTTGTTGATATCAAATTTCAAGGTGACGGAGATCACAGACACGGTTTTCTCAGTCTCTCTCTCCGGGGGGGGAAGGGTAAAAGAAGGCTGTCTGATGCCTCTCAAGGTTCTTGTACTCTCTCCACCCTTCCATCCTACAGGATTTTTCCTCTCCCCCTCTGTGCCCAAGGCTCCAGCCTACCTCGCCCAGGCCGCATGGCTTCCCCTCCCCCGCCCAGCCCGCAGCTGGGCAGGGGAGATCCCTCCGTCCTCAACCGGAACCAAGAGAGAGCTTTCCGGGAGCCCTCTGCTTTAACCCCCTGTGTTCTCAGAGGCGGATCCTTGTCCTCAGTGGCCACACCAGGTGCCAGTCTTTAAACCTGAGCACTCATTGGTTTGACCACTGAAGTTCAAAAAAACTCATTTTTTTTCCAAACTACGACAATACTCAATGGTTCATCTCTTCTGTTTTCAGAGTTGTATTTAAAAGCCTTTTCACCCTGAAGAGTGCTCAGCATGCTGCTTTATGCTTAAACGGTAGCTGACAGATCCTACAAAAGAAAAGAGTCTCCTTTTCAATGCCTCATTTTCAATGAAGCTGAGGCTAGCATGGGGATATATTCTTAGATGAGAGCTCACCACTGACACCAGTTTTCAGCAGAATGATACATTACAGAATAGGCAGGCATGAATAAGTTTAGAACACTGCCATGCAAAATTCGCTTGGGTTTTAAAGGAAGCAAAGAAGTGGTTTCTCAAAGAAACAGTGCCAGCACTAAGTTCAGTGCAACAACTGAACCAACCTGACTTAATTTTACATTTTATAGTGCCTTAAATAAAAGAAAAAGTATGCAGAATTTGAAAAATAAGTACTGAAAACAAGGCTGAAATTTTAATATAGTATCTACGGACTAAAATTATGGAGTGTAACAGTAGGAATCATAGGTAACAAGAAATTCTTGTGTAGGTACAGGAGAAGCAGTGATGATGAGCAGGCCAGAGGGCAGATATGTGAGCACTCATTATATCTTTCTTTCCTTTAAAATGCCATTATACTTATAATTTTCATTTATTTTAACTGAGGAGGCCTTTTTTGAACTGGTTGATAACACAGTCAGCACCAAAGACATAAGAATTTACTAAAGAATAAGGCAGGAAGACACCAGTGAAAACCCTTTGGGAATTTAGATATGGCAAAAGTAAAGTCTAGGATGCTTGCAGAACTGGGTTACTGCTGTAAAACCAGAAGTTGCCTCTCATAATAGTGATTTGGTGAGGTTCTGTGAAAACAAAACAGGACCAGTGTTAAACTGGTTTAAAGTTTAAACATCAGTCTTTAAAATCTCATAATTTGCTTAACTATGTTCCAGAGAGAATAACCTGAAGCAAATTCAGCAATTTCCTGTTATGTAAAAGCCTAACAAGACTGAGAGTAAGAAGTTCTCCTGAACCTGGAGCTTTCCTGAGCACAGAAGGCTATCATTGGCCCATATCCATTTTTGAAAACAAAAACATGTCCTGAGGCTTCAACATGCTTTACAGAATCAGATCAGTATTTCTTGAAGATGACTCAGGTTCAGTCACTCAAAAATTCTAGGTTTTTGAGCATGGAACTGAAAATTACAGCAGGGAAGTTTGATGTATTATTCTTAGTACCAATTCTTTAACTCTTTTCAGATTTTTCAGGTCCACTGGTGAGATTGACATTGAAAACTTTACTTTAAAAGCCTTCTATCATAGTTCTGATCAGGATCTCCCAACTGCTATCTGTTTAAGTGACTTCAGTTTCTTCTTCTAGTTCCACTGGACACCTCCATCCATAATGGTTCTAAACTCTCCTGAACTTGGATGAATTTTTCCAAATATTTCTGCAGAGATTTGCATATGAAGGCTCCATTGCCCTGACAGACCATGGGATTTTCTGCCATGTCAATGCTGTACACACCGCTCTCTAAAGCTGTGCAATAAAATTTCCTGATTGTGATTTCTTAGCAAGCATTTTCTGGTACACTTATGGCAATTAATTCTTTCTAAAAGGTATTTTTGCTCATCTGCCATTTGTCTATCTAGGTCACAAGCGTGATGACTGCAATAATGCATTTTAACAGAAATCTCCCAAAGGAAGCCACCAAAATTCTTGGGGTTTTTTAAAATTTTATTTCGGGGGTGCAATGTTATGATGTTTTGGGAGAAAAGCATTGGGTTTGTTTCTGTAGCTTGTATCAGCAGTAAGTTTTGCCAGGGTGCATTTCACATCAAAACATATTTTAATTTACGATAACATAGTTAAATTATTTTGTTGAGGCTTTTTTGGTCATTTTGAAAAAAAATAATGGGAAGATAATATCAGAGCTCAACCCTCCAAAATTAAAGATAAGATAAGCATTTTTCTCCTGGTTCTCCAGTTATTTCTACTTAAAAAAAAAAAAAATATAAAAAAAGCATCAAATTATACTTTGCAGAAAAACTTAAGTTTTTAAACATAATTTTAAGGCATTATACAATACAAAAGTAATCACACATGTTCCCTGGTTTGATGCCAGTATTTTCATCAGGGGAAAACATGTTTGCTGAAGACCTCACCTTTTTTTCCTCAATTTAAATTGTCATCTGAGCATTCTAGCTGTAGATGGAGAGGTTACACTAAGTGGAAAGCAAACTTATGTTACATCATTAAAAATGTACTTTCATAACCTTATTGACTGCTTTGGTGTGTTAATATTCTCTTGAAAAAAAGATGTGCTTTCAAACTAGACCCCAACCCTGCAATTATATTACATAGCAGTTATGGCCATTTACCTTATAAACCCAACTTGCATAGACTTGACTTTTTTTTTTTTTTTTTTTTTTTTTCCATTTCATTTGAAACTCCAAAACAAGATGAGTCAAAATTATTCACCTCTTTATAGAGAGTAAGGAAATACCTTTTTTTTTTTTTTTTTTTTTTTTTTTTTTTTTTTTTTTTTTAATAAAAACCAGCTACTGCTTTTTTGTCAGAAACAGCATGTTGATAATTTAGGCAGAGTCTCTGTGCCAGGCAGCTCTCAGCTCCTGCTGTGTTCCTGAGGAGTAGGATCTGCTCACCCAGGAGCTGGGTGATGGTTTAGTGACAGCCACCAGCTCCCTAGGAGTTCTAAGCTTCCCACTTAAAGCAGCCCGGGACTGTTGCTTAACAGCACCTGGTCATCTGCACCCTGCCTCTGACAGCATCATATTTCAGAGTCTATCTGTTTTCATCAGTCTTTGCTCATTCATTTTGAAGTCTATTTTTTTAAATGTATAATGGCTACTTTTTGAGGTACCTGGCCCTAATGCAAAGCATGACTCTCATGCAGGTGCTGGTACAGCTTTCCTGCAGATGGTATGACTGGATGAGATAGTTCAATGTGGCAAGCCAGTCTCCAGAGAATATTGCATCACCTGTGGTGTAAATATGGTGCACTTAAAAATATATCAGATGAAGCTGAAAAAACATACTGATTTATTTTGAAGCTTAAATGTGCTTGCCAAACTTGCATGCTGTCAATTTGCAGCATGAATGGAAACCAGCTAGAAGCAAGCTGTGTATGGTTCCATAAACTTGAGCTGTGTCAGATAACCAAATATGATGTTGATATATACAGATATAACCTTTTCTAACTTTGTGTCAGAAAAGAAACTTGAGAAGAATCTCATAATTATACTGTAAAAGAAGGATTTGTCTAACAACACTGCTAATATTATGAAGAACTTCCAAGACATCTTGACATCCTCTCCAAATGTCATGTATGAAAGGAAAAACTTACAAAACCCTAAGCCATTGAACTTTTTTATTTTTAGAAGGATATTATTCAGACTCATTAGACTGAATCCTCAAGACATGGCCCTTATTGTTCTCAAGTTTTAAAGATAGAGCTGGAAGCACATCTTCCAACAGACAGCAGGCAGGGACAAGCTCCTGGGCTTTAGTGCTTGTCAATCAAGTGTAGTATACCACTGTGCTACTAGTGACAGAATTTAGCTTTCCTTAGTTTGCAGAACTTTATCATGGATGTCTTCCTCATCATTTCTTTGATCAACAGGTTTCTCCAATTGATTCTCCTGAAATCATGAGTAACAGCTTATTTTCTAACACTTCATAAACATGCAGTTTACTTCATTACAAGAAACTGATTTTGGACACTAAGCAACTCTGATAGTTCACAGAAATACCTCTAATACCTCTAATACAGTGAGCTGTCACTGTATCTCCTATTTATGGTTTACCTCACTCTGGTGAATAATGATGTTAAAATCGATTAAGAAAACAACAGCAAAAGGAAGTTTTATTTCCAGAAAGCATTCAACCCCCAGTCATAAAATGTTAAAACATTTGCAGGGGAGAAAGCGGGGAGGATCTTTCTCATTAAAAGACAGGGTCATCTCTCTGGAGTGAATCGATCCCTCAAGAAGTTTCAGTGGAAGCCAGCAGAGATGAGCAATGCTGCCGGCCTGGTTTGCCCCAAATCACAAGGCTGCCCTGCTCCCCCAGTAGCCATTACAGCCTGCTGAACTGCTTCAGTGTCCAGCTCCTTGTCAGAACTGCCTGTCTGACAAGGCAGGGTGCCCACACCCCTACATGCCCTCGACAGCCCCAGCTCACAGCTGAGTGAGAAATGCAGCTTTACAGACCTCTGCATAATTCAGGATTGAAAATACTTTGAAGAGCATGCCTGGAGCAAGAGGTGTACAACTGAGGATCCAAGAAATGTTACAGGTGTCAAAAAAATGGAAAGGTCAATGAGAGCTGCCTGCTGCCAGAATGCAGAGAGAGGAAGGCCAGGCATTTTTGCAGCATCTGACCGAGCCATCATCAGAATTGTTGTCAAAACATAGGGGTGCAGGGAATAATCTACCATAATGGAAGGACATATCACCTGTAATGGAATCAGATTTTCTGATGGTAAAATTGCCTTCTGAAAGCAAGGCCACTGACTCCTTGCTTTTCCTTGGGGTATGGACACAACACTGGGGAAAGCATCTGACCAGGGCACATACTCTTAAATGTAGTCACTAAGAACTTAGTGGATTTCACTCTACAGGTTCTACCATCAAATACCTTTATTTTTGTCAAAAAGCACCCACTGAAGTTGATTTCTCACTTCAAGGTCAAACATGCTGTTAGGCCCTTACTGAATTCTTCTCTTCCTTGGCAGTTTGAGTATATTGCAACATTCATTTCCACACAACATTACTGATAAAAACCCTTTTACTCACTTGTTTTCTACTGCTTGGGATTTGACAGCTTGCCAATTTAACACACTGCCTTCCAGGCTGCAAATATCTCTACTTCATTTGCTGGGAGAACCCATTTTTCTCTAGCCTTGAGCTTTGCATAAAGTTATACTTTGATTTAATTACTTCTAATATTTAATATTTTAACCCATATGTAAAAAGCCAGAGATACTCTTGAATCGGCTTATTCAATTCTAAATGCCTTGCCCAGGATTTATTCGTGTCCTATGTCACATTTCAATCAGGGACAAAGCTCGATTTAATGTCATAGCTTTCTCTTTATCCTCAGCTTAATCTTAACAAATTAGGAGGTTTTCCATTCCATTTCTCGTTATTTTATTTTTAAACAGCCTCTATAAACTGTGCTCAATGGTAACTTAATATTGTAGGCATTTCAGAAGTGTTTATGAGGTGCAGTAACTTGTCAGAGCTTTAGAGCAATAGAGACCATTTCAGACAAAAGAGAATTTCCAGATTCCTTACTTGAATTTTTTTCCTCATGACTGATTCTGAAACTTGATGCAGTTAATACTAAGAAACAGACATTAAAAAAATGAAAGTAAAAATAAAAATTTAGGCTTTCAACGATGTAAACGACCCACATGCCAGTTTACTAACACTTGGTTCAGCTCATATCTCAATGAGCTGAGACAATATTTATGGCATTGCTCATTAAAAAACCAGAGAACTAATGCAAATTTAAAGATCAAATGCCCTGTGCTCATTTTAACCTAAGAACTACTTTAATGAGGCACACAGTCTCTCCTTTAGCAATTCACCAGCAGGGCTAGTCACACAGAGAACATTATTCACTAATGGCTTCTGTATCCAGATTATTTTATATCCCAAGCAATTTCAAAACATTATCATCCTTACAGTTCAGAAAATAAAACAAACAAAAAACAAACATGTGTGGATGTAGAAAAGAGGAATCAGACTTTGAACAAAAGCAAGCACCTCCCACAACAAAATCATGGCATGTTATTTCCACTATCTTTATCATCTCCCTTTCTGAGAAAGGACCAAGATATTTAGAAGAGAGACACAAATGGCTGAACAACAACAACAAAAAACCCTGCTTCAGCATGCATACTTATATGCATGTTTTCAGTATTCAGTTGTGCCTAGAGAAAAGCAGCTTTAAAGGCTGAACAGGCACACTCACCCACAGGTATTAAAAACAACAGTGCCAAATTTGAAGCAAATAAGCCCAATACTCAGTAGATTTTTGCTGTCTGTTTAAACAATAATTGTGCTGCCATAAAACTTTCTGCCTTCTACTTTAACTCCACAACACTTCCTCCAAGAAGACTAATCTTACCACAGGCAGCAGGAATTCCCACAGATGAACCCACTTACAGCTACAAGAGTTTCAACTTACTACAGCAGCTGCAACAAATTGATTTCTGAGCTGAGAGTGGCCTATTGGAGAATTTCCAAAAAGAGTACAATCAGCTCAGAGGAAACCCTAGAGAGAAACAAGTCCTCTGCAGGAAGGCTGGTTCATATACTGGGTTGTCTGTGAAGCTAAATACATGGATGGAAAAAAATAATGCTTGCCACCTCAGGATCTGTGTGTTTTCATGAAAATGACATAGAAAGTCATGCTGCTATGAATTAACCATTCTTCTCTCTCAGCCTAAAAATTGCTTGCCAACTTGTTACAATAATGCATTGAAATATAATTATGTACAGGATTTTTGTTGCTGGGTTGCCTTAATATAATGTAATATATCAGAGAGAGTGTCAAACATTTTTTCCACTACCAGATCACTTACAATAGATCTAGTGAGGAAAAACAACCCTTAACAATATGTAATTTGTAACTGAATGTTCTGACTCTTGGATTCAGTGTCTCATGTTCAGTATTTAGCCATATCAGGATCACTGCAACAAGCTGCAAATTGCAAAGATTCACAAAGTCAGCTTCCATAATTAAAAAATCCTGCCAAGTACCTCTGTCAGGAAGAGGGTTACCTGTCAGGATGCACTGCCACCACTGGCTAGACTGGCTGCTCCCAGGGAGAAGCTTACTTAAGAAACCACTGCAAAAGGAAGAAATCAAGAGGGATTGAGGGATCTGGTCAAAAGCTGCTTACCACCTCACTCTACCTCAGCTCAAACTTGGACTACACTTGTTCTTCAGCAGAAATGTGCCTGGAATGTGTTTTTGTTTGAGGAGGAAGGGGAAATGCGCCCACAAATCCCAAATCTTGCAAGTTAAATCTTTTACAGATTTAAACTCATGGACTTTTAGGTATGCATTATATGAAGAAATTTATTTTTCTCTACCACTGTTCTACTGTCCTCCTTTCAGACAACAGACTATAAGTGGGCACAGGCCTATCAAACTTGTCTTACAACTCTGAGTTTCCAGAGCCATCAGGTTGCTGAGAAATTAATTGAACTATGGCACATTTCATGTACCTATGAATCCAGCTACCTGAATAGGGATCTAGCGGTGTCTTGAGTCCAAACCAATATCATGGGAAATAAAAGCTGGAACAGAGAAAGCCTTTCAATATAAGTAGGATCTCACAGACACAAGTCTTTCCTACATTCAGTAATGCATTTCTCCACAATGCAGATAATCAGGTTCACAAATAACAGGTCATAGCTGTGCCCCAGCAGAACTGTCAATCCACAGGAATTTGTGTCCTTCTTCATCCACAAAGTAAGACTAATTAAGGAAATTAAAAAAAAAAGGTAAATCTAAAGATACTTTTTGCAAAGGAAGCTAAATAGGAGGAAGTGCTGTTGTTAAAACAAAAAGTGTAATCCAATTACTCAATTTACAGGAGCATAACCACATAGAATAGATCCTTGGAGTGTATTCTGCAGTCTGATCTGCTTTAAAATAACAGAACAAATCAGTGGGACTTGGGCAGGGAAGTTTGCGGCAGACCTTCCTGATCATTCAGCAGAGATGCACAGTACCACACAGGTTTTGTTATTATGGTTATTCATTCATCATTCACACACCAAAATAATTAAAGGAGTAACTTCTGCTCTACCCAGAGATATTTATAGTATATTGCAACTCACAACTCACATTGCCTCTTTCTTTTACAAATCATGATATGACCAGCTAATTTTACTCATGGCAAACTCATAAATATCTCTTTCTCTCCCCTTTTTTTTGTTACAGACCTTGCCTTCTGTAATAGGTGCATTGGAAGGAAAAAAAAATAAAATATGCTGGAAGATGAAAATGTACCCTGCTAAAGCAGCAAGACCTGTGAGATCCTTTTCATGGACCAGGTCTGTGTTTACTGAAGGGGAGTGGTAGACATAATTTTCCCAAATTGTGCCTGTTGAACTTCCAGAACCAAACAGGATTCTGTTTTCAGCAACTTTACAGGCCAAAACCAAATAAAATGAGAACATAGTTGCCTATTTCTGGATATTATTGGGAAGAGAAGTATAAAGCAAAGGAAGAGAATTTCCTCAACAGAATCTTCCATTATGTTCTAGTGATTTGGGAGAGTAGTTGTACTGAAAGCCAGTAAAAAGTTCCATCAATTAGGTAGTTTTAAGAAAAGGTAATTTCTCTAAAATCACTTGTGAAATACAGTAATTGCCAGTGCAATTATAAGTGGGCACGATCTGCAGAACTCTTATTTGTTTCCAGTTTGCTGCTGTGCAGTTTATAAAAGCAAATTCTTGCTGTTACTGCATGTTACTGCAAATGCAAATTCTTTTTTTTTTTTTTTCAGTAAAAGAAAAGCATTCTACCACAGTTGCACTATTGTCCTAGATATTTTTTAGAGGTGCTGGTGAGATATTGGTGTATCAGATTGGTGTGGTAAGTTAAGAAGTTTCACCGACTACATAGGAGTCTTTACTGCTATTTGAGCTGATTGCTATTGGCATATGAATTTTTAAATCATGCCAGGATTTGCTTATGCTCTGATGCAAATTTTACTTCTTTCTTATCTTTAAGCACCTGTTTAAAGTCTTATTGAAGTTAAGTTTTCTGCAGGGTTGCACAAAAGGGACCTGGGGGCCCTGGTTGATGGCAAGTTGAACATGATCCAGCAGTGCCCTGGCAGCCAGGAGAGCCAACCCTGTCCTGGGGTGCATCAGGCACAACATCACCAGCCAGGCAGGGGATTGTCCCACTCAGCTCTGCTCTGGGGCAGCCTCACCTCAAGTGCTGGGGGCAGTTCTGGGTGCCACAATATAAAAAAGATATTAAGCTATTGGAGAGCATCCAAAGGAGGGTTGTGAGGATCATGATGAAGGGTCTGGAGGGAAGCCTTTTAAAGAGTGGCTGAGGTCCCTTGGTCTGTTCTGCCTGGAGGAGATTGAGGGGTCTTCCACATCCTCACAGGGTGAAATCAGGAACAGGCAGCAATCCCTTCACTCTTGTGACTAGTGACAAGACTCGAAGAAGCAGAATGAAGCTGAGTGAGGGAAGGTTTAGGTTGGATGCCAGGAAAAGGCATTTCACACAGGGTATGATTGAGTGCTGGAACATGTTCCCCAGGGAAGTGGTCACAGCACCAAGCCTGACAGAGTTCATTTGTAAGTGTGCTCTCAGGGTAGGAAGAGAGCAATTAATGTAAATCACAAAGATTATTTACTGGAAATTTACGTAGTAGAGTTTTTCATTCTTAGAGGAAAGGCTGGAAAACACCTCTAAGAAAATCAGTGACAACTGTTAAACCATAACCACCGTAATGACCACTAAACCCCATCCATACAAACCATGTCCATGTTTCTTGAACACTTCCATAGGTGGTGACTCCATCACTTCCCTGGGCAACCTGTTCTAGTGCATGAAAAATATCTCAATGAAGAATTTTTTATAACATCCCTTTCCTGGCACAACTTGAGGCCATTTCCTCTTGTTCTGTCACTTGCTACCTGGGAAAATAGGCTGACACCCGCATGTCTAAAATCTCTTTTCATATAGTTGTAGAGAGCAACAAGGGAGAGAGCCTCCTTTTCTTATAGTTTTTTAAGTGCTTTTTGAATACACTAAATATTCTGTTCACCAGCCACCAATACTGATGCTAGTTTATTATGAATGTTGCATGATGACTTGTCTTCTTCAGTTTCTGTCACTAATGAATTAAAACTACCTAAACCAACCAAAGCAAAAAAAACCCCACATGACAAAAACAACACACAGCAATCTCTATCAGCCAAAAAGAATTTTTTTTTTTTTTTTTTTTTTTTGCTTCCCTAAAAGATATTTAAAGTAATACTGCATTAGTTGGTTAAAGGTGGGGAGGTCTAATCTATTGTTTTTAGAGTCAGCACATGGTACAAAGGATCCCCAGAAGCAAAGCCTCTGTCTCTCAGTGTGCTGAGCTGGTTGGCTCCTCTCGGAGCATCCAAGGTTGTCTGTTTTCCGCTCCCCGGAGCGCAGTGGCGGCCGCGAGGGGTCACCAGAGGAGCCGCACAGCGCTTCCTCCGCCGCACACCGGGGAAACACGGCACCATTAAAAAAAAAAAAAAAAAAAAAAACAAAAAAAAACACAAAAAAAATAAAAACCAAAAAACACAACAAATTTTACAAAATTATTCCAACCCTGCGTCCTCGCGCCTGACACGTTTTCCCCCTTTGCTGACTCTCCGCTAGGTGACAGCAGTGAAATCGGACTAAAGCAGCCCGTAGTGAGCTTGGGGAGAAAACGGCTTTGTGCTTTCGGCTAAGCCCTCACGGAATAATGCAGTTGAGAAACTCGCATTATTGGCTGTTTTCCTGGAAATTGCAGAGCTCTTTGCTTTTAGGCTTCCAGCCTGCAGGCCTCAATAATTTACAAAACTGAGTCTCTGCATTATATGTAATGCACTTAAAGCAAATGTATTTGGGCTGGAAAAAAGTCAAGTATTGTTGGTTTAATGTGAGTAGTTACTTCATCATGTCGGCTATTAGTCTTGTAAAATACTCCCAAATTCTTATTTTCGTAAACTGAATGGGTCTGATCTTTCAGGCAAGAACTTCCATCTGCACTGAAAATGCATCAAGGCAGAAGACCTCAGGCTTCAGCAGTTCCCTTGTATATTTACAGCAGTGTCCAATTTTGTAACAGGGATACTAATTTTATGCATGTGCATTTAAATGCTACTCTTTTGCTGTTGTCTGCACACCAGATTAAAGCAGTAAGCTTTTTTAGCTTGAATTTTTTAATGTTGAATCTTCAAAGTACCTATAGTACAAGCTAGAGTAGGGTCCAAAATGTTACAACACACAAAAGAATTAGTGATGGACTAGAAGAGAAGGAAGGAATGAAGTACATTTGTCTGAAGACAAATTCATCTTGACATGAGTTAAAGCACTGTAACCCTGGTGTAAGTTCTAGAATTCTAGAATTCAGAGGTGAGGGTACAAACCTTCTACCTTAGTTCTATTCCTGACTAATCCAAAGGACTTTTTTTTGTGGGACAAGAAGCAGACCTGGTACAACCTCAACTTTCCATCTTCTGTGCATCTGTGAGATTCTCTTTCAAAAGGGAAATCCCTGTCTTGATTGTATTCATAGCTCCTTAAATACCAAATAGAGATGTATAAAGGGTTTGCAGCACATAGAGTATCTTTTCAGAAAGGAAATAATTACTTGAAGTTCTTGTCTCCTGTTCGCTCACTTTTTATTTTGTCATTTTATCTATTTTTTGATTCTCCTGAATTATTCTGAGGTGTATTAACTTAACTGTCTGTGTACTCTAAACATTTGTTTCTTTAATTTACAAAGATCCTTTTTCACAGCCTATATAACTTTAATATTTTTAAGGTATATTAATTCCAGTTTATAATCTAGTACTCCACGGATGTAATTGAAAAAAAAAAAAGTATCGTCACTCCATCTTTTGGGATAACAGAAATGCTATATGTTGAAAAAAGATGACCTAGTGATGGAATAACATTGTCACATCTGCCAGGGAAGTTTTTTTGGTAGAAACATAGTGATCTATTTTTTATTTTCCTTCTCTGAAAAAGTGTAAGAAAGTATTTATGGTTTTAGGCTGCATTTTACTATGTCCTGCTGCATAATGCAGTAATGCATTCAGTCACTAAGTAATGTGTTAATTTTTGTTTTATAATTCTTGGTGATATCTCAATGATGCTGTATATTGCTTTTCTGTATTCCAAAAGCAGTTATCATAAAAAGAGGATGCTAGGTGTTTATTAGAAGAAATAGTCAGCTGGTTGTCTATATACACTGACTTGAATCACTCGTCCAAAGAAGGCACTAAAAAAGATATAGTTTTCTTTTTAAATTATATATCAAGGAGACATTCAGCCAAGCTCTTAATATTTGTCTCTTTTCAGGGTCAATTTCTTGTGCTGTACAGGAATGTTTTGAAGAAGTGATGTCAAGTAAATTGTGTTTCTGACAAAAAAAAACAAAAAAAAACAAAACAAAACAAAACAAAACAAAAAAAAAAAAAAAAGAAAGAAAAAAGGAATTCTAATAAAACCAGAGAAGGGAACAGTTTACTAAAAATATTTATTGAAAAAAAAAAATCATGGTCATTTGGCTATTCTAAGTAAGTAAAACACTAAGTGTGATTACAGTAATTAGAATGCAAATGGCTAGTACCATGAACAGAACAATTCGGCAATATTTTGAATGCTTTTTTTCTCTCTCCTTCTTTTTTAACAAGGTATCATAGCCAGGAGTATAAATATCCCCCATCCAGAACTGTAGATCATTAGGATTTTCCTAGAAGAAAAATCAGAAAATGAAATCAGTTTCTCTCTTTTACACACAAATTCATTAGAAATACCCAGAAGTATTTTGGCTATCATCAGATACTGATTAATGAATTTAAGACATCACAACACATATGCAAGACACTTTCACTTGAATGTAGGTTGTGCTACTTTCCAGATGCTGCAAATGTTCCACTGGGGAAAATTAAAACCACACTTTTCATCCAGGAACCAAAAGTAGGACACCAGCCACTGAAATGTGTTTAAAAAACCAGAACAAACCATGTTGTCTTCTCAAGAAGAGATGTCATTGTATAAACACAGCTCTGACTCCCTTTTCAAAAGATGGAACAGCAGAAAGAAAGACCAACCCAACAAACACAAAACCAAAAGTAATCCTAAAAATGATTTGTGCCAACCCAAAGGGAGGCAGGATTCTGTATAGTGTGGGTGAGGCTGAAAAATACATGTAATTTGATAATAGAATTTGCTGCAAACAGTTATTAAAGTGACAATATAGTATTTAAGTGCTTCATTTCTAGCTCTTTCCTGTGTAAACAGGGAAGGTGTGTTGCACAGTGTTGTGGTTTAAGAGTTTCTCTAATCACAGGTCATGTACTGTAAAATTTAAATTCATGGAGTCTCACCAGATATGTAGACTTCTTTCCTGATCAGACTCATGTTTGTGTCATGTCTGTACCAGAAAATACCTCCATATTTACTTCTGTAATTCCACCTAAAGATCCAAGAGGGCTGCACAGTGGTTTATGTATGCACCACACAGCTTACAGCAGTTCACTTGCTCAAACTCAGCACAACAGCCAATTACCTTTATGTGACTGGCCAAGTTAGAGTGCAGTGACTGTCTGTCATAGTCCTGCACAGTCCAGGAAGGGGTCTTTTTCTTCTCCTCCCAGTCATCATCCACATGGATATCACAATACAATGGGTTGCTCTTGATTGTGGATTTCAGGGTGATGGGAGTTATGTGTTTCCCCAGGGATTTGTCAAGTATTTCTTGATTGACCCTGTTCAAGTCTAAGCCTGGCAGCTCAGTGACAGTTCTCTTTTCTCTCTGAAAGACACAAGTTATATCAGAACCTGGCATTTGCATTACCTACAACACAGCCCCCTTCCAGAATTATCACTTGTAATGCAACAGAATAATTTTAAAACTACACATGCAACCATTTTTCTCCTGGCAAAATTCTGCAGTGAGGGAGCCTGATCACTCACTCTGGACAGATTTCTTCCTTCAGAGGAAAGCAGGTGGGTATGACCTAAACATTAAGTCCTCCTGCAAATGTGAACTGACATTATAATGCCTGCTGGAAGAAAGCCTCTGCTTTAGAGGAATAGTGCTATGGAGAATTTCAGTAGAACATGATGGTTCTGGTGAAAGCCATGGATGTGTGATGCAGAAGCAAAGATGTAAGGACAAAGCAAAATGATCACAGGGGTAATGGTGTGTAAAAGACAACCTCAACTGGAAATGCATCTTTGATAGCAGGGGTGTGACTCACAGTTCTGTTCACACTCTTGAATGCTACACCCATGCCAGGATGTTGAAGAGGCTCTTCACTCAACTGAGGGTATTGTCAGAATTCACAGGTAATTAAATATCTGAGCAGTCTCCCAGTAAAAAAAGCTGTTAAATAAAACCAGTTAGAACATGTGGGTGTCAAGGGAAGAAGAAGAAAAAAAACAGCCCTGGTGGGATCATATTTTTTGAGAAATCACGAACTGCCTCTTAAACCAGCACTAAAGGTCTCTTTAGGGGTCTCTAAAATAGTAGCTATGATACTTTCCAATCTGTAATTGCATAAAGAAATGCAATCAGAGTCTCTAGTCCAAGCCATTCAATGTTTGTTTTAACAGCCTTCTGTCCCCAAGACTTTCAATTAACCTGTCACTGATCTATGGTTCCACAGTGCGTCAGCTACCTAAGAGACCTAATTTTTGCAGAGTCTTTGTCTTACACTAACAGCTCTCCCATCTCTCAGGATTTTAGAACCAGCACAGAGCAAATTCATCCCTCTTCATAACTACTTTTGTCCTTAGGAACTTAATATTAAGTCAAAGGGAGTCTTGGCCTGACCCAGTGTTCCTGTGTCAGGTATGCTGGGAGGGGGAAACACCCACCCCTTTCCCACTCTCAGAAACCACAAAGGTGTGGGCAGCACCTGCTGCAAGATGCACACAGGTAAAGTGCACATAATAAACAACCAATGAAGAAGCTGGGTCCTGAGAAACTTACTTCCATGTAAGGATTACTTTCCTTGTATTTTTCACTTTTACTGAGGTCTTCAGATGTTAAGGTAGCACAGGCTATATGGACTTCAGCTGCAAAAGGGCTGGGAGCATGTCCTGCTTCTCCTTCCACCTTTCTAGTGGAAGCTCAGGGCATCTGACATCCTGCACACTGGCTTTGGGAAGTCCTTGGACACCTCATCAAGTCAGTGAAGTTCCCTAAGATGATAGTAAACTGTTGGCTTCTTCTTCTTGAGTAATTTTCTGCCCACTTTGTGGGCTGGTGAATCCACTTTCAGTGGAAGTCAGCGGCTGTGTGCCATCACCTACTTTGTGCCTGCAGTGTGTCTGTGTGCATGTATAGACTCATATACATTGGCCTGAGGCAGGCAGGTGTAGAAGGGAGCATAACAACTGATATCTTCAGAAAGTGAAGATGGAGAAGACAAAACAACAGACTTTGTCTAAGAAACTCCAGGAGGAAGCATCATGCTGGCATTCCTATCACTAAATCCTGCAGATCCAGCATATTTCCCATTAATAATTGTCATTAGGAGGCGGGTGGATCCTCAGTGACCTCCCATCCTTTTGTTAGCTCATAATTTCCACATGTCATTCCTCAGCCTTCATGTATCCCTTGACAATATTACTCTCTGCATTGCTGTTACAGCTGGCACTGAAGCCCTCTGGGTTGTTCTGGCCAGATTTCAGCTGAGCTGATGTTTTTAACTGCCTTTTCTTTCTGACTGCATTTTATTTTATTTACTTTATTTCTTATTTAAGATTTGTCATTGACCTTAATGATTCTTCCCTCAGGCTTGCTAAATAGTTGAACTTGGAGAACATTTTGTTGAAGAATGCGAACTGTCTCACCAGGGGATGATTGGTCTCCCTAGGCTAAAATGTTGTGAAAAGAATGTGACTTGACAGTAATTTTTAAAGCTGTTTTTGATAAAATTCTCCAAAACTTGGAATGGATGGCATGATGCAAAAATTTGTTCATAAAAACAGCCTTTGTGGTAAACCTTTTTTCTCCTACTCTTTGAAGTACCTTTCTTTCCATGGGCATGAGGAGATTGTGGTGGCTTGGAGCAGATGTAGAGAGTGAATAGATTGGGAGGGGCAACTGGGTTTACCATGAGAACTGGACTGGAATTTGGGGTAGGATATAGTTTGCAGAAATTTTAGAAAACAGACATTGAAGTGACAAACTAATTAGGAGAACATACTTGAGTACAGCAGATGCTTGATTGTAAAATTTCAGTGGTAGATATGTTCCACAGACTAGTTAGGGAAAAGAAGGACAGAAGCTGGAATCACATGCAAACTCCAAAAGTTTTAGGTCAAAGAAATCATACAAAGAAATATGAACAATGTTGCATTAAACATGTGCATTTCTAGATGCAGAGAAACATAAGATTAGGTAACAAAAATATTCTTCCTAGTATTAATTCTTGCAAAAGCTACTTTTTTACATTTCTTTAAAGATTCAAAGCACACTACAACTTTTGTCAAAGACTGACTCAGGCAGCAAATGTTCAAAGAAAAAGTACTGTAAATGTAGATATCGATATCCATTACAGAATTCATACTATACACACTGAATATAAGAAGACAGTGTGAATGAGGGTGGAATAGTACAAATCAAAGACAATTTAAGTTACTATTCATTGAATGGAAGGAGCGAACAGCAAATACTCAACGAAGAAGTAGTTAGGAAGAACACTGAAAACTGTAGATGAAATATGTTAGTGAAATACTTATTTAAGAAGATGAAAAGTGTACAACTCTGCAAACACATAACTGTGTTTGATCTACATATAGCTCATGAGCAGGAACACTGTGATAACTGGTTAATACCTCATTTTTCACTGAGAAAAGCATGTCCCCCTTTGAGAGACCCAGAGAGCTGTCATGTACAAGTACTAGTACTCTGTGAAAAGCCCCAAGGTCTGTAGAGGGTCAATGTTAGTTCAATTACTGAATCAACATGTGCCTACTACATGTTTTTTTTTTTTTCTTGCTATTTTGTAATGTAAATTATGCATACCTTACAATACATATAGCTAAAATTATAATTTATTCTTTATTACTCAGTAATACTTTTATCTCATTTTTATCTTGAGTTCCACCAGATGCTGGCGATGATGCTCAGGGAAAGTAAGAAATGCCATTAATGGGCAGTTACACCTAGATGTTTTAACCAAGGCACTCCTACAAAAACCTAACGCCACTAGATACTACAGGATTTGTTTCATAATAAATGAATCCTAATGAAAGTGACCAACAGGGTGATCATTATTTTTAATAGTAGATTGTTTAATACAATAATACACCCTCTGTTGTGTAAAAACCTTGTAATGAATTGTGGAGGACCCTCCCTGCACTTGTAAGAACATTTTTTCTGGTGTAGAGAACTATTTTGAAGGCAGACAAAAGGTCTGACAGTAAAAAAAACCCTTTTAGTGTATAGCAAAGAATCCCTGTGGTAGGTGTATCAACTGAATAGGTATTGCTAGACATTTGGAAAATAAAAAAGCTCTCTTGTTGTGAAGAATATTAGCACTTGAGAGCTTCTTTCAACAAATCACTTATGCTATGGAGATGTCATGGAAAAGCAATCAGGAAGGCAAGGATTAACCAAAGGTGCATAAGGAAATATGAAATACAGTAGGGCAGACAGAATCACATCAAGGATTCCTGAGAAGCCTGAGCAGGTCCAGACAGGCCACAAAGATGATCAGATGGTTGGGGCACCTCTCCTATGAAGACTATTTGTGTGACATGGGGTTGTTCAGCCTGGAGACTGTGTAGCAGCCTTCCAGTACATATAGATGTCTGACAAAAAAGCTGAAGAGAGAATTTTTGCAAAAACAGGACCAGGGAAATGGTTTTAAAGTGAAAGAGGGTAGGTTCAGATTAGTTATAAGGAGGACATTCTTCCCTGTGAGGATGGTGAGACACTGGAACAGGTTGCCCAGAGAAGTTGTGAATGCTCCATCCCTGACAGTGTTCAAAGCCAGGCTGACTGGGGCTTTGAAGACACCTACTTAAGTGGAAGACATCTCTGCCTATGGTAGGGGAGTTGGAACCAGATGAACTGTAAGGTGCCTTCCAACACAAACCTTTCATTGATTCTGTGATTCTAGGAATGGAAATTTTCTTAAAGGAAGGAAATGAAGGGGATCTGGATTCCTTGTCAGAGATGTTAAGGCAGCCTCAGGTACTGCAGAACTGAAAAGACACCTGACATGGACAGGAAAAAGATCAGTAGATGATTATAAACACTTCAGCCAAAATAACGGGGATATTTAGAGAGAAGTGAATATCCATATGGACTATTTTAATTGCACATCATTGAGACTACTTTCTGTAATGAATTGTTTAGTTACAAAAGGTGTTTTATCTGTCATTGGTAATGCAGTTCTGCAGGGCTGTGAGTTATATAAATAATTATATAAAAATTTTGTACAGTCTCAGACCAAAGCTCCTGCCAACCTTGCAGCTGGCTCTTATTGTGGCCAGTTGCAGATGTCTAGGGAAGAATAAGGGAGAGACTGGAAATATGTAATGCATGTATGAGCCAGGGGACAAAGAAGTGACTCTAACCCAGCTTATAACCCGACTCTAACCTAACTTATAGATTTTAAAAAATCCTCTTGTCCTGGTATACTGAGAAACAAGCAAAGACAGGACACAGGCGTTAACTCACATGTAAGGCCAAAAAACACCATGCCAAGAAGTAGCATGCTGCTAAGACTGAATGCTCTCTGCTGTCTTCCAAAAGCAGGGGAGGAAAAGGGAAATATAAATAAGAAAGAGAAGTCTGAGAATTGCAGAAAACTACTGGGTTGACTATAGGGGAGACATGCATGAGAAACAGATATAGAGGATTAACCATCTGGTGTTGTTGGGCATTAAAACATGTGGGGCAGAGCGTCCAGCAGGACTGGAAATTGTCAGGGTGAGCAGAATGTGGTCAGCAGTGATCCATTTGCAGGAGAAAGTCTGTGCTTTTTATGCTGGATTTCACAAGGAAGGGCTAGAATTCCTGGACTGCTTTATGGTTTGTTTTAGTCGAAGCAGAAGATGAAAGTACATGCTAAACGGAGAAGCTGTTTAGTTTGCCTGATACCAAAGAGGAAAGTGAGGAGAAAGACCATCAGCTTTTTGTCATTACATGAAGCTGCTTTTTATAATGGAAACAAATTTTAAAACTTTTAGGCGGAGAAAACACATAAGAACTTCAGTGCATTAGAATTTAAATGATCTCATTTTGGAAGAGACCACAAACATACCACAGAGAAGACACTTTGCATAGAGAGCTCTGAGTAGCACTAGTTTCTTAAAAGAATATCAACTTCTAAAGAGGGAATTTAGGCTACTCTCAAGTTTTAATGACTTTAGGAATCTTTAGATCATGCACACATGCTCTGAAATGAATTCTCTCTCCCCCTCCCACCCCCTTTTCCATTTCTGAATTAACTAACCCTTAACCCCATTATCTCTCTCATCTTAAAGTGAAATACGTTATTCCTGCACCATTAGCTCTCCACTGTGCCATCGTGTTTCTTCTAATGTCTGGAACTCATCAGTACTTTTCCCTTTATTTGATTGTCAGCAAAAGGGGAAAAAGAAGGCAAACTCCTAAGGGAGAAAGAATGGCACAATGAATTTTATCTGGACAGCTTGAATTCACTAATGACTACACTTAAAAGTATAGATTGTGTCCTAGGTTTAACACTTATAAAATATACCACTTTGCAAACTCCAAATTTGGAGGCATGGTGAGTACAGACATTTCCTTTGAAACAGCCATTCCGGGGCTGGGACACAGAGTTCCAGGAAAACCTTCTCGCTGGTGGCAAAAAAGCAGAGCACAAGTCAAAAAGCACAGGGCTCCCTACGCATTTTTAATCCTCCCGCAGCTCTGCAGCCCTGGCTCGGTGACAGTGCGTCCCGATTGACAACAATGGGGAGAAGGATCCCTGCTGCTGCGGAGGCTCTGTGTGTGGCTGCCTCCCTCCCGCACAAAACAGGGGCTTGGGCGGGGGGGGGGGTGAGGCCAGCATTGCACCATACCCTACAGTTCGGGATCCTTCAGGCTCGTCCCGCGTTAGGGCTCTTTGCATGGGACACTACGGGCGACCGCGCGTTCCCCGCGCCCAGCTCTCCTTGGGGAGTCGCCAGCAAACATTATACAACCCGAACAGAGCGGCTGGAAGCAGTGGAGCAGGCAGAGGGAATGGTGTCTGGGGTAGGGAAGAAGCTAGGGAAGTAAGGGGGGAGCATGGGAGCGGGTGTCGCGGGGGGCGGACTTCTGCAGTCGGAGGAGGACTGGAATGGACTCTGGGCGGGAGCAAAGGGGTTTAGAGAGCTGATGGGGAGAAATGTCTGAAAACAGAGAAGTGTGACAGGAAGTTGCGGATGACTTTCAGCATCATCCTCCTCCCTTTTCCCAGGTTCAAGATTTTTTGGCCCTTACTCCTCATTCCCTAGGGAATCAGATCCCCACCCTAAGGATCCTAAGAATGTAGAGCTTTCTCCATCACCCCCCTCACCCTCAAACACTTAGGTATGTCTCCATCCCTTGACAAGAACCAGACCATAGAGCTTTTGCTCATGCTAGGGGTGGGGAAAGGCGAGGGGCTCCCCGGGCAGCAGGGAAAGGAGCACTGTGGAGCAGCAAATGGGGCCCAGAGGGGTGTGAGCTAATGCAGCTGTACTGCTGCTGATCCAGACATGAACTTCTCCACCAGCTCCAGGGCCTCTGCTAGGCAGTGCACATTTACATTTTTACCAAGAAACTTCTGTTACCTCTATATAATAACTTGGATTAATGCAGTCAGCATGTTTCACACTTTCAGCAGTTGTCTTTGAGTATAAGAGGAAGGCCATAGTTAAATGAGAAAAAAAGAGAAGGGAAAATAAAAAGGAAGTTATGGTGAGCTATGTAGATATACATGTTTGTAGCAAGAATCTCTAATGTCACTCTAATGTGCCTTTTCATCAAGTTTAAGTGATATGACTTCACCTTCTGTTTTAAATCTGGGGCTTTTTCTACTTCAGAGAGCACATTCCATGCACACCTTTAGTACAATTAAGTGGTATTCAACTTCAGTAGACTTTAAGGAAAATACAATAAAAATGTTACAAAGAGCAGTAGAAAGCCTAATACACTGAATTAAAGTCAGTGGACACCCCCTGAAGACACTTAACTTTTCTCATGGAGCCTGATCCTTGCTGATGTCAATGGGAAAATATATAGGAATATTAATGATGCCAATTTAGAGATGCAGGAGGCTGAAACTACGTGATGTGTCACCGTAAGGTAATTTTTCTCCTGATCCTTAAAACAAGATAGAAGAATGAGGAAAATGTCAGTCTCTTTTAGACCTTACCTGTAAATAGATCCTGTTGTGCCAGTGCTGCACTCCAGGTAAAGCTGCTTCTGGGAATTTTGCCCAGTTGGCTGGTAAAAAGGTAGAATTTTTCACTAAAGATTTGACTTCCAGTTGCAGGAATTTATCAGGATGGTTGTTGTTTGGCAAAACGGAGAGGTCCATGTTTCTGTGCTGTAGAGTAATAATGAAAACAGCCCCAGCTTCTGCTTCCTGGCTGTGTATGCTCCTTCTATTATTAATGATGTGAAGAAGGATACGACAGTTTCCTGAAACTGTATCTGACCCCTGTTTGGTAACAGGCTCACTTATATCATCTACCAATGATAAAAGATTGTTTAGAAGTGGCAGAGCAGACAGGACAAGTTTCGGTAAGTGCATAGCTTAAGTTTTCAGGTTCAAATTCTATTTTGATAGATACATACGTACTCATTAAAACTAACTGAGTACCAGTGAGTAGATGCGTAAGACACTTAAATGCATACCAGCACTTCCTCCAGTTATCTGCCAAAAATGTCAAGCCTACAATACTTCAAAGTTACATTTTTTTCCCCGACAAAATTAGAAGCAGCTTCCAGTCAAAGCAAGTCCTCCTTTTCTGCAGCAGTACCAAGAGGCTCCATTGTGCTATGTGTGTTGGTACCATTTACCACAACAGCTATGACATGCACTTTATTTTAGGGTCAGGGATTTCTTTCACAGTAAATTCTTCTTGACCCTGGGAAATACTAGATTGTTGCAAGTAATTGATAACAGAAGTTTCCAGGGAATTGATTCTGCTCCCATTCAAATGAATGAAAAATTCACTGTTACTGACTTGAATGGTATGGTCTCAGTCCCATCATTTTTATTATTTTATTTTGAGATTTTTGTATTTACATCATCATTTTTTGAGTTTTAAGTCCTTTTGACTTTCAGCTATTCAGAAATTTACCTTCTCTACTAGCAAAAGTAGCATCCTCATTCTTATTTAAATCTTTTCTTAAAATACGATGCTTTGTTAGGATGTGTTTTTGATGAAACTGCCACAGAGGATAAGCTTTTTAAATTTTGTTGCTTGAATTCCAAGAAAACTTTTTTTGTGTCAAATTTTTGCTGAGAATTAGGGTATCACAAAAAATTTAGCTCTGTACTTAGACCATAGAATCAAATCAAACTACCACACAAAAAATATCTGAAATATAGAAACTAAATAAAAATAGGAAAACTTTTTTAAAATCCTCAAGTAAAAATGAATAGTTGAATATACACATAAGTTAAACCTCTTATTTACTTAGAAAGCTCATGATGTTTCCTTGCATGTAATTATTGGAGATTATTTTACAGAGTGTCTGTTTAAAATAATTAATATGGCATCTTTCAAGTACATGCTCAAATAAGTATCTGTGAGCAGCCACAAAAGAGACAGTAGTGACTGTGTTCCTGTCTGGATGTGCATGCTTTTGGGGACTGTGGTGCTACATTTACAGCTATGTCTCCCCTGTCTAATAAAGCCCTGAAATACTAATACACCTTTGCCAGGTACCCTAGGGACTACTATGAAGCTGCTGTTTCAGATGTACAATGACACGTAGTTTTCACTTTTTCCCTGTGAAGTAATAATTAAGAGAGTAATAATAATTTGTGTTCTAAAATACATGGGTGTATGCAACCATGGCTTCTTAAACACAGACTATCCAGCATCTCTCCAAACATGAGACTTTTCTGCGCTATTGTAGCAAAAGTTGATGTTGTGTGTGCCTGTGTGAGTTTACATGTTACTGTGATGCAGATAGGAACACACAGTAACACACACAACAGGTGTTCAGGCAGAGAAGAAGAAAGAAGTCTCTAGTTTATTGTTGACCTCGTATATCTAAGTTTCTGGACAGTGATCAGAGATTGGACAGAGAAGTTACCACCTCTCCATCTCCACTGGTCACTTGAGAAGTCCATCAGGTGATATCTTTTACAAAGGAATGCAAACATGATTCTTGTTTATCTTACAATTCATGAGAACTGACTCCACTATACTAAAACAAATCAGAAGGCTTATTTTCATGGACAACATTTACATACCAACACCACTCCATTAGACATAAGAACAGGAAAGACATTTTACTAAGTCAGACTTCTCCCAGTCCCAGGTTCTATCACTTGTTTGAAAAGGGCAAGATGCTGTTTAGGGAGACATTGTACACCTGGCTACTTTCTGCAGTTCACTCTTTTACTCCCTCAGAAGCCATACATTTTTTTTTCTGCTGAAGTTTCTCTTTCCCAGGCCTTTTATTATCTATTTATAAATTGTTGATAAAGTTGTCTAACTGCTTTTCAATTCTCCTGGTACTACCTCCTCCAGAAGCAAGCTTCAGAACCAAATGACCATCTGCTTAAATCGCGTACTTTTATGTCTTTTAAATTATTTTCCATATTAGCCATATCAAGGATGCCCTTTTTACAGTACTGCAGGGTTTTAAGAGTTCCTCATGCAGCTTATCCATTACCTTCAGGATTTTTAAAACTATAGTTATCTCAATTGCTTTCTTTTCAATCTAAATTATCTGAATTTAATCTCATGTTGTAAACAACCTAGTCTATCTCCTTGCTAATTTATTTTCTATTTTCAGTGCATTACACTGTAATTCCACTATATTGTTCATAAAAATACAGCAACCATAAATGAATACAATGCTTATGTTGTAGTTACTCCAGTTCCAAAAATGGGAAAAATTATGTCTTCTCTTCTGACAACATCCACCAGTTTTTGGTGTTTTTTCCCTGCTATTCCCATAGCAGCTAGTAACTCCCAAAGGTCTAGGAAGTTCACTTCTGTGAAGTGCAAGCTGCAAATTCAGTATCTCATAGGAATGGTTCAGGCTATTTTCATAGCTATAATACTTGACGTTTACCTACATCAAAGTTTTTCAGTTAATGTCTTGTCTAATCTCTCAGTTCTGTGTTTCTTGCCAATTGAGGCAGGAGTTAACCAGAAGAGCTTAATGTCACCTTTGTAGATGTAGAACTCAGTTTTTACTCTTCCTCATGCCACAGATGAAAATGCCAATAAACCTGACCCCCTAGGGAACCATACCGCTGACTTCTCTCCATCCTGAAATATGATGATTTTGCTTCCAATCCTTTAATCACCTTTCAAGCCATAAAGATTGCTCCTGTAGTCCTGTGTGAATGCAGTTTCTTGAATATCTGGTAATACTGAACTTTGTCAAAATTTTCTGTGTCCAGCAGATCCACTGAAGCCATGCTGACTCTCACCCAAGAGCACATGTTTATCCAGGTGCTCAGGGATCTTACTTTTGTTTCATTGGCTATTATGGCAAGACTGCCTAATCTGTTGCTCATGGAGTTGCCTTTTCCACAGGCAGGAATTATACTGCAGTCTGACAGTCATCCGGCAAACTGACTGCAACAACAACTTGGGCACCATGGCAAGTGGCTCTGATACAAATTTCCCAGTTGTGTTCTTCCAATATTCTCAGGTGGCTGCAACCTTAGCTACTGTTTTCATCTAACATACCTATATGGTCTTACTTTACTGCATGTTTCCTTCACCTTGATCCAACTTCTTTGACATCTCTGCTATAAGGAACCCTGCAACATTTCATCTGGAAAAGCCAACGCGAATAATTAACCAAACTCCTCTTTCATTGCTTTATCACTCTGGAGTGTCTCTTTCACACTCACGCTATCAGATGGTCCCACTCTCTCCCCATTTGGCTTCCTGGTCTGGATGTATTTCATGTTCCCTTTCTATTAGTTTGCACATCTTCTTTACAGACCTCTAAATTTTTTCTAAGTGCTTCTAATTTTCTTTTTATGATTGATCCATTAGGTTTTAGGGCCTCCGCTGGTCTTACGATGCAGGCAAGCTTTCTATTTTTAGTGTATTTTTCGAATATGCAAATGGATGCTTTTCTGTCTGTGAAGAAGATAATGAAAAACTGAACAGAAAAATCTGAAACCACCCAAAATTTAACCCAGTTCCTCCAGAAGAAAACAGCAATTTCCCTTCAGAATAAATGACAGTGCAATTAAAATTATGGTATTTCTTTAAGAGAGTTATGAGAAGTGGTAGCTGTTGTAACTTTTGGTCACTATTCTAGCTGGCCAGCACATATGTGGGAGGAGGAAGGAAACCTGCTGTGCACCAGCCTAGCACAATCCCTGTGTACCAGTTAAATCCCACTTAATCCAACAAAATAGTGTCTAAGTGGTATTTAATCAGCAGAGAGGCCTACTCTAGCCCTTAGGAGCTAAGAGTGAATTTCACCTTTACATGACAGCTGAACTTGATTGATTTAACACCCATTTGTTGAAATGTTACATATTCATCAGGCTGGAATAAAAACATATTAATGCAGAGGGATTGTTCTTGAAGAAGAAATAACAAATCCAAAAAAACCTCTGGACTGTCTGTGCCTTCAAAAGGCTATGGCTTGCCTGAACACAGCTGGAAAGAGCTGCCTACTGCCACCCAGGTCTATAGAAAACTCTGCAGGGCTGTCACATGCCTGCCCTCCCCACAGCATGTTGCAGCTCAAGCCATAGCCTGGGCACATTTTCAGAATGTTCTTATATGTTTCTGACCAAGGGATATTTCAGTCTGTACTGCTTGTCTGAATGATGACAGAATACATGGAAGCAGTAAAATGAACTTGCTTTCAAATTCAGAGGTATATTTGCTATTTAGACACCAAACCACTTCAAAACAATTCATACACATTTAACTAATACTTTTGTACTACATATGCAAAAGGAACCAGAACCAAACTTATCAGCACTATAACATCCTGATTTCACTCATTACATTTTTAAAAAATGTCATTTTAGACCACAACTTTCCATCCCTGTCTCCCAATGAAAAGTACTTCCTTTTATGAACTTCTTACAGAGGCGATAGGAGGAAGATTTCAGCAGCAGTCACTGATTTGTTTTTGACAGATACAGGCAAAGTTAAAACACACTTTTTAAATTTTGTGATTAAGATGACATTCTTATTAGTGAAATATTCAAAATCAGAAGAACATAAAGATTTAGAACTGTGATGACGATATCACTGACTGATAAAAACTTTTCCTCTGGCCCTTAGTCTGGAGGCATCTTTTCTTTTGCTTGATTTTCAATTGTGATTCAAGTGAGTGAAGGAGTATTACCAAGGTCTGGTGATACGTATGAAGAAAATTTAAAATAACAATTGCTTCTTTTGCCTGCCAACTACAATAATTCTATTAGATTTTCAAATGTGCATCTGTGACATTAAGGAGTTATGCCCCAGAGCAACTGGATTTTCTGTGCATTGAAACTTTTTAATTACACAAAATATAACATTCCATGATGTCAACATTATTTTTCCTTTTTTTTTTCTTTACTTTTCAAAACCAGAAGGTATTTTATTTAAAAACATATACTTGCACCTCATTAAAGTTGCAGTTTACAAATGCAGAGCAGTAAGATGCCAAACCAAAGATTTTGATAGTAAGATATCTGAAACACAGATGTTGATCTCAATGGGAGTCAAGACTGCATCTAAGTATTGTTCCTGGACAGAATCATAGTCCTGACTGGGAGCCTCAGTTTATTGTCTGTGGATATCTGTGATTATCCATCTGTGGAAACTATGTGGATATGTACATCACATCTATACACTAGACTCTCTGCAGAGAAGGAAAAGAAACAACCATTTAAATAAAGATGCATTCCCTTTTTGCTTTGAGTAGAAAATATGGCTTTCTGGTTATTTCTCCAGCTGTCTTGCCTTCAGGTTTTGCTCTCATACGTATTTTCAGAACATATTTAAAGGTTGCATCACAAAATGGGGGCAGAAGACCTACTGCTGTCCACAGTGGTTATAGGACTCACCTGAGATAAATACCTGCCTCTCCACAGAATGTTACTTTGTTATCCTCAACTTTCCATATATATCAAGGCTCGCAGAGCGGTATGTCTGTCTGCAGCTGCAGAGCGGTGCCTAAGCCAAGAGGCAGAAGGCACTTGTACTGTAGCTGTACCTGCTGAGATGCAGCGCTCGATGGATTAATCTACCAGATACAGATGCACAAAAAAAGAGAAAAATTCAAATAACAAAAGAAGCTTTACTTTTTTATTGAAAACGTAAAAATCATGTGAATCATGTACAATATTTTCTCATAAGGAAAATCTTAGCTGTTTCATAATGTTTCACACAACTGTAAAACATTTAATTTTTATAAAGACTTTTTCATTAGACAAAGATAAAACTAAAGTAGTATTACAAAGCTATTTTCTAAATCATCAACAGAGAACTGAGAATGTTTAATAGATTAATTCATACAAGTGGCAGGAGAAAGGACTGTTCCATTTGTAATCTGCAAATGGACACAAAAAGGTATAGAGGGGTATGGGTTTTTTGTTTCAAAACTTTAAGTAACTACAGACATGGATTCATAGGATGGTACAAGTCCTAGGACTGCATTTCTCTACACTACCTCAAACAGTGCAACAGTGATTCAGTGTAAATCTCTACAGTGTTTCATTGATTTAATACTTGTGTTCAAGTATGTGTCCATGAGAATGATCAAAATCTCTACTTAGCTATTTTAATTTTCTTGTTTATAATATAAGTTACAGTAGAATATCCCCTTCAGTATGTTTCTAAATCAAATGAACTAATTTCACAATACATTCTGTAATAACCTGTTTAATAATGTTAGCTTGTTCACTTTGACATCTGTTGCAAAAAACGCAAGATCATTCTGACTCCAAATGCCAAAAATATAATAAAATTAAAAAGGACTTTATTTCCATATACAACAAAACTATTCAGCTAAATTAAAATAAACTCAAGATAACATGGCTTTTTTTTTTTTTTGCAACAGATGACCTTACTGAAAATAAACATTTAAAATACTAGTTACTATTTTTTAAAAATTCTGATTAATGTATCTGAAAGTGTTCATATAAAAATTAATTATGAAAATGTCAGAAGATAAAACATGTTGCCTGTCTAACCAAAACCATTAAGGATGTCTGGCAGGCAAAAATAAATTAATTTGATTAAATTATATGTCATCTGATAATATTTGGTCTGAAAAAGCCTGTGTGGGGGTGTGTGTGTTCATAAATAATAAGATTGCAAAGAGCTGAGAGCTATCCAGCCTGACAGAGGTCAACTCTTTTGTTGCATTTTTTGCGCGTAAAAGTCCCTGCACGTCTCACAGCATCGCTGATACCACCTCATGTCTTGACAGAGGTTCTTCTCTCTTATCACTCTGCAGTACACAGGCCACTGGTCTCCTAGGCACTTGAATGTTAAAGCAGCTGTGAAACAACAGCAAAATCAAATATACATTACTGTTGCCTTTACTAGTGAACAATCATGTAGTAATAGAGACAAGGACAAAAGTATACCTGGAGAAGAGAAAGGGTTAGAGATGTAGATATTTAACAAAAGAAGGAATTCCCCCATCCTCCTGTTTTCAATATATTCAACATCAAAAATGTTAAGGCCAGCTTTATTTACAAATAGGATTAAGTTGCATTGAACTCAATTAGTTTAATGTCATGCAGCTGTCTTCTCATGAGTGAGTGGAGCTCATCTTTCTGCCTTATTTCACTTGGGAAAGCCTCTTTACACATCTTATCATAGAAGGACCATAAAAGTTGGAACTTTTCACATTTAGTTATACGTATCAAGTATTACTAAATACTTATATATGTAGTATGTAGTGCACACATGAAATTAAAATGGGAGCCCAGTGAAAAACAGGGCACAGGAACAAGATATTGTCCAAAACCCACCATAAACACTGAAAAAAGAAGTAAATCTCAAATTTGAGTTAATCTCCTATGCTAATAAAAGAGAAATTTCTAAAAGAGCTTGTGGCACAATCCCCATCAGCTTTCACTAGCCCTACCCCCAAATTAAAAGATCTCTACTGCATGATATGAATGGAACTGGAGGCCAAAATTATCAATGTATTAAAGAGAAGAATTGCATTATGTATTTTGGAGATGTTAAGGTTTCTACTGGATTGAATTCTGTCTCCATGCTGGATGACATTGACTTGTAGATTACAAATATCACTGCTACATAATCCATGCCATTAGGACAACATAGCCCAATTTTATTTTTTTTTTTTTTTTTGCACTTCACATTAAGTCAAATTTTAATTGACACTGTATTTTTGTGTGATTCTTTCTGATTCACCTGACTGTGCATAAAGCTGCTTATATAACCTCACCAGAGGAAAATCATCAATGATGGGGAGATGGCATCTTGCTTCTGAGAGACCAGCTGAACAAAGAAAGATAAAGTAAAAAGGGGAGGACCCTTCAGACTGAAATCACAACAAGAGAGCCCCAAGCAGCAGCAAATTGAAACAATGATTACTGCAAAGACCCGTTCAAAGGTTAAAGACCTCAAAGAGAAATACCCTTCACTGTCTAAAAGGAAGTACTCGCACACAGTCTGAAAAGCCAGTCTTGTTTTTCGTGCAGGAATAATCTATTGGACAGGAAGGTTTATCTTAACAAGGACTCTGGAAAATCAGCTGGAGTGAGTGTGCTTTCACAGCAAACCTTTGAATATTCCCATCATGCTCAAGATGCAGATGAATGATTAGGGAAACTGATGGTAATCATCAGCAGCAATGCACTAGGAAACAAAAACTACCAGAATTAACAGTTCTGTAGTTATGCAATAATGTAATTTTTTTATTAGAACAGAAGAGAGCCGAGTTCTGCAAGGTAAAGCAAATCTCTTCATTCAAAGTAATTTTCCTTCACACATCCTAATACATCATGCATAGATGCAGACATTTGAACAAAAGACAAGTGGAAAGAGCTGTTTGTATTTAAAGAACAAAAAAGCTACTCCTTGATCTCACAAATATCAAGAGAACACAGTTTGCAGAATTTTTAAACAGAAAAGAAGGTATTTTCTTACTTTAGAAAGGTTTGGTAAAATTGACTGGGCAAATATATATATAAAAAACATATAAGTTTATAGTGCCTCTAATATAAATATATTTTCATATGGGATGTTTTGTTCCCTTAATACCATACAGTCTCATAATAAGATCCTTCCTTGGATAACAAATCCCTTCACCATTCTTAGTTACAGTCTCTGATGTACATACTCAAAACCTGAGGCAGTATGATCAGGTATGATCTGCATAGAATTTAAATCTCCTGATTACCTCCTGTGTCCTAGACTTCTGTTTCTAAACTGTGATCATCGTTACTATATGGAGAAAGAACTGAAAAGAAATTTGTCATTTTTGACTGCTTACCTAACCTGGGTGATGTTATTGTGTTAACATTAATTTTCTCATTGCAGGGATGGAGATGACAGGGTCTGTAGGCTGCAGGCTTTTCTGAAGAAAAGCATTCATTGCCATGCCTTCCTGTGATTTTGTGCATGCACTGGATGACTCGAGACTGCATTCCTTTGCCACAGGTGACAGAGCACTGGAACACACAGAAGACACGCTCATTGGAAAAGTATTTTTTGCCAGTAATCATGAACGTAAAATGCCAGTCCACATGGCAGTGACTGCTTCAGATATCAGCTTTCCAAGATTTCTGAATTCCATTTCATTAGCTAAATGAAAATCAATTTAAAAAGCACAAATTAATTAGCAGTATTAACTGAAGGACTCAATCCAACATCCTATTGCTGTCCAAGTTCATTTCGTAGAACCTGTGATGAAACTAAAATACATCAATGTGCCTGAAAGAAGCAAAGGCTACTCTCTTGTATCTTTTACTAATTTACCATTATTAGAGATTAAAGTGAAGGAAAAAACCATCCACAGATAGTAGCACAGAAAGATTTTTAATAAAGTCATTAATTAGCCACAGTAAAAGTGCTCTTTTTGCTGAGCAGGGTGTATGCCTCCAGTCTTTACATCACGTCTTCATGTTTTAACATGTGTGTCACAAATAAAACACACAGTGTGACACATGATACCTGGCCTCTAATTAATCTTGCCATCTTGTTGCCACACAGAATGAAGTAAGAAAATAAAACTTCTGAGCACTGTAACAATGGTAACATTCTACTTCTATCACAGTAAATGTATATATTAGAGTGAAAACTTGGACAGTGCTGTACAGATGCTTACAAAACCCATTGCAAACAAAAAACCTCAAAACAAAACATGCTTTTGCCTATTCTGGCTTTTTGTGAACAAAATTTCACAGGGCATGAATTACTTTTCTGTCTATTTGACACATATCCTATTACTGTAACTACAAATTATTAAAAAATTACATAGTGGAATTTTCTCCTAGCCTCTAATGATTTTAACTCAAGTTCCCAGAAATTTCACCAAGTTTTACAGAAATAGTCTATAGAGAAAATCTTAAAATACTCATCAGTTTCTTGTAATGAATAATGTAAGAGCTCAGGCTGCAAATTTTGCCACACAATCCTGAAAATATTTTTCTAAATAATTTTTATTACATAAGTGTTCAGAATATATTTTCTTGTGAGGCTTCAAGAAGCAGCTGAAAATAATTGAAGTGAGAAAGACAAGAAGAAGGTGCTATAACAAAAAATGTTTCCCAGCTATCCTGTCTCGAGATGGAGATGACTAGTTTTCTGCAAAGGATGAATAAACTTTGACTATAGGAAAAAGTGATCAAGTTTTTACCCTTTGGTTTGGTTATCATTTGAGTGACATTTTAAACACTTACTTGGAAGAAAGATATACACAAGATAAATGGGAAATACAGGCTTGTGCCCCAATATATGCACCAAGAGAAGTGAGACTCCTTTATTTTGGACTCATAAGACTCCAAGAGAGGTACAAGAGACTAGGATATACAATTGGATGTTTTCACAAGAGACTGAACTTGTAACCACATGAAATCAAACACTGGCATTTTATAAAGGCAGCAAGTGGACTTGATTTTGCCGTTGTTCTCAATGAGTAAATTCAGAACTGTATCTTGCTGAGTTAATCAAATACAGCCTCCATGAACCAAGGCATGTAAAAACATTAAATTGTGAATACACAGTTGTCTATTCAGTATCAACCACAGTTTAACACACAAATAAATTTACAGGAGGGAAATCATTTAGTACTGAAGAATTTTCAAAGTATGTTATCAACTTTAAATCTAGTATACTGCTGTAAAATTGCATGAGAAAAACCTCTGAACAGAACTCCTTTTCTTGAATTCTCTGCTTTTTCTCTGTGCACCTAAAAATAGTCTGAGTTCCTATAGCAGCCAACATCATGCACATGGTCAACATGAAAAATCACACATATACCGACAAAAATTTTATCCCCAATAGCAGATGGAAAACAGATTTTAATTTTGCCAAAGTTCTGACTACTCCTTAAAGTCCTCTCCATCATAGTTTCAGAGCTAATTTTTTTTATATTTTAATGAAATTAAAATTGAGGCAACAGAATAGTAAAATTTAAAAAGGAAAAAATAAAAAGACAAAACTAAAACTACAACACAAAGAAAACAAATGTGAGAGTAAAGGCAAAATGAAGGTGATATGATGAAGTTAGTATGTTGATGTCTCATAAGGAAAGATAATCTTTAAATGTTATCATGGTGATAACATTTAATTTACAGTAATATTGTACACAGTATTACATTTTTTTCCCTTCAAAGATTTGCATGTTTATCAACTGAAATTAGAGTATGTGTGAGCATATGGAATTCCTTTTGTCAGAGAAGGACATGGGCAGGTGGACCTGGTACATATGATCTCCAAAAACAATTACCTGCCCTTATATCCTAAAGTGAGTAGGTGCAATCCAGCCACCTGTAATACTGGAGGGGAGAATGGGATTTCAAAAACACCCATCTTTTGCTAACAAAATGGGTTCCAGTGGTTTATCTGATAATTCATAATGCCAAACAATTCATGTTTGTGGAGCAGTCACATCTTCTCTACATGAAACAAGCTCTGGCCAGAAAGTTTGTTGTGACTGCAATTGACACAACATACAACAAACAGACAGACATTTCAGCTAATCACTGTTCAGCTGCTGAATTTCTATGCAGAATCTGGCAAGGTTTTTGGCATTAAAATATTAATTGGTGAATTAATATCCTTTAAATAATTTGGCCTCCGCTGGCCTTAGTGAGTTATTTCACAGTGTTGTGAAGCATTACAATATAGTTTTCCATCACAAGACGTAGAGATCTTGCAAAAAACTAATTTTAGTATTGCTTGACCTACTTATTAATATCACAACTTTAGAAACTGACATCAAAGGATGATTAAATGAAATGTCTCAGATCATGAAGGAAATATGTGCAAAGCAGCAAATAAAGAAATTTGTGCTATATATTCTTTTATTTTCCCAGAAATGTACTAAATTTTAACAGTGGATTTATTCTTATTTTTTAAAAACTGAACTTACTAAGTCTTGTAAGATGTTTGGGGTATGTTGAGAAGAAGCAGGCTACCCCTGTGATGTGCAATCCAAAACTTTTAAACCCAACCTAGTCAGTATGCAAGTAAAGTAACACTTTTTCCAAATGCCTAGGTTTTTAAAACCAATGAGGGATCTGATAAGCATGCTGTACTCTTCTATGTTCACGCAGCAGCAGCAGCAGCAGTGGTGGTGCCTGACTTTTAAATTAAGAATTCTACTGACTGGAAGCCAAAAAAATTCTTTTTATCATAAAAGCTCATATTAGCTATTAGCTATATCAGCCCATATTCAAATTAATATGAAATAGTATGAAATAGGGAAAGCATCAGACATTCAGCAGTGCACTTGCTATAGCTACACAAACAGTGAGGTTTCTGTGTCCATGAAGTGGTCTTAAACATGAGTTTGTCCTGCAAACACATCAGCCAACTGCTGCTGTAACTGAGAGCAAACACTGAGTATTTAAGAATAAACGTAATTAGTATTTTTCTTCTTTATCCTGAAAATATACAGACTTGTTCTGACTTCACTAGGAGACACCTCAACTTCTGCAGATCAGCTAGATGCATCATAACAACAGCTCTGACCCTCATTTTGACGCTCACTTTACTGTATATGCATGTGTACATTCAAGCTGAAGCAGACTCTTCCAAAACTGCCTCCCAAACTTGCCTCACCTTTGCACTTTTCTCACTGCAAATATTCAACCTGAGGTAAATACCTTTTGCTGGAAATGCAGCTGTCACATTAGTAGTCACAGGTAGTGCTCATAGTATGTAGTTGAAGCTGCATATTTCTGGACTTTCCATGTTTAAAATCCTAACAAAGCTTTCGAATTCAAAGAAATAAAAAATATTTCACTTTTACACATTAATCAGTGAATTTAATCAGAAAAAAATTTATGTGTCAAAACTACTCGTATATTTTTGTGTTTATATTATATATAATATATATATATAATATATATATACACACACATAAGATTTACAGAAAAAGCCCACTCCTGACCAATATGTAGCTTTTTCATTAATTCAACAGGCTTCAGGTTAATTTAAAACTCCAGCTTTTATTATTAGTGAATGAAGAATGTATTTCTATAGCTTTTCTTCCCATACACTCTATCTCCCACATGTCAGCCTTGCATGACATGTCAGTCTTTTATTTTTGTGGGGGTTAATTGCATTTTACTTCTCACTATTCAGATGACCTATGCTTTTAAGGCCATGTAGCTGATTAGCAAAAATTCCTGTAGGACAACTGTATTTGTAGGTTTAGACTAAATGTTCTAGTACACAGCCAGAGGGGGTTTTTTATGTGGCTGTTAATCTGTGCATCTTGGACATGGTCCTAAAGGTATTGTAAAACCATTCAAGCAGCAAGACATGTACAATATTCCTGTTAAAAGATTACAAAAAATTTCTGTGTAAAGATTAACAGCTATTTTTTCTTTTAAATTTTTTTTTCCTTTAAAAAAATTCTTACTACCCTGATTGAATTTTGTCCTACTTTTGAACTTTTAGACATAATTTCAAGGACAGAAACCTAGGCGTTAAATATAACTATCCTTACACTTGGCATGCACACCTGCTACCCAAGATTCCTTTTTTCTGTTCCCTGCCAAAGATATATATTCTGGAGAGAATGCATATTCCCAAGGCCAACAGCTGAGGAAGTTGCTGTAATGTGTTAGCTGCTTCCAGCTGGCCTTCATGAGAAGTAGGAATTCCTAAATTAAGGGAAAAATTGTCACTGGCAGACAGTAACACTCAAAAAGCATCTTTCTGCCAAGACAACAGGCAATCACTGAAGAGGCTGCTGCAATCCACAATGAAAAAGCCAATCTGTGACAGTACGAACAGAATTGACTTGGACAATTTATTTTCGAGAATAAGTGGACTGCTCAATAAAAGTTTTTACAAGTCTAAGTAGCATTCAAAGCAGAGGCTGACGTGCTCCTAAGGAAACTCAGTGATGAGTTTTACTGGAAATTATTAGCAGAGCATTCCTAATCATTTATGTATAGGTTCATCAGTTCCAGCTTTTAAGCGGTTTCAACCTTTTCATGAAGTGAGTGTGAAACAAGAATAGCAAGTAATCAGACTTCAGCAGCAGGATTCATATTCGCTAACATGCTTGCAAAATCTTTGTTCTGTCTTCTTATGAAGCTTGCAAATGAAGGAAGGTAGTAGATAATGTGGTGCATTTTTTTCAGCAAAGGGCTTTTTACTGAGTTTGGCAATATTAAAGATTACCTAAATCAAGCAAATAATCCCTGCAGTTTATTTAAGGGGGTTGTTTTTTTGTTTGTTTGTTTTTTGTTTGTTTGTTTTGGTTTTTTTTTTCTGGTAAAAATGCATTTTTGAATAGTGTAACAAAAAGAGGGACTGATGGATACAAGCACAAGATCACATGCATAATTTCCAGGAAGGTCTTTCTGCCTCTCTCTTTTCTGACACACCCAACACCTCAGTATGCCAAATTTAAAATTCAGAACTTGTGCTAAGTTTAGCTAAAAAAAATATCTGCTGTTGGTCTCTTCTAAGTTTAGCTAGTTTGAGTTGTGCTTATTATTTTATTTTATATTCTTTTTTTTCCTTCTTCTGCTCCCTGCCCCTCCATGTTTTCTTTCTAGGATAAGAAGAGATAAGATTCAAAAAGTGGAACGATTTTAAATTAAGACATACAGAGCCCCAGTTCCCTTGATAAACTAGAGATAGGGTTCCCACGGAGGGAACCCTCATCATGTCATCTCAGGAATTTGAACCTTTCTTTTCTCCTTTTTATTTGATTTTTTTTTTCTTTTTTTTTTCCAGAATCCTTTTAAGGCCCCATGCAGATCAATTTGTTTGTTTGGCAGAGGAGGAAAAACTGCAAGCAAGCCGCTGAAAGTTTATGAGCTGATTCCAAAACAAATTTTTTTTTTTTTCTAGGTCAGTATATATGCATCTATTCTTCAGAATATCATTGCCTATCTACTCTGAATCAATAGTAGGGTTTGACAGGCTTGAATCTGAATGGGCTCTCTGGACTCAGCTTAGAAGTGGAAAATTCTTTGTGAAATTCATGTGAAACCCAGGTTCCATTGCCCAGTTTCTTTCTTGGATGAATTAATGAAACACAATCATCCACTTCATGGTTTAAAAACAGTGATTATTCCAATGAGACTAGTTTGTTCTGCTAGAGACAATCTGGAATCCAAATCCATAAAAATCCTGAGACTCTAATACAGTCTGCCATTTCCCCCGATATCATGGAAGGCATCAGCATTTTTCTCTCATCCTTAATGACCTATATCAAAGCATGGACAAATCTTGTAATACCATAACAGATCTAGAAAGCCAAGTTCCTCTATGTGCTCCAGATGTATGTACACACCTTTTTAAAATGTGTATTTATACTTTCTATAGATCTATATTTAATAAAAAACACATTCAAGTTTTAAGCCAATTTAAGTAGATCTCCACCTGAAATAGTTATTTATTCTTATTTAGGACCTTAGACACAGTGCTAAGTAGTATTTGACATCATAACACTGGAGGATTTTATAAATTTTAGCCATATTTGTGCACCTCTGCCTGTGTGGAAAAGATCCCCTGTTAGCAAGGAAATGAAAATAAATTTTAGCTGTGGATTTGTGGTTGTCCCAGATGCCTGCCTGTGCTGACTCACACATGGATATATTACTGCCACTAGTGCTTAGCAATGAAGAAGACATTATTACATTTCAAACTTTCATATCTCAGATATTGCATGGTATTTTGGCAGGAGATGACTGTCCATTCATTACAACTATCACACATGCAAACAAGAATCTGGAAACAGATTTTAGGACATAATTACCTTTATCTTTCTGATTAAATTACTTGAGTATGCTATTCTGGAATGATGAAAATGGATTCTTAAAATTAATTTGAAATACTAGCATTTGAGTATATAATTATATTAGCATACATGACAATGCTAGCCTGATACTCAGTAGAGAACCTTGCATGGAAAAACATATCTTAGTAATACAAAGAAGTAATTAAAGGATTATGGTATTTCTAATAAAAAGACAGGTTGCAGAACCCACTAAGGACACAAATGAAATTTCAAAGGAGGGAAAATGAAACCTCTGAGAAAATCCTTTCTTCTTTCTATTTTATCTACTTACTTTTCAGAAATCAAAGAAACATATGTCAAAAATCTGTTCAGTACAACATAGATTTAAGCACTGGCCTTTAAATATCATCACACTATGTAGCACTTTCAAGTTCTTCTAGTAGGTTGAACAAATGAAAGAGTTCTTTTCTTTTCTGATAATGTTAACTTCCAGTCACTGTATCTAACAAATTTTAAATAATGGAGATTTGAAACAGCATGTGATTCAACTAAATGGCTATGAAAGATATTAAAAAACCAAAACATAAAAAACTTATGAGTTAATGAGGGAACAGAACTCATAGGAGTTCTATTTAGCTGAAATACAAGAATAAAGTCATAGAATCAGTTCAGCTGGAAAAGGCCTCTAAGATCGTTGAGACAAACAATTAACTCAGCACTGCCAAGTCCATTACTACACTATGTCCCAAAGTAACACTACTACTAGTATTTAAATACCTCTAGGGATGGAAATTCCACTATTTGCCTGGGCACTCTGTTCTAATGCTTGATAACGTTTTGCTGAGGAACTTTTCCCTAATATTCAATCTTACCTTTGACTGGCTCAACTAGAGCTATTTCCTCTCATTCCATCCCTTGTTACCTGGGAAAGGAGACTGACTCCCACCTCACTACAAACTCCTTTGAGGGTGTTGTAGAGAATGGTAAGGTCTACCCTGTGCCTCCTTTTCTCCAGGATAGACAACCCCAGGTCCCTCAGCCACCTTTTATAGGACATACTCCAATCCCTTCGCCGCTGTTGCCTTTCTCTAGATAGGGCACAGAGGCAAAGGGTGAACTTACTGAGGGTATACTTGATTTCCAACACTTCAGTATCTTTCTTACAGTGAGGCTCTCAAAACTGAGCAGCCTCACCAGTGGTCAGCACAGGGGGATGATTCCTGCCCTGGTCCTGCTGGCCACACTATTGCTACCACAGGCCAGGATGACATTGGCTTTCTTGGCCACATGGGCACAGCTGGCTCATGTTTAGCCACTGTTGACCAGCACCCCCAGGTACGTTCCTGCCAGGCATCTTTTCAGACACTCTGCCCCCAGCCTGTAGCACTGCCTGGGGTTGTTGTGATCCAAGTACATGATCCACCACTTGGCCTTGTGGAACCTCTTACCACTGGCCTCAGCCCACCAATTCAGCATGTCCTGATCCCTGTGCACAGCTTTTCTACCTTCAGCAAGTCAACATTCCCATGCAAACTGGTATTGTCTGTGAACTTACTGAGGGTGCACTTGATCCCCCTACCCACATCATCAATAAAGATGCCAAACAGAACAGGCCCTGTGCTAAGCCCTAGGGAACACCTCTTAGTGGCCAACTGCCAACTGGATGTAGCTCCATTCACCACTCCTCTCTGGGTCCAGCCAAACAGATAGTTCTTAACTCAGCAAAGACAGCACCTGTCCAAGCCATGGGCTGCCAGCTTTCCCAGGAGAATGCCGTGGGAGACAGTGTCAAAGGCTCTATACTAACGCCCAGGTAAACAACATTCACAGCCTTTTCCTGATCCACTAGGTGGATAACACTGTCTTCGAAGGACATCTGGTTAGTCTGAACTGCCTTTAATAAACCCTGTGCTGACTGGGCCTGATCATGCAGGTTCAGCACTTGCCATATGATGACAGGATAATCAGCTCCTGAACTTCCCCAGCACTGAGGTCAAGCCGACAGGCCTGTAGTTCCCCGGATCCTCCCTTCCAGCTTCCTCAGTATCCTCATGTGGATCCCATCCACCCTCACAGAGTTGTCCAAGTGATGGAGCAGGTCACTGACCATTTTTCCTTTCCAGTTTGAGGATTTGGTTCTATTTCCTGTCCCTGTCTTTCAGCTCAGGGGGTTGGGCACCTGCAGAAAAACTGGTCCTAATATTAAAGACTGAGGTAAAGAATGTAAAAACCACCTCAGCCTTTTCTTCAATCTTTGCCTCTATGTTTCCCTTGCATCCAATAAAAGATGGAGATTCTCCTTATCCCTGCTTTTCTGTTGGACATATATTTATAGATGCATTTTTTTGTTGTCAATTATGGCAGTAGAAAGATTAAATTCTAGCTGGGCCTTGACCCTTCTAATTTTCTTCCTGCATAATCTCACATCTTTGTAGTGCTCCTGAGTTGCCTGCCCCTTCTTCCAAAGGCCATAAACTCTTTTTCCCCACCCTAAGTTAGAGCCAAAGATCTCCATTCAAACAAGACAGTCAGCTCATCTTTTTGCACAAGGGGACAGACAACTCTTGTACCTTAAAGTTTTCTTTCTTGAAGAATGTCTAGCTTTCCTGGACTCCTCTACCATTCAGGACTGCCTCTCAGGGGACTCAGTCAATCTTCTAAACAGGCCAAAATCTGCCCTCTGGAAGTACAAGGTGTTGCCCCCTCTCCTTACTGCTTCAAAAACTGAAAACTCTGTTGCTTCATGGTTACTGTGCTCAAGACAGCCTCTGAAACAATTATTTCAAAAGAATTTTTCAAGATTCAGTTATTTCTTATATTTTTGAAGTATTTTCATCTTGTCCCTAGTCATAAATTATAATAAAACAGCAAAAAAGTGTCAACCCCATATATTAAAAAAAACCAATGAAAACCAAACAATAAATATTTTTGAGACAAAATCAAGTTTAGATTTAGAAGATCAAGTTTATCACAAGAATGAATACCTGAAGCAGTATTTTCTTTAGCTGCATGAAATACAGGGCAATTGAAACATGAAAGAAAAAATATTCCAACAAAAAATCAGCCAGATCCCACAAGAAAAAATGGATTGCACAAATTTTAACAGAATCCAAGTGAATCAGCTGTAGGAGTTATGCATTGGCAGATGACAGAGTCAGAGATAATGAGAAAAAAATTGGAAAGAGAGAGATGACCTTAGAGATGGAGATACACCAGCCAAAAGAACACCTAATGCACTGAGTCTCATCACCGGACCATTTATCTACCTGCAGAAAATACACATCAGCCTTACAGAAGATCCAATGTTCAAAGATCCCAGCACTCTCAACAAAAATTGGTTGACAATTCTGAGAAAGCAACCAGAGATATATATAGGGTCCTATATAGCAGATATAGGACACTGTTTCTCTTCAGCAATTCCCAAGAATGGCTTCCTTTACTTATTATCTATGTTATATGCATATGTGCACATATGTAAATCCCCTGCAGCAGTAATGCATGGCCTAGCACTGTAAAACTCACAAGCAGAAAAGCTTGGAAATTTGTATCTCAGGTATGGACTGCACTAAAATGGCTTGGACGACCTTAGCAGTGGCAAAGGAGGTGATGGGAAGCTGCTAATGCTACTCTCTGTAACTACTGCATTTATAGGTGTATGACATAGCTTTTCTGCTTCATCTGGCCTTCAAGGGATCACTACACCCAGTCAATCATACTTCTTAATTTCAAAGAGTGCCAACAGCTGGTACAAGAAATAGCAGCCCCACTGCTTTGCTTATAGCAAAGGCCTTGGTCTGTTGGTAGAACCACAGAACATTGGGCAGGAAGGAGCATACAGAAAATTTATAGAACTGCCTAAAGGTTCAAAGTCAATGACTGCATACTAATAGCAACAATATTTAGTTCTGAAATATTGCCGGGCATAAGGAAAAGAAAAAAACCCTTATTTATAATGTTATCCATTATCTATTTTAGCAGCATTTTGATAATTTTATTTCTACTACCAGGGAGTAAAAAAAACCCTAGATTGTTCAAGTATATTTCAGATATCCTTTTCTTTTGGAATTTCCTAGACCTCCTCTAACTGTTCAGGTTTATGAAGGTCATTTAGAAGTCAATCTTTTCCCTAAAGATTTGTGTCTCTATAGAAGACACTTCAACCTGCTTCCCCAGAAAGCACTTTTAAAAATCATCACAGTCTGAAACAATGTCATTCAATTGCTGAATCCCTCAATGTTACCCTTTTCTTTCTCTGT